>CM033321.1:67445298-68653669 GCA_019359835.1 Pharus latifolius | reverse complement strand
TAGAGATGGTAAATCTTCATCCTAACTCTGTATTGAGTTTGTCCATATTCCAGCATTTGTGCGAGGCTTTTGTTGGAGTTTTGCCAAGCATCGCTCTTTTTCGCCGTTTCTACTTTTTGGTATGGTCGAAGAGCGCAAATGCTGCTGGGTGTGTCTACTTCTGCTTGACGGAGAAAAAAGATTACCCTATTGTTCCTTTGAGGGATTCTGTCCATGGCTGGAGTCAGCGATGGTTCTACTGCATTGCTCCTGAAGAAAGTAGTCTATGGTTTGATAATCGTCAGAGAAAAGCAACGAAAAGGACTTTGCCCTTGAGCTTAACGAAGAGCTGCAGAAACAAGCCTACGCTATCCAATGTCTAGCTCGGGACTTGATTTGGGACTTCATCAAGAACCGAATCAGTCCATTGAAGAGAAGGGTGCACCCTGCATGGGAGGTGCGCTCTATGCAAGATGGGACCTTGGACTATGAGCAAGGTAAAACCTTTTCTTGTAGATTGGAAATTTATCTTCAATCTAGTTGTGCTTAGTATATTTCCCAAACGGGCCTACCTTCTTTTGAGGTCGAGAGGAGAACAAATGCTCTTTTGAAGCTTTTTAATCCGACCACAAAAGGGGAGTTGAACGTGCCAAGACCGCAAAGTCTGGACTATGGCAGCGACGAATTACTAGAAGAATGACGAAAGGTAAAATCTCTTCTGATAAACTTGTATATGTTTTTCCTTTTGAATAATAGTAATTGAAGGAATGCATTTTGATGTGAATAGTTGCTTTTGGGCCAATCAACTGGAACAAAGAGGACCATTGATGATGCTTGGACTTCTGGGGGTCCTTCAGCCAAGAAGCTGAAAACAGCTTCTTCCAAAGGGAAGGGTCAATCATCAATGGGGGAGTCTGTAGCCCTAGTAAATCTAAAAAGGCCACAAAGGAAACTTCGTCCAAGGCCGTTAAACCGAGTTTAGAGGCCAAAACGGTAAAATTATTTTTACCTCACCTTTCTCCAGGTACACTTGGAAATAATCCCTCAATCGTATAGGGAGAAGGAAACGAGGAGAAAGAAGATGAAATCCCCCTCATCCTGGGAGAAAAAGGTCTGCTGAACCCTTGAAGGGAACATCTAAAAAGATGTTCACCTCATTGTTATCTCCTGGGAGTGAGGCAATGAGTTCCATTGGACTCAATTTCAGGTAATAGATAATTACTTTGTTAGTTGTATGTGAATACAGTCTAAGCTATTCATAACCTATGCAATCATAATGAATGTTTAGGGCAAGCTCCACCTCCATACAATCGACTTCAATTCCTGAAATTGAAGCAAGTGTGGTTGAGGAAACAACGACTACTATATCATAAACTCTTACCATAGGGTGTGTTGCGGGTTCATTTGCAGCACACCATGTGACTATATTGATGGGACGTGGGGTGGTCCAATCTTTCGATGAGAACAAAACTATTAATTTGTGAAGACGACTCTCATAATCCGGCTACCAACAGTACACGACTGATATGCCCTGGCAATCGCTGAACCAACTTCGGATTGTTATCAACCGAACTAGAAGCACGATCGACCTGATCACAAAGATCTATTCCTGCAAGCGATCAAAGAACAAGCAAGAACAAGATAAACAAGCAATCTAAAATTGCAAATATAGATTGAATCACGAAAAAGAGTTGGAGTTCCGAATATAGATATTGATGTTGATCTAGCCGACCAAGAAGAATATCTCAATAGCTTCACGAAGGAAAGACTATGACTAAACAAAACCCACGGAACCCTAATGGTTCGGCCAGATTATATAGAGGAGGTAAAAGAGGTCGGTGGCCAGATAAGGAAACCTGAAACCAACATGGACTCTTTCCCTACTCAGACTCTAACTCGATATATGGGCCATGACCCAACCAAAAGGTGACGCAACACCATAACATAACTAAAATAAACCTAGATAGTTATGGTATGATCGATGGTCAGGCGGCAGCACCGTTATCCCAATTAGTTGGTCGAACAGCAACTCCATTGATCCGTTCGGTCCTCCAAAGCAACACCGAGGTTCCTGATAAGAATAAGATCACACGCATCAGGCAGCATCGAGTTCAAAGTATATGAATGTAATCCAATAAACGAATTTACCTGACAATTAAGTTGACGTGTGCGTGCTCTAGTGATCGGTCCTATTGAGCGGTGAGGTGCAATAGAAGTTGTAGGACCGATAGCAGTGATGTCCTCATCATATATCCAATGAGGTTCCCATCATTAACAAGGTCGTGCAAGAAGTTGAAACCTTAGCACTTGTTAATGATGAAAGTACTGATGTTGCGGCTGTTCCTATGATCATGGGAATGGAAAACCAGCCTGGGACTGCATCTGTTCCCATGTTCGTAGAAGCCCTCGTTCCACCTGAGCAAGGAGAAGAGAATGTGGAAACTGCGAGTCAGCCTATTGATGCTATGCGTTCTACGCTGGAAGTAAGTCTTCCAATTGCTGAGTAGGCGCAAGATGACTTGAGATATGAGATTATGCTCAAAGATCTCGTAGAGGTGAGTAAATTTTTACTCAGTACATCTTATTATTTGTTGGGGGAAAATCCCGGACATTTCCCGGGATTAGTCCCGAACACCTCGTGGGAAAAGCCCCGGGGGGCTCCCGCGGAAAGTCCCGGACGCCTCCCGTGGAAAGTCTCGGAGGGCTCCTGTGGGAAGTCCCAGAGGGCTTCCGTGGAAAGCCCCGGATGCCTCCCATGGAAACTCCTGGAGGGCTCCTGTGGAAAGCCATGGACACCTCCTGTGGGAAGTCCCGGAGGGCTACCAGGGAAAGTCCCGGACGCCTCCCGTGGAAAATCCTGGAGAGCTCCCGTGGAAAGCCACGAACGCCTCCCGTGGAAAATCCTGGAGAGCTCCCATGGAAAGCCACGGACGCCCTCCAATGGTAAACCCCAGATGCCTCCCGTGAAATGTCACGGAGGCCTCCTGAGAAATGCCACAGAGGGCTTCCGTAGAAGGCCGCAGGCACCTCTCCGAGCCCCAGACGCCTCCCGTGAAATGTCACGGAGGCCTCCCAGGAAAAGCCGCGGAGGGCTTCCGTAGAAGGCCGCGGACTCCTCTCCGAGTCCTGTATGCCTCCCGTGGCAAACCCCGGACGCCTCCCGTGAAATATCACGGAGGCCTCCCGGGAAAAGCCACAGAGGGTTGCCGTGCAAGGTCATGTGCGGGTGACGCCAGGGGCGCCTCGAGAACTGGTGAGGACACATGTCAAGCACCCAAGCCCTTCGACCGGTGAAATGGTGTCGGTGCCTTTAGATCCGACAGCTGTAGCTAGGGCTTTTTGGTCTTTTTGCTTCTTTTGGGGCCTATATATACCCCCATGTATCTCATTCTTAACGGATCCGAATTTCATTTAACACACACAAACAACTGGCATCCTTTGGAGACCTCTCTCCCCGAGAGAGCACCTCCCCAGTGGACTCACGTCCAGAGGGTGCCAACAGGACTAGGTCCCCACTGGGACCCGAACCTGTATTAAATTCTCTGTGTCAATCTTTGTATTGCCCGACAGGAGGTGACCGGTCACTCGGTCAGCTCGCGCAGTTGTATGCGTGTTACAAACGTCCGAAAAATCGGCCGATGGTATCATTTATACCACGACAGTTGGCGCCGTCCATGGGACTCGTGATGATTCGCCATGGCTCCTCCAAGAACAATTTGCACTGGACTCAAGCTCTCTCCCTTTCTGGTGGTGCCGGTCCCAGCGACCCAGCGTTGCCCCTGCAAGATGCTGCTGTGACGACCCTGCCATCTGGGGACACCCGGATAGAGGCACCACTTTCTTCTCCCATAGTCTCCGGTAGAAGTGCTCACGTTTCTAGCCCGGTGACCGCGACCGCACTTGCCGGGCCCCCCAACCAGCAGTCCCGATCTCTGGAGACGCCTTGCTTGGGGTTTTGGTCGAGGGCCAACTTCGTGCCCAACACCCCCTAGAGGAGTTTTTGTGCATCTTAGCGCGGCCCTCGGCTCCTGTTTACCTGCCCCCATACTCGTTGATGGGGGCACCACCTCTGTTCTTCATGGGGCACCGCCTCTGTTCTTCATGGGGCACCCGGCCGTCTTCCCCGCGCCGGGAATGTTTCCCGCGCCGGGAGGCTGGCCCATGCCCAGAACCTTCCCTGCCCCGGGGGGTTATCTAGCACCGGGCCAGGAGCCTTCCCCGTGCCCATGGCCGCGCATGTGTCCGGAGGCGTCCTCGGTCAATGCCCAGGGCCGCTCCGGTGCTAGAGCCGGCGGTTGCTCCGGAAACCCTCCCCACACTAGCTCCCGTCGCCACCCTGGAGGCTCACCCGGTGCCGGGCCAGTCTCACGCGCCGATGGCATGCTCCGGGCCGGCGACCGACGTGCATTAGCTCCCTCCTCCCCCGGGACCACCCTCGAGGGCTCCCCCGGTGGATTAGACCCGTTTCACCCGTGAGGAGGTAGAGCGAATGCGTACTGCAAAATCCGGGGAGGCTCCCTCCCGTTACCGGTCGGAACTCACCCCGGCTCGTGGCCGCGGTGAGCCACACTTCAGGCCTGATCAGGGGAAGAGACTGGTCGAAGAAGCTACAATGGTGAGGCTGATCCTTATGAATTTGTGCAGGTGTACTCCACAGCCATCTCAGCGGCTGGGGGGGGGGGGACGAGGCAGTGCAATGCAACGCCTTCCCCCTCTATCTCACCGAAATCACCCGCTCATGGTTTTACAACCTGAGGGCCGGTTCCATCCAGTCCTTCATGCAACTCAAGCGCGAGTTCTGCACAAACTTCTAGGGAAACTACGTGCGTCCCCTAGACTCATCACAGCTCTACAATGTCCGGCAGAGGATGAGGGAGACCATCTGGAGCTTCTTCAAGTGCTTCGCTCAGGTCATGAGCAAAGTAGCCCACGTACCTGACTCCAGTCATCGAGGCATGCAAGAGCAGGATCCTCCCAGGGGAGCTCCACCTGAGACTCTCCCAGAGCTGTCCCTCCTCTGCTGATGAGCTCTTCACCGTGCTCGAGAAGTATGCCCAGGTAGAGGAGGATGACCTCTGGAAAAACAACCAGGGGGTACCTGCCCCCGCTGACCGGGAGGACAAGGACCCTCTCAACAGAGGTGGCTCGCGTGACGGCAACAAGGGCAACTGCGATTATGGGGATGGTCCGGTTTGACATCGTGGATCTCCCTTCTTCGTAGAAAGCGATTATGGGGAGAACTATGATCAACCGTTTGGGGGCTGTGATCCACCAGAGCTATCTCTGTGTGAAGATCCTTGGGCCTCGCGGCGTAATCATCGCCCGAGGCAACCAAGACGCGGCCCATGCACTTTACGAGCTCGCCGCAGTGATGATCGGGGATGTCAACCTGATCAAGACCTTGGGGGGGGGGGGAGCTCCCCACGGCTCCGGGCACTCGGTCGTCCCCTCTAGGAAGTTTCTCCCGAAACCAAGCCCAGAGGGAGACCTCTGAAAAGTCCGACTGTCCCCGGAGGACGAGGGAAGGATTGTCAAGATCAGGGTGGACGTCCCCGAGGAGCACGTAGAGCAACTCGTGGCCTTCCTCTGCAAAAACTCTGACATCTTTGCGTGGAAGCCCGCTGACATGCGGGGCGTCACCGGGACATTATCGAGCACAAGCTCGTTGTAACGCCCGGCCGCCCCCCAGTAAAGAAGAAATTGAGGAAGCCCTCCCTCGAGTGCCAAGAGGCCATCAAGGATGAGATCACCAGGCTCCGAGAGGCGGGGTTCATTCGGGAGGTTTGCACCTCGAATGGCTGGCGAACCCTGTCCTCGTGAAGAAGTCGAGCGGCAAGTGGAGGATGTGCGTGGACTTCACCGACCTCAACAAGGCTTGCCCAGATGACAACTTTCCACTCCCGGGAATTGACCAGCTGGTGGATTCGACCGTGAGGTGTGAGCTCATGAGCTTCCTGGACGCGTATTCGGGCTACCACCAAGTTCAGATGGCTAAGGAGGACGAGGAAAAGATGAGTTTTATAACTCCCCTCGGCACCTTCTGCTACGTCCACATGCCCTTTGGGCTAAAGAATGCTAGGGAAACCTTCTAGCGCCTCATGTCGCTGGTCCTCAAGGACCAGATCTGCCGAAACGTAGAGGTCTACATCGATGACATGGTCGTCAAAAGCCTCCGCACGGCCGCTCACAACGACGACTTAGCGGTGACCTTCCGCAGCCTCAGCGAGTACAGGTTGAAACTCAACCCTGAAAAGTGTGCCTTCGGCGTACGCGGGGCGAAGCTGCTTGGCTTCCTCGTGTCCCAGCGCGGCATAGAGGCCAACCCCGAGAAAATTCGGGCCCTGCTGGACATGCCCCCGCTGCGCTCCGTGAAAGACATACAGCGGCTTACCGGCCGCTTGGCCGCGCTAAGCCACTTCGTCTCACGGTCGGGGGAATGCGGCCTGCAATTCTTCAAAATCCTCCGGGGCCTTGAAAGGTTCAAGTGGACGCCCGAGGCTCAGGCGGCCTTCGATGACTTGAAGAAGTACCTCATGAGCCCTCCAATGGTCATGAGCCCATCTCTGGAAGAACCCCTGCTCCTTTACCTCGCCGCCACCTTGGTCGCTGTTAAGGAGCAAGATGGGCAGCAGTGCCCGTGTACTACGTGAGCAAAGCCCTCCAAGGGGCTAAGACATGGTACACGGAGGTGGAGAAGATCTGTTACGCCCTCCTGATGGTGTCCTGGAAGCTTTGCCATTACTTCCTGGGACACCCGATCATAGTCCCGTCTTCCCTCCCCCTGCAGGAGGTGCTACGGAACAAAGAGTCCACCGGCCTGATCGGGAAGTGGGGAGCCGAGTTGGCTCCCTTCTCCTTTTCCCTCACGGGCCATTCCGCCATCAAATCACAAGTCCTTGCTGACTTTGTGGTGGAATGGACCCCAGCCTTCGGGACGGAGGGGGAGACTCTCGTCGAGCCGCTTCGGCGCAACGACCATTGGACGCTTATGTTCAATGGCCCCTTGTGTCTCGCTGGGGCTGGCGAGGGGGTAGTTCTCTAGAGCCCTGAGGGAAGAACACAGGAGTACACAGCGAGGCTCGAGTTCCCCGCTACGAACAATGTTGCCGAGTACGAGGCCTTACTCCTGGGGATGCGCCTCGCGCGCTCCCTAGGGATTCGCCGCCTCCTGGTCAAGGGGGACTCCCTATCGTGGTATAAAATACACCACCGGCAGGTTTCACGGACGTGTTTGACATGAGAACGACGACGCGAGCTGACCGAGTTACCGGTTACCTCCCACCGGGCAACACAGCGATTGACACAGCAATTTTTATACAGGTTCGGGTCTCGGTGGGGGCCCTAGTCCTGTCGGCACCCTCCAGATGTGAGTCCGCTGGGGAGGCGCTCTCTCGGGGAGAGAGGTCTCCAAGGAAGCCTGTTGTTTGAGTGCGTTAAAATGAATTGGAATTGGTTACAAATGAGATACAAGGGGTATATATAGGCCCCAAAAGAAGCAAAAAGACTAAAAAGCCCAACCTACGGCTGTCGGATTGAGGGGCGTTGACGCCATTTCACTGGCCGAAGGGCTTGGATATTTGACAAGTGTCCTCGCTAATTTTTGAGGCGCTCCTGACGTCACCCACACGTGACCTGGCATAGGAGACCTCAGTGGCTTTTCCCGGGAGGCCTTTGTGATAATTCACAGGACGCATCCGAGAATTTCCACGGGAGCCCTCCGTGACTTTTCTCGGTAAACGTCTGGGATTTTGCTCGGTAGACCTACGGGATTTCTCACGGGAGGCATCCGGGACTTTCCCCGGTAGCCCTCCAGGCCTTTTCCCAGTAGATGTCCCGGATTTTGCACGGTAGCCCTCCAGGATTTGCCACGGGAGGCGTCCGGGGCTCGGAGAGGTGCCCAGGGCCTTCTACAGGAGGCCTCCGTGGCTTTTCCCGGGAGGCCTCCGTGATATTTCATAGGAGGCATTCGGGGTTCGCCACGGGAGGCATCCGGGGCTCAGAGAGATGCCTGTGGTCTTCTATGGGAGGCCTCCATGGCTTTTCCTGGGAGGCCCTTGTGATATTTCACGGGAGGCGTCCGGGGTTCACCACGGGAGGCATCCGGGAATTTCCACGGGAGCCCTCCGTGATTTTTCCTGGTAAAGGTCCAGGATTTTTGCCTATAGACGTCTGGGATTTTGCACGGGAGCCCTCCGGGGTTTTTCACGGGAGCCTTCCGGGACTTTCCACAGGAGCCCTCCGAGGTTTTCCACGGGAGGCGTCCGGAGTTTTCCACAGGAGGCGTCCGGGGTTTTCCCTGGTAGCCCTCCGGGATTTTCCACGAGAGCCCTCCGGGATTTTCCACGAGGGCCCTCCGGGACTTTTCCCGGTAAGTGTCCGGGATTTTCCCCCACAGCAGCCACCGAGACCCCCGGGGACACAAGGTGCCCCCGGAGGGCATGCGTAGAACTTTGCCTTGGGTGGCACTTTGCCTTCTGGGACATGCCTCGAGCCACGCGCGTCGCTTCAGCTCTTGGGCCTTTTTCCCGCGTGAACCCTCGATTCGCGTGTGCGCGCGCCGCACGTCGACTCGATCCTCGTGGAACCCTTCAATATCCACGCGGTGATTTGAATTGATGGACCAGATGGGCTGGGGGACACATGGCGCCCATCTGGGGCCCTCTCCGTCGCTTATAAATAGGAGGAGGGGGGCCCCGGCCCGGGACACAACTCCCAGCCTCAACTTCTCGCTCTCCCGGTAGCGCACTTTTGCTCTCCCGGTAGTTCGATTTCCCGGTAGCTCGGTTTTTTGGTCGTTCTTTTTCATCTTCCCCGGAGACTTCCACTTCCGGGTGATGGCATTGAAAAGGCGAACCAAGTCGTCTAAGCTGCCTCCGGAGGAGGTCACCTTCGACTTCCTCGGGGCTACCGAGTTCTCTCCTCGGGACCTCGAGATCTTCCTCGACCAAAAGTTCTTTGTCATCGAGGACATTTGGATCCCTGGGCCGGAGGAGCTGGTGCCGAGCCCCCGGGGGGGAGAGGTGGTGGCCTTTTAGGCCTTTGTGGAGGCCGGGCTTGTAGCTTCTAGGCCCCTAAAGAGTGTTTTGGTAATTAATGACAATTACAAATGTTGAACTAACGTTACCTGTTAAGTTGTGTCAAGATCAAACTCAAAAGACAGGATAATGGAAGACAAAGAAAGAGCTACATGATGAAGAAAGGACATTGAGCAAAGAGGCAAAGGTACGGAATAGGATCTTTTTCCATTTTACCGGTCTAAGGTGTTTAGAAAAGAATTTTGACCAAATTTTAGGATAATCGCCGTACTATTAAGAGGAGCATGTGGTGTATCACGAAATACTTCATCTATGTGCCACAAATCATAAAATCAACTTGCATTGCATACTAGAAGGTCATACACTTTGAAAATGCAGTTTACCTTCCTTTTCAGCCAAATTCTGCCTCAGTCGGTCTGACCGATTATTGGCCGGTCTGACCGAATGGACGGCCTGACTGAATGTTTACTCGGACTGACCGAAGTTATGTCACAGTGTAGTTTATTCCTTAAAAAGGTCGGTCTGTCCGTAGGTAAAACCTAGGTCAGACTCCTGGAAGTTCATGACCTATCTTTCTGAATCTTTTTGTGTTATGACGGTCTGACCGTTTGTTAGAACGGTCTGACCGTTTGTTAGACCGGTCTGACCGAGAAATCGGTCTGACCGAGGTTTTGCACTACGGTCTGACCGTGTGGCCGGTCTGTCCATAATTATCGGCCTGACCGTATAAAGTGTCCAGAAACTATGTCATCTCTGGACAGTTTCATGGTCTGATCACATTTGGCTCCGGTCTGACCGTGAGTGTGCCTGACAAGGGCAGGTGAGCATTTATTGCGCCTGTTTAATGCCGTTGCAATTGCGGCGGTCTGACCGGGCTTATAGCTGCGGTTTGACAGCCAAGTGATCTTTTTCTCCCAATGGCTGGTAACGGCTATATTTATTATGAGGGGTATATATACTCCCATGCACGGCCCTGTTCATAACTTTTGGCATATTTGTGAACATTGTCATCATCTTTGAGAGCTAACACAAGATTCATACACTCTAGGGTTCTATTTCTTGAATTTGTGAGAGTGTGCATTTGAGGTCTTCTAGTGCATTGCATTTAGACCACCAAATCAATCTTGTGGCACTAGAAGAAGATTAAGTGATCATCACCGGCTTGTTACTCTTCAAGGAAGATTGTGAAGAAGCCTCAAAACATCTTGTGGAAGGGTCGAGCACGCCTTGCTGGAGCGGTAAAGTGCATCATTAGTGAAATCGAGGTTTGGATAACTCATCATACTAATCCGGCTCGAGATCTAGGTCACTTCTTGAGAGAAGGTTGACTAGATAGAGGAGCGGTTAGAGATTTGAGTTTGCCTCAACGTGGATTAGGGGTGATCGGCAAATCACCGAGACCACGAGATATATCCTTGTGTTAAAGTGTTCATTGTTCATCTTGTTCTAGTGATTTGCTCTCATTTATTATTAATTGCTTGATTAGTTGTTAATTTGTTAAAATTGCCTATTCACCCCCCTCTAGTCGATATCCTAGATCCCTTTCAGGGCTCCGACTCCCGGTGCATCCGCTGCTCCGGGAGTACGGCCCCGCACTCAACCACCTCACCCCGAACACCCTCGTCTGGATGGGGTGGTTCGTATGGCTGTGCGAGACAGCCACCGGGGAGAAGCCTAATCTTCGGCTCCTCAGGTACTTCTATGAGTCCTCGGCGAGGGGGGCCGTCGGTGACCAACAACTGCGCGTGCGTGCGACCAGCAGCAACCATGCCCAACAGCAGTAGCAGCCCTTTTGTTAGAGGTTTCGCGCCACGTCGCCTTGCCGTGCCAGCCATAGTTGCCACTGCTTTGCACCACCAGCGCCAAGTCCTGATGCCCCGACCAAACACGGTTGTAGAGCCGCTTGCTCACCGTCCCGTCGCTGCCGCTGTTGCTTCGATCAATTACTTGTCGCTGGCACAATTATCACAGCTCCAGCCTCGCCAGATCTGTCCCTGCTCTATTTAAACGTCCCACAGTCCTGTGTAATTCTCACTTCACCAGAAATTGACTAAGTCTCATCTCCTCCGACTTTGTGTTCTCCTCTGGCAAGCTCAGCACGGAGGCTCACGGTGCCAGCTTCAACCATTGCACCATTTGCCAAATTAACACCACCAGTGAGTGTCTCCCCTCGCCCTTATCGAGCTGTAGCATTGAATTGACTTCCTTTGCAACACGTCGTCGGCGATCGCCGGCATTTCTAGAACCCCTGTTCCAGCAATGCCGATTAAATTAGACCAAATTAGCCCTCCCTCGAACCAGTAGACTAAAATGATCAGGGAGTTGAGTTTAGCAAGCTTGTAAGCTCAGAATCCAAAATTTAGTTCGAATCAAAACTTTTCCCTAGTTTTGAACTCCACCTGTAACCGGCTCACGTCGCCAGGCCACACCGGTGATCCTCCAGCCAAATTGACTGTACCAATAGCTTTCCAATATCCCTCCCCCACTCTCCAAGCGAGGAATTAACTTCAAACCCTCTGTATCAAAAATGCCCAATTCTAGTGTTGTCATCTCCGGCGCCGATCATCGGAAAGTTGTTCCCTGCCATTGCAGCCGATGCCACATCTGAATCTACACAGATCAAAAGATATGGCTATGCCAAAGTTTGGTCCAGAAACTGTTTTGTGCTGTGTGGCCACCGTGCCTTCTCACCGCCGTTCATCACCTCCGGCCACCCCAACCCTTGAAACCACCACCATTGTGTTCCTGTTACTCTTTCCTATCTCCTAGACATAGTTGGCTCAGCAATTGATGATTTGTTTGAGACCTAGCCTTGGTTTTCGCACTAGGCTCGCCCAGATTCTAATATGCAGAATAACGGGATCTTATTCAGAAATACCGAAACCCAA
The DNA here is from genome assembly GCA_019359835.1 of Pharus latifolius. NCBI lineage: Eukaryota > Viridiplantae > Streptophyta > Magnoliopsida > Poales > Poaceae > Pharus > Pharus latifolius. Next base: position 68,641,767 of record CM033321.1, on the reverse strand, counting down.
AGTAATTGCACAACTCTTTATTTCAAAGAGGGCTTTATACATCGAACATTAGACATACTTGCCTACGTCGAAGGAATTATAAGTGTCTAAAACTCAAATAAGTTCTATGACTCTTCGATGATCTAAACTAGACCTATTACAAGGTATTTATAGTCCAATCGTATGAATATGTATCAAACTCAGTAACCTAAACGTATTAGACTTGTATAATTAACTAATCCTAAACGGATAGACTTAATAATCTATATTTGGATCGAATTACAATTCTGAACAGGTAACGATCGCGAAACCTTTCTGAACATGGTTAAGGTCGTGAAGCCGTATGCGACTCGACCTAAAGATCCTCCCGGATCATGACTCCTTTGTTGAGAAGGAGCCAACCCCTGTTGTGACCTCTCGATCAAATTGGAGATGTGGAAATTGGGCTTGTCCATCTTCTTTGGTGTACCACTTTGCCACACATACTCGTTGACCTTTCCGACCGATTCGAAAAGTCTCCTTTGTGTTACTGCGGGTGGTAGTCACCTTCTTCTCCAGAATCACATCTTCGCGTAGAGGTTCGTCTCGTTGATAGACCAAGTCTTCAACATATGGTACTATAGTATCTGGCTCATCATTCAGCATTGAAGGCTCGAAGAGTTTGAGGTGCTCAACATTGACAACCGAGTAAATATCCATATATGGAGGTAACTCGAGCTGACAAGCATTATTACCAACTTTCCACAAAATCCGAAAAGGACCATAACGAATGGGTTTGAGCTTCTTACCTTCACCTTTAAATCTCTCCTTACTCAGATGTAACCATACCATATCACCTTCTTGAAATTACGCATCAACTCGGTGCCGATCATGTCGCGCCTTGTACTTCAGTTGAGCTTTCAGCAAGTTTTGTTCAACTTCTCGATGGAGCTGTTGAATACCTTCCAGGAACTTTTGTGCTCGATCCTGATCAGATGCTTCCTTCCTGTTCTATGCTAAGGTAGGAATCATAAACTCCATGTCGAATGGAGTCTGTGGTAGAAATCCTAAACAGACCTCAAATGGCGACTTTCCAGTTGAACCATGCACTGCTCGATTAAAAGAAAACTGCAGGTATGGTATGCTTTCATCCCAGGTCTTCAGGTGCTTCGAGTTATATCCTCTCAAGATATGAACGACTGTGCGATTTACCACCTTGGTTTGACCATCAATTTGCGGATGAAAGGCAGTGCTCCTCTTTAGTTTGGGGTCCACATCATCCAGAGCGATCACCAAAAGTGACTAAGGAACCGGGTATCATGATCAGACACAATAGAAGTCGGCAGTCCGAAGTGTGTCCAAACGTGTTGAAAGAATACTCGGGCTGCTTCTTTTCCTGTGATAGTCTTTAGACAAGGTATAAGAATAATCATTTTTGAGAACCGATCAACAACCACGAATAGATAGTCATTGCCACGTCGAGTCTTCGGCAATCCTCCCAAGAAATCCATGGATATACTCTCCCATGGTCGCGATGGAACTGGCAAAGAGTGTACAAACCTAATTTTTGGTTTGCCGGTTTCGAAATACTGCAGAGACCACAGCCTCGAACAAAACTAGCCACATCCTGCTGCATACGCGGCCAGAACACATGTCGGTGAAGATTTTGCAATGTCTTTGTAACCCCAAAGTGACCAGCTATCTTCGATGTGTGCGCTTCTCGCAACCATTGATTTCGAGGTGCTCCACGAGGTATGCAAAGTAAATTTCCCTTGTACAAGAGTACTTCTTGATGAATGAACTCCGTAGGTTTCCCTGTTTCGAGCTCAGTCAGTGCTGTTTGAAAATCAGGGTCTTCACTATACATAGTGGCATAGTCATCATGACATGAGGACTCGATCTGCATGAATGCTGATAAACAGAGGGTCATAACTGGTGGTCGTGACAATATGTCCGCCAATTTGTTGTGTACTCCCTTCTTGTACTTAATCACTAGATTAAACTGTTGTAGATACGACATCCACTTCATGTGTGGAGCTTGCTGTAGCTTGGACTGAGTTTGCAAATATTGCAACGGTTGATGGTCGGTGTGGACAACAGTCTCTTTACCCAAGAGGTAACACCGCCAATATTTCACGGCCTGATGCAGTGCGCATAACACCTTATTATAAGTCAGGTAGTTCTTTTGAGCTCCCTGCAATAACTCAGAGTGATATGCCACTGGTCGACCTTCTTGCATGAGCACTGCGCCCATCGCATAACCTGAGGCATCGGTTTCTAGCTCGAATGGTTTCTGGAGATTCGGCAAAGCTAACACAGGCGCCTCGCTGATCTTCCACTTCAGCAAGAGAAACGTGTCCTCATGTTTCCCTATCCACTCGAACTTCTGATTGATCTTAGTTAATGCATGCAATGGAGAAGCCACAATCGAGAAGTGTCGGATGAACTTCCAAAGGTATTGGCATGCTTCCACAAAACTGCGCATGTCTATAACTGTTCGCGGTCACGGCCACTCGTGAATCACTTTTACCTTATCTGGGTTGATTTGCAATGTACCGTTGCCGACCATGAATCCTAGGTAAAGTAGAGTTTGTTGGCCGAACTCGCACTTCTTACGGTTGAGGCGAAGTGATGTTGCCGCAGCTGTTCGAACACCTTTTCAACATGAATGAGGTGCTCATCCCACGAACGACTATAAACCAGTATGACGTCGAGGTAAACGATCACAAAGTCATCGATGAACTGTCTCAATACGTCATTCATAAGACGCATGAAAGTTGCCGGGGTGTTGCAGAGACAAAACGGCATGACCAGCCATTCGAACAGCCTTGTCGTGTTTTAAACGCGGTCTTCCACGTATCCTCCTCTCGGATGCTAACTTGATGATATCCTGACTTAAGATCCAATTTGGAGAAGACAACAGCATGCTTCAATTGGTCTAGCAAGTCGTCAATACGAGGAAGGGGGTACCGGTTCTTGATGGTGATCTTGTTTAGTGCTCGGTAGTCGATGCACATATGCCAAGTCCCATCTTTCTTTGGCACTAAAACCACAGGAGATCCACAAGGTGAACTACTCGGTTGAATGGCACCATCGTTTAGCAATTCACCAAGTTGTCTCTTGATCTCTTCATTCTCCAATACTGAGTTGCGATACATACTCAGATTGGGTAGTGTCGCATCGGACATAAGCTGAATTTCGTGTTTGACTGGACGTTTCGGTGGACGACCCTGGGTAGTCTCGAACAGATCACTGTATTTCTCCAGCAGTCCCAACAAACGACTAGAATCCTCTCGGCATGCCAACGACAACACTGGTCGAGTACCCTCACCTTGACCAATGGGTCGAATCATGACAAGCACATACTTGTGACATGCATTGACAATTCGTTTGGTTTGATTTGCGGTAATTAAGTTTGAAGTGTTGACGTGGATGTCTCTACTGATCACGAACTTAACTCCATCTTTGGTGAGGTCGTACTCTTGCGCACGCCGATGGAAGTGAGCGTCTCGATCATATAGATACTGACTCCCAAAGATTACCTGACAGATATCGATAGGGACACCATCGCATTGCACCTCATCGATATATTGTGCAGAGATTGCATACTGACTCATAAGCTGTTGGTTCACGTCGGATGTAAACTAACCTAGCGGATATGGTCGCTGGTGTGTGGTTGTCTTCAAACCAAGTCGTCGAACCAGTCTAGCGGAGACCAGATTCTTTTGACTTCCGGGATCGAATATCTCTGCGACCACTTTGTGCTTCACCTGGATGTTGATGGTGAACAAGTCCTCCGTTGGGTGATGGTCGTTCGGTGGATCCGAACCCTTCTCCTTCGACATTGCCATCAGAGACAAGGTCGTATCCGCCTCATTAATCGAATTCACTCGGACAACTTCTTCGTCGGGTGAAGTCGCAATAGTCGTGGCTGTTCTTTTCCCTGGTCCGTTTTTCTTCGGTCGAAGTTCAGGATGAAGCCTGTAGCATTTGTCCTTGGTATGTCCCGTGACTTGACAATGTTCACAAAAGGCACCCGCGCCCGATTTTGAAGCGTTGTTCTTCGGACTTGGCTTTTTCTTTGTCGAGGTCACATTTTCCTTTGTGCTTTTGTCGCTGCGGGATTTGTTCTTCTTCTCAATCGCCATAGCAGTTGTGCTCACTTGCCTATGTCGAAGGAATTATAAGTGTCTAAAACTCAAATAAGTTCTATGACTCTTCGATGATCCAAACTAGACCTATTACAAGGTATTTATAGTTCAATCGTATGAACACGTATCAGACTCAATAACCTAAACGTATTAGACTCATATAACTAACTAATCCTAAACTGATAGACTTTGTAATCTATATTTGGATCGGATTACAATTCTGAACAGGGAACGATCGTGAAACCTTTCTGAACACGGTTAAGGTCGCGAAGCCGTATGCGACTCGACCTAAAGATCCTCCCGGATCAATTGAAGCTCTGAATTACATTTGATGCTAAGCCCTAGTTTTTGACATTGCCAGCACTATGTCAATGCATGTCAGCCAGTGGCATTAGCCCTGTTCGCCCTCTTTTAGCTGTGCATTTTAAAAATAACTTTGTCCACTAGATTTGTGGAGTTGTGGTCGACATTTTCTTCTACTGTCACAACTTGAGATAAGCTCTCTAGCTTTCCTTGAAGCTATGTCAGAGCTTTGAACCGAATGTCGATCTGTTGACATTCACCATTTTTGAGCAAACCAGCCGCGGGCTTGATGTCCATATTGCAGCCTTGAAACCCTAAGAACATCTAACACCCATTCTTAGCCATATTTCTTGAAACCCTAGAATCTCGACTTAGTTCAGCTTGCAATCTCAATCATTTTCAGCATTGTTCAGTTATTCTTAAAGCATATCTGCATATAGGTCATAAAACATTTTAATATAGATAGTAATCACTGTGTGTTTGTTTGTCGCCGAGTAGATCCAGAAGTTGAGTTCGAGGATTTCGTTGTCGACCCAACACCAACTGCTGACTTTTACGACGCGGAAGGCAAGTCATATTCTTGAGCATATTGAACCTATATTTCATAAGTTGCTATAATATAACCTTGAATATAAGTGGTATTAGCATGTGAAAGATTGATTGAGTTATGATATGAAATGGCAGTATTAGGCTGGATGCCTATGAAATGTGAAATAATCAAGTAGTGAGCCATGAACTAATATATATGTATATATTTATATTAATGAAATAAAACCTCTAGCCGTGACCAGGCTTTTGGAATGGAATGGTGGTACTAGCACAGGATGTGCAGGCACTGGATGTGCATGGGTTGTGGTATGATCTGGTCACTGGCATATAAGGACTAGAACCTTGTGTTGTGCGTCTAGTGGCATGAAAAACGTGCTAACCGCAAGCCTGGTATGGGACAGGCTTGAACAAGTAAGTATGCGGATCGCACATGAAACCCCTGCATGAGATGGGAAGTGATGCATGATTTAACACAGAGTGCGGCTCCTACACATATCACTGGATGTGATTGCACGCTGACCTAATAATGGGAAGAGGCATTCGGGGTGGGGGTTTGGGTACAACCCACCACAATTGTGGTTTGTGTGAAACCACAAGGTCAGGGGTGAATTGTGAGTGAAATATAACAAAAGTTCGTGTTATCTCCACCTTGCCACTCGCACATGGTTGTGAGGAAGGGTCTAATCATTTTGATAGGATGAACATGAAAGTGGAATATCATGTGGGTAAATTGGTACCTCTCTGCAGAGTTAAAAATGTACACTACTACAGAAATGCTTTTTACTATCGGTTAAAAATTCACTCTACTATCGGTTCTCTTACCGATAGTGGTCGGCACGATAGTAGAGGGGCAGCACACTTCTATCGGTTCAAAAACCGTTAGTAAAACATCTACATTCCCAACGTTCACTAATCGCTATCGACTATTTCTTCTATCGGCTCGGATTTAAACCGATAGTATTGTATACGTTTTTTTTATCGGCTCGTATATAAACCGATAGTATTGTGTAGGTTTTTTCTATCGGCTAGGATCTAAACCGATAGTAATATAAATGTTTTTTTCTATCGGCTCTTATATAAACCGATAGTATTGTGTGGACACAGTTAGTATTGGAAACTTTATTCTATCGGTTGTTACATATAAACCGATAGTATTGTGTAGATACAGTTAGTACTGGAAACTTTATTCTATCGGTTGTTATATATGAACCGATAGTACTGAAGTGTTTATTCTATCGGTTATATTATATAACCGATAGTATTTTGTAGACACGTTTAGTACTAGAAACTTTATTCTATCGGTTTCAGCATATGAACCTATAGTACTGTAATATTTGTTCTATCGGTTGTAGTATATAACCGATAGTAATATTAGTTTTTCCTATCGGTTATGTAGTGGCACAGTTAGTACTGGAATCATGCACATATATATACAGCAATACAGAGATACATTGGATCATTCACAAATACACCAATATTTACAAATATTCACCAATATTCACATATTGAATTTGTTCACAAATACACTAATACAGTAATATACACATGCATTGGACAGATTGAATTTATGCACATATTGATCGAGTTTATTCACAAATACATCAATGAATCTATTCACATATTGAGTTTATTCACAAATACAGCAATCAACACATTCAATATATATTCACAAATACAGCAATCAACACAAGTCAGTTACTATCGATCGTTGATAGCCACTTCTTCCATGACATATTGAGCCCAAATTGTTCGCAGCTCCTTCAATTGAGGCAGCTCATATTGCTCTTTCAACATGGCGCTCTGCATATATGCGTGTATGAAGTTAGGATCGTACGTCACATCTAATTAAAGTTCGACTTTGAGTCAGGAAAAATGGTTACCTTGGGGAATTGGGCAAAGTTTCTCCTGATCAGGTCATACATGAATCTCATGACATAGAAGCCACATTCCCACGATTGTGGCTGCTGATGGCACTAGAAAAATTGCATATGCAAAGACATAAACCCACATTAACTCGAAAGAACTAATTAAGCTTAAATTAAAAGACTCATCATGAGTACTTCCATCCGTATTAATTACCTCATATTCTTTCTAAGAAATTGTTGTGCCCTTCGACACGTCATGCCTCCCTCCAGCACTAGCATAATTTTTGAAAGCCCTGTATTTAATTTAGCATTGCCGGTTAATATGTTATCATTAATTAGCTAGTCAGAGAAAAATTTAAAACAACTATATTACTTACGCGTCTATGTGCCATGTGAGGGTGAAAACATGCGCCACCTTGTCGCTCATCGAATCGAGGTAATAGACCTCATTCATCCATGGGCAAATGACGGCGAGGACCCAGTGGCCCCTACATTGCATATATAAGCGAACCGTTTCATACATATGTTAGGCGTAACATACAAGAATGAGTTAAATTAGTAGGAAATGCACTAACCTTTGGTGGTACGGCGCAAGGATGAACTCTCAGTCCTGCTGCGCTAGTAGTGCCCTTGATATGTATTCCTCCGCATGTGCTTGGTCGTGCTCTAGCATCGTGAGGCTTATTTTCTCTGGGTCGAGGAAACCCACCTTGTCACATGCCCTCATCGACGCCAGCCTATACATGCACCTGGATGCAAAGTAGACATTAGTAAGTAGTGCATACAAAGTGATTAGATTTATGAAAAAAACTCTGATAACTTCAGACAACAGCAAACTCACAGGACTCCAGTCCGTATGATGGACATATCAAGCTCCCGCCAGTTGAGGAGGTCGAACAAATCCTCGTGGGCCACCGATATGCTCCCGGGCTCACGGTGAAAATGGGCTGGCCTGAAGTGAACCAAGAAGTTGATGTGGCGCCTAGACCGGGCCAGGTACCACTCGTGGAGACTTCTGGTTATTTGATCCATATTGCGCAGAAGGTACTCCGACACGAGTGGGGACTCGTTCTTGAACGTACTTGGCTGGCTTTGTTTGGCCTTGCCTTTGGCCTTGCCCTTGCCTTTGGGCGGGGTGCGAGTGTATACCTTCGAAGGTTGGGGTGTGGTGCCACCGGCCTCATTTGATGGCGAAGGGTTTGAGGCCGTCGGAGGAGGCATGGGGGCCGAAGGAGTTCGCTCATGCGTTGTGGCGGGGGTGGTGTCCTTAGGAAGTGAGCTGGTACGCATCGTCCACTTTAAGTACAAACGCATAAGTTAGATTTTGCAAATTGAGTATATTAACTGAGTTGTAAGCTAGAATGGCTAGGGTTTACCTCCTGTAGTCTAACACCCTTCTTGGGCCACTGTATGTACGAGCCCAATGCCTCGCCAATTGTCCGCATTTCGTCCGTTGGGACGGGCAACGGAAAAGAGCTGTAGCCCGGGAGGGCCATGTCCACCTGTACCTTTGTGAATCCAGGCTCCAGAGGTACGCAGTGGATCCGGACATCCTCCCAAGACTGGTATATGACCCCGTTTGCAACCGCAACAGGTTTGTCGCCTATGTTGATCAATAGGCTACAGCTCTCCGGCTTCTGCAATTTGCAACAATTATAACAGGTTAGCGAAACAATTCTAACGTAACGGGAGTGGCATCAGCCGAACTGCATATATAGCTCAAGAGTTGCAATACCTCGATCAGGTCCACCGGATCTACGTGAACCTTCGAGCCGACACTACTCGGCCTGGCAGCGTCGACCTCGGCAGCTGGATCTAAACCCTTGGACTGCACAACTCGGCTGAGGCGTTCATACTTCTCGTTCATTTGAGCGAACATGTCCGCGAATTGTGCAGTCACATCTGCCCGTATCTTCTGAGATAGCTCCACTTCCCTTTCCTTCCAGCTGCCAGCCTTCTTCGCCTTTTGCCCGGGCTCCAAGAAGCCTTCCTTCCATGGCACCACAGCCCCCACGGTTCGCGTCCGCCCTGGATGCTCTTTGTTCCCTAGAGCCCGGGTAAGGATGTCGTTCTCCCTATGGGGACTGAACAATCTCTCGGTTGCCTCCTTCGAGCAAGAGATCTGTTACATTGAAAGCTCTCCATTGTGAGGAAGAAATATATACAAACTTGTGCGCACACTAGTGATCATAGTTAGCCAACTTACGAGTTGCTGCACGACCTCGACGTCCCTGGGGTTTGGGAACGCCGCAGTCCCCGTGGCCGACACGGTCCCTCTGGCCAGCCACCAGCGCTTGCATCGCTGATCGCGGATCTCGGAGAGTGGTAGGTCAGGGAGTCGACGAAATTCAACGCCTCGTCTTCAGCCTTCTTCCACTGCTCCTCCTTCCCCGCATAACCGCGAGAGCCGAGCCGGTGTGGGTGGTCGTTCCTCCTCTGGATTGCCTTGTTCTTCTCGCTGAGGGCCTTCGTACCAGAAACAAGAAAGTTAATGCACCGCTGCTTACTGCATACAATGGTGTAACCAAGCAAAGGAACCATACATACCTTGAACTCAGGAGTCCCCTTCTGTTGGGCGAATTGCTCCCATACCTCCTCCGTTTTGAAGGGGTACTTCTCGCATGGAGATTCGCCTTTAGCGAGGAAGGTACGGACGAGGACGCTCTTGAAGGTTTTCCACGTGTTGTTCATGTCCTTCAAGCAAGCTATCTTGGGACCATCGTCGGGGATGTTCCACTTGGCCTGGTTCAAATGGTGCATATAAGTAGGACTTACCTAATCTCTGGGATAAACCAAGGGAATGTGATTAATTACTCAAGAGTTCAGTGATTTTGATTAATTTTACCTTCACTTCCGCCCACAGCCTATCCCTCTCGTCGGCCTTGACGTCCTTCCAGCTCTGGACGGTGATCTTCACCCTTTCCTTCGCCAACAAGCCAACATAGGCAGCATAGTGGCCGGCGTTCTTCCCGATCGGTCTCCCGAACTGGTTGAACTCACATGAAAGATCCGCGCGTTTGGCCAAACGACCCAACATCGTCGGGCCTCGCGCCTTCCTCTTGCGCTGGGACGAAGCAGCGCCATCTACATTCGCCCTCGCCGAATCACTACTATCAGCCGAGGAAGATGCCGACATGGCTTTACCTAAAATTCCATGAACAAACCATCAATTGATATGAAGAAAGGTACATGACAAAGTTCATAACTAAATTGTTGTGCCCTACGCTAGTCTCTCTGCATGAACATAAAGTTTGTTGAAATTTAAATGAACCAAAATTTCAGATGAACATTAGAAAATGGGAAGTAATTAACAAAAAATTCAGATTAGCAGTGCAAACTAAGACATACTCTATTTCCTATCGGTTTTGAAAGGAAAACCGACAGTACTAAGGTTTGTATTCAGGAAAATTTAAAAGATTAGCAGTGCAAACTATGCTAATCTCTCTGCAGGAAAATAAAGTCTGTTAAAATTTAAATGAACCTAAATTTCAGATGAACATTAGAAAATGGAAGTAATTCACAGAAAATTCAAATTAGCAGTGCAAACTATGATATACTCTATTTCCTATCGGTTTTCCAAGTCAAACCGATAGTAATCAAGTTTGTATTCAGTAAAATCTATAAGATTAGCAGTGCAAACTATGCTAGCCTCTCAGCAGGAATATAAAGTATGTTAAAATGTAAATGAACCAAAATTTCAGATGAAAATTAGAAATGGGAAATAATTAACAGAAAATTCAGTTTAAGGTATTTACTATCGGTTCTAAATAAGAAACTGATAGTGGACTACACTGTACGACAAATTGCTAGTGGTTTTCATCAATTCTGTCATTCTCATAGCTATCAAGTTTGTAGTTCATGAATTTTACTCTAGGTTTATATTTGTAATCCATTGAACGGGATATGAACCATTGCATACAAACTTAAGCAATACATGCGAGCGATTTGTTCAAGAACACTTACAGTCGATCGTGGAGTGGCCGGAGGCAGTGGTGCAATGCAGTGCCGGAGGCGGTGGAGAACCAGATTCTGATCGGCAATGGTGGCGCAGAGGAGCGAAGAAGTGATCGTCGGGGAATCTAGGGTTTTCCGCGCGAGTATTTGGAAATTGGAATGTGATCAGTTGCACTAGAGGAAATATCGTGCAAGGTTATAACCTAATGTATGAATATTTACTATCGGTTCATAACCACCAAACCGATAGTAAAAACATGTAAGTTAGGGTTTTCCGTATGGGCACTTTTCACTATCGGTTTTATTACACCAAACCGATAGTAAACTAAGAACAGGGGCTCATAACACAGTACAAATCACTATCGGTTATAAACAATAAACCGATAGTAAAAACATGTAAGTTAGGGTTTTCAGTGTTGGCATTGTTCACTATCGGTTTTATTATACCAAACCGATAGTAAACTAAGAACAGGGGCTCATAACACAGTATAAATTACTATCGGTTATGAACGACAAACCGATAGTATAGTTTAATTTCATATCGGTTTCACAGTTAAAACCGATAGTAAAATACAATGTTATTGACCCTAAAGGATTTCCCTTAGAAGAATTACAGATGATCTCAGTACATCATTTTGCATTGTATTTTACTATCGGTTTTATGAAAATAAACCGATAGTATATGTTAATTTCATATCGGTTTGGAAGTTGAAACCGATAGTAGAATACTATTAAATTGATCTAAAGGTATTTCCTGAGAACAATTACAGATGGGTCTCAGTACATCATTTTGCACTTGTAAAGACACCTGAAACCCCATGCAAATGACTTCCAATAATTTTGAAATAAATTAACAGCAAAGACCAATCATGGAATGAAAATTTACAGTTTTCATATTGATTTGTGAAAAGAATCAATTATTGCTCAAATTAAGTATATACTCCAATTGAAATGAAAATTTGGATAAATGATTCTCAATGCATCACGTATGTTTTCCCAAAGAATTTTTGAAAAATGATTTGAAGAATTCTTCGATTAAAGATCCAAGTAATATACGTCACTTACATATTGCAATTTAGTCAAGAATGGTTGTCCACCCATAATCCTTCTTCGTGGTCGTCTCGCAAGTAACTTGTTTCGTCAATATCTTCGGGAGGGACAGATTGAAGGATTCCATCTAAAAATGGAGGTAGTTCGTCGAACTGATCGTACTCCTCTTCATCCACAACGTCTTCGACCCCAACAATACGTCTCTTACTGTGAAGGACAACGTGCAACTTTGGGTTGGCCGGGTCAACGATGTAGAACACCTGTGTGGCTTGCTCAGCAAGTATAAATGGATCATCTTTGTGTGCGACTCTACTGAGATCGATGAGAGTAAATCCATAATTGTCGACTTTAACACCTCGAGGGATTTCGACCCATTGGAATCGAAACAAAGGAATCTTAAGTAATACATAATCGAGCTCCTATATTTCCTCAATAACACCGTAATATGAGTCGAGTGCCCTTACTGTCCTGGCATCCTCCGAAATAGCAAGTAGTGTCACTCCACTACATTGCATAGTACTCTTCTCGTCCTGAGTTCTTGTGTAAAATGAATAGCCATTGATGTCATACCCCTGCCAAGTCCCTACAGTAAATCTAGGCCCTCTGGCCACCATGTAACATCTTCATCTACGTCGCCCTCAGAAGCTTGCAGGACTCTATTTTCGATCCACCCAGCAAACTTCCTATTATGTTCTCTAGTGACCCAAATCTCTGGCTTCGAGGGATTATGTTTCCGTAACATTTCCTTGTGCTCGTGTATGTATGGCTCCACCCCCGTCATGTGCTGTAAGACCCAAAAATGGGCTTTTGCATACAGATCACTAGAGGGGACGACTACTTTAAATCCAATCGTTCCAATGCGCTGAAGCCTGCCCTCATGCCGGGACGTAGGAACGCCAATTGGGTCAACCCCGGCCATATAGTTGGTGCAAAATTCGATCACCTCCTCGGCGGCATAACCTTCAATGATACTGCCCTCGGGCCGATGTCAATTCCTTACATATCCCTTCAAGATACCCATAAATCTCTCAAATAGATACATGTAGTGCAGGAACACGGGTCCACAAAACTTAATTTCTCTGACAAGGTGAACAATTAGATGGACCATAACATCAAAAAAGGATGGAGGGAAATACATCTCCAGCTGACAAAGAGTGGTAGTCACATCGCGTTGCAAATCGTCCAGTCCATCCATATCAATTACCTGCAAGGACAAAGTTGCAGCAAATATTCAGATCCAAAAAATCTGACAAGTTCCACGAATGGAGCTAATTAACTTGCTAGGAGTACACGCTTACGTACCTTGCCAGATATTGTGTTGAAGAAATAACATAGCTTTGTAATTGTCTCTCTGACTTTGACTGGGAGAATGCCTCTGATAGCAATGGAAAGCATTTGTGACATCAGTACATGACAATCATGGGACTTCATACCAACCAGTTTCAAGTCTTTCATGGACACAAGTTTTTTCAAGTTCGTAGAATACCCGCATGGAACTTTGACACCATGTAGGCACTGACAGAGTTCTGTTTTTTTCTCTTTTTGACAAAGTATAGCAGGCCGGGGGGAGGTATGTCCGCTTTCCCTTCTCCAACGGTGCAAGCTCAGTCCTTATGCCCATGTCGAGCATGTCACGGCAAACGTTGATGCCATCTTTCGTCTTTCCTGGAATGTTCAACAACAAACCAGTCAAACTGTCACAAACATTTTTCTCTACGTGCATGACAACAATGCAATGTCAAACTTGTAAGTGCTCCCAATATGGCAGATCCCAAAGAATCGATCTCTTCTTCCAAACATTTTTCCTGGAGGTTTACAACATTTACCGAACTCAACTTTGATGTCCTTCACACGCAAGTAAAGCTCCTTACCAGTCACAAACACTGGGGCTGATCCTTTCTCAGGCTTCCCATTGAATGACTTCCTCTTCTTACGGTAGGCGTGATGCATCGGAAGGAATCTGCGGTGACCCATGTACACTGTTTTTCTGCAGTTCGATAACCACATGCTTTCAGTTTCATCCAGGCAAATAGGACAAGTCTTGCCTCCTTTCGTACTATACCCCGACAAATTTCCATAGGCCGGGAAATCATTTATGGTGCAAAATATCATGGCCCGCAACATGAAATTCTCTCGCTTATGTACATCCCACACCCGCACCCTTTCGCTCCACAATTTATGTAAGTCCTCGACTAACGGTGATAGAAACACGTCAATATCATTCCGGGTTGTCTGGGTCCTGAAATTAGTAACGACATCATGATGTACTTGCGCTTCATACATAACCAAGGAGGAAGATTGTAGATGCATAAAAGAACCGGCCAAGTGCTATGTCGACTACTCATATTTCTATGTGGATTCATACCATCCGTACTCAGCCCAAACCTTATATTCCTCACTTCGCCGCCAAACTCACCGAATGTTCTGTTAATGTTTCTCCATTGAATGGAATCAGCTGGATGTCTTAGTTTTCCGTCTTGTTTCCGACCTTCAACATGCCAACGCAAGTACTTCGCATCTTTCGGATTTGCAAACAGCCGTTTCAATCTGGGAATCACAGGCAAATACCACACAGTTTTGGCCGGAGGCCCTTTCTTTACCTCATCACATCCATTGTGATAAATTCTGTCCCCATGCTTATACCGCGATGCACCGCATCTTGGACAAACATGCAAATCCTCGTACTCGTTACGGTACAGAACACAATCATTTGGGCATGCATGTATTCTTTCGATTTCCATTCCCAACGGACACAATAGTTTTTTGGCCTGGTAAATCGATCTTGGCAACTCATTTCCCTCTGGAAGCATGTCCGCTAACAGATCCAATAGCGCCGTGAAACTCTTATCGCTCCAACCGTTGCTTGCCTTCAAGTTATATAATCTCAACATAGAAGACAACTTTGTAAATTTTGCACATCCGGGGAACAAAGTCTTCTCAGAATCAACAATTAATTTCTCAAATTTAGCTAAATCGTTTTCGCTGTAGTCTTCTTCTACATCACGTAACATTTCATCTAAATTATCATCATCTACATGGACTTCCGAATGAACATTACCAATGTTCTGATCATGATAATCATTACTGCAATCCACTTCTGGGTGCTGCTGAGTGGTAGCGGTACTGCTCGTTTCCTCAAGATCTTCACCATGCCATATCCAACGGGTATAGCGTACATTAAAACCACGACGAATCAAATGACTCCTAATCTGATCAGAGTTGCCGAACCTTTTTAAGTTCATACAATCTATACAAGGACAATGCATATCTTTCTCTCCCTTCTTCGCCTTTTCTTGCTCAGCAAATTTAATAAACCCATTCACACCCTCCAAATACTCAATAGTACTACGTTTTATTCCATACATCCAATATTCTCGGTCCATCTACAATTATTTCACAAAATTGACAAATTCAAATAAATAATTAATGACTCAGGGCATGCATATATGCATGAAACATAATTAGCTAGGCCATATGTGTGTACATGAGCTGCTTAATTACATTAAATGGATTTGTATAAATGAAACCCTAATTAAGTTGATGCATGCATTAATTGGAAGAGCCAGCTAGCTAGCTGCTTAAATTCAGCAAGCCATAGCTAGCTAGCCAACCTAGTCTTCTAGCTAGTTTGGAGATACATGTATCTAGTTTACTGAATTGCAAGTAGAGAGAGAGAGGGAGAGTGCATGTGAAAGAGTGATCGAGAGAGAGAGAGAGGTGATGAGAAGATGACAATACCGAGGGGGATGGAAATATGATCAACCTCTCAGCTAGCTTCTCCAGATCACTCTAGCTTGGAGTCGTGCGCAGCTGAAATGATTCCAACATGTAGAGCGCAGAGCAGGGGTCGACCTAATTAAGTTGTCCAATTTTACTATCGGTTCAAAAAAACAAACCGATAGTAAAATAAGGTCCCCACTGTCATAACCATAGTGTATATGAAGTCATTTTACTATCGGTTTGTTTTATATAACCGATAGTACTATTTCATATATTGTATCGGTTAGTACAGTAATAACCGATAGTAAAAGTCAGTAATTTCACTATCAGTTACGCGAGAAAAACCGATAGTACTATGTAATATATTATATCTGTTGGTACAGTACGAACCGATAGTATAAAGTGAGTAATTTTACTATCTGTTATGAACGAAAAACCGATAGTACTATTTTAATATATTATATCGGTTGGTACAGTAATAACTGATAGTATAAAGTGCGCAATTTTACTATCAGTTAAAAGTGGAAAACCGATAGTACTATTTAATATATTATATCAGTTTGTATAGTAATGACCGATAGTAAAAAGTATTTGCATTTCACTAACGTTGGACTAGTGTGTAATCGATAGTAAATTGCCTCTTTTTCGTCGCTGTCGTCCTATTCTATCGGATTTTTCCCAGATTGCTTATAACCGTTAGAAAATATGGGTTAGTGGAATGCACTTCTGTAGTAGTGGTATTCGAATACTCCGAGCTCCCGAGTTTATAGGAGTCTACTGCGGTGGATTAAATCCACGGGGTGTGGCACAAGTATGTTTTTCTAAATAAAATTTGATAAGTCAAGATTACCCAAATGACATGTGTTGTCATGATAAGGGGCGCTGCCGTGGGCTGTCGTGTGTCGATGTGTCACGGTAGTGCTATAAATAGTGAACATGAATAGCAAGGTTATGCTATGAAAGTACTGCCATAAGATGAGTTGAGATATAAAAGAAAATACTGTTTTACAACCATCCACACTTCTTTACTAGCATAGGTTCATATCATCACTACTATATGTATCTACTCTTATCTATGACTTCTTGAGTATGTAAGTACTCACCCTTGCAACCTACAGTCCATTAGATGAAGCGTTCAATGGTCAAGATGAAGGCGTGGACAACTTTGTACTGGGAGATGTATGCTCCCACTCCTTCTCCGATGCTGGTGGTGCCGCGCCCCGAACAGGGGGACCCCGACTACTCCCGTGGAGACCCAGCTAGCTGCGGGGTCCCATACATACATACCATTGACTTCCCAGGATGAGTCAAGCACAGGAGTTCATTGCAACAGAGTAACTTACAAAATAACATAAGTAGTATGGCCTACTGGCCTTGATACATCAAAAGGGTAATACAATGCCTTCATGGCACAAATGGTCTAATTAAAACAAAATGACAACTACTTGGCGGAAGCTAGGCGAACCCCAACAGCAAGAAATTGACAGCATAACAATACACTTCAGGGTTCTGGTAGAATTGGTTCTCCTCCTTCTGGATCCACAAAATCTTCCAGGCATTCATCTTGGTCATGAAGGCCTCCATCTATTTGATTATAGATTGCAAGGGTGAGCACATTCGTACTCAGCAAGTCATAGATAGGAGTATATACATATAATAGAGATGATATGAACCTATGCTATTAGGGAGAAAAGGGAAAGGTTTCAAAATACTTTTCTTTCTTTTTTTCTTTCACATCTCATGCTCATGGCAGCATCATAACATAGCATTGCTATTCATGTTCACTATTTATAACACTACCACGACACGTCAACACACGACAGCCCACGGCAGCACCCCTTATCATGAAACCACATGTCATTTTGGGTAATATTGACTTATCAAATTTATTTAGAAAATATACTTGTGCCACACTACGTGGATTTAATCCACCGCAGTAGACTCCTATAAACCCGGGAGCTCGGAGAATTCGAATACGTTTTTAACTCTGCAGAGGGGTACCAATTTACCCGCAAGATATTCCACTTCCATGCCCATCCTATCAAGATGATTAGACCCTTCCTCACAACCATGTGCGAGTGGTAAGGTGGAGATAACAAGAACTTTTGTCATGTTTCACACACAATTCACCCCTGACCCTATGGTTTCACTCAAACCACAGTTGTGGTGGGCTATACCCCCACCCCATACTGCATCTTCCCATTACTGGGTTAGCGTGCATCATCACATCCAGTGATATGTGTAGGAGCTGCACTCCATGACAAATCATGCACAACATCTCATCTCATGCAGGGGTTTCATGTGCGATCCGCATACTACTTGTTCAGGCCTGTCCCATACTAGGCTTGCGGTTTGTACGTTTTTCATGCCACTAGACGCACAACACAAGGTTCTAGTCCTTACATGCTAGTGACCAGGTCATACCACAACCCATGCACATCCGGTGCTACCATGCACATCTAGTGCTAGTACCACCATTCCATACCAAACCCTGGTCACGGCTAGGGGTTCTATTTCATGTATATAAAATATATACATATATATTAGTTATGGCTCACTACCAGAGCATTTCACATTTTCTCAGGCATCCATCCTAGTACTACCAAATCATTCGTTTTTCATCACATGCAATACTTACTTTATAATCAAGGTAATATCTTAACAATTCATAAAATATAGAGTCAAGATGTTCAAGAATATGACTTGCCTTCCACGTCGTAAGAAACAGCGGTCGATGTCGGGTCGGCGAAGAAGTCCTCAAACTCGGGCTCTTGGTCTATTCACCAACAAACAAACACACAAGGATCACAAACCATTTTTAAATGCTTTAAAATCTACATGCAACATGCTCTTAAGAGAAATGATCATGGCGATGATGGAACAGGTAAGTTCGAAAGCTGGATTTGAGTTAAACTTGGAGATTTGTGGAATTAGGGCTAAGGAAGAATGCTAGAGACTCTCAGGGTTTCAAGGCTGCAATGTGGACATCAAGTCCGTGGCTGTTTTGTTGAAAAACGACGAACGTCAATAGGTCGACATTCGGTTCAGGGATCTGACATAGCTTCAGGATGCTAGAGAGCTTATCTCAAGGTATGGTAGTTGAATAAAATGTAGAACATAGCTCTACAGGCTTAGGGGGCAAAGTGGATTTTAGTTTGCATGCCCAGAAGTGGTTAAACTGGCCCAATGCCACTAGTTGACGTAGACTGACAATGTCAAGAAATGGCATTGACATGTTTTAGGAGATTTCCAGTGGGCAAAATGGGTTTTGATCAAAGCATTTGGTGCATAATGTAGTAAGGTAGCTATTTGACAAAGTGGTTTTTATAGAAAAGTCCAGAAATTCCAAAAGTTTTGCAAAGAGGCCTCTGGACACAGTGAACTAGGTGTCTTTGCACTGTCAAAACCTAGGGCTTGGCTGTTTGATCGATCTGCTTGAGCTTTCCTTCGCCAACTATGTCTAGGAGGTAGGCAAAGATAACAGGAACTAGGATGGCCGGACAACAACGAACGGTGGCGAAGAAATACGGCGGCGACACGACAAGACACAGGTACTGGAAAGATTCTTGGCATGGCTTTAACTTGTGATTTTGTGCAGAACCAGAGGTCGGGGTAGTGGAGAGATATGCTCAGGAGGTTGAGGCGAAGGTACGGGACAAGGTGGTGTCGACGGCGGTGGCCGGCGGCACGGCAGCAAGGGGTAAAACACCCAACTCATGACTTGGTGCTACACTTCCGGAAATCGAAGTACCTGAGGCTAACTAGGGTTATAAGCTACAATCTGGGGTACTGGAATTGGCTGGAGGTTGGACAACGGCGAGTGGCGGCAAACTGCGCCAGAGAAGGAAACTGCCTCGTCGGTGACAGGGCGATGGGGTGAATTAAACTCAAAATTGATGGCACGGGTAGGTTTCTAGGTTGCTACATATGGTGAGGTTGAGGGGAATCGGGCTGAGGCGGCGCCAGCAAGAAATTCGACGACGCGGCCGGAGAAGAAGAGGGCTGATTTGGGCATTTCCAGTACAGGGCTCTAGAGGTCAATTCTTCTTGGTGAGAGTAGGAGAGAGGTGAGGAGAAACTTCTGGAGTGGCCAATTTGGCCGGAGAAGAAGTGGCACGGGCCGGCGACGTGAGCTACTCACGGCGGCACGCGAAAACAGGGAAAAGTTCCAATGCAAGCTCGAATTTGAAATCCAAGTGCATTGGCTTGCTAGGGAGGTTCTACTGATCATAATACCCTACTATCAGACTGGCTAATTTGGGTTAAATCGAGCTACAATGCTAGAACAGGGCAAATGCAATTAACGGCGATCACCAGCAATAGGATCCACCGGAGTTCAATTAAAAGCTACAGAAGAGAGAGGTGAACGAGAGGTACTCACTGGTCAAAGCAATTGGAGAATGGTGCAGCATATCAAGTTGGCGTTGTGCTCCTCCTCGGCGGCTCGCCAGAGAAGAAGGCGAAGACGAAGAAGCTGCGAGACTTGGCTTAATCTGGAGGGTGTGAAGAAACAACTGGCCACGGGCGAGCTTAAGTAGCAGAAGAAGAGGGCTCTCGAGACTTGGAGCAAATCGGGGGAATATCAATCTAATTGGCATCGGCGGCGGCGAGCAGCGGCCTTGACTACTTTACAGCACGTTCGGCGCGTGCTTTGGCGGGGCAGTGGCAAAGCAATTGGCGGCTCCGGCATGGGGCATGGTGGCAATGTGGTGCAAATTTTCTGACACGGCTGCAGGCGGTGGCGTGCGCAGGAAAAGAGATTCGGGCGATGCTGGTGCTACTGCAGCGCTGCCACGGTGGCCACTCCCGCGCTGCCATGGTGGCCGCTCCCGCGCGGACACGTGTCGGCCAATCTGTGGCGGTGCTGGAGTGGGCGGGGCTTCACTGGTGGTGTGGTACACGGCGAAGCGGCGCAGCTGGTCGCGATCGAACGGCGCCCTGGTTACTGGTCGAAAACAGGTGGCTGGACCTGATTGCAATTTGCTGATTTTTGGTTTGGACTGATCTGTAATTTTTGGGATTTAGGTGATTTGGGCTAATTTTGACTTCGCAGCTTTGAAGAACTTTATTCAACAAGTAATTTGGCAAAGATGTTTCACAAGATTCGGATCTTTTGAAAGGTTTTTGGCCGAAACGAAAATAGGGTACTTAGGGTAAGATAATGTCGCGCCCCGAAACTGGGATTACGACTACTCCCGTGGAGACCTAGCTCGCTGCAGCTAGTCCCATACATGCACATACCTTTGACTTCCCAGGATAAGTCAAACACAGGAGTATATTACATTGCAACATAGTAACTTACAAAATATTTAAGTAGTGTGGCCTGCTGGCCTTAATATTACATAAGAGATTACAATGCCTTCACGGCATTCAAGGTTTAGCAAAATATTAACTACACAGCAGAAGATAGGTGACCCTCCCACAATGAGAAGTGGACGGCAGAACAACAGACATCAGGGCTCTGGCGGGACTAACTCTCCTCCTTCTAGATCCACAAAGTTCACCATGGCATCATCTTGATCATGGTATGCTCCATCTACTGAGTTGAATGTTGCAAGGGTGAGCACTTACATACTCAGCAAGTCATAGGTAAGAGTAGATACATATAGTAGTGATGATATGAACCTAGACTAGTCAAGAATTATGGATATTTATAAAATAACCTTTTTCTTTCACAACTCAACTCATCTCATCTTATGGCAGCACTTCTCATAATATAGCATCATTATTCATGTTCACTAGATTATAGCACTACCGCGACACGTCGACACACGACAGCCCACGGCAGCACTCCTTATCATGACAACACATGTCATTTGGGTAATCTTGATTTAACACATTTTATTTAGAAAATAATACTTGTGTCACACCCCGTGGATTTAATCCACCGCAGCAGACTCCTATAAACCCGGGAGCTCGGAGTATTCGAATACGTTTTTAACTCTGCAGAGAGGTACCAATTTACCCGCAAGATATTCCACTTTCAAGCCCATCCTATCAATATGATTAGACCCTTCCTCACAACCATGTGTGAGTGGCAAGGTGGAGATAACAAGAACTTTTGTTGTCTCACTCACAATTCACCCCCGACCCTGTGGCTCTCCGTGAACCACAGTTGTGGTAGGTTGTATCCTAACCTCCACCCCTTTGCTTATTCCCATTACTAGGTCAGCGTGCAAGATCACCTTCAGTGATATGTGTGGGAGCCATTCTCCGTGTTTATCGTGCATCACTACGCATCTCATGCAGGGGTTTCATGTGCGATCCACATAAGTACTTGTTCAGGCCTGTCCCATTCCAGGCTTGCGGTTAGCACGTGTTTCATGCCACTAGACGTACAACACAAGGTTCTAGTCCTTATATACCAGTGACCAGACCATCCACAACCCTGCACCTTCAGTGCCTGCTATCCTTTGCAGTTTAGCACCTCCAGTGCTACCACCATCCATACCATTTTTCTGGTCACGGTTAGGGGTTTTATTTCATGAATATATAAGTATATAAATACATATATAATAGTTCATGGCTCAAAACTTGTTTATTTCACATTTCACAGATAACCAGTCTAGTACTGCCAAATCATAATTCAACCATTCTCAATGTTTCACATGCAATATTATTTATATTCAAGGTTATGTTATAGCAACTCTTAAAATATAGTTTCAAGATGACCAAGGATATGACTTGCCTTCCACATCGTAAGATACAGCAGTTGATGACGGTTCAACAGCAAAATCTTCAAAGTCAGCTTTTGGATCTGCTCGATGACAAACAAACACACAATAATTACTTATTATATGAAAATGTTTTATGACTTATATGCAGAAATGCTTTACAAGAATGACTGAACGATATTGAAGATAATTTGGATTGCAAGCTGAACTGAGTCGAGATTCTAGAGTTCAAGGAATCTGGGCTAAGGATGGGTGTTAGATAATCTTAGGATTTCAAGGTTGCAATAGGGATAACAATTTTGTGGCTGGTTTGTTCAAAACAGCGAATGTCAGCAGATTGACATTCGGATCAAGGCTCTGACATAGCTTTAAGAAAAGCTAGAGTGCTTATCTCAAGTTGTGGTAGTAGAAGAAAATGTAGATCACAACTCTACAAATTCAGTGGACAAAGTGGTTCTCAAATTGCACAATCAGAAGTGGTTAAACAAAGCCAATGCCACTGGCTGACAAGCTCTGGCATAAGACTGACAATGCCAAAAACTAGGGCTTAGCATAAAATGCTGTTCAAGGGCTCAACTGGCGTGCTAACTTTGTCTAGGAGGTAGGCTTGAGTAACAGGAACAAAAGTCACAATAGGATCTATGGCTAAAAATGGCTGGACAACAAGAAATTTGGTGATGAACTGCGGTGAACTCACTGCACTGAAATAGTTCTGGACACAAAAGTTGGCAAAGCTGTATCTTTCGATCTAGGCCGATCTATGTGTCGGGCTAGAAGAAAAAAATGTTCAGGAGTTCAAGGCACACACACTGGACAAAGTGGTTAGGGCTGAAACGGCTGGAAAAAGCTTTCCGGTGATCGGCGCCGGAGAAGAAGGCACTGTAATTGGGCATTTTTGATACAGGCCAAACGAACTTAATTCCTTGCTTGGAGAGTGATAGAGGGGTATGAGGAAGCTACTGGTAGCATCAATTTGACCGGAGGATCGCCGGTGTGGCCTGGCGACGAGAGCCAGCGACTGATGAAGTGCAAATTTGGGAATAGCTTCAATTTGAGATCAATTGATGATTCTAGGTTTACAGGCATGCTCAAAATAGCTCTCTGATCAATTTAGATTACAAGTTCGAAAGCTAATTCGGGTTGAATTAAGCTACATTGCAGGAACAGGGCAAATCAGGAATTCCTGTGATCACCGGCGGTAGAGGTCACCGGTGAGCAATTAAGTGATACCACACAGATAGAAGAAGAAGGAAAACTCACTGATGGCTTCAATTTGAAGATTGGTGCAGCAGGGCGTGCTGGCACCGTGAGCCTCCTCGTCGTCTCGCTGGAGAAGAAAACGAAAACAGAAGAATTTGGGACTTGGCTGATTTCCAGAGAAGTGAAGTAGCTGTGGGTACAGTGGTGTTTAAATAGGCCAGGTGAAGCTTGCGAAGAGGGGACAACGAAGAGATTGGCGCCAGTGATGAGATTGGTTGCGTGGAGAAGCAACAGCGGCGAAGACACAGCGAAGAACGGTGATGCGACGGCGACAAGTCTGCAGCTAATCACAATGTCGTTTCATCGGGACTTAGCATTGCTGAAGCAAGCGGTGGTGACAACAACTGGCGCGGCAAGGTAACGTGGCGTGGAGTTGCTGACAAAAGGCTGCTGGTCGCGCGCGGGAGCAGATTTTGGTCGTCGACGTTGCAACGGCGTTGCCACGGCACGGGCTGAAGCAAGGACACGTACACACAAGCATGCATGGTCACGAGCACGGGTGAAACTTGGCTGGCGACGAGCAACCACGGTGCACAAGCACGGAGAGGCTCTGGTCGAAATCAGCTGAGTGCTCTGGTCGAATTTGGACTGAATTGAAATTTCAGATTTTTGAGTTTGGACTAATCTATAAATCTGGAGATTTAAAAGGTTTAAACTGAATTTGATTTCACTGATCTGGCAGATTATATTCAACAAAATATTTGCTACGGATATTTGATAAAATCTGGCACATTTGAATAGTTTTGGATATGAACTAAAAATAGGGTATTTTAGGGTAATTGAAATCTAAGTTTCAATCGATTTCGAATTCTGGAATTTAAAATGAGATTTTGAAATCTAAACAGAAGGGATAATTGTGTCAAATAGCATTCATAAGAGATTTGCTGAAGAAATTCTGAATTTGGAGTTAATCTGAAGATTTTGGCCTTTTTTTTTTTGGGTTTCCAGATATCAGATAAATGATTGATTTGCGATATCTCTTGGACTGATTTGTGAAAAGAGTCTAGATGATAAAATCTGGCTGCCAACTTTCTGGTTTAAGGTATTGGCATACCCATGATCATAATTTAAGAATAATCTGGTCTGAATAAGATCAAGATTTGGCTAAATCTGAGTTTAGAGTATTTAGGGTAATCAACTTAATTTCTGTTTTCGAAAACAGAAATTTTGACAAATCTGGGATTTAGAGATGGAATTGAATCTGGCTTCTGAAGACTTTTAAGTTCAGAGTAACTGATAGATCACATCTGAACAATCTGATCTTGATTTGGGGTTTGCAGGAAAGATTTGGAGATTTTAGGGCTTGAGATAGATACTGATCTGGTTACTACTACAGATACATGCATGCATGCTATTCATGAAAAAGGAAATTTTCACCCCCAAACTCAGGGTGTTACATATAATATTCCCGTTTTCGAAAACAGAAAGGATTTGATAATTCTGGGAGTTAGAGATCAAATTTGATCTGGCTTCTGAAGGCTTTTATATTCAGGGTAGATAGTAGGTTGTATCTGGATAATCTGAATTTGATTTGGGCTTACAGAATAGATTTTTGAGATTTTTGGGGCTTAGGATAGGTTAAAGCTGGAGGATCTGGCTACTACTACAGAGATACATGCATGCATGATTTTTATGGAAAGAAAATTTTCACCCCCAAAACCAGGGTGTTACAGATCTACCCTCCTTAAAGAAATCTCACCCCGAGATTTACCTAAGAAAAGAAAAGATCAGGATAGGCTTGCCGAAGGTCTTCTTCTCTCTCCCATGTGGCTTCTTGCTCTGAATGGTTTCCCCACTGAACCTTACATAATCTGATCTTCTTCCTCCTAAGCTGATGCTCATCGATTGCTAGGATTCTGATTGGGTGTTCCAGGTAGGTGAGATTCTTCTGCAACGATACATCTTAAGCTTTTATCCGGTCAGTAGGTCTCCTTAAGCATTTCCGAAGTTGAGAGACATGGAACACATCATGCACTCCTACTAACCCGGATGGTTATTCCAGTTTTTATGACACTTCCCCTTTTCTCTTGATTACCTTGAATGGTCCAATGTACCTTGGAGATAGCTTTCCTTTTACTGGAATCTCTTCAATCCTTTGAATGGCATAACCTTGAGATAGACCAAATCATCTGGTTCAAATGATAGCTCTCTTCGCCAATTGTCCGCATAGCTCTTTTGTCGAGATTGTGTTGCTTTCAGTCTTTCTCTTATGAGTTTGACATGAGCTTTTGCTTCCTCTGTAATTTCTAGTCCTATAACCTTTCGTTCTCCTGGTTTATTCCAATGCAATGGGGTTCTGCATTTCTGTCCGTATAGTGCTTCAAATGGTGCCATTTGCAGACTGGCTTGATAACTGTTATTGTATGTGAACTATGCAAATGGTAAGCATTTATCCCATGCTGTCCCATAATCTAAAATGCAAGCTCTTAGGAGATCTTCCAAAAAATGGTGATACGCAGTACTGAAGTTTAACTGAGTTCCCAAGGTCTCATGAAGTCTGTCCCAAAACTTAGATGTAAATTGTGCTCCTCGGTCCGAAACTATCTTCTTGGGGATGCCATGAAGTGCTACTATCCTCTGCATGTATAACTCTGCTAATTTGCTGCCATTGTAGGTCTTCTTGATTGGTATGAAGTGTGCAACTTTGGTGAGTCTATCTACGATGACCCATGTGGAGTCGTAACCTCCTTGAGATTGCCCTTGCGGCCGCTCTCGTCGAGCACCGCGGGGACGGCGCCCGGGTCATCGGGGATCTGCTCCCCCAGAGCTTCCTCGGCTACTTCGAGGCACGGCGAGGAGAGCTCGAGGAGTTGGCCGGGGTCCTCTTCAACCGGGTCTCCAGGGCGGTGGAGTCGGGGGGCGCGAACCCGGCGGGGGCAATGACGGTGTCGCGCCCCGAAACTGGGACTACGACTACTCCCGTGGAGACCTAGCTTGCTGTAGCTAGTCCCATATATGCATACCTTTGACTTTCCAGGATGAATCAAGCACAAGAGTATATTCACATTGCAGCAGAAAAACTTACAAAGTATTAAGTAGCGAGGCCTGTTGGCCATAATATTACATAAAGAGGATACAATGCCTTCGCGGCATTCAAGGTTTAGTTAAAGCAAAATAAAACTTCTACACGGCGGATGATAGGTGTCCCTTCCACAGTAAGAAGTTGACGGCAGAACAGCACATCAGGGGTCTGGCGTAACTGGCTCTCCTTCATCTTGATCCAAGAAGTTCTCCACGCCTTCTTCTTGATCATGGTACGCTCCATCTTCTGGGTTGTAAGTTGCAAGGGTGAGTACTTACGTACTCAGCAAGTCATAGGGAAGAGTAGATACATATAATAGTATTGTTATGAACCTAGACTAGTCAAGAATTATGGATGTTTGTAAAATAATCTTTTCTTTCATATCTCATCTCATGTCATCTCATATTATGGCAGCACCCTTCATAACATAACATTGATATTTATGTTCACTAGATTATAGCACTACCGCGACACGTCGACACACGACAGCCCACGGCAGCACCCCTTATCATGACAACACATGTCATTTCGGTAATCTTGAATTATCAAATTTTATTTAGAAAATATACTTGTGTCACACCCCATGGATTTAATCCACTGCAACAGACTCCTATAAATCAGGGAACTCGGAGTATTCGAATACGTTTTTAACTCTGTAGAGAGGTACCAATTTACCCGCAAGATATTCCACTTTCATGCCTTTCCTATCAAAATGATTGGACCCCTGACTCACTTCATACTGTGAGTGGCAAGGTGGAGATAACAAGAACTTTTGTTATGTTTTACTCACAATTCACCCCTGACCTGTGGATTTCTCGCGAATCACAGTTGTGGTGGGATATACCCCCACCCCCAAAGCCTCTTCCCATTACGTGCATGATTATATTACGTGGAGGAGCCGAACCCCATGAAATTAGTGTATTGTTTTCCATCTCATGCAGGGGTTTCATGTGTGATCCTCATAAATACTTGTTCAGGCCTGTCCCATACCAGGCTTGCGGTTAGCACGTGTTTCATGCCACTAGATGCACAACACATGGTTCTAGTCCTTATATGCCAGTGACCAGATCATACCACACACCATGCACCTACAGTGCCTGCACATCCAGTGCAACCAAGCACATCCAGTGCTAGTACCACCATTCCATACCAAAACCCTGGTCACGGCTAAGTGTTCTATTTCATGAATATATATAAGTACATTTATAATAGTTCATGGCTCACTAATTGATCAATTCACATTTCACGGGCATCTAGCTTAGTACTGCCAAATTATATCTCAACCATTCTTTCACATGCAATATTACTTATATTCAAGGTCATATCATAGCAATTCATAAAATATAGGTTCAAGATGATCAATACTATGACTTGCCTTCCACGTCGTAAGAGACAGCAGTTGATGTCGGGTCAGCAGTGAAGTCCTTGAACTCTGGCTCCGACTCTGAGCAAAGATTAAGCAAGCAACCAAGAATCACAAACCTTTTCAATACATTATTATACTACATGCAATAATGCAAAGATGAAATGTCTCGATGATTTTGGAATAATTGGATTTAGAAGCTGATTAGGGCTAACCCATAGAATTAGGGCTGAAAATGAGTGCTAGAGACTTTTAGGGTTTCAGGGTAAGGAAATGACATTAAGTCCACAGCTGGTTTGCCTAAAATCGACGAACTTCTTTAGGTTGACATTTGGTTCAAGGCATCGACAAAGGTCAATGGTTGATAGAGGGCTCAACTCAAGTTGTGATAGAAGAAGAAATTGTAGATCACAACACCAGGAGTCTAAGGGACAAAGTCATGCTCAAAATGCACATTTGGAAGGAAGTGAAAAGGGCTAATGCCACTGGCTAGCATAGACTGGCATTGGGCTGACATGGCCAGAAACTAGGGCTTGCCATAACTTTTGATCTAGGGCTCCAATTGATGCACTACTTTGTCTGGGAGGTAGGCCTTGTTAACAGGAACAAGTTACTCAACAGGATCGAGGGCAGGAGATGGCCAAAAAGTGATGAAAACCGACGATGAACTCGGTGGCTGAAGTTCTAAATCACAGCACTGGACAGGAATTAGGGCATAGCTATAGCTTCTGATTTAGACCGAATTGGAAGTCGAGCTAGTAGACAAAAGTACTCAGGAGATTGAGGCACATCTAGTGGACAAGGTTACCGGAGCTGGATCGGCCGTAATCATTTTTCCGGTGAACGGCGCCGGAGAAGATGTCACGGGAATTGGGGGTTTTTGATACAGGAGGTTTGAACTTAATTCCTTGCTTGGAGAGTATCTGAGAGGTATAAGGAAGCTGTTGGCATGATTAGATTGGCCGGAGTATCACCGGAGAAACCTGGCAACGAGCGCCGGCGGCTGGTGAAGTTCCAATTTGGGAACAGCTTCGGTTCAAGCTCAATTCTACAATCTGGATTCACTGGTTTGCTTAAAATAGCTCACTAATCCTTTTACTCTACTGGATGGAAGGCTAAATCGAATTGATTTGAGTTACAAAGCTGGAACAGGGGTTCTGGCAATTCCGGCGATCATCGGCGATGAGATGTATGGGAGTACAATTAAATGATACATCACGATAAGGGAGATGGGAGATACTTACTGGTGGCTTCAATTTGGGAATTGATACAGTGGGTGAAGCTGGCGTCGTTGACCTCCTCGGCGGCTCACCGGAGAAGAACACAATAGTGAAGAGAACTTCGTTTAGTTGCTGAGAAACTCTGGAAAGCAGTACTGGTAATATGGGGGCTGCTATTTATAGGCAAAGCAAAGTGTAACGAAGCTTAAGCTCACTGCTAGAAGATTATGAAGCTTGTGCCGGTGGAGACTTCGAGTTGAAGCAACGGCGAGCAACAAGCTGTGCAAGTTGCTGGTGAGCTGGACAGGGACTGCCACGGCAGTAGCTAAGGTGCAAACAAGTGTGCACATGCAAACACGGTTGCAAACAACTTGGGCTAGAGCAGTGCTGATCGGCGGTGACGATCACGATGACGAGGCGCTCCTGGTCGCGGTCGCAAAGGCACTGATCAAAGCAAACACTGCGAGCTGTGGTCCTGGTCGAAAGGGAGTACTGTGCACCGCTGGCCGAGGTCGGAGATGAGCACTGGTCGTGAACTGCAGCTCCGGTCGTGAACAGTGGCTGTGGTCGAGCCAGGGACTAAATTGCAAGATTCTTTGTTTGCAGCTTGGACTGATTTGTAATTTCTGATTTAAAGATAGTTGATCTGCAATCTGATTTCATAGATAAGTATAAACTTATACCTTATACTCATCCAGCAAGAGATTTGGTAAAATCTGGCATGATTTGATGATTTTCGATATAAACTGAAAATAGGGTACTTTAGGGTAAAATAAGATCTGAGTTTTGTCGATTTCGAATTCTGGCATCTAGGATGAGATTTTGTAATCTGGACAGAAAGGAAAATTGTATCAAATAGCATTTAGAAGAGATTTGCTGAAGAAATTCTGAATTTGAAGTTAATCTGAAGATTTTAGCCTTTTTGGATTTCCAGATATCAGATAAAGGACTAATTTGTGATATAATTTGGACTGATATTGGAAAAAGGCTTAGATAATATAATTTGGCTGCCAACTTTCTGGGTTAAGGTATTGGCATACCCATGATCATATTCCAAGAGTAATCTGGTCTGAATTATGTCAAGACTTGACTAAATCTCAGTTCAGAGTATTTAGGGTAATTAGGATGTTAAGTAAAATCCTGTTTTCGAAAATAGAAAAGAATTGATAGATCTGGGAGTTAGAGATGGAATTGAATCTGGCTTCCGAAGGGTTTTATGTTCAGAGTAACTGATGGATCATATCTGAGGAATCTGATCTTGATTTAGATCTACAAGATAGATTTTGAGATTTTAGGGCTTAAGATAGATTAGGGTTGAACTGATCTTGCTACTACTATAGATACATGCATGCATGATGTTCATGAAAAAGGAAGTTTTTACCCCTAAACTCAGGGTGTTACAGACGGCGGCTAGGGCTCACCTGGGGGGGGGGGGGGGGGGGGGGAAACCATGGGCAAGTTTAAGCTCCCCCCCGGTCTTTAGATAGATTTTGCTTTTAGGATTTTTTCTTTCGGTAGCTTCTTAGAGGAAGCCCCAGAAACTTGTAAATCTTTGATTGATGAAATGAAATTTTTTTTGCTAAGTCTTGTCTGATTGTGAGCAGGCGTCTCGTGGACTAACCCCCGAGAGGGAGTTCCCTAGCGTCGGGTGGCGTAGCCCAGAGAGTGCCCAAGCGGCCTCTACCTTGCTGAGCCTCGCCACTAGGGGGCATGCTAGTGGCCCAGCCCCTGGGCTTCTTTTTGAGGGCACGCCGGGGGGGGGGGGGGGGGGGTGCTCTCTGGGAGCTGATCCGACTGCGGTGGCTCCCGGAGTGGCACTTGGATAATTTTGACAATTGTCGCGTCGAGTTGTCCCCTCTGAATCCGGGCTCCCAGAGGGTCTCGGGTGCTCAGGGAAGGCCTTCGAGACTACTAGGCGTAGTTGCCCACTGGAGGGGGTTGTCCTCTGGGGTAGTTTCCTGTGGGGGCCTAACTCCCCAGGTTGTATCTTGTATGTGCCTAGGCCTTATTGTCCTGGGGACACCTGAGCCCACCGGGGGGGGGGGGGGTTGTCCACCTGTCCAATGTTGTATTAATAAAGCTATTTGAATTTGCTTGTTCATTGGGTAGCTTGAGGTTGCTTGAGAGTTGCCTTCAAAATTTTTTGAAAATTATTATCTCCTATCTGGGCCCGGATTATCCCCCCCCCTACAGTGTGGTGCAGTTTGGCGCTGCGCACTATGGGTAAGGAACAAAAGGCCCGGACGCCGATAACTACTGGGTCACCAAGCCCCCGGTCGAAGAGGGACAAGGGTAGACATTCCCCCGGTTTCCGTGAAAATGGGAGCCGTTTGAAAATTCCGATGACCGGTAAGAAATTCCACCTGTCACCGTGAGAACGGGGAGCCGGTCGAGAATTTCCTGGTCAAAAATTTCTAAGACTGGTGAGAAATTCCCCCGGTCACCGTGAGAATGGGGAGCCGGTCAAGAATTTCGCAGTCAAAAAATTCCAAAGATAATCAAGAATTCCGAGAACCTAGAATCCCATTGCACACAGGGGGGAAGCTCACTCCCGGAGGAGGATGAGCCAATGACCCATAAAGGGATAAAGCCACTCCCGGAGGAGGGTTCCGTGACTCGGCAGCGGGTGTAGAGAATTTGAGGGCGGACTAGTCTCTCAAAGTGACTCGCTACCGTAGTTCATAGGAACTGGGTTGCCGCTTACCCCCTTAGTCCACGAGGGGTTACTCTAAGCCGCCCTACGGGAGTGGGCCTCCCGTCATAGGGACTTTTAGGCTGTGATAGCCTACATCCTCACAGAGAGGGCATCCTTGCAAGGAGGGCATCGTCACAGAGAGGGCATCCTCGCAAGGAGGGCATCCTCACAGAGAGGGCATCACCTTGGAGGCGGAGAGAAAGATCTACAAAAATTCCAGAGTTGAACAAAAAGCCTTTTGTATTAATGAAGATGAAATACAACACCTCCCCCGCGGAATCGTGATGGGGGAAGGAACAGTGAATACAGTGCCTCCCCCTGCGAAGTCTCGACGGGAGAGGGAGTGAGCCGGCGGCTAGATGTAGAAGTTGTGAAGCAAGTTTACGTTCCAAGTATGCTTCGGCTCCTAGTATTCAAGGTTGGAGATCTTATAAGCTCCCAAGCACAGTGAATACAGTGCCTCCCCCTGCGAAATCACGACGGGAGAGGGAGTGAGCCCTTCATGTAGAAGTTGTGAAGCAAGTCTACATTCCAAGTATGCTTCAGCTCCTGGTTTTCAAGGTTGGAGTGCTTATAAGCCCCAGAGCCCAGGACTGTAGAGATCCTGTATGGGCCTTCCCACTTGGGGGAAAGTTTGCCTTGGACTTGGGGGTCAGTCATGCGCTTGAGGAAAAGGTCCCCAAGGTGAAAAGCTCTCGTGCGGATGCTGGTTGTATGCGAGTGCCATTTCGCGCTCGTAGATGGCATGGCGGAGGAGCACTCGATCGCGCACTTCGTCGACAAGGTTGATCTCCAATCGCTGATTTGCTTCGTTGGTTTGGTACGCTCCGGCTGTAGCTCCATCTAGGAACTCGACCAGCAGCGACTGGAACCCAATCCCCGTGGGGAGGACTGCCTCAGCCCCGTACACGAGCGAAAAGGGAGTGCACCCTGTTGCCCGGCTGGGGTCATGCGCATGGAGCAGAGTATGCTCGGGAGCTCCTCCGCCCATGCGCCCCGCCTGGAGGCGGTCTGCTCGAGTCACCGGCGCAATCCTTGTAGGATCACGCCGTTGACCCTTTTGACGGCTCCGTTGCTCTGAGGATGAGCTACAGAAGGGAAGTGGAGGGTAGCCCCCAAGCCTTCGCAGAACTCTCGGAAGTATGCTGAGTCGAATTGGGTCCTGTTGTTGATGGTGATTTCTTGGGGGACCCAAAGCGACATACGATGTTCTTTCAGAAAAACCGTTGTATCACTCGGGAGGTGATGCTGGCCAAGGGCTCAGCCTCCACCCACTTGGAGAAATAATCCACGGCGACCACCGCATACTTGTAGCCCCTGGGAGCTGGGGGGAAGGGCCAAGGAGGTCCATCCCCCAGCGTGCGAAAGGCCAAGTGATGGGGATCGCTTGCAGCGTCGCGGAGGGTAGTCTGGAGCCCTTTCCCATTTTCTGCCAGGCCTCGCATGTGGAGACAAGGTCTCTCGCGTCATGGACCACTGTGGGCCAATAAAAGCCTTGGCGGAGAACCTTTGCCGCAAACGCACGCGGGCCAGGTGAGACCCGCAGCTCCCCGAGTGGATGTCCTCGAGGAGAAGGAGTCCTTCTGCCCGTGGGAGGCAGTGGAGCAGGGCGGAAGGCCCCCGCTTGTAGATCTTTCCCTCCAGCAAGAGATACGCCCGTGCGTTAGCACAGAGGCACTTCGCCTCGGTGTCGTTGGGAGGTTCCCCCTCCCCCCTTATGAAGGAGACAAGGGGATCCATCCAGGACGCGGCCAGGCTGATCTAAGAGACCTCTGGGTCACGGGACTCGGGGTCCTCGCCTAGAGGGGTCACCGAGGGCTTCACGATGATCTCTAGGAAGGCCCCCCGGGAAGAGGCTCCCGGGCGTTGGCAGCCCAAGGCAGGGCGTCGGTGCGGTCATTATCCCTTCGAGAGATATGCTAGGCCTCCAGGCCCTCAAAGTGCTTCTCCATCTTACGGACCTCCCCCAAGTAGAGGCTCAGGTTTGCGTCATGGCACAAGTAGGACTTGTCCATTTGGTAAACCACGAGCTGAGAGTTTCCTTTGACTAGAAGGCGGTGGATCCCCATGGAGCGCGCGAGGTGCAGCCCTAGGAGCAAGGCCTCGTACTCAGCGACGTTGTTCGTAGTGGGGAAGTCGAGCCTCGCCGCGTACTCCAGTGCCCTTCCCTTGGGGCTCTGGAGGACTACTCCCGCGCCGGCCCCGGCAAGACGCAAGGAGCCGTTAAACATGAGCGTCCAATGGTCGTTGCACCGGGGTGGCTCGGCGAGAGTCTCCCCCTCCGTCCCAGAGGCGGGGGTCCATTCCGCCACAAAGTCAACAAGGACTTGTGATTTGATGGCCGAACGACCTGTGAGGGAGAGGGAGAAAGGAGCAAGCTCAGCTCCCCACTTCCCTATCTGGCCGGCGGCCTCTTTGTTTCGCAGCACCTCCCCCAGGGGGAGAGATGACGGGACAGTGATTGGATGTCCCAGGAAGTAGTGGCGGAGCTTTCGGGACGCCATGAGGAGGGTGTAGCAGATCTTCTCCACCTCCGTGTACCGTGTCTTAACCCCTTGGAGGGCTTCACTCATGTAGTACACGGGGTGCCGCTACCCATCCTGCTCCTTCACCAGTACCGCGCTCATAGCGACCGGGGTGGCGGCGAGGTAAAGGAGCAGGGGTTCTTCGGGAGATGGGCTAACGAGCATTGGAGGGCTCGTGAGCTATTTTTTCAAGTCATCGAATGCCACCTGGGCCTCGGAGGTCCACTTGAACCCCTCGAGGCCCTGGAGGATTTTGAAGAACCGAAGGCCACGCTCCCCCTACCGCGAGACGAAGTGGCTTAGCGCGGCCAAGCAGCCGATAAGTTGCAGATCAGCGGGGGCATGTCCAGCAGGGCCCAAATTTTTTCGGGGTTGACCTCTATGCCTCGCTGGGACACGAGGAAGCCAAGAAGCTTCCCCCCACGTACGGCGAAGGCGCAGTTTTTTGGGTTAAGCTTCAACCCGTACTCGCGGAGGTTGCGGAAGGCCTTCGCCAAGTCATCGATGTGGGAGGCCGATCTGGTCCTTGAGGACCAGCGACATGAGGCATTGGAAGGTTGCTCAAGCGTTCTTCAGCCCGAAGGGCATATGTACATAGCAGAAGGTGCCAAGGAGAGTTATAAAACTCATCTTTTCCTCGTCCTCCTCAGCCATCCGGACTTGATGGTAGCCCGAATATGCACCGAGGAAGCTCATAAGTTCATACCGCGCGGTCGAATCAACCAGCTGGTCGATCCGCGGGAGTGGGAAGTTGTCTTTTGGACAAGCCTTGTTGAGGTCGGTGAAGTCCACGCACATCCTCCTCTTTCCGCTAGACTTCTTCATGAGGACGGGGTTCGCCAGCCATTTGGGGTGCAAGACCTCCCGAACGAATCCCGCCTCTCCAAGCCTAGCTATTTCGGCCTTGATAGCCTCTTGGCACTCAAGGGAGAGCTTCCTCAGCTTCTGCTTGACCGGGGGGCGGCCAGGCGATACAGCAAGCTTGTGCTCGATAACGTCTCGGGCGACGCCTCGCATGTCGGTGGGCTTCCACGCAAAGACGTCAGAGTTTTTGCGGAGGAAGGCCACAAGCTACTCCGCGTGCTCCTCGGAGTGGTCAGCCCTAATCTTGATGATTCTTTCCCTGTCCTTTGGGGACAGTTGGACTTTCAGGAGGTCCCCCTCCGGGTGTGGTTTTGGGGGAAACTTCCTAGAGGGGATGATCAGGGTGCCCGAGGCCGGGGGGGAGCTCTCTCCCCCAGGGGCCTTGATCAGGTTGACACTCCCGATCATTGCGGGGGCGTGCTCGTAAAGAGCACGGGCCATGTCCTGGTGGCCTCGGGTGGTGATCACACCATGAGGCCCAGGGATCTTCACACAGAGATAGCTCTGGTGGATTGCCACCCCCAGACGGTTGATCGTGGTCCTCCCCATAATCGCATTGTACGAAGAGGGGAGGTCTACTACATCGAATCGGACCGTATCCGTCTGGTAGTTGTTTGGGGCGCCAAAGGGCAAGGGGAGGTCGACCTTCCCTATCGGGTAGATGGTCTTCCCCGGGACGAAGCCCTGCAAGGGCCCGGTTGTGGGCTGCAGCAGCTTTTCATTGACCTGCATTTCCTTGAATGCCTTCATGTACAGGATGTCAGTGGAGCTTCCGCCGTCGACGAGGATATGTGCCAGCTGGCAGTTGTAGACAGTGGCGGAGACGATGAATGCGTCTTCATGGGGGAATCGAACCCCGCGCGTCTCTTCCGCTGTGAAGGTGAGGGGGACGTTCGACCACTTCGGTGGCCAAGACGTGTGTAGCACCCCCACAACCTTTACCTCCCACGCGTACTCCTTACGCTGGCGCTTGGAGTCTCAGCCCGAGGCGGATCCCATCGTGATGACGTTTACACATCTCTGGGAGGTTTGGAAAGGCAGCTCTTCGACTGAGCCCTTTCTTGTGTCTGTCTTTGCTGGTCCCCCGAAAGAGCAGGGAGAGTCGGCAAAGCCGGCAGAGGGGGCAAGGAGGCAGGGCTTGTCGCGCCCCGACTTGGGGGCTACGACTACTCCCGTGGAGACCCAGCTCGCTGCAGCTGGTCCTATATATGCATACCATTGACTTCCCAGGATAAGTCAAGCACAGGAGTATATTCACATTGCATCAGAAAACTTACAAAATATTTAAGCAGTGTGGCCTGCTGGCCTTAATACAACATAAGAAGATTACAATGCCTTCGTGGCATACATGGTCTAGCATAATAACAACTACACAGCAGAAGATAGGTGACCCTCCCACAGTGAGAAGTTGACGGCAGAACAACACACAACAGGGCTCTGGCGGAACTGGCTCTCCTTCATTTGTGTCCAAGAAGTTCTCCACGCCTTCATCTTGATCATGGAACGCTCCATCTACTAGGTTGTAAGTTGCAAGGGTGAGTACTTACGTACTCAGCAAGTCATAGGTAAGAGTAGATACATATAGTACGAATGATATGAACCTATGCTAATCAAGAATTGTGGATGTTTGTAAAATAGTCTTTTCTTTCATATCTCATCTCATGGCAGCACTTTTCATAACATAGCATCACTATTCATGTTCACTAAATTATAGTACTACTGCGACACGTCGACACACGACAGCCCACGGCAGCACTCCTTATCATGACAACACATGTCATTTGGGTAATCTTGACTTATCAAATTTTATTTAGAAAACATACTTGTGCCACACCCCGTGGATTTAATCCACCGTAGCAGACTCCTATAAACCCGGGAGCTCGGAGTATTCGAATACATTTTTAACTCTGTAGAGAGGTACCAATTTACCCGCAAGATATTCCACTTTCATGCCTTTCCTATCAAAATGATTGGACCCCTGACTCACTTCATATTGTGAGTGGCAAGGTGGAGATAATAAGAACTTTTGTTATGTTTCACTCACAATTCACCCCTGACCCTGTGGATTTCTCGCGAACCACAGTTGTGGCGGGTTGTATCCAAAACCCCACCCCTATGCATATTCCCATTACTGGGTCAGCGTGCATGATCACCTTCAGTGATATGTGTAGGATCCGCACTCCATGCAAAATCGTGCATCACTTCACATCTCATGCAGGGGTTTCATGTGCAATCCACATAAGTACTTGTTCAGGCCTGTCCCATACCAGGCTTGCGGTTAGCAAGTGTTTCATTCCACTAGACACACAACACAAGGTTCTAGTCCTTATATGCCAGTGACCAGATCATACCACAAACCATGCACCTTTAGTGCCTGCTCATATTTTGCAGTTAAGCACCTCTAGTGTTACCACCATTCCAAACCAAAATTCTGGTCACAGCTAGGGGTTTTATTTCATGAATATAAATAAATACATATATAATAGTTCATGGCTCACTATTTGATCATTTCACATTTCACAGGCATCCAGCCTAGTACTGCCAATTCATAATTCAACCATTCTTTCACATGCAATATTATTTATATTCAAGGTCATATCAAAGCAACTCATAAAATATAGGTTCAAGATGATCAAGACTATGACTTGCCTTCCGCGTCGTAAGAAACAGCAGTTGATGTCGGGTCAACAGTGAAGTCCTCGAACTCAACTTCTGGATCTGCTCGGCGACAAACAAGCATACAATAATTACTAACTATGTTAAAATGATTTATGATCTATATGCAGATATGCTTAACAGAATAACTGAACTATACTGGAGATAATTGGGATTGCAAGTTGAACTGA
This sequence comes from Pharus latifolius, assembly GCA_019359835.1. NCBI lineage: Eukaryota > Viridiplantae > Streptophyta > Magnoliopsida > Poales > Poaceae > Pharus > Pharus latifolius. The sequence continues at coordinate 68,603,748 of CM033321.1, read as the reverse complement.
GTCGAGATTCTAGGGTTTCAAGGAATCTGGGCTAAGGATGGGTGTTTAATGCTCTTAGGATCTCAAGGCTGCAATAAGGACATCAAGTCCGCGGCTGGTTTGTTCAAAAACAGCGAATGTCAGCCGATTGACATTCGGATCAAGGTTCTAACATAGGTTCAAGGAAAGCTAGAGAGCTTATCTCAAGTTGTGACAAAAGAAGAAAATGTAGATCACAACTCTACAAATTCAGTGGGCAAAGTGGTTCTCAAATTGCACAACCAGAAGTGGGTAAACAAGGCCAATGCCATTGGCTGGCATGCACTGACATAGTGCTGACAATGTCAAAAACTAGGGCTTAGCAGAAAATGCAATTCAAGTCTTCATCTGTTGCGCCAATTATGTCTAGGAGACAGGCTCAAGTAACAGGTCACAATGTAAGTGGTTTCAACACCTAACATGGCCGGACGGAGATGAACGGCGGTGAGGAAAGACGGTGGCGACACGGCAAGACAATTGCACTGGACATAATCTTTGGCATAGCTATATCTTGCGATCTGGACGGTTTCAGAGGTCGGGCTAGAAGAGAAAAGTACTCAGGAGATCAAGGCAAAGATGCTAGACAAGGTGGATTCGACGGCGGTGGCCAGAAATAGATTCCGGTGAACGGCGCCGGAGAAGACGACACTGAATTTGGGGGTTTTTGCTACACAGGTTTATAGGTCGATTCCTTGATGTGAGAGTGGAAGGGAGGTGTGAGAAAGCTACTGGCATGGTTAACTTGGCTGGAGGATCGCCAGTGTGGCCTGGTGACGTGAGCCAGTTTCTAGTGAAGTTCAAATTTGGGGAAGTCTTGATTCGAGCTCAATTGGTGATTCTAGGTTCACAGGCATACTCAAAACAACTCTCTGATCATCTAATCGGGCTGCATTGCCAAAATAGGGCAAATCGAAGATTTCGACGATCACCGGCATTAGGGTCCACCGGAGATCGATTAGATGCTACAGAACGATGATGAGGATGAGAGATACTCACTGGTGGTGTCAATTTGGCAAATGGTGCAGTGGTTGAAGCTGGCACCGTGAGCCTCCGTGCGGAGCTCGCCGGAGAAGAAGACGAAGGTGGAGGAGATAACGATTTAGTAAATTTCTGGTGAAGTGGAGATGATACAGGGTATTGGGTTGCTTAAATAGACTAGGGCGGAGCTTGCGAAGAGGGAACAGCAAAGGAATTGGCGCCAGGGACGAGACTGGCCGGGCACAGGCGCGACAACGGTGCGATGCGACGACGACAACGGTTCTGTAGCTGATCAAATTGTCGCTTCATCGGGACTCGGTGCTGGCTGGTGCAAGCGGTGGCTACAATGGCTGGCACGGCAAGGCAACGTGGCGTGGAGTTGCTGACAAAAGGCTGCTGTTGCTGCTGCTGGTCGCGCACGGGAGCGGTTGCTGGTCGTTGGCGCCGCCACGGTGATGGCTGAGGTACGGACGCGTGCGTATAAGCATGCACGGGCACAAGTGCAGGCGAAACTTCACCGGCGACGAAGAACGCAGTGGCGCGGCACAGCTGGTCGTGGTTGAAAACGGCAAGGTCAAACGGAGTTGCTCCTGGTCGAAACAGCAGGCTGGACTGAAATGCAATTTGTTGATTCTTGGCTTTGGGCTAAATTGTAAATCTGGAGATTTGTATGGTTAGGGTTGAATTTGATTTTACTGATTTGGCAAACTTAATTCAACAGATTACCTTAGGTCCTTTGCCACCCCTCTTTATAGTACGGTAAAATCTAAGCAATAAAGTTCTTAACCGATCTATCTCCAAACGCCAAAATGAAATTACAGATTACCTTAGGTCCTTTGCCTCTTCATGTTTGCGTCTTGTCTTTGCTCTTCTGCACCTTGTGCTTTACTTCATGTCGGGTTCATCTTGATCATCTCGTATTTCCTCCCGAGAAAACTCTGTATCAAAAATCTCAGAAGCATAGTTAGTCTAAAACACTTTGTTTTCATTAATCATCAAAATTAGGGTTAGGCATGAAGGCCTAGATGCAACAATCTCCCCCTTTTTGATGATTGCTGACAACAAGTGTTTGAAACAAAATATAAATGAACTAACTCCCCATGAGTATATGCATCTCATCATATCAAAATGTATCAGAGCAGAAAACCAACACACATATCAAGGTATCAGATGAAACACATATACATCATCAGGTATCAGAGCTATACAGAACAAAGACATCATATCCGTATCCAAGATCACAGAGACATATATATAATAAACCAAAATCAGAATCCAGACATAAGCATCCACATATCATAAATAAAAAGGCATACATGTCATACATCCAGAATCTCAAAATCTCAAAAAAAATATATAAGTACTTCTCCCCCTTTGGCATCAAGCACAAAAAGCGAGGCAAAATACAAATTAGAGCCTAAGGCTCATCATTTGAAGAAAGCCCTAAGACGGCTATATCCCCGGAGCCTGCAGGAGATCCAGATGCGTCGACAGCAGGAGACAATGGAGGAGTAGCTACTGGAGCAGGAGCAGCTGGAGCCGGATTAGGTACCGCAGGAGCTGGATCAGCAGGTCCTGAAGCTGTGCTCGGAGAAGACGAAGCTAACCGGGCCCTCTTGCGAGGAACCGGAGAGCCTGATGCAGGTAACCGAGCCAGAATCTGCTCCTGCTGGTCATGAAGGCGAAGCAGGATCCGATGATGCTTTGCCTGGGTGCGCAAGATCTCCTGCTGAGTCTGCATCACCTGGTGGAGCTGAGAAAGTGAGGCTGAAGAAGATTCGGCGCCTGGGTCTACAGGTGGTGCTGGGTTAGACTCCTGAACTGGAGCCTCATCTGGTGACTTCCCCGTAGCATCATCATCAGATGCGGGAGAATTAGGGCCAGCAACAGCCGCAGGCCGGGCACCAAGACGGCGATCAGCCTGACCAGGAGGGTAAAAGAGAAGCGGATGATGGGGCCGTGGGAGCTCAGAATCCATAGCCCGGATATGAAGAAGCACCGCCATGATATACGGAGCATATATCAACTGACGGCGCGGAGAGAGATGGACGTACTGAATCTCACTGATGATGAGATCAGCAACGTCAAATGGCTCCTCCTGAAAGATAGAAATTAGGACGCGGAGCCCAAGATAGGTGACTCTGGCCCTATCTCCGGTCATGGGGACCAAGGTGAGCCGGAGGATCCGTAGGGCCAGATCAACATCACGGCGTAGGCCAGCGATGCGACAGAGCTGAAAGGGGCCGGAATAAAGCATGGCCACCTCCCGACGCTCGAGGTCTGGAAGGGTATGGAGCTGGCGGCCAGAAGGAGGGCGCACCAGTCCAAGCGCTGACTCGAACTGCTCCTTCATGACGGTGTAGACCTGGAGGCCCGTCATGAAGGTCATGAAGTCGCGCTGAGGGGAAATGAAGACGGTGGAATAAAACTGGCGAATGGGCCCCTCAGCCCAGTGCAGAGAGGAATCGGCGACAAGGTCGCGGATCCCTACAGAGACAAAGAGGTCTGCGAGGAAGAGGAAGAAATGACCTGAATAGAGCCGAGTCAGAGGAAACGGAGAAGTGAAGACAACTGCGTGACGAGGAGAGGGACGGCCCGAGGAGAGAGGAGAGGCACAGCTCCGGTGAGGGCGGCAGTGAGAGGCACAACGATGAGCCACGGCACGGAGAAGGGGTGGTGAAAATGGCGGTGACGCAGATACGGTGGAGGTGGCGGCACAAAAAAAAACCACGGCGCACGTCGACGGCGAGGAGAAAAACACCGGCGATGAGAAATTGGGCGCACACACATCGGCGACGAGAGGAGAAGTACAACGGCGGCGAAGAGAAGCCGAGAAGACAAGGAAATAAAGCAGGGGATTTAGGGTTCGGGATCCCGCAACTGACTGTCAGTTTAATAAACTGATAGTTAGTTCCAAACTCAGAAACATGGAACTGAAAATCAGTGTACCACACTGACAGTCAGTTCACAGAACTAAGTTTTGAAACTGAGAGTCAGTGTATAAGACTGACAGTCAGTTTGAGTCCCAAATACGACCAGGAGCTACGACCAAACTCAATTGCACGTAACTGACTGTCAGTTAGGACAACGACTTCGACCAGAGACTAAGAATAGGCTCCTAAGCACTAAACTGACTGTCAGTTTGGTCAATTTCGACCAGAAGCAGATTAAGACCAGAGAGGGAATAAAATATTTCATCACATCAACTAGCACTTGATATATCAATAATGTTCAGTTCACCCCTTAAAAAGCAAAATCTTGATTCATCTAAGGGTTTGGTGAAAATATCTGCTAGTTGCATATCTGTTTTGACATAATTTACATCAATATCTCCTTTTGCCACATAATCTCTAATAAAATGGTGCTGTATTTCAATATGCTTAGTTCTAGAATGTTGAACAGGATTATTAGCAATTTTAATGGCACTTTCATTGTCACACAAGAGTGGCACTTTATCAAATATAATCCTATAATCCAAAAATGTCTGCTTCATCCATAATAATTGAGCACAACAACTGCCTGCAGACACATATTCAGGTTCAGCTGTGGAGAGAGCTATAGAATTTTGCTTCCTAGATGACCATGATACTAATGATCTCCCCAACAGCTGACAGCTACCAGATGTGCTTTTACGACAATTTTGCACCTAGCATAATCAGAATCCGAATATCCAATTAATTCAAAATTTGCATCTTTCGGATACCAAAGGCCTAAACTGGGATAGCATTTTAAATACCTAAGGATTCTTTTAAGTGTAGTTAAATGACATTCCTTAGGATCTGATTGAAATCTAGCACATAAGCACACACTAAACATGATATCAGGCCTAGATGCAGTCTACCAATCATAGACCTATAGAGTTTAGAATCGACCGATTTGCCGCTTTTGTCCATATCCAAATGTCCATTTGTCGCCATGGGGGTTTTGATTGCCTTAGCGTCTTCCATCCCAAAGCGCTTGAGTAGGTCCTTCATGTACTTTGTTTGACTCACGAACGTACCAGTCTTGAGTTGCTTGATTTGAAGTCTGAGGAAGAAGCTCAGCTCACCAATCATGGACATCTCGAACTGCCTAGACATCATCTCTCCAAACTCATGACAGAAATGTTCATTAGTAGATCCAAAGATAATATCATCAATATATATCTGACAAATAAACAAATCTTTTTCAATTTTCTTTGTAAATAGAGTTGTATCAACCTTCCCAATTTTGAAACCTTTTGATAAAAGAAAGTCTCTAAGTCGTTCATACCAAGCTCGAAGAGCTTGTTTGAGACCATAAAGAGCTTTAGACAACTTGAATACATAGTTTGGAAATTTTGAATCTTCAAATCCAGGAGGTTGTTCAACAAAAACACGTTCAGAAATTTCACCATTCAAAAATGCACTTTTTACATCCATTTGAAATAGTTTGATATTAAAACATGATGCATAAGCAAGAAGAATACTAATAGCTTCAAGTCTTGCTACTGGTGAAAAAGTTTCACCAAAGTCTAAACCTTCGACTTGAGTGAAACCTTGAGCAACAAGACAAGCTTTGTTTCTAATTACAACTCCATTTTCATCTTGCTTATTTCTAAAAACTCATTTTGTTCCAATTACATTATGATCCTTGGGTCTTTCTACTAAAGTCCAAACTTCATTTCTAGAAAAGTTATTAAGTTCCTCATGTATGGCATTTACCCAAACAGGATCATTTAAAGCTTCATTAACATGTTTAGGTTCTAAGGAAGATACAAAAGAATGATGTTCACAAAATGCAGCAATACGAGATCGAGTTTGAACACCCTTACTGACGTCACCCAAAATTTGGTCTAGAGGGTGATCCTTGGTGATCGTTTGATGTTGCCTTGGTGCTTCATCTTGTACTGCTTCATCTTGATCTTGTTCTGATGGATCATTGTGAGGTGGTGGTACACTTTGATCAACATTTTCAATGTTGACATCATCTTCTTGATCTTCTTCTCGTGTCTTGATGTCTCCAATGGTTATGTTCTTCATGTCTTCTTGAAGATCTTCACCTGAAACTTCACAAGAAACTTGCTCCTTTTGTGAGCCATTAGTTTCATCAAATTCAGAAGAGGATGCAAATAAAGTCGATTAATAGAATAGCAAGCGGTATGCACGGCTCCGGCCCAAAAGCGAGTAGGAGTATCATACTCACTTAGCATTGTTCTTGCCATTTCTATTAGTGTTCGATGTTTTCTTTCAACGACTCCATTTTGCTGTGGAGTGTAAGAAGTGGAAAATTCGTGTTTGATTCCAAGAGAGTCACAAAAATCAAATAGAGTTGAATTAACAAACTCTCCACCATGCTCACTACGGATTTTCTTGATGGAAAGTTCGAATTCCGTGGAAACACGTTTTGCAAAACTTTTGAAAACATTGGGGGTTTCAGATTTTTGAGAAATAAAGAATACCGAACTGTAGCGAGTAAAATCGTCAACAATCACAAAACCATAATTGCTGCCCCCGATACTTTGGAACTCAGAAGGGCCAAATAAATCCATATGAAGAAGTTCCAAAGGTTTGCAAGTAGAAAGAATGCGCTTAGTCAGATGTGAAGTAGCTACTTGCTTGCCAGCTTGACAGGTGCTACAAGGTTTATCCTTTTCAAAATTCACATCCTTTAAGCCAACAACCAAATCACGTTTTAAAAGTTTTCTCAATCGATGCATTCCAACATGTGCAAGTAGTCTATGCCAGAGCCAACCTTTTGAGGTTTGAGAGACAAGACATGTTGAAAGAGATGCATCTTTTGAGTGAAAATCAACCAAATAAAGATTTCCAAAATGAAAGCCTTTAAAAATCAAAGAATTATCTTTTAAACTTTCAACTAAAACTTCTTTGGGGTAAAATGTGCAACGAAAACCGAAATCGCAAATTTGTGCAACGGAAAGCAAATTAAAGTTCAGAGATTCAACCAACAAAACATTCGAACTTGAGAGATCGTTAGAAATTGCAATTTTACCCAAGCCTACCACATTTCCTTGACAGTTGTCGCCAAAGGTAATCTTTTGATTCTCGCTTGAGTTGTCTTCAAGTGAGGTGAACAACTTCTTGTTGCCGGTCATGTGTTCGGAGCATCCGCTATCTAGCACCCAATGCCTCCCACCGGTCTTGTAGTTCACCTGCATAAAAAGAATTAAGTCTTTTTAGGTACCCAAACCTTTTTGGGTCCTTCAATGTTAGCAATCAAAGCTTTGGGCACCCAAATAGATTTCTTCTTTTTATTTAACATGGGTGCACCAACATACTTTGCTATAGCATAACCTTTCTTCGACTTTTGAAGCATGTAGCAAGTATCAAAATAATTTGGAGTCATTAAGGGACATGCTTTATGCGAATGGCCAGTTTCATGGCATTTATAACAAAATCTGTTGCATGCTTTAACAAAAACAGTTTTAGTGTTTGGTTTTTTCCTTTCTTCGGAAAGTATCCTAATCCTTCTTTTCTAAATGAACATTTTTGTTTGCTAAGTATAAGATCAAGTGATATTTTTCCTTTATAACAGTTTTCTACACCTTTTCCAAGTTTTTCAACTTGTGCCTTAAGTTCATTATTTTCATTCAAGATATTATCATTTGAAGCACATGAAATATGATGACTACTAGAAGGAGAATCATTTAAATCACATGAAGTGGAAACATCTACCTTAGATGAAACATTAGTAACCTCTTTTATGAGCATGCTTTCATATGATTCTTTCAATTCAGAGTATTGAGTGCGTAGGGAAGAATGTTCTTCCTTAAGTGCCTTATACTACTTTTTAGTCTTTCCAAAAACTTCATTCAATTCGGTTATCATTTTAACTAAATCATCATATGAGGGATCGTTGGAGTGTACCTTTTCATCGCCTTTAGCCATAAGACAAAGGGATGAGCTTGTTGAAGTGTTGATGCTGCCGAGAGCTAATCCGGCCATCTTCTTGGAGCAGCTTCTTTCGTTGTCGGAGTCGGAGTCAGAGCTCTCACCTCCGGACATCCACTCTCCGAAGCATGCTTCTTTGGTTTCTTCATTCTTCTTCTTGAATAATTTCTTCTTTTTGTTCCATCCCTTATTCTTGTTTGGACATCTTGAAGCTATGTGTCCCTTTTCATGACATCCATAGCAAATGATGTCCTTGAATTTGTTCTGCTTTCGTCCCTTTGGTCGTGTGTCAATGTTGACACCCTTTTTATGCAACCTGTGGTGAAGTTTTTGAGTATTTTTTACCATAAGTGCTAGATCTTCATCGGAGGAGCCATCACTTGAATTGTTCTTTGCGTTTGCTTTGAAAGCCAAAGCCTTCTTCTTCGTCTCCGAGGGTTCGGCTGCTTCCTTCTTCTCCTTTTTGTGCATCTCATGGGTGATGAGGTTCCCATAGGGATCGATCAGTGTTGTGGTCGACAAATCGGAGTTTGTGAGAACCGTGACCAAGGTGTCGAAGCTTTCAGGTAAGGCCCTAAGCATCTTTCTCACAATATCAAGGTCAGTGAAAACGACTCCGAGCCCCTTGAGTTCATTCACAATATTATTCAACAGAGTGAACATTGAGTCCACGGACTCATTTGATGACATGGTGAATGTCTCATATCTTTTCCTCACCATAAGCAGCTTTGCCTCTTTTATTTTAGTTGTGCTCTCGTAAATTTCTTTGAGGGTGGTCCAAACCTTGTGAGCAGTCGTGAGATTGCTTACACGGTTGAACTCGTTTAGAGACAAACCCGCAAAGAGTGCATTTTTTGGACTTGCCGGATCATCCGGAGGAGTAAAACCGAGTTTAACAATATCCCATACATCAAGCCCCATGGCCTCTAGGAATACCGACATGCGCACTTTCCAATAGGGATAATTTGTCCCATCAAAGATCGGCGCACGGCTAGTATGACCAAGAGAGAAACCATCAGTAGACGACATCCTCTCTCTAGGCGGTAAAGCCTAATGAATCGAGAGACTTAGCTCTGATACCACGTGTAGGATCAAGGGTGCCGACTAGAGGGGGGTGAATAGGAGGCTTTTAAAACTTTAAAATTAAAACAAATATTTGCAAATTAAGAACAAATAATAAAATGAGCAAGAAGAGAAGAGAACGAACACAGTGATTTTTACCGAGGTATCGGAGACTCGCCCAGTCTCCACTAATCCTCGTTGAAGCACTCAAGTCACTTGAGTTTTGCCTCAATACCCACGAAGGGTATTATCAACTAGTGGTTGCTCCTTGTCCACTCCAGAAAGGCGAGCACCGATGCCTTGTACACTTTTGCCGAGCCTCTCCAACAATCTCCAAACTGGAGAGGTCAACTGCTACGCCTCCGAACCATCTAGGTGAGGACACTCACCAAGAGTAATAGGTAGTGAGGTCTTCTCTAGACCTCCAAACATGCACCGAGAAACTACGAGTATGCAAATGCACTGAACTGAAACTCTCGGTGGATCAGAAAAGCACTCAACTTGATCAATAGATCAAGATTTTGTGTAGAAAAATAAAGCTCAAGAGTGTATAAGAGAATACTACTGCTTGTTGTGTAAAACTCATGCCCAAAACCCCTATTCATAGCCTCAAGAATCAAAAAAACCGTTGGAGTTGGGCTGAAAATCAGCAACACAAACTGACACTCAATTTCGTATACAACGGCTGACAAAATTTACGGATAAAAAATTGCTAGCCGTTTGTGGTCGTTTATGGAAACTTGAAACCCACAACTGATAGTCAGTTATGCAAACTGACAGTCAGTTTTGCAAACTGACAGTCAGTTTGACCAAAAACTCGACCAAATCAAATAGAAACTTAGATGAAAACAACTGTGGTCGAATCCCCAACTGACAGTCAGTATGGAAAAACTGACAGTCAGTTTAGTACAAAAAATTTGAGCCCAAAATACACCCTCTCTGGACAATTGTCAGTTTAATTGAACTGACATTCAAACTGACAGTCAGTTATGTAAACTAACAGTCAGTATGAACAAAAACAATGATAACTTTAAATCCAAGAATCCAAAAGAGGTTTTTAATAGCTTGTTTAAAAGATAATTTTAAGGGCTACATTTTTGTCAACATAAGCAAAAACCAGATCTTCCTAGATCTTTCTGTAAAATTAAAAAACTCTTCTGCTGTCAAAAATTCAACTGAAAATCCAAATCTTTCAAACCAAATTCAAATCAAATCCAACCAAAAAGATGCAATACAATGACCTAAATTTCTTGGTTTATGTTGGAGATGAAGAGAGCACTTTTGCCACCCCTCTTTATAGTACGGTTAAAATCTAAGCAATAAAGTCCTTAACTGATCTATCTCCAAACGGCAAGATCGGTAGAAAATGAAATTACAGATTACCTTAGGTCCTTTGCCTCTTCATGTTCGCGTCTTGTCTTTGCTCTTCTGCACCTTGTGCTTTACTTCATGTCGGGTTCATCTTGATCATCTCATATTTCTTCCCGAGTAAACTCTGTATCAAAAATCTCAGAAGCACAGTTAGTCTAAAACACTTTGTTTTCATTAATCATCTGTTGGGGGAAATCTCCGCGAGACTAAGTCCAGGTAAGAAGTTGCGCCTTTAGCCCGGGGACAAGGCCCCCGGTGCCTGTCCCGGGCACCGCCTTTTTCCTGGGGACAAGGCCCCCAGTGCCTGCCCTGGGCGCCGCCATTTGCCTGGGGACAAGGCCCCCGGTGGCTTGTCTCGGATATTGCTGTCCTTCCGGAGACAAGAGTCCACGGTCCTGGGTCACGTGCAGGTGATGCGAGAAGCACCTCGGGAATCGGTGGACACCTGTCAAGCATCCAAGGCGTCTAGCCGGGAGAAGGACGTTGCTACCCTTCGATCCAACGGTGGCAGGCGGGATAGTTTAGTCTTTTTGCTTCTTTTGGGGCTATAAAAGCCCTTGTAACACCTCTTGTAAGGGACAATTGCTCATTATTGCTTAGAATAGGCAATCTCACAGGTGTGCTCTGGAGCCTCTCTCCCCCGAGAGAGCTTCCCCAGCTCACTCCTGTCGGGAGCACGCCGACAGGACTAGGGCCCCCATTGGGATCCGGACCTGTATAAATCCCCGTGTCACTTGCTGTGCTTGCCCGACGGGGGAGGACCGGTCGCCCTGTCAGCCTACGTCGTATTTTCTTCGCTAGGATTGTCTACAAAACCTGCCGGGGTATTCGCAATACCACGATAGTTGGCGCCGACCTTGGGGACTCATGACGAGACGCCATGGCTCCCCCGAGAACGAGGGCCCGCGCCCTCCCCGGTGACCCGGCGCCACCCGTCCGGGACACGACCGTCCCGGCGCTTCCGCCCGGAGGCGGCCAGACCCAGGTACCGCCTCCCACCTTCCCTCTTAATTTCGGTGGTTCAACCTCCGGGTCAGTCCCGGTGACCGCGGTAGCCTCGGCCGGGACCAGTCTCACCCCGACGGCTCCCCCGGCTCTCCGGGACGCCTTGCTTGACGCTTTAGTGGAGGGCCAGCTCTGCGCCCAACGCTCTATGGATGAGTTGCTCCCCGTATTAGCGCGGCCACCGGCCCCCACATATCCGCAGTATCCATACCCAGGGGCTATTCCCTTGTTTATGGGTCATCCGGTGGCCCCTCCGGTCTCCGGAGGCCAGGCCACCCCATACGACCCCGCCGGGGGGTACCCTCCCCCGGCGGGTCATCAGTCCGGAGCCTTCCCGGTGCCCGGAGCCTTCCCGATGCCGGGGGGTTACTTCATGCCCGGGCCCTTTGCGGCACCCGGGGGATACCCCGTTTATATGCCGGCGGTTTTCCCTGCGCTGGGAGCCAGTCCCGCCCCACGGGTCGCGTTTACCGCACCGGGGGCGGTCGACAGAGTAGCTCTCGTGCCGCAGGGGTTCCCCGGTACCAGAAGTTGCCGTAGGGGTGCCCCGGTTCCAGACATCGCCGCAGGGGTTCCCCCCTTGCCGGTTTCGGATAATATAGGGGTTCCCCCTTTCCGGTTCCGGTCGTCGCCACGGGGGTTCCCTCCTCTTCGGTTCCGGATAACACAGGGGTTTCCCCCTTTCCGGTTTCGAACGTCGTTGCGGGGACCCCCTCCCCGATTCTGGATAATACAGGGGCTTCCCCCTTTCCAGTTCCGGAGGTTGCCACAGGGAGCTCCCCCCGGCCGGCCCCGGTAGCTCCCGGGCAGGTAGCTACAGTGCATGAGCTCCCTCCTCCCCCGGAGCCGCCCTCGAGTGTGCCTCCGGCGGACCAGGTCCATGTCTCCTGGGAGGAGGTCGAGCGAATGTGTACGGCTAACTCCGGGGAAGAGCTACCCCCGGGTAGCGGGCGCAGAGAGCACTCCCGCACCGGCCGGGGGAAGAGACCCGCCGAAGAGCCAACCTCTCCGGGGGAGAGCCCGGACGTCTTGGAACTCAGTCCCGGCCTGGAAGAAAAGCGTCGTTACTGCCACACCGGCGGACCTATTGGGCCACTTCCCAACTCCAACAATGAGCACGCATCCCCTGTCAAAGGAGACAGCGACCGGGACTCCCCTCGGGAAGTGCAGGGGGCTAATCAGCCGTTATGCCGCAGACTTCAGTGCATTCGATGGCCGCGGCCTTACCCTTATGAATTTGTGCAGGTGTATTCCACAGCCATCTCGACGGCTGGGGGGGACGAGACGGTGCAATGCAACGTCTTCCCCCTCTACCTCACCGGGATCGCCCGCTCATGGTTCTACAATTTGAAGGCCGACTCCATCAAGTCCTTCGCGCAGCTCAAGCGCGAGGTCTGCGCGAACTTCCAGGGAAACTACGTACGTCCCCTGGATTCTTCGCAGCTGTACACCGTGCGACAGAGGATGGGGGAGAATATCCGTAGCTTCTTCAAGCGCTTCGCTCAAGTCAAGAGCAAAGTGGCTCACGTCCCCGACTCCACGGTCATCGAGGCGTGCAAGAACGGGATCCTCCCGGGGGAGCTCCACCGGAGGCTCTCTTGAAGCTGCCCCTCCTCCGCCGACGAGCTCTTCAACGTACTTGAAAAGTATGCTCGGGCGGAGGAGGATGACCTCTGGAAGAAAAACCAGGGGGCTCCCGCCCCCGCTGATCGGGGGGCCAGGGACCCCCTCAAACGCCCCAGGCAGGGAGGACGTAACGAGCCACGGCCTCGGGACACTTTTGTCCTCGAGGGCGGAGGCGGCTTGCGCGACGCCCCGAGGGGCAACCGCCCCTTCCCCAAGCTGAAAGGCCGTGGGGGAGAACAGTCGTCCCACGGTCGAGACGCCCCTGCGGGGGGAAGCAAGGAAGGACCATGGTGCACCTTCCATAGGTCTAGTGCCCATGCCACCCGGGAATGCCATCAGCTGTTGCAGCAGTTCGCGGCGTTCCTCGACCAGCATGGGCAGGGGGGGACTCCGGCCTCCTTGCCCCCTCAGCCGGATTTACCGGCCGTTCCTGCTCCTGCGGGGGGACAGCAGGGACGAATGCAGGAGGGGGAGCCATCAGAAACTCTCCCCTTCCAAACTTCCCAGAGGCGTGTCAACGTCATCATGGGAGGGTCCGCTTGCGGGCGGGACTCCAAGTGTCAGCGCAAGGAGTACGCGCGCGAAGTAAAGGTGGTGGGGGTGCTACATATGTCTCCGCCACCCAAGTGGTCGGACGTCCCCTTCACCTTCACGGCGGAAGAGGCGTGCGGGGTTCGCTTCCCCCATGACGACGCGCTAATCGTCTCCGCCACCATCTACAACTGCCACCTGGTCCGCATCCTAGTGGATGGCGGGAGCTCCGCCGATGTCCTCTACCTGAAAGCCTTCAGGGAGATGCAGGTGGACGAGAGGCTCTTGCAGCCCGCAGCAGGGCCCTTGCAAGGATTCGTCCTGGGAAAGGCGATCCACCCCATGGGGAAGGTGGATCTCCCCATGACGTTCGGCACCCCGGAGAACTACCGAACTGAGATGGTCCGGTTTGACGTGGTGGACCTCCCCTCCTCCTACAACGCGATCATGAGAAGGACCACGATCAACCGCCTGGGAGCCGCGATCTACCAAAACTACCTCTGCGTGAAGATCCCCGGGCCTCACGGCGTGATCACCGCTCGGGGAGACCAAGATGTGTCCCGCGCTCTATACAAGCGCGCCGCCTTGACGATCGGGAGCGTCAACATTATCAAGGCCCCGGGGGGGTGGGAGGGCTCGCCCCCGGAATCTGACGTTGCTGTGATACCTTCCGGGAGGCCCCTCCCCAAGCCGCGTTCGAAAGGGGGCCTCCGGAAGATCCCACTATCCCCAGACGGCGGGGACAAAACCGTTAAAATCGGGCCGGAGCTCCCCGAGGAGCATGCGGAGCAACTCGCAGCTTTCCTGTGGGAAAACTCCGACGTTTTCGTGTGGAAACCCTCCAACATGCGGGGCGTCACCCGGGATGTCATCAAGCACAAGCTCGCGGTGACCCGCGGTCACCCCCCAATCAAGCAGAAGCTAAGGAAACTCCCCTTGAACGCCAGGAGGAGATTAAAGCAGAGATTGCCCGACTCCAAGAGGCGGGGTTCATTCGGGAGGTCTTGCACCCCGAGTGGCTTGCGAACCTCGTCCTCGTGAAGATGTCGAATGGCAAGTGGCGGATGTGCGTGGACTTCACCGACCTCAACCGCGTCTGCCCCAAGGACAACTTCCCGCTCCCGCAAATTGACCAGTTGGTCGACTCTACCGAGGGTGCGAGTTGATGAGCTTCCTGGACACCTACTCGGGCTACCACCAGGTCCGGATGGCGGAAGGGGATGCGGAAAAGACGAGTTTCAAAACTCCCCTCGGAACCTTCTGCTACGTCCACATGCCCTTCGGGCTGAAGAACGTGGGAGCGACCTTCCAGCGGCTCATGGCGCTGGTCTTGAAGGACCAAATCGGTAGCAACGTCGAAGTCTACATAGACGACGTGGTCGTTAAAAGTCCCCGCGCAACCGCCCACATCGACAACCTAGTGGAGACCTTCTGCAACCTCCGCGCATATGGGTTGAAGCTCAACCCGGAGAAGTGCGTCTTCGGCGTGCGCGGGGGGAAGCTCTTGGGCTTCCATGTGTCCCAGCGGGGCATAGAGGCAAACCCCGAGAAGATCCGGGCGTTCCTGGACAAGCCCCCACCGCGCTCGGTCAAGGACGTTCAACGACTCGCCGACCGCTTAGCCACGCTGAGCCGCTTCGTCTCGTGGTTGGGGGAATGCGGCCTTCAATTCTTCAAGATCCTACGGGGGCTTGAGGGGTTCTGGTGGACCCCTGAGGCCCAGGAAGCCTTCGACGACCTGAAGAAGTACCTCACAAGCCCCCCAATGCTCGTGAGCCCATCTCCGGAAGAGCCCTTGCTCCTCTACCTTGCCGCGACCCCGGTCGCCGTGAGCGCGGTATTGGTAAAGGAGCAAGATCGGCAGCAGCGTCCCATGTACTACGTGAGTGAAGCCCTCCAAGGGGCCAAAACTCGGTACACGGAGATGGAGAAGATCTGCCACGCCCTTCTAATGGCGTCCCGGAAGCTTCATCACTACTTCTTAGGGCGCCCCATCACCGTCCCGTCATCCCTCCCCCTGGGGGAGGTGCTCTGAAATAAAGAGGCCACCGGCCGGATTGGGAAATGGGGGGTTGAGCTCGCCCCCTTTTCCCTTTCCCTTACGGGACGCTCTGCCATCAAGTCACAGGTCCTCGCTGACTTCGTGGCGGAGTGGACTCTTGCCTCCAGGCCCGGGGACGAAGACCTCCCCGCGCCGCCCCGACGCAGCGACCACTGGACACTTATGTTTGACGGGTCCCTGTGTCTCGCCGGGGCTGGTGCGGGAGTAGTCCTCCGGAGCCCCGAGGGACGGGAGCTTGAGTACGCTGCGCGGCTCGAGTTCCCCGCCACAAACAACGTTGCCGAATACGAGGCTTTGCTCCTCGGGCTGCATCTTGCACGCTCCCTGGTGATTCGACGCCTCCTAGTGAAAGGAGACTCCCAGCTTGTAGTTTGCCAAATGGACAAGTCTTACTTGTGCCATGACGCAAACTTGAGCCTTTACTTGCAGGAAGTGCACAAGATGGAGAGGCACTTCGACGGCCTCGAAGCCCTGCATACCCCACGAAGGGACAATGACTGGGCCGACGCCCTAGCCCGGGCGGCCAGCACCCGGGAACCGCTCCCCAAAGGGGCCTTCCTGGAGATTATCGCGAAGCCCTCGGTGACCTTCCCAGAAGCGGGCGGTGAGCCCCACGTCCCAAAAATCGCCGAAACCACCCGGACTTCGTCCTGGATGGACCCCCTTATCTCCTTCATCAAGGGGGAGGGGGACCCTCCCAACGAGACCGAGGCTAAGTGTCTACGGGCCAAAGCCCGGGCATACCTCCTATTGGAGGGGAAGCTCTACAAGCAGGGGGACTTCGCCCTACTCCGTTGCCTCCCACAGCCGGAGGGACTCCGGCTTCTCGAAGACATCCACGCGGGGAGCTGCCGCTCTCATCTAGCCCCGCGCGCCATCGCAGCCAAGGCTCTTCGTCAGGGATTTTACTGGCCCACAATGATGCGCGACGCACGAGACCTTGTCTCCGCGTGCGAGGCTTGCAAGAAGATGGCCAAGGGTTCGAACCTCCCCCCCGTAGCGCTGCATACTATCCCCATCACTTGGCCCTTCGCGCGCTGGGGGATGGACCTCCTAGGGCCCTTCCCCCCAGCGCCCGGGGGCTACAGGTATGCGGTGGTCGCAGTCGACTACTTTACTAAGTGGGTAGAGGCTGAACCCTTGGCCAGCATCACGTCCCGGGCGGTACAGCGGTTTTTCTGGAAAAACCTCGTTTGTCATTTTGGCGTCCCCCGGGTGATCACTGTCGATAACGGGACCCAATTCGAGTCGGCGTATTTCCGGGAATTCTGTGAAGGCCTGGGGCTCACCATCCACTTCGCTTCAGTGGCCCATCCCCAGAGCAACGGGGCCGTTGAAAGGGTCAACGGTGTAATCCTACAAGGGTTACGCCAACGACTCGAACAAGCCACTTCTAAGCGGGGTGCATGGGCAGAGGAGCACCCTAGCATCCTCTACTGACGATTTGAAGAAGTATCTCACAAGCCCCCCAATGCTCGTGAGCCCGTCCCCAGAAGAGCTCTTGCTCCTTTACCTCACCCCGACCCCGGTCGCCGTAAGCGCGGTATTGGTAAAGGAGCAAGATGGGCAACAGCGTCCGGTGTACTACGTGAGCGAGGCCCTCCAAGGGGCCAAAACTCGGTACACAAAAATGGAGAAGATCTACTACGCCCTTTCGATGGCGTCTCAGAAGCTTCGCCATTACTTCCTGGGGCACCCCATCACTATCCCGTCGTCCCTTCCCTTGGGGGAGGTGCTCCGAAACAAGGAAGCTACCGGCCAGATAGGGAAGTGGGGGGCTGAGCTTGCCCCCTTTTCCCTTTCCCTCACGGGGCGCTCTGCCATCAAGTCGCAAGTCCTCGCCGACTTCGTGGCAGAGTGGACTCCTGCCTCCGGGCCCGGGGACGAAGACCTCCCTACACTGCCCCGATGTAGCGACTACTGGACACTCATGTTCGACGGCTCCCTGTGTCTCATCGAGGCCGGTCTGGGAGTAGTCCTCTGGAGCCCCGAGGGGAGGGAACTGGAGTACGCGGCGCGGCTCGAGTTCCCATGAAGAACGTCGTTGAATACGAGGCCTTGCTCCTCGGGTTGCGCCTTGCGCTCTCCCTGGGGATTCGACTCCTCCTAGTGAAGGGAGACTCCCAGCTCGTAGTTTGCCAAATGGACAAGTCCTACTTGTGCCATGACGCAAACTTGAGTCTTTACTTGCAGGAAGTGCGCAAGATGGAGAAGCACTTCGATGGCCTAGAGGCCCGACACATCCCGTGAAGGGACAATGACCGGGCCGACGCCCTAGCTCGGTTGGCCAGCGCCCGGGAACCGCTCCCTAAAGGGGCTTTCTTGGGAATCACGCGAAGCCTTCGGTGACCTCCCCGGACGCGGGTGATGAGTCTCCGGACACGAGTAATGAGCCCTGCATCCCGGAAGTCTCCGAGATCACCCGGACTTCATCTTGGATGGATCCCCTCGTCTCCTTCATCAAGGGGGAGGGGGAGCCCCCCCAACGAGACTGAGGCCAAGCGCCTCCGGGCCAAGGCTCGGGCATACCTCCTGTTGGAAGGGAAGCTCTACAAGCAAGGGGCTTCCGCCTTGCTCCGTTGCCTTCCACGGCCGGAAGGGCTCCGGCTTCTTGAGGATATCCACTCGGGAATCTGTGGGTCTCATCTGGCCCTGCGTGCCATCGCGGCCAAGGCCCTCTGCCAAGGTTTCTATTGGCTGACGGTGATTCGCGATGCGCGAGACCTTGTCTCCGCGTGCAAGGCCTGCCAGAAGATGGCCAAGGGTTCAAACCTCCCCACTGTAGCACTGCAGACTATCCCCATCACTTCGCCCTTCGCACACTGGGGGATGGACCTCCTTGGTCCCTTCCCCCCAGCTCCCGGAGGCTACAAGTATGCGGTGGTCGCGGTTGACTACTTTACAAAGTGGGTAGAGGCCGAACCTCTGGCCAGCATCACGTCCTGAGCAGTACAGCGGTTTTTCTGGAAGAATATCGTGTGTCGTTCTGGCATCCCCCGAGAGATCACTGTCGATAACGGGACCCAATTTGACTCGGTATATATCCGGGAATTCTGCAAAGGCTTGGGGCTCACCATCCACTTCGCTTCGATGGCCCATCCCCAGAGCAACGGGGCCATTGAAAATGGTGTAATCCTACAGGGGTTACGCCGGCGGCTTGAACAAGCCACCTCCAAGCGAGGTGCATGGGCAGAAGAGCTCCCTAGCATCCTCTGTTCCATGCGCATGACTCTGAGCTGGGCAACGCGATGCACCCCCTTTTCGCTTGTATACGGGGCTAAGGCAGTCCTTCCCCCGGAGATCGATTTTCGGTCACTGTGGGTCGAGCTCCTAGACGGAGCCACGACCGCGACATACCAAGCCAACGGGGCAAATCAATGACTGGAGATCAACCTCGTGTAGGAGGAACGCGACCGAGCACTCCTCCGCCACGCCATCTACGAGTGGGAAATGGCGCGCGCATACAACTAGTGCGTCCGTGAGAGGACTTTTCGCCTCGGGGACCTCGTCCTCAAGCGCGTCACTGACCCCCAAGCCCAGGGCAAGCTCTCCCCCAAGTGGGAGGGCCCCTACAAGATCTCGGCAGTCCTGGGCTCGGGGGCTTACAAGCTCTCCAACCTTCAAGAGCAGGAGCTGAAGCACACATGGAACATACGCTTGCCTCGCAAGTTCTACGTCTAGCCTACGGCTTGTTCCCCGCCCCCCCCCCCCCCCCCGGAGCGATTACGCCAGAGGGGAGGCGGACATTGTACTCACCGTTCCCTCCCCTATCGCAATCTCGTGAGGGGGGGCATTGTATCTCAATTCATTATCAATACAAGTGGTTTTTTCCTCAGCTCTGGCTTATTGTAGATTTTTTACATTACCGTCTCTCCGTGAGGAAGTGGGCTACCACAACCCAACAAGTCCCTACAACGGGAGTCCCACTCCCATAGGGCGGCTTACGATCACCCCTCGTGGACTGAGGGTGTAAGCGGCAACCCGGTCCTCAAGGACAGTGCTAACGAGCCAATTTGAGAGACTAGTCCCCTACTCAAACACTCAGACCCGTCATCGGGCGTATCCTCCTCCGGGAGTCAGTTGTCTCCATAGTGAGACGGAATTCTCGGATATTCTTTCTCGAAGACCTCGTTCCCGGCTCCCCGTTTTCACGGCGACCGGAGGGTTGTCTCCCGGAAAAACTATCCCCGGGAATTTCACCCTCGAATTTTCTTGGATGTTATTTCCCGGAGATCTCGTTCTCGGCTCCCCGTTTTTATGGTGACCGCAGGGTTTTCTTCTGGGAAAATTCCCATAAATATTAGGTCTCCCGGAAGACTCATTCCCGGTTTTTCGCTTTCACGGTGACCGGAGGGTTTTCATCCCGGAGGAAATTTCTTTGAATTCCGGACTTTTTTGGACGCTTCTTCCCCAGAGACATCATCCCCGACTCCCCATTCTCACGGCGACCGGAGGATCCGGCCGGGGCTTTCAAAAAATCGTTCCCGAAAACATTCACAACCTTGGGAAAACTTGAAGAATTCTTAAGTGAAGGGCCCTTACCCCGGGTGCTTTGTCACCCCCACAGCGCGCAGAGCAACCCTCCGGCCCGCTGTGGAGGGGGGATAAGGAGCACCCGAGAATCACCCCGTTCCAGACCATCTAAGAATTCAAAGTACACGAGCAAACTTAGCTTTATTAAAGAAATCAAAGTACACAAGCAAACTTAGCTTTATTAAAAACCATTTAACTCGAGGACATCTTCCCCCTCCGGTGGGCATCATTACATCGGACGTGATACAACCCGGGCTACGACCCGGAAAGATCCTATGCCTACTAATCCCGGAGACCCTCTGATATCTCTCGGGCCTGGTCCTAGTACAAGCTTCGTATACGATGCTGGGCCTCTCGGAGCAAATCTTTGGGCCAATATTCGTAGCCCGCCGGGGGAAGTATCCGAAGCGGGGGAACCCTCCGGGACCTAGTCGCGGAGGGGATAATTCGGCACGGTGGTTGTCGAAGTTGTCCAGGTGCCACTCCGGATGCCACCGCAATCGGATTGGCTCCCGAGAAACGCCCCTGCCATGTTCCCCGGAAAGGAGACTTAACCAAATAAAGGCGGCCTGGGCTTCCCCTGGGTTACATCTGCCGGAGACCGGAGGCTCCACCTGCGGAGAAGCTCCCCGAAATGTTGGGATGCCCCCGAGGTTGCGCCCCAACCTCGGGGACCTTCGCCCAGAAGTAACCTCCCGGGAAACCTGGTAAATTTGATTTTTTGATTACCCTTTACTTAATCTGATATGGGATCTCTTGCTACCAGAAAGGAACTAAACTGGCTTGCCCAGAAAGAATGGATTGCTACCCTCCCGGGAAACTTGGTAAATTTGATTTGAAGACTTAGCAAAAAATCCAATTTCTATTGCATCAAAATGTTTTTGTACAAGTGTCCGGGGCTTCCTCTAAGAAGCTACTGGGAACAAAAGACTAAAACAAAAAAGGGCCCTATCTAAAGGCCGGGGGGAGGCTCATACTTGTTCGTTGGTGTCCTCCCCCTGGGAGGCTCCCGCAAGAGCCATAGCGTCCGCCCCCGAAGGCGCCGGCGCTGGGAATCGCACCCAGACTATCCGGTCGTAGAAGCCACTGGTGAGCTGCTCCACTTCTCGCCTAGATGGCTCGAAGAACTCCGGGAAGCTCCGAGGGATCCGGCCCCCAATTGTGCGGGCGCCAACCCCCCGGTGCTCCACGAGCCCGGCTGCAGCAGTCCCCACCGGTATTGCCCGACCCTGTACCCGGGCGTCAGCGGTCTCTGGGATCACGGAGACTTGTGCGTTGAGAAAACGCATGGCCTCCGCGAGCATCCCCAGCGCCGCCTCTGAAGCGCCTCCCGGGCCGAGGCCCACCCCGAGCCCCTCGAGGGCTGAGCGCACGGAGCGGCCCGCGTCCGTTATAGCCCGGACGCTGGAGCCCTCGAGCTCCCGGAGGGCATCCTCCTTCGCCTTCGCCTCCCTCCGGAGCCAGTCGTTGGCGTTCTCGGAGGTGTGGATCTGGGCCCGGACCCGGGACAACTCCCGGAGGGCGTCGACCCGCTGCTCCAAATAGGTGGCGGCCTTCTCCTCTGCGTCCTTCAGCGCCCGGTTGAAGTGCGCTTCAATCCCCCAGGTGATGGCCACCCCATACAAACGCAAGAGTTAGTGAAAATCTGAGTTGGGAGTACCGAAGGAAACAATCCATCACCTCGAGAAAGAACCTGCATCTGGAGGGATTGAAGCTCCCCGCAGCGCTCGTGGAGCGTCCCTTGCGAGACGTAGTCTTGGACCTTCCAGGTCTGCAGACTCTCCGCGTACCGATCGACCTCCCCCGCGGACAGCAGGGGGGTCTCCCTCCTGACAACGCCGGACCCATCGGAACCGGCGGCGGGCCCCCTTGCAAAAGATGCGGGGTGATGAGAACCGGAGTGGCGGTGGTTGTCGTCCTCGCCGTCGAGGAAGTCTTAGAGGAGGAGGTCGATGAGGTCTCCATGGGAGTACCTCCCCGGGGGGGGGCATGAGGAGCCCTTTCCCCTTCCCAGGCCGCGGAGCCCCCGAGACCTCCGTCACCGGGGGGAGCTCGTAGACCGAGGGGCTCACCCCCCCCCCCGTCTACTGCCCACTCGACACGCGGAGGGGAGGCCTCCGCGAATCGAACCTCCGGTCTCTCCGGCTCCGATAGCGCCGAGGCCGCCGAGAGAGCAACCGTCGAAGGTGGCGAGGGGGCGTAATCCCCTGAGTCGGACGTCCCCCCGTCGACGGCCGGCTCCTTTCCTCGGGCCCCTCCGAAGGCCTCGGGGACGCGCGTGGGCTCGTGCGCCTCCAACCCCCCAGAGTTCTCCGGGAGGGGCGGTGTCACTTCACGCCAGGGAGGTGCCCACGCATGCCCTGACCCGGGGGCTTTCTGATCCTTGGCCCGCTTCGGCTCCGAGACCCCGGTAACGTCCTTCCCCCTCTTCTGGGAATCGTGGGTGGGGAGAGGCGCCCTCGCTGGTAGCCTCAGCTCGAAGGCCTCGGCCACCAGGTTCCGGGCAGGACCCTCCCCGATGACGCGCACGATCCGCTCGTGCTCGTCGGCGTAGTACCTCCCGAGGAGGTTCTCCGCCTTCTCCCGGGCAGCTGGGTACGGCCGGACTGCAAAAGGTAAGAGTTAGAAAAATATGCGAAAAGGAAATAGGTAAGCAGCCGGGAGCTTATGTTGGGTCACATCCCGATCCCCCTCGTCCCGTGCGAGATGGGGGAGATCTTCAGTACCATCAGCTCCTCGGCGGCGTCCCTCATAGAGCGGACGCCCCGGGAGCCCACCACCTTGCTGTGGAGCTTCATCTCCTCCTCGGTTCACACCGGGGGCTTGGGAGCGGACGACCGGCTGTAGGAGGGGGGCTCTGGGAGTACACCACCTCGTCGTCCCGGACCTGGAGGTAGAACCACCTCCAGATCCAGTCCCCCCAATGGTCCCGGGAGGCCGCTACCGGGTACTCCGCTACCCGGGACGGCACCAGCTGGATCATCACCGAGCCTAACGGAGACTTTGGCCCTCCCTTCACCAGGTGGGAGCTCCTCGCCGCCGGCTCGTAGAAGTACCAGAACAGCCGGAGCGTTGGCTCCCTTCCGGTGGCTATCTTGAAGAGCCATATGAAGAGGCCCATCCGGACGAAGGCGTTCGGCGTCAGGTGGTTCAGTGCCACCCCGTATTCCTTCAAAAACTCCTGGAGCAACGGGTGCACGGGAGCCAGAGCCCGGCCTCGAGGAAAGCCTCGAAGGCCACCACTTTCCTGGGCCTAGGGCGGGGGGCTCCGTCCTTCTTCGAGGGGATCCGGACATCCCCGTCCGCGACCACCCCCCGGTCCACCAGGGACTCCAGGTCCCCGGATGTGAACTCAGAGGCCCAGAGGAAGTCCGCGGTGACTTCCTCCGGTGGCACCTCGGCGGCCTTGGCACGGCCCATGGGTCCCATTTGATTCTTTCGGTGGCTTAGGCTTCCGGGATTGGGCTTCCAGGAGAGGGCTACCGGAAGAGCTAAGGGCGCTAAAGGAGTTTGAAGCTTTGAGGGTTGGAGTGGTTTCTCTGGGCCCCTCAAGGCCCTATTTATAGGGACCAGACGGGGCCCCAATGGGTGCCACGTGCCCCTTTGAGGTGCATCCACACCGCTCATATTCCAACAGTGTGCGAGAAACGAAGGGACGAGCGCGCCAAATGAGGCGTCGTCGGTTAGAACTGCGAGCGGCCATTATGGCCGAACGGCGCGCTCCCTTCAAGGTGATGTCCTAATGAATGATGGCGTGAGCATCGAACCGTCACGGCTCTGGTGGTTTGTCCTGGAGATGTTCCCGGTAACATGAACCATCCCCTCTTGGGACTCGAGCATCGTCCTCGGAGGGCATGGGGGGCTGCTGTTGGGGGAAATCTCCACGAGATCAAGTCTAGGTAAGAGGCTGTTTGGTTTGCCCGGGGACAAGGCCCCCCCCCCCCGGTGGCTTGTCTCGGGTGACGCCCATTGGAGGGCTTGTCCCAGGCGCCGCCATTCACCCGGGGACAAGGCCCCCGGTGGCTTGTCCCGAGTGCCGCCTTTTACTCGGGGACAAGGCCCCCCCGGTGGCTTGTCCTGGGCACCGCCATTTGCCCGGAGACAAGGCCCCCGGTGGCTTGTCCCAGGCGCTGCCTTTGGCCCGGGGATAGGGCCCCCCGGTGGCTTGTCCCGGGCGCTGCTATTCGCCCGGGGACAAGGCCCCCGGTGGCTTGTACCGGCGCCAGGGCGCCGCCTTCCGCCCGGGGACAAGGTCCCCCGGTGGCTTGTCCCGGGCGCCGCCTTTTGCCAGGGGACAAGGTCCCCCGGTGGCTTGTCCCGGGCGCCTCCTTTTGCCAGGGGACAAGGCCTCCCCGGTATCTTGTCCCGGGCGCCGCCATTCCCTCGGGGACAAGGCCCCCCGGTGGCTTGTCCTGGACGCCGCCTTTGGCGCAGCCATTTTCCAGGGGACAAGGCCCCCCAGTGGCTTGTCCCGGGCGCCGCCATTTTCCCGGGCACAAGGCCCCCCGGTGGTTTGTCCCGAGCGCCGCCTTTTGCCCTGGGACAAGGCCCCCCTGATGAGGACATCACCCCTAACAATGGGTCCATTCTTCCAACACCCGTTGTGCAAGGACCAATAAAGGGCACATGCACGTCAACTAAATCACCAGGTGAGCTCGTTTCTTAGTACACGAGAGAATATTGACAAGAGCGAGTTACTACCTAATAATATTGTGCTTGCGCTCAGGAATCATGGTGTTGATCAGCGAGGGTGTCACTTTGCACCAAGACGGGTCGGGAATCAAGTCTACCGTGAGCTTTAGTCCGGGTTGGCCATGGCGGAGCAGCCTGTCTTCAAACAGGTATGGCAGATGCATACGAACTCTGTTTGGGGCGTTCAAGTACATTACGGAGAAACCCTCGATGAGACCTTTCCAACGAATCTGGTTCCACATCCAAAATCCTTCTAAGACAACCACAATCATCAAAACAATTGGAGACCAGATTCTGTTGGGCCGTGCGGTGCTGCGTCACCTGTCTATTGGGCCACGGCCCGTGTATCCGGCATGGTGGGGGGTGCGTCCCAAACCCTAGATGCCACCCCTCTCGTATATTAAAACCTCGTAGCCGTCATTGTTAGACTTGGGTTTTGCTTAGAATTTTTCTGCTGTCACAGTTGCTTGCATCCTTTCATGTCCATCGCCTGTGCCGATCACTTTGCTTACTTGAACTAGTTTTAGGAACGCGTTTAGGCCAGCAACTGTGACACGTAGTTTTAGGAACTGTTTTTCCGCATAAGAAAGATAAGAATGTACCTGCTTCTAAGACTGAGGGAATTAAATTGAAGGGAGGTGTTTTGCTTGCTACAAAATATGATCTTGCTGAACCGTCATGCTTTGCTTTGATATGTAAAGAGACCTTGTTTTCATTTGATGATATGCCTGTCTCTTTTCCACCTGCTGTTACTAACCTTTTGCAGGAGTATGACGATGTGTTTCCCGCTGAGGTGCCCCCGGGACTACCACCTATTCGAGATCGTGACACAAAATTTTTGGGTCATTTCTGGAGGACATTATGGAAAAAATTGGGGACAAAGTTACTGTTTTCTACTACTTTTCATCCCCAAACTGATGACCAAATGGAGGTAGTAAATCGCACCTTGTCCACAATATTGCGAGCTGTTTTGAAGAATAACTTAAAGATGTGGGAGGAGTGCCTTCCTCATGTGGAGTTTGCCTACAACCGTGCGCTACACTCGACTACCAAGGTAAGTCCTTTCCAGGTAGTGTATGGTTTCAACCCTCGTGCTCCTATTGACCTATTGCCTCTTCCATCATCTGAAAAGGTCAACCTTGATGCTAAGAAACGTGCCGAGTTTATTTTAAAACTACAAGAAACAACAAAAGAAAATATTGAGCGAATGAATGAAAAATATCGCATTGCTGGTAGTCATGGTAGAAAGGAATTGATATTTACTCCTAGAGATCTTGTATGGCTACACTAACGTAAAGAGCGTTTTCCTGAGTTAAGAAAGTCAAAATTAATGCCTCGTGCGGATGGTCCATTTAAGGTGTTAGAGAGAATAAACGATAATGCCTACAAACTTGAGTTGCCTGCAGATTTCGGGGTTAGCCCCACTTTTAACATTTCAGATTTGCGGCCATATTTGGGAGAAGAAGATGAGCTTGAGTCGAAGACGACTCCAATTCAAGAGGGGGAGGATGATGAGGACATCACCCCTAACGATGGGTCCATTCTTCCAACACCCGTTGTGCAAGGACCAATAACAAGGGCACGTGCACGTCAACTAAATCACCAGGTGAGCTCGTTTCTTAGTACACAAGAGAATATTGACAAGAGCGAGTTACTACCTAATAATATTGTGCTTGTGCTCAGGAATCATGGTGTTGATCAGCGAGGGTGTCACTTTGCACCAAGACGGGTCGGGAATCAAGTCTACCGCGAGCTTTAGTCGGGGTCGGCCACGGCGGAGCAGCCTGTCTTCAAATGGGCGTAGCAGATGCATACAAACTCCGTTTGGGGCATTCAAGTACATTACGGAGAAGACCTCGACGAGACCTTTACAACGGATCTGGTAAGACATCTAAAATCCTTCTGAGTCAATCACAATCATCGAAACAAGTGGAGACCAGATTCTGTTGGGCCGTGCGGTGCTGCGTCACCTGTCTATTGGGCCTCGGCCCGTGTATCCCGCATGGGGGGGGGGGGGTGCGTCCCAAACCCTAGACGCCACCCCTCTTGCATATTAAAACCTCGTAGCCGTCATTGTTAGACTTGGGTTTTGCTTAGAATTTTTCTGCTGTCGTAGTTTGCCGTCTTTCGGTTTGTGGAACCCCAACACTTTGTGATCTTAATACATACTTGCAATTCGAGATTGCTTCTTCTGTGTTCTTGCACGTGTTCTTTGATTCGCTTGCAGGAACAGGCCTTCGTGGCTAGGTCAACCGCTCCTCGGTACGGTTGATAACGAACGGAGCAGTGGTGTAACGATTGCAGGCCTAGATCGGTTCTGGTCGAAAGTCGGGTCATCAACGTCGAGTCTCCACCAATCGAACTATCCCCTACCTGTCGGAAGATCGGGACCCCGTTCCTCATCAACCCCGGTGGCTTGTCCGAAGACAGGGGTCTCCGGTCCCGGGTCACGTGAGGGTCACGCGAGAAGCGCCTCGGGAACCGGCGGACACCTGTCACGCATCCAAGGTTCTTGACCGGGAGAAGGACGTCACTACCCCTCGATCCAACGGTGGCATGCAGGGTAGTTTAGTCTTTTTGCGTCTTTTGGGGTTATATAAGCCCTTGTAACACCTCATGTAAGGGGAGAACTCATTATTAATTGGAATAGACAATCTAATAGGTGTGCTCCAGAGCCATCTCTCCCCCAAGAGAGCTCCCCTAGCCAACTCCGGTTGGGAGCACGCCGACAGGACTAGGGCCTCCACTGAGATCCGAACCTATATAAACCTTCGTGTCACTTGCTGAGTTTGCCGGACGGGAGAGGACCGGTCGCACGGTCAGCTTGCGTCGTCTTTTCTTCACTAGGATCTTCCATAAAACCTGCCGGGGTATTCGTAATACCCCGACACAAAGATACACACATGCATTGAACAGATTGAATCTAATTATTCACATATATATTGAGTTTATTCCCACATACACCAATAAAAATACACCAATACAAATACACACATACACCAATTAACACATTCAATGTATATTACACAAGTCATTTACGATCGATCGTTGATAGCCGCTTCATCTATCACATATTGAGCCCAAATTCGTCGCAGTTCCTTTAACTGAGGTAGCTCTTATTGGTCTTTCAACATGGCGCTCTGCATGCGTGTATGAAGCTAGGAACGTATGTCACATCCAATGTTTGACTTTGAGTCAGGAAAAATACTTATCTTAGGGAATTGGGCAAAGTTTGTCCTGATCAGGTCATACATAAACCTCATGACATAGAACCCACATTCCCACGATTGTGGCTGCTGATGGCACTGGGATAATTGCATATGCAAAGACATAAACCCACATTAACTTGAAAGAACTAATTAAGCACAAATTAAAAGACTCATCATGAGTACGTAGTTCCATCCGTATTAATTACCTTATATTCTTTCCAAGAAATTGTTGTGCCCTTCGACGTGTCATGCCTCCCTCCAGCAGTAACATAATTTTTGAAAGCCCTGTATTTAATTTAGCATTGGCGGTTAATATGTTATCATTAATTAGCTAGTCAGAGCAAAATTTAAATCAGCTGTGTTACTTACGCGTCTATGTGCCACATGAGGGTGAAAACATGCACTACCCTGTCGCTCATCGAATCGAGGTAATACACCTCATTCGTCCATGGGCAAATGATGATGAGGACCCAGTGGCCCCTACATTGTATATAAAAGTGAACCGTTTCATGTATATGTTAGGCGTAACATACAAGAATGAGTTAAATTAGTAGGAAATGCACTAACCTTTGGTGGTACGGCACAAGAATGCACTCCCGGCCTTCTGTGTCAGTAGTGCCCTTGATATGTATTCCTCCGCATGTGCTTGCTCGAGCTCTAGCATCGTGAGGCTTATTTTGTCTGGGTCGAGGAAGCCCACCCTGTCACATGCCCTCATCGACGCCAGCCTATACATGCATCTGGATACAAAGTAGACATTAGTAAGTAGTGCATACAAAGTGATTAGATTTATGAAATGAACTGCGACAACATATAGGATCAGCAAACTCACTGGACTCCAGTCCGTATGATGGACATATCAAGCTCCTTCCAGTTGAAGAGGTCGAACATATCCTCATGGGCCACCGATATGCTCCAGGCCTCACGGTGAAAATGAACTGGCCTGAAGTGAACTATGAAGATGATGTGGCGCCTAGACCAGGTCATGTACCACTCGTGGAGACTTCTGGTTGTCTGATCCATACTACGCAGAAGGTACTCCGACACGAGTGGGAACCCGTTCTTGAACGTACCTGGCTGGCTTTGTTTCGCCTTGCCTTTGGCCGGGGAGCGAGTGTATACCTTCCAAGGTTGGGGCGCGGTGCCGCCGGCCTCATTTGATGGCGAAGGGGCTTTCCGAGGAGACTTGCATCCTTTGGGTCGGGTCGAGGCCATCGGAGGAGGCATGGGGGCCGAAGGAGCTCGATCATGCGTTGTGCTGGGGGTGGGGTCCTCAGGAAGTGCACTGGCAGCCATCATCCACTTTAAGTTACGAAAGCGTAAGTTAGATTTTGCAAGTTGAGTATATTAACTGAGTTGTAAGCTATAATGGGTAGGATTTACCTCTTGTAGTCTAACACCCTTCTTGGGCCATTGTATGTACGAGCCCAATGCCTCATCAATTGTCCGCAGTGGATCTGGACATCCTCCCAAGATTCATATATGACCCCGTGTGCAACCACTACAGGGTCGTCGCCTATGTAGATCAATAGGCTACAGCTCTCCGGCTTCTGTAATTTGCAACAATTATAACAGGTGAGCGAAACAGTTCTAACGTAATAGGAGTGGCATCAACTGAACTGCATATATAGCTCAAGAGTTGCAATACCTCAAGCAGGTCCACCGGATCCACGTGAACCTTTGAGCAACAACAACTCGGCCTACCAGTGTCGACCTCGACAGCTGGATCTAAACCCTTGGACTGCATAATTCGGTTGAGGCGTTCATACTTCTTGTTCATTTGAGCGAACATGTCTGCGAATTGTGCAGTCACATTTGACCATATCTTCTCGGCAAGCTCTGATTTCTTTTCCTTCCAGCTGCGAGCCTTCTTCGCCTTTTTCCGGGTTCCGAGAAGCCTTCCTTCCACGGCACCACTGCCCCCACGGTTCACGTCCACCTTTGATGCTCCTTGTTCCCTAGAGCCCGGGTTAGCATGTCATTCTCTCGATGGGGAGTGAAAAATCCTTGGGTCGCCTCCTCCGAGCAAGAGATCTGTTACATTCAAAGCTCTACATAGTGAGGAAAAAATATATACAAACTTGTTCACACAAGATTGATTATAGTTTTTTCTACCACACTCTATGATTCCAACCAGGAAGTTAGCCAACTTACGATTCGCTGCCCGACCTCGGCGTCCTTGGGGTTTGGGAACTCCACAGACCCCGTGGACGACACGGTCCCTCTGGCCAGCCACCAGTGCTTGCATCATGGATCACGGATCTCGGAGATCAGCAGGTCAAAGGAGTGGACAAAAGTCGACGCCTCGTCTTCAGCCTTCTTCCACTTCTCCTCCTTCCCCGCATAGCCACGAGATCCGAGCCGGTGAGGGTGGTCGTTCCCCTCTGGATTGCCTTGTTCTTCTTGCTAAGGGCCTTCGTACCAGAAACAAGAAAATTAATGCACTGTTGGTTACTCCATACAACGGTGTGACCAAGCAAAGGAAGAATACATACCTTGAACTCAGGGGTCCCCTTCTGTTGGGTGAATTGCTCCCATACCTTCTTCGTTATGAAGGGGTACTTCTCGCATGGAGATTTACCTTTAGCGACGAAGGCACAAACGAGGACGCTCTTGAAGGTTTTCCATGTGTTGTTCATGTCTTTCAAGCAAGCTATCTTGGGACCACCGTCGGGGATATTCCACTTGGCCTATTTCAAATGGTGCATATAAGCAGGACTTACTTAATCTACGGTATAAACCAAGGGAATGTGCTTACTCAAGAGTTCAGGGATTTTGATTAATTTTACCTTAGCCTATCCCTCTCGTCGGCCTTAACGTCTTTCTATCTCTGGATGGTGATCTTCACCCTTTCCTTCACCAACAAACCAACATAGGCAGCGTACTGCCCAGAGTTCTTTCCAATCGTTCTCCCGAACTGGTTGAACTCATATGAAAGATCAGTGCGTTTGGCCAGATGGCACAACATCGTCGCACCTCGCGCCTTCCTCTTGCGCTGGGACGAAGCAGCGTCAGCTACGTTGCCCCTCATCGAATCACTACTATCAAACGAGGAAGATGCCGACATGACTTTACCTAAAATTCCGTGAACAAACCATCAATTGATATGAAGCTATAATGGAATGGCAATGATGAACCACCTCTTTTTGTTAAAATGTCAAATTTTCATCCAAAAGTCCAAAAATCATCATTTCCTATCAAAATGGTCTTCAAAATGTATTTAAAAGGTTTTTAGAGGCTTTCGACTATCTTGTTTTTTAACCAAATCGGTTTCGAGTGCTAATCAAAATCTATTTGAATTGTGCCAAAACTTGTTTTTCCAAGGTCCTAGATATTATTACCCCGAAGAAGCTCGAAATTGAAAACTTTCTCAAAAGAGTTTCAATTTGAAACTTATGGGTGTTTGAATCTCACCGGAAAACTTGCTTTGACCCGAAATATCTTATACATGCAAAACATGAGCTTTGGCTGTTTCTATGGTCTTTACTCATGACCTTCGGCTCAAAATGATATGAATAACTCATGCAAGCTCTTTCATGTCAAAAATCTCATGAAAATCAAATTTGAACTCAATTTGCAAAAGTCTGTCGAACTTCAACCTTCTTTCTTAACACAAAGATCATTTGACCATAACTCTTGATTGCAAAATCCTATTTGGAAAATTTTTTCTGAAAAATATATTTCATGCAATGAAAATCATTTCTGTAAATTTTCATTTTTAATGCATTTGATTTGAGCAATAGTTGATTCTTTTCACAAATCAAATATGAAATCTGCAAAATTCAGACTTCTCATGGTTTTGCAAAATTCAGACTTTTCAAAAGTACTATCGGTTAAAAATAAGAAACCGATATAAGATATTGATTTTCCTATCGGTTTGACAATTAAAACCGATAGTATTCAAGTTTGTATTCAAGTATAAGATCGACTATGTAACGAAATATTCTTAGTGATGTTCATCAAGTTTGTAATTCTCATATCTATAAAGTCTATAACTCCAATGTTATATATTTTGGTAACCCATCAAATCATGATTTATTTGTAAGGTTTTTTTATCATAAGCCAGAATTTACCAATCATGATAATTTTGTTATTTGATATGACCGGTTGGACCATCCCAAATCAATATAATGAAAAAGAATATCAATTTAAGAAACTGATTTCATTTCAATTAATCTTTCCTAAAGACTGCCTGGTTCTAGTCGAGTTCAATATCAATTTAAGAAATTGACGCGAGTGGCAAGAACAATTATAATCGGGTTGGTCAAGAACACTTACAGTTCGTGGAGTGGCCTACGATGGCGCGATGCACTGGCCGGCGGCGGTGGAGAACCCAAATGCGAGCGACAATGGTGGTGCAGGAGCGAAAAAGGGGACATCGGGGAGGTTAGGGTTTTCCGCACGCGAGTAGAGACTTATTTGGAAATGTGTTTGGTTGGACTGGAGGGAAAACTCCCGCCGATTTAACCCTGTCGATGATTCAGACTCGGGGTCCTTAGTCGAACTTGTGAAGAATTTTGTGAGTTGTGAGACCTTTCAGGGTGTCCCTCCGGGAAGGGATGATGAACCAAAGTTAGATGAAGCACAGAGAGATTTAGACAGGTTCGGGCCCTCGATGGTGGGAGTAACAGCCCTACGTCCTATTAGGATTTCACTATGTGTAAGAAGAAGAATTACAAAGTTGTGGGAGGGTCTTCACAGGCGAAGATCCTTTCCGTGTTGTTATGTAAAACACTGCTAAAAAAGTCTATGAAAAGCTAGTTGAGTGTCTTCTGTTGATCTCTCGAGCTCTCTCCCCGTCTGATGCATTGACTTACCCTTTTATACTAGTCGCAAGGATGCCAAGCCATAACGGCTTCGAACAGTTGCTCAAGTGCAGTTTTGGTAACTGCACTTAACCTCCACACAGGCTTAACTCGTGCTATTAAGGAAAAACTGCACATATTAACCTCCTGACGGTTGTCTCCGCACGTGGAGGAATCTTCGGGATACTCAGGATATGCTCGTTATAGGGCCTAAGCAACCCCGCGTCTCCTGGTCGAAGTTATTCTGACCGTGCATAATCATCTGACCGTGTATTGTTTGCGACCTTCTGTTCGCGCATCGCATACGGGCTTCTGACCGCACACCATCTGCGGCCTGATCGCGTAGAGCCTGCGACCATGTGTCCGCGCGTCCCAGGACAGCTTGAGATCACATTAACGGACATTCGCCTGGTTCGAATCTGTCTTGAACCGGACGTGCATTTACTCTGAACTACTCGGGTAACAATCCTCGTCAAACCCATTATAGGGGTCTTTTACTATTGATTGAAAATAAGAAACCGATATAAGATATTAATTTTCCTATCGGTTTGATAATTAAAACCGATAGTAAAACACAATGGTATTAGTACTAATGGTTTTTACTGAGAACAGTTACAAATGGGTTTCAGTAAATCATTTTGTACTTGTAAAGACATCTGAAAATCCATGCAAATGACTTCCAATAATTTTGAAATAAATTAACAGTAAAGACCAATCATGGAAGCTAAAGAATCATGCATATAGAAACTTTCTCCGAATAGCCAATCAAGATGAATATATGAAAATGACAAATCTGCCAAAAACCACGAGGAATTTGAACTTTGCAGTTTTCATATTGATTTGTGACAAGAATCAATTATTGCTCAAATCAAGTCCAATTGAAATGAAAATTTGCAGAAATGATTCTCAATGCATCATTTCTACAGAAATTTTCATTTCAAATGGATTTGATTTGAGCAATAGTTGATTCTTTTCACAAATCTAATATGAAATCTGCAAAATTCAGACTTCTCATGGTACAACACAATGGAAGTAGGGGTCTTGTACTATCGGTTGAAAATAAGAAACCGTTATAAGATATTAATTTTCCTATCGGTTTGACAATTAAAATCGATAGTAAAACACAATGGCAGTAGTACTAAGGGTTTTTACTAAACTTTGCAATTTTCATATTGATTTGTGAAAAGAATC
The DNA here is from genome assembly GCA_019359835.1 of Pharus latifolius. Taxonomy (NCBI): domain Eukaryota; kingdom Viridiplantae; phylum Streptophyta; class Magnoliopsida; order Poales; family Poaceae; genus Pharus; species Pharus latifolius. The sequence continues at coordinate 68,569,796 of CM033321.1, read as the reverse complement.
AATTATTGCTCAAATCAAGTCCAATTGAAATGAAAATTTGCAGAAATTGTTCTTAATGCATTAGATATGTTTTCCCAAAGAATTTTTGAAAAATGATTTGACAATGAACAGGCACGTGACTGGGTGCATAACAACAGTAATCACAATTTTCATATCATGATCAGTATTTATATTAATTCTTCAATTAAAGCTCCAAGTAATATACATCACTTACATATTGCAAATTAGTCAAGAATGGTTGTCCACCCATAATCCTTCTTCGTGATCGTCTCGCAGGTAACTTGTTTCGTCAATATCTTCGGTAGGGACAGATTGAAGAATTCCATCTAAAAATGGAGGTAGTTCGTCAAACTGATTATACTCTTCTTCATCCACAACGTCTTCGACCCCAACAATATGTCTCTTACTGTGAAGGACAGCGTGCAACTTTGGATTGGCTGGGTCAACGATGTAGAACACCTGTGTGGCTTGCTCAGCAAGTATAAATGGATCGTCTTGGTGTGCGACTCTACTGAGATCGATGAGAGTAAACCCATAATTGTCGACTTTAACACCTCGAGGGATTTCGACCCTTTGGCATCGAAACAAAGGAATCTTAAATAATATATAATCGAGCTCCCATATTTCCTCAATAACACCGTAATATGAGTTGAGTGCCCTTACTGGCCTGGCATCCTCTGAAATAGCAAGTAGTGTCACTCGACTACATTGCATAGTACTCTTCTCGTCCTGAGTTTTGTGTAAAATGAATAGCCATTAATGTCATACCCCTGCCAAGTCCCTACAGTAAATCTAGGGCCTCTGGCCAACCATGTAACAATTTCATCTACGTTGCCCTCAGAAGCTCGCAGGACTCTATTTTTGATCCACCCAGCAAACTTCCTGTTTTGTTCTCTGGTGACCCAAACCTCTGGCTTCGAAGGATTCTGTTTCCGTAACATTTCGTTGTGCTCGTGTATGTATGGCTCCACCCCCGTCATGTGCTATAAGACCCAAAAATGTGCTTTTGCATACAGATCACTAGAGGGGACGACTGCTTTAAATCCAATCGTTCCAATGCCCTGAGGCCTGCCGTCATGCTGGGACGTAGGAACACCAATTGGGTCAACCCCAGCCATATAGTTGGTGCAAAATTCAATCACCTCCTTGGCGGCATAAATCTCTCAAATGGATACATGTAGCGCAGGAACACGAGTCCACAAAACTTAATTTCTCTGACAAAGTGAACAATTAGATGGACCATAACATCCAAAAAAGATAGAGGAAAATACATCTCCAGCTGACAAAGAGTTGTAGTCATATCGCTTTGCAAATCATCCAGTCCATCCAGATCAATTACCTGCAAGTACACAGTTGCAGCAAATATTCTGATCCAAAAAATCTGGCAAGTTCTATGAATGGAGCTAATTAACTTACTAGGAATACACACTTACCTTGCCAGATATTGCGTTGAAGAAATAACATAGCTTTGTAATTGTCTCTCTTACTTTGACTGGGAGAATGCCTCTGATAGCAATGGGAAGCATTTGTGACATCAGTACATGACAATCATGAGACTTCGTACCAACCGGTTTCAAGTCCTTCATGGACACAAGTTTTTTCAAGTTTGCAGAATACTCGCATGGAACTTTGACACCATACAAGCACTGACAGAGTTCTGTTTTTCCCTTTTTGACAAAGTATAGCAGGCAGGGGGGAAGTATGTACGCTTTCCCTTCTCCAACGGTGCAAGCTCAGTCCTTATGCCCATTTCGAGCATGTCACGGCGAACTTTGATGCCATCTTTCATCTTTCCCGAAATGTTCAACAACAAACTAATCAAACTATCACAAACATTTTTCTCTACATGCATGACATCAATGCAATGTCAAACTTGTAAGTGCTCCCACTATGGCAGATCCCAAAGAATTGATCTCTTCTTCCAAATATTTTTTCCTGGAGGTTTAGAACATTTAACGAACTCAACTTTGATGTCCTTCACGCGCAAGTAAAACTACTTACCAGTCACAAACACTAGGGCTGATCTTTTCTCAGGCTTCCCATTAATTGACTTCCTCTTCTTACGGTAGGCGTGATGCATCGGAAGGAAGCTGCGGTGACCCATCTACACTGTTTTTCTGCAGTTCGGTAACCACATGCTTTCAGTTTTATCCAGGCAAATAGGACAAGCCTTGCCTCCTTTTGTACTATACCCCAACAAATTTCAGTAGGCCCGGAAATCATTTATGGTGCAAAATATCATGGCCCGCAAGAGGAAATTCTCTCGCTTATATGCATCCCACACCTGCACCCCTTCGCTCCACAATTTATGTAAGTCCTCGACTCACGGTGATAGAAACACGTCAATATCATTCCCGGGTTGTCTGGGTCCTGAAATTCGTAACGACATCATGATGTACTTTCGCTTCATACATAACCAAGGAGGAAGATTGTAGATGCATAAAAAAACCGGCCAAGTGCTATGCCGACTGCTCATATTTCCGTGTGGATTCATACCATCCGTACTTAGCCCAAACCTTATTGTAACATCCTGAGTTTTGGGGTGAAAAGTTTCTTTCTTAAAAGTCATGCATGCATATGTCTCTTCTAGATCAACCAAAGCAGCCTCAGCTTTATTCTGTTCTAGCCCTAAAATCTCCAAATCTATCCTGTGACCCCAAGTCAAGATCTGACTTGCCAGATTTGATCTATCAGTTATCCCAAACCTAAAAGCCTTCAGAACCTGGATTCAATTCTATCCCTAACTTCCAGAATTTTCAACTCTTTTCTGTTTTCGAAAACAGAATATCTGTTATTACCTTTTACCCTAAGTTTCAGAAATTCAGATTTAATCAAAATCTTAGCCAAGTTCAGACCAGATTATTCCTGGATTATGATCAAGGGTATGCCAATACCTTAATCCAAAAAGTTGGCAGCCAGATTTTACCATCTAGACTCTTTTCGCAAATCGGTCCAAGAGTATCACAGATTAGTCCTTTTCCAGTTTTCCAGAAGCCTGAAAAGGCAAAATATTGCAAATCATCTCCAAATTCAAATCTGATTCAGGGAACACCTCCCAAATGCTTTTCAACACAAATCCTTCTTTTATGAGTATCTCAAAATCAGACCCTAAATCCCAGAATTCGAGATCAATAAGATTCAGACTTATTTTACCCTAATCTACTCTGTTTTCAATTCATATCAAAAATCATCCGAACATCTCAAATTTTATCTTCAATCTGTGCCAAATCATCTGTTGAATCAAGTTTGCCAAATCAGCAGAATCAAAATCAGATCAAACCTTCCAAATCTCCAGATTTACAGATCAGTCCAAATCAAGAATTGGAAATTGCAAATGAGTCCAGATTCGACCAGGACAGCAGCTGCTGTGCACGACCAGAGATCACCGTGCATTTGCGCCGTGCTTGCTCGCCGCCTGGCCACGCCTCGCCTGCGCCTGAGCTCATGCTCACTTGAGTTTGCATGTGCACACGCGTCTGTGTATTAGCCATCGTCGTGGCAGCGCCGTTGAACAGCCTTGCTCCCGTGCGCGATCGTCGTCAGCAACTCCTCGCCACGTTGCTTGCTTTGCCAGCCGTTGTCGCCACTGTTTTGCACCGCCTGACACCATTGCGTCCCGATGAAGCAACAGTAGCATCAACCGTTCCATCGCCTGTGCACCATCGCTTCACCGTCACTGTTGCCGCGCCTGCGCCCGGCCAGTCAAGTCCCCGGCGCCAATTTCCTTGCTGCTACCTCCTTGCAAGCTCCGCCTCTGGCCTATAAAAGCAACCCCATACCTTGTAACAGCTTCACTTCATCAGGACTTAGCCAATTTTGCAAATTCTCTCGCTGTCGTCGTCTTCTCCGGCGAGTCCAGCAAGAAGCTTCACGGTAGCAGCCTCGACCGTAGCATCTCCTGCCAAATTGAAGCTAGCAGTGAGTACCTCTCATCCTCCTGATTGTACTGTTGCATTGAATTGCTCTCCGGTGGACCCTAACGCCGGTGATCGCCGGAATTGCTAAATGCCCTGTTCCGGCAATGCAGGCCAAATTACCCCGAGTTAGTCTTTGAATCTGTGAAACAAATTGATCAGTGAGCTCTAATTAGCAAGCCTATGCATCCAGATCTCCAGATTGAGCTTCAATCGAGGCTTTCCCCAATTTTGAGCTCCACCAGTCGCCGGCGATCGTCGCCAGGCCACACCGGCCATCCTCCGGCCAAATTGATTGTCCAGATAGCTTACTCATATCTCTCTTTCACTCCCCAAGCTTGGAATTGAGTTCATTCGGCCTAAATCGAAAACCCCCAAATGGCAGTGTTTCTTCCCCGGCGTTGATCACCGGAAAACCTATTCCTGGCCGTTTCAGCTTCATCCACCTTGCCATTCAGGTGTGCCTCAACCTCATGAACATAATTGTCTTCTAGCTCGATCTTTGAAACTGTCCAGAATTCAAGATACAGCCATGCCAAAAACCTTGTCCAGTGGCTTCACTGTGCCGTGTCGCCACCACCTTTCTTCACCAATCTTCATCATCTTCCAGCCATTTTCAGCCTTGGATCCTGTTGAATGATTTGTTCCTGTTATCAATGCCTATCTCCCAGACAAAGTGGTGCATCATTTGGAGCTCTAGATCAAAAGATATGGCAAACCCTAGATTTTGGCATTGTCAGCCCTATGCCAGAGCATGTCAGCCAGTGGCATTAGCTCTTTTCACCTCTTTTCAGTTGTGCAAACTGGAAATAACCTTGTCCCTTAGACTTGTGGAGTTGTGCTCTACATATTATTCTACTACCACAAGTTGAGATAACCCCTCTATCATCCATCGACCCTATGTCGATGCCTTGAACCGAATGTCGACCTAAAGACGTTCGCTGTTTTTGAGCGAACCAGTCGCAACCTTGATATCATTCTGATATTTTGAGACATTTGGAACCTTGTAAACCTTCAGCAACTAACCTAATCCTAATCAATTTCTAACCCAATCATTTCAGAATCATCAAGACTTCATCTTTGCATTATTGCATATAGTATAATAGTGTATTGAAAAGATTGTGATTATTGGTTGTTTGTTTGATTGGAAAGCAGATCAAGAGCCCCAGTTCGAGGACTTCACTGTTGACCCGACATCAGCTGCTGTATTTTATGACGTGGAAGGCAAGTCATATTCTTGGTCATCTCGAACCTATATTTTAAGAGTTGCTATAACATAACCTTGAATATAGATAATATTGCATGAGAAAGATTGGAAATGGTTGATTTATGAATTGGCAGTACTGGACTGGTTATCTGTGAAATGTAAAATAAACAAGTTTTGAGCCATGAACTATTATATATTTATATACTTATATTCATGAAATAAAACCCTAGCCGTGACCAGGAAATGGTATGGAATGGTGGTAGCACTGGAGGTGCTAGACTGCAAAGGATGTGCAGGCACTGAAGGTGCAGGGTTGTGGATGGTCTGGTCACTGGCATATAAGGACTAGAACCTTGTGTTGTGCGTCTAGTGGCATGAACAAACGTACCAACCGCAAGCCTGGTATGGGACAGGCCTGAACGAGTACTTATGTGAATCGTACATGAAACCCCTGCATGAGATGGACAGTAATACACTAAACTCACGGGGTTCAGCTCCTCCACGTATCACTGAATGTGATTTGATCAAGCACGTTGACCCAGTAATGGGAAGAGGCTTATGGGTGGGGGTATAGCCCGCCACAACTGCGGTTTGTGTGAAGAAAACTGCAGGGTCAGGGGTGAATTGTAAGTGAAACATAACAAAAGTTCCTGTTATCTCCACCTTGCCGCTCACAGTATGAAGTGAGTCAGGGGTCCAATCATTCTGATAGGATGGGCTTGAAAGTGGAATATCTTGCGGGTAAATTGGTACCTCTCTGCAGAGTTAAAAATGTATTCGAATACTTCGTGCTCCCGAGTCTTAGGAGTCTGCTGCGGTGGATTAAATCCACGGGGTGTGACGCAAGTATTATTTTCTAAATAAAATATATTAAATCAAGATTACCCAAATGACATGTGTTGTCATGATAAGGAGTGCTGCCGTGGGCGGTCATGTGTTGACGTGTCGCGGTAGTGCTATAATTTAGTGAACATGAATGATTATGTTATTTTATAGAAAGGTGCTGCCATGAGTTGAGCCAGGAAAGAGAAAGATTATTTTACAAACATCCATAATTCTTGACTAGTCTAGGTTCATATCATCTCTACTATATGTATCTACTCTTACCTATGACTTGCTGAGTACGTAAGTGCTCACTCTTGCAACCTACAATTCAGTAGATGGAGCGTTCTACAACCAAGACGAAGGCATGGAGTACTTCGTGGATCCAGAAGGAGGAGTGTCAGTCCCGTCATTTCCCTGATGTGTGTTGTTCTGCCGTCCACTTCTCTTTGTGGGTGGGTCACCTACCTTCTGCTGTGTAGATGTTATTTTGCTAAACCATGAATGCCGTGAAGGCATTGTAATCTTCTTATGTAATATCAAGGCCAGCAGGCCACACTGCTTAACTATTTTGTAAGTTACTCTGTTGCAATGTGATATACTCCTGTGCTTGACTTATCCTGGGACGTCAAGGGTATGTGTATGCTATGCATATATGGGACTAGCTGCAGCGAGCTAGGTTTCTACAGGAGTAGTCGTAGTCCCAGTTTCGGGGCGCGACACTTATATTCCTCACTTCGCCGCCGAACTCACCAAATGTTCTGTTAATGTTTCTCCATTGAACAGAATCAGCTGGATGTCTTAGTTTTCTGTCTTGTTTCCGACCTTCAACATGACAACGCAAGTACTTCGCATCTTTCAGATTTGCAAACAGCTGTTTCAATCTAGAAATCACAGGCAAATACCACACAGTTTTGGCCGGAGGCCCTTTCTTTACCTCATCACATCCACTGTGATAAATTCGGTCTGCACGCTTATACCGTGATGCACCGCATCTTGGACAAACATGCAAATCCTCATACTTGTTACGGTACAGAACACAATCATTTGGGAATGCATGTATTCTTTCGATTTCCATTCCTAATGGACACAACAGTTTTTTGGCTTGGTAAACCGATCTTGGAAACTCATTTCCCTCTGGAAGCATGTCTGCTAAAAGATCTAATAGCTCCGTGAAACTCTTATCGCTCCAACTGTTGCTTGCCTTCAAGTTATATAATCTCAACACAGAAGACAACTTTGTAAATTTGTCACATTCGGGGAACAAAGACTTCTCAGAATCAACAATCAATTTCTCAAATTTACCAAAATCGTTTTCGCTGTAATCATCTTCTACATCACGTAACATTTCATCTAAATTGTCGTCATCTACATGCACATCCGAATGAACATTATCAATGTTCTGATGATCATCATTACTGCAATCCACTTCTGGGTCCTGCTGAGTGGTAGCGGTGCTCGTTTCGTCAAGATCTTCGCCATGCCATATCCAACGGGTATAGCGTGCGTTAAAACCACGACGAATCAAATGACTCTTAATCTGATTAGAGTTGCCGAACCTCTTTAAGTTCATACAATCTATACAAGGACAATGCATATCTTTTTCTCCCTTCTTCGCCTTTTCTTGCTCAGCAAATTTAATAAACCCATTCACACCCTCCAAATACTCAAGAGTAGTACGTTTTATTCCATACATCCAATATTCTCGGTCCATCTACAATTATTTCACAAAATTAACAAATTAAAATAAATAATTAATTGGAAGTATTAAACATGCATGCATGCATGGTCAATATATAGGCTATATGTATACAACTACTTACAATTGATGTATGAAAACCTAACTTGATGCATTAATTGGAAGAGCCAGCCAGCTAGCTTATTAACTTCAGCTATAAATCATTCCTACCTTATCTTCAGCAAGCTATAGCTAGCTAGCTAACCTCCTAGCTTGGAGCTACATCTAGTTTAATGAATTGGAAGTAGAGAGAGAGAGGGAGAGTGTGAGAGAGTGATTGAGAGAGAGAGGTGATGAGAAGATGACATTATCGAGGGGGATCTAATTATCAACCTTCCAGCTAGCTTTTCCAGATCACCCTAGCTTGGAGCGTGGATGCACGTATGGTAGAACAGATCGCGGGATGCAGAGCAAGGGTTGAAATATATAAGTTGTGCAATTTTACTATCGGTTCAAAAACACAATCGTTAGTGAACTTTCCTCTCTTCTAAAGTAATTTTACCATTGGTTGAATACACAAACTAATGGTAAAATTTTGTCTCTTATATCGGTTCGTGCAGTAATAACTGATAGTAAAAATGACGTAATTTCACTATCTGTTACAAAAGACAAAGTGATAGTAAAATTTTCTCTCTTATATCGGTTCGTACAGTAATAACCGATAGTACAAATGACGTAATTTCACTATCTATTAAAAAAGACAAACCGATAGTACAATTTACTCTCTTCTAACGGTTCATACAGTATTAACTAATAGTAAAAGTTACGTGTTATTCACTAACGGTTTCGCAGACCATAACCGTTAGTACAAAACCTTTTCTCCACTGCGGTCGTCGTACACTAACGGTTTTTTCCCGGATTGCTTACAACCATTAGAAGATAGGGGTTAGTGGACTGCATTTCAGTAGTAGTGACTCATCCTCACATTTGGTGGAATCACACAACTCTCTCTCTTTTTCACTCAATTTGTGGAATATGGGTTGTGTGGCTCTCAATCCCACATAAGATTTGCTTCTCTTCTCAGGACCATGGGACAGCAATGGTTGGAATAGAACCATCAACCATGGTCATATCTTCTTTCTAGGATGCAGATACATAGACCAAAGGGAAACTCCCTTGCTCGGCCTCTTCTTTCCCTGTTGGTCCTTTTGAAGCACTACTCCTTGTAGTAGTGGGTGTTGAAGAAGTATTACTAACTGATATCGTAGTGCTCTTCTTGGGCGGTTTTCTTGGAGTAGAAACCGCACGAGGTGGGTTCAGAGATGGGGTACCTTCTTTCTTCTTCGCCTCGAATGGTTTTGTTGGAGTAGAAACCGAATGAGATGGGGAAAAAGGTGGATGGGATGAAGAAACACTGGATCCCATACCTTGTTGAGTTGGAAAGGTGGGATGGGATGGCCACGAGAATGAGGGGCAGCCAATTGTCACTCTGCCCGCTTGGCAAAGTGAAGCAACTCCGTAAATGTAGAATAGGCTGACATTTCTACTTTATTGGCGATTGACTTGTTCAGCCCATTTAAGAAACAAGCCATCGTTGATTCTTCATCTTCATTGATCGTCAAACGAAGGAGGCACATGTCCAAATCTTGATAATACTCATCGGCTGTGCGATTACCTTCACAAGACATTGTAACCGCAAGTGTAGCTCACAAGTGTAGTATGCGGGCACAAAATGACGCTGCATCTAGCCCAAGTGGTGAGATCATGCCCTACATGGCAAAAATCAGCACGGACTTGATTCCACCATGTAATAGCATAGCCGGTGAACTCGATCGCAGCAAACTTAGCTTTGTTTTCATCAGGATAATCATATATATCAAATATCTGATCCACCTTTTGTTCCCACTCAAAGTAAGAATCAGCATCCTCCTTGCTGGTGAACTTCAGAATGGACACTTTAACTTTGCCCATACCATCATCACCACGGTGTCGCTCATGACGGTGATCATAGAGGTCCATCGAAACGGCCATGATAGCCATATCGATGATTATCGAGTTCGTAGTAGTTGTCGAAGCCAACATCGAAGTTGTCGCCAATCTGTTGCGCACCACTGGGAACCCATCGCGCTCTCTATGATTCGCCGTGGTGGCCAAGAGCGATGCAAGGCCACGGCCACCTCAACTAACACATCCATGGGCAGTCTCAGCCACCACCCGTGCATGAGTAGACTCTTGCTCCTGCACGGTTAGTAATGCCATGTCATCCGTGTTGTCATTGGCGACATCATTCCACGGCGATCTCCCTGGTGGTGCCACACATGGCACCTGTGGTAGTGTAGCTTGCACGGCTTGCATCATCTTCATTAGTTGAGCCATTTGAGTGCCCATCTCTTGGAACTCCTTTGGGGAAAACACCCACACCGGTGTGCGAAGGTGGCCCGACATCATTGTCATTGCCTGACATGTTAGTATACAACAAGAGGAAAATATGAAAGCAGTAGGAGAAAATATGTGGAATCACACCCTCACCTCTTACTGGACAATGTTTTGAAGCTCCCTAAAAAGTGTAAGAACCATGTTGGTGATCAGCAGTGGAAGAACGATTGTACCAGAGACACGGTGCACAAACCTGGGTTGCTTTGTGTAACACCCTGGTTTTGGGGGTGAAAATTTCCTTTCCATGAAAATCATGCATGCATGTATCTCTATAGTAGTAGCAAGATCAGTTCAACCCTAATCTATCCTAAGCCCCAAAAATCTCAAAATCTTCCCTGTAAACCCAAATCAAGATCTGACTTTCCAAATTTGACCTACCATTTATTCTGAGTATAAAAGCCTTTAGAAGCCAAATTCAATTACATCTCTAACTCCCAGATCTGTCAATCCTTTCTGTTTTTGAAAACAAAAAATTAATTAAATATCCTAATTACCCTAAATACTCTAAACTCAGATTTAACCAAATCTTGACCTAATCCAGACCAGATTATTCTTGGATTATGATCAAGGGTATGCCAATACTTTAATTTAAAAAGTTGGCAGCCAGATTTCTTCATTTAAGACCTTTTCACAAATCAGTCCAAATAGTATCGCAAATCAGTCCTTTTCTGATTTTCCAGCAGCCTGAAAAGGCTAAAAGTTGCAAATTAACTCCAAATTCAAATCTGTTCAGGGAACACCTCCCAAATGCTATTCAATATAAAATCTTCCGTTGTCGGAACATCATCAAAATCACACCCTAAGTCTCAGAATTCCAGTTTCGACTAAATCCAAATTATTAGTACCCTGATTATCCGAAAACTATTCAAATGATCTGAATTTCATCAAATACCCTTGCCAAGATATTTGTTGAATAAAGTTTGCCAAAATCTTGAAGTCAAAATCACCCCTAATCATCCCAAATCTCAGATTTTACAATTTAGTCCAAAAGCCAATTTTCAGATTTTGCAATTGGGTCCAAATCCCCTTTTCGACCAGCAGCCGCCAGCTCGCTTTCGACCAGAACTCAGCCTTTCGACCTCACCGCCAGCACAGTGCTTTGACCACAGCTGCGCCACGCTTCTTCACCGTGCTCCTTGCCGCCGGTCAGAACCGCCCCCGCCTGTGCTCATATACGGTTGTGCTTGCATGCACGCACGTGTCCACGCCAGGATCATCGTCGTGGTAGCACCGGTGACCAGCTCAACAGCGGCGCGCGCCAGCGGGAGTAGTTTGAATCCGCTCGCGTGCACGTGTCATTGCCGGGCCAGCTGCGTCGCCCCTGCCCTACACCACTCAGCGCCAAGTTCCAACGCAGCTGCAGAGCCGCTTCTGCCATCTCGCCGTCACCGCCGTTGCTTCAACCCGAAGCTTTGTCATGTGCCTATAAATAGCAGCCCTAGATTAGCTTCGTCTTCACCACTGCACTCCAGAGCTTATTTAGCCGTTAAATCCACTTCTCTTAGCTTTCTTCTTCTCCAGTGAGCCGCCGAGGAGGAGCTCGATGCCAGGTTGATTCACTGTACCAACCTCTAAATTGAAGTGACCAGTACGTGTCTCTTGTTTACCTTATCATATTATAGCATTTAATCGAGCCCCAGTGAATTCTATCGCCGGCGATCACCATAATTAGCAAACGCCCTATTCCAGCAATTACATCTACTCCAATCCAAATTTGCTTTCCCTGTAATAGAATAAATTGATCAGTGGGATACTCTTAACAAGACTGTGCATTGAGATTTTGAAATTGAGCTCGAATTGGAGCTTTTCCCCTTTTCTGCGTGCCACCAGTGACAGGCTCACATCGCCCGGCCACGCCGCCATTCCTCCGGCTAAATTGGCCGCTCCAGAAGCTTTAACTCACTACCCTACTACTCTCACAGCAAGCAATAGACCTCCAAAGTAGTGTATCGATTTTGCCCAACTTGGTGCCTTCTTCTCTGGCCGCGACATCTAATTGCTCGCCGGTGCCGCCTTAGGCCGATTCCCCTCAGCTCCACCATCTATAGCAACCTAGAAACTCACCCATGCCATCAATTTTGGGTTTAATCCAACCCATTGCCTTGTCGCCGTTGAAGCCGTCTCCTTCTCCAGCGCAGTTTGTTGCCGTTCGCCATCATTCAACTCCCAGCCAAGTCCACTGCACTCGATAGTGTATTTTAGCCCTAACTAGCTTCAGCAACCCCAGGTTTCGACAACGCAGCGCCAAATCGTGATTTAGGTATTTTACCCTTCGTTGCCGTGCCGCCACTGTGCCGCCCGATCGCCGCCAGCCACCGCCGTCGTCGACACCTTGTCCAGTGCCTTTGCTTTGATCTCCTGAGCATAATCCTCTACTACACCGATTGCTAGTTCTGCACAGAATTGCCAGATATTTCTATGCCAAGATTGTGTCCAGTACCTGTGTCTTGTCGTGTCGCCACCGCACTTCCTCACCACTGTCCATCGCCGTCCGGCCATCTCCATTCCTGCAACCACCACCAATAAGTTCCTGTTGCTTTCGCCTACCTCCCAAACATAATTGGCGAAGCAATCAAGCCCTAATTCAGACAAAGCATCAAAACCCTAGTTTTTTGAAATGCACTGACATTCAGTTCACTGTGTCCAGGGGTGTCTTTGTAAATCCTTGTCTCCAAGACCTGTCGTGGTATTGCGAATACCCCGGCAGGTTTTGAGAATGTTCCTAGCGAAGATTACGCGGCGCGAGTTGACCGGATGACCGGTCCTCCCCCGCCGGTCAAGCACAAAAAAATTGACACGGGTTTATACAGGTTCGGGTCCCGGTGGGGGCCCTAGTCCTGTCGACGCGCTCCCGACCGGAGTCGGCTGGGGAGGCTTTCTCCGGGGGAGAGGCTTCCGGAGTACGTCTGTGAGTTTAGCTATTCCAATAAAAGAACCGATCCTTTACAACAGAGGGGTACAAGGGCTATTTATAGCCCCAAAAAGCAGCAAAAAACCTAAACTACCCCGGAAGCCACCGTCGGATTGAAGGGCAGGACCGTCCTTCTCCCGGTCAAACGCCTTGGATGCTTGACAGGTGGTCGCTAGTTCCCGAGGCGCCGCTCGTGTGACCTGCACGTGATAAACAGTTCAAGACTTTACCTTTAGGTGGGCGATGAGGCCCGGGACGGCGCCGGAGGCCAGGTCTCGGGTGCCAAAAGGCGGCGCCCGGGGAGGCCCCGGAGGCCACGTCCCTGGGCAAATGGCGGCGCCCGAGAGGGCACCGGAGGCCGCGTCCCGGGAGTCAAAAAGGCGGCGCCCGGGGAGGCCCCGGAGGCTACATTCCCGGGCCAAGGGTGGCGCCCGGGAGGGCACCGCAGGCCGCGTCCCGGGAGCCAAAAGGCGGTGCCCGGGGAGGCCCCGGAGGCTACGTCCCCGGGCGAATGGCGGCGCCCTGGAGGGCACCGGAGGCCGCGTCCCGGGAGCCAAAAGGCGGCGCCCGGGGAGGCCCCGGAGGCTACGTCCCCGGGCGAATGGCGGCGCCCGGGAGGGCACCGGAGGCCGTGTCCCGGGAGCCAAAAGGCGGCGCCCGGGGAGGCCTCGGAGGCTACGTCCCCGGGCCAAGGGCGGCGCCCGGGAGGGCACCAGAGGCCGCGTCCCGGGAGCCAAAAGGCGGCGCCCGGGGAGGCCCCGGAGGCTACGTCCCCGGGCGAATGGCGGCGCCCGGGAGGGCACCGGAGGCCGCGTCCCGGTAGCCAAAAGGCGGCGCCCGGGGAGGCCCCGGAGGCTACGTCCCCGGGCCAAGGGCGGCGCCCGGGAGGGCACCGGAGGCCGCGTCCCGGGAGCCAAAAGGCGGCGCCCGGGAGGGCACCGGAGGCCGCGTCCCGGGAGCCAAAAGGCGGTGCCCAGGGAGGCCCCGGAGGCTACGTCCCCGGGCGAATAGCGGCGCCCAGGAGGGCACCGGAGGCCGCGTCCCGGGGAGGCCTCGGAGGCTACGTCCCCGGGCCAAGGGCAGCGCCCTGGAGGGCTCCAGAGGCCGCGTCCCGGGAGCCAAAAGGCGGCGCCCGGGGAGGCCCCGGAGGCTACGTCCCTGGGCGAATGGCGGCGCCCGGGAGGGCACCGGAGGCCGCGTCCCGGTAGCCAAAAGGCGGCGCCCGGGGAGGCCCCGGAGGCTACGTCCCCGGGCCAAGGGCGGCGCCCGGGAGGGCACCGGAGGCCGCGTCCCGGGAGCCAAAAGGCGGCGCCCAGGGAGGCCCCGGAGGCTACGTCCCCGGGAGAATAGCGGCGCCCAGGAGGGCACCGGAGGCCGCGTCCCGGGAGCCAAAAGGCGGCGCCCGGGGAGGCCCCGGAGGCTACGTCCCCGGGCCAAGGGCGGCGCCCCGGAGGGCACCGGAGGCCGCGTCCCGGGAGCTAAAAGGCGGCGCCCGGGGAGGCCCCGGAGGCTACGTCCCCGGGCGAATGGCGGCGCCCGGGAGGGCACCGGAGGCCGCGTCCCGGGAGCCAAAAGGTGGCGCCCGGGGAGGCCTCGGAGGCTACGTCCCCGGGCCAAGGGCGGCGCCCGGGAGGGCACCGGAGGCCGCGTCCCGGGAGCTAAAAGGCGGCGCCCGGGGAGGCCCCGGAGGCCGGATCCTCGGGCAGCCGTGACACAACTTACCTGGACTTAATCCCGCGGAGATTTCCCCCGACAGCAGCCCCCCATGCACGCAGCGGACGACGCTCGAGTCGCCGGGGGGTATGGTTCAGGTCACCGGGAAGATCTCCGGGCCTAGCCACCGGAGCCGCGACGCTTCGGTTTCCGTGCCCCACGCTTAAGCCGGGCCGTTTCGCCATAAATACGCACGCGGTTCGAACCGGCGCCTCGATTCACGCGCCCGTCCCTTCGTTTCCCGCGCACGGCTTGAACTTCTATAGTCCAGATTGATCCGCGGGTGCCACGTGGCGTGCATCTAGACCACGGCCCGCCCCTATAAATAGGACCCTGGGGGGCCCGGATGTGGGACCCTCATTTGAGGATTCCAGTGGCAATCGCCCAGGTGGATTGCACTCAGAAAAGGCACATTGCAGCTCACAACAATAAAATGCATTATATAAAAATGCGAGTAATTAAAAACAAGTGCTGATCACAAGGACCAACATCACAATAACTTAGCGCCGAAATGACGCATTTAATTGTTAATACAAATTAAGGAGTTTTCGACACAAGGGTCGGCACAAAATAAAACAGCAACGATAAACCAAAGGACTTCATCAGTCTTCTGCAGCGGCGGTATAGCATGGGCCTTCTTCACATCGAACTCCACCTTGATACATAACCCTTTAACCAGATGGGTCCTCAGTTTCTTCTTCTTGTTCCACATTGGGTTCAAGACCATAAGATTCAGGGTCGGCGAATCCTTCCTCTAAATTTGTTTGTAAAAGCAAGGGTGAGCACATCGTCCACATGGTGCTCAACAAGTCCCAAGTAACAATGCATGTATATATAGATGAGGGGGAAATTTCTCAAAGAACAGCTCTTTGGCTCTGTGTATAAATATATAATAGATTTTCACATGCAGCTTTGAAGAAAGGTCTTTATTTTTGAAAGCGAGGCTTTTAAAATCCTAAGCTAGATTTTCAGAAATGTTGTGTGTGGCGGTCTTTCATGAGTCACCACTTTACTCAGATTTTGTGAAAAACTTCCAAAAGCTACTTGTGCTGCATCGACGTGAATAGAATTCACAGCGCGCAGACTCCATGACCTGGGAGCTCAGAGTATCCGATACTTTTTAAACTTTGCAAAGGTGTACCACCTTAATCCACCAATCATTCGGCTTTCAAGTCGGATCA
The DNA here is from genome assembly GCA_019359835.1 of Pharus latifolius. Classification (NCBI taxonomy): domain Eukaryota; kingdom Viridiplantae; phylum Streptophyta; class Magnoliopsida; order Poales; family Poaceae; genus Pharus; species Pharus latifolius. The sequence goes on along the minus strand of CM033321.1, from coordinate 68,553,934 downwards.
GCTTCATGCGACTTTTACGCATGTGACAAGGCCGAGATGACACAACAATTTACAGTCCTAGTATTAACTATTTCCCTGCCCGGTAAATAGACAGTTAAGTCTCAAGTACCGTTGTGGGTCCTCCCCACTGCCTTACTTCCTAGCCTGGGTCTATGCTCTCGCAAGACACATAGCCTCTCTTGATTACAGTCGCGCACGACTTAATCTGGCATAGGGCGTCTTCCTTCTTTCCACCTTTTCCTCTCATGATTTTTCTGAACTCACATCACTCATGGCCTTCTGCGGCCCACCAGTTCTCGCAAGAAACTGGACTGACAACCATTGCAGGGAAAAGCTAACACTAAAGAAAGCTACTAAGTTGCGCCCGTCCCATAAACAGGCAGGTGGTCGGTACGTTTTTCATGCCGCATAGAAGCACAACACAAGGTTCTAGTCCTTATGAATCTTTAGTGAGGAGTCTTTCACATTCCCAGTGCGCACACAGCACCATCCAATCAAACCATCCTCACCATCGATTCCAATCACATTTTCTTTCACAAAAAGGGGTTTTGAACATGCTTTTCTCATATGTGACCATTCAACATTTATCATATAATCATCGAGCATAGCATAGCCTAAGCATGATAATCTAGGGTAACAAGGGTGCAGGGATATTCAATGTCAAAAGGGGCTTTACAATCATTTAGGTCATATCTAGTCATTTTATTGAAACATAATTCTTATTTGAATCTAAGGCATGCATATACTGGAAAACAGTTAACATACTTCATTTCAAAATAGTAGGTGAGACATGATCAAGGGTTTGAGACTTGCCTTGCAGTGACGGGTCTAGCTACTCAAATGAATCTTCAGGGATCTCCTCTGCTCCTTCAACGTCTGGTTCCACGACGGGTACAACAACACATACATACTATATAAGCACACAAGCACTAGAAAATAATACGTAAATACATCATGCATGCAGGGGAATTGGTTTAGACAAGGTCACTTGACATTGGTCGAAGAGATGGGTTCAAAGGGCTTGAATGTCGAAGGGCTGACATTCGACTCATGGCTTGACATTGCCCTAAATCGGTTCTAGGTTTGTTTTCTGGAGATGTGATAGTAGGGAATGTTGTAGAACATGGCTCAAAAGGCTTAGTGGACAAAGTGGCATTTCAATTGCTCAAAAGAAACAAGTCTAAACCATCCAATGCCATAGGTGGACATGCACTGACATAGTGTTAGACATGGCCAGAAACTAGGGCATTGCATAACTTTTGACTCAGAGCTCCAATTGATGCACAACTTTGTCTGGGGTTTAGGCATTGATAACAGCTACAAAACTCTCAACAGGCTCAAGGGCTGAAAGTGGCCGGAGGGTGGCCAAATCCGGTGAGCAAACACGGTGGCCTGGACATGAACTGAGCCACTGGACAGCAACCTTGGCATGGCTATAACTTTTGATTCAGGTCGATTCAGAGGTCGGGCTAGTAGACAAAATTGCTCAGGGGGTTGAGATCTATCTAAGTGACAAGGTGAGCGAGGCTAGATCGGCCGGGGATAAATTCCGGCGACCGGCGTTGGAGAAGACAACCTCCAGATTGGGCGTTTCTGTTTCAAAGGGTTTGAGCTCGACTCCTTGCTCAGGGAGTGAGAGGGTGAGGTCAGGGATCTATTTGCGGGGTTAAATCGGCCGGAGAGTGGCCGGAGAAGCTTGGCGACGAGGACCAGCTCACTGGTGGCGCGCAAACCTCGGAAAGGCCATGATCTCTGCTCAAATTTGAAATCTAAGCTTGCAGGCTTGCTCAATTGGGTGCACTGGTCAATTCCTATCACTGGCACGAAGGTTAATTCGGGCTAAATCACTAGGCATTGCGAGAACAGGGGTTTTTCAGTTTTCCGGTGATTGCCGGCGTTGAGGTGCGCCGGGGACCAATTAATGGCTACGGAACGAAGAGAGAGGTGTAGGGAGCTTACTGGTGGCGTTGGTTTGGAGGAAGAAGCTTCGGGCGAAGCTGGCGCCGTGAGCTCCAGAAACGACTCGCCGGAGAAGATGAGCTTCGCGGCGGCGCTGAGGGCTCGGTTGCTCTCTGGTGCTAAGGCTAAAGCAAATAAGCTGTGGGGTGGTGCGAGGTACTGCTGGGAAAGGGAGGGGGCTTATATAGCCGCGGGTGAGGCTCTCGGGAGCAGCAGCAATCGCCGGGGAGATCTTCTTCTGATGCCGGGACGGTCATCGATGCACTTCGGGACGCGGCGGGGCTCTGCCAGAGACGGTGAATCGCGGAAACAGGATTTGGTCAGGGGGTGGTGGCGATGATCTTCGGGATGGCGGCCAAGTGGCATGAAGCTCCTGGCAGCAGCAGCAGCAGCAGCACGCGCGCGCGAGGAAGAAGATGGCACGGTGGGGTTTGAGCGCTCCACGGTGGCGGTACAGCTGCGCACGGCTGGTGGCTACGTGGCCGTGAGGTGGCAACGCAGCGAACTTCGCAGGCGACGAGTTAACGGCGCGGCAATTTGGCGGTTGCTGGTTGAAAACTTCACAGGGACCTGGTTGTGAACTTTGGACCTATTTGCAACGATTTGGACTGATCTGTGAAGGTTTTGGCTCGGGAGTTTGGGCCTAATTGCAATTCTGAAGATCTGAAGGGCTGATTTGAATTTTGATTTTGCAGATGAGTGCTACTAAATGTCTTGGACTCATCTAGCAGGAAAAATGATGAAATCCGATAACATCTGGTGGTTTTGACAAAAATCAAAAACAGGGTAATTAGGGTAATTAGGGTTTGAACTTTTGTCGAGGCTGAAACTAGGGTTTTGGTCGAGATTCTGGAATTCTTCCAGAAGGGAAAAATGTTCAGAAAAATGAAAGAAAGGTTATCACTTGATCAGATTTGGATTTTGAGGTGATCTGGGACTTTTAGCCTTTTTGGGTTTTCTGAAATTTCTGAAAAGAACTAAATTGAAACACTTTTGGACTGAAATGTGAAAATGATCTGGGGAAAGAAGTTTAGCAGCCAACTTTTTAGGTTAAGGTAGTGGCATACCTAAGATCAAGATAGGTTTAAAATATCAGGGTTTCCAAAGAAGGTATGCTGATTCGTAAGCAGAAAAGATAGTCAAAAACTGGGGTGTTACACCGGAAGCTCATTCCAAATCTTCAGCCTCAACGATTTTTGCTCTCCCGGCAGCCCTCTCCCGGTAGCTTTTTCCGGTAGCGCTTTCCGGTAGCCCTTTCCGGAAGCAGTCGTCCGGGAGTTTCTAGTAGTAACCTCCTGCAAAGTTAGCCACCAAAAAGAAAACTAACCTCATGGCACCCAAGGGTCGAGCGAAGACCACAGAAGTGCCCCCGGAGGAAATCCCCTCGGATTTCCTCTGGGCGTCAGAGTTTTCGGCCGAGGACGCCGAGTCCTTGGCCGAAAGAGGCATCGTCGCGAACGGGGACATCCGAGTCCCCGTGAAGAAGGACGGAGCCCCCCGTCCCCGGCCCGGAGAGGTCGTGGCCTTCGAGGCCTTCCTGGAGGCGGGGCTCCGGCTCCCGGTGCATCCCATGCTCCGGGAGTTTCTCAAGGAGTACGGAGTGGCTCTCAACCACCTCACCCCGAACGCGCTCGTCCGGATGGGCCTCTTCATTTGGCTCTACGAGACGGCGACCGGACGGGAGCCCGACCTTCGCGCCTTTCGGTACTTCTACGAACCGGCGGCGCGGACCTCCCACCTGGTGAAGGGGGGCCCCAAGTCCCCGTTTGGTTCGGTGATGGTCCAGATGCTGCCGTCCCGGGTAATCGACTACCCGGCGGCGGCCTCCCGGGACCACTGGGGGGATTGGGTTCGGAGGTGGTTTTACCTCCGGGTCCGGGACGACGCGGTGGTGTACGCCCCGGAGGCCCCCACCTACAGCCGGTCGTCCTCGCCGAAGTCCCCGGCGTGGACGGACGAGGAGTTCGAGCTCCTCGGCAAGGTGATCCTCACCAAGAAGACCCGCTCGATGCGGGACGCCGCCGAGGAAATGGCTCTCCTCCGGATCTCCCCCTTCACCGTCGGGAAGTGGGGGATCGGAATGGGCCCCGAGCAGCGGCCCCCGGTGAAGCCGGTGACGCGACGTAAGCCACGGGAACCCGCTGCATTGTTCGTACGAATTTTTAAGAAATTGACTAACTCTTTACCTCTTTCAGTCCGGCCGTACCCGGCGGCGCGGGAGAAGGCGGAGAACCTCCTAGGGAGGTATTTCGCCGATGAGCACTAGCGCGTCGTGCGCGCCGTGGGGGAGGGTCCTCCCAAGAACTTGGTGGCGGCGGCCTACGGGCTGAAGCTGCCGGAGAGGAAGCCTCTCCCCACCCCCGGGTCGCACAAACGGGGGAAGGAGGCGGCCGGGGGCTCGGAGCCCAAAAAGGCCCGGGTTCAAAAGACCCCCGGCCCATCGACGACGCCGGCGGCGACACCGGCGAAGCCCCGGGGCGAGACCCCGGGAGTGAACGTGGCCGGGCACCGTCCCGGAAGGAAGCAACACCTCCCCCCCCCGAAGGGCCCTATCGAGGTGCCGGGGAAGGAGGCGACCGCGGGCGGGGCGGCGTCCGACTCGGCGAACTACGCCCCGTCGCCGCTCACGGTGGAGCCCCTCCCGCCCCTTCCGGCTTCTCTGGAGCCGGAGAGGCTGGAGGTGAGATTCGCGGGGGCCTCGCCCCCGCAGGGTTTGGCCGGTGGACGAGGGGGGGAGCCCCTCGGTCTACGAGGTTGCTCCGGAGGAGGAGGCCCCGAGGACCTTCCGGCCCGGGGCAGGCAAAGGCCTGATGGTTCCCCCCCGGGCGGAGGCTCCCGCCGAGAGCTCCTCGGCCACGTCTTCGGGGGGCACTAACTCGTCGTCGAAGACGCCGGCCGCGTTACCGGACCTTGAGGTCCGGGGACCCCTCGCCGGCCGTGCTGGCGGCGCTGGGCGGGAGACACCTTTGCTCCCCGCAAGGGAGATCGCCCGCTACTCGGAGGGCCTGCATACCCGGAAGGTGCAGGCCTTCGTCGCGGGAGGGACGCTCCATGAGCATTTCGAGGGGCTTCAGTCCCTCGGGGCCCAGGTAACCCGAGTCGATGACGTCTTCATTTATTTCCTGCACTTCGAGATTTTTCTAACTCTATATATTTTGTAGGTGGCAGCTGTTACCTGGGGCCTTGAGCAGCGGGTCGCCCGGCTGCTTAAGGAGGCGGAGGGCCGGGCCGCGGCCTTCGTAGGGCAGCGCGAGGAGGCCCTCCGGGAACGCGACGAAGCCCTCGCGGAATTAACCCGCGTCCGGGCCCAGGTTCATATTTCCGAGGCCATCAACGCCCGCCTCCGGGAGGAGGCCAAGGCGAGGGAGGAGGCACTCCGGGAGCTCGAGAGCTCGAGCGTCCGAGCGGTGGCGGACGCGGGCCGCTCCGTCCGGACGGCCCTCGAGGGCCTTGGCGTAAGCCTCGGCTCCGGAAGCAGGGAGGTGCCGCTGGTGACCTCGCGGAGGCTGTGCGTTTTCTCAATGCACAGGTCTCCGCCATTCCGGAGGCTGCCGACGTTCGGGCACAGGGTCGGGCGATCCCCGTCGTCACGGCCGCTGCGGGGCTCGTCGAGTTCCGGGGGGTCGGCGCCCGGGCGATCGGGGGCCGAATCCCCCGAAGCTTCCCGGACTCCTTCGAGCCTTCGCGCCGGGAGGTCGAGCAGCTCGCCGGAGGGTTCTACGACCGGATCATCTGGGCGTGGTTCCCGGCTCCGGCGCCTTCGGCGGGAGACGTCCCAACCCCGGCCTTGGAGGAAGCTCCCCGGGGGGAGGACGCCAACGAACATGTATGAGCCTCCCCCGGGTTTTAGGACTTTTTGGTTCCGGTAGCTTCTTAGAAGAAGCCCCGGGCACTTGTACATAAACATTTTGAATGCAATGAAGTTAGAATTTTTTCTAAGTCTTTGAATTGAATTTACTGTTACCAGGGTTCCCGGGAGGCTGCTCCCTGGCGAAGGTCCGGGAGGGGGTCCCCGGGGGACGCCCTCCCGGCTTTGATTTTGCTAAGCCTTCTCTCCGGGAATCGCGGCGAGGATAGTGTCCGGGAGCCGATCCGGTTGAGGTGGCGTCCGGAGTGGCACTTGAACAACTTCGATAATCATCGTGCCGAATTGTCCCCTCCGCGACCGGGGCTCCGGATGATCCCTCCCCTCCGGATACTTCCACCGGCGGGATACGAGTTTTGGCCTGAAGATGTGCTCCGGGACGCTCGGCGCCGCGTACGGGCGCTGTACCGGGACTTGACCCGGGAGCTAGCGGAGAGCCTCCGGGAGTATTAGGCGTAGGAGCCTTAGGGCGTAGAGAATCCCCCGGGTTAGAACCCGGGTTGTATCATTTCCGAAGCCCACCGGAGGGGGAAGATGTCCTCCGGGTTTGAGAATCAATAAAGCTGTTGTCGTTTCATTTCATTGCCTCTTTATTTTCTTCTTCTAGGATGGTCTGGACGACTCATCTCGTGGGCGGTGCGGTCGACACCCGGGGGTTCCTTATCCCCCCCGCCCACAACGGGCCGGAGAATAGCTCCGCGCGCTGTGGGGGTAACAAGGCCCCCGGGATAGAAGTCACCTGTGGGATAGGAAATTTTCTTAGAAAACTTTAAAACGAGGTTTTCAAGGAGAAGACCTTCCGGGAGACAGTCGCCCGATCGCCGTGAGAACGGGGAGCCGGGAATAGGGTCGCTGGGGACCAATCGTCCGAGAAAGTGCCCGAAGACAGGGCTTGAGTGTTTGGGCAGGGGACTAGTCTCCCAAAGTGACTCATTACCACGGCCACTGTGATCAGGTTGTCGCTTACACCCTCAGTCCACGAGGGCTGATCGTAAGCCGCCCTACGGGAGTGCAGGCTCCCGTTGTAGGGACTTGTTGGGGCTGGCCCACTTCCTCGCGGGGAGGGCATCCTCACAAGGAGGGCATCCTCGCAGGGAGGGCTTCCTCGCGGGGAGGGCATCGCCGCTAGGGGCGGTAATGAGGGAGACCTGCAATGAGACAGTTTGAAAAGCAAGGCCTATGTATTGCTAATAAAATGAAGTACAAGGCCTCCCCCTGTGAAGCCGCGAAAGGGGAGGAAAATACAGTGTCCCTCCTCCCCCTCCGGCATGAACGCTCCGGGGGAGGGGACAGGCCCGTAAGGCTAAACATAGAACTTCCGAAGTAAACGCAAGTTCCACGTGTGCTTCAGCTCCTGCTCTTGAAGGTTGAAGAGCTTGTAAGGGGTCCCTGACGCGCTTGAGGACAAGGTCCTTAAGGCGAAAGGCCCTCAAGCAGCGACGACCGGAACCGGGAAGGGGGCAGGCCCTGTAATACCCAGAACCGGCTAGGGGGGAGTCCCCGCGGTGACGTCCGGAATCGAAGTGGAGGGTGCCCCGGTGGCCACGACAGGAGCCGGGAAGGGGGCAAGCCCTGTAACACCCGGAACCGGCGAGGGGGGAGCCCCTGTGGCGACGTCCGGAACCGGGGAGCCCATGCGGGGGAAAGTCCGCTGCGGCACGGGGGCTGCTCTGTCAACCGCCCCCGGTGCGGTAAACGCGACGCAGGGGGCGGGACTGGCTCCCGGCGTAGGGTAAACCCCCGGCATGAAGTGGGCTCCCGGCCCCGGGAATAGGCCAGGAACAGGGTGCCCCCCTGGTGCCATCGAACTGCCTCTGCATCTTTTGCATCTGCAAATAAAAGACTAGAATTTGCGTTACAGCACAGGTAAGTCCCATGCTTTTGGTGAACTATGGGCTGAGAATCTCCCTTCAATTTGGAGGCGTCGGATCCCCGGGGAACGCACGCGGTGCGACCTGAGGAGCAAAGCCTCGTACTCAGCGGCATTGCTGGCCCCGGGGACAGCAGGACCTTCCGGAGGCCCCCTTCCGGACGCGGCTTGAGGAGGGGCCTCCCGGGAGGTATTGCCGCGACGTCTGGTTCTAGGGGGGAGGTCTCCCCCCTGGGCGCCTCAATAACGTTGACGCTTCCGATCGTGGCAGCTGCGCGCTCATACAGAGCACGGGCCATGTCTTGGTCTCCCCGGACGTTGATCACACCATGCGGCCCGCGGATCTTCATGCAGAGGTAATTTCGATGGGTGGCAGCCCCCAGCCGGTTGATGGTGGTCCTCCCCATAATCGCGTTGTAGGAGGAGGGGAGGTCCACTACGTCGAAGCGGACCAGCTCGGTCCGGTAGTTCTCCGGGGCGCCGAAGGTCACGGGAAGATCTACCTTGCCCACGGGGTGGATCGCCTTTCCCGGGACAAAACCTTATAGGGGCCCGGCTGCGGGCTGCGGCCTGCATTTCTTTGAAGGCCTTCAGGAATAGGATGTCGGCGGAGCTCCCGCCATCCACGAGGATGCGGGCCAGGTGGCAGTTGTAGATTGTCGCGGAGACAATGAGCGCGTCGTCGTGGGGGAAGCGAACCCCTCGCGCGTCTTCCGCCGTGAAGGTGAGGGGGACATCCGACCACTTGGGTGGCGGGGACGCGTGTAGCACCCCCACAACCTTAACTTCACGCGCGTACTCCTTACGCTGGCGCTTGGAGTCCCGCCCGGAGGCAGACCCTCCCACGATGACGTTGATGCGGCGCTGAGAGGTCTGGAAGGGGAGAGCTTCTGAAGGCTCCCCCTCCTGTGCCTGCTCACCCCCCGCGGGAGCGGGAAGGGCCGGAACAGCTGGCCGAGGGAGCAAGGAGGCCGGAGTCTCCCCCCCCTGCCCGCGCTGGTCGAGGAATGCCGCAAAGTGCTGCAGTAGTTGGTCGCAGTCTCGGGTAGCGTGGGTACTGGACCCGTGGAAGCTGCACCACGGTCCTTCCCTCCTTCTCCCTGCGGGGCCTTCCCGGCCGCGCGAAGACTGTCCTCCCCCATGACCTTTCGGCTTGGGGAAGGGGCGGTTGGCCCTTGGGGGGTCGCGCGAGCCGCCTCCGCCCTCGAGGACAAAGGTGTCCCGAGGCCGTGGCTCACTACGCCCCCCTTGTCTGGGGCGTTTGGGGGGATCCCTGGCCCCCCCGGTCGACGGGGGCGGGAGCCCCCTGGGTCTTCTTCCAAATATCGTCTTCCTCCGCTCGAGCGTACTTTTCGAGCACGTTGAATAGCTCGTCGGCGGAAGAGGGGCAGCTCCGGGAGAGCCTTCGGTGGAGCTCCCCCGGAAGGATGCCACTTTTGCAGGCTTCAATGACCGTAGAGTCGGGGACGTGGGCCACTTTGCTCTTCACCTGAGCAAAGCGCTTGAAGAAGCTTCTGATGGTTTCCCCAGTCCTCTGTCGGACAGTGTATAGCTGCGAGGAGTCCAGGGGACGCACATAGTTCCCTTGGAAGTTGGCACAGAACTCCCGCTTGAGCTGCGAGAAAGAGTTGATGGAGCCGGCCTTCAGGTTGTAGAACCAGGAGCGGGCAATGCCGGAGAGGTAGAGGGGGAAGACGTTGCACTGTACTGTCTTGTCCCCCCCGGCCGCGGAGATGGCAGTGGAGTAGACCTGCACGAACTCGTAAGGGTCCGCCTCACCGTTATAGTGTTCGATGTGTGGTGGGCGGTAGGGCCGCGGCCACCGGATGCTGCGAAGTCTTCGGCACAGGGGCTGGTTGGCCCCCTGCACTTCCCGGGGAGAGCCCCGGTCGCTGTCTTCTTTCACGGGACCTTCGTCGTCTGAGTCTGGAAGCGGTCCGAGAGGTTCGCCAGAATGGCGGTGGCGACGCTTTTCCTTTGGACCGGGACTGAGTTCCCGGAAGTCCGGGCTCTCCACCGGAGAGATTGGCTCTTCTGCGGGTATCCTCCCCCGACCCGTGCGAGAGCGAGGCTCTCCGCGCCCGCGGCCGGGGGGAAGTTCTTCCCCGCGCTCTGGTGAACGCATTCGCTCGACCTCCCCCGGGACGAAACGGACCTGTCCCGCCGAGGGAGGGAGCTCATGCGCTGTAGCTTCCGGAGCCGGTTGGGGCGAGCCCCCTGCGACGACCCCCGGGACCAGAAAGGGGGAAGCTCCTGTATCATCCGGAACCGGGGAGGGGGCGGCCGCGGCGACGCCTGGAATCGAAGTGGAGGGGGCCCCAGTGGCCACGACCGGAACCGGGAAGGGGGCAGGCCCTGTAACACCCGGAACCGGCGAGGGGGGAGCCCCCGTGGCGGCGCCCGGAACCGGGGAGCCCATGCGGGGGGAAGTCTGCTACAGCACGGGGGCTGCTCTGTCAACCGCCCCTGGTGTGGTAAACGCGGCGCGGGGGGCGGGACTGGCTCCCGGCGCAGGGTAAACCCCCGGCAAGAAATGGGCTCCCGGCCCCGGGAATAGGCTGGGGACGGGGTACCCCCCTGGTGCCACGAAGGGACCCGGCATGAAGTAACCTCCCGGGACCGGGACGGGCCCGGGTGCCAGGAAGGATCCGGACGCATATCCCGCAGGGGGAGGGAACCCCCCGGCAGGATCATACGGGGCGGACAACCCCCCGGTGGCCGGAGGGGCCGCCGGGTAACCCATAAACGGGGGCATGTTCCCCGGATACGGGTGTGACGCGAATGTGGGGGCCGGAGGCCGCGCCAGCACGCTAAGGAGCTCGTCCATAGAGCGCTGAGCGCAGAGCTGGCCTTCCACGAGAGCTTCGAGCAGGGCGTCCCGGGGAGCCAGGGGAGCCGTCAGGGGGACGCTTGTCCCGGCCGAGGTCCCCACGGTCACCGGGAACGACCTGGAGGTGGAAGCACCTAAGTTAAGAGGAAAGGAGGGAGGCGGTACCTGGGCCAGGTCGCCTCCGGAAGGGACCGTGTAACATCCTGAGTTTTGGGGTGAAAAGTTTCTTTCTTAAAAGTCATGCATGCATATGTCTCTTCTAGATCAACCAAATCAGCCTCAGCTTTATTCTGTTCTAGCCCTAAAATCTCCAAATCTATCCTGTGACCCCAAGTCAAGATCTGACTTGCCAGATTTGATCTATCAGTTATCCTAAACCTAAAAGCCTTCAGAACCCAGATTCAATTCTATCCCTAACTTCCAGAATTATCAACTCTTTTCTGTTTTCGAAAACAGAATATCTGTTATTACCTTTTACCCTAAGTTTCAGAAATTCAGATTTAACCAAAATCTTAGCCAAGTTCAGACCAGATTATTCCTGGATTATGATCAAGGGTATGCCAATACCTTAATCCAAAAAGTTGGCAGCCAGATTTCACCATCTGAACCTTTTTCGCAAATCAGTCCAAGAGTATCGCAGATCAGTCCTTTTTCCAGATTTTCTAAAAGCCAGAAAAGGCAAAATGTTGCAAATCATCTCCAAATTCAAATCTGATTCAGGGAACACCTCCCAAATGCTTTTCAACACAAATTCTTCTTTTATGAGTATGTCAAAATCAGACCCTAAATCCCAGAATTTGAGATCAATAAGATTCAGACTTATTTTACCCTAATCTACTCTGTTTTCAGTTCATATCAAATTCATCCGAACATCCCAAATTTTATCTTCAATCTGTGCCAAATCATCTGTTGAATCAAGTTTGCCAAATCAGCAGAATCAAAATTTGATCAAACCTTCCAAATCTCCAGAATTACAGATCAGTCCAAATCAAGAATTGGAAATTGCAAATGAGTCCAGATTCGACCAGGACAGCAGCTGCTGTGCACGACCAGAGATCGCCGTGCATTTGCGCCGTGCTTGCTCGCCGCCGGCCACGCCTCGCCTGCGCCTGAGCTCATGCTCACTTGAGTTTGCATGTGCACACGCGTCTGTGTATTAGCCATCGTCGTGGCAGCGCCGTCGAACAGCCTTGCTCTCGTGCGCGATCGTCGTCAGCAACTCCTCGCCACGTTGCTTGCTTTGCCAGCCGTTGTCGCCACTGTTTTGCACCGCCTGACACCATTGCGTCTCGATGAAGCAACAGTAGCATCAACCGTTCCATCACCTGTGCGCCATCGCTTCACCGTCACTGTTGCCGCGCCTGCGCCCGGCCAGTCAAGTCGCCGTCGCCAATTTCCTTGCTGCTACCTCCTTGCAAGCTCCGCCTCTGGCCTATAGAAGCAACCCCATACCTTGTAACAGCTTCACTTCATCAGGACTTAGCCAATTTTGCAAATTCTCTCGCTGTCGTCGTCTTCTCCGGCGAGTCCAGCAAGAAGCTCACGGTGGCAGCCTCGACCATAGCATCTCCTGCCAAATTGAAGCTAGCAGTGAGTACCTCTCATCCTCCTGATTGTACTGTTGCATTGAATTGCTCTCCGGTGGACCCTAACGCCGGTGATCGCCGGAATTGCTAAATGCCCTGTTCCGGCAATGCAGGCCAAATTACCCCGAGTTAGTCTTTGAATCTGTGAAACAAATTGATCAGTGAGCTCTAATTAGCAAGCCTATGCATCCAGATCTCTAGATTGAGCTTCAATCGAGACTTTCCCCAATTTTGAGCTCCACCAGTCGCCGGCGATCGTCGCCAGGCTTCTCCAGCCATCCTCTGACCAAATTGACTATCCTAGTAGCTTCCTTATACTCCATAGATACTCCTTGAGCTTGGAATTAAGTTCAAACCTCCTACAGCGAAAACCCCCAAATGGCAGTGTTCTTCTCCGGCGTCGATCACCGGAAAACCTATTCCTGGCCATTTCAGCTTCATCCACTTTGTCATTCAGGTGTGCTTCAACCTCCTGAACATATTTGTCTTCTAGCTCGATCTCTGAAACTGCCCAGAATTCAAGTTATAGCTTTGCCAAGTTTTTGTCCAGAACTGCTCCAGTGCAACCAGTTCACCTCAGTTCATCACTGAATTTCATCACCTTCTAGCCATCTTCTGCCCTAGATCCTGTTGAATGATTTGTTCCTGTTATCAATGCCTACCTCCCAGACAAAGTGGTGCATCATTTGGAGCTCTAGATCAAAAGATATGGCAAGCCCTAGTTTCTAGCCATGTCAAGATCAATGCCAGGCTATGTCAGTCAGTGGCATTAGTCCTTTTCACTTCCTTCCAGATGTGCATTTTGAGCATAACTTTGTCCCTTAGATTCCTGAAGTTGTGATCAGCAATTTCTTCTTCTATCACAACTTGATTTGAGCCCTTGAACTACAGTTTATGCTAAAACCCTAGATTTTGGCATTATCAGCCCTATGCCAGAGCATGCCAGCCAGTGGCATTAGCTCTTTTCACCTCCTTTCAGTTGTGCAAACTGGAAATAACCTTGTCCCTTAGACTTGTGGAGTTGTGCTCTACATTTTATTCTACTACCACAAGTTGAGATAACCCCTCTATCATCCATCGACCCTATGTCGATGCCTTGAACCGAATGTCGACCTAAAGACGTTCGCTGTTTTTGAGCGAACCAGTCGCAACCTTGATATCATTCTGATATATTGAGACATTTGGAACCTTGTAAACCTTCAGCAACTAACCTTAACCTTTATTCCCATAACCTAATCATCTCAGAATCATCAAGACTTCATCTTTGCATTATTGCATATAGTGTAATAGTGTACTGAAAAGATTGTGATTATTGGTTATTTGTTTGATTGGAGAGCAGATCAAGAGCCCCAGTTCGAGGACTTCACTGTTGACCCGACATCAGCTGCTGTATTTTACGACGCGGAAGGCAAGTCATATCCTTGGTCATCTTGAACCTATATTTTAAATGTTGCTAAAACATAACCTTGACTATAGGCAATATTGCATGTAAAAGGTTGGAAATGGTTGATTTATGAATTGGCAGTACTGGACTGGTTATCTGTGAAATGTGAAATAAACAAGTTTTGGGCCATGAACTATTATATATATTTATATACTTATATTCATGAAATAAAACCCTAGCCGTGACCAGGAAATGGTATGGAATGGTGGTAGCACTGGAGGTGCTAGACTGCAAAGGATGTGCAGGCACTGAAGGTGCAGGGTTGTGGATGGTCTGGTCACTGGCATATAAGGACTAGAACCTTGTGTTGTGCGTCTAGTGGCATGAACAAACGTACTAACCGCAAGCCTGGTATGGGACAGGCCTGAACAAGTACTTATGTGAATCGTACATGAAACCCCTGCATGAGATGGAAAGTAATACACTAAACTCACGGGGTTCAGCTCCTCCACGTATCACTGAATGTGATTTGATCAAGCACGTTGACCCAGTAATGGGAAGAGGCTTATGGGTGGGGGTATAGCCCGCCACAACTGCGGTTTGTGTGAAGAAAACTGCAGGGTCAGGGGTGAATTGTAAGTGAAACATAACAAAAGTTCCTGTTATCTCCACCTTGCCGCTCACAGTATGAAGTGAGTCAGGGGTCCAATCATTCTGATAGGATGGGCTTGAAAGTGGAATATCTTGCGGGTAAATTGGTACCTCTCTGCAGAGTTAAAAATGTATTCGAATACTTCGTGCTCCCGAGTTTTAGGAGTCTGCTGCGGTGGATTAAATCCACGGGGTGTGACACAAGTACTATTTTCTAAATAAAATATGTTTAAATCAAGACTACCCAAATGACATGTGTTGTCATGATAAGGAGTGCTGCCGTGGGCTGTCGTGTGTCGACGTGTCGCGGTAGTGCTATAATCTAGTGAACATGAATGATGATGTTACTTTATGAAAGGTGCTACCATGAGTTGAGCCAGGAAAGAGAAAGATTATTTTACAAACATCCATAATTCTTGACTAGTCTAGGTTCATATCATCTCTACTATATGTATCTACTCTTACCTATGACTTGCGGAGTACGTAAGTGCTCACTCTTGCAACCTACAATTCAGTAGATGGAGCGTTCTACAACCAAGACGAAGGCATGGAGTACTTCGTGGATCCAGAAGGAGGAGCGTCAGTCCCGTCATTTCCCTGATGTGTGTTGTTCTGCCGTCCACTTCTCTTTGTGGGTGGGTCACCTACCTTCTGCTGTGTAGATGTTATTTTGCTAAACCATGAATGCCGTGAAGGCATTGTAATCTTCTTATGTAATATCAAGGCCAGCAGGCCACACTGCTTAACTATTTTGTATGTTACTCTGTTGCAATGTGTTATACTCCTGTGCTTGACTTATCCTGGGACGTCAAGGGTATGTGTATGCTATGCATATATGGGACTAGCTGCAGCGAGCTAGGTTTCTACAGGAGTAGTCGTAGTCCCAGTTTCGGGGCGCGACAGACCGCCGGGACAGCAGTGTCCCGGCGGACGGCGCCGGGTCTCCGAGACCCGGATCACCGGGAAGGGTGCGAGCCCTTGTTCTTGGGGGAGCCATGGCGTCTTGTCACGACGGTGCCAACTGTCGTGGTATTGAGAATATCCCGGCAGGTTTTGGGAATGTTCCTAGCGAAGATTATGCGGCACGGGTTGACCGGATGACCGGTCCTCCCCCACCGGACAAGCACAAAAAAAATGACACGGGTTTATACAGGTTCGGGTCCCGGTGGGGGCCCTAGTCCTGTCGACGCGCTCCCGACCGGAGTCGGCTGGGGAGGCTCTCTCCGGGGGAGAGGCTTCCGGAGCACGTTTGTGAGTTTAGCTATTCCAATAAAAGAACCGATCCTTTACAACAGAGGGGTACAAGGGCTATTTATAGCCCCAAAAAGCAGCAAAAAACATAAACTACCCCGGAAGCCACCGTCGGATTGAAGGGCAGGACCGTCCTTCTCCCAGTCAAACGCCTTGGATGCTTGACAGGTGGTCGCTAGTTCCCGAGGCGCCCCTCGCGTGACCTGCACGTGATAAACAGTTCAAGACTTTACCTTTAGGAGGGCGATGAGGCCCGGGACGGCGCCCGAGGGCAGGCCCCGGGTGCCAAAAGGCGGTGCCCGGGGAGGCCCCGGAGGCCACGTCCCCGGGCAAATGGCGGCGCCCGGGAGGGCACCGGAGGCCGCGTCTCGGGAGCCAAAAAGGCGGCGCCCGGGGAGGCCTCGGAGGCTACATCCCCAGGCCAAGGGCGGCGCCCGGGAGGGCACCGGAGGCCGCGTCCCGGGAGCCAAAAGGCGGCGCCCGGGGAGGCCCCGGAGGCTACGTCCCCGGGCGAATGGCGGCGCCCGGGAGGGCACCGGAGGCCGTGTCCCGGAAGCCAAAAGGCGGCGCCCGGGGAGGCCCCGGAGGCTACGTCCCCGGGCCAAGGGCGGGGCCCGGGAGGGCATCGGAGGCCGCGTCCCGGGAGCCAAAAGGCGGCGCCCGGGGAGGCCCCAGAGGCTACGTCCCCGGGCGAATGGCGGCGCCCGGGAGGGCACCGGAGGCCGCGTCTCGGGAGCCAAAAGGCGGCTCCCGGGGAGGCCCCGGAGGCTACGTCCCCGGGCCAAGGGCGGCGCCCGGGAGGGCACCGTAGGCCGCATCCCGGGAGCGAAAAGGCGGCGCCCGGGGAGGCCCCGGAGGCTACGTCCCCGGGCCAAGGGCGGCGCCCAGGAGGGCACCGTAGGCCGCGTCCCGGGAGCGAAAAGGCGGCGCCCGGGGAGGCCCCGGAGGCTACGTCCCCGGGCCAAGGGCGGCGCCCGGGAGGGCACCGGAGGCCGCGTCCCGGGAGCCAAAAGGCGGCACCCGGGGAGGCCCCGGAGGCTACGTCCCCGGGCGAATGGCGGCGCCCGGGAGGGCACCGGAGGCCGCGTCCCGGGAGCCAAAAGGCGGCGCCCGGGGAGGCCCCGGAGGCTACGTCCCCGGGCGAATGGCGGCGCCCTGGAGGGCACCGGTGGCCGCGTCCCGGGAGCCAAAAGGGGGCGCCCGGGGAGGCCCCGGAGGCTACGTCCCCGGGCGAATGGCGGCGCCCGGGAGGGCACCGGAGGCCGTGTCCCGGAAGCCAAAAGGCGGCTCCCGGGGAGGCCCCGGAGGCTACGTCCCCGGGCCAAGGGCGGGGCCCGGGAGGGCATCGGAGGCCGCGTCCCGGGAGCCAAAAGGCGGCGCCCGGGGAGGCCCCAGAGGCTACGTCCCCGGGCGAATGGCGGCGCCCGGGAGGGCACCGTAGGCCGCGTCTCGGGAGCCAAAAGGCGGCTCCCGGGGAGGCCCCGGAGGCTACGTCCCCGTGCCAAGGGCGGCGCCCGGGAGGGCACCGTAGGCCGCATCCCGGGAGCGAAAAGGCGGCGCCCGGGGAGGCCCTGGAGGCTACGTCCCCGGGCCAAGGGCGGCGCCCGGGAGGGCACCGTAGGCCGCGTCCCGGGAGCGAAAAGGCGGCGCCCGGGGAGGCCCCGGAGGCTACGTCCCCGGTCCAAGGGCGGCGCCCGGGAGGGCACCGGAGGCCGCGTCCCGGGAGCCAAAAGGCGGCACCTGGGGAGGCCCCGGAGGCTATGTCCCCGGGCGAATGGCGGCGCCCGGGAGGGCACCGGAGGCCGCGTCCCGGGAGCCAAAAGGCGGCGCTCGGGGAGGCCCCGGAGGCTACGTTCCCGGGCCAAGGGCGGCGCCCGGGAGGGCACCGGAGGCCGCGTCCCGGGAGCTAAAAGGCGGCGCCCGGGGAGGCCCCGGAGGCTACGTCCCCGGGCGAATGGCGGCGCCCGGGAGGGCACCGGAGGCCGCTTCCCGAGAGCCAAAAGGCGGCGCCCGGGGAGGCCCCGGTGGCTACGTCCCCGGGCCAAGGGCGGCGCCCGGGAGGGCACCGGAGGCCGCGTCCCGGGAGCTAAAAGGCGGCGCCCGGGGAGGCCCCGGAGTCCGGATCCTCGGGCAGCCGTGACACAACTTACCTGGACTTAATCCCGCGGAGATTTCCCCCGACAAGACCTTTTCGGTAAAAACCTCGTTGTCAAATAGCTACCTCATAGCATTATGCACCCAATTCTTGAAACAGTACCCAGCTTGCCCACTGAAAATCTCTAGACCCATACCAATGCCATTCTTTGACAATGTCAGCTCATGTCAGTTCATGCCAGCCAGTGGCATTGACCCTGTTCACCCACCTCTGGTCATGAAAATCAAAAACTACATTGTCAAATGGTTGCCTCACTACTTTGTGCACCATATGCCTCAATCAAAACCCATTTTGCTTACTGAGAATCTCCATAATCATGCCAATGCCACTTCTTGACATTGTCAGCCCTTGTCAGTCTATGTCAGCCAGTGACATTGGGCCAATTTGACCACTTCTGTCTGTGAAAATTGAAATCAACTTTGTCTGCCAAGTTTGTAGAACCATGTTCTACATTTCTTTCAACTATCACATCATGAGATAAGTCCTCTAGCTTTCTCTGAAGCCATGTCAGGTCGTGAACCGAATGTCGATCTGTTGACATTCATCATTTTTTAGCAAACCAGCCATGAACCCTGTGTCAATATTGATGCCTTGAGACTTTAGTAACCTCCAGTGCTCAATCTTAGCCCAAATTCCTTGAAACCCTAAAATTTCGACCCAGAACAGCTTGCAATCTCAGTCCGTTTCAACATCACCAAGATCTTTTCTCTTAAGAGCATGTTGCATATAGATTTTAAAGCATTTAAAATAGTTTGTGATCTTTGTGTGCTTGTTTGTTGGAGAGTAGATCAAGAGCCCAAGTTCGAAGACTTCGTCGCTGATCTGACATCGACTGCTGTTTCTTACGACGCGGAAGGCAAGTCATAGTCTTGAACATCTTGAACCTATATTTTATGAGTTGCTATAATATAACCTTGAATAAAAGTAATATTGCATGTGAAAGAATGGTTGATATATAATTTGGCAGTACTAAGCTGGATACTTGTTAAAAGTGGGATGATCAAATAGTGAGCCATGAACTATTATATACGTACTTATGTATATTCATGAAATAAAACCCCTAGCATGTATATTCATGAAATAAAACCCCTAGCCGTGACCAGGTCTTTTGGTATGGAAGTATGGAATGGTCTTTTGGTTTTCTAGTATGGAATAGTCTTTTGGTATGGAATGGTGGTGGCACTGGATGTGCATGGTTGTGGATGGTCTGGTCACTGGCATATAAGGACTAGAACCTTGTGTTGTGCATCTAGTGGCATGAACAACGTGCTAACCGCAAGCCTAGTATGGGACAGGCCTGAACAAGTAGTATGTGGATCACGCATGAAACCCCTATATGACACATACATGATTTACTCGGAGTACGGCTCCAACACATTGCACGTTGACCTTGAGTGGGAAGATGCCAATTTAGTGGGGGTTGTGTAACCCCGCCACAACTGTGGTTTGCGTGAAAAAAACCACAGGGTTTGGGGTGAATTGTGTGTGAAACATGGCAAAAGTTTTTGTTATCTCTGTTGGATCTAGGTCGATCTAAGATATCTAAGTTTTGATGATTAATGACGATTTGGATAAATCCATAATGATTAATATTGATCTGGATAATGATAGCTTTGAGGATTAAATGACAACTTAAATAAATTCTGATTTAGCACAAGTAAAATGAATTGAGGATTGATAAACCCTGAAAAGGATGTTTCCTTAGTTGTGGGTTTAATATTGATGCATATGTAGAGGGGGAACTCGATGGTTGCATCAAACTTGTGTTAAGTGCAAATTGAAATGTCATATGTTAAATCCTAAAGTTGATGACTTCTTTTGTCATAATATTGATATCGATGCACATGTTGAGGGAGAGCTCAGGATGATTAGTTATCTGTTTGTGCAAAAGTTTGATGACTCCTTATTCTAGATTTGATATCTATGTGTATGATTGAGGGGGAGCTCATCATTTTAGTCATCTCTATTGATTAATATCATGACTTGAGTAATATGGATCGTGTGCGTATTTCTTGTATCATATATGGTTCTATATGTTTGTGGGATTCATATCTTACTCATCTATCGCTTATTGAAATTGGTTTCATCATTTCACCGAAGAGAGAAATCGTTGAGTTAACTCCTGTGTGGAGTGATTTCTCTGGTGGTGATTAATGATGAGCTATATATGAGACTAACATTTGTGCATTGAGTGTATGTGTTCTAGTCGCGAGATGAAAGTAAGCAAAGGCGTGAAGAGAATGATGCTGATATGAATCATCTTGAACGAAGTCAAGCTTAGCGAGATCGAGCTTTGCGAGGACAAACTTCAAGTAGTCGAGCTTCACAAAGTCGAACTTCACCAAAGGTAAAATCCAAGATTAAGGATTGTTTTCTTAGGATTTTACCGGTCTCCGTGTTTGGAGATAGACCGGGTTGATAGGATTCTTTTTACTAGTTTGACCGTACTATTAAGAGGGGTTGGAAACTAGTAGCTTGAATCTATCTAATGCGGAAGCTCAAATGCATTCATATCATCTTGCACTAGTGTTTTATCGCCTCTTGCATTGCTAGAGAGTCTAAGTGTAGTTTGTGGTGTATTAGAGAAAATGACTTGAAAACTGCACTTGGTCTTGATCGCCAGCTATTTAAATTGCTTTTCTTTCTAGAGCTGGTCGTGGTTGTATTTGCACATTCTGATCGTATCCTTGTTTGATACGTGGTCGTGGTCGTGTTGCTAGTTTGGCGGTCTTTTGTTTAGGGCTTGGTAGTGGTCGTAGGAGTTCGAGCTGGTTGTACCAGTCTTCGGCTCACTTGCATACGCTCGACCAAACTCACTCAACCACCTGTTTTCGATCGGATGTCAGACCTGTGTGGTCGTGGTCGTCGCTAAGTGTTAGCTGAGATATCCGCGAGAAAACAAGAAATCCGCATGTGCAAATACCCAAATCAAGTTTGGATCAAATTTGATAAGTTCTTGTTTTCGTTTTGAATAGGCTAGACAGTGTCTGTGGTGGCCGGAGAATGTCCGGCCAGCACACAACATTTGTGGCTTAGGCAAAACAAAACCAGAGACAAATGCATTTGTCCGGTGCATTTGTCTGGAGAAGGCCGGACATTGTCTGATGTGGTCAGACAATGAACGGACTGTATAAAACTTGTGAGATTTTGTTTAAATGCACCAGAGACCTTTGTATATGTCCGGGACGGGCCGGACATTGTCCGACCTGTACAAATTTGTTGTGCCTTGTTTTGAAGTGTTAACATAGACAATTGGATCTGTCCAGTGCTTCTGTCCGGTGAAGGCCGGACATTGTCTGTGATGGCCGGACAATGTCCGGCCTTTACAAATTAAGCCCCCAATGGTCACTGACACGTTTGCAATGATCGTTTGAGTTGTACTGGCCAGACAATGTATGGCCTATACAATTTTGGCACCATTTTTTGCAAACGGCTAGTTTTTCTTTGAGGCTATAAATACTTTGTGTTTGACTTCATTTGTGGGTGCTCAAGGAGTTCATATTTTAGCTGATAAGCTAGCCCAGTCTTTGCATTTGCTATTTTGCATCTAGAGGCTAGATTTGAGCCCAAATCTTGAGTAGATATGAGAGAGAGCAAATTGGGTGAGGTTAATAGTGCTTAGTGCACTTCAATCACCATTTGCATACTAGTACTAGAGTGTTGAGCATCTCATTTGCATCTTTGAGCTTCTAGCACGAGATTCGTTCAAGCGAAAGCGCATCCGGCTTGTTACTCTTGGCGATCGCCTTCACCTAGACGGTGTCGGAGGAGAGTCACGATCTCTCAATTGAAGTTTGTTGGAGAGACCGGCAAAAGCTTGTGAAGGGTTTGGTGCTCGCCTATCTGGTGTGGAGAAGGAGCAACCCTAGTGAGATATCCTTCGTGGATATAGAAGCGAGGCTCACGAGTGAGCACTTCAACGAGGAGTAGGGGAGACCGGGCAAGTCTTCGAGACCTCGGTAAAAATATTGTGTCAATTGCGTATCTCTTATTTGCTTTATATTCATCTTGACACAATTGCTGATTTACTAATGTTGCGTGTATGGTTGAATATTTTATATGGTTGAATGCAACTAGTTGATTAAATTGTTTTAAGCCTCATTGTATAATCTAGGTTTCACAATTATCTTGTTGAAATTGCTTAGTGAGGAAAGAATTTTTTAAAAGCCTCCTAATCACCCCCCCTCTAGTCGGCATCCTTGATCCTACAATCTCCACCTTGCCATTCACACAAGGTTGTGAGGAAGGGTCTAATCATATTGATAGGATGGGCATGAAAGTGGAATATCTTGCGGGTAAATTGGTACCTCTCTGCAGAGTTAAAAATGTATTCGAATACTCTGAGCTCCCGGGTTTATAGGAGTCTGCTGCGGTGGATTAAATCCACGGGATGTGACAAAAGTATGTTTTCTAAATAAAATTTGATATGTCAAGATTACCCAAATGACATGTGTTGTCATGATAAGGGGTGCTGCCGTGGGCTGTCGTGTGTCGACGTGTCGCGGTAGTACTATAAATAGTGATAACATGAATAACGATGCTATGTTATGAAAAGTGTTGCCATGAGATGAGATATGAAGGAAAAGACTATTTTACAACCATCCAACTTCTTGACTAGCATAGGTTTATAACATCACTACTATATGTATCTACTCTTACCTATGACTTGCTGAGTACGTAAGTACTCACCCTTGCATCCTACAACCCAGTACATGGAGCGTCCCATGATCAAGATGAAGGCGTGGAGAACTTCTTGGATCCAGAAGGAGGAGGGCCAGTTCCGCCAGAGTCCTAATGTGTGTTGTTCTGCCGTCAACTTCTTACTGTGGGGGTTCACCTATTTTCCGCTGTGTAGTTGTTTTTATTTTGCTTTAGCTAGACCATATATGCCATGAAGGCATTGTAATCTCTTTATGTTGTATTAAGGCTAGCAGGCCACACTGCTTAAATATTTTGTAAGTTACTCTGCTATGATATAAATATACACCTGTGCTTGACTTATCCTAGGAAGTCAATGGTATGCATGTATGGGATCATCTGTAGCGAGCTGGGTCCCCACGGAAGTAGTCGTAGTCGTAGTCCCTAGGTCGGGGCGTGACACTTTGGGTGGGGTTGGGTGGGTTAAATTCAACACACTGCAATATGAAAGTTAGTAATGCGAAATCGAATAATAATCCAATAGAATACATGTCCTAGTTTCTAATCTTGGGCTCAACAAAGGCTAGAATAACTGTTGCGATGCACACTTTAGCACGAAAAGAATATGTATTTTTCTTATTTCAGATAAAAAAACACAAACCGTGAAATTAATCTATTACTAAAAGTTAGAACGATCCTACTGTGTCAACAAAAGCTATGATACCAAATGATATGAACACGCATATGGAATACACGTGAGCAACTCAATTGGCCTGATCTTCATGTCGTAGAATCAGGAAGAAGATAACTATCGCCACGCGACTTGACGATGAGCCAATGCACCACGAGATATTGCACACACGACGAGCTACCGAGACAATCGTCCTTCCATGTAGTGATGAACCAGCCCACGCAATTACGCCATGTAGATGTAAAGGCACAAATTGGGTGAACCGTAGTTTGGTGTTCTACAACCCCCTCAGGATTCAAAAAAACAATGGTCGTAAGACTTTCGAATCTTACTAAATAGTAATGGTTTTGATTGCGCCCAAAAGAGGTGGGTGTGGTGTGTGATTTTAATACAGCACGCGAACGGTTGAACGTTGAGCACTTGAGGGTCGAATTTCATGAGGAACAAACATATTCATCTTTTAGGCTAATAGATTACTGATTAAGTCTAAATGATTTTGGGGTTTGTTTTTCTACCACTAAATCTACTACTAAGGCTATCAATCTAGGATTTAAAGCAGTAAAGAGCACATATGAAATCTAAGGTTTTAGAAATAGAAAGGAAAACCTAGGGGTTCGGGAATTCCATAACCATCAGGTGTAATTCTATCCAAGGTCTGAGAATTGCAAGTTAGTTTCAATTGTTTTCCAAGATAGATTAAGTTGCTAGTACGGTCATTGGTACAACGGTCAGAGGATCACTTCCACGATTAAGTTTGGCGAGAGCCTCTCTCTTGTTCAGGATCCCGTGTCAAGGCGCTAAGGATTTAAGAACTCTACTAAATTCTAGCTAAGTCTCAAATGTTATGTTTGGTGCCAGAACAACAATTTAGGGTTTAGAGGAACAAAAACATAAGGAACTAATTGTAAAACTTAAGATCGAGACCAAGGAGGAACTACGCCTTCCAGATTAGGTCATCCCTAACCCTAGAAGTGAATTACTCGCAAAAAGCAAGCCATAAAAATACAAAAATAATAAGAAATAAATGAAAACTTACTTGATTGCTTCAAAATTAAGTCTGCCATCCATGTCGGCTTACAAACATGGAAAATAGATAAGGGGGCTCTACTAAACTAAACCCTAAAAAAATAGCCTATCTATGAAAACTTCTAAGAAAGCACCTAAGAAAGCATATCTAATTGAGCCAAAAACTTCTCTGTTTATGATACAATGGGTTCACGTGCTCAAATATAACTCTTGACATGGAGGAGACGGAATCCGACTTCAAATGGCATGAGAAACAGATAAATTGGAGTTAAAACCACCAAAATCAACCAAAATAGCTCTGGAAACCGAGCCGAGCACGACTTGTGCAACGGGTCGTGTCCGCGATCGTGCTGGGCTCGATATAGTGGTAACACAATGACCAGACGACCAGGCGTGTTCGACCGGGACATGTTTGACCGAGACGTGTTTGATCAGACGACCAGTTGCATCCATCCAAGTGTGTTCGACCAGCTGATTTCAACCATGGCGTGTTCCATCAAGGTTCTTTTTCGTCCAGTTTTCATGTGTTTTGTCGAAACTGGTTCAAACGAACTCGAAATGTCCTCAAATTTTGTAGGTATGATCCCTGGAACATGGAAAACACAACCGAGAAAGTGGATTGTAAAATTGATTCAAAAAGATGCATAAAATATCGCATCAAATGCGTTTTCAGCATATTTTTAGCATGTTTTCATTAGTAAACCTAGGGTAAAAGTACTACCAATTTAGTACTTACAAATTCCCCGAAGGTAGCATTTTACTTGTCCTCAAGCAAAGGATGTGAATGAATTTTCCAAAAATTGGAATGCCTAGGTTAATCAGATTTTCAATTAACAACTTCTGGCAATTCACATCATACATCGGGGCATACGAAACAATTGATCTAAGAAATTTAAAATTTCTAAATGCAAATATTATGCTTATCAAATATCAACCTTACAAAAGCGAGAGCTTAATCGACTAAATCATTTTGACAAACTTCATTCATATAGGGTTTAGAACAAACAATAGCTAAAAAAACAATCACTATGCTAAAATTTATAAAAAGTTGCTAGATTGCCCTAATTAGAGAGAAAAATTTAAACACTTCTTATTACTGATATTTTTATTTATTCATTTTATTTAGTTTCTTCTTCAACTTTTTCGTGCTCTTGGCCAGATGTTTTGAACTGGATCATTCCATCACGGCTAGAGGAGACATAGCTGAAGATGCTAACTTAAGTGCACTTACAGATAAACAAGTTTGTCGGTTTCCCAAGCCCCTGTAAGCAATCTCGTTGTTCCGTATACCTTCCCTTTACCAATTGGTCAACGATTCATCACCGCCTCCCTGTAGCGGATTGCATATACGTTACAAGAGACTAGACAAGCCGCATCTTAAGCAGTCATTTTATTATAACAATTTTTTTTGTGTATATAAGTTAAGTAAATCTTACCTTCCCCAGCTGGTCGACGATTCATCACCGCCTCTCCCCAGTGGGTTGATTATACGTCACTATTACACATTTTATTTTAAAGAGAAGGGTAATTAGCAATCTATGCATAAAAAGTGACATAAGAGAGTTAATTTTAGATAATAGCTTATTAGAAACTTAAATTTGGAAGAAGTCAATAATGATCTAATAGACAAGCACAATCTTTAATGGTGAAGTTAAGACAAAAAATGGACATAGGCATTCGAAACTTTTAAAGAGAGCTAAGCTCAATGGATCATATGCAAAGATGTGATAGAATAGTCATCTAATTGGTAAAAGATATCTTTAAAATTAGGCGTTCCAAGTTGATATATTTTTTTATTTTTCAGTTTATGATGGCAAGAGGGTGGAATGATGATTCTCTGAAGGCTAAGCAAACAATAAAGTAACTACCCCCAAGCTAAATCAGACATTGTCCTCAATGTTAGGAAAGAGATACAAGTTACCATTTGTGGTCATGGTGTCTAGAGGTTGATGTTGTTGATGATGATGTCGTGAAAGAGGGTGTTGTGTGATAAGTGCTAACTTGGTAGCACTTTTACCCCAGGTTTAGTATAAAAAAACATGCAAAATCATGCTTAAAACTCCTTTGATGCGACATTTTATGTGTAAAATTTAATTATTTTCACAAATTGCTTTCATGGTTGTGTTCATCATGTTTCAGGGATAAACCCTCCAAATTTGAAGCAATTTTGACCACATTTGAGCCTCCAACGACCAAGAAAACCATCGAAAGAAGCAAAAGAGTCCTGGTTGAAGTCGAATTGGCTGGTAAAATATCAAATCCGTACGAAAACAGGTGCAAAAAGGATTTTTACTCGAAAAGAACCCCTGCTAGCAAAAAAAGACCAGTCGCGATCAAAGAAGATTCCCGATATGTCCTAGTCGCACCACGTGTCTGGCCGTCTTTGCGCCACGTGCCCCAGTCATGATCGATGCGGTTTCGGCCACGACGCGTGTATGGCTGAGAATGCGCCATGTGTCCTGGTCGTGTTTGAATTGGATCCCTCCGTGCGGTTTGGATCGGTTTTGATCCAAACTGGTCATTGTGGGCCGGATTTGACTAGGATTGGTTGTAGATGGGCCGATTTGAAGCGAGTGACGAGGATTATAATCCGAGTTAGTCACCTTTGCTGTTCTATAGTCGCAAAGACTACAGAATGGTATTTTCTACCTCTCTATGGTCCCAGAAGCATAAGAGGGAGACAATAGAATAGTCCAAGACATACTGGACATAGCTTATTCCATGTTCTCATTCTGTGATGTCCAGGGATTTGTGGCCTTTAGATATCCACAACAACCGAGGTCGTAGAGACTATGATCTCACAAATACCGTGGACATGGAGACATTTTCCCATGATCGCTCGGGTCGTGAAGGACATGAAAATAGTTGTACATTGTTGTAGTTGATACGCGACCATGGCTTATTAAAGAGATAAAACATTTAACGACTATATGATTAGACTCATTCAATCATGAATAGTGGTTGAACCTGTTTTACAACTACCACCATATTAGATATTTTAACTCTTTAAGTTTATAGTAATTGTCAAGAAGATGAAGGCGTAATCATAAACGAGCACAATTGCACATTATGGCCGGCGCGCGCCTACCTCTCAGCGAACCTTTGATTCCGTAACCGACGACTAGCAATGAGCTATAAAAGGAGGATCGCTAGGGGAGATCAGGACAACGCAAGATATTCACGACACAAGAGATTGAGGAGATAAGACTATAGGACTAGTAGATCCATATTTTATGTAAGCTAAAGAGTACAAGATTGTTCTTAGTTTACCTCAGAACATTCTTAACTCTCTTCTTGTTATCCTCAATTTACATAGTGAAATCTCAATAGGATGTAAGACTATTACTCATCATTAGAGGGCCCGAACCTGTATAAATTTGTTTCTTCCTCTGATATAAATACCATAATTTACCTGAGATTCATCTTAGATTGGCTTCACATTCTTCTTTAACATTTATGTAAGTTCGACTAAGGATGAAAGTCCCAATCGTTGACAGCTGACGCCCACCGTGGGGCCTATTTCAAGGTGTCTTTCTTCATAAGGAATTTTGGTAAGTCATGTCAGGAGTTTATAATTCCGAAAATGATTTTGATCTTGCAGATTACGCCGATCTTAACATGGAGGATGAGACTCTCTACATGGAAGAAAATGAAGTTCCCCCAGAGCCTACTACTGAGGAGTATCCTCAGGACTTGATCCATGGTCAAGAACCTGAACTGGCAGCACGTTCACCTCATGTGAGTCCAATCATATCAAATGGTAAATACGTGCCAGAACCCATCATCCTAGATGATGCGGGAGATGACAACCTTGAGTTCAGTCTAGAAGGTTTTGCTCCAGGAAACTTGAATTCTATCTTTGATTTTCTGTCTGAATCAGATGAGGAGATGCTCTCCCCGTCTGCGACTTCAGTTCCTCAGGAAGTTGCTGTGCTTTCTGAAGAGACCCCTGAGCAACGTGCTGCCAGGGAGGAAGAAGAACGCAAATGGGAGGAAGATGCAGCTTGTGAGCAGCGAGAGGTAGAGGTACATAAGGTTACAAAGCAAGATCTGCAACTTGCGCAATCTTGCCATGATACCGCGACTCATTCTGGAAGGTTCAGCACGAGTTATGGCGAATTATTTGCCAACTATTATGGAAGGTTCGGCACGAACCTGGCTATTTAATTAGCCTGAAGGCTCCATTTACAATTGGGAAATGTTGTGTGATACAATCCTCAACAATTTCCAAAATTGTTATCAAAAGCCTGGCAAGGAAGATGATCTTCATTGCTTGTGCTAGACTTCTACTGAGAATCTTTGCCAATTTGTCAAAAGATTTGTGGGAGTATGAAATACTATTCCCAACATTTCCAACAGCTCCGTCATCAGGGCATTTAAACATGTCGTTCGATATCAGAGGTTTACTGAAGATTTTCTCATTCATCCACCGCGATTAGTCGTAGATCTCTTTGACATGGCTGATCGTTATTCCGACGTGGCTGAGGCCATTGAGTGGAATAAGATGGTGGATAAGGGGAATTTGCCGCCTCAACCAGGTCTCGAAGCTGACAAGAAGGATAAATCAGGCAAGAAACTTGAGACATCTGCGGGCAGGAAATCAAAAAAGGTGAAGAAAGCCAGAACCAACCAATTCCGAGGGGTCACCGTCATCGACAAGCAGCCTCAATGGAAAGGTAAGAAGTTTCCATTTAAAACTAACATGGTTTCTCCCGTTGGTCGCGGTGACCAAGCAGAAAAACAAGCTAAACTGCAGGGATCGAAGAAATGGCATCCGTTCCACAATGTTTCATCGCACGATATCCAAAATTGTCGGACTTGGTTAAAGAAGCTAGAAGATTTTTATCAAGGTAAAACTCCCATGCCTACAGTACCAGGTCAGGGACAAACTATCGGGAACAAAGGCTTTAATGCGGATGAAGACATGCCATATCAGGTACCTAACAATCATGTTAATGTTATTTTTGGTGGTTCTTCATCTTATGTTTCTAAGCGTCAATATAAAAATGTTTGCCATGAGGTAAATAGTACTGAGGTCCCTTTGGGAGAGCCTCAGTTTCCCTGTTGGTCGGAGGTTTCCCTGACCTTTAGCCGGGAAGATTGCCATAAAGGGTTGACGCGACCTCGGCGCCTCCCTTTGGTAATATCTCCTACCATTAGCAATGCTAAGGTAGGACCAGTACTGGTTGATGGAGAGAGTTCGCTTGATCTCCTGTTTGCCAAGGCTCTCAACGAGATGCAAATTCTTCATTCAAAGATAAAGCCAGTGGGACAACCATTTTTCGGAATAATTCCAGGTTCCTCTATGTTATCAATTGGATAGATCGTGCTGCCGGTAACACTTGGGGAACCAGCGAATTTTTGAACAGAATTGATTACTTTTGAGGTAATTGATTTTGATTCTGCTTATAACGCCATTTTTGGGAGGCCTTCTCTCGCTAAGTTCGTGGTGGCGACGCATTATGCCTATCAATGCGTCAAGGTCCCAGGATCTCATGGCGTGATCACAGTGAGGGGCAGTCAGCGTACGGCCTTGACTTGTGATCGAATCTCCCTTGAACTGGTCGATCAACTTTCTTTACGAGATGTTAAGGTTGCAACCTCGGCACCAGATGCGGTCAAGGGATTCCCGCGACCAGAAGAAAAACTCAAGCAGGTTCCTTTATTTCCAGATGATCTATCTAGACTGTTTGGATTGGATCAAACCTGGATCACAAATAGGAACTAGAGCTCATTGCTTTCCTCTAGGCTAATGTGAATATGTTTGCGTGGAAAATCTCAGACATGCCTGGAGTACCAAGGGAATTAATTGAGCACAAGCTAACCTTTCGGCCTGTACAGCGACCAATAAAGCAAAAACTCAGTCGTTTTTCTCTTGATCGGCAAGAAGCTATACGTGCAGAGTTAGATAAACTCCAGAGTGTTGGTTTCATTCATGAGGTCGACCATCCTGAATGGCTCACGAATCAAGTCATGGTCCTGAAATCAAACGGTAAGTGGCACATGTGCGTTGATTACACCGGTTTGAACAATGCCTATCCGAAGGATGATTTTCTCCTTCCCGGTATCAATCAATTGATTGATTCCATAGTGGGTTGTGAAACAATGAGCTTCCTGGATGCTTACTTAGACTACCATCAGATTAGCATGGTAGAAGAAGATGAAGAGAAGACTGTCTTCATTACCTGTTGTGTCTGCCACGACTATGACATCACCTGTGAGGAGCCCAGCTCGGTGCAGCTGGTCCCATAAACCTCTTGACTTCCCAGGATGAGTCAATCACAGGAATACATTGAAGCAGCAAAATATTACAGTAGTCATAATTGTATGGCTATCAGGCCTTAGTACAAAACGAGATACAGTGCCTTACAAGGCACAAGGGTCCAACAAAATAACACATCTAGTCGACGGAAGCTAGGCCCAAAGCAATCCACAGGAAACAGAGGTTGACAGCAAGACAACACCACATCAGGGCTCCAGAGGAATCTGCTCGTCATCTCCTAGGTCTGCAGCATCTTCAGGATATCCTCCAAGGTCGTAGAACGCTCCATCTATTGATGTGTTGTTGCAAGGGTGAGTACTTACGTACTCAGCAAGTCATAGGGAAGGTAGAGATACATATAGTATAAATGACATGAACCTATGCTATTGGGGAAAGAGTGAAGGGTTTCTCAAAATACATTTCTTTCTCATTTCTTATCCAACTTCCAATCATACTCATGGCAGTAAATAAATCATACTGATGTCAATATGCATATATCCCATATCCAAGGCGATATATCCTCATATCATATTACTTTTATTCAAGCCTTTCAATCTTGTACTCATGACAGTATTTCATATACTTTAGGGCATAAACCACATGCCTCTTAGTATCATATGCTTAAGGCAAAATCCACATGCCTCTTAGTTATCACATGTTTACTAGGTTATAGTATTACCGCGACACGTCAACACATGACAGCCCACGGCAACGCCCCTTATCGTGACAACACATGCCACTTGGGTAATCTTGAACTAACAAATTTTAGTTTATAAAACAATACTTGTGTCACACCCCGTGGATTTAATCCACCGCGGCATACTCCTAAAACTCGGGAGTACGAAGTATTCGAATACATTTTTAAACTCTGCAGAGGTGTACCTCTTTTTAAATCCACTTTTTCACTCGACTTTCAAGTCGGGCCAACTCCATGTGACTTATACGCATGTGACAAGGCCGAGATCACACAATGTTTTGCAGTCTGGTATTAACAGTATCCCTGCCCGGTAAATGGACAAAACCGTCCCAAGTACCGTTGTGGGTCCTCCCCACTGCCTTACTTCCTAGCCTGGGTCTATGTTCCCGCAGGACACATAACCTCTTTTGATTACAGCCGCGCACGACTTAATCTGGCGTAGGGCGTCTTCCTTCTTTACACCTTATCCTCTCATAATTTTTCTGATCTCACACCACTCATGGACGAACTGTGTCCCACCAGTTTCCACGCGAGAAACCGGATCGACAAGCCATGCAGGGAACTGCTAATACCAAGAAAGCTACTAGATTGCGCCTGTCCCATACCAGGTAAATGGTTGGTACGTTTTTCATGCCACTAGACGCACAACACAAGGTTCTAGTCCTTATATGCCAGTGACCAGATCATACCACAAACCATGCACCTTCAGTGCCTGCACATCCAGTGCAGCCAAGCACCTCCAGTGCTACCACCATTCCATACCAAAACACTGGTCACGGCTAGGGGTTCTATTTCATGAATATAAATGTATATGTATATACTTTTATTAATTCATGGCTTGCTATCTTAACAAGTTCACATTCCTCAAGTATTCAATCTATGACTGCCATAATATCATTGATCTCAACACATGCAATATTAATGAGATATCTACTCATGGAATAGCATAGCAATTCATAAAATATAGGTTCAATATGATCAAAGTATGACTTGCCTTCCGCGTCGTAAGTATCAGCAGTTGATGGCGGTTCAGTGACAAGGTCTTCAATCTCGGGCTCTTGCTCTGAACAGAATCAAACAAGCAAACAGGCATTACAATCAATTCTACTCTTACTAATCCACTACATGCAATGATGCAAGGAGAAAACACTCTGGTGATACAAGATTTGGAAGCGATTTGAGTTTAACTATGGTAACCAGGGTTAAGATTAGTGGTTAAGGTTTACAAGGTTCCAAAATATCAGGGAAATGTCAAGGTGGTGACTGGTTCGCCCAAAAACAGCGAATGTCTTTAGGTTGGCATTTGGTTCAAGGCATCGACATAAGGTCGATGGGTGATAGAGGGCTCAACTCAAGTTGTGACAGTAGGGAAAAGTGTAGATCACAACGTCAGGAGTCTAAGGGACAAGGTTATTTTCAAAGTTCATGGCTGGAAGTGGGTGAAAAGGCTCAATGCCACTGGCTGACATAGGCTGACAGTGCCCAAGAATGGCATTGACATGGTTTGAACAGTTTTCAGTGGCCAAAGTAGGTTTTGATTCAAGCATATGGTGCACAAGGTAGTGAGGCAGCTTTTTGACAAAGTAATTTCTGTTTTTCATGACCAAAGGTGGGTGAACAGGGCTAATGCCACTGGCTGACACAGCCTGGCATAGGGTTGACATGGCCAGAAACTAGGGTTAGCCATATATTTTGACTCAAGGCTCCAAATGATGCATCACTTTGTCTGGTAGTTAGGCATTTGTAACAGGAACAAATGTCTCAACAGGATCTAGGGCAGGAGATGGCCGGAAAGTGATGAAAACCGGCGAAGAACACGGTGGCCGAACTGTTCTCAACAGTCTCTGGACAAAACTTTGGCATGGCGATATCTCTTCATCTGGGCCGATCCAGGTGTCGAGCTAGAAGACAAAAATACTCATGGGATCGAGACACATCTACTAGACAAGGTGGTTGGGGTTGAAACGGCCGGGAACAAAATCCGGCGACCGGAGCTAGGGGAGAAGCCACAAAATTTGGGCATTTCTGTTCTATGGCAAATGAACTCAAATCCTTGCTTGAGGAGGGTCTCTCGGGCATAACAAAGCTAGGTGTGAAGTCAATTTAACTGGAAAATCACCACAGAAGCTTAACGGCGAGTTCCAGTTTGCATGCAAGGTGTAAACTTGGGGTTTTTCATATTTTAGCGAAATTGGTGATTCTTGTTGCTTAGATGTGTTCTACACAGTCCACTAATCATGTTTGATCACAGGCTCGAGAGCTAAATTGGTTTAGTTAGGGATTAATTGCTCACCGGAGTTGTCGGGTAAAATCAGCAATTCTCGGCGATGAGGTGCGATAGAGTTCAATTGGCTGCTACTACACAGGTAAGTGGATGAGAGTTACTTACTGGTAGCTTCAATTTGGAGCTCGGTGCAATGGATTGGCCTGGCACCGTGAGCCTCTTCTCGAGCTCGCCAAAGAAGACGAAGAAGACGACGAGTTTTACTGATTGCTGGTGTGAAGGAGTGTAAGATGGTTGCTTAGGCCAGAGGGTTTAAATAGGCGAGGCTGTGGGGGCTCCCAACGTCTACAATTGCACGGGGAGTTGAAGTCGGCTTGAATTGACTGGGAAGTGACCGGCGGCGAAGACAGGCGGCGAAACGACGTCCTCACCGGTTGTGTCGGCTGCGCTGCTGTCACTGCGATGAAGAGATGGTGAAGTGAAGCTCAATCGTGGCATGGCCGCAACGTGGCACGATTTTGCTGTGGCTGTCGGGCGCAACGCGGGAGAGCAAGATCCTGCCGGTGCTGGAGAAGGCGATCCACAGTGGTGAACAGGAACCCTCTACGTGGCGACGAGGCAGCGGCTAAGATGGCTTTGCTGGTGATCAATGGCTAGGAGCTCACGGGCGTAGCAACGGTCGAAGGAACAGTAGCAGCGGTGAGGTCGAAGCTCCTGTGCTCGTGCTCGAAATCGGTTGCTGCGGTTGACACTCGGTGCTGTGGTCGATTGAGCGCCTGGTCGAAGTCGAACTGAGTGGTCAGGTGATGAACAGTAGCCCGTGGTCGAAGCAGGGGCCTGGTTGTGATGATTTTTGATGGGTTTGGGACTAAATTGCAAATCTGGTCTTAAAGAGGTTCAATTTGGAATTTGATTCCATGGCTGAGTATAATATTTCTATCAGTATTCATTTAGCTCAAATCTGGAGAAAATTTGATAGGATTTGAGGGATTTCACCTATTTTCGAAAATAGGGTAAAATTAGGGTAAAACAGATCTGGATTTTGTCGATCTCGAATTCTGGTGATTGGAGAGAGTTTTTTTTGAAGTCTGATCAAAAGGGAGATTTGTATCAAATAGTATTTGGGAGGTGTTCCCTGAAGAAATTCTGGAGTTCAAGTTGATTCGTGGATTTTAGCCTTTTTAGGCCTCCAGTAAACAGAAAAGGACCTATTCGCAGTAAAATTTGGACCAATCTGCGAAAAGTGTTTCGGTGAGATAATCTGGTTCCCAACTTTTTGGAGTAAGTTGAGGATGTACCTAGGAACATATTCCAGGGGATACTTGAGTCTGGATAGGGTTAAATCAAGATAACTCAATTATCTGGAAACTGGGGTACTTAGGGTAAATCTGGATTTTCCTGTTTTCGAAAACAGAAAGAGACTTAGATACTGGGAGTTAGGGTTAGAATTCAATCTGGCTCCTGAAGACTTTTATCTCCAGAATAACTGGTAGGTTAAATCTGGATGGTCATATCTTGATCTGAATCTAGAGAATAGATTTGGAGATTTTTAGGGTTTGAGGGAGATTAGGGTTCAGCTGATCTGGCTACTACTACAGAGATACATGCATGCAGGGTTTTATGCAAAAACTTTTCACCCCCAAAACCAGGGTGTTACAAGCCTACCCTCCTTAAAGAAATCTCGCCCCGAGATTTACCTAGAGAAGGGAAGAGGTAGGGATAAGCCTGCCGCAGATCATCTTCTTTCTCCCAAGTCGCTTCTTCATTTGAGTGATCTTCCCACTGAACCTTGCAAAGCTTGATTTTCTTTCTTCTGAGTTGACGCTCATCACTAGTCAGGATTTGCAGTGGTTGAGCGAGGTAAGTGAGATTCTTCTGAAGCGGAATCCCCTGGTGTTCTACCTGATCCGTTGGTTCCTTGAGGCATTTACGGAGTTGCGAGACATGAAACACGTCATGAATTTCTCCAAGATCTGATGGTAAATCCAATTTGTAAGATACCTCTCCTTTCCGCTTAAGGACTTTGAATGGTCTAATGCACCTTGGAGACAGTTTTCCTCTCTGATGGAATCTTCTCAATCCTTTTAACGGTGTAACCTTGAGATAAACTGATTCGCCTGGTGCAAACGACAATTCCCTTCTTCGGTTATCGGCATAGCTCTTCTGGCGTGACTGTGCTGTCTTTAATCGTTCTCTGATGAGCTTGACATGCGCTTCAGCTTCTTCGATTAGTTCGGGTCCAATGACTTGCCGTTCTCCTGGCTCGTCCCAATGTAATGGAGTTCTGCACTTACGTCCATACAAAGCTTCAAAGGGTGCCATTTGCAGACTAGCTTGGTAACTGTTATTATAGGTGAACTCCGCAAATGGTAAGTACTTTTCCCACGAGGTTCCATAATCTAAAATGCAAGCTCTGAGAAGGTCTTCCAAGATTTGATTTACACGTTTGGTCTGACCTCCTGTCTGTGGATGATATGCAGTGCTAAACTGTAATTGAGTTCCCAAAGTTTCGTGGAGTCGGTTCCAAAATTTGGATGTGAATTGTGTTCCTCGATCTGAAACAATCTTTTTCGGGATACCATGCAGTGTCACTATTCGCTGCAGGTATAGCTCCGCTAATTTGTTGCCATTATAAGTTTTCTTGACTGGTATAAAATGAGCAACTTTCGTGAGTCTGTCCACAATGACCCCTATGGAATCATATCCCCCTTGTGTTCTGGGAAGTCCTGTGATAAAGTCCATACCAATCTCTTCCCATTTCCACGTTGGCACTGGTAAGGGCTGCAGTTTTCCAGCTATTTTCTGATGATCGGCCTTAATCCTTTGGCAAGTGTCACACCTTGCGACATATTCCGCGATTTCTTTCTTCATACCATCCCACCAGAATCGCGTCTTCAGATCCTTGTACATCTTGGTGTTTCCAGGGTGCAGTGAATACGGGGTTTTATGGGCTTCAAAAAGAATTAACTCTTTAAGGTCTGTGTTTCGGGGTACACAAATCCTTCCCCGATACCATACGATTCCTTGATGATCTTCAGTGAAATCCTGGGTTTTCCCTGATCTGATGAGGCTTTTGATCTTATGAAGCTCCTCATTTTCTTTCTGAGCATCTTCAATCTGCCTTTGGAGTTGAGACTCTACCTTTAGTGTGGCTAGCATCCCAGATGTCACTAGGGTCACTTCAAGATTCTGAAATTCCTGCCGCAAGCGCGGGTTCTTGGGTGTAGCTCCCTGTAGTGTATAAGCCTTCCTGCTCAAGGCATCTGCCACTACGTTGGCTTTCCCTGGATGGTAGAGTATGCTGAGGACATAATCTTTAATTAGCTCAAGCCATCGGCGCTGACTCATATTGAGCTCAGTCTGTGTGAAGATATACTTGAGGCTTTTATGGTCCGTGTAGATTTCACACTTATTCCCAAGCAAGTAATGTCTCCATATCTTCAGGGCATGCACCACTGCTGCTAATTCCAAATCATGCGTGGGATAATTTTCTTCATGTGGCCGTAGTTGTCGCGAGGCGTAGGCTATGACTTGCCCCTCTTGCATTAACACACAGCCTAATCCTTGCTTTGAAGCATCGCAAAATACTACGAAATCTTTCTTGCTGTCTGGTAGTGTAAGAACTGGTGTTGTGGTCAATTTCTCCTTCAATGTCTGGAAACTTTCCTCGCACTTGAGAGTCCATTCGAAAACAACATCCTTCTTCAACAAATTGGTGAGAGGTTTGGCTATCTGAGAGAATCCCTCAATAAATCTCCGGTAATAGCCTGCCAATCCCAAAAAGCTTCTAATTTCTGGTACAGTGGTCGGCTGCTTCCACTCTCTGATTGCCACAATCTTAGCTGAATCCACCGAGATTCCTTCTTTGGTTAGCACATGCCCAAGGAATGAAATCTTGGTCATCCAAAATTCGCATTTATCAAATTTGGCGTAGAACTGACGCTCTCTTAGTCTTCCGAGGACTAAGTGTAGGTGTTGCTCATGTTCCTCAGGGCTCTTTGAGTAAATCAAGATATCGTCAATGAACACGATGACAAACTTGTCTAAGAAATCCATGAAGGTGTTGTTCATGACGTTCATAAATGCTGCTGGAGCATTGGTTAATCCAAAAGGTACTACAGTGAATTCATATAGCCCGTATCTTGTGGTAAAGGCGGTTTTTGGTATGTCCTCCTCGCTGATCTTTAGCTGATGATAGCCTGACTTCAGGTCTATTTTGGAAAATACTCGAGCTCCTCGTAGTTGGTTGAATAAGTCATCTATCCGCGGCAATGGATACTTATTCTTAATGGTTACCTCATTCAATGCTCGGTAATCCACACACATCCTTAAGGTTCCATCCTTTTTCTTCACGAACAAAATCGGGGCTCCCCAAGGTGAAGCACTGGGTCGGATAAATCCTTTACCCTCCAGTTCCTCTAACTGACTCTTCAACTCTTCTAAGTCTGTTACCGGCATCCTATATGGTCTCTTAGCTATATGGTTTAAGCTCAATGGTAAACTCTATCTCCCTATCAGGTGGCATCCCTGGAAGTTCTTCTGGGAATACGTCCAAGTATTCCTGTACTGTGGGCACTTGATCCAAGCATACTTCCTGAAGTGCATGGACTGATCCTTGCAGTTTTTCGACCGACGATCTTTCTGCATGGAATAGGACTTCCTTCCCTTGGTTACTAACAAGGCTTAGAGTTTTCTTCTCACAATCCACTAGACCTTTATGCTGAGATAACCAATCCATTCCTATTAAAATGTCTAGGCCTTGCAGTTCTAGGACTAATAGGTTAGCCAAGAACTCTACCCCGTCTATTCTGAAGGTTATATGACGACAAGCTGAATATACAGGCAGCTTAGCTCCTGGGGTCTGTATAGCCATAGAGTACTCTAGAGGTACCATAGGTATTCCCACTTTAAATGCAAAATCTTCTGATATGAATGAGTTTGTAGCTCCAGGATCAAATAATATTAAAGCGGATGTAGACTGGATCAAGAATCTACCTAGGAGAATGTCGGTAGCATTGTCTGCTTCTTGAAGGGAGGTGAAGTTTAGTCGGCCTCCTCGGCCTGCCATTTGTCTTCTTCCTCGCCCTCGTCCTCGGCCTGCTACAATTCCCCCTCTGTTGGGGAAACCTCCTCTGTTGGGGCTCTGCGATGGTGGTGAAGCTGTGGTTCTGGGTGCCATTGTTTGTGTTCCAGCTTGTGATCTTGCTATCGCCATAGGGAGTTGAATCCACGGGCAATTTTCTTTGCGGTGTCCAATTTGTCCACAATGGTAGCACTGAGTCCTTGTCTGAGGGCAATCCCGTTGATAATGTGCTCCTCTGCAGTTGGGGCATGTCGGCGTGAATGGTGGTCTTGGCGCCGAGTAGGTTGGACGAAAGTTTGGAGATGTCGGGGCTCTTCCCCTAGGTGAGCTGGCTGGCAGTCGCGACTATTGTATCATCCTCCTCTTCCGGCTTTCCTCTCCGATGCCTCGTTTTTCCTCTATCTTCAATACCCGATTCACCAGGGTCTGGAATTCGGTGAACTCATGGGAGGCAATCTGATACTGCAAATAGTGCTGAAGTCCCTCGGTGAAGCGTTCGATCTTCTTATCTACCGTGTCGATGTCGCCGGACGCATACCGGGCTAAATGGTGGAATTGGTGCAGATACTCAGTGACAGTCTTTTGGGGTTTCTTCGGGTAAGTTTTTGGGTTTCCTTGTTTGTTGAAGAGGCATTGAGGTTAATCCCGAAAAAATTTGGGCTGTTGAGCAAATGCGATCCCCTTCGACCATGAAGGAAGTGCAAAGTCTAACTGGTCGTATGGCGGCTTTGAGTCGTTTTATTTCGCAGTTAGGAGAACATGGTTTGCCTTTCTTTAAGGTTCTACGCAAGGACAATGGCTTTTGATGGTCGGATGAGCCGAAAAGGCCTTTCAAGAAATGAAAGAATACCTCACTAGTGCTCTGGTGTTGGTTTCCCCTGTTAAGGGAGAATCATTAATCATCTATTTGGCTGCTACTCCTCATGCGGTTAGTGCAGTTCGGGTCGCAGAACGAGATGGAGTACAACGACCAATTTATTATGTAAGTGAAGTGCTTAATGGACCAAAGGAGCGTTACCCTGAAGTCCAAAAGCTCCTTTATGCTCTGTTAATGGCTTCCAGAAAGCTTCGACATTACTTTCAAGCACATACAATTTCTGTGCCATCGTCTTTTCCTTTAGGAGACATTCTCCGCAACCCGAAAGTCTCTTGTTGAATTGCGAAATGGGCAGTTGAACTTGGAGCATTCGATCTCCGTTTCACTACTTGAGTAGCAATCAAATCCCAAGTTCTTGCAGATTTCGTGGTCGAATGGTCTAATCCCGCACCACCGGAACAAGACACGGTGGATTTGGATAATTCCGACAGTTGGACGATGTATTTTGATGGCTGTCGCAGTTATCAACACACGGGGGCTGGAGTAGTTTTAATAATACCTCAGGGTGTTAAACTTGAAAGAACTTGGATTATCATGATGTTATTTCTTCTTTTCGCATTGTAATGAACAATGATGAAGAAAGGCTTCTGGATTTTATTCTGATTTGTACACTTGTACATTAAAAACTAAAAACAAATATGCAAATGCATGCTTCTTAATTATGCTATAGTTATATTCCCCTAGCCCCCTCCTGAGATCATATATAAAGAAGATACTATATAATAATCTTAGGAAAATAAAGTATAATATGGGTAACACATGATTAGAAATACCTAGTGAGTTTCTTATATGTTTGAGAAAATGGTTTAGAAAGAAATGTCTCAACTAGATATGACCAAGTGATCGCACAAACACACATCTTGATATTAATGCCAAAGTTTTATTACAAACTGACAGCCACCCGTATGATCAGAAACATACTAGTAAATCTTGTATGTGTCGAGAAATGGCTTATTTAGAGATGTCTTATCTAGATGTGACCATAGGATCGGATAGCGAATTCACTTCGAACACTATATAAAGATGGTTACTCAGCGATCAGCCCCTGAGCTTAGCTCAACGAAGGTCGAGAATATAACCATAACTTAAAGAAGTATATTTGGAATAAAATATGCAACTTGAAAAGGAAAATGGAATAAAAGAAACTTACACGTAGAACTTGCGCAATTGATCTATATCCATGTATTGGATAAGATCCTACCATCTTCCATGGATAATTGAGCTGATCCAGGTCACGGCACTGAGACCACAGTATAAGGGCCTTCCCACTGAGGGGAGAATTTGTTGCGATTGGACTGGTTTTGGATTTTTCGTAAAACCAGGTCGCCCACGTGAAGACTACGAGGTCGCACCCGTTTATTATGGTATTTATGCAAAGCTTGTAAATATGCTGCTGACTTAATCAATGTCCGATCACGTTTCTCTTCAAGGAGAGTAATGTCTTGGACATATTGTTCATGTTGGTCAGAATGATAAAATTGATCTACACGAATAGATCCAATACGAATTTCTATTGGTAATACAGCCTCAACACCGTATACCAATTGAAAAGGTGTCTCACCCGTGGCACGACTACACGTTGTGCGCAATGCCCATAGAACATAGTAAAGTTCATCTACCCATGCCCCCGAGCGCACCTTAAGGCGATCAAAAACTCGCTTCTTCACACCTTGCAATATCTGCCCGTTGGCACGTTTGACGGCACCATTGCTTTGTGGATGAGCAACGGATGCAAAACACACTTTGGTCCCAATGTTGTCGCAATAGTCCAAAAACAGATCACTAATGAATTGGGACCGGTTGTCGGTAATGAGGTGACTTGGAACACCAAATCGAGATACAATATTTGTAACCCCCTGGGTTTGGGGGTGAAAACTCTTTTGCATAAAAAGTCATGCATGCATATGTCTCTTCTAGATTAGCCAAATCAGCCCTAGCTTTATTCTATTCTAAGTCCAAAATCTTAAAATCTATTCTGTAGACCCAAATCAAGATCTGACTTTTCAGATTTGATCTACTATCTATCCTGAGTATAAAAGCCTTCAGAACCCAGATTCAATTCCATCTCTAACTTCCAGATTTATCAACTCCTTTCTGTTTTCGAAAACAGAAACATATTATATTACCATAAATACCCTAAGTTTCAGAAATTCAGATTTAATCAAAATCTTGATCAAGTTCAGACCAAATTATATCAAGATTATGATCAAGGGTATGTCAATACCTTAATCCAAAAAGTTGATAGCCAGATTTCATTAGCTAAACACTTTTCACAAATCAGTCCAAGAGGTATCGCAGATCAATCCTTTTCCAGATTTTCCAGAAGCCTGAAAAGGCAAAATGTTACAAATCATCTCCAAATCCAAATCTGATTCAGGGAACACCTCCCAAATGCCATTCAACACAAAATCTTCTTATATGAGTATCTCAAGATCAAATCTTAAATCATAGAATTTTAGCATTTGACAAAATCCAGATTTCAGATACCCTAATTTACCCTATTATCAATTTCACTCAAAAACCATTCAAATGTTTCAAATTTCATCTTCTATCTGTGCCAAATTATCTGTTGAATTAAGTTTGCCAAATCAGTAAAATCAAATTCAACCCTAACCATCCAAATCTCTAGATTTACAAAACAGCCCAAAGCCAAGAATCAGAAATTACAAATCAGTCCAGATTCGACCAGAGCAACAGCTGTCACTAGTACAGAAATGTAGTCTACTAACCCCTATCTTCTATCGGTTATTAGCGATTTAGTAGAAAACCGATAGAAAATGTGCCTCGCGGTCATAAAAGGCGAACGGGTGTATTTTTCCTATCGGTTTGTAAGAAACTTACCGTTAGAAGAAGCAGTATGATTTACTCTAGCGGTGATGAACATATTTGCCGTTAGAAGAGATGCATAAGTACTGACGGGAGAATGTTGTGCGCCGATAGGACTGGTCGAATTCTACAACTAGTCTTATTCTATTGGTAATATATGCGTATACCGACAGAATATGTACAAAAATTCTTATTGGCAATATGTAGTGTGCCGATAGAACCGTTCGCCTTCTAGAAATATTTTTATTCTATCGGTAATGGATGCTTGTACCGTTAGAATATATCAAAAATTTCCTAGAACAGTTCGTCTTCTAATAGATTTATTCTATCGGTAATGTGAGTTTATACTGTTACAATATAGCGAAAATATTTTAGAACTGTCGCCTCTACAACTAGTATTATTCTATCGGCAATGTACACATATACTGACAGAGTATGTACAAAACTTCCTATCCGCAATATGTATTGTGCCGATAGAACCATTCGCCTTCTACAAATATTTTTATTCTATCGGTAATTTATTTGTATACCGTTAGAAGATATATAAAATTACTAA
This sequence comes from Pharus latifolius, assembly GCA_019359835.1. Classification (NCBI taxonomy): domain Eukaryota; kingdom Viridiplantae; phylum Streptophyta; class Magnoliopsida; order Poales; family Poaceae; genus Pharus; species Pharus latifolius. Next base: position 68,511,503 of record CM033321.1, on the reverse strand, counting down.
CGGTATGCGGTTGTGTACCGATAGAACTTATATAGTACTATAAATACCTAGGTATGTCTCTTTCATTCTCACAGTTCATATGGCGCTCGTAGTCCTAACCTGTAAGCTTCATGGACGGCCGGCGCACCTCTACCGGCGACCGCTGCACCTCCATCGACGCCCTCTAGATTTCGGCATCCCAAGCAAGGTACGTAAAATTTCGGCAATATTGTTATATTATTCTAATCCGATTATGGCAATTATTCTACAATTTTTGTATCCTTCATTTTGATGTGTCTTCTTTTCAATATGATTATGATCTGTGCAGTTCCTTGGATGATGCTCATGAGGGGCAACGTATTTCATGGTTCTTCATCGCAATACACTGCCTACGTTGGCTTGTTGGCGAAAGAAACGGTGAAGATCACCGTCGAGAGCTGGAAGGACGTGAAGGGCAAGATCTTGGTTGGCTCTGTCGAGAAGATCCTTAAGCCCGGCGTGTTTCTCAAATCAGAACCTAGAGAAAGCATCTTACATTTTTTTGCATGCATCAGCTTGTGGCCAGATGCTTACCTGCTTAGAGAAAAAGAATTATTGTCATTTGCACAGCCATTCTACACCATCACTACACAGAACAACATCTTGGAAGGTAGGTTCTTTTTGTTAATGGAGTTGAGTTGAGTTGAGTTGAGTTGATCGAGTTTGAGTCCGAGGAAATCACCAATACAAATGTAACTCGACGGCAGTTCCAGCTCCTCGGGCGTCTTCAAACTGAACTCCTATGGTTAAGTCCAATGTGGTTCAGACATTTGCTGTTTTGGATGAATGGATTTGTGATGTATCAGGTCTAACTTGTAGTCGGTAGTTGCATTGTCGCAACCTGCAAAGGTTCTCTTTTATGTAAAATGTATGGGCCACTGGGTCCTCGTCGTGATCTGTTGTTAATTTCAGACGTGGCTTTTCTAATATGCATCGAATGTGTGAATTGTTGTATTTGTATATTGTTGTATATTTGTGTATCATGTATTGCTATTTGGGACATGAACTTGAATGTGTGGGGAGTATTTGTGTATTTAATTGTATTGGTAGGTAGGTGTGCATTTGTACTGCTGTTTCAGACATGCACTTGAATTTGTGAACTAGCATGTGTATGTTTGTACCTGAATTTGTATTGGTGAACTAGCATATGTATGTTTGTACCTGAATTTGTGAACTGGCATGTGTAATTTCTTTGGCAAGATGAAGTACGAAGTACCTAAGAAAAGTATTTTTGTGTCTCCTAGTTAATCCACAAATTAGCATTTCTTGAAATATTGCTTTATCTTCTAGTTAAGATCTGTTTGATGTAAGATCTGTTTGATGTTACATTGTGTTTAGATATGATTCTTTGGATGTGAGAACTGGTGTCATGTGTGTCATGCAATACCCAATTTGGTACCAGTACCACCTCTAATGGTAAATACACATATTTACCGATAGAAAAACACATATATTTGCTCAGTCATGATCATCTAATGGTAAATACACATATTTACCGATAGAAAAACACATGTATTTGCTGTGTCATGCATCATCTAACGGTCAATACACATATTTACCGATAGAAAAACTCGTGTACGTGCTGTGTCATGCATCATCTAACGGTCAATACACATATTTACCGATAGAACAAGACCTGTACTTGCTTAGCAATGTACATTCTCTAACGGTATATGTGTGTTTTTACTGATATAATATGTGAGTGGCAAATTACCTTACTTAGTCTAATGGTTATTTCATGTATTTACCGTTAGAAAAAGGTCCATTACAAAGAAAACCCCACTCGACCATTGCTGAGCTGCTCTTTTGTTCTGTTGCACTATGTGTCCCTCTGTTTGTGATGAAAGTTCCACGCTCGTAGCTACATTACTAGGGTGATCAGGGCAAGCTAGAGGGAAGTTGATTGCACCCCTCTCTTTAAGGTATGCTTAATTGTCGACACTTATCTCTCTCTCCCTCTAGATCTCCCTCCCTCTCTACTTGCAAGCTAGCTGTATTGTGTAGTTCGAAGTTTGTAGCTCTAAGCTTGGGAGCTAGCTAGCTGGAAATGCGTCATGTTTTAGGAGCAAACTAGCTTGTATTGTGTAGTTAGCTAGGTTAATTAGTGTTAATTTCGTTAGGCTAGGGTTTAACACATCTGTTGTAAGAGGTTGTACATAACTTAATCGGGCAGGTTTCATGCATGGCTGAGTCGTTAAATTTTGTTAATTGTAGATGGACAGGAAATATTGGATGTATGGAATAAAACGTACTACTCTTGAATATTTGGATGGTGTGAATGAGTTTATTAAATTTGCTGAGCAACAAAAGGAGAGGAAGGGAGAGAAAAATATGCTTTGTCCTTGTACAGATTGTATGAACTTGAAGAGGTTTAGCAACTCTGATCAAATTAAGAGTCATTTGATTCGTCGTGGTTTTAACGCGCGATACACCCATTGGATATGGCATGGCGAAGATCTTGAGGAAACAAGCACCACTACTACCAATCAGCAGGACTCGGATGTGGATTGCAATAATATCGATGATCATCCGAATTTTGATAATGTTCATTCCGATGTGCACGTAGATGATGATGATGACAATCTATATGAGATGTTACGTGATGTAGAGAAAGATTACAACGAAAACGACTTCTGTGAATTTGAGAAATTGATTGATGACTCTGAGAAGCCTCTGTTCCCTGGATGTGCAACATTTACAAAACTGTCTTCTGTGCTGAGATTATATAACTTGAAGGCAGGCAACGGTTGGAGTGATAAGAGTTTCACGGCACTATTAGATCTTCTAGCGGACATGCTTCCAGAGGGAAATGAGTTGCCAAGATCTACTTACCAAGCCAAAAAACTGTTGTGTCCGTTGGGAATGGAAATCGAAAGAATACATGCATGCCCAAATGGTTGTGTGTTGTACCGTAACGAGTACTCTAGTTTGCATGTTTATCCAAGATGCGGTACATCGAGATATACGCGTAGGGACCAGATTGACAGTGAACGTCACGAGGTAAAGAAAGGACCTCCGGCGAAAACTGTGTAGTACTTGCCTGTGATACCTAGATTGAAGCATGTTGAAGCTTGGAAACAAGACGGAAAACTGAGACACCCAGCTGATTCTATTCAATGGAGAAACATCAACAGAACATTTGCTGAGTTCGGCGGCGAACTTAGGAATATAAGGTTCGGGCTGAGTACAGATGGTATGAACCTACATGGTAATATAAGCAGTCGGCATAGCACTTGGCCGGTTCTTTTATGCATCTACAATCTTCCTCCTTGGTTATGCATGAAGCGCAAGTACATCATGATGGCGTTACTAATCTCAGGACCCAGACAACCTGGAAATGATATTGACGTGTTTCTAGTGCCTTTAATCGAGGACTTACAGAAATTGTGGAGTGAGGGGGTGCAGGTGTGGGATGCATACAAGAAAGAGAATTTCATCTTGCGGGCCCTGATATTTTGCACCATAAATGATTTTCCGGCCTACGGCAATTTGTCGGGGTATAGTATGAAAGGAGCCAAGGCTTGCCCTATTTGCCTAGATGAAACTGAGAGCATGTGGCTGCGAAACTGCCGGAAAACAGTGTACATGGGTCACCGCATGTTTCTTCCGGTGCATCACACGTACCGTAAGAAGAGGAAATCATTTAACGGGATGTGGTTACAACTCTTTGTCAGCTCAAGATGTATTTCCCTCCATCCTTTTTTGATGTTATGGTCTATCTGATTGTTCACCTTATCAGAGAAATTAAGTTTTGTGGACCCGTGTGCCTGCGCTACATGTATCCATTTGAGAGATTTATGGGTGTATTGAAGGGATACGTAAGGACTCGTCGTCAACCCGAGAGGAGTATCATGGAAGGTTATGCCGCTGAGGAGGTGATTAAATTTTGCGCAGATTATATGGCCGGGTTTGACCCAATTGGCATTCCTAGGTCCCGACACGAGGGTAGGCTTCAGGGCATCGGAACGATTGGATTCAAAGCTATCGTCCCCGCTAGTGATGTGTACACAAAATCATATTTTTGGGTCTTACAACACATGACGGAGGTCAAACCATACATACACGAGCACAAGGTAATGTTACGGTCACAGAATCCTTCGAAGTCATATGTTTGGGTCACCAGAGAACATAATAGGAAATTTGCTGGGTGGATCCAAGAAAGAGTGACGTGAGTTGCCGAGGGCTCCATAAGCGAAATTGTGACATGGTTGGCTAGAGGCCCAAGATTCACTGTAGGGACTTGGCAGGGGTACGACATCAATGGGTATTCATTTTACACAAGAGCTCAAGACGCCAAGAGTAGCACGCAATGTAGCGGAGTGACACTATTTGCTATTTCCGAGGATGCCAGGTCAGTAAGGGCGCTGAACTCATATTATGGTGCTATTGATGAAATATGGGAGATCGATTACGGATTACTTAAGATTCCCCTGTTTCGATGCCAATGGGTCAAAATCCCTCGAGGTGTTCAAGTTGACAGTTACGGGTTTACTCTCGTCGATCTTGATAGAGTCGGACACCAAGACGATCCATTCATACTTGCAAAGCAAGCCACACAGGTATTCTACATCGTTGACCTGGCCAATCCAAACTTGCATGTTGTCCTCCACAGCAAGAGACGTATTGTTGGGGTCGAAGACGTTGTCGACGAAGAGGAGTATAACCAATTCGATGAAATACCTCCATTTTTAGAGGACATTCAATCTATCCGTATGAAGATATCGATGAAACAACGTATCTGCGACATGATCACAAAGAAGGATTATGGGTTGAGAACCATTGATGATTATTGTCTATTTCAGGGATAAATGCCAAGCAAACAGCCCACAAGTTCTGCAGCAAGGTAAGGAACTTATCATTAATACATCAGTCAGTACATTTTTCTTTAGAACTTAATGATAAGCTAGTTCACAGCATTAATATATCTCAATTTTACTCCACAGTATGACTTCTAACATGTACAATACCTTTATCCTGTAAGTACTTAATTCTTCCCTTCAAATAGCACTTGCAAAAATCTTATTGCAGCCTCTTGTTCTTCAAATTAAGCTCTCCAAAAATCAATTTTTCTGACGGTATTTTGTTATTTGTACCGATAGAAAAGGACATCCACTACTTTAATATGTCTCAGGCACTTCAAAAGTTTCGCTGCGAAAAATTTACTTATTCTATCGGTATTATTATGTTTTACCGTTAGAATAAATTCGTTAGTCTCATTGTATTTTGTTATCTGACGGTTTTTTGTTGTTTGTACCGATAGAACAATACTCTGGCGCTTTGAATTCTCAACTGTGTCGCCATGCGTCGCCTTGGAAATTCTATAAGTACCTCGCCATGCGTCACGGTATTTTGTTGTTTTTCTAATTCTCAAACGCTTTGACTCCTTATCTTCTCTTTCACAATGGCAACCTCAATGGGATCGTCAGCCATGCCCTCCCCGGTAAAAACTCTAAATCTCCTGGGTTTACCCCTGTATTGTTAATCCATGTTCAGTACATTCTTGACCTGTTGATTTGCACAGGGAATGGGAGCTGTGGAAGACACTGGCAAAGTCAAGGCTGAGCTGAGGGCCCTCTAGGAGGAGCACAAGCTCCTTACGGACAAGCACACTCAGCTACGGCTTGAACTGGACGATCTCCTCTGGCGCATTCAGCGCATGAAGACGGCTGGTGACAATTCCAGGGCGAGGATGAGGCGTCTTCGCGAGGAGAAGCAAGCCGCAGATATTACCATCGCTGGCTGCGGTTTGACTATGAAGGATACCATAACGAAGCTGAGGGAGGTCGCAGGCCTTCTCGACGCGGTAGTAGTTGATCCTAGGGACAACTTGTCGCTAGAGGAGTCCTGCGTCCTGGCTGCAAGTCAAACTGACTCTATTCTACATGCAGCCAGGGCTAAGACCACCCCTTGACCTAGCATTTTGGGTTTTTATTTTTTTTATAAGTGATAGAACAACAATGAATGAACAATTTGTTTCTATGTCAATTTTCCAATTTTCCGGCTATCTTCCCTCTTTCTTTATCATTCTGCAGCTTTCAAGCACGGTCTGTTTGATGTTACATTGTGTGTACATACGATTGTTTGAAGGTGAGACTAACGAATTTACTTATTCTATTGGTATTATTATGTTCTACCGTTAGAATAAATTCATTACTCTGACGGTATTATTATGTTCTACCGTTAGAAAAAGGGCACCCAATACTATAATCTCAGGCACTTAAAAAATTTTTTTGGGAAAAATTGGTCTCACCGGATTTTATTGCTTATACCGATAGAAAAAGGCATCCACTACTTCAAATATTGTTCTGGGAAATTTACTTGTTCTATTGGTATTATTTTGTTGTACCGATAGAAAAGGACATAATTCTATCGGCATTATTTGGTTGTACCGATAGAAAAGGTCATCCACTACTTTATTACTCGTACACGGCCCTTGAGTTTCCCTTCAGTCGAACAGTTCCAACTTATAGCACTGCGTCTCTTCGAGAGTGAAGAAAACAACAACCTCTGCAGTGACCACACACTTCCTCTCTCCCACACGATGATCGTCGGTTGGATACTGGTTCGCCACTGCCACCGGTTCTTATTTTCGTCCTTCACCGGCCGCCGCTGCGTTCTACACCGCCTCTCCATCACCACAACTGATCGCCGCAAATACCCTAATTCGTCGTTCTTTTTTCAGCATCTTCCTTATTTGATCTTTGTGTTTTGTACGTACTAATTCTTCGAGTTTTGTAATTACACTAGGGTTCCCTATTGTGTTGGATTATGAACATTCCGCAAGCAATGTTGATTTAAATTAGGGCTGACATAATATGTTCCAGTGCTGTAATGAATCTATTTTGAGATTTTAACTTATATGTACTGCTGTATGTGTGATCAATTGTATCCAATTGCCATGTAATGCACATTATACGTTGGAGGTGTTCTTACACATATTCTATCAGTATCTCCTGTATTTACCGATAGAAAACATGGCTATGTTCTATCGGCAGCGCATGTGTTTAGCGATAGAAAACATTGTTATGTGTGAAATAAAAATGCTGGCCCATGAATATTAGTTTAGAAAATCATGGAGAATGTTGACTTAAACCAAGACTATGATGCCAGTGAATGGTGGCTTATCAACAATATTCCAGAACAATATGTTATATTGGTATGTCGTATCTTTGCCGATGGAAAACATTGTTATGATCTATCGGCAACTCATGTGTTTACCGATAGAAAATATTTCTAAACAGTTCAGGAAGTAATTTATGCATGTCTTTCTTTTAGTATTATTTTCTTCGGACATCCCTTTTGCAGCCCTAATTAGTCTCCAGTCCTGGGCTGAGTTATGGACTCCAAGAAGAATTAATTGTCATATGTTGACTGCTTCCTATATGAAAATGTGTAGACGAAAATGCTGAGAAATAGAATCTTATCTTCTATTGGTAGCTTCTGTGTTTACCGATGGAAAAAATATTTAAAATAGGTCCTTTTGCTTTGTAAAATGATTTGGTTTGTGTTTCCATTAAATTTTTGATGGTTTGTTGATGGTTTTGTAGGAAAAGACATGTCGTCGTCTTCCTCGGATGGTACTAGTGGTTCGACTAGGGCCAACCCCAACGTAACTGAAGATGCAGCTGGTTCATCCCAGCGCAAGAGGGTGGGGCGAGGCGCGACGACGTTGGGCTGTTTGGCCAAACGCACGGATCTTTCTTGTGAGTTCAACCAATTTGAGAGGCCGATCGGAAAGAATGCTAGGAAGTACGTGGCCTAAGTTAGGCTGTTGGCGAAAGAAAGGGTGAAGATCACCGTCCAGAGCTGGAAGGACGTGACGGCGGATGAGAGGGATAGGTTGTGGGCGGAAGTGAAGGTTAAATTATCTGAAATTGCTGAACTCTTTCCGAATCACATTCTCTTGGCTTATACTAAAGTTTAACTAATTCGTGATTAATTGTATGCATTTTTTGAAAACAGGCTAAGTGGAACATCCCCGACGATACACCTAGGACGGCTTGCTTGAAGGACATGAATAGAACATGGAAAACCTTTAAGAGCTGGCTCGTCAGTAACTTCCTCGCTGCGGGGAAATCTCCTTGCGAGAAGTACGCCTTCATATCGGAGGAGGTATGGGAGGAATTCACCAAGCAGAAGGGGACTGAGAAGTTCAAGGCCCTTAGCGAGAAGAATAGGGCGATCCAGAAGAGGAACGACCACCCGCATCGGCTCAGATCCCAGGGCTATGCGGGGAAGGAGGAGCAGTGGAAGAAGGAAGACGAGTAAAATCCTGTCATCGACACTCCTGAGTTGGCGCTCTCCGAGATCTGGGATGAGAGGTGCAAGCGATGGTGGAGGGGGAGGGGGTCCGTGTCGTCCACGGGGTCTGTGCAGTTCGCAACCCCTAGGGACGCCGACGTTGTGAGGCGAATGGTAAGTTGGCTAACCTCATAAACTGTGTGCGCACAAGTGTATATAAGGCAATTTGTCTCACAAGGTACCTTTAAATGTAACAGATCTCTTTTGAGAAGGAGGCAGTGGAGGGATTGTTTACCCCCCAGAGGGAGAATGACATCCTCACCCGGGCTCTAGGAAATAAGGAGCATCCCGAGCGGACATGGGCCGTGGGAGCCATTGTGTTGTGGAAGGCCGGTTTCGCAGATCCGGCTCCACCGAGGAAGAAGGCCCGCTCCTGGAAGGAAAAGGAAGCGGAGCTCTCCGATAAGATACGGGCTAAGGTATGGGCGGAGATACGGGCTGAGGTGCAGTCTGAGGTCGCACAAATGAGGGAAGATTTTGCACGGTTGAGAGATGAATTGCTGGCCAAGAGTGCAGATGCGGATCCCCAGGGCGACGGTACCCCGCGGGGTCGGATAAGCAGTTGTGCTTCGAAGGTCCTCGCGGATCCAGTGGATCTACTTGAGGTACTACAAGCCTTCATCTGTGCACTTAAGTTGATGTCACTCCCATTCTGTTAGAGTTGTTTCACTAACATATTTTAATATTTACAAATTTGCAGAAGCGAGAGGGCTGCATCCTACTGAATCACCTAGGCGACGGGCAGGAAGTGGTTGGACACGGCTTCGTATATCTGTCTGGGCCGGATGTCCGGGACCACTACGTACTTCTGCGGTTGGGGTTCGCAAAGGTACAGGTGGACATGGCCATGCCGGGCTACAACGATTCTCCGTTGCCAGTCCCAATAGAGGAACAGACACTTACTGAGGCAGTGGGCTCATACGTACAGTGGCCCAAGAAGTGTCTTCTAATACAACCAGTAAATCCTACACATTTTAAATTACATCCTACTCAGTACACTCAACTTGCAAAATCTAACATACGTGCTCATTAATTGAAGTGGCCTGCTGGCGGGCTACCAGGGGACTGCGCCCCCAGCTCGGGGCATGAGGCCCGATCTCGTGCGAACCTGGACACATCAAAGACGGCCTCGACCCCACCCAGCGCATCCACGCCTTCACCTCGGAAGAAAGCCTCCATCACCTCGCCCTTGCCTTCGAAGGTACGCGCTCAGTCCCTGGCAAAAGGCAAGGGCAAAGGGCGATAGGGACAGCCGGAGAGGTTCAGGAACGGGTTCCCAGTTGTGTCGGAGGCAGGTTTGCGCAAATTGGATCGATCAACCAGATACCCCCACGAGTGGTACCTACACCGATCTTCGTGATCACCCTATCTGTGCACTAACTCCGTGTGTGGCCGTGTGGGTGGGTAATTCAGAGTGTGGTTGGGCGAATTCATTGATATGCAGGTCCTTGCTCTGCAAGTGGTTGGCTATCTCGTTTTGTTAGGTCATACTAGTTATCCAGGTATCTTCAGATCTAGTTATCCAGGTTTTATGTCGTGAAGATCGGCCCACCCTCCATGAATGCGTCCTTCACCGACGTGTTCATATCACCAGGCTTCTCATAACAATTTTGGAAATTATTGAGGATCGCATCGTACAACATTTCCCAATTGTAGATTGACCCTTCTGGTTGATTAAACAACCAGGTCCTTGTAGGTCCTTCTAGGACCATTGGCAAATAGTTCGCCATGACCCGATCATCACCCACTGCCTTTTGAATGGCAGTGATGTAGATTTAATGAAACTTAGATGAATTTTTATTTTCATCAAATCTCTCGATCGCATTGGGTTTAAACTTATCAGGCCAGACCACTACACAGAGCCCTGGTGAGAAAGCTTTAAAGCATACATAAGAAGCCTAGAAATGTCTTTCACCGCGACCTTCCCTGTGGTCATGAGACACATTATCTTGAGGAGAATCTACTTGTCGTCCCAAGCGAGAATGAACTGGCAGGTGATTGCGATCACCGGAGGTCCCAATTCGCCTAACCTTATCTTGCCAAAGTGACATCGTTCGCATTCGATTGCATGGCCCATGACTTGAGTTGGAGTCATCCTGTTCACGAGATCGAATTATGGAGCGAGATGATGCCATTGGGGTGGCTTGGGAGGCAACTTCGTCAAGTGTATCTAGGCAAAGGCGAAGGAGGACGCCCTCCGGGAGCTCGAGGCCTCCAGCGCCCGGGCAGTGGCGGAGGCGGCTCGCTCCGTCCGTTCGGCCCTCGAGGGCCTCGAGGTGAGCCTTGGCCCAGGGGGTGGCTCCGTGCGGTGCCAGCGACACTCGTGAAGGCTGTGCGTTTTGTCAACGCATAAGTCTCCGTGATCCTGGAGGCCGCCAACACTCGGGCCCGGGGCAGGGCGATCACGGTGGTGGCCGCCGCCGCGGGACTCGTGGAACTCCCGGAGGCCAGATCCCTCGAGGCTTCCCTGAGTTCTTCGAGCCACTGCAGCGGGAGGTGGAGCAGCTTGCGGGGGGATTCTACAACCGGATCGTGCGGGTGCGTTTCCCGGCTCCGGTGCCCCCGAGGGCGGACACTGCGGCTCCAGAAGAGACCTCCCGGGGGGAGGAGAACAATGATCAAGTATGAGCCTCCGCCCGGCCTTTAGATAGGTCCTTTTTTGCTTTTTAGAATTTTTGTTCCCGATAGCTTCTTAGAGGAAGCCCCGGAGACTCGTACAAAACTTTTGCTTCAATGAAATGAAATAGATTTTTTGCTAAGTCTTGGATCGATTTTATCAGGCTCCTCGGGAGGTTGCTCCCAGGGGAGGGCTCCCCGGAGTTGAGCGCTTTGACTTTAGAGGTGCCCCGGTGGGGCAAGGGGCCGCTCCGGAGATATGGCCCCTGGGCTCCGGAGGGTATCACTCGGGGGACGCCCAAGCGGCCTTAGTTTTGCTAAGCCTCGTCTCCGGAGGGCGCGGCGGGGGTGCCTCCCGGGAGCCGATCCGATTGCGGTGGCTCCCAGAGTGGCACCTTGACAACTTTGACAACCACCGCACCGAGTTGTCTCCTCTGCGACCAGGGTCCTGGAGGGTTCCGCCACTTCGGATACTCCCATCGACGGGCTATGAGTATTGGCCTGAGGACTTGCTCTCGGAAGCCCAGTGGCGCATAAGGTGTTTGTATCAAGACCTCGCCCGGGAGCTGTTGGAGGGCGTCCAGGATTATTTGGCGTAGACGCCCTCCCGGGGGGGCTGTCCCCCGTTGTATTTTCCCGCGGGGGTTTAACTCCCTGGGTTGTATCTTGTATTTGCTCGAGGCTTTTGTCCCTGGGACATCTTAACCTACCGGGGGGGAGGGGGGGTTGTCCCTCGGTTAGATGTTGTACTAATACCCACCAGGGGGGAATGTCCTCCGGTTAAATGTATCATTAAAGCTGAGTTTGCTTGTTGTTTTTGAAATTTTCCAAGGGTAGTTCGGGCATGAGTTATTCCCCCCCCACCCCACAGCGGGTTGCAGCTTGGCTCCGCGCGCTGTGGGGAAGGAACAAAGGGGCCCGGACGTTAATGATTACCGGGGTCACGTCCATTTTTGAGACTTGGAAAAATCCGAGAATCCTGGTAAGAAATCCCCCATTCGCCTTGAGAATGAGGAGCCGAGTAAAAACTCTCCGGGAAGAAAATTTTTCGAGAATCCCGGTGAGAAATCCTCCGGTCGCCATAAGAACGAGGAGCCGGGTAAAAAATCTCCGGGAAGAAAATTTTCTGAGAATCCCGGTAAGAAATCCTCCGGTCGCCGTGGGAATGGGGAGCTGGGTAAAAAACTCTCCAGGAAGAAAATTTTCCGAGAATCCCGTCTCGCTGGGGAGGCAATTTGCTCTTGGAGGAGGGTAAGCCGATGACGGGTCTGAGTGTATGAGGGGGGACTAGTCTCTCAAATTGACTTGTTACCACAGTCCTTAAGAACTGGGTTACCGCTTACCCCCTCAGTCCACGAGGGGTGATTTTAATCCGCCCTACGGGAGCAGGGCTCCCATCGTAGGGGCTCCCATGTATGGTTCAGCTCTTGATCTTGGAGATTGGAGAGCTTGTAAGCCCCCGAGCCCAGGACTGCAGAGACCCTATAGGGGCCTTCCCACTTGGGGGAGAGCTTGCCCTGGGCTTGGGGGTCGATCACGTGCTTGAGGACATGGTCCCCAAGGCGGAAAGCCCTCGTGCGGACGCGCCAGTTGTACGCGCGCGCCATTTCGCGCTTGTAGATGGCGTGGCGGAGTAGCGCTTAGTCGCGTTCTTCTTCGACGAGGTCGACTTCTAGCTGCTGGTTGGCTTTGTTGGCTTGGTACGCTGTGGGTGTAGCTCCATCTAGGAGATCGACCCGCAATGACCGGAAACCAATCTTTGAGGGGAGAACTTCTTCAGCGCCTATACGAGAGAGAAAGGCGTGCGCCCCATCGCTCGGCTCGGTGTCGTGTGTATGGAATAGAGGATGCTCGGAAGCTCCTCCGCCCACGCGCCCCGCCTAGAGGCAGCTTGCTCGAGTCGTCGGCGTGACCCCTGTAGGATCACATCGTTGAGCCTTTCAACAGCTCCGTTGCTCTGGGGGTGAGCCATAGAGGCGAAGTGGAGGGTAGCCCCCAAGCCTTTGCAGAATTCCCGAAAATACGCTGAGTCGAATTAGGTCTCGTTATCGACAATGATTTCCTGGGGGACGCCAAAACGGCACATGATATTCTTCCAGAAAAACCGCTGTACTTCTCGAGAGGTGATGCTGGCCAAGGGTTCAGCCTCCACCCACTTGGAGAAATAATCGACTGTGACCATTGCATACTTGTAGCCCCTGAGCACTGGGGGGAAGGGACCTAGGACGTCCCTTCACCAGCCCATGAAAGGCCAAGTGATGGGGATGGTCTGTAATGCTATGGAGGGCAAATTGAAACCCTTGGCCAGCTTCTAGCAGGTCTCGCAAGCGGAGATAAGGTCTCACGCGTTGTGGACCACTATGGGCCAATAGAAGCCCTAGCGAAGAACCTTTCCAGCGACGGCACGTGGGGCTAGGTGAGACCCACAGTTCCCCGAGAGTGGATATCCTCGAGGAGTTGAAGTCCTTCCGCTCGTGGGAGGCAGCAGAGCAGGGCGGAGGCCCCCCGCTTGTAGAGCTTCCCTTCTAGCAGAAGGTATGCCCGTGCTTTGGCACGAAGCCGCTTCGCCTCGGTCTCGTTGGGAGGGTCCCCTTCCCACCTTATGAACGAGATGAGGGGATCCATCCAGGACACCACCCTGGTGATCTCGAAGACCTCCGGGATACAGGACTCAGGGTCCATGTCCGGGGGGGTCACCGAGGGCTTTGCGATGATCTCTAGGAAGGTACCTCCGGGGAGAGGTTCCCGACCACTGGCTGCCCGGGCCAGGGCGTCGGCCCGGTCGGTTTCCCTCCAGGGGATGTGCCGGACCTCCAGGCCCTCGAAGTATTTTTCCATCTTGCGCACCTCCCCCAAGTACAGGCTCAGGTTCGCGTCATGGCACAAGTAAGACTTGTCCATTTGGCAAACCACGAGCTGGGAATCTCCTTTGACAAGGGGAAGACGGATCCCCAGGGAGCGTGCGAGGTGCAGTCCCAGGAGAGGGGCCTCATATTCGGTGATGTTACTCGTGGTGGGAAACTCGACCCTTGCTACGTACTCCAACGCCCTCCCTTCGGGGCTCTGGAGGACCACCCCCGAGCCGGCCCCAACGAGACACAAGGATCCGTCGAACATGAGCATCCAACGGTCATCACGCCGGGATGGCTCGCGGAGACTCACCCCCCCCCCCCCCCCGTCTCGGGAGTGGGAGTCCATTCCGCCTTGAAGTCAGCAAGGACTTGTGATTTGATGGCGGATCGCCCTGTGAGGGAGAGGGAGAAGGGAGTGAGCTTAGCTCCCCACTTCCTGATCCGACTGGTGGCCTCTTTGTTCCGCAGCACCTCCCCCAAAGGGAGAGATGATGGGACCGTGATCGGGTGTCCCAAGAAGTAGTGGCGAAGCTACCGGGATGCCATGAGGAGGGTGTAGAAAATCTTCTCCATCTCCGTGTACCGAGTCTTGGCCCCTTGAAGGGCTTCACTCATGTAATACACGGGGCGTTGCTGCCCATCCTACTCCTTTACCAGCACCACGCTTACAGCGACTGAGGTCGTGGCGAGATAAAGGAGAAGGGGTTCTTCTGGAGACGGGCTCACGAGCATTGGAGGGCTTGTGAGATACTTCTTCAGGTCCTTGAAGGCCTCCTGGGCTGCGGGAGTCCACCGAAACCCCTCTAGGCCCCAGAGGATTTTGAAAAACTGAAGGCCGCGTTCCCCCGACAGCGAGACGAAGCGGCTCACCGCAGCCAAACGGCCGGTGAGTCACTGTCCATCTTTGACGGAATGTGGGGGGGGAGGGGGCATGTCTAGGAAGGCCCGAATTTTTTTGGTGTTGGCCTATATGCCACGTTGGGACACAAGGAAGCTGAGCAGCTTCCACCCTCGTACGCCAAAGGCCCACTTTTGTGGGCTGAGCTTTAACCCGTATTCGTCGGCCGTGGCATCCGGTGTCGGGGAAGAGGTGTCTCCCCCCGGGGCCTTGATCACATTGACACTCCCAATTGCTGCAGTGGCACGCTCATAAAGGGCGCGAGCCATGTCCTGGTTGCCTCGAGCAGTGATCTTCATGCAGAGGTAGTTTTGGTGGATTGCGGCCCCCAAACGGTTGATGGTGATCCTCCCCATGATCGCTTTGTACAAAGAGGGGAGGTCCACAACATCAAACCAGACCAGCTCAGTCCGGTAGTTTTTCGGGGAGCCGAAGGTCATGGGGAGATCGACATTCCCCACTGGGTAGACCGTCTTCCCGGGGACGAAGCCTTGCAAGGCCCAGCCGTGGGTTGTAGCAAGTTTTCGTCAACCTGCATTTCCCTGAATGCCTTCAGGTATATGACGTCGGTGGAACTCCCGTCGTCGATCAGTATACGCCCCAGCTGGCAATTGTAGACAATGGCGGAGACGATAAGCACGTCATCATGGAGGAAGCGAACCCCGCGCGCGTCTTCTGTTGCAAAAGTGAGGGGGACGACCGACCACTTTGGTGGCCGAGACATGTGTAGCACCCCCACAACCTTTACTTCCCACGCGTACTCCTTGCTGCTCCCCCGAGGGGGCAGGAAGAGTCGGCAAAGCCGGCTGAGGGGGCAAGAAGGAAGGACTCCCTCCCCCCTGCCAACACTGGTCAAGGAATGCGGCGAAGTGTTGGAGAAGCTGGTGGCATTCCCAGGTAGCGTGGGTATTGGACTTGTGGAGAGTGCACCACAGGCCCTCCTTGCCTCCCGCCGTGAGGCCTTCACGGCTGCCCCCCCCCCCCCCAAGGCCTTTCGGCTTGGGGAAGGGACGGTTGCCCTTGAGGGCATCGCGCGAGCCGCCTCTGCCCTCGAGGACAAAGGTGTCCCGAGGTCGTGGTTCGTTGCGGTTGCCCCTCTTGGGGCGCTTGAGGGGGTCCCTAGCCTCCCGATCAGTGGGGGTGGGAGCCCCTTGGTTTTTCTTGCAAAGGTCGTCCTCCTCCGCCCAAGCGTATTTGTCGAGCACAGTGAAGAGCTCATCGGCGGAGGAGGGGTAGCTCCAGGAGAGTCTCCAATGGAGCTCCCCGGGGAGGATCCCGCTCCTGCACGCCTCGATGATCGTGGAGTCAGGGACGTGAGCCACTTTGCTCTTGACCTGAGCGAAGTGCTTGAAGAAGCTACAGATGGTCTCCCCAGTCCTCTACCGGACGGTGTAGAGCTGCGATGAGTCCAGGGGATGCAAGTAGTTGCCCTGGAAGTTTGTGTAGAATTCACGCTTAAGCTGCACGACAGACTTGATGGAGCCGGCCTTCATGTTGTAGGACCACGAGTGGGCGATCCCGGTAAGGTAGAGGGGGAAGACGTTGCACTACACCATCTCATCCCCCCCAGCTGCTGAGATGGCCGTGGAGTTCACCTACACAAACTCATAAGGATCGGCCTCACCATTGTAGTGCTCAATGTGTGGTGGGTGGTAAGGTTGCGGCATTGCGGTTGGTTGGCCCCATTCACCTCCCGGGGAGAGTCCCGGTCACTGTCCCCTTTGACGGGGGGCGCGCGTTCGTTGTCAGAGTCGGGGAGGAGTCCAAGAGGTCCGCCGGCGCGACAGTAGCGCCTCTTCTCCTCTGGGTTGGTCGAACTAACCTCTTGGACGTCTGGGCACCCCCTGGTGGTGGCCGTCACTTCTTCGGCGGGTCTCTTCCACTAGTACTGAAAAGCTTTCTTCTATCGGTAAAAAAAACCCTTCTACTATCGGTTTTCATACCGATAGAGATAGACACGATAGAACAAGACAGAACATTTTCTATTGGTAAATAACCGACAGAAGAAATTAACAATTCTATCGGCATATTAGGAGTGTACCGATAGCAAACCCGTCGTAGTCTGACGATAACGGTGGGAAAAGTACCACAATTCTAACGGTTAATTACATGATTACCGACAGGAAAATATTACTATTCTATCGGCACCTTATGATTTTACCGATAGAAAACCCATCGTAGTCTGACCTTTAGCGTTGGGAAAAATACCCATATTCTAACGGTTAATTAAAAGTTTACTGACAGAAAAAAGTGTAGCACTCTCTCGGTTGGAAATGAGATTATCGATATAAAAAATCTTAGTACTCTCTCGGTTGTGTATGAGTTCACCGGCAGGAAAAATCACACTCTTCTAACGGTTAATTATAAGTTTACCGATAGAAAAAACTACAGTAGTCTTTCGGTTGTGGATGAGTTCACCGGCAGGAAAAGTCACACTATTCTGACGGTTAATTTAAAGTTTACCGATAGAAAAAACTACAGTAGTCTCTCGGTTGTGGATGAGTTCACTGGCAGGAAAAGTCACACTATTCTGACGGTTAATTTAAGTTTACCGATAGAAAAATGGGTAGTAGTCTCTCGGTTGTGGATGAGTTTACCGATAGAAAATTTGTAGTAGTAAGTCGGCTGTGAATGAATTTACCGATAGAAAATTCACATATACAGTACGTTATTTACATTCACAATACAGTACATTCACATATACAGTACAGATGCAATACATTATAGATTGGATACACAATACAATACAGATGCAAAAAGGGTAAATTCACAGAATAGATTGACACATTAGACAGTTATTCACATTTATTCACATATATATGGACAAATACAAATTGCAATCCAATGTGGACATTTATTGACATATATATTTATTCACATGTATATAAACAGTCTATGCACAGAGTACACGAAAAAGAGAAAATTATCATGGTGGATGGTTGGGCGCAACTTCCTCCATGACATATTGAGCCTAGATTTGTCGAAGACCTCTAATCTTTTCATTTTCGTATGAGTCTTTCGACATGGCGATCTGCAAGCATGTGTGAATACTTAGTAACTAACTTCCTAATTTAGAACGTGACACCCAATTTTCAAATTTGAGTTAGCTATCGATGCTTACCTGGGGGAATTGGGCAAAGTTTGTCTGCACTAGGTCGTACATGTAGCGCAACACATAAAACCCGCATTCCCACGATTGCGGCTGCTGATGGCACTGAGATAATTGCATATGCAAAGACATGTTAGCTATTGTTTCCATAAACTAATTAAGCATAAACAAAAAGTCTCGTGAGTACCTCATATTCTTTCCAAGCTAATAGGGAGCCCTGCGGCGCGGCATGCCTCCCTCCAGTGGACGCATATTTATCAAAAGCCCTGCATTTCAGTTAGTATTGCCCGTTAATGTATTATCATTAGCTAGTGAGGTGAAAATTTAAATCAAACATATAAGTTACTTACGCCTCCATATTCCCCTTGACCACATATTCGATCGATAATCTGTCACGCATCGAATCGAGGTAGTACACCTCGTTCCTCGGCGGACAGATCACGATAAGGATCCAGTGGCCCCTGCATTGTACGTAAAAGAGGACCGCTAGCTCAAAGTATATCCATCAGCGCCTTGGATATGTACAGCTCAGCGTGCGCGGCGTCGTGCTCTAGCATCGTGAGGCTTATTTTCTCTGGGTTGAGGAAACCCACCTTGTCACACGCAGCCTCCGATGCTAGCCTGTACATGCACCTGCATCCAAAGGACGACATAAGTATTGTACAGAAAGTTACTACATTTCAAATGAACTACAACAATGCAGAGTTAGCAAACAGAGTTAGAAAACAGTAATACATAGCATCAGCAAACTCACAGGACTCCAGTCCGTATGTTGGACATATCGAGCTCCCGCCAGTTGTAGAGGTCGAACAGATCCTCGTGTGCCACGGATATACTCCCGGGCTCACGGTGGAACTGCCCGGGCCTGTAGGGAACTAAGACGTTCAGATTGCGCCGAGCTCGATGTAGGTACCACTTGTGGAGGTCTCTGGTTGATCTATCCAATTTGCGCAAAGCTGCCTCCGACATGAGTGGGAACCCGTTCCTGAACCTCTCCGGCTGTCCCTGTCGCCCTTTTCCCTTGCCTTTGCCCTTGCCTTTTGCCGGGGACTGAGCGCGTACCTTCGAAGGCAAGGGCGCGGTGATGGTAGCTTGCTTCCGAGGTGAAGGCGTGGATGCGCTGGGTGGGGTCGAGGCCGTCTTTGATGTGTCCAGGGTCACACGAGATCGGGCCTCATGCCCCGAGCTGGGGGCGCAGTCCCCTGGTAGCCCAGCGGCAGGCCACTTCAATTAATGAGCACGTACGTTAGATTATGCAAGTTGAGTGTACTGAGTAGGATGTAATCTAAAATGTGTAGGATTTACCAGTTGTATTATAAGATACTTCTTGGGCCACTGTACGTAGGAGCCCACTGCCTCAGCAAGTGTCTGCAGTTCCTCTGTTGGGACTGGCAACGGAGAATCGTTGTAGCCCGGCATGGCCATGTCCACCTGTACCTTTGCGAAACCCAACCGCAGAGGTACACAGTGGACCCGGACATCCGGCCCAGACGGATATACGAAGCCGTGTCCAACCACTTCCTTCCCGGCGCCTACGTGATTCTGTAGGATGCAGCCCTCCGGCTTCTGCAAATTTGTAACAATTAAAACAGGTTAGCGAAACAACTCTAACAGAATGGGAGTGGCATCAACTTAAGTGCACAGATGAAGGCTTGCAGTACCTCAAGTAGATCCACTGGATCCGCGAGTACCTTCGAAGCGCAACTGCTTATCCGACCCAGCGGGGTACTGTCGTCCTGGGGATCCGCATTTGCACTCTTGGCCAGCAATGCTTCTCTCAACCGTGCAAACTCTTCCCTCATTTGTGCGACCTCGGACTGCACCTCAGACTGGACCTCAGCCCGTATCTCAGCCCGCATCTCCGCCCGTATCTCCTCCCGTACTTCAGCTCGTATCTTATCGGAGAGGTCAGCTTCCTTTTCCTTCCAGGAGCCGGCCTTCTTCGTCGGTGGAGCCAGATCTACGAAACCGGCCTTCCACGACACAATGGCTCCCACGGCCCGTGTCCGCCCGGGATGCTCCTTATTTCCTAGAGCCCGGGTGAGGATGTCGTTCTCCCTCTGCGGGGTAAACAATCCCTCTGCTGCCTCCTTCTCAAAAGAGATCTGTTACATTTAAAGGTACCTTGTGAGACAAATTGCCTTATATAAACTTGTGCGCACACAGTTTACAAGGTTAGCCAACTTACCATTCGCCTCACAACGTCGGCGTCCCCAGGGGTTGCGAACTGCATAGACCCCGTGGACGACACGGACCCCCTCCCCCTCCACCATCGCTTGCACCTCTCATCCCGGATCTCGGAGAGCGGCAACTCAGGGGTGTCGATGACAGGATTTTTCTCGTCTTCCTTCTTCCACTGCTCCTCCTTCCCCGCATAGCCCTGGGATCCGAGCCTATGCGGGTGGTCATTCCTCTTCTGGATCGCCCTATTCTTCTCGCTAAGGGCCTTGAAATCCTCAGCCCCCTTCTGCTTGGTGAATTCCTCCCATACCTCCTCCGATATGAAGGGGTACTTCTCGCAAGGAAATTTCCCCGCAGCGAGGAAGTTACTGACGAGCCAGCTCTTAAAGGTTTTCCATGTTCCGTTCATGTCCTTCAAGCAGGCAGTCCTAGGTGTATCGTCGGGGATGTTCCACTTAGCCTGTTTCCGAAAAATGCATACAATTAGTCACGAGTTAGTTAAACTTTAGTATAAGCCAAGAGAACGTGATTACGAAAGAGTTCAGTGATTTCAGTTAATTCAACCTTCACTTCCGCCCACAACCTACCCCTCTCGTCCGCCGTCACGTCCTTCCAGCTCTGGACGGTGATCTTCACCCTTTCTTTCTCCAACAGCCCAACGTAGGCCGCGTACCTCCCAGCATTCTTTCCAATCGGCCTCCCAAATTGGTTGAACTCACAAGAAAGATCCGTGCGTTTGGCCAAACGCCCCAATGTCGTCACGCCTCGCCCCACCCTCTTGCGCTGGGATGTAACAGCTGCATCTTCAGTAGTTATGATGGGGTTGGCCCTAGTCGAACCACTAGTACCATCCGATGAAGATGACGACATGTCTTCCCCTACAAAACCATCAACAAACCATATGGCAATTAATTCGCCTTGGAGTTCCATAACTCAGCCCAGGACTGGAGACTAACTAGGGCGGCAAAAGGGAAAATAATACAAAAAGAAAGACATGCATAAATTACTTCCTGAACTGTTCAGAAATATTTTCTATCGGTAAACACATGAGCTGCCGATAGACCATAACAATTACCTCCACAGAAGACAATTTTTCTATCGGCAAACCCGTGAGATATCGATAGAACATAACAATGTTCTCTACATATGGAATTTTGTTGACAAGCCACCATTCACTGTCATCACAGAACATTCTCGATGATTTTCTATACTAATATTCATGGGCCAGCATTATTATTTCACACGTAAATATGCACACAAGCATCTAAGTGCCACTGTGCATAATCTTTAGCCTGTATGTGAGTCATCAGGACTTCACATCTATTAGGTTGGGAAAAGTCATGTATAGGCATTTGAAACATATACCTCGAAGACCCATCCACATTACCATATATTCATACCAAGTGAGTAAAAATTCCCAACCAAACTAGTACATTGCATGGCTCATGTCCTTCCAGATCCAAATTAAGTTTTACTACTTGTGCAGAAATATTTTCTATCGGTAAACACATGAGCTGCCGATAGAATATGTGTAAGAACACCTCCAACATATAATGTGCATTACATGGCAGTTGGATACAATTGATCACACATACAGCAGTATAGATAAGTTAAAATCTCAAAACAGGTTCATTACAGCACTGGAACATATTATGTAAACCCTAATTTAAATCAACATTGCCTGCGGATTGTACATAATCCAACACAATAGGGAACCCTAGTGTAATTGCAAAACTCGAAGAATTAGTACGTGCAAAACACTAGTATCAAATAAGGAAGATGCTGGAAATAGAATGACGAATTAGGGTATTTACGGTGGCGATCAGTTCTGGTGATGGAGAGGCGGTGTAGAACACAGTGGCGGCCGGCGAAGGACAAAAATAAGAACCGGTGGCAGTGGCGAACCAGTGTCCAGCCGGCGATCGTTGTGTGGGAGAGAGGAAGTGAGTGGTCACGGCGGAGGTTGTGGTTTTCTTCGCTCTCGAAGAGACGCAGTGCTCTAAGGTGGAACTGTTCGAGTGGAGGGAGACCCAAGGGCCGTGTACGAGTAATAAAGCAGTGGAGAAACTTTTCTATCGGTACAACAAAATGATACCGATAGAATTATTTACTTTTCTATCGGTACAATAAAATAGTACCAATAGAACAAGTAAATTTCCCGGAAAAATATTTGAAGTAGTGGATACTTTTTTCTATCGGTATAAACAATAAAATCCCGTGAGACCAATTTTCCCCAGAAAAATTTTTTAATTAAGTGCTTGAGATTATAGTATTGGGTGCCCTTTTCTATCGGTAAAAACAACAAAATACCGTCAGAGTAATGAAAAGGTACACACAATTTAACATCAAACAGACCGTGGTTGAAAGCTGCAGAATGATAAAGAAAGAGGGAAGATAGCCGGAAAATTGGAAAATTGACATAAAAAGAAATTGTTCATTCATTGTTGTTTTATCACTTACAAAAAAAAAATAAAACCCAAAATGCTAGGTCAAGGGGTGGTCTTAGCCCTGGCTGCATGTAGAATAGAGTCAGTTAGACTTGCAGCCAGGACGCAGGACTCCTCTAGCGACAAGTTGTCCCTAGGATCAACTACTACCGCGTCAAGAAGGCTTGCGACCTCCCTCAGCTTCGCTATGGTATCCTTCATAGTCAAACCGCAGCCAGCGATGGTCATATCAGCGGCTTTTCTTCTCCTCGTGAAGACGCCTCGTCCTCACCCTAGCATTGTCACCATCCGTCTTCATGCGCTTAATGCGCTGGAAGAGATCGTCAAGGTCAAGCCGTAGCTGAGTGTGCTTGTCTGTAAGGAGCTTGTGCTCCTCCTGGAGGGCCCTCAGGTCGGCCTTCACTTTGGCAATGTCTTCCACGTCTACCATTCCCTGTGCAAATCAACAGGTCAAGAATGAACTGAACATGGATTAACAATACAGGGGTAAATCGAGGAGATTTAGATTTCTTACCGGGGAGGGCGTGGCTGACGATCCCATGGAGGTTGCCATTGTGAAAGAGAAGATGAGGAGTCGAACCGTTCGAGAATTAGAAAAACAACAAAATACCGCGATGCATGGCGAGGTACTTATAGAGTTTCCAAGGCGACGCATGGCGACACGGTTGAGAATTCAAAGCGGCAGAGTATTCTTCTATCGGTAAAAACAGGAAAAAACCGTCGGACAACAAATACCATGAGACTAACGAATTTATTCTAACAGTAAAATAGAACAATACCGATAGAAAAAGTAAACTTTTTGAAAAGTTTTGAAGTGCCTGAGAGAAGTGCCTGAGACACATGAAAGTAGCGGATGTCCTTTTCTATTGGTAGAAATAACAAAATACTGTCAGAAAAAAGGAATTTTTGCAGAACTTAATTTGAAGAAGCAAGAGGCAGTTTTGAGATTTTTGCAAGTGCTATTTGAAGGGAAGAATTAAGTATTTACAGGATAAAGGTACTGTACATGTTAGAACTCATGCTGTGGAGTAAAATTGAGATGTATTAATGCTGTGAACTAGCTTATCATTAAGTTCTAAAGAAAAATGTACCGCCTGATGTATTAATGATAAGTTCCTCACCTTGCTGCAGAACTTGTGGGCTGTTTGCTTGGCATTTATCCCTGAAATAGAAATTAATCATCAATGGTTCTCAACCCATAATCCTTCTTCGTGGTCATCTCGCAGATACGTTGTTTCGTCGATATCTTCAGTACGGATAGATTGAATGTCCTCTAAAAATGGAGGTATTTCATCGAATTGGTTATACTCCTCTTCGTCGACAACATCTTCGACCCCAACAATACGTCTCTTGCTGTGGAGGACAACAGGCAAGTTTGGATTGGCCGGATCAACGATGTAGAATACCTGTGTGGCTTGCTTTGCAAGTATGAATGGATCGTCTTGGTGTCCGACTCTACCAAGATCGACGAGAGTAAACCCGTAACTGTCAACTTGAACACCTCGAGGGATTTCGACCCATTGGCATCGAAACAGGGGAATCTTAAGTAATCCATAATCGAGTTCCCATATTTCGTCAATAGCACCGTAATATGAGTTCAGCGCCCTTACTGACCTGGCATCCTCGGAAATAGCAAACAGTGTCACTCCGTTACATTGCGTGCTACTCTTGGCGTCTTGAGCTCTTGTGTAAAATGAATACCCATTGATGTCGTACCCCTGCCAAGTCCCTACAGTGAATCTTGGGCCTCTAGCCAACCATGTCACAGTTTCACTTACGGAGCCCTCGGCAGCTCGCGTGACTCTTTCTTGGATCCACTCAGCAAATTTCCTGTTATGTTCTCTACTGACCCAAACGTTTGACTTCGAAGGATTCTGTGACCGTAACATTACCTTGTGCTCGTGTATGTATGGCTCGACCTCCGTCATGTGTTGTAAGACCCAAAAATGTGATTTTGCGTACACATCACGAGCGGGGACGATAGCTTTGAATCCAATCGTTCTGATTCCCTGAAGCCTACCCTCGTGTCGGGTACTAGGAATGCCAATTGGGTCAACCCCGGCCATATAATATGTGCAAAATTCAATCACCTCCTCGGCGGCATAACCTTCCATGATACTCCCCTCGGGTCGACGACGAGTCCGTACGTATCCCTTCAATACACCCATAAATCTCTCAAATGGATACATGTAGCGCAGGCACATGGGTCCACAAAACTTAATTTCTCTGATAAGGTGAACAATCAGATGGACCATAACATCAAAAAAGGATGGAGGGAAATACATCTCGAGCTGACAAAGAGTTGTAACCACGTCGCGTTGCAAAGCGTCCAATCCATCCGGATCAATTACCTACGAGGACACAGTTGCGCCAAATATTCATATCAGAAAAATCTTCTAATTAAGCTCCACAGATGGAGGTAATGAACTGATAGTACGAGTGCACGTACTTACCTTGCAAGATATTGCGTTGAAGAAATAACATAGGTTTGTGATTGTCTCTCTGACTTTAACTGGGAGAATGCCTCTGATAGCAATGGGAAGCATTTGTGACATCAGGACATGACAGTCGTGGGACTTCGTGCCAACCAGTCTTAGGTCCTTCATGGACACAAGTTTTTTCAAGTTCGCGGAGTACCACATGGAACTTTAACACCGTGCAGGCACCGACAGAGATTTGTTTTTTCACTCTTGGACAACGTATAGCAGGCCAGAGGGAGGTATGTACGCTTTCCATTCTCTAAAGGTGCAAGCTCAGTCCTTATCCCCATTTCCACCATGTCACGACGAGCTTTCACACCATCCTTTGTCTTTCCCGGAATGTTCAACAACAAACCAATCAAACTGTCACAGACATTTTTCTCTACATGCATGACGTCAATGCAATGTCAAACTTGTAAGTGCTCCCAGTACGGTAGATCCCAGAGAATCGATCTCTTCTTCCAAACATTTTTTTCTCGAGGTTTAGAATGCTTACTGAACTCAACTTTGATGTCGTTCACAGGCGAGTAAATCTCCTTACCGGTCAGAAACACTGGAGCTGATCCCTTCTCAGGCTTCCCGTTAAATGATTTCCTCTTCTTACGGTACGTGTGATGCACCGGAAGAAACCTGCGGTGACCCATGTACACTGTTTTCCGGCAGTTTCGCAGCTACATGCTCTCAGTTTCATCTAGGCAAATAGGGCAAGCCTTGGCTCCTTTCGTACTATACCCCGACAAATTGCCGTAGGCCGGAAAATCATTTATGGTGCAAAATATCAGCGCCCGCAAGATCAAATTCTCTTTCTTATATACATCCCACACCTGCACACCCTCGCTCCACAATTTCTGTAAGTCCTCGATTAAAGGCGCTAGAAACAAGTTAATATCATTTCCGGGTTGTCTGGGTCCTAAGATTAGTAACGCCATCATGATGTACTTGCGCTTCATGCATAACCAAGGAGGAAGATTGTAGATGCATAAAAGAACCGGCCAAGTGCTGTGCCGGCTGCTCATATTACCATGTGGGTTCATAGCATCTGTACTCAGCCCGAACCTTACATTCCTAAGTTCGCCGCCGAACTCAGCAAATGTTCTGTTGATGTTTCTCCATTGAATAGAATCAGCTGGGTGTCTCAATTTTCCGTCTTGTTTCCGGGCTTCAGCATGCCAAGGCAAGTGCTTCGCAACTTTCGGATTTGCAAACAGCCGCTTCAATCTAGGTATCACAGGCAAGTACCACACAGTTTTTGCCGGGGGTCCTTTCTTTACCTCGTGACGTTCACTGTCAATCCGGTCCCTATGCGTATACCTCGATGCGCCGCATGTTGGATAAACATGCAAACTGTAGTACTCGTTACGGTACAACACACAATCATTTGGGCATGCGTGTATTCTTTCGATTTCCATTCCCAACGGACACAACAGTTTTTTGGCTTGGTAAGTAGATCTTGGCAACTCATTTCCCTCTGGAAGCATGTCCGCTAGAAGATCCAATAGTGCCGTAAAACTCTTATCACTCCAACCGTTTCCTACCTTCAAGTTATATAATCTCAGCACAAAAGACAGTTTTGTAAATGTTGCACATCCTGGGAACAGAGGCTTCTCAGAGTCAGCAATCAGTTTCTCAAATTCACAGAAGTCATTTTCGTTGTAATCTTCCTCTACATCACGTAACATCTCATCTAGATTGTCATCATCATCATCTACATGCACATCGGAATGAACATTACCAAAATTGGGATGATCATCGATATTATTGCAATCCACATCCGAGTCGTGCTGATTGGTAGTAGTGGTGCTTGTTTCCTCAAGATCTTCGCCATGCCATATCCAACGGGTGTATCGCGTGTTAAAACCACGACGAATCAAATGACTCTTAATTTGATCAGAGTTGCTATACCTCTTCAAGTTCATACAATCTGTACAAGGACAGAGCATATTTTTCTCTCCCTTCCTCTCCTTTTGTTGCTCAGCAAATTTAATAAACTCATTCACACCATCCAAATATTCAAGAGTAGTACGTTTTATTCCATACATCCAATATTTCCTGTCCATCTACAATTAACAAAATTTAACGAGTAAGCCATGCATGAAACCTGCCCGATTAAGTTATGTATATGTACATGTACAGCCTCTTATAACAGATACATGTGTTGAACCCTAGCCTGACGAAATTAACACTAATTAATCTAGCTAACTACACAATACAAGCTAGTTAGCTCCTAAAACATGACGCATTTCCATCTACCAAGCTCCCAAGCTTAGAGCTACAAACTTGGAACTACACAATACAGCTAGCTTGCAAGTAGAGAGGAAGGGAGATCTAGAGGGAGAGAGAGATAAGTGTCAACGATTAAGCGTACCTTAAAGAGAGGGGCGCAATCAACTTCCCTCCAGCCTGCGCTGATCACCCTAGCAGTGTAGCTGAAACTTTCGTCACAAACAGAGAGACACAGAGTGCAACAGAACAAATTAAAGAGTAGCACAGTAATGCACGAGTGGGGTTTTCCTTATAATGGACATTTTTCTAACGGTAAATACATGAAATAACCGTTAGACTAACTTAGGTAATTTGCCGCTCACATATTCTATCGGTAAAAACACACACATACCGTTAGAGAATGTACATTCCCGAACAAGTACAGGACTTCTTCTTTCGGTAAATATGTGTATTGACCGTTAGATCATGCATGACACAGCACGTACATGAGTTTTTCTATCGGTAGATATGTGTACGAACCGTTAGATGATGCATGACACACGAGCAAGAGTTTTTCTGTCGGTAAATATGTGTATTTACCGTTAGAATATGCATGACTGAGCAAATATATGTGTTTTCCTATCGGTAAATATGTGTACTTACCGTTAGAGGAGGTACTAGTACCAAAATGGGACAAACATGCATGCACATGCCATTTCTCACATTCAAGGAATCATATCAATGTAACATCAAACAGATATATCTTACATCAAACAGATCTTACATCAAACGGATCTTAACTAGAAGATAAAGCAATATATTTCAAGAAATGCTAATTTGTGGATTAACTAGGAGACACAAAAATACTTTTCTTAGGTACTTGGGACTTCATCTTGCCAAAGAAATTACACATGCTAGTTCACAAATTCAGGTACAAACATACACATGCCAGTTCACAAATTCAAGTGCATGTCTGAAACAGCAGTACAAATACACACCTACCTACCAATACAATTAAATACACAAATACTCCCTGCACATTCAAGTTCATGTCCCAATTAGCAATACATGATACACAAATATACAACAATATACAAATACAACAATTCACACATTCGATGTATATTAGAAAAGCCACGTCTGAAATTAACAATACATCACGACGAGGACCCAGTGGCCCATACATTTTACATAAAAGAGAACCTTTGCAGGTTGCCACAATGCAACTACCGACTACAAGTTAGACCTAATACATCACAAATCCATTCATCCAAAACAGCAAATGTCTGAACCACATTGGACTTAACCGTAGGAGTTCAGTTCGAAGACGCCCGAGGAGCTGGAACTGCCGTCGACATACATTTGTACGTATTGGTGATTTCCTCAGACTCAAACTCGATCAACTCAACTCAACTCAACTCAACTCCATTAACAAAAAGAACCTACCTTCCAAGATATTTTCTGTGTAGTGATGGTGTAGAATGGCTGCGCAAATAACAACAATTCTTCTTCTCCAAGCAGGTAAGCATCTGGCCACAAGCTGGTGCATGCAAAAAAATGTAAGATGCTTTCTATAGGTCCTGATTTGAGAAACTGTCGCGCCCCGCACAGGGTACCACGACTACTCCCGTGGAGACCTAGCTCGCTGCAGCTGGCCTCATACTTACATACCACTAACTTCCCAGGATAAGTCAAGCACAGGAGTTCATTGCAGCAGAGTAACTTACAAAATATCATACATAAACAGTATGGCCTGCTGGCCTGGTACAGTAAAAGAGTAATACAATGCCTTCATGGCACAAATGGTCTAATTAAAACAAAAGACAACTACTCGGCGGAAGCTAGGCGAAACCCCACAGTCGTAAGAAGTTGACAGCAGAACAACACACATCAAGGCTCTGGCAAAACTGGCTCTCTTCCTTCTGGATCCACGAAATCTTCCAAGCCTTCGTCTTGGTCATGAAGCACTCCATCTATTGTTGATAAGTTGCAAGGGTGAGCACTTACGTACTCAGCAAGTCATAGGGAAGGTAGAGATACATATAGTATAAATGACATGAACCTATGCTATTGGGGAAAGAGTGAAGGGTTTTTCTCAAAATACATTTCTTTCTCATTTCTTATTCAACTTCCAATCATACTCATGGCAGTAAATTGTCGCGCCCCGAAACTGGGACTACGACTACTCCTGTAGAGACCTAGCTCACTGCAGCTAGTCCCATATATGCATAGCATACACATACCCTTGACGTCCCAGGATAAGTCAAGCACAGGAGTATATCACATTGCAACAGAGTAACTTACAAAATAGTTAAGCAGTGTGGCCTGCTGGCCTTAATATTACATAAGGAGATTACAATGCCTTCACGGCATACATGGTTTAGCAAAATATCATCTACACAGCAGAAGGTAGGTGACCCACCCACAAAGAGAAGTGGACGGCAGAACAACACACATCAGGGCTCTGGCAGAACTGACGCTCCTCCTTCTGGATCCACGAAGTACTCCATGCCTTCGTCTTGGTTGTAGAACGCTCCATCTACTGAATTGTAGGTTGCAAGAGTGAGCACTTATGTACTCAGCAAGTCATAGGTAAGAGTAGATACATATAGTAGAGGTGATATGAACCTAGACTAGTCAAGAATTATGGATGTTTGTAAAATAATCTTTCTCTTTCCTGGCTCAACTCATGGCAGCACCTTTCTATAATATAACATCGTCATTCATGTTCACTAAATTATAGCACTACCGCGACATGTCAACACATGACCGCCCACGGCAGCACTCCTTATCATGACAACACATGTCATTTGGGTAATCTTGATTTAATATATTTTATTTAGAAAATAATACTTGCGTCACACCCCGTGGATTTAATCCACCGTAGCAGACTCCTAAGACTCGGGAGCACGAAGTATTCGAATACATTTTTAACTCTGCAGAGAGGTACCAATTTACCCGCAAGATATTCCACTTTCAAGCCCATCCTATCAGAATGATTGGACCCCTGACTCACTTCATACTGTGAGCGGCAAGGTGGAGATAACAGGAACTTTTGTTATGTTTCACTTACAATTCACCCCTGACCCTGCAGTTTTCTTCACACAAACCGCAGTTGTGGCGGGCTATACCCCCACCCATAAGCCTCTTCCCATTACTGGGTCAACGTGCTTGATCAAATCACATTCAGTGATACGTGGAGGAGCTGAACCCCGTGAGTTTAGTGTATTACTGTCCATCTCATGCAGGGGTTTCATGTACGATTCACATAAGTACTCGTTCAGGCCTGTCCCATACCAGGCTTGCGGTTAGTACGTTTGTTCATGCCACTAGACGCACAACACAAGGTTCTAGTCCTTATATGCCAGTGACCAGACCATCCACAACCCTGCACCTTCAGTGCCTGCACATCCTTTGCAGTCTAGCACCTCCAGTGCTACCACCATTCCATACCATTTCCTGGTCACGGCTAGGGTTTTATTTCATGAATATAAGTATATAAATATATAATAGTTCATGGCTCAAAACTTGTTTATTTCACATTTCACAGATAACCAGTCCAGTACTGCCAATTCATAAATCAACCATTTCCAATCTTTCTCATGCAATATTATCTATATTCAAGGTTATGTTATAGCAACTCTTAAAATATAGGTTCGAGATGACCAAGAATATGACTTGCCTTCCGCGTCGTAAAATACAGCAGTTGATGTCGGGTCAACAGTGAAGTCCTCGAACTGGGGCTCTTGATCTGCTCTCCAATCAAACAAACAACCAATAATCACAATCTTTTCAATACAATATTATACTATATGCAATAATGCAAAGATGAAGTCTTGATGATTCTGAAATGATTAGGTTAGTTGCTGAAGGTTTACAAGGTTCCAAATGTCTCAAAATATCAGAATGATATCAAGGTTGCGACTGGTTCGCTCAAAAACAGCGAACGTCTTTAGGTCGACATTCGGTTCAAGGCATCGACATAGGGTCGATGGATGACAACTTGTGGCAGTAGAATAAAATGTAGAGCACAACTCCACAAGTCTAAGGGACAAGGTTATTTCCAGTTTGCACAACTGAAAAGAGGTGAAAAGAGCTAATGCCACTGGCTGACATGCTCTGGCATAGGGCTGACAATGCCAAAATCTAGGGTTTTAGCATAAACTGCAGTTCAAGGGCTCAAATCAAGTTGTGATAGAAGAAGAAATTGCTGATCACAACCTCAGGAATCTAAGGGACAAAGTTATGCTCAAAATGCACATCTGGAAGGAAGTGAAAAGGACTAATGCCACTGACTGACATAGCCTGGCATTGATCTTGACATGGCCAGAAACTAGGGTTTGCCATATCTTTTGATCTAGAGCTCCAAATGATGCACCACTTTGTCTGGGAGGTAGGCAATGATAACAGGAACAAATCATTCAACAGGATCTAGGGCAGAAGATGGCTAGAAGGTGATGAACTGAGGTGAACTAGTTGCACTGGAGCAGTTCTGGACAAGATTTTGGCATGGCTATAACTTGAATTCTGGGCAGTTTCAGAGATCGAGCTAGAAGGCAAAAATGTTTAGGAGGTTGAGGTACACTTGAATGACAAAGTGGATGAAGCTGAAACGGCCAGGAATAGGTTTTCCGGTGATCAACGCCGGGGAAGAAACACTGCCATTTGGGGGTTTTCGATTTAGGCCGAATGAACTCAATTCCAAGCTTGGAGAGTGAAAGAGAGGTAAGAGGAAGCTACCTGCACGATCAATTTGGCCGGAGGATGGCCGGAGAAGCCTGGCGACGATCGCCGGCGACTGGTGGAGCTCAAAATTGGGGAAAGCTTCGATTGAAGCTCAATCTGGAGATCTGGATGCATAGGCTTGCTAATTAGAGCTCACTGATCAATTTGTTTCACAGATTCAAAGACTAATTCGGGGTAATTTGGCCTGCATTGCCGGAACAGGGCATTTAGCAATTCCGACGATCACCGGCGTTAGGGTCCACCGGAGAGCAATTCAATGCAACAGTACAATCAGGAGGATGAGAGGTACTCACTGCTAGCTTCAATTTGGCAGGAGATGCTACGGTCGAGGCTGCCACCGTGAAGCTTCTTGCTGGACTCGCCGGAGAAGACGACGACAGTGAGAGAATTTGCAAAATTGGCTAAGTCCTGATGAAGTGAAGCTGTTACAAGGTATGGGGTTGCTTTTATAGGCCAGAGGCAGAGCTTGCAAGGAGGTAGCAGCAAGGAAATTGGCGCCGGGGACTTGACTGGCCGGGCGTAGGCGCGGCAACAGTGACGGTGAAGCGATGGCGCACAGGCGATGGAACGGTTGATGCTACTGTTGCTTCATCGGGACGCAATGGTGTCGGGCGGTGCAAAACAGTGGCGACAACGGCTGGCAAAGCAAGCAACGTGGCGAGGAGTTGCTGACGACGATCGCGCACGGGAGCAAGGCTGTTCAACGACGCTGCCACGACGATGGCTAGTACACAGACGCGTGTGCACATGCAAACTCAAGTGAGCATGAGCTCAGGCGCAGGCGAGGCGTGGCCGGCGGCGAGCAAGCGCGGCGCAAATGCACGGCGATCTCTGGTCGTGCACAGCAGCTGCTGTCCTGGTCGAATCTGGACTTGTTTGCAATTTCCAATTCTTGATTTGGACTGATCTGTAAATCTGGAGATTTGGAAGGTTTGATCTGATTTTGATTCTGCTGATTTGGCAAACTTGATTCAACAGATGATTTGGCATAGATTGAAGATAAAATTTGAGATGTTCGGATGATTTTTGATATGAACTGTAAACAGAGTAGATTAGGGTAAAATAAGTCTGAATCTTATTGATCTCGAATTCTGGGATTTAGGGTCTGATTTTGAGATACTCATAAAAGAAGGATTTGTGTTGAAAAGCATTTGGGAGGTGTTCCCTGAATCAGATTTGAATTTGGAGATGATTTGCAATATTTTGCCTTTTCAGGCTTCTGGAAAATCTGGAAAAGGACTGATCTGCGATACTCTTGGACTGATTTGCGAAAAGAGTCTAGATGGTAAAATCTGGCTGCCAACTTTTTGGATTAAGGTATTGGCATACCCTTGATCATAATCCAAGAATAATCTGGTCTGATCTTGGCTAAGATTTTGATTAAATCTGAATTTCTGAAACTTAGGGTAAAAGGTAATAACAGATATTCTGTTTTCGAAAACAGAAAAGAGTTGATAAATCTGGAGATTAGGAATAGAATTGAATCTGCGTTCTGAAGGCTTTTAGGTTTAGGATAACTGATAAATCAAATCTGGCAAGTCAGATCTTGACTTGGGGTCACAGGATAGATTTGGAGATTTTAGGGCTAGAACAGAATAAAGCTGAGGCTGCTTTGGTTGATCTAGAAGAGACATATGCATGCATGACTTTTAAGAAAGAAACTTTTCACCCCAAAACTCAGGATGTTACATAAATAAATCATATTGATGGTGATACATATATCCCATATCCAAGGCGATATTTCCTCATATCACATTACTTTTATTCAAGCCTTTCAATCTTATACTCATAGCAGTATTTCATAAACTTAGGGCATAAACCACATGCCTCTTAATTATCATATGCTTAAGGAAAATCCACATGCCTCTTAGTTATCATATGCTTAAGGCAAATCCACATGCCTCTTAGTTATCATATGATCTCTATATTATGGTATTACCGCGACACGTCAACACATGACAGCCCGCGACAACGCCCCTTATCGTGACAACACATGCCACTTGGGTAATCTTGAGCTAACAAATTTTAGTTTATAAAACAATACTTGTGTCACACCCCGTGGATTTAATCCACCGCGGCATACTCCTAAAACTCGGGAGCACGAAGTATTCGAATACATTTTTAAACTCTGCAGAGGTGTACCTCTTTTTAAATCCACTTTTTCACTCGACTTTCAAGTCGGGCCAACTCCATGCGACTTATACACATGTGACAAGGCCGAGATCACACAACGTTTTGCAGTCCAGTATTAACAGTATCCCTGCCCGGTAAATGGACAATACCGTCCCAAGTACCATTGTGGGTCCTCCCCACTGCCTTACTTCCTAGCCTGGGTCTATGTTCCCGCAGGACACATAACCTCTTTTGATTACAGTCGCGCACGACTTAATCTGGCGTAGGGCGTCTTCCTTCTTTACACCTTATCCTCTCATAATTTTTCTGATCTCACACCGGCAAAGAAGTTGACTGGCCTGGAGCACATGTAATATGAACAGTACAGCAAACTAGGGCATAGCTATATCTCACAATCTAGGCCGAATTAGAAGTCGTGATAGAAGAAAAAGTTGCTCAGAATGGCCCAAAACATCTAGATGGCAAAGTTTCTAGGGCTGGATTGGCTGGATTTAGGAGATATTGGCTGGAGAAAAGATTAACTCAAACCTGATTTGGGCATTTCTGATTTAAAGTGATCGAACTCAATTCCTTGCTTGTGTATGGTCCTCAGGGTACTAGAAATGCATTGGTGAAGTTAGATTAACAGATTGCTCAACAGAGAAGCTAAATCAATAAGTACAAGTTCATGTTCATGGCTGGAATTTGGGGGTTTTTGTTTTACAATGAATTTGTTCAAACCAATAGCTCAGGGGTCTTAAGTGAGATATTCTAAGCATCTTTCACTACTGGCTCGAAGATCAATTCGTTCTGGAATGAAGTTAATCGCTCGTCGGAGTAAATGAGCAGAAGTGGCAAATTTCGACGATTGAGTGAGATTGAAGTTAATTCCTAGCTCGAATAGGGTGAGGGAGGTAAGGGGAACTTACTGAAGTATCTGGATTGGAGGGGGAAGCAGTGTAGAAGCTTGGCGCCGAAGCTCTTTCTTGCTGCTCACCGGAGAAGAAGAAGACACGGTGGAGTGTGGCGATTTCTGGTGCTTTGCTGTGTGCTGAAGTTGGCTAAGTCCTGAGGGTTATTAATAGGCGATTTGGGGAGGCTGCAACGGCTGGAAATGCACGGGGAAGTGAAGCGGGCTGGAGGTGACAACTCGGCTAAATCCCGGCGAAGTGACGGCCTGCAGCTGGATTAGGGGCTTTAACCTGCTGCTCTGGTGCAGGTGAAGGCGAATTGATGTTGGGCTTCGGCATGGACTCCACGTGGCCGGGTTTTCCTGTTTGAAACGTTGCCGGTGGCGTGCACAATCGGGGAGGATCAGCTGGCCGTGAGGTGAGCCCGAGAAGATCCACAGTGTCAATCATCGAGCACACACGTGGCGGCAAGCAATTGGATGTAGTACTGTAGCTGGAGGTCGAAGCAACGACAACAGCTGGTCAAGTGAACAGTAACTAGTTTATGCTACAGTGCTCGTGATCGATTCAACAGGCGTGGTCGAAGATAGGAGGTGGTCGCAACTTGGTGCTGTGGTCGATTTAAACGGCCTGGCTGTGAACAGGAGATGTGGTCGAAGTCGAACTGAGTGAACAGTAGCCCGTGGTCGAACCAGGGGCCTGGTTGTGATGATTTTTGATGGGTTTTGGACTAATTTGCAAATCTGGTCTTAAAGAGGATTAATTTGGAATTTGATTCCATGGCTGAGTATAATGTTTCTATTAGTACCCATTTAGCTCAAATCTGGAGAAAGTTTGATAAGATTTGAGGGATTTCACCTATTTTCGAAAATAGGGTAAAATTAGGGTAAAATAGATCCGGATTTTGTCGATCTCAAATTCTGGTAGTTGGGGTGAGATTTTGAAGTCTGGACAGAAGGGAAATCTGTATCAAATAGCATTTGGGAGGTGTTCCCTGAAGAAATTCTGAGGTTGGAGTTGATTCGTGGATTTTAGCCCTTTTCAGGCTTCCAGGTAAACAGAAAAACGACTTATTCGCAGTAAAATCTGGACTAAACTGCGAAAAGTGCTTAGATGAAACAATCTGGTTCCCAACTTTTTGGAGTAAGTTGAGGATATACTTAGGAACATATTCCAAAAGATACTTGAGTCTGGATAGGGTTAAATCATGATAACTCAATTATTTGGAAACTGGGGTACTTAGGGTAAATCTGAATTTCCTGTTTTCGAAAAACAGAAAGAGCCTTAGATACTGGGTGTTAGGGTTAGAATTCAATCTGGCTCCTGAAGACTTTTATCTTCAGAGTAACTGGTAGGTTAAATCTGGATGGTCAGATCTTGATCTGGATCTAGAGAATAGATTTGGAGATTTTTAGGGTTTGAGAGAGATTAGGGTTCAGCTGATCTGGCTACAACTACAGGGATACATGCATGCAGGATTTTATGCAAAAACTTTTCACCCCCGAAACCAGGGTGTTACAGAAACACGCCGGGATTAAGGATCTTCTCGACCGAGCCAACCAAGATCTCGCCCTTCATGTCCTTCCAGCTCTCGACGGTGATCTTCACCGTTTCTTTCGCCAACAAGCCAACGTAGGCAGCGTACTGCGATGAAGAACCGTGAAATACGTTGCCCCTCATGAGCATCATCCAAGGACTTGAACAGATCATAATCATATTGAAAAGAAGACACATCAAAATGAAGGATACAAAAAAAGCGGAATTATTGCCATAATCGGATTAGAATAATCTAACAATATTGCAGAAATTTTACGTACCTTCCTTGCGATGCCGAAGTCTAGAGGGCGTCGATGGAGGTGCGGAGGTGCAGCGGTCCCCTGTAGAGGTGCGCCGGCCATCCATGGAGCTTACGGGTTAGGACTATGAGCCCCAGATGAACTGTGAGAATGAAAGAGACATACGTGTGTATTTATACAACTATATACTTTCTATCGGTACAAAACCAGCATACCGTTAGTAATAAAAACATCTGTAGAAGGCGAATGGTTCTATCGGCACAATACATATTACCGATAGGAATTTTTGTACATACTCTATCGGTGTGTACGTACATTCCCGATAGAATATTACAAGTTGTAGAAGGCCAACAGTTGTAAGATATTTTTTCTATATTCTAACGGTATAAACATTCATTACCGATAGAATAAAACTATTTGAGATGAACAGTTCTAAACAATTTTCTATATATTCTAACGGTACAAGAATCCATTACGATAGAATAAAAATATTTGTAGAAGGCCAACGGTTCTATCGGCGCACTACATATTGCCGATAGGAATTTTTAATATACTCTGTCGGTATATTCATACAGTACCGATAGAATAAGTCTAGTTGTAGAAGTCGACCAGTCCTATCGGCGCACAACATTCTCCCGTCAGTACTTATGCATCTCTTCTAATGGCAAATTTGTTCATCACCGCTAGAGTAAATCATACTGCTTCTTCTATCGGGAAGTTTCTTACAAACCGATAGGAAAAATACACCCGATGGCCTTTTATGACCTCGAGGCACATTTTCTATCGGTTTTCAACTAAATCGCTAATAACTGATAGAAAATAGGGGTTAGTAGACTGCATTTCTGTACTAGTGTTCCCTCGGCTGGGACGGGAGCGTGGCTCACTGCGGCCGTGAGCCGGGCCGAGCTCCGTCCAGTAGAGTAAGGGAGCCTATTCAGAGCTTGTGGTACACATTTGCTCAACCTCCTCCCGGGTAAAGTGGATCTGATCCACCGGGGGAGCCCTCAGGGCGGCCCCGAGGGAGGAGGGAGCTTGTGCGCGGCTATTACCAGATCGGAGGGTACTACCGGGGTGCGGGTGGAATCCGCCGCCGGGCAGGCCCCCGGAGCGACATCCGGAACTGGAGAGGGGGGTCCCTCACGGGGGAGGTCCCACGGTGGCGTGGGAGCCTTCCCGCGGGCCGCCTTTGGCGCGGCAGATGCGACCGGCTGGGCGGAACCGGTTCCCGGTGTGGGTAAAACTTCCGGCGCGAGATGGCCTCTCTGTCTCGGGAAGATCCCCGGTGCATGGTGAGGCCCCGGCATGGCGAAGGCTCCGGGCAGAAGGTAAACCCCCGGCATCGGGAAGGCTCCCGGCTCCAGGAAGGCTCCGGATGAGGGACCCGCCGGAGGGACGTACCCCCCGGTGGGGTAGTAGGTCCCGGGAGCGACCGGGCCTCCGAGGATGGGAGGGGCCACTGAGTGTCCCATAAACGGGGGCATGGACCCATGAACGGGAACTGCGGCGGATAGATGGGAACCGGCGGCCGCGCCAAAACGCGGAGTAGCTCATCCATGGAGCATTGGGCGGAGAGTTGGCCCTCGATAAGAGCTTTGAGTAAGGTGTCGTAGGAAACCGAGGGTGCCGTTGGGGGGAGGCTAGTCCCCGCTAAGGCGTCTGTGGTCACTGGGCTGGGCTCGGAGGTCTGTCCACCGGAAGTAACCGGAAGGACTAGAGGTGGTACCTTGGTTTGGCCACGTCCGGCCGGAAGCGCCGGGGCGGTCGTGTCTGGAGGGGGAGGCACCGGGTCACTGGGACCGGTGTAACATCCCAAATTTTGTCATCTCTTTAGCTTGCCAGTCAGCGTATCTTCATTGGATTCTCGGATGTCTCAATCCCATTTTTGATCTTTATCCCAGAATTATGATCTTAGGTATGCCACTACCTTAATTTA
Source organism: Pharus latifolius (assembly GCA_019359835.1). Classification (NCBI taxonomy): domain Eukaryota; kingdom Viridiplantae; phylum Streptophyta; class Magnoliopsida; order Poales; family Poaceae; genus Pharus; species Pharus latifolius. The sequence goes on along the minus strand of CM033321.1, from coordinate 68,472,901 downwards.
AAAAGTTGGCCGATAAACTCCGCCTTTCAGACTATTTTCGCTTTTTAGTCCAAAAGTATCGCAAATCAGTTCTTTTAAGATTTGTCAGAAGCCCAAAAAGACCAAAAGTCTCAGACCATCTCCAAGCTTTCATCTGATTCAGTGAACATCTCCCATTCACTATTCTAGACATTCTTCTCTTCAGGAAGAATTTCAAAAACTGAACCGAAACCCTAGTTTCAGCCTCGCCAAAGTTTCAAACCCTAATTACCCTGTTTTCGATTTTTGTCAAAACCACCAGATCTTGTTGGATTTTACCGTTTTTCCTATTGGATGAGTCTAAGACATTTAGTAATACTCATCTGCAGGACCAGATCTCAGATCAGCCCTTTAGATCTCCATATTTGCAAATAGGCCCAAGATCCCGAAAGAAAACCTTGCAAATTAGTCCAAGTTCTTTGCAGAACAGTCCCTGGTGCAAATTTTGGAAATTGCAGATCAGCCCTAGCCTTCTTGTTCTGCCATTTTCGACCAAGCCCCTAGTCGTTGCTCTCGACCAGAGCTCCAGCACCGTTGTGACCAGAGCCTCGCCACCTCACCTCGCCGCAGGAACTCGCCGCCGACGAAGTCTCCCGCGCAGCCACCACCGTCACCGCCACGTAGCACCACCTGTGCGCAACCATGCCGCCACCGTGGAGCCACCGTAGCCGCGCCTGTGCCATGCTTTCCTCGCGCGCGCGCGTGCTCCAGCAGCAAGAAAGCAATGCCACGTTGCAGCCATGCCGAAGCCAGTAATCACGTCGCCCTGCTCCAGCCGATTTCGCGTGATCCCCCCCCTTCTCTGGCACAGTCTTTGCCGCGTCCCGACGTCGCCTCGAACGCTTCTCCGGTGTCAGCCACGAATCCCGCTTGATTTGCATCAACTCCCAAGAGCTCAGCCCATCGCCTATATAAGCTCCCCCTCAACCGCAGCATCACTTCGCACCACACCCCGCAGCTGCATTGCTTTAGCCCTAGCACCAGGAAGCAACCGATCTCCCAGCGCCGCCGTGAACAGCTTCTTCTCCGGTGAGCTAGTTTTGAGCTCACGATGCCAGCCTCAACCGCAGCTCCCTTCTTCAATCCAAGACCACCAGTAAGCATCTCCCATCCCCCTCTCCGTACCATAGCATCCAATTGGCCCCCGGCGAACCCTAACGCCGGCGATCGTCGGAAAAGCTCAAATGCCCTGTTTCCTCAATGTTGCCCGAGTCGATCCAAATCAACCCTCGTGCCAGTGGTAAAAGTTGTTCAGTAGACGTAATTGAGCAAGCCTACGAGTTTGGAATTCGAAATTAAGCTAAGATTGTAGCCTCCCGTAGTTTGCGCGCCACCAGTGAACTGGTCCTCGTCGCCAAGCCACTCCGGCCATCCCCCGGCCGAATTGACCCCACCAGTAGTCTTCAAACCTCACCCTCTCACTCCCTGAGCAAAGAATTGAGCTCAAAGTCTCTGAATTGAAAACCCCCAATCTCCAGTGTCGTCTTCTCCAGCGCCGGTCGCTGGAATTTCTCCCCGGCCGATCTAGCCCCGTAAACTTTGTCTCTTAGATAGATCTCAGTACTCTGAGTAACATTGTCTACTAGCCCGACTTCTGAATCAACCTGAATCAAAAGATATTCCAATGCCAAGATTACTGTCCAGTAGCTCAGTTCATGTCCAGACCACCGTGTTTACTCGCCTGATTTGGCCACCCTCCGACCACTTTCTGCCCTTAAGCCTATTGAGTGTTTTGTTCCTGTTGTCAAGGCCTAACCCCCAGACAAAGTTGTGCATCAATTGGAGCCCTGAGTCAAAAGATATGCCATGCCCTAGTTCCTAGCCATGTCCAGCACTATGTCAGTGCATGTCCACCAGTGGCATTGAGTGATTTATACCTGTTACACTTGAGCAATTGAAATGCCACCTTGTCCATTAGATTCCTGGAGTTGTTCTCTACAACTTTCCCTACTGTCACTTCCCCGGAAAACCTACCTAAGACCAATTTAGGGCTATGTCAAGCCATGAGCCGAATGTCAGCCCTTCGACATTCAAGTCCTTTTGAGCCCATCCCTTCGATCAATATCAAGTGACTTTGTCCAAATCTCTCCCCTGCATGCATGATATATTTTACGTATCATTTCCCATAAAGACTATCTCTTGTATGCTTATGTAGTGTATGTGTGTATTACTTGTATCCGCCGTGGAACCAGAGATTGAAGGAGCGGAAGAAATCTTCGAAGAATCGTCCAAGTAACTAGACCCAACATTGCAAGGCAAGTCTCAAACCCTTGATCATGTCTAGCCTACTATTTTGAAATGAAGTATGTTAACTGTTTTCAAGTATATGCATGCCTTAAGTTCAAATAAGAACTATGTTTCAATAAAGTGATTAGGTATGACCTAAAAGATTGTAAAGCCCCTTTTGACATTGAATATCCCTGCACCCTTGTTACCCTAGATTATCATGCTTAGGCTATGCTATGCTCAAGATTATATGTTAAATACTGAATGGTCACATATGAGAAAAGTATATTCAAAAACCCTTTTGTGAAAGAAAATGTGATTGGAATCGATAGTGAGGATGGTTTGATTGGATGGTGCTGTGTGCGCACTGGGACTGTGAAAGACTCCTCACTAGAGATTCATAAGGACTAGAACCTTGTGTTGTGCTTCTATGCGGCATGAAAAACGTACCAACCACTTGCCTGTTTATGGGACGGGCGTAACTTAGTAGCTTTCTTTAGTATTAGCTTTTCCCTGCAATGGTTGTCGATCCAGTGTCTTGCGAGAACTGGTGGGCCGCAGAAGGCCATGAGTGATGTGAGTTCAGAAAAATCATGAGAGGAAAAGGTGGAAAGAAGGAAGACGCCCTATGCCAGATTAAGTCGTGCGCGACTGTAATCAAGAGAGGCTATGTGTCTTGCGAGAACATAGATCCAGGCTAGGAAGTAAGGCAGTGGGGAGGACCCACAACGGTACTTGAGACTTGACTGTCTATTTACCGGGCAGGGAATAGTTAATGCTAGGACTATAAACTGTTGTGTCACTTCAGCCTTGTCACATGCGTAAAAGTCGCGTGGAGTTGGCCTGACTTGAAAGCTGAGTGATTGGTGGATTAAGGTGGTACACCTTTGCAAAGTTTAAAAAGTATCGGATACTCTGAGCTCCCAGGTTATGGAGTCTGCGCGTTGTGGATTCTATCCACGTCGATGCAGCACAAGTAGCTTTTGGAAAGTTTTTCGCAAAATCTGAGTAAAGTGGTGACTCATGAAAGACCGCTACACATAACATTTCTGAAAACCCAGCTTAGGACTTTAAAAGCCTCTCTTTTGAAAATAAAGATCTTTTCTTCAAAACCAAGTGCGAAAATCTATTCTACTCCTATATATATATAAAACCAAGACCCCTTTTCTTGAAAACCCCTCATCTATATATCTGCATCCTCATAACGGGACTTGCTGAGCATCGTGGAAAAATATGCTCACCCTTGCCTTTACAAACAAAGTCAGAAGAAAAGATTCAAGGATCCCGATCCCTTTAGCCTTGAGCACTGAGAAGAGGAAGGAACCTGTCCAGACGATTTGAGCTTCTAGGAGGGTCATGTGCCAAGTTGAGTTCGATGTGGTAAAGGCCCGAGCGGAACCACTTCAGAAGGAAATGAAGACCTTTGTTATTGCTTTCGTGTTATTGTTTTTATGAAAAACTCTCTACTTTGTATCAACTTTAATTAATGCCATTCTTGGCTTTATGGTAATGTAATAGTGGTCCTCATAACCTTGTACTTGTTTTAATCTATTTGCCTTATTGTTTAAAGTAAATCCTGTTGTTGTGAGCTTGTGATGTACCTTTCTGTGTGCAATCCACCTGGGCGATTGCCATCGGAATCCTCAAATGAGGGTCCCACAACCGGCGTCACCGGGTGGGGTGCGAACCCTCGTTCTTGGGGGAGCCATGGCAATTCGTCACGACGTCCCCACAGTTGGCGCCAATTGTCATGGTATTGCGAATACCCTGACAGGTTTAGTGGAGGTTCCTAGCTAAGCAAAGACGACGCGAGCTTACCGTGCTACCGGTCCTCTCCCGTCGGGCAAACACAGCAAGTGACATGAGGATTTATACATGTTCAGGTCTCAGGGGAGACCCTAGTCCTGTCGATGTGCTCCCAACAAGGGTTGGCTTGGGGAGCTCTCTCATGGGGACTAGCCTCCCCCCAACGGCACCCTCGGTTTTGTGTATTCATGCAAATGAATGGTCCTTAGTTACAGTAGAGTGGTACAAGGGCATATATAGGCCCAAAAGACACAAAAAGACTAGACTACCCTGTCGACGATTCGGACTCGGAGTCCTCAGCCGAACTTATGCAGAATTTGTAATAGTGAGACCTTTCAAGATGACCCTTCGGGAAGGTATGCTGAACAATGGTGAACAGGAGCACAAAGAATTTAGACAGGTTCGGGCCCTCGATGGTGGGAGTAAAAGCCCTACGTCCTGTTGAGATTTCACTAAGTGTGGTAAAATGTTTACAAGTGGAGGAAAAAGTCCTCACAGGCGAGGATTTTTCCCTGTAAAAGTGTATAAAGATAAGCTAAAGAAGACTTAAAAATGCTATATGAAGTGTGCCGTAAACTTGGCTAATTTTTTTATCCCTCCCTTGATTGATGTTTCATGCCATCCTTTTATACTGTTTGAAAGGGTGCCATGTGAAGGAAACTGCATCAATCGGTTGCACGGACGGTTGGATGCGGTTTTTGGAACTGCTCTTAACCTCCACGCAGGTTAAACACGTGTTATTCATGGATAACTGTACGTGTTAACCTCTTGACGGTTGATTCTCCACGTGTAGGAATCTTCGGGATACTTAGAATATCCTGTTATATAGGCAACTGAATAGATGGATCCCAAGTATCCTGATCGGCAGATGTTCTGACCGCGGGATATCGGCTGACCGCGCAATATCCCGAATGTGTAGTTCGCGTATAGCCTACGAACTTCTGACCGCGCATGGCTTACGGTCTGACCGCGTAAGCTGCGACCTGATCGCGTAAAGCTTGCGACCTGAAGCTTGCGACCTCGTGGTGATGCCCCTCAGAATAGCTTGAGTTCGTATCACTAGACACACGTCAGGTTCGAATCTGTCTTGAACCAGAAGTTTATTAGAAGTGACCCGGGTGTCAATCCTCGTCAGCTAGCCCCCAAATTCGAAGAAAATGGAGAGACGTGTTTATTTCGAATTTAAAAACCGTGCATTGGATTTTTAACCCGGCCCTTTAACTTCTCCACTTAGTGGCGCACTAAGTGAAAAACTGGTTGGTTTTTCAAGACGGGTTCTGACATTACGTGACGGGCAATGATAGCGCCGTAGAATTGTTTTTATCTCGAGGTAAAATTGTAAATGCTTTGACGAAACCCGAGACGTCCGGAATGCAAACCGTCACCCAAGCGGCTATAAATACCAGACCCCTAGACATGTAAAAGATCTACAATTTCCCTCTCACGTCTAAGTCTTTTTCTTGTTACCTGGCCTCCTTCCTTTTCACTTACTCTTCCCAATGGCAGATCACGAAATCATCGAGATTGAGTGCGATGAAGGGGAAATTGTCGAACAAGGGTCTCAAACTAATGAGGTCCTGTCTCCCTTAAGGAAGAAACCCAAGGTTGACGAAGGATCTTCCAGTGGAACAAAGGTGAAGAACGTAGTGAGTTTCTTTCTTCCTTCAGTTCCTTTGACCCTCCCCGTTCATGCCTCTCGGCAAGTTAGGCCTTTATCCTTAGAGAAAGATTCCATCACATTCAATTCTCCCATCCTTTTGGGTGATCAACATCCTGGTCGGCAAGCGGTGACTATCCCTCGACCAGATGATTGCCATATTGGGTTGGCGAAGCAATCTTCTTCTGGGAAGGTTGCTCTTCCACCATATGATGATCTTCCTCCCAAGATGGGTGTATCAATGGGTTATGCACCGGGACAGGTAACAATTCTTCTCCTTTTTTGCTGATAATTTTAGTTAATATGACTAACTTTTGCAAAATGCAGGAGGTAGGAGGCCCCAGCGATCAGCCTTCTGCTGCTCCATCTCATCCTTCCGGACAGACTCTTCTGGAAGAGAAGAATGCCCTGGAGAAGAAGACCGAGGAGATGGCCTCGAAGATTCTGCGTCTAGCAGAATGTCTTGATCGATCCCGAGAGGAGGCGCACCATTTCCGTCGAGAGAGAGACTTCGCTCAGCAACAGCGAGAACTCTCTGACTTGATTAGGGACAATAGTGCGTCCGTTGTTAGGGACGATATAGATAGACTTAGAGTAGTCGCTAGTTCCTTGGGGGTTGTCAGTGTAGATCCTACTGACAACAATATGTCCCTTGGGGAACTTTGTAAACTTCTTTCGGAACAAGTCGATGCTTTTATCGACCGTATCCCTTTTGTATGTAAAGAATGTAATAAATAAAGTTTCTTTTATCCATATGAACATTCTTCATACCTTCTGTGCGAAATTAAGGCTAAAAAGCTTAGTCCGCAACCATTCGTACACAGGAAATTTCAGTTCTGCGATTAGAATCGCGCTTTAAAAGATCACCATGACCTTCCCTGATGCCGCGATCAGACTTAAGGCCGCGGTTAGAACTGAATTGCGACCAGAGTTGAACATCCGGTTAGACTATTACTTCGATTAGAGACGAAGTTTTAGCCTAGAACACGATTTCGATAAAACCATAACCCAATTAGAAACACTTCAGTACGTTAAAAATTGGGTTACGTGATTTTTTCGAACAAAATGTTCAAAGTATAAAAGGGGAAAACTTCCTCTGAAAAAGTACTGAAATTTTTCAGTCCTTTTACACTTTCGGTTTCCAAAACAAAGAAGCCTTTTTGTTTCAGATCCGACGCCTGAGTACTTCATCGGGTCTATCAGAGACAGTATCCATTATGGGAAATGAATAAAGCATTCAATGGAACGTTTGAAACGAGCCGTTTAACCATTAATGCGTCGTCTTGGGTCTATAAAAAGCAGTATGTAGCTTCTTGGGGAAGCCACTCAACCGCGAAAAAACCCTTAGAGTTCCCGCCGCTCAAAACCCTCATTTTCTTCAGCCTTCATCTTCCCCAAATCGCCAGCCTCCCCTTTGATTCTACACTAAAGATGGCGTCCTGGAGCAGATCCATTCACCATTCTGAGGGGAGCCTTATGGCGCTAGAGAAGGAGGAAATCCTTTCTCCGCGGTTGCTCATTAACTGGCGACCTGCGGAGAAGGATCAAGAAACCCCAACTGTCCAAGAAGGCGAGTTGGTGGTTTTTGAGGAGTATTTTCGTTGCGGGTTCCGATTCCCTGAGAGTCGGTTCCTTAAGGATATCTTTGAACATTACGGGTGGGAACTGATCAACCTCCACCCCAACACGATGCTGATTCTTGCAGTATTCCAGCATCTCTGTGAAGCCTTCGTCGGAGTATATCCCAGCGTGGATCTTTTCCGATGATTTTACTTTTCGGCGTGGTCGAAGAGCACCAACACCGCCGGATGCATCTACTTCCGGCTGAGGGACAAAAAGGAGTATCCCTCCCCACCCCTGCGAGACTCAGTGCACGGGTGGCACCAGAAATGGTTTTACTGCACCCTGCCGACCGAGAGCGGGTTGTGGTTTGAGAACTCGCGGCCGGAGAAAACGAGCGAGTTGGATACTATCCCGGCGATGAACGCGGAGTTCATGAAGCATGCCGAGGTGATCCTTCACTTAGTCGAACAAGGGCTGATGGCACGTGACGTCATCCGAGACTTTGTGAAGAATCGGGTGAGCCCCCTACGTGAAAGGGCTCATCTGGCTTGGGAGATCAAGTCCATGGCGGACACTACCCTGGACTATAACGAAGGTACTCATTTCTGACATTGAAATCCTTTTATGTCATTTTTGAAATGTATCAATTTAACTCGTATCTGGGAACAGTCCTGCCCTCAGCTGAGATTGAGAGGCGGACTAACTACCTCCTCAGGGCGTACAACGCCGAGGTAGAGGGCCCCAAGGGATCGCCTCGCCCCCAAAGCTTGATTCATGCTGGCGACGACCTTAAACAGGAGCGCCGAAAGGTAAACTTTCCTCTTGGCCTCTGTTTTGCAGGTTTCATGTATGTCCAGCACTAATCAATCCCATTGGAATGAGAATAGCTCCTAGGGAGATTTGCGGATGCAACATTCCCAAGTGAAAATGTCAGCTCTCTGAAGAAGCCGACGGCGAGGAACGTGAAGAAGGTCTCTCAGAGACCCAGGACAAAGAGTCCTGCCCCTAAGAAGACCAAGCTGAACCCTGGAGAGGGGTCTTCACGAAGCGTTCCTCGTCTCGCAAGAAAGACTGCGGTAAGATATCGCATTCCTGCTACTTTTTCAGGCGCGACATGGAATCACTTCTTCGTCGTACAGGGAGAGGGGAGCGAGGAGGAAGAGGATGACGTTCCTCTGATCCTTCGAAGGAGGAAGATCGCGGATCTTCCATCCAGCGATGCCCCAAGCTGCCCCGCAGAGACCACAGCTGCCGAAGAGGTGGCCGTGGCTGACCCTGCGACCACCGAAGATCTTGTGGTCGCGGGTGACCTTCCAATTCCTGAAGCCCCCGAGGTTTCAGGGTCAATCATCTCTGCTTCCCTGGTTGAAGGGACGACTAAGGTAAAGGATCTTTTCGATCATTCCCTCCATGGCTCTTTCTGCGCATTTGACAAGTTAATGTACATACAGGAAGGAGAGCTTCCCCCTGGGTCCACTGGGGATTCCAGGGAGGAAAATCCTCCTCCTCCGCGGACAGAGGAGGAGGTAGACGAACAAAGGCCGGCTGTGATGGTTCCAGCAACTCAGGAATCGCCAAGGCCTTCGGATGCAGCCCCACCAGTTAGTCCGGTGGCCCAGGTAAAGGTCTTTCTATATGTTTTTACCTGTTCTTTAAGAATATGCCTATAACATGACATTTCCAGGGGGGTGCTGCCTTGTTTACAATAAGGAAGGCGAGAACCGGAGACGGTTCTCCTTCGCAAGGGGAATTTTCCCAGAAGTCCCAGGAACGAATGGGATTGCAAATAAGGTAAGAACTCTTACTTGATAGTAATTTTAGATAAAAGCTGCCTGACCCATTCTTCCTGTTAGGCAAAAGAAGACAGTGCCTAACCCTTCAACCGCCACTGGGGAGGTTGAAGTTAGGGCTAATGAGGGAGCCTCTAATGAAGAGCGCTCTACTCCCGTGGTTCAGGAAGTCGTCCGGACCGCGGGAGGTGAAATAAGTACAGGGACCGGGTCACCACCAGTGGCCTCTGGGGGAGGCGTCCGGCCGGCACTCCCACCTACTGTCCCTGTAGTGAGCACGTCGGAGGCTCTAGCGAGGATTCCCTCTGAACTGAACGATGCTGTTTTACAAAAGTTCATGAAGGTATAATAAAACTCTGCTTTCGTGCCTGAATTGTACTTAGGACACCTTTGATCTTCTTCTTTGGCACCACAGGGATTATCCTGGCTAATAAGCCATTCGCGCGTTGTGATGGCCAGCACAGAAGCCATTCAAAAAGAACGCGACAGCTTGCGCAGGTGAGTACCATTACCCTCTGGTTAGCATGGGCATATCTTGGTTGTGATTGCCTTGACTTTGCTGCAGAGAGGTTATATCTTTGAAGAAAGAGGTGGCCGGTTCAGTTTCAATGTTTAAGAAACAAGAAACTGAACTCAACAAACTTCGATCAGAGAATGCTGGTAAGTCGATTCCTGATTAGGAAGACTTGAATCTATAATATGCAACTGATCTCTTCTCTCTATACAGCGCAAGCAGGTCGAATTACGCAGCTTAGTCGAGACAAGGAGATTCTTGAATCCTCGATTCGCCACACCGATCAGGCAATCAAAGAAGTGAGCCTCCGGATCTTCGAAAAACTAAAGGCCGTGGCTGATCTTTTGAAGACCGATGTGGTAGAACCGAGGCAAGACAACCTCAGCATAAGTGACTGGACATCGCTGCTTGCTGCCCAGGCGGATTCACTGCTCGAGTATCTCCCTGGAGATACACGGCGACGTGAAGAGGCGATCAGAAGCAGGGTTCGATCAGCCGCAGCAGCCATACTCAGCCGGGTTCGACTTCACCATGGCCCAGATGCAGATCTGAACATATTGGTGGGTCCGGTTGAGGTCGAGAGTGAAGAGCTGCTCGATGCAGTCATAGAGGAAGTCCAACCCCTAGTAGATAGACTCCTGACTGAGCTGGGGATCGAGTGATCCTTATTTTTGTAACCAAACAATTGTAATTACAGTGCAATGTATGTAAAACTATTTTTTCAAAAGAAAGTGCATATTCACATCATATGTTTCATACTATAAGCATATCCCTCTAGCCCCCGCCTCTGTTTATGAATACTGGAGCCTTAGTATTTTAAGCAGAGGGGAAAACATAAGTATGATGACCAGGGATATGTGCTTCAAGCCGATGGTCAAGATTAAAGTAACATTTTAACCTTATTGCAAACTGGTAGCCACCCAGATGACCGAAGACTAGCTAGATAGTCCCGTGTGCGTTGAGAAACGGCTTATTTAGGAGTGACTTATCTGGAAGTGATCATGAGATCGACCAGCGAATCCGGTTGAAAAATGCTGTAATAACCTAACCGCCGGCGATCAGCCCCCAGGGTCGAATTTATATAAGTTGGGCTTAAAGAAAAACACTCATTGTATGAAAACCAGACATGCTTTTTATGAAAAAATGCTAATTGAACAGGAAAAAAGTAATTGGAATACTTACACGTAAAACTTGCGAAGTTGATCGATGTTCCAAGTATTGGACAAAATCCGACCATCCTCCATGGCTAACCGCGCAGATCCTGGCCGCGGCACTGAGACGACAGTGTATGGTCCCTCCCACTTTGGGGAGAATTTATTGCGGTTAGACTGGTCTTGAATTTTTCGTAAAACCAAGTCGCCCACGTTGAGATCACGTGGTCGCACCTTTTTACTGTGATACTTGCGTAGAGCCTGCAAGTATACCGCGGACTTAATCAGGGCGCGATCACGCCGTTCTTCCAGGAGGATGAGATCTCGCGATCGCTGTTCGGATTGATTGACCTGTTCGAATTGATTCGTGCGAACAGATCCAATACTTACTTCCATAGGCAACACAGCCTCGGCTCCATAAACCAAATGGAAGGGTGTCTCACCGGTGGCTCGACTAGAGGTAGTCCGTAGTGCCCATAGAACAGTATAGAGCTCGTCTGGCCAAGCCCCCGAGCGGGTCTTGAGGCGATCAAAAACACGTTTTTTGATACCTTGCAATACTTGCCCATTGGCCCGTTCTACTGGCACCATTGCTTTGTGGATGTGCCACAGAAGCAAAGCACACCTTGGTCCCAATCTGATCGCGGTAGTCTAGGAAGAGACCGCTAGCGAACTGAGAACCGTTGTCTGTGATGAGACGGTTTGGAACACCAAATCGTGCCACAATGTTCTTGTGAAAGAACTTTTGTGCGGCTGATGCAGTAATATTTCGTACGGGTTCGGCCTCAATCCACTTTGTGAATGTGTCAATGGCTACGAACAAAAACTTGTATCCATTAACCGCTTGTGGCATAGGACCGACGATGTCCATTCCCCAGATCGCGAAAGGCCATGCGAGAGGAATAGTTTGCAATGCATAAGCAGGTTGATGAACCTGTCTTGCATGAAACTGACACTGTGGACACATCTTGACCATAAGCTTGGCATCATCGAGTGCCGAAGGCCAGTAGAATCCCTGTCGAAAAACTTTTCCGACCAGTGTTCGGTATGACGCGTGTGCACCGCATACACCGTCATGTATTTCTTTCAAGAGGGATTTTCCTTCCTCCTGAGATATGCAGCGCATGAATACTCCTTGAGTACCCTTTCTGTACATAACCCCATCTATGAGTTTGTACAGACGCGCCTTTCGAATTAACCGATCGCTTTTGGTTTCGTCCTCGGGTAGGGTCCCATGTTCAAGATAGACCCTCAATGGATGAGTCCAATCTTGTTCCTGACCGAGGTTGGCAACGAAGGCTATTGCCGGATCATCCTCGACCGAAGTCATGATCGAAGGATGGTCCAAGTGTTCAATGAACACTCCTGCCGGAGCGGATGAGCGTGAGGATCCAATTTTGGATAATTGGTCTGCGAGAATGTTGTCCTTTCGCGGGATGTATTGGACTTCGAAGTGACTGAAGTGTTTTTCCAATTTCCTCACTTCCCCCAGGTAATGAGCCATTGTCTCATCGGAGGTGCTGTACTCCTTGTTTACCTGGTTTACGACCAGCTGTGAGTCCCCCCTCACCACTAATCGACGGACTCCGAGGAATTTTGCTGCCCGGAGCCCTGCAAGAAGACCTTCATACTCCGCTGCATTGTTGGTTGCAACAAAGTGTAGTTGAATGACATACTTAAGCTGTTCGCCCTGAGGCGTAACTAAGACCACTCCAGCCCCCGAGTGTTGAAAACTACGGGAGCCGTCAAAGTACATTGTCCAATAATCGGGGCACTCCAGTTCCTTTGCCAACTGCACGGGTGGCTCAGGATTGGTCCATTCGACCACAAAGTCGGCCAAAACCTGAGACTTAACCGCCGTGCGAGGGGTGAAATGGATCTCAAAGGCACCGAATTCGACCGCCCATTTGGCGATTCGACCAGATTTTTCTGGATTTCGGACAATATCCCCTAAAGGAGAAGAGGAGGGTACTGTGATCTTGTGTGCTTGAAAGTAATGTCGTAGCTTACGGGAAGCCATCAGTAGTGCGTAAAGTATCTTCTGGACCTCAGGGTAGCGCTCCTTAGGACCATGAAGTACTTCGCTCACATAGTAGACGGGTCTGTGTACTCCTTCCCTTTCCGCGATCAGAACTGCGCTAACCGCGTGCGGGGTGGCCGCCAAATACAGAAGTAATGGTTCTTCCTTTTCAGGAGACACCAATACCGGCGGACTGGAAAGGTATGTTTTTACCTCCTGAAACGCTTTTTCGGCTTCGTCGGACCACGTGAAGTTATGATGTTTACGCAAGGCTTTAAAGAAAGGTAGTCCCCTTTCGCCTAACCGTGATATGAAGCGACTTAAAGCCGCCATGCGACTAGCCAGGCGTTGAACATCCTTCATGGTCGAGGGCGACCTCATTTGCTCAATAGCTCTGATTTTCTCAGGATTAACCTCAATGCCCCTGGAACACACAAGGAAACCAAGAAGCTTTCCTGAAGAAACCCCGAAAGAACATTTCTCCGGGTTCAATTTTATTCCAAAGCGATTCAAGTTACAGAAGGTTTCAGCAAGATCGTCCAAATGAGACAATCTTTTGGTGCTTTTTACAACCAAGTCGTCTACATATGCTTCGAGATTACGCCCTATCTGGGAAAGAAAGGTCTTTTGCATCAAGTGCTGGTACGTGGAACCAGCGTTCTTGAGACCGAACGGCATTCTGACGTAGCAGTATGTGCCGAACGGGGTGATGAAGGCAGTTTTCTCTTCATCGTCCTCTGCCATGCTAATTTGATGATATCCCGAGTAGGCATCCAGAAAACTCATCAGTTCGCAACCCGCAGTGGAATCAACCAGCTGGTCGATGCGGGGAAGGGGAAAGTCGTCCTTCGGACAAGCACTGTTGAGGCTAGTATAGTCGACGCACATGCGCCACTTGCCATTTGACTTGCGGACCATGACCGGATTGGTGAGCCAATCCGGGTGATTCACCTCGCGGATAAACCCGGCTTGCAAGAGTTTGTCTAACTCTTCTCGGATGGCTTCCTGTCGGTCGGTGGCAAAACGCCTGAGCTTTTGCTTTATTGGTCGTTGTCCAGGTCGAATTGCTAACCTGTGCTCAATTACTTCCCTTGGGACACCGGGCATGTCGGACGGTTTCCACGCAAACACGTCTGCGTTAGCTCGGAGGAAAGCAACGAGGTCGAGTTCCTATTTGTCGTCCAGGGCTGACCCAACCCGAATTGTCCTGGATGGGTCATCTGGGTACAAAGGAACTTGTTTGAGTTTCTCATCTGGTCGAGGAGCAGCCCTGATCGCATCGATGGCGACAGTGGCGACCTGAGCGTCCCGGAGGGGAAGTTGATCGACCATCTCCAAAGATAGCCGGTCGCACGTGAGTGCCACGTTGCGACTACCTCGGACCGAAATGACACCTTTGGGGCCAGGCAATTTCCCGCACTGATAAGCATAGTGCGTTGCCATCATGAACTTAGCGAGAGTAGGCCTGCCAAAGATTGCATTATAAGCTGAATCACAGTCGATTACATCGAAAGTAACCAATTCTGTTCGGAAGTTATCTGGTTCTCCCAGAGTGACCGGGAGGACCACTTGTCCCAATGGCATCATGGAGGGGCCTGGGATTATCCCATAAAACGGATGGATTATGGGCTTGATCTTCGAACGAGGAATTTGCATCTCGTCGAGTGTCTTGACCAATAAAAGATCAAGGGAACTCCCCCCGTCGATCAGGACCCTTTCGACTCTCGCGTTACTGATGATTGGGGTAATAACCAGAGGTAACCTCAATGGTCGAGTTAGCCCCGCAGGACAGTCAGCGCGGTCGAACGTCAAAGGCATATCCGACCAACGGGGATATTGAGGTTCACCAAGGGATGTCTCCGTTTGGTTAACCTCTCGGCAAAAAGTTTTAAACTGCCTTTTGGAAACGAAAGAGGAGGAACCTCCGAAAATGACATTAACATGATTTTGAGGTACCTGGTAAGCCATTTCTTCGTCTCCATTGACGTCTCTAACCCCGCACGCCTGCTCTTTGGGCGGTAAGGTTGGCATTGGTCCAGCTCCTTGGTAGAAATCATCCAGCTGTTTCAACCAACTCCTGCAGTTTTTGAGATCGTGGCCTGCGGAATTGTGGAGTGGACACCACCTTTTGCCCTCCTGCGGATTAGTTGATTTTTCTGGATGGTCGGAATCCCGGCCACCAGAAGCCGTTTTACTTTTAAAAGAATACTTATTACCTTTGGTCGAAGGTGGTTTCTCCGCGACCGCGACCTCACGGTACTGTCCAGAGCGGTTCCTCTTCGACTTTTTTGACTTTCCACCCGATGAAGACTCCGGCTTTTTGCTCGAATCTTCTTTCTTGGTGTCCTTGAAGCCTGGTTGGGGCGGTAGGTCCCCCTTGTCGACCATTCGGTTCCATTCAACTGCCTCGGCTGCATCGGAGTATCGATCAGCCATATCGAACAGATCGGCCACCGATCGAGGAGGGTGGATGAGCAAGTCTTCAGTGAATCTCCGGTATCGAACGGCATGCTTAAATGCCCTGATTACGGAGCCATCAGATATGTTTGGGATGATATTTCTTACCCCGACAAACCTTTTGACAAACTGCCGAAGCGTTTCGGTCGAAGTTTGCCGCAATCTATGCAAGTCGTCCTCCTTACCCGGCTTTTGGTAACAGTTTTGGAAATTGCTGAGGATGGCATCGCATAGCATTTCCCAATTATAGATAGAACCCTCAGGCTGATTGAACAACCAGGTTCTAGCCGGTCCTACGAGGACTGTTGGCAGGTAGTTGGCCATGACCTTGTCATCGCCCCCTGCTGCTTGGATGGCAGTAATATAGATCTGAAGAAACTCGGATGGGTTTTGAGTTCCATCAAACCTCTCAATGGCCCCTGGTCGAAACTTATCGGGCCAAACGACTGCTCGTAGGCCAGGCGAGAAAGCTTTGCAACCAACGTAAGGACCGTGAACCGTCCTGCGACTTTCGGTCGGGTTTCGAGCAAACTCAGTTAATGGCGGGGTTACTCGGGGTCCCAAACGAGAATGAACGGGAACTCGATCCCTACTGCGAGAGTCCTGCATTCGCCGACATTTGTCCTGTCGGGACGGTATAGGCGACGGGTAATTCCGTCGGCCAGAACCAAAATGAGGACCATCTCGATCGCGGGAATGTGTCACTGAGCGGGAAGAGGCTGTTGGGGTCGCCTCGGATGCGACCTCGTCCAATCTTTCAGCCAGGATCCTGTAAAAGGCCGGTCTCTGCGCATCCGTGACCGTAGGAGGAAAATTGCGCATGACTTCCGCGATAGATCACAGTCGACCATGGGTACTTCTCCTAGGGGCACCAGGTGTTATTGTTTCCTCATCCACTGGGAAGTGCTCCGGTGGTAAGGGAGGAGTCTGGTCACGTCTATGACCACGCGACCGTCGAGAAGAACTCGGGGCAGCATCGTAACGAGCCTGCGCATCTTGAAGAGCCTCTAGGGCAGTTCTGCGTAGTTCGTTGTTTTGTTGCTCGAGGTCTTGCTCCTCCTTCTGTTTGCGATCTTGTTCTTCCCTGGCAGTCTGTTGATCGGGAGTTTCCTCCGACAACGCTGCAAACTGCCTAGGGAGAGAAGCTGTCGATGGGGAGAACATCTCGGTCTGTTCCGAGTCAGACTCGAAATCAAAGAGACGGTGGAGGTTATCAGGGTCGAACCTCCCCGGGCTAACCTCGGGGTCACCATCATACTTTCCCTCAGTGGGATCGCACGACGGGCCGGATTCATCACCTAACACATTAAGAACCTCTGCGGGTTCTGACCTTGTGCCAGTTACCTCCTGGTCGATTATCATGACTTGGGGAGATGATTCATCCTGTGGAAGATTCTGGCCTTCGACCTCTTCCATCGGAACGGGATCACTTGGAGAAGGCATTGGGATATGAGCATAATCCTCGAGATCGAAATCATTCTCGGAATCATATGCTCCAGCCATGTTTCGGCAAACCTCCGAATTTCAATTAAGACGCCTTGAGAAAGGCCCCACGGTGGGCGCCAGCTGTCGATGATTCGGACTCGGAGTCCTCAGCCGAACTTATGCAGAATTTGTAATAGTGAGACCTTTCAAGATGACCCTTCGGGAAGGTATGCTGAACAATGGTGAACAGGAGCACAAAGAATTTAGACAGGTTCGGGCCCTCGATGGTGGGAGTAAAAGCCCTACGTCCTGTTGAGATTTCACTAAGTGTGGTAAAATGTTTACAAGTGGAGGAAAAAGTCCTCACAGGCGAGGATTTTTCCCTGTAAAAGTGTACAAAGATAAGCTAAAGAAGACTTAAAAATACTATATGAAGTGTGCCGTAAACTTGGCTAATTTTTTTATCCCTCCCTTGATTGATGTTTCATGCCATCCTTTTATACTGTTTGAAAGGGTGCCATGTGAAGGAAACTGCATCAATCGGTTGCACGGACGGTTGGATGCGGTTTTTGGAACTGCTCTTAACCTCCACGCAGGTTAAACACGTGTTATTCATGGATAACTGTACGTGTTAACCTCTTGACGGTTGATTCTCCACGTGTAGGAATCTTCGGGATACTTAGAATATCCTGTTATATAGGCAACTGAATAGATGGATCCCAAGTATCCTGATCGGCAGATGTTCTGACCGCGGGATATCGGCTGACCGCGCAATATCCCGAATGTGTAGTTCGCGTATAGCCTACGAACTTCTGACCGCGCATGGCTTACGGTCTGACCGCGTAAGCTGCGACCTGATCGCGTAAAGCTTGCGACCTGAAGCTTGCGACCTCGTGGTGATGCCCCTCAGAATAGCTTGAGTTCGTATCACTAGACACACGTCAGGTTCGAATCTGTCTTGAACCAGAAGTTTATTAGAAGTGACCCGGGTGTCAATCCTCGTCATACCCCAGCAGCGGCTGTTGGATCGAGGGGCATCAACGTCCTTCTCCCGACTGAGGGGGCTGGATGCTTGACAAGTGTCCTCGCCGTTTCCCGAGGTGTCCCTCACGTGATCCCCACGTGACCCTGCTCTTGGGAGGGGATGACCGGGGGTCTTGTCCCCGGGCAAATGGCGGCGCCCGGGACAGGGGTCATCGGAGCCGTTGTCCCCAGGTCAAAGGCGGTGCCCCGGACGCGGTCACTAGGGGCCCTGTCCCTGGGCGAAAGGAGGCACCCGGGATGGGGTCACCGGGGCCCTTTTCCCCGGGCGAAAGGCGGCGCCCGGGACGGGGTCACTGGGGCCCTTGTCCCCCGGTGAAAGGCAGCGCTCGGGACGGGGTCAACAGGGCCCTTGTCCCCGGGCCAAAGCCGGCCCCCGGGACAGAGGCACCGGGGCCTTTATCCCTGGGCAAAATGTGGCGCCAGGGATGGGGTCACCGGGGCCCTTCTCCCGGGGCCAGAGGCGGCGCCCAGGACGGGGTTACTAGGGCCCTTGTCCCCGGGCAGAATGCGGTGCCCGGGACGGGGTCACCAGGGCCCTTGTCCCCAGGCCAAAGGTGGCGCCTGGGATGGAGGCACCGGAGCCTTTATCCCCGGACAAAAGTCGGCGCCCGGGACAGAGGCACCGGGGGCCTTGTCCCCGTGCAAAAGGCAGCACCCGGGACGGGGTCACCGGGGCCCTAGTCCCTGGGCGAAAGGCGGCACCTGGGACGGGGTCACCGGGGCTAATCACCGGGTTCGATCGGGCAGAGATATCCCTAAATAGATGAAAAATGTCTTGATGCCTTTAATCAATTGAAACTTGCCTTAACCGCTCCCATCATACAACCTCCAAATTGTAATTAACCTAAATAAATTTCGTCCATATTTAATTGGTTCAAAAGTCATTTTGCATATTGATCGTGCTGCTCTTAAGTATCTTTTGACCATGCCACGACTTGCATGATGGATCCTATAACTGTAGGAATTTGATTTGGAGATCAAAAATAAGAAAGGTGTTGAGAACGTCATCGCCGATCATCTTTCATGACTCTTCACTGACACCACCGCTGTTCACATCAATGATGCTTTACCCGACAAGCACCTTTACTTGATTCAATAGGAACCATGGTATGCTGATTATGCAATTATTTATTTAACCATGACTTCCTCCAGGGTTGACGATGAAAGCACTTCCTCCACGACATCCGACACTACTCTTGGGATGATCGAAACCTTTTCAAAAAGGGATTTGACAACATTTTTCAATGATGCATGCCTGACCACGAGATTCAAAGCGCTCTTGAGCACTGTCATTCATCTCCATGTGGTGCACATGCCGGAGCTTCAAAAACAGCGGCTAAGGTATTGCAATCAGATTTTTTTGGCCTTCTTTATTTAAAGATGCTTATGACTTTGTGCAAAAATGCGATCCTTCCCAACGTTCTGGAAATTTGAGTACAAGTCATGAAATGCCCTTAATAAACATTCTTGAAATTGAGCTTTTTGATGTATGGGGAGTAGACTATATGGGACCTTTTCCTTCTTCTATGGGCAACTCCTACATCTTAGTTGCGGTTGATTATGTTTCGAAGTGGGTAGAGGTTGTTGCTACACCAACAAATGAATCAAAACATGTGATCAAGCTTTTCAAAACAGTCATCTTTCCCTGATTTGGTATACCGCAAGCAGTAATTAGTGATGGCGGTGCGCATTTCACTAATTACCAATTTCAGAAATTGTTAATGAAATATGGGGTTATTCATAAAGTTTCTCTTGCATATAAGCCTCAAACAAGTGGACAGGTTGAAGTCTCAAACAGATAAATCGAGACGATCTTGCAGAATGTAGTAGCAATGTCTTGTATGGATTTGGCACTCAAACTTCCTGATGTTCTTTGGGCATATAGCACTGCATCAAGACCCCACTAGGTATGACACCTTACAAAATTGTATTTGGTAAGAACTGCCATTTTCCTGTTGAACTGTCACATAGGGTGTTATGGGCGTTAAAAGAACTCAATTGGGACTTCGACAAAGCAGGGCAAAGGTGAATCCTTGAATTGCATGAACTAGAAGAGTTTCGGAACAACTCCTACAAAAGTGCCTTGATCTATAAAGTCAACATGAAGAAGTGGCACAACAAAGGGATCCCCAACCGTGAGTACAAACCAAGTGATTTGATTCTAGTGTTCAATACATAGTTGAAATTGTTCCCAGGGAAATTGAAATCACTATGGACTAGGCCATACGTGATAGAAAAAGTCTTCCCATATAGTGCCGTAGAGCTTCGAGCACAAGACGGCACCACTTTCAAGGTAAACATGCATCGGGTGCTCTTTTACCTTGGAAAACTATACAATGCGGGAGACCAAGTATGTTGAACTCGGTCAATTCTTTCAATTCTATACATTTCTAAATGGCCAAGGACATTCCGTCGAGCGGGACGTTAAACCAGCACTAGCCAGGAGGCAACCCGGTATACTAATATGTAGTTCTTTGTTTTATGAACACAGTGGTGTGAAAATCACTAAATTCTGACGCAGTTTGACCACCAAAACATGTTTTTCGAAGCTTAGGGCTAAAACTGGCCGAACAGGGCATCACCACAGGCACGACCAGTGCCGGGTGCTGTTTGATTTTTTTCACAAGAAACTGTTTTTTACCCTACCTGAGTTGAGCACGACCAGTCCCGGCCTTGGGTCAATTTTCAAAGAAATTTTTAGTTTTTTTTCAAAACCTCCCAAGACGACCATGACGAGGATTATCACCCAAGCTAGTGCTTTGTTTAATATATCATGTTCAAGACATTTTCAGATGTGATATATGAACATGTGCCCTAGCAGCCACTATGGTTGCAGACGGACAGCTTCCTGTACGCCAGAAGGTCACGGGGACAGAGTCAGTCTATGATCGCAGTACTTACGCGATCATGAGGTCACAGGCTATGCGCGATCAGAAGGTCGCTGGCTATGCACGATCAAGATAAGCTGGGAGTGTTCGAGCTTTTACCGAACACGTTCTCAGTGCCAAGATAACTTCTCCCATGAGTGAAGACAACCGTCAAGGAGTTGAGATGTGCGGTTATCTATAACTGCATATGTTAACCGGCGAAGAGATAAGTGTAGTTACACAAACTGCACTATGGCAACTGTCCAGAATTGCTTCGCATTGGCATCCTTTCATTTAGTATAAAAGGACGGCTGATGCACGATACATGGGGATCTAGATCTCAAGACACCAGGATCATAGATATAAGATTTAAGCATTAGACAGAAGTACATAGAGAGATTGATTAGCCTCTGTAACAATCTCTTCTCCCTGTAAACCCTTATTTACATAGTGAAATCACAATAGGATGTAGGGCTATTACTCACTCCATTGAGGGCCCGAACCTATATAAATCCTCGCGCCCCTGACTTGTACTTATTTTAACTTACCTGAGGGCACCCTAAAAGGTCTCACATACGACTCACAAATCTGTGTAACATCGACTAAGGACCCCGAGTCCGAATCATCGACAACCGGCGCCCACCTTGGGGCCTTTCTCAAGGTGATTTCCTTTCATCAGGAATTCTGGTAAGTCATGTTTGGGGCGTATGATTCCAAGAACAATTTCGATCTCGATGACTATGCCCATGTTCGAATGTCCTCACCTAGCGATCCCGTTTCGATGGAAGAGGTTGATCGCGAGGATCTTCCCAAGGAACATCCTGAGGATGCATCTTCTCTGACTTAGGTCATGTCTATCGACCAAGAGACAGAGAAGATAGACCAGGTGCCTCATGTGAGTTCTGCTACTTTGGAGGCAAAATATGTACCACAACACGTCGCTTCTGAGGATGTGGATGATGGTAACATAGAGCTTAGTCCTGGGAGCTCCAGTCTCTCTTTGATTTCGAATCTGATTTGGAACAGATAGAGATGTTTTCTCGTTCTATGACCTCGCTCCCCCAAGAATTCACTGCTTTATCGAAGGAAACTCTTGAGCAGCGAATTGCTAGGGAGGAACAGGAACATAGGAAAAAGGAGGAACAGGAACAAAAGCAAAAGGAGGATCAGGATCGTGAGCAACGAGAAAATGAGATTCGCTGGGCTACGATGGAAGCTTTGCAAACTTGCACAATCTCGTTATGACGCGGCTCCTAGTTCCTCCCGTCATCCGCGTGGTCGCAGGAGCGACCAGATGTCTTCTTTAGCCCCGGGTTATCCACCAGCTGTTGAGGAAACGGTGACACCTAGTGCGACTAGGAGGAGTACACAAGATCGACTTCGTGTTATCGCAGATGCCCTGCGTAATTCTCCTCCTAACATGGAAGACACAGACAGACATACTTTTGCCAGAATCCTGGCGGATACACTTGATGAAGTTGCATCCGATGCAACTCCAATGGCATCATCCCGGTCTACGATTCACTCCCATGAGAGAGATTATTCTCACTCTAGTCATGGCAGGCAAAATCAATTACCACCAGGATCAGTTCGGCATGACAAGGCCAGGCAAGTTGGAAGTTCCCCTGATCAAGATCTCGTGCTTGTCCATTCTCACCTAGGACCGCGAGGCGTATCTCCTCAGGGTGAGGTCACCCGCGACCAAGTCGAAATTCGCAGATTCCTCTGTAGTTCCTATGTTGGTTGTAACGCTTTCTCGCCAGGCCTCCGTGCGGTGGTTTGGCCGGACAAGTTTAAACTAGGAACGATCGAGAGATTTGATGGAACTAAAAACCCATCTGAGTTTCTTCAAATCTACATCACTGCCATTCAAGTGGCAGGCGGAGATGACCGTGTAATGGCAAATTACTTACCAATGGTCCTCAAGGGACCAGCAAGAACCTGGTTGTTCAATCTGCCAGAGGGATCGATCTACATTGCCTACCAGAAGCCCGGCAAGGAGGATGATCTTCATTGCCTACGCCAGACTTCTACAGAAACTCTCTGGCAATTCATCAAGATATTAGTTGGAGTGAGAAATACCATTCCAAACATATCTGACAACTCCGTTATTAGGGCATTCAAACATGTCATGCGATATCAGAGGTTTACTGAAGATTTACTTATTCATCCACCTCAATCAGTGGCCGATCTCTTCGACATGGCTGACCACTATTCCGATGTGGCCGAGGTCGTGGAATGGAACAGGATGGTGAATAAGGGAAACTTACCGCCTCAACCAGGTCTCAAGGATGACAAGAAGGAGGATTCTATCAATAAACCTGAATGATCAGGCGCAAAATCCAAGAAGTCCAAAAAGAACCATGCTGGACACTACCAAGACGTCACCGAAAAACCACCACCAGGGAAAGGTAACAAGTTTTATTTAAAAGTAAAACTCCTTATGGTGGTCGTGATAGTGACCAGTCGGGAAAACAAACTAACCCGCAGGAGAAAAAGAAGTGGTGTCCATTCCACAATTCTACAGGACATGATCTCAAGAGTTGCCGCAATTGGTTGAAGCAATTGGATGACTTCTACCAAGGAATTAGACCTATGCCGACCAGACCACAAAAAGATCAAGCCTGTGGGGTTAGAGACACTGATGGAGACGAAGAAATGTCTTACCAGGTACCCCAAAATCACGTTAATGTTACATTTGGTGGTTCCTCTTCTTTTGCTTCTAAGCGTCAATCCAAGACCTTTTATCATGAGGTAAATAAGGCTGAGACTCCCCTTGGGGAGCCTCAATATCCTCATTGGTCGGAAAGAGTTTTGATCGACGGGGGTAGTTCTTTGGACCTGTTATTGGTCAAGGCACTAGACGAGATGCAAATCGCTCATTCAAAGATTAAACCCATAATTCATCCACTTTATGGGATAATCCCTGGTCCCTCAATGATGCCGATGGGACAGATTGTGTTGCTGTTAACATTGGGAGACCAGACAACTTCTGAATAGAATTGATTACATTTGATGTGATCGATTGCGATTCGGCATATAACGCTATTTTTGGCAGGCCAACTCTTGCTAAGTTCATGGTGGCAACGCATTATGCTTATCAATGCGCCAAGTTGTCGGGCCCCAAAGGTGTTATTTCAGTCCGAGGCAATCGGAACATGGACCTAACTTGTGATCGGCTATCTCTGGAGTAGGTAGACCAGCTTCCCCTTCGGCATGTTAAGACTGCGACTACAACCTCAGATATTATCAAAGTTGCCCTGTGACCTGAGGAGAAGTTAAAGCTAGTTCCGTTGTACCCAGATGATCCATTTAGAACCATTCGGATTGGATCAGACCTAGACGACAAATAGGAACTCGAGCTCGTTACTTTCCTCAGGGCTAATGCAGATGTATTTGCGTGGAAACCATCCGACATGCCTTGAGTCCCAAGGGAGGTAATTGAGCACAGGCTAGCAATTCGGCTGGACAGTGACCAATAAAGCAAAAGCTCAGACGCTTTGCTGTTGACTGGCAAGAAGCCATCCGTTCGAAGTTAGATAAAATCCAGAAAGCAGGATTTATTCGTGAAGTCGATCATCCCGAGTGGCTTGCAAACCCGGTCATGGTCCTAAAGTCAAATGGTAAGTGGTGCATGTGCGTTGATTACACCAGCCTAAACAGTGCATGCCCAAAGGATGATTTTTCCCTTCCCCACATCGATCAGTTGGTCGATTCTTTAGCGGTTTGTGAACTAATGAGCTTCCTATATGCTTACTCAGGGTACCATCAAATTAGTATGGCAGAAGAAGATGAAGAGCAAACTGCCTTCATCACACCATTTGGCACTTACTACTACATCAGAATGCCATTTGGTCTCAAGAAAGCCGGTTCCACGTACCAGCGCTTGATGCAAAAGACCTTTCTTCCCCAGTTGGGGCGTAATCTAGAAGCTTACATCGATGACTTGGTTGTAAAGAGCTTGAAAAGCTCTAGTCACTTAGATGATCTTGCTGAAACCTTTTGTAATCTAAACAAGAATGGAATAAAATTGAACCCAGACAAGTGTTCCTTTGGGGTTTCTTTTAGCAAACTTTTGGGTTTCCTTGTTTGTTCGAGAGGCATTGAGGTTAATCTTGAAAAAATCAAGGCCATTGAGCAAATGAGATCTTCTTCGACCATGAAGGACATCCAGAGCCTAACAGGTCGCATGGCGGCTCTTAGCTGTTTCATATCGCGACTAGGCGAATGAGGACTACCTTTCTTTAAGGCTCTTTGCAAACACAATGGTTTTACCTGGTCAGATGAAGCCGAAAAAGCCTTTCAAGAGGTCAAAGCATATTTATCTAGCCCGCCAGTACTAGTCTCTCCAAATTTAGGGGAGCCACTATGATAAGGGACCAACCTCCTGTTGAGCCAAGGATGGCCCAATCTTTCACGGTACAACGAAGATAGCTTGATGGTACTCGCACTCGAACAGCAAAAGAGCCGATCAAGAAGCAAGGAACCGGTCACACAAACCGCGATCAGCACTAGAACGCGAATTGAGTGTGGGAATCATATAGATTCTATGGACAATCACAAGAACGGGACATTCTTGACTCGCACCAACAATAACAAACCCAAGAACGGGAAGAACTTAACATGAACACATGGTATTTTCTCCACAAACAACCATGGCTTTTGCTGTCTATTTCTGAAATTAAACTCTGATCTCCAAACAGATGGAATACATAGATATTTATACTAGGAACATCCCTCCTAGTTTAGGTGTGAAACCAAACAAGATACTAAAGGGGTTTTATTGGGTAGATAAGAGGTTTAAAGCCTTGGAAGTTGGTCAGCAACATATGGTCTCGCGCAGCTCTTGACAGCCTGTGCAACTCCCACCAAAACAGTCATTACTCCCACCTCGGAACTCCAAATCACACACGGTTTGATGCGTTGGAAACTAGACTTCAGTATCCTTCCATTGATGTGGCCCATGACCATGTTTCTGGTCGTTATTAGCACCGGAATCATGATCAAATGGATGGACAGATTTGAGTGGGCCTCCCTTGCACATGTAACTCTCCTTCCATGCTAGCGGATCACTGTCAATAATGCTAACAAATATGGATCCAACTAGAATTCCCTCCTGAGGTGGCATATCTTCAAATGAAATGGATATTACTCCTTGTGGATGCATGGCCATGTCACCTTTCTTCTCTCCAATATTTGTATTGCAATTCTCAGCCCGTAGCACATCATGAACACAACTTGCATCGGCCTTGTGACTCCCTTGCACTATAGCAGCAGCAAAACAAGTAGTGTGATCATTTGGAGACTTGGAGTCATGAGAAGATACAGCAACAGAGGATATATCCGCATCAGGTCGCATGGCGGCTCTTAGCCGTTTCATATTGCGACTAGGCGAATGAGGACTACCTTTCTTTAAGGCTCTTTGCAAACACAATGGTTTTACCTGGTCAGATGAAGCCAAAAAAGCCTTTCAAGAGGTCAAAGCATATTTATCTAGCCCACCAGTATTGGTCTCTCCAAATTTAGGGGAGCCACAACTCCTTTATTTGGTGGCCACCCCTCACGCGGTCAGCGCAATTCTGGTCGCGGAGAGAGAGGGTGTGCAGCAACCAATCTATTACATATATGAAGTGCTTCATAGTCCAAAGGAGCGTTACCCTAAGGTCCACAAGATACATTACACACTTTTGATGGCTTCCCGCAAGCTACGACATTACTTTCAAGCGCACAATATTACTGTGCCTTCATCCTTCCCGTTGGGACATATTATCCCGAACCCGGAGAAATCTGGTCGTATCACGAAGTGGACAGTGGAACTTGGAGCATTTGATATCCATTTCACCCCTCGCGTAGCAGTTAAATCTCAAATTCTTGCAGATTTTGTGGTTGAATGGACTAATCCCGACCCTCCTACACAAAAATTTGAAGATTTACAATGCACCGATCATTGGATGAGGTATTTTAATGGTTCTCACAGTTTTCAACACTCGGGGGATGGAGTGGTCTTAATCACGCCTCAGGGCGACCAACTCAAGTATGTCATTCAATTACACTTTTTTGTGACCAATAATGCAGCAGAGTATGAAGGTCTTATTGCAGTGCTTCGGGCAGTCAGATTCCTCGGAGTCCGTCGATTAGTGGTGAGGGGAGACTCACAGCTAGTCGTAAACCAAATAAACAAGGAGTACAACATCTCCGATGAGACAATGGATCATTACCTGGGGGACGTGAGTAAATTGGAAAAACACTTCAGTCATTTTGAAGTCCACTACATCCCACAAAAGGACAATATACTCGCAGACCAATTATCAACAATTGGATCCTCACGCACATCCGCTCCGGCAGGAGTGTTCGTCGAACACTTAAAATGCCCTTCGATCATGGCCTCGATGAAGGATGACCAGGTGACAGTTTGCGTTACCAACCTTGGACATGAAGAAGATTGGACCCGTCTGATGAGGATTATCACCCGAGCTAGTTTATTTAACATATATCGTGTTCAAGTCAAGTTCAGATGTGATATATGTCTATGTGTCTTAGCAGCCACTATGGTCGCAGACGAACATAATCTGTTGGGGGAAATCTCCGCGGGATCAAGTCCAGGTAAGAGGCAAGACCCCCGGTCGATTTTTCCCGGGCACCGCCATTCGCCCGGGGACAAGGCCCCCGGTCGCTTGTCCCGAGCGCCACCATTTGCCCGGGGACAGGGCCCCCGGTCATTTGTCCCGGGCGCCGCCATTTGCCCGGGGACAGGGCCCCCGGTCGCTTGTCCTGGGCACCACCATTTGCCCGGAGACAAGGCCCCCGGTGGCTTGCCCCGGGCGCCGCCATTTTCCCGTAGACAAGGACCCCCGGTGCCGGGTCATGTGAGGATCACGTGAGCACCTCGGGAACTGGCGGGGACACCTATCAAGCGTCTAAGCCATTTGACCGGGAGAAGGACGCTAGTGCCCCTCGATCCAACGGTTGGGACGGGGCAGTTTAGTTTTTTTGCATTTTTTGGGCCTATATAAGCCCTTGTAACCCCTCTTGTAATGGAGGACAACTCATTTTTACTCGGAGACAAAAAATCAAACAGGCGTGCTTAGGAGCCACCTCAGCCCGAGAGAACTCCCCTAGCCAACTTTAGTTGGGAGCACGTCGACATGACTAGGGCCCCCACCTGGACCCGAACCTGTATAAAGATCGCCGTGTCAATTGCTGCTGTACACGTGCTACGCACGTTCGAAGAAACTTGCCGGGGTATCTGTAATACCACGACAATTGGCGCCGACCGTGGTTGACCCGCAACAAATCGTCATGCCTCCCCCAAGGACGAGGGCTCGCGCCCTTCGCGGTGACACCGGTCCCAGTGACCCAGCGCCACCCTTCCAAAGCGCGGTCGTCCCGGCGCTACCGCCTGAACACACCCAAACCCAGGTACCACATCTAACTCTTCCGGTAGTTTCCGGTGGACGGGGCTCCGAGTCTGGCCCGGTGGCCTCGGATGCTCCCGGGGGAACTGGCTCTCCCCCGGTGCCTCCCACGGCCTCCCGGGACGCACTACTCGAAGCTCTTGTGGAGGGCCAACTCCGTGCCCAGCGCTTGATGGACGAACTCCTCCGCGTCCTGGCGCGGCCGTCGGCCCCCATGTACCCACAGTTCCCGTTCATTGGGGCAATTCTCCCGTTTATGGGACACCCGGTGGCCCCTTCAACCCTCGAAGGTCAGGTCGCTCCCGGGGCCTATGGTTCCGCTGGGGGTTACGCTCTGACGGGCCCACCATCTAGAGCCTTCCCAACCTCGGGAGCGTTCCCGATGCCGGGGACTTACCCCGTCCCCGGAGTCTTCCCCATGCTGATGATTCACTCCGCGCCCGGGGTCTTCCTGAAATCGAACGCCGGCTTCTCTCAGCCGGTTGTGCCCGTCGTTCTGGAGGTGGCCCGCAGGACGACTCCCGCACCGTCACTGGACCTTCCCCGTCAGGGTCCCCACTCTCCGGTTTCTGACGGTACTCCTGGGGACTGCCCAGTAATGGATTCCACCCACGCCCCAGTTGCGCCTCCCGCACTCGCAGTTGATGCGCATGAGCTCCCTCCTCCCCCGGGGCCACCCCCGAGGGCTCCCCCGGTAGATCAAGTCCGCTTCACCCCGGAGGAGGTCGAGCAAATGCGTACCACCAGGTCTGGGGAGGCTCCCTCGCACAGCCACCTGGGACCTCCCCTGGGTCGCGGACGCGGGGAGCCCCGCTCTCGCTCTAGCCAGGGCAAGAGACCCGATGAAGAACCTCTTGGACCCCTCCCCGACTCGAACAACAAACACGCGTCCCCCGTCAAAGGGGACAGCGATCGGGACTCACCCCGAGAGGTGGAAGGGGCTAACCAACCCCTGTGCCGCAGACTCCGGTGCATTCGATGGTTGCGGCCTTACCGTCCGCCGTACATCGAGCAGTACAATGGTGAGGCCGACCCCTACAAGTTTGTGCATGTGTATTCCATAGCCATTTCGGCGGCTGGGGGGATGAGACAGTCCAGTGCAACATCTTCCCCCTCTACCTGACTGGGATTGCCCGCTCGTGGTTCTACAACCTGAAGGCCGGCTCCATCAAGTCCTTTGCACAGCTAAAACGCGAGTTCTGCGCAAACTTCCAGGGGAACTACATGCGCCCCTGAATTCCTCGCAGTTGTACACTGTCCGACAGAGGATGGGGGAGACCATCCACAACTTCTTCAAGCGCTTTGCTCAGGTCAGCAGCAAAGTAGCTCGCGTCTCCGACTCCACAGTCATTGAGGCGTGTAAGAGAGGAATTCTTCCCGGTGAGCTCCACCGGAGGCTCTCCCGAAGCTGCCCCTCCTCCGCCGATGAGCTCTTCGCCATACTCGAGAAGTACGTTCGAGCGGAGGACGATGACCTCTAGAAGAAAAACTAGGGAGTCCCCGCCCCCGTCGACCGGGAGGCTAGGGATCCCCTCAAACGTCCCAAGAGGGGCAATCGTAGTAAGCCATGGCCTCGGGACACCTTTGTCCTCGATTACGGAGGCGACTCGCGTGACGCCTCCAAGGGCAACCGCCCCTTCCCCAAGCCGAAAGGTCATGAGGGGGGGCAGTCGTCCCGCAGCCGTGAAAGCCCCGCAGCAGGAGGCAGGGAAGGCCTGTGGTGTACCTTCCACAAGTCCAATACCCACGCCACCCGAGAATGCCACCAACTGCTCCAACGCTTCGCCGCATTCCTCGACCAGCATGGGCTGGGGGGGACTCCTGCCTCCTTGCCCCCTCAGCCGGCCTTGCCGGCCCTTTCTGCCCCCGTGGGGGGACAACAAGGGCAAGTGCGGGAAGGGGACCCATCAGAAACACTCCCCTTCCAAACCTCCCAAAGGCGTGTCAACGTCATCATGGGAGGGTTCGCCTCTAGGTGGGAGTCTAAGCGCCAGCACAAGGAATACGCGCGTGAAGTAAAGGTAGTGGGGGTGCTGCACACGTCTCGGCAACCCAAGTGGTCGGATGTCCCCCTCACTTTTACAGTAGAAGATGCGTGTGGGGTTTGCTTCCCCCATGACGATGCGCTCATCGTCTCCGCTACCATCTACAACTGCCACCTGGCACGCATCCTCGTCGATGACGGAAACTCCACCGACGTCCTGTACCTAAAGGCGTTTAGTGAGATGCAGGTCGACGAGAAGCTAGTGCTACCCGCAGTAGGGCCCTTGCAGGGATTCGTCCCGAGGAAGACGATCCACCCCGTGGGGAAGGTGGAACTCCCCATGACCTTTGGTACCCTAGACAACTACCGGACAGAGATGGTCCGGTTCGACATGGTGGACCTCCACTCCTCATACAACGCAATCATGGGGAGGACCACGATCAATTGCTTGGGGGCCACAATCCATCAGAGCTACCTCTGTGTGAAGATCCCCGGGCCTCATGGCGTAATCACCGCCCGGGGAGACCAAGACGTGGTCCGCGCTCTATACGAGTGCACAGCCGCAATGATCGGGAGCGTAAACATGATCAAGACCCCGGGGGGAGAGACCTCTTCCCCGGAGCCAGACGCCACCACGGTACCTTCCAGGAGGCCTCTCCCCAAGCAGCGTCTAGAAGGGGACCTCCGAAAGGTCCCGCTGTCCCCAAACGATGGGGACAAGACCGTCAGGATCGAGGCAAATCTCCACGAGGAGCATGCGGAGCAACTCGAGGCTTTCCTGCTAAAGAACTCAAATGTTTTTTCCTGGAAGCCTTCCGACATGCGAGGCGTCACCCAGGAAGTCATCGAGCATAAGCTCGCGGTGACATCGGTCACCCCCCGGTCAAGCAGAAGTTGAGAAAACTCTCCCTTGAACTCCAAGAGGTGATCAAGGTCAAGATCGCCAAACTCAGAGAGGCGGGGTTCATTCGGGAGGTCTTGCACCCTGAATGGCTTGCAAACCCCGTCCTCGTGAAGAAGTTGAATGGTAAGTGGCGAATGTGAGTGGACTTCACTGACCTTAACCGCGCTTGCCCCAAAGATAACTTCCCGCTCCCGCAGATTGACCAGCTGGTCGACTCGACCGCGGGGTGTGAGTTGATGAGCCTCCTAGACGCGTATTCGGGCTATCACCAAGTCCGGATGGCAGAAGGGGACAAGGAAAAGACGAGTTTCATAACTCCCCTCGAGACCTTCTGCTACGTCCACATGCCCTCTAGTGACTCATGACGCAAGGGCTAAAGAACGCTGGAGCGACCTTCCAGTGACTCATGACGCTGGTCCTCAAGGACCAGATCGGTCGCAACGTCGAAGTCTACGTCGACGACGTGGTCGTCAAAAGACCCCGCGTGGTTGCTCACATCAATGATTTATCGGAGACCTTCCGCAACCTCCACGCATACGGGTTGAAGCTCAATCTGGAGAAATGCGCCTTCGGCGTGCGAGGGGGGAAGCTCTTGGGCTTCCTCGTGTCCCAGCGGGGCATAGAGGCCAACCCCGAAAAAATCCGGGCACTCCTGGATATGCCCCCGCCACGCTCGATCAAAGACGTTCAACAGCACATCGGCCGCTTGGCCACGCTAAGTCGCTTCGTCTCGCGGTAGGGGGAACGTGGCCTACAATTCTTCAGAATCCTCCGGAGCCTCGAAGGGTTCTGATGGACCCCCGAGGCCCAGGAGGCCTTCGACTATCTAAAGAAGTATCTCACGAGCCCCCCAATGCTCGTGAGCCCGTCTCCAGAAGAGCCCCTGCTCCTTTACCTCGCCACGACCCCGGTCGCCATAAGCGAGATATTGGTAAAGGAACAGGACAGGCAACAGTGTCTCATGTACTACGTGAGTGAGGCCTTCCAAGGGGCTAAAACTCAGTACACTGAGATGGAGAAGATCTGCTACTCCCTTCTAATGGCATCCCGGAAGCTTCGTCACTACTTCCTGGGACACCCGACCACTGTCCCGTCATCTCTCCCTTTGTGGGAGGTACTCCGGAACAAGGAAGCCACCAGCCGGATAGGAAAGTGGGGGGCCGAGCTTGCTCCCTTCTCCCTTTCCCTCACTGGGTGCTCCGCCGTCAAGTCACAAGTCCTCGCTGACTTTGTGGTGGAGTGCACCCCTGCCTCCGGGCCCGGGGACGAAAGCCTCCCCGCACCGCCCCGATGCAGCGACCATTGGACGCTCATGTTTGATGGCTCCTTGTGTCTCGCTGGGGCCGGCGCGGGAGTAGTCCTCCGGAGCCCCGAGGGGTGGGAACTGGAGTACACAGCGCGGCTCGAGTTCCCCGCCACGAACAACATGGCCGAATACGAGGCCTTGCTCCTTGGGTTGCGCCTCGTGCGCTCCCTGCGGATTCGTCACCTCCTCGTGAAAGGAGACTCCCATCTCGTAGTTTGCCAAATGGACAAGTCCTACTTGTGCCATGACGCAAACTTGAGTCTCTACTTGCAGGAGGTACGCAAAATGGAGAAGCACTTCAACGCCCTGGAGGCCTAGCACATCCCGCGAAGGGACAATGACCGGGTCGATGCCCTGGCCCTGGCAGCCAGCGCCCGGGAACTGCTCCCCAAGGGGACTTTCTTGGAGATCATCGCGAATCCCACGGTGGCCTCTCCGGACGCGGACAATGGGTCCTGCGTCCCAAAAGTCGCCGAGATCGCCCGAGCCTCATCTTTGATGGACCCCCTTATCTCCTTCGTCAAGGGGGAGGGAGACCCTCCCAACGAGACTGAAGCCAAGCGCCTCCGAGCCAAGGCTCGGGCATAACTCCTGCTGGAGGCAAAGCTTTACAAGCAAGGGGCTTCCGCCTTGCTCCGCTGCCTTCCACAGCCAAAAGGGCTCTGGCTCCTCGAGGACATTCACTCGGGAAGTTGCGGGTCTCACCTAGCCGCACACGCCATCGCGGCCAAGGCCCTTCGCCAGGGAATTTATTGGGCCACAGGGATTCACGACGCGCGAGACCTTGTCTCCGCATGCGAGGCCTGCTAGAAGATGGCAAAAGATTCCAACCTCCCCTCTGCAGCGCTGCAGACTATCCCCATCACTTGGCCCTTCGCACGCTGGGGGATGGACCTCCTAGGTCCCTTCCCCCCAGCGCCCGGGGGCTACAAGTACGCGGTGGTCGCGGTCAACTATTTTACCAAGTGGGTAGAGGCCGAACCTCTGGCCAGCATCACGTCCCAAGCAGTACAACGGTTTTTTGGAAGAATATCGTGTGTCGTTTCAGAGTCCCCCAAGCCAACGAGGCGAATCAGCGACTGGAGGTCGACCTTGTCGAAGAGGAACGCGACACAGCACTCCTCTGCCACACCATCTACGAGAGCGAAATGGCGCGCATACAACCGGCGCGTCCACGAGAGAGCTTTCTGCCTTGGGGACCTTGTCCTCAAGCGCGTAACCGACCCCCAAGCCCAGGGCAAGCTCTCTCCCAAGTGGGAGGGCCCCTAAAAGATCTCAGCAGTCTTGGGCTCGGGGGCTTACAAGCTCTCCAATCTTCAAGAGCAGGAGCTGAAGCACACGTGGAACGTATGCTTGCTTCGCAAGTTCTACGCCTACCCTATAGGCTCGTCTCCTCCTCCGGAGCGATTACGCCGGAGGGGAGGGGGACATTGTACTCACCATTCCCTCCCCCATTGCAATCTTGCGGGGGGAGGCGTTGTATCTTAACTCCTTATTAATACAACTAGTTTTGCCTCAGCTTTGGCTCATTGCAGGTCTTTACATCATCGTCTCTCACAGCGAAGCTCTCCCAGTGAGGATGCCCTCTCTGTGAGGAAGTGGGCTATCACGACCCAAGAAGTGCCTACAACGGAAGTCCCACTCCCGTAGGGCGGCTTACGATCACCCTTCGTGGACTGAGGGTGTAAGCGGCAACCCAGTCCTCAAGGACCATGGTAACGAGTCGATTTGAGAGACTAGTCCCCCCTTAAACACTCAGACCCATCACCGGGCACATCCCCCTCCGAGAGTCGATTTTCTCAGTAAGACGGAATTCTCAGATATTTCTCTACCAGAGATCTCATCCCCGACTCCCCGTTCTCACGACGACCGAAGGGTTTTCTCCCGGAAGAATTATCCCCGGGAGTTTCAGGGATTTTCTCCCGGAGAAATAAACCCCCGGGAATTTCAGATATTTCCTCCCGGAGAAATTATCCCCGGAAAATTCGGAGATTCTCTCCCAGAGATCTCATCCCCGGCTCCCCGTTCTCACGGCGACCGGAGGGTTTTCTCCCGGAAGAATTATCCTCGGGAGTTTCAGAGATTTTCTCCCGGAGAAATAAACCCCAGGGAATTTCAGAGATTTCCTCCCAAAGAATTTATCCCCGGGTATTTTGGAGATTCTCTCTAGGAGATCTCATCCCGGCTCCCCATTCTCACGGCGACCAGAGGGTTTTCTCCCGGATGAATTATCCCCGGGAGTTTCGGAGATTTTCTCCCGGAAAAATCATCCCCGGAAATTTCAGAGACTTTCTCCCGAAAATTTTCTTCCTGGCTCCCCATTTTCACGGTGATCAGAGGATTTCACCGGGATTTTCGGAAAATCGTTCCCCGAAGTTTTTGCCCGGCCAAAAATTTCTCACCAAGACCTTTGGAAAATTTTTGGGAAATTTTTACCCTGGGCTTTGTCACCTTCACAGCACGCGGAATCACACTCCGCCCACTGTGAAGGGGGGGTAACTTGTGCCCAACTTGTGCCTGGGAATCGCCCTGTTCTGGACCATCATTTGTGAATTCGTAAAAGTAAACAAGCAAACTTAGCTTTATTGAGATATCTAACTGGAGGACACCTTCCCCCTCCGGTGGGCATCGATACATTGAAAGCAAGATACAACCCGGAAAGCTCCTACACCTAATAATCCCGGAGGCCCTCTGATCCCAGTGGGGGGGGGCAACTTGTGCCCAACTTGTGCCCGGGAATCGCCCTGTTCTGGACCATCAGTTGAGAATTCGCAAAAGTAAACAAGCAAACTTAGCTTTATTGAGATATCTAACTGGAGGACACCTTCCCCCTCCAGTGGGCATCGATACATTGAAAGCAAGATACAACCCGAAAAGCTCCTCCACCTAATAATCCCGGAGGCCCTCTGATCCCAGTGAGGGGGGGCAACTTGTGCCCAGGAATCACCCTGTTCTGGACCATCATTTGAGAATTCGCAAAAGTAAACAAGCAAACTTAGCTTTATTGAGATATCTAACTGGAGGACACCTTCCCTCTTTGGTGGGCATCGATACATTGAAAGCAAGATACAATCCGGAAAGCTCCTACACATAATAATCCCAGAGGTCCTCTAATAGCTCCCGGGTCAGGTCTCGATACAAGCCTCATATATGTCGTTGGGCCTCCCGGAGCAGGTCTTTGGGCCAATAATCGTAGCCCGCCGGTGGGAGTATCCGAAGCGGCGGAACCCTCCAGGACCCTTGACGTGGAGGGGATAATTCAGCACGATGGTTGTCGAAGTTGTCTAGGTGCCACTCTGGGCGCCACCGCAAGAGGATTAGCGCCCAGGAAACACCCCTACCATGTCCCCCGGAGAGAAGACTTAGCAAAATGAAGGCGGCTTGGGCATCCCCTGGGTGACACCCGCAGGAGCCTGGGGGCCCCACCTCCGGGGAGGCTCCCCGCAACATCGGTGCGTCCCTAAGGTCACGCTCAAACCACGGGGGCTCTCTCCCGGGAGTAACCTCCCGGGGCGCCTGGTAAATTCAATTCAAGACACTTAGCAAAAAATTCATTCTATTGCATCAAAATGTTTTTTGTACAAATCTTTGGGGCTTCTTTTAAGAAGCTACTGGGAGCAAAAATCCTAAAACAAAAAAGGGACCTATCTAAAGGCCCGGGGGGGAGGCTCATACTTGTTCATTGGTGTCCTCCCCCCGGGAGGCTCCCATCGGAGCCGTAGTGTCCACCCTCGGAGGCGCCGGCGCTGGGAATCGTACACGAATGATCCGGTCGTAGAAGCCACCGGCGAGCTGCTCCACTTCCCGCCGGAGCGGCTCGAAGAACTCGGGAAAGCCCCGGGGGATCCGACTCCCTATCGCCTAGCCACCGATCCCCTGGTGTTCCACGAGCCCCACGGCAGCAGCCACTACCGGGATCACCCGACCCCTTGCCCGGGCATCGGCGGCCTTCCCCTCCATTCCTTAAGTGCCCTGTCGAAGCGCGCTTCGATACCCTAGGCGAGGGCCGCCCCCTGCAAACACGGAGGTTGGTCAAGGCCCAAGAGTTAGAAAACCCCTAAGAAAAATGACCCACCGGTTCGAGAACGAACCTGGATGTGGAGCGACTGCAGCTCCCCGCAACGGTCGTGGAGCGTCCCTTGCGAGACGTAGTCCTACACCTTCCGGGTCTGGAGCCCCTCCGCGAACTGGAAGACCTCCCCCGCGGACAGCAGGGGTTCTCCCTCCCAACAGCTCCGGACCCATTGGACCGGTGGGCCCCCTCACGAAGGTCACGGGGGTGATGTGGACCGGAGTGGCAGCGGCCGGAGTCCTCGCCGCCGAGGAGGGGGCCGAAGAAGAAGCCGACGAGCTCTCTGAGGGGGGTCCCCCCCCCAGGGAGGGATGAGGAGACCTTTCCCCTTTCTGGGCCGCGTGGCCCCCGGGACCTCCGTCGCCGTGGGGACCTCATAAACCGAGGGGCTCCCCTCCTCGTCCACCGGCCATTCGATGCGTGGAGGGGAAGCCTCCGCGAAACAAACTTCCGACAGTCCCGGCGCCACTGGAGATTCGATTGCCGAAAGTGGCAAAGGGGCGTAGTTCACCGAGTCGGACACCCCCTCATCACCTGCTGGCTCCTTCTCCCGAGCCTCTCCGGAGGCCTCAAGAAGGCGCACAAGCTCTTGCGCCTCCACGCCCCCCCCGGAGTGCTCTGGGAGGGGCGGCGTCACTTCCCGCCGAGAAGGCGCTCGCACGCACCGTGACTCGGGGGCGGCGTCCCGGACCTTCACGGGCGTGGAACCCGGCGTCATCGCTGGATCGGGGGCCTTCTGAGCCTTGACGCGCTTTGGCTCGGAACCCCCGGTGGCTTCCTTCCCCCGCTTGTGAGAGCCGGGGGTCGGGAGAGGGGTCCTCTCCTGCAGCCTTAGCCCGAAGGCCTCGGCCACCAAGTTCCGGGGAGGACCCTCCCCGATGACGCGGACGATACACTCGTGCTCATCGGCATAGTACCACCGAGGAGGTTCTCCGCCTTCTCTCGGGCAGCCGGATACGGCCGGACTACAAAAGCAAAGAGTTAGCAAAATCAACGAAAAAGCGATGGAAGTCGCCGGGAACTTACGTCGAGTCACCAGCTTTTGCGGAGGCCGCTGCGCCGGGAACATCCCAGTCCCCCTCCTCCCGTGTGAGAAGGGGGAGACCTTCAATAGTGTCAGCTCCTCAATGGCGTCCCTCATGGAACGGACGCCCTGGGAGGCAACCATTTTACTGCGGAGCTTCAGCTCCTCCTCGGTCCACACCAGGGGCTTGGGGGCGACCGACTATAGGAGGGGGTCTCCGGTGAGTAGGTCACCTCAGCGTCCCGGACCCGGAGGTAAAACCACCTCCGGACCCAGCCCCCCCAGTGGTCCCGGGAAGCCGCCACCGGGTACTCCTGCACCCATGATGGCAGGAGTTGGATCATGACGGAGCCGAACGGAGAATTCAGCCCTCCCTTCACGAGATGGGAGCTCCTCACCGCCGGCTCGTAGAAGTACTGAAACAGCCGGAGCGTGGGCGGGGGGGCCATCCTTTTTGGAGGGGATCCGGATGTCCCCGTCCGCGATGACCCCTCGGTCCACGAGGGACTCTAAGTCCCCCGAGGTAAACTCAGAGGCCCAGAGGAAGTCCGCGGTGACTTCCTCCGGAGGCACCTCGGCGGCCTTGGCGCGACCCTTGGGACCCATTGTCTTCCCCGGTGGCTTGGGATCTAAGGGGATAGGCTTGAGTTTCCGGAGACTAGGCTTCCTTGGGAAAGCTATCGGGAGAGCTAAGGGAACCGGTAGTGTTTGAGGATTGAGGGTTCGAGTGACCCCTCCGGGCCCTCAAGGCCATATTTATAGCGCTCGCACGTAGCCCGGATGGGTGCCACGTGGCTCCTGGCAGCGCATCCGCGCCGCTCAATTCAAACAACGCGTGGGAATTGAAGGGGCGAGCGCGCGAAACGACGCGTCACTGGTTCGAACTGCGAGCGGCCATTATGGTTGAACAGCGCGCTCCAATCTAGGCCGACGGCCTTTAATGATCGACGGCGCCGCCATAAATGCTTGGCACGAAGATTGAAGCGTCGACAGGGCGCCGGACATCCACCTCGGAGGAGATGTTGGCGGTAAGATGAACCATCCCCTCCGAGGACTTGAACAGCGTCCCCGGAGGACATGGGGGACTGCTGTTGGGGGAAATCTCCGTGGGATCAAGTCCAGGTAAGAGGCAAGTGAAAGGGATCTAGGATATCGACTAGAGGGGGGTGAATAGGCGATTTTAGCAAATTAACAATTAATCAAACAATTAATAGTAAATGAGAGCAAATAACTAACACAAGATGAACAATGAACAATTTTAACACAAGGATATATCCCGTGGTCTCGGTAATTTGCCGATCACCCCTAATCCACGTTGAGGCAAACTCAAATCTCTAACCGCTCCTCTATCTAGTCAACCTTCTCTCGAGAAGTGATCTAGATCTTGAGCCGGATTAGTGTGATGAGTTATCCAAACCTCGATTTCACTAAGGTTGCACTTTACCGCTTCGACAAGGCGTGCTCAACCCTTTCACAAGACGGTTTGAGGCTTCTTCACAATCTTCCTTGAAGAGCTCACCAAAACCTTTCTCCTAGCCGTCTAGGAGCCGGCAAACTCCAAGAGTAACAAGCCGGTGATGATCACTTAGCCTTCTTCTAGTGCCACAAGATTGATTTAATGATCTAAATGCAATCCACTAGAAGATCTCAAATGCATACTCTCACAAATTCGAGAATTAGAACCCTAGAGTGTATGAAACTTGCTTAAGCTCTCAAGGATGATGACAATGTTAAAATTATGCTCAAAAGTTGTGAAAAGGGCCGTGCATGGGAGTATATATACCCCTCACAATAAATATAGCCGTTACAGGCCGTTGGGAGAAAAAGATCACTTGGCGGTCAGACCGCAGGTATATGCCCGGTCAGACCGCCACAATTGCAACGACATTAAACAGGCGCAATAAATGCTCACCTGCGCTTGTCAGGCACACACACGGTGGGACCGGAGCCAATTTCGGTCAGACCGTGAAACTGTCCAGAGACGACATAGTTTCTGGACACTTTATACGGTCTGGCCGATAAATACGGACAGACCGGCCAGACGGTCAGACCGTAGTTCAAAAACACGGTCAGACCGTTTTCTCGGTCAGACCGGTCTAACAAACGGTCAGACCGTCATAAAACATCATAAAGATAGGACATGAAGCACCAGGAGACTGACCTAGGTTTTTACCTACGGACAGACCGATCTTTTAAATGAATACACTAGACTTTGACATAAAGTCGGTCAGTCTGAAACCCTATTCGGCCAGTCCGTATATTCGGTCAGACCGGTCTAACAAACGGTCAGACCGACTGAGACAGAGTTGAGCAGAAATGAGCTGAAACAAGCATTTTCAAAGGATATGACCTTCTAGTATGCAATGTAAGTTGATTTTATGATATGTGGCACATAGATGAAGGATTTCGTGATACACCACATGCTCCTCTTAATAGTACGGCGACTATCCAAAAGTCCGGTCAAAATTCTTCTCTAATCACCTTAGACCGGTAAAATGGAAAAGACCATATTTCGTACCTTTGCCTTTTTTATCAATGCCCTTTCTTCATCATGAGACTCTATCTTTGCCTTTCATTAACCTGTCTTTTAAGTTTCTTCTTGACACAACTAGGCAGGTATCGTTAGTATAGCATTTGTAGTTGTCATTAATTACTAAAACACTCTTTAGGGGCCTAGAAGCTACAATCTCCCCCTTTTTGGTAATTGATGACAACATAAAGAGTAGATGAATGAGTTTTAAGCATAAAAGGAACTTTACAATAAGCATCGAAGAATAATACACTCCCCCTAAATGTATGAATAAGAGAATTTTCGCATTTTGGTGGAGTTCAAGCATGTGTATAAGATGCTATCTCAATTCATTCATTATATGAGCATGAAGTATCACACATAAGACATTCAATTCTGCACATGATATCATCATCACAAGGTCATATGAAAATAACATAAGCACATCTCATATATCATGAAGTAACAATCTCACAAAAGAGTCATCCAACATAAATGTCATCCACATAGATCATAAATGAGACATTCAACTAAACAAGTTAAATTAAAACTTTACACCAAAAGTTTTCATTTAAGGTTCTCTCCCCTACTCTTCTACTCTCTTCTCTCCCCCTTTGGCATCAATTGCCAAAAAAGCTAAGAATTGGCGGGAGCATCACCATCGGGAGGATGGTGAGGAGGAGTCTGAGGGAAACCGGTGTAGAAGTGAGCGGAGAAGGCGTCAAAGCGCTGCTCGAACTAATCCTGGCTTGACGAGAAGGTCTGGAACTGATCATTCAATGCCGCCAAGTCCGAGCGAGCGAGCTCAAGCCCCTGGAGAAGAGTAGCGAACTGATCCATCATCGGCTGATGGAACTGCTGCTGGAACTGTGTAAACCAGGCGGGGGCTTGGCTAGACTGAGCTGCCTGCTGTGCCTGAGGTGGAGGAGGAGGAGGCATAGGATGAGCCTGCTGCTGATGCTGTGCTCCATGGCCTCGAGCCAAGACGCGCGGGTTGACACTAAATGGCTTATAGCCGAGATGTCT
The DNA here is from genome assembly GCA_019359835.1 of Pharus latifolius. Classification (NCBI taxonomy): domain Eukaryota; kingdom Viridiplantae; phylum Streptophyta; class Magnoliopsida; order Poales; family Poaceae; genus Pharus; species Pharus latifolius. The sequence goes on along the minus strand of CM033321.1, from coordinate 68,432,123 downwards.
CATATCACATGATCCGCGAGGGAACTTCGTCTTTTGGAGCAGCAAATACATGATAAATGGAGCATAGTATAGGTTTGGCAGAGTGGTTGCCGAGACATCCTCAATTGTCTTCAAGATAAATGAGACAATGTTGATCCGATGACTCTTGAGGATGTGGTCGATGAAGTTCCAGTAGTAATCTCGGACCGCTTCTCGATTTCCACTCTTTGGATGGATCGGGGCTCGTACGATTTTGTTGACTACAGCAGGGAGGACTTTGAGACCTGTAACGGTGCCAGGTACAATCCGCTGTCCACCTCCCGGCTACTCATAAAACTGGAGCCAGTCATCCTCACGGAGGTAATCCTCATCCTCTATATTGATCCCCTCCTTCATTTCCTCATAGTTTATCTTGTTTGCTGCAGCAAACTCCTCAAAGGTGGCCTCATAACGCCTAGAACCTATCATCCACATGATCTGCTGGTCCGCCCATCTGATCTCGACCGTAGCATAAAACTGTCTGATGGTAGTGGCGTTCCATGAGCATTTGTGCTCCACAAAGTCATAGAGCCCAATATCCTTGAAGATCTGCACCAAAGGAGCCATGATGGGCTGATTCACAACATAAGCCCATTCGATCCATTTGTGTTCGAAGATATTCTTGTGGATCAAATGTCCGTAGAAGGCATCCTGCTGTGTCATCGTGTGGAAGTGAGGAGTAGAGGCGTCATTCTCATGATTGTAGGCGTAGATGGTCCTAGCCTTTGTATAGTGGCTTGAAGTCCAATTCTTCTTTGGGCCTTGATAAGCGTGGACGTTTATTTCATCGTCCTCACTCTCGATGTCCATGCCCACATGAGAAGATCCACCACGATGAGACGATTGTTCTGTCTCTAAATCTCCGGCTGAGGGCACCCAATCATCATCCTGAGAGTCACTACTGCTCGAGGGTTGAGCCCTTTTTGGCCGCTTCGCCAATTTCTTCTTATTGGTTCTGACAGAGACATTTCCTTGAGGACATCGACCACTAGAAGATTTACAAGAGATAAAGCAGATAAGATACTCAGAGGTAAGAGTGAAAGAAGTGAATCGATAAGATAACAGATTAGAAAACTCTTGCTCTGCTGTTACAGTCGGTCAGACCAAAACAGGGCGGTCAGACCGGCGCAACTGTAGAGTTAGGGTTTGACATGAATCCTGAGATTTACTAGAATTTAGGGCACAATTTGGTCACAAATACGTGTGAAAATACTTATAGCATCAAAGGGATGAATCAATTTCAAGAAATTACCAGATTTGGACTAGATTCATCACATTTGCCCTAAACCTCAAGATGAACAGTAAAAGAAATTGATAACGAAGAAGAATCTGAGTAAAATACCTAGACGACATGGTTTCAAGGTGATCTTGAACCACGGTTCGTCCGAGCTTTGCGAGAGTTTGACCGGAGAGGAAGAATCCATCAAAAATTATGTGGCGCACATGAAAGAGACAAGTGGGAAGAGGGTGAAAAGGACAGAGATTCGGAATAAAAAGGTCTCTGGTCATGAAAGTTCGGTCAGACCGTAGACAAGATACCGGTCAGACCACTGGAAGCAGAAAATTTAAGATGCTCTCTGGAGATGCATTCGGTCAGACCGCAATTGGATCGGTCCGACCGCTGGAAGAACTAAAAATCTTGGAGGATTTTAGATTGATTTGATGCTCATAAGAGATTTGGATAGGGTGATATATAAATATAAGATAATTATAAGAGAGATATAGACAATATCACCAAAGGGGAAGTATTTGTCTTATAATTCAACATATTTTTGGTTCACTTTACTCAATTGCCGATAAAAGAGTCTAAAAAGCTCTAAGAGAGGAAGTTCAAGCAATCAAGAGATACTTTAAGCACAAGCAATATGAGTTCAACATTTCAAGCCACATTTGATATATCAATGACGTTAAGCTCATTTTGAAGTTTGCAAAAATGACTTTCATCTAAGGGCTTAGTGAATATATCCGCTAATTGATCTTCGGTTCTCACATTATCCACCACCACATCACCTTTGCTAACATGATCTCTAAGGAAGTGGTGTCGGATATCTATATGCTTGGTCCAAGAGTGTTGAACTGGATTTGTGGCTATTTTCACCGCACTCTCATTATCACACAAAAGAGGCACTTTTTCAAATTTTATTCCATAATCCAACAATGTTTGCCTCATCCAAAGAATTGTGCACAACAACTACCCGCGGAAACATATTCCGCTTCGGCGGTTGATAAAGCTACAGAGTTTTGTTTCTTGGAGGACCAAGATACTAAAGATCTTCCTAACAATTGACAACTGCCAGAGGTGCTTTTTCTATCCACTTTACATCCCGCATAATCAGAATCAGAATATCCAATTAATTTGAATTTAGCACCTTTAGGATACCACAACCCTATGCTAGATGAATATTTTAGATACCTCAAGATGCGCTTAACGGCCATTAAATGACTTTCTTTAGGAGAGGCTTGAAATCTTGCACACATACAAACACTAAACATAATATCGGGCCTAGAAACAGTAAGATATAATAAACTACCAATCATAGATCTATAAAGCTTTGAGTCGACCGGTTTACCTCCTTCGTCAGAGACAAGGTGACCGTTTGTGGCCATTGGTGTCTTGATTGGCTTTTCTTCTTCAAGTCCGACCTTCTTGAGTAAGTCCTTCACATATTTGCTTTGACTGATGAAAGTTTCTTCCTTGAGTTGTTTAACTTGTAGTCCGAGGAAGAAACTTAGTTCACCTATCAAAGACATCTCAAATTCCCTGGACATCATATTACCAAATTCCTCGCAAAAATCTTGGTTAGTAGATCCAAATATGATGTCATCAACATAAATTTGACATACAAAGAAATCATTTCCAATTTTCTTAGTAAATAAAGTTGTATCAACTTTCCCAATTTTAAAGCCTTTTGAAATTAAGAAGTCTCTAAGTCTTTCATACCAAGCACGAGGCGCTTGTTTAAGACCATAAAGAGCTTTGGAGAGTTTATACACATGATTTGGCTTTGAAGGATCTTCAAATCCGGGAGGTTGTTTAACAAATACTAATTCATTAATTTTTCCATTTAAAAATGCACTTGTGACATCCATTTGATATAGTCTAATATTATGAGATGAAGCAAAAGCAAGCAAGATTCTAATAGCCTCAAGTCTAGCTACGGGAGCAAATGTTTCACCGAAGTCCAAGCCTTCAACTTGAGTGTATCCTTGAGCCACCAATCTTGCCTTGTTTCTTACTACCACTCCGTTTGCATCTTGTTTATTCTTGAAAATCCATTTGGTTCCAATGACATTGTGCTCATTCGGATTTGGTTCTTCTACTAATTCCCAAACATTGTTGCCGGTGAAGTTGTTTAATTCTCCGTGCATAGCATTCACCCAATCTGGATCTTTTAATGCTTCATCTACAAGTGTGGGCTCAAAAGAGGAAACAAAAGAGTAATTTTCACAAAATGAAGCAAGACGAGAACGAGTTTGAACACCCTTACGCAAGTCACCAACAATTTGATCGATGGGGTGATCTTTTGAAATTGAGTGATGGATTCTTGGATGATCAACCGGGTTTTGTGAAGTAGAGGTAGAGGGTACTTCCGATTGTTGTTGAGAGGAGTCTTCCACATTGACCACTTCAACTATTTAATCTTCATGTTGAGGAGTTGATGAAGAGGGGATAGCTTGAGTGGATGGATCTTCATCTGGATCACTATCTTCTTTCGGCTTGATATCCCCAATGCTCATGTTCTTCATTGCCACTCTCAACCCTTCATTACCTACATCATCCAAGTTGTCTTGCTCCTCTTGAGAGCCGTTAGTCTCATCAAATTCAACATCATGTGTCTCTTCAACCAAATCGGAGTTTTGGTTGTAGACACGATATGCTTTGCTATTTGATGAGTATCCTAATAAAAATCCTACATCACATTTACTTTGAAATTTAGACAAGCGTGTACCTCTTCGCAAGATATAGCACTTACATCCAAACACTCGGAAGTAGGAAATGTTTGGCTTCCTTCCAATGAGAAGCTCATAGGGAGTTTTCTTTAGTAGTCGATGACAATAAAGACGATTTGATGCATGGCACGCGGTGTTGATTGCTTCGGCCCAAAAGGTGTCCGAAACATTGTACTCCGAAAGCATAGATCTTGCCATGTCTATCAATGTCTGGTTCTTTCGTTCAACTATTCCATTTTGCTCTGGTGTATACTTGGCCGAAAACTCATGTTTGATGCCCTTATCATCACACCAATTTTCAACCTTGGTATTCTTGAACTCAGAGCCATTGTCACTTCTCACTTTCTTGATCTTGAAACTAAATTTATTTTTGGCCCTTTGAGCAAAGCTTTTGAAAGTGTTAAACACAATTGACTTATCATGTAAAAAGAATATCCATGTATATCTAGAAAAATCATCTACAAGGACAAGACAATAACTATTGCCACCAATGCTCACAAAAGTAGTTGGTCCAAATAAATCCATATGGAATAATTCAAGTGGACTAGAAGTTGACATTGTACTTTTACTTGGATGTGAGTTTGCAACTTGTTTTCCGGCTTGGCAAGCACTACATAATTTATCTTTTTCAAACTTTACATCTTTTAATCCAACAACTAAATCATGTTTAACTAGTCTATTTAGTTGTTTCATTCCAACATGCCCAAGCCTTCTATGCCATAGCCAACCTTTAGATGATTTAGTGAACAAGCATGTACCAAGATTAGCATTATTTGAATTGAAATCAACTAAATAGAGGTTGCCATGTCTAAAACCTTTGAAAATCAACCTATTATCATCAATACTAGTGATAATCACTTCTTTTGGATAAAAAGCACATATAAATCCAAGATCACAAAGTTGAGCTACGGATAAGAGGTTGAAATTTATAGATTCAACAAGCAATACATTAGATATGGAAAGATCGTTTGAGATGGCAATTTTACCTAAACCTTTTACCTTTCCTTTGCTATTGTCTCCAAACGTGATCTTGTCATATTCCGCACCTTCGTTATTTAGAGAGGAGAACATGTTGTAATTGCCGGTCATATGTTGAGTGCATCCACTATCGAGCACCCAATGTTGTCCTCCGGCCCTGTAATTTACCTACAAAACAAGGTTAGGTCCTTTTAGGTACCCAAATCTTTTTGGGTCCTTGGAGGTTAGTTACCAAGGATTTTGGGACCCAAATGGCTTTCTTTTTGGCACCAATGATCGGGGTTCCAACAAATTTGGCTTTAATATCACCATTGTTCATTTTCTTTAAAACATAGCAAGAGTTGAATATAAGAGATGAATTACTTTTGCTAGCATGGCAATTCTTTTCAATGTGACCTAAACTTTTATATTTGTTCCAATATCCCTTTTCTTTTACAAATACGGTTTTAGATGGAACAAATGCATGTTTTCCCTTTTTAGGAATGTAGCCTAGTCCTTCTTTTCTTAAGGAGAACCTTTGACTATCTAGAAGATGTCTTAATTTTGATTCTCCTACATAGCATTTAGCTAGATCATTTGTTAGTTTTTCAATTTTGTCCTTAAGTTCATTGTTTTCAAGACTAAGCACATTATCATCAATTTTAGGTCTAGATGGGAATTCAATTAAATCTTCACAAGATGTAGATATGCTAGAAGTAGACATCATAGGCAAGTCATTCAAAATACTGCAAGTGATTCCTATTTCATTACCCGTTTTGTTGGCTTTATGAGTAATTAGTGAGTCATGAGCTTCCTTAAGCATCTCATGAGTTTCTTTGAGACTCTCATGAGATGTGTTTAGCTCCTCATAGGAATTTTGAAGAGTTTTGTATCTCTTCTTCAATTCCTTGAATTTTTCTTTCTCTTTACTCATATAGTCATCAAAACCGGTGATCATCTCAACTAGGTCATCATAAGTATATTCATCGTTGTCACATGATACCTTCGATTCTCCTTTAGCCATGAGGCAATGAGGAGTGGAGAATAGAGATGGAGCTTCCTTGATAGCTACCCCGGCGAGTCCTTTGGGTGATGCTTCATATTCATCTTCGGAATCGGTACTTGAAGCATCCGAATCCCATTCAATGAAGCAAGCTTGTCCATCCTTCTTCTTCTTATAATATTTCTTGAAAATCTTCTTCTTGCTTTCTCCTTCCTTTTCGTACTTCTTCTTCTTCACCGATTTTTCTTCTTCCTTGTTTTTGCATTGTGCGGAGATGTGACCCTTTTCACCGCAATCAAAGCATCTTCTTTCTGCAAATGGGTTCCTCTTGGATGATTGTCCTTTCTTGAAGGACTTTTCTTGATATTTCTTCTTCATGAACCGCTTGAACCTTCTCACAAAGAGAGCCATTTCCTCATCGGTGTCTCTCTCATCACTTTCTTCTTCATTGTCTTCCCTTTTGGAGGCTTGAGCTTTTAGTGCTATGTTCTTCTTCTTGGAGTCGGAAGCCTCATCTTTCACTTCTTCTTGAGATTTCTTGAATATGTCATGAGTGAGAATCTCACTCAAGACTTCCAACGGAGTCACACTCTTCAAGTTCAAACGCACAAGTAAGGTTACAATTGTATCATATTTTGAAGGTAAAGCTCTAAGAAACTTATGACAAAATTCCACATTTGTGACATCCATACCTAGCCCTTTTAACTCATTTACTATGTTATTTAATCGGTTAAACATCTCCGATACATCTTCATTGGGCAACATAGCAAACTTTTCAAATTGGCCCTTACGGATAAATAATTTAGCATCTTTGAACATCGAGGTTCCTTCATGAATATCCATAAGATTTCTCCAAATATCATGGGCCGTTTCAAGTTTACAAATTCTATTAAATTCACCTAGATTTAGAGCACTATAAAGAACATTCATGGCTTGAGCATTCGCTAAGGCATTATCTCTATCTAGGTTAGTCATGTCATCATCATCAAGAATTGCAAAACCCTCATCCACCACTTTCCAAATCTTTCCACCCATGGCTTTAAGATAAACCATCATTCTAGTTTTCCAATAAGTATAGTTAGATCCATCAAAGAGTGGTGGTTTGCCAATATTGATCCGACCCTCACTAGCCATCTTTATCCTACTCCAGGATGGTTAAATCCTCTAAAAATGGAGTCCTTGCTCTGATACCAATTGAAAGGGATCTAGGATATCGACTAGAGGGGGGTGAATAGACGATTTTAGCAAATTAACAATTAATCAAACAATTAATAGTAAATGAGAGCAAATAACTAACACAAGATGAACAATGAACAATTTTAACACAAGGATATATCCCGTGGTCTCGGTGATTTGCCGATCACCCCTAATCCACGTTGAGGCAAACTCAAATCTCTAACCGCTCCTCTATCTAGTCAAACTTCTCTCGAGAAGTGATCTAGATCTTGAGCCGGATTAGTGTGATGAGTTATCCAAACCTCGATTTCACTAAGGATGCACTTTACCGCTCCGGCAAGGCGTGCTCAACCCTTTCACAAGACGGTTTGAGGCTTCTTCATAATCTTCCTTGAAGAGCTCACCAAAACCTTTCTCCTAGCCATCTAGGAGCCGGCAAACTCCAAGAGTAACAAGCCGGTGATGATCACTTAGCCTTCTTCTAGTGCCACAAGATTGATTTAATGATCTAAATGCAATCCACTAGAAGATCTCAAATGCACACTCTCACAAATTCGAGAATTAGAACCCTAGAGTGTATGAAACTTGCTTAAGCTCTCAAGGATTATTACAATGTTCAAATTATGCTCAATAGCATGGGAGTATATATACCCCTCACAATACATATAGCCATTACAGGCCGTTGGGAGAAAAAGATCACTTGGCGGTCAGACCGCAGGTATATGCCCGGTCAGACCGCCGCAATTGCAACGGCATTAAACAGGCGCAATAAATGCTCACCTGCCCTTGTCAGGCACACACACGGTCAGATCAGAGCCAATTTCGGTCAGACCGTGAAACTGTCCAGAGACGACATAGTTTCTGGACACTTTATACGGTCTGGCAGATAAATACAGACAGACCGGCCAGACGGTCAGACCGTAGTTCAAAAACACGTTCAGATCGTTTTCTCGGTCAGACCGATCTAACAAACGGTCAGACCGGTCTAACAAACGGTCAGACCGTCATAAAACATCATAAAGATAGGACATGAAGCACCAGGAGACTGACCTAGGTTTTTACCTACGGACAGACCGACCTTTTAAATGAATACACTAGACTTTGACATAAAGTCGGTCAGTCCGAAACCCTATTCGGTCAGTCCGTATATTCGGTCAGACCGGTCTAACAAACGGTCAGACCGACTGAGACAGAGTTGAGCAGAAATGAGCTGAAACAAGCATTTTCAAAGGATATGACCTTCTAGTATGCAATGTAAGTTGATTTTATGATATGTGGCACATAGATGAAGTATTTCGTGATACACCACATGCTCCTCTTAATAGTACGGCGACTATCCAAAAGTCCGGTCAAAATTCTTCTCTAATCACCTTAGACCGGTAAAATGGAAAAGACCCTATTTCGTACCTTTGCCTTTTTTATCAATGCCCTTTCTTCATCATGAGGCTCTTTCTTTGCCTTTCATTAACATGTCTTTTAAGTTTCTTCTTGACACAACTAGGCAGGTATCGTTAGTATAGCATTTGTAGTTGCCATTAATTACTAAAACACTGTTTAGGGGCCTAGAAGCTACAGCAAGACCCCCAATCAACTTGTCCCGGGTGCCACCATTCGCCCGGGGACAAGGCCCCCGGTCATTGGTCCCGGGCGCCGCCATTCGCCCGGGGACAAGGCCCGCGGTCGCTTGTCCCGGGCGCCGCCATTTGCCCGGGGACAAGGACCCCCGGTGCCGGGTCATGTGAGGATCACGTGAGCACCTCGGGAACTGGCGGGGACACCTGTCAAGCATCTAAGCCATTTGACCGGGAGAAGGACGCTAGAGCCCCTCGATGCAACGGTTGCGGACGGGGCAGGTTAGTCTTTTTGCATCTTTTGGGCCTATATATGCCCTTGTAGCCCCTCTTGTAACGGAGGACAACTCATTTTTACTCGAAGACAAAAAATCAAATAGGCGTGCCTAGGAGCCACCTCTCCACGAGAGAACTCCCCTAGCCAACTTTAGTTGGGAGCACGTCGACAGACTAGGGCCCCCATCGGGACCCGAACCTATATAAAATTCACCGTGTCAATTGCTGCGTTGCCCGGCGGGAGGTGATCGGTCACTCGGTCAGCAGCACCACTGTACACGTGCTATGCACGTCCGAAGAAACCTTCCAGGGTATCTGTGATAGCACGACAGAAGCTGTCTATGATCGCAGCATTTGCACGATCATGAGGTCACAGATTATGCGCGGTCAGATGGTCACTGACTATATGCAATCAAGATAGCCTGGGGGTGTTCAAGCCTTTACTGGACACGTTCTCAGGATCAAGGTAACTTCTCCCACGTGTGAAGACAACCACCAGGAGGTTAACACATTCTCAGGATCAAGGTAACTTCTCCCACGTGTGAAGACAGCCATCCTTCAAGCCACGTGTGAAGACAACCACCAAGAAGATTGGTGCAGTTATACGAATTGCACTAGGGCAACCGTCTAGAATTGCCTCGCATTGGCATCCTTTCATTCAGTATAGTTAATAGGCAGAAGTGTAAAAGGAGATTATTGCCTGTGATAATCTCTCTTTCCTGTAAACTTTTTTCTCATGCATAGTGAAATCACAACTGGACGTAGGACTATTAGTACCGCCATCGAGGGCCCGAACCTGTATAAATCTTCGTGTCCCTATTTCATTGCTTTTCCTAACTTACCTGAGGGCACTTTGAAAGGTCTCACATACAACTCACAAATCTGCGTAAGATCGACAGAGGACCCCGAGTTCAAATCATCGACAGAAGGCGCCCACCGTGGGGCCTTTCTCAAGGTGTTTCCTATTTACTAGGAGTTTCAGTAAGACATGTCTGGGGCTTATGATTTCGAGAATGATTTCAATCTCGATGACTATGCCCGTATTCAGATGCCCTCACCTAGGAATCCCGTTCCTATGGAAGAGGTTGATTGCGAGAATGTTCCTGAGGAACATCCTGAGGATGTATCTTCTCTGACTCAAGTCATATCCATCGACCAGGAGATAGAGAAGATAGACCAGGAGCCCCATGTGAGTTCTACCACTTTGGAGGCTGAATATGTACCACAGCACGTCGCTGCTGAGGATGTGGATGATGGTAACCTAGAGCTTAGCCCTGGGAGATTTGATCCTGATAACCTCCAGTCTCTCTTTGATTTCGAATCCGATTCGGAACAAACAGAGATATTTTGTCCTTCTGCGACCTCGCTCTGCCAAGAGTTTGCTGCTTTATGGTAGGAAACTCCTGAGTAGTGAATTGCTAGGGAGGAACAGGAGGGCAAACAAAAGGAGGAACAGGAAATAAAGAAAAAGGAGGATCAAGATCATCACCAGTGAGAAAAAGAGCTTCGTAGGACTACGAAGGAAGCTTTGCAACTTGAGCAATCTCGTTATGATGTCACTCCTAGTTCCTCCCGTCGTCCCGGTGGTCGCAGACGCGACTAGACACCTTCTTTAGCACCAAGCTATCCATCGATGATTGACGAAACAATGACACCTGGTGCACCGTGGAGGAGTACACATGAGCGACTTCATTTTATCGTAGATGTCTTGCATTATCCTCCTCCTAATGTCAAAGATGCGGGCAAGCCGGCTTTTGCCAGAATCCTGGCGGATATGTTAGATGAAGTTGCATCCGAGGCAACTCCAACAGCGTCATCCCGGTCTACGATTCACTCCCATGAGAGGGATTATTCTTACTCTAGTCATGGCAGGCGTAATCGACTACCACTAGGTTCAGTTCGGCATGACAAGGCCAGACGAGTTGGAAACTCCCGCGATCGGGATCACGTGCCTGTCCATTCTCATCTGGGACCGTGAGGTGTACCTCCACAAGGTGAGGTCGCCCGCGATCAAGTTGAAAACCGCAGAACACTCCACAGTTCCTATGTTGGTTGGGAAGCTTTCTCACCAGGCCTCCGTGCTATGGTCTGGCCGGACAAGTTCAAACCAGGAACAATTGAGAGATTTGATGGAACTCAGAACCTATCCGAATTCCTTCAGATCTACATTACCACTATTCAATCGGCGGGTGGAGATGACCGCGTCATGGCAAATTACATGCCGACTGTCCTCGAGGGACCAGCGAGAACCTGGTTGTTCAATCAGCTAGAGGGTTCGATTTACAATTGGGAAATGTTGTGTGATGCTATGCTCAACAATTTCAAGAATTGTAATCAGAAGCCTGGCAAGGAGGATGATCTTCACCGTCTACGCCAGACCTCTACTGAGACTCTTCGGCAATTTGTCAAGAGATTTGTCAAAGTGAGGAATACCATTCTGAATATATCTGACAACTCCATTATTAGGGAATTTAAGCATGCCATGCGATATCGGAGGTTTACCAAAGATGGTTGACCTCTTCGACATGGCTGACCGCTATTCTGATGCGGCTGAGGCCGTGGAATGGAACAGGATGGTGGATAAAAGAAATTTATCGCCTCAGCCAGGTCTTAAGGATGATAAGAAGGAGGATTCTAGCAAGAAACCGGAATCGTCATCAGGCAGAAAATCAAAGAAGTCCAAGAAAAACCGGACTAGACAATACCAGGAGGTCGCCATTGCAAAGAAACCACCACCAGGAAAAGGTAACAAGTTTCCATTCAGGAATAAAACCTCTTCTGGTGGCCGTGATACCAACCAGTCAAGAAAACAAACTAACCCGCAGGGAAACAAGAACTGGTGTCCGTTCCACAATTCTTTGGGACACGATCTCAAGAACTGCCGGAATTGGTTGAAGCAATTAGACAACTTCTACCAAGGGATTGGACCGATGCCAACCTTGCCACAGAAAGATTAGGGCTGCGGGATTAGAGACGTCGACGGAGACGAAGAGATGTCCTACCAGGTACCCCAAAACCATGTTAACTTTATTTTTGGAGGTTCCTCTTCTTTTGCTTCTAAGCGCCAATTTAAACGTTTTACCGTGAGGTAAATCAAGCAGAGGCTCCCCTGGCTGAGCCTCAATATCCTTGTTGGTCAGAAACTCCTTTGACTTTTGCTCGAGCTGATTGTCCTATTGGGCTTACACGACCATTGAGACTACCTTTGGTCATCACCCCGATTATTAGCACTGCTTGAGTTGAAAGAGTTCTAATCGAAGTGGGCAGTTTCTTCGACATTTTATTAGTCAAGGCAGTAGACGAGATGCAGATCCCTCATTCAAATATTAAGTCCATAATTCTTCCATTTTATGGGATATTTCCTGGTCCCTCAATGGTGCTGATGGGACAAGATGTGCTACCGGTGACACTGGGAGAACCAGATAACTTCTGAACAAAATTGATTACCTTTGATGTAATTGATTGTGATTCGGCGTATAACACTATTTTTGGCAGGCCAACTCTCGCTAAATTCATGGCGGAGGCGCATTATGCTTATCAGTGCGCCAAGTTGCCAGACCCTAAAGGCGTTATCTCTGTCCAAGGCAGCCGGAACACGACACTAAGTTGTGATCGGTTATCCTTCGAGTTGGTGGACCAGCTTCCCTCCAGGACATTAAGATTGTGACCACGGCTTCTGATACGATCAAAGTTGCCCTGCGACCAGATGAAAAGTTAAAACAAGTTCCATTGTACCCAGATGATCCATCTAGAACCATTCGGATTGGATTAGGCCAGCACGACAAATAGGAACTCGAGATCATTACTTTCCTCCAAGCTAATGCAGATGTGTTTGCTTGGAAACCATACGACATGCCCAGAGTCCCAAGGGAGGTAATTGAGCACAAGTTAGCAATTCGACCTAGACAACGACCAATAAAACAAAAGCTCAGACACTTTGCTGTTGATCGGCAAGAAGCCATCCAATTGGAGTTGGATAAACTCCAGAAAGCAGGATTTATTCGCGAAGTCGATCATCCTGAGTGGATTGCAAACCTGGTCATGGTCCTAAAGTCAAATGGTAAGTGGCGCATGTGCTTCGATTACACCAACCTAAACAGTGCCTGTCTGAAGGATGATTTCCCCTTCCTCCCATCGATCAGTTGGTTGATTCTACAGTGATTGCAAACTGATGAGCTTCTTGGATGCTTACTCAGGGTACCATCAAATTAGCATGGCAGAAGAAGATGAAGAGAAAAGTGCCTTTATCACACCATTTGGCACCTACTGCTATATCAGAATGACATTTGGTCTCAAGAATGCAGGTTCCACATTCCAGCGCTTGATGCAAAAGACCTTTTTTCCCAGATGGGGCGTAATCTTGAAGCTTACATCGATGATTCGGTTGTAAAAAGCTTGAAAAGCTCGAATCATTTAGATGATCTTGCTAAAACCTTTTGTAATCTAAACAAGCATGGAAAAAAATTAAACGCAAAAAAATATTCCTTCGGGGTTTCTTTAGGCAAACTCTTCGGTTTCCTTGTTTCTTCGAGAGGAATTGAGGTCAATCCTGAAAAAACAAGGCCATTGAGCAAATGAGATCTCCTTCGACTATGAAGGACATCTAGAGCCTAACATGCCGCATGGTGGCTCGTAGCCGTTTCATATCAAGACTAGGCGAATGAGGACTACCTTTCTTTAAGGCTCTTCATAAACACAATGGTTTTACCTGGTCGGATGAGGCCGAAAAAGCCTTTCAAAAGGTTAAAACATATTTGTCCAGTCTGCCAGTATTGGTTTCTCTGAATTTACGGGAACCACTACTCCTTTATTTGGCGGCCACCCCTCACGTGGTCAGCACAGTTCTGGTCGCGGAAAGAGAGGGTGTACAACAACCAAAGGAACATTACCTTGAGGTCCAGAAGATACTTTACGCACTTCTGATGGCTTCCCGTAAGCTATGACACTACTTTCAAACGCACAAAATTACTGTGCCTTCGTCCTTTCCATTATGAGATATTATCCGGAACCCGAAGAAATCTTGTCGCATCACAGAGTGGATAGTGGAACTTGGAGCATTTGACATCCATTTCTGATCCGGGAGGAGCTTAAGTCCTGATCGCATACGGCTTCGTGACCTTAACCATGTTCAGAAAGGTTTCGCGACCACGGATTGGTTCGCGACCATGAAATGGAATTCGTTCCCTATTCAGAATTGTAATCTGAACCAAATATATATAACTAAGCTTATCCGTTTAGGATTAGTTAGTTATATGAGTCTAATATGTTTAGGTTATTCAGTCTGATACGTACTCATACGATTGGACTATAAATACCTTGTAATAGGTCTAGTTTAGATCATCGAATACAATCAAGTCTAGATTCAAGTCTTAGACACATAGTTCCTTCGACGTAGGCGAGTGCGACCTAATGTTCGACGTGTAAAGCCCTCTTTGAAATAAAGAGTTGTGCCATTACTTTGAATTGTGTTTTCGATCAACCTTTGGGTTTTGGTATTTCCGAGTAAGATCCCGTTATTCCGCATATTAGAATCTGGGCGAGCCTAGTGCGAAAACCAAGGCTAGGTCTCAAACGGATCAAGTTGGTATCAGAGCAACTTTCCTATCCTGTGGATGGTGAAGACTCGCCAGGGTTACAAAACTTCCGGTGAAACTCCAGGCGATCAATTGACGGTTCCTACAGCCGCGTCTCCGACAATGTCGGGCGATACCTCCGTTCAAGCTAATCCAGCTGAACAAGTGGCTAACTCTACACCAACATGGAAACTGTGCTTGCTTGGATTAAGCAGCAGGCCATGATTGTACCTCCTGAAGTAGGGAAGGTTATGGGTGTGAAGACAGGTGAAGACTTGCACAGGACAGACGAAAATGAAGACGAAGGCGACCACAAGACCGACGACCTCGCCAACATCTCCTTAGCTGTCGTATCTTTTAAGGTCGACGCTAAGATTGATATACCCATATATGATGGGGTGATCGATGTTGAGAAACTGGATTCTTGGATCGACCAGCTTGAGACCTACTTTGACCTGAAAGGGTTCTGTCGTGATATAAAATATACCACCGACAAATTTCACGGAGAGACTTTACACGCGAACAGCGGCGCGAGTTGACCGAGTGACCGGTCACCTCCCGCCGGGCAACGCAGCAATTGACACGGCAATTTTTATACAGGTTCGGGTCTCAGTGGGGGCCCTAGTCCTGTCAGCACCCTCCGGACGCGAGTCCCCTGGGGAGGAGCTCTCTCGGGGAGAGAGGTCTCCAAGGGAGCCTATTGTTTGAGTGTGTTGAAAATGAATTGGAGTCTCCTTACAAATGAGGTACAAGGGGGTATTTATAGGCCCCAAAACACGTAAAAGACCAAAAAGTCCTAGCTACAGCCGTTGGATCGAGGGGCGCTGGCATCATTTCACCGGCCGAAGGGTTTGGATGCTTGACAAGTGTCCTCGCTAGTTCCCGAGGGACTCGACCCGGGGCCCGGAGGCCCCGGGACCCACCGGGGACGATCTCAGCACGAAGGGCCAAGGGACTCCGGATGTTCCCTCAGACCCGGGGCCCGGAGGGCCCAGGTCCCGCGGGGGACCTTCTCCGCACAAAGGGCCGAGGCGCTCCAGAGGTTCCCTGGGACCATCTCCGCACGAAGGGCCGAGGGGCTCCGGAAGTTCCCCAGGACCCGGGCCCAGAGGTTCTGGGACCCGTCAGGGACCATCTCCGCACAAGGGGCCGAGGGGCTCCGGAAGTTCTCTGACACGAAGGGTTGAGGCATTCAAGAGATTCCCGGGACCCGGGGCCCGGAGGCCCTGGGACCTTCCGGGACCATCTCCGCACTAAGGGTCGAGGGGCTCCGGAAGTTCCCTGGGACCCAGGGCCCGGAGGTCCTGGGACTCACTGGGGACCATCTCCGCATGAAGGGCCGAGCGACTCCGGATGTTCCCCGGGATCCAGGGCCCGGGACCCGCTAGAGACCTTCTCCGCACGAAGGGCCAAGCGACTCCTGATGTTCCCCGGGACCCACCGGGGACCATATCCGCACGAAGGGCCGAGGGACTCCGGATGTTCCCTAGGACCCAGGGCCCAGAGGGCCCTGGGACCCGCAAGGAACTTTCTCCGCACGAAGGGCCCAGGCACTCCAGATTTTCCCCGGGACCCGGGCCCAGAGCGACTCCAGATGTTACCCACAGGGCACCTTCTCCGCACGAAGGCCCGAGACGCTCTGGAGACCCCACGGGACCCTGGCCCGGAGGCCCAGGGACCCACTGGAGATCTTCTCTGCATGAAGGACTGAGGTGCTCTGAAGACCCCGCGGGACCCGGGGCCCAATGGCCTAGGACCCGCTAGGGACCTTCTCCGCACGAAGGACCGAGGGCGCTCGGGAGCTCACTTCGAAGACTGCCCTTAGGTACAAGATTTGCCCCAACAGGAGCCCCCCATGCCCTCGGGGACATGTCGTGGCCCCGGAGGGTATGTGTGAAACCCTTTCGCTTCCGAGGGACCGGGGATCTCTGGGCGGAAGTATCTGAACTTGGGATGTAAAGTCACTGTGAGGAAGAGAAAACAGCCCCTGGGGGGCTTGGAGCCCTAGAATAGAAGAAAGGCGGCGCCCAGGACAAGCAACCGGGGGGCCTTGTCCCCGGGCAAAAGGTGGCACCCGGGACAAGTCACCGGGGGACCTCGTCCCCGGGCAAATGGCGGCGCTCGGGACTAGCCACCGGGGGCCTTGTCCCCGGGCAAAAGGCTGCTCCCGGAACAAGCCACCGGGGGGCCTTGTCCCCGGGCAAAAGGCGGCGCACCGGACAAGCCACAGGGGGGCCTTGTCCCCGGGCAAAGGGCGGCGCCTGGGACAAGCCACCGGGAAAGGTGGCACCCGATAAAGGCAAAGCCTTCCCCCGGGAGAAAGTCCCACTGGGAGAGAACATTACCGTGTCTGGGCGGCGCGGTTGAGAAAATCTTCCTCCCGGGACAAAGTCCACCCGAGAGAGAGATGCAATCGCACTCGGATAGCGCGTAGAAAATTGCTCTAGTCGCCGTGAGAATGGGGGGCTAGCGAAGAATTTCCTAGTCAAAAAGCTCCGAGACCCGGTCGAAAATTCCCCCAGTCACCGTGAGAACGGGGAGCCGGTCAAGAAATTTTGGGTTCGGAAATGTGCTCCCGGAGGAGAGTGAGCGCCATGATGGGCTCTGGAGTATTTGAGGGGGGAGTATTCCCTCAAAGTGACTCGTTACCACAGTTAAGAAACTGGGTTGCCGCTTACCCCCTCAGTCCGCAAGGGGTTATCGTAATCCCCCCGGGGAGCGAGGCTCCCGTTGTCAGGACTTTTGGAGTATTAGAGGGGGGGACTCACCCCTCAAAGTGACTCGTTACCGTGGTTTCTGGGAACCGGGTTGCCGCTTACACCCTCAGTCCACGAGGGGGATTGTAAGCCACCCTAGGGGAGCAAGGCTGCCGCCGTCGGGACTTGGGCTTAGCAGGAGCCCGTGACCCTCATTCAAGGGCATCCTCTGAGGGGCATCCTCCGGGGAGGGCAACCTCTTAAGGGCATCCTCGTGGGGAGGGCATCCTCGCGGGGAGGGCATCCTCTCAGGGAGGGCATCCTCTCAGGGAGGGCATCCTCGCTGGGAGAAGCCCTGGCGCAAGGAAGGCTCCCACCGCAGAGTGAGCCCCCAGCGCGGGGAAACACCCTGCGCTGTTGGGATGGTGGCGGCGTCCGACACACGAGGACGCTTGTCACCGGGAGGCAGTGACGGCGCCTGGGACACGGGAACACCTGCCCCCGGGGCGCTTGTCATAGGAGTTGTGGCGGCTCCTGGGACGCAGGTCACCAAGATCTGTCGGGCGGAGATTTCTCCCAACAGCCTAGAAGATCATCCTCTCTTGGAGGGCATCCTCGCTGGGAGGGCATAGCCTTGGAGGTGGTGAAAAAAATACACCCTGTAATAGAAGATTAATATGGGAACAACTAATTTGCATTGATTAAAATTGATACAACGCCTCCCCCCTACGAAGCGCGAGAGGGTGAGGGGGAGGCCTGGAGGCCGAGTGCAGACATCCCCACGGAGAGGGCATCCTCGCGAGGAGGGCATCCTCTAAGTGAGGGCATCCTCGTGGGGAGGGTCTCGCCTCGAGGGTCCAGCGCAGGGCTTCTGGACAGGATCCCCCCAAGTTCAGGAGACATGTCCCTAGGAATTTTGGAATGGGGAAACATCGGTAGCCCCTTTCTTGGGCCAACTCCCGGTGTCCCCCATAGGTAGCTGGGGGGACGCCTGTACCGACTGATGGGGCAAGGTAAGTCTCTCCCCCCTACTCATGTTGCTCGAGGAATGCCGCGAAGTGTTGACGAAGCACGTTACATTCTCGAGTGGCATGGGAAGTGGACTGGTGGAAGGCGCACCATAAGTCGGCCCCAACCTCGTTGCTTCCCAGTGCGGGATTGTCCTGAGCACGGGAGGGCTGGCCTCCCCCCCTTTTGACTTGGGGGAGGGGCGGCCGCCCCGTTCGGCTTTACGAGAGTCGCCTCCATCTTCAAGAATGAAGACATCCTGAGACCTCGACTAGCTGTGATGTCCCTCCTTGAGATGTTTACGGGGTGAGTCTCCGACATCCCTCTTTGCGGGGGGGGGGGGACCCCTTGGTCTTCCTTCCAGAGGTCGTCCTCCTCTGCCCTTGCGTACTTTTCAAGTACGTTGAAGAGCTTGTCGGCAGAGGAGGGGCAGCTCCGGGAGAGCCTCCGATGGAGCTCCCCGGGGAGGATCCCGCTCTTGCACACCTCGATGACTGTGGAGTCGGGGACGTGCGCCACCTTGCTCTTGATCTGAGCAAAGCGCTTGAAGAAGCTTTGGATGGTCTCCCCCGTCTTCTGCCGTACGGTGTAGTGCTGCGACGAGTCCAGGAGACGCACATAGTTCCCCTGGAAGTTCACGCAGAACTCGCGCTTGAGCTACACGAAGGACTTGATGGAACCGGCCCTCAGGTTGTAAAACCATGAGCAGGCGATCCCGGTGAGGTAGAGGGGGAAGACGTTGCATTGCACTATCTCGTCCTCCCCGGCCGCTAAGATGGCTGTGGAGTACTCCTGCACAAATTCATAAGGATCGGCCTCACCATTCTAGTGCTCGATGCGGGGCGGGCGATATGGCTTTGGCCATCGGACGCGTTGGAGCCGGCAACACAAGGGCTGGTTGGCCCCCTCAACTCCCCAAGAAGGTTCCCAGTCGCTGTCCCCCCTTGCAAGGGAGACGTGCTCGATATCGGAGTCGGGGAGAGGCCCCAGCGGTCCACCCGGATGCTGGTAGCGCCTCTTCTCCTTAGGGTTGGAGCTAGCTTCGTGAACCTCCATGTGTCCCCCAGAGGTGGTGGTGGCTTCATTGACTGGTCTGCCTCCCCGGCTGGTCTGGCGCCATGTCCCCGGCCTGTGTCGAATGGGAGCTTCGCTAGGTTTCACGGCACGCATGCGCTCCACCCCCTCCCGAGTTAGTCGGGTCTGATCCACCGGGGGAGCCCTCGGGGGTGGACCCGGGGGAGGAGGGAGCTGATGCGCATCAACCGACGCCGCTGGCATGCGGGCAAGGCCCAACATTGGGCGTGTCTCCGGGGCCGTCCCGAGCGCGGTGGAAACCGCCGGCCCAGGAGTCGCTCCAGACGCACTGGCAACCATCCGCGGCGCGGAGCCAGGGAGAGCCACCGGTGTGGGGAAGGCTCCCAGTGCGAGGTAAGGCCCCGGCGCGGGGAAGGCTCCCGGCGCCAGGTCAGGCCCCGGCATGGGGACAGCTCCCTGCACGGGGGAAGGCCCCAGCGCGGGGACAGCTCCCGGTGTAGGGTAAGTCTCCGGCGCGGGGACAGCTCCCAGCGCGGGGAAAGCTCCTGGCGCGGGCGCGGGGAGACCTCCCGGCGCAGGGTCAGCCCCCGGCGTAGGGTAAGTCTCCGGTGCGGGGACAGCTCCCGGCGCGGGGTACGGCCCCGACGTGGGGAAGGCACCGGGTCACTAGGACCGGCGTCACCGAGGAGGGCGCGAGCCCTCGTCTTAGGGGAGCCATGGCGATTCGTCACGAGTCCCCACGGCCGGCGCCAACTGTTGTGATATAAAATATACCACCAACAGATTTCACGGAGAGACTTTACACTCGAACAGCGGTGCGAGTTGACCGAGTGACCTTTCACCTCCCGCCGGCCAACGCAACAATTGACACAGCGATTTTTATACAGGTTCGGGTCCCGGTGGGCGCCCTAGTACTGGCGGCACCCTTTGGACGCGAGTCCGCTGGGGAGAAGCTCTCTCGCGGAGAGAGGTCTCCAAGGGAGCCTATTGTTTGAGTGTGTTGAAAATGACGTACAAGGGGGTATTTATAGGCCCCAAAACACGCAAAAAACCAAAAAGCCCTAGCTACAGCCGTTGGATCGAGGGGCGCTGGTGTCATTTCACCGGCCGAAGGGTTTGGATGCTTGAGAAGTGTCCTCGCTGGTTCCCGAGGGACCTGGGGCCCAGAGGCCCCAGGACCCACCGGGACCATCTCCGCACGAAGGGTCGGGACTTCGGAAGTTCCCCGGAACCCGGGGCCCGGAGGCCCCGGGACCCACCAGGGACCATCTCCGCACGAAAGGGCCGAGGGACTCCGGATGTTCCTTGGGACCTGGGGCACCGAGGGCCCGGGACCCACAGGGGACCTTCTCGGCACAAAGTGCCGAGGCGCTCCAGAGGTTCCCAGGGACCTGGAAGTTCCCCGGGAATCAGGGCCCAGAGGCCCCGGGACCCACCAGGGACCATCTGCTCACGAAGGGCCGAGGGGCTCCGGAAGTTCCCAGGACGCGGAGCCCAGAGGCTCCGGGACCCGCCGGGGACCATCTCCGCACGAGGGGCCGAGGGGCTCCGAAAGTTCCCTGGACCCAGGGCCCAGTGGCCGCAGGACCCACCAGGGACCATCTCCGCACGAGGGGCCAAGGGGCTCCGGAAGTTCCCCAGGACCCACCAGGGACCATCTCCGCACGAGGGGCCGAGGTGCTCCGGAAGTTCCCCGGGACCACGGGCCCGAAGGCCCCGGACCCAACAGGGACCATCTCCGCACGAAGGGCCGAGGCACTCCAAAGATTCCCCGGGACCTGCCTGCACGATCTCCGCACGAAGGGCCGAGGGGCTCCGGAAGTTCCCTGGGACCCGGGGCCCGGAGGCCCTGGGACCCAGGCCCCGGAGGCCCCGAGACCCACCAGGGACCATCTCCGCACAAAAGGACGAGCGAGTCCGGATGTTCCCCGGGACCCGGTGCCCAGAGGGCCCGGGACACGTCGGGGACCTTCTCCACACGAAGGGCCCAGTGACTCCGGATGTTCCACGGGACCCGGGGCCCTGAGTCTCCGGGACCCACGGGGGACCATCTCCGCACAAAGGGCCGAGGGGCTCCGGATGTTCCCCGGGACCCACCGGGGACCATCTCCGCACGAAGGGCCGAGCGACTCTGGATGTTCCCCGAGACTCGGGGCCTGGAGGCCCTGGGACCCATCGGGCACTTTCTCCACACAAAGGCCCGAGGCGCTCCTGAGACCCACGGGACCCAGGGCCCAGAGGCCCAGGGACCATCGGGGATCTTCTCCGCATGAAGGACTGAGGCGCTCCGAAGACCCCGCGGGAGCCGGGGCCCAATGGCCCAGGACCCGCTAGGGACCTTCTCCGCACGAAGGACCAAGGGCGCTCGGGAGCTCACTTCGAAGACTGCCCTTAGGTACAGGATTTGCCCCAACAGGTTCAATAGCTTTCAAAAGGTGAAGTTCGCACCTTTGAAAATGAAGGACCACGCGAAGACCTGGTGGAAGGCCCTTGTCACCAGTGATGAAGCTGACGACCTTGCGTGGGGTCAATTCAAACGACTTCTGCGACAAGAATTCTACCTGATGGGTTACCTTGAGGAGAGATGGGAGCGTTGGCACAGATTATACCAACGGCGCGACCAGACTGTCCAAGACTATACTACAGAATTCTGGAGACAAACAATGGTCATTGGCATATCACTGTCTGATCCTCAGGTATTTTGGAAATACGCATCTGGACTTCAGAAAACGATCAGTACTGAGCTAAGTCTGTTCGGCATCCAAGACATCGCGACTACAAGCACAACTGCTATGGCGATCAAGAAGAAGAACAAATCCCGCAGTGACAAAAGCACGAAGGAAAGTGCGACATCGACAAAGAAAATGCCAAGTAGGAAGAAGAACGCTTCAAAATCGGGCATGGGTGCCTTTTGTGAAGATTGTCAAGTCGCGGGACATACCAAGGACAAATGCTACAAGCTTCATCCTGAACTTTGACCAAAGAAAAACGGACCAGGGAAAAGAATAGCCACAGCTACTACAACTTCATCCGACGAAGAAGTTGTCCGAGTGAATTCGGTTAATGAGGCGGATAGAACCTTGTCTCTGATGGCAATGCCGAAGGAGAAGGGTTCGGATCCACCGAACGACCATCACCCAACAGAGGACTTGTTTACCATCAACATCCAGGTGAAGCACGAAGTGGTCGCAGCGATATCCGATCCCGGAAGTCAGAAGAATCTGGTCTCTGCTGGACTTGTTCAGCGACTTGGTTTGAAGACAACCACACACCCATGACCATATCCACTGGGTTGGTTTACATCCGACGTGAACCAACAGATTACGAGTCAGTGTGTGTTGAAGTTTGCGATCTCTGCACGATATATTGATGAGGTGCAATGCGATGTTGTCCCTATCGATATTTGTCAGGTGATCTTTGGGTGTCCGTATTTGTATGATCAAGACGCTCACTTCCATCGGTGAGCGCAAGAGTATGACCTCACCAAAGACGGAGTTAAGTTCGTAATCAGTGGAGACATCCACGTCAACACTTCGAACTTGATTACCGCAAATCAAGCCCAACGAATTGTTAATGCATGTCACAAATATGTGCTTGTCATGATTCAACCCATTGGTCAAGATGAGGGTACTGGACCAGCATTGTCGTTGGCGTGTCGAGAGAGTTCTGGACGTTTGTCAAGACTGCTGGAGGAATACAATGATCTGTTTGAGAGTATCCAGGGTCGTCTGCCAAAACGTCCAGTCGAGCATGAAATTAACCTTGTGTCTGATGCGACACTGCCCAATCTGAGTATGTATTGCCACTCAGTATTGGAGAATGAAGAGATCAAAAGACAACTTGGTGAGTTGCTGAACGATGGTGTCATTCAACTGAGTAGTTCACCTTGTGGATCTCCTGTGGTGTTAGTGCCAAAGAAAGATGGGACTTGGCGTATGTGCATCGACTACCGAGCACTGAACAATATCACCATCAAGAACCGATACCCCCTTCCTCGTATTGACGACCTGCTAGACCAATTGAAGCATGCCGTTGTCTTCTCCAAATTGGATCTTAAGTCAGGATATCATCAAGTCAGCCTTCGGGAGGAGGATACGTGGAAGACCGCGTTCAAAACACGACAAGGTCTGTTTGAATGGCTGGTCATGCCGTTTGGTCTCTGCAACGCCCCGGCAACTTTCATGCGTCTTATGAATGACGTATTGAGATAGTTCATCGCTGACTTTGTGATCGTTTACCACGATGACATACTGGTTTATAGTCGTTCATGGGATGAGCACCTCATTCATGTCGAAAAGGTGTTTGAACAGCTTCGACAACATCGACTTCGCCTCAACCGTAAGAAGTGCGAGTTCGGCCAACAAACTATACTTTACCAAGGATTCATGGTCAGCAACGATACATTGCAAATCGACCCGGATAAACTAAAAAGTGATTCGCGAGTGGCCGCGACCGCGAACAGTTACGGACGTGCGTAGTTCTCTGGGAGCATGCCAATATCTTCGGAAGTTCATCCGACACTTCTCGATTGTGGCTTCTCCATTGCATGCATTAATGTCGCGCCCCAAGCAGGGTACCACGACTACTCCTGTGGAGACCTAGCTCGCTGCAGCTGGCCTCATACATACATACCACTGACTTCCCAGGATAAGTCAAGCACAGGAGTTCATTGCAGCAGAGTAACTTACAAAATATCATTCATAAATAGTATGGCCTGTCAGCCCGATACAATAAAAGAGTAATACAATGCCTTCACAGCACAAATGGTCTAAATAAAACAAAAAGACAACTACTTGGCGGAAGCAAGGCAAAACCCCCACAGTCGTAAGAAGTTGACAACAGAACAACACACATCAAGGCTCTGGTAGAATTGGCTCTCCTCCTTCTGGATCCACGAAGTCTTCCAAGCCTTCGTCTTGGTCTTGAAGCATTCCATCTATTGATGAAAAGTTGCAAGGGTGAGCACTTACGTACTCAGCAAGTCATAGATAAGAGTAGAGATACGTATAGTAGAGATGACATGATCCTATGCTATTGAGGGAAAAGAGGTGAGAGGGTTTTTCCAAAAATACTTTTCTTCCAAGCTTTTCAAATCTCATGCTCATGGCAGCATTTCATGTACTTAGGGCACAATCCACGTGCCTCTTAGCTATTATATGATCACTAAATTATGGTACTACCGCGACACGTCAACACATGACAGTCCACGGGAGCACCCCTTATCATGACAACACATGTCATTTGGGTAATCTTGACTTAACAAATTTTAATTTATAAAAGAATACTTGTGTCACACCCCGTGGATTTAATCCACCGCGGCATACTCCTAAAACTCGGGAGCACGAAGTATTCAAATAAATTTTTAACTCTGCAGAGGGGTACCAATTTACCCGCAAGGTATATCCACTTTCATGCCCTTCCTATCACAAGGATTGGACCCCTGACTCACTTCATACTGTGAGTGGCAAGGTGGAGATAACAAGAACTTTTTCCATGTTTCACACACAGTTCACCCCAAACCCCGTGGTTTTCTTCACGCAAACCACAGTTGTGGCAGGGTTACGCAACCCCCACTAAATTGGCATCTTCCCCTCACGGTTAGCGTGCATGTGTTGGAGGGCACCCCGTGTAAACCGTGAGTTTGTCATATAGGGGTTCCATGTGTGATCCACATACTACTTGTTCAGGCCTGTCCCATACCAGGCTAGCGGTCAACACGTTAATCATGCCACTAGACGCACAACACAAGGTTCTAGGTCCTTATATGCCAGTGACCAGATCATACCACAATCCATGCACCTTCAGTGCCTGCTCATCCTTTGCAGTTAAGCACCTCCAGTGCTACCACCATCCTATACCAAAATTCTAGTCACGGCTAAGGGTTTTATTTCATGAATATAAGTATATATACATATATATTAGTACATGGCTCATTATTTGATCAATTGACATTTCACAGGTATCCAGCCTAGTACTGCCAATTCATAATTCAACCAATCTCAATCTTTCACATGCAATATTATTTATATTCAAGGATATGTTATAGCAACTCATAAAATATAGGTTCAAGATGTTCAAGAATATGACTTGCCTTCCGCGTCATAAGAAATAGCAGTTGATGTCAGGTTTGCGACGAAGTCTTCAAACTAGGACTCTTGCTCTGAACAAGGATCAAACAAGCAAACAGGCATCACAATCAATCCTACTCTTACTAATCCACTATATGCGAGAATGCAAGGTAAAAGCGTCTCAGCGATACAAGATTCGGGGTTCTGGGAAGCGATTAGGGTTAAACTATGGAAACCAGGGTTAAGATTAGTGGTCAAAGGTTTACAAGGTTCCAAATGTCTCAAAATATCAGAATGATATCAAGGTTGTGACTGGTTCGCTCAAAAACAGCGAACGTCTTTAGGTTGGCATTCGGTTCAAGGCATCTACATAGGGTCGATGGATGATAGAAGGCTCAACTCAAGTTGTGACAGTAGAATAAAATGTAGATCATAACATCAGGAGTCTAAGGGACAAAGTTATGTTCAGAATTCATTGCTGGAAGTAGGTGAAAAGGCTCAATGCCACTGGCTAACATAGGCTGACAAGGGCTGACAATACCCAAAAATGGCATTGACATGGTTTGAATAGTTCCCAGTGGCCAAAATGGGTTTTGATTCAAGAATATGGTGCACAAAGTAGTGAGGCAACTGTTTGACAAGGCAGTTTTTGGTTTGCATGACCAGAGGTGGGTAAACAGGGCTAATGCCACTGGCTGGCATAGTGTGGCATAGAGTTGACACAGTCAGGAACTAGGGTTTGCCATAACTTTGATCTAGGGCTTCAAATGATTCACCACTTTGTCTGGTAGTTAGGCATTTGTATCAGGAACAAATGACTCATAGAATCTAGGGCAGGAGATGGCCCGAAAGTGATGAAAACCGGCGAAAAAGTTGACTGGCCTGGAGCACATGCAACATGAACAATACAGCAAATAGGGCATAGCTATAACTTCTGTTCTAGGCCGAATTAGAAGTCGTGATAGAAGACAAAGTTGCTCAAAATGGTCCAAACCATCTAAATGGCAAAGTTTCTGGAGCTGGATTGGCTGGATTTGGAAGATACTGGCTGGAGAAATGATGAACTCAAATCTGATTTGGGCATTTCTGATTTAAAGTGATTGAGCTTAATTCCTTGCTTGCATATGGTACTTAGGGTACTAGAAACATACTGGTGAAGTTGGATTAACAGATTATTCAATAGAGAAGCTTAATCAGTAAGCACAGTTCACAAGCAAAGCTCCAATTTGGGGGTTTCTAGGTTTCAGCAAAATTGATGATTCTAGTTGCTTAGGGATGTTAAGCAAGGTCTAGTGAGCATATTTGATTACTAGTTCGAAGGTTGAATCGATCTGGTTGAGGATTAATTGCTCGCCGGAGCTACTGGAGTAAAACTGAAATTGCCGGCAACTGAAGGCATTTAAACTAAATTTCAATCTTGAGAAGTATGAGGGAGATGAGAGAAGCTCACTGGGGGTGTTGGATTGAAGAAGGAGGCAGTGGAGATGCTTGGCACCGTGCTCCCTCGTTGCTGCTCACTGGAGAAGAAGAAGGCACAGTGATCTTGCTGGTTTACTGGTGTTTTTGCTATGTGGTGAAGTTGGCTAAGTCCCAGGGGGTATAGATAGGCAAGGCTGGAGGCTCTCAATGGTTAGAGGTGCACGGGAAGTTGAAGCCGGCAAGATGTGACTGGAAGCGACCGGGCGGCGAAGACAGGCGGCGAAACGATGTCCTCACCGGTCGTGTCGACTGCACTACTGTCTCTGCGATGAGGAGATGGTGAAGTGAAACTTGACTCGGGCATGGCTGCAACGTGGCGCGGTTTTGCTGTTCTTGTAGGGCACAACGCGGGAGAACGAAGGCAGCGCTAGCGCGGGCGCGGCTGCTCCACGGTGGTGAACAAGATGCTCACACATGGCAACAAAACAACGGCGAAGGTGGCACTGCTGGTGATCAACGGCTAGGAGTGCTCGGGGAGCTGTAGCCGGCAAGATGTGATGCAAAACTGACGGGACGAGCTCGCTGGCGAAGTGACCTGATGTCACTGGCCGTGAAGCCTTCTTCCCAGTTGTCCTAGTCGGATAGATAGTGAAGTGAGTGCTACTCTCGGGATGGAGGACAAATGGCACAAAATGGCTGTTGGGAATCAGGTGTAAGTGGACTGAACCGAGGTGGAAATCTGCTGGCCTCGGGGAGGAGCACCGGGGAAGATCCACAGTGCAGTGATGACTAGACACGTGGCAGGAGATAAGTGGGTGATGTACTATAACAGCTGGTAGAGGCTACGAGCACAGTAGGTCGCATGAACAGTGTTGTGATATTGAACAGGAAATGGGGTTGGTGCTCGAGGTTGATTCAATGTGAATAGTAGAAGTGATCCTTGGTCGATGGTGAAGAGCTCCAGTCGAATGAAACACCTATGGTCGAAACAACAAAGGTGGTCTTGGTCGAAAACTGAAGCCCTGGTCGATTAGTGCAGTAGATCTGGTCGATTGCACTAGTTGTGGTCGATTGAACAGGCCTGGTCGAAGTCGAAATAGCCAATCTGGTCGGTTTGAGTAGCACTGGTCGTGAACAGCAGCCCGTGGTCGAACCATGGACTGAATTGTGAGAGTTTTTTATTTGGCTTTGGACTGAATTGCAAATCTGGGTTTAGAGAGGTTTAATTTGGGATTTGATTTCATGGCTGAGTATAATATTTCTATTAATACTCATTTAGCTCAAATTTGGAGAAAGTTTGATAAGATCTAAAGGATTTCACCTATTTTTGAAAATAGGGTAGAATTAGGGTAAAATAGATCTGGATTTTGTCGATCTCAAATTCTGGTAATTGGGGTGAGATTTAGAAGTCTGATCAGAAGGGAAATCTGTATCAAATAGCATTTGGGAGGTGTTCCCAGAAGAAATTCTGGAGTTGGAGTTGATTTGTGGATTTTAGCCTTTTCAGGCTTCCAGGTAAACAGAAAAGGACTTATTTGCAGTAAAATTTGGACTAAACTGCGAAAAGTGTTTAGATGAAACAATCTGGTTCCCAACTTTTTGGAGTAAGTTGAGGATATATCTAGAAACATATTCCAAAAGACACTTGAGTCTGGATAGGGGTAAATCATGATAACTCAGTTATCTGGAAATTGGGGTACTTAGGGTAAATCTAAATTTGATACTGGGAGTTAGGGTCAGAATTTGATCTGGCTCCTAAAGACTTTTATCTTCAGGGTAACTGGTAGGTCAAATCTGGATGGGCAGATCTTAATCTGGATCTAGAGAATAGATTTGGAGATTTTTAGGGTTTGAGAGAGATTATGGTTCAGCTGATCTGGCTACAACTACAGAGATACGTGCATGCAGGATTTTTATGCAAAAACTTTTCACCCCCAAAACCAGGGTGTTACAAGCCTACCCTCCTTAAAGAAATCTCGCCCCGATATTTACCTAGAGAAGAAAAAAGATGGGGATAGGTCAGAAGCAAATCTTCCTCTTTTTCTCAAGTGGCTTGTTGTTCCGAGTGGTTTTCCCATTGAACCTTGCACAGCTTGATCTTCTTTCTTCGAAGTTGACGCTCATCTCTGGCTAAGATCCGAAGTGGTTGCTCAAGGTAGGTGAGGTTCTTCTGCAACGGAATACCAAGAGTTTTTACCTGGTCCGCGGGTTCCTTTAGGCATTCCGAAGTTGAGAGACATGAAACACATCATGCACTCCTCCAAGTTTTGATGGTAGTTCCAGTTTATAGGACACTTCCCCCTTTCTCTTGAGTATCTTGAATGGTCTGATATATCTTGGGGACAATTTTCCTCTCACTGGGAATCTCCTTAGTCCCTTGTGTGGTGTAACCTTGAGGTACACTAACTCGTCTGGCTCGAATGATAATTCTCTTCGTCGGTTGTCGGCGTAACTCCTCTGGCGTGACTGTGTTGCTTTCAACCGGTCTCTGATTAGCTTGACCTGGCCTCTGCCTCTTTTATGACTTAGGTTCGATTACCATCCTTTCTCCTGGCTCATCCCAATGTAATGGGGTTCTGCACTTATGTCCATATAAAGCTTCAAATGGTGCCATTTGCAGACTAGCCTGATAACTGTTGTTATAGGTAAATTCTGCAAATGGTAAGCATTTTTCCCATGAAGTCCCATAATCCAAAATGCAAGCTCTTAGCAAATCTTCCAGGATCTGATTTACTCGTTCAGTCTGCCCTCTTGTCTATGGATGATATGCAGTGCTGAACTGCAACTGGGTTCCCAAGGTTTCATAAAGTCGGTCCCAAAACTTTGAGGTAAACTGACTTCCATGATCTGAGACTATCTTCTTAGAGATACCATGCAACGTCACTATCCTTTGCATGCATAATTCTGCCATCTTACTGCCATTGTAGGTCTTCTTGACAGTATGAAATGTGCAGTCTTGGTGAGTCTGTCTACAATGATCCATATTGAATCGTAACCTCCTCGCATTCTGGGAAGTCCTATAATAAAATCCATTCTGATTTCTTCCCATTTCCATGCTAGCATAGGTAGGGGTTGTATCTCTCCAGCTATCTTCTGATGGTCGGCCCTGATCCGTTGGCAAGTGTCACATCTCGCAATGTATGCCGCAATTTCCTTCTTCATATCGACCTACCAAAATTGAGTTTTCAAGTCTCGATACATCTTGGTGTTACCAGGGTGTATTGAGTATGGAGTTTCATGAGCTTCATGTAGAATCAGCTCCTTGAGGTCTGCGCTTTGAGGCACACAGATCCTTCCTTGGTACCATATAATTCCTTGTTCGTCCTCAGAAAAATCCCGAGCCTTACCTAACCTGATTCGGCTCTTGATCTTGTAGATCTATTTATCTTCCTTTTGGGCGTTCTCTATTTGTTCCTTGAGTCGGGATATTATTGTGAGAGTGGCTAACCTCCCTGATGGTACCACTTCTATCTCTAGTCCTTGCAATTCCTTCTATAAGTGTGGGTTATTCAACACAACTTCTTGTAAGGTGTAGGCCTTTCTACTCAAGGCGTCTGCTACCACATTGGCTTTTCCCGGGTGGTAGTAAATACTGAGATCATTGTCCTTGATTAGCTCTAACCAACGACGTTGGCGCATATTGAGTCCTGCCTGGGTGAAAATATACTTGAGACTCTTATGATCCGTGTAGATTTCACACTTATTCCCAAGCAAGTAATGTTGCCATATCTTCAAGGCATGTACTACTGCTGCTAACTCCAAGTCATGAGTAGGGTAGTTTTCTTCATGCGGCTTTAGCTGTCGTGAAGCGTAAGCTACCACTTGGCCTTTTTGCATCAATACACAGCCTATGCCTTGATTTGAAGCATCACAGAATACTGCGAAGTCATCATTACTACCTGGCAATGTAAGGACTGGTGTGGTTGTTAACTTCTCCTTAAGCTTCTGGAAGCTTTCCTTGCACTTGGCAGTCCATTCAAATGTGACTTCCTTCCTCAGCAGATGGTAAGTGGTTTAGTGATCTGGGAAAATCCTTCAATAAATCTCCGATAGTAACCGGCTAATCCCAAAAATCTTCTGATCTCTGACACGCTGGTAGGTTGCTTCCATTCCTTGATCGCGGCGATCTTGGCCGAGTCCACTAAAATTCCCTTTTCTGTCAAAACATGGCCGAGAAATGCAATCTTTGTCATCCAAAATTCACACTTGTCGAATTTGGCATAGAATTGGCGCTCTCTTATTCTTCCCAAGACTAGGTGCAAGTGCTGCTCATGATCCTTTGGACTCTGGGAGTAGATGAGGATGTCGTCTATGAACACAATGACAAACTTGTCAAGGTAATCCATGAATGTGTTGTTCATGACGTTCATGAAGGCTGCTGGGGCATTAATCAATCCCAAAGGTACTACAGTAAACTCGTACAGCCCATATCTCGTAGTGAGAGCAGTTTTGGGTGTGTCCTCCTTCCTGATTTTCAGTTGGTGATAGCCTGACTTTAGGTCTATCTTGGAGAATATTCTTGCTACTCGAAGTTGATCGAATAGGTTATCAATCCTTGGCAGTGGATACTTGTTTTTAATGGTCACCTCATTCAGCGCTTGGTAATCCATGCACATTCTTAGAGCTCCATCTTTCTTCTTTACAAACAGCACTGGGGCTCCCCAAGGTGAAGCACTTGGTCGGATAAATCCTTTACTCTCCAGTTCCTCTAGCTGACTTTTCAACTCTTCTAAGTCTACTACCGGCATCCTATATAGTCTCTTAGCGACAGGTGCCGCTTCTGGTTTAAGCTTAAAGGTAAACTCTATCTCCCTATCAGGTGGCATCCCTGGGAGTTTTTTTTTTGGGAATACGTCCGAGTATTCCTGTACTATGGGCACTTGATCCAAGCATACCTTCTGAAGTGCTTGAATAGACCCTTGTAGTTTCTCGACTGATGACTTGTCTGCATGGAACAAGACTTTCTTTCCTTGGTTACTAACAAGGCTTAGAGTTTTCCTTTCACAATCCACTAGACCTTTATGTTGGGATAACCAATCCATCCCCAATATAATGTCTAGGCCTTGCATTCTAGGACTAATAGGTTAGCCATAAACTCTTCCCCTTCTATTTTGAAAGTTATATGATGGCAAGCTGAATATACAGGCAGCTTAGCTCCTGGGGTCTGTATAACCATAGAGTACTCTAAAGGTACCAAATGTATTCCCACTTTAAATGCAAAATCTTCTGATATGAATAAATTTGTAGCTCCAGGATCAAACAGTATTAAAGCAGATGCAGACTGGATCAAGAATTTACCTAGGAGAATGTCGGTGGCGTTGTTTGCTTCTTGAAGAGAGGTGAAGTTTAATCGGCCTCCTCGGCTTCCCATTTATCCTCTTCCTCTTCCTCGTCCTCGGCTTGCTATGGTTCCTCCTCTGTTAGGCGAACTTCCTCTGAGACTCTGCAATGGTGGCGAAGTTGTGGTTTTGGGTGCCATCGTCTGTGTTCCAGCTTGTGATCTTGCTATCGACATTGGGAGTTGAATCCATGGGCAGTGAACTCGACGATGTCCAAATCGTTTACAATGATAACACTGAATACAAAAATGAGGACAATTCTTCTGAAGGTGGTTTCCCTTGCAGTTGCTGCACATCATTGACAGTGGTCTGCGAGTCTGATATTATGGTTGAAAACTAAAGTCGGTAGGGACTCTTCCACTGATTGGGTTTGTTTGGCGGTTGCGCTTGTTGCAGCATCCTCCTTTTCCGACTTTCTTCCCCCGCGCTCCTCTTTTCTTCCACCATGCAGCTGCTGCTCCTGTGAGTTGGTGTGATTTGAATAGAACTTTCTCTCGGTCATTACAACGAATTGTATCCAACTTCCCTTCGATGTCCCTGAGCCTATCATCGGCGATGATGGGATCAGTCGCACTAGTAAATGTTGGTGGCCGGGTCTTCTGAAAATCCGATAATCGGGTTCCAACAGCAGTTCCTTCTGATGTCCCTCCTGGCATCTTTTGAATGATCTGGGCCAACAACTGGGTGTGGGCAGCTTGTGCCTCCTGCCTGCTCTTTTCCATAGAGAGAAGAATCTCTAGGAGAGTTGGCTGATCTTCCTGAGAAAGGTTTGATTCCTGGGGTCTCTGTTGAGATGAAGATCCTCTCCTTGCAGGGTCTTCCCTGGGTGAAGCTTGCTCCCTGTCTTCTTTACTACCTTGCGACCTTCTCTTCGTGTAAACCATACTGATTCTTCTGATGGAAAAGCAGATAGGTCGAACTGACTAAGAGAGAACTAGGGCACTAATGCGGAAATTAATGCAACTATTTTAATGCATAAAACACTTAGGCTTCTAGCCATAGTAAACAAGTTGACCATTGCAAAAGCAACGGCGGAGCACAAAAGCTAGCAAGAGCATCCACCTGCTCTATCTACACTACCCTTTCCCGGCTAATCCTCCACGACGGTCGACTAACTACTCGAACAGGGTTCTACCCAAAGAACTAGTCTATGTGCCATAGCAACGTAGCCCAACTCCTGAGACACTCTATTAAAGTAGAACGCGCTCTCGACACCTTGCCGAATTTTTAGAAAGAGCCAAGTAAGATTTTTGAAATCAAAACTTTTAGAAGCTACAAGGCTCCCTTTTTTTTTCCAAAAATAAGGTTTTAGAAAATAGATTTTAGATAAACTACCCCTTCCTGGCGAGCCAATTCCTAAAGGTGTCGTCCTACAGTCAAGTTCTCAAGCTGCTCTGATACCACTTAATTTTGTCGCGCCCCAAGCAGGGTACCACGACTACTCCTGTGGAGACCTAGCTCACTGCAGCTGGCCTCATACATACATACCACTGACTTCCCAGGATAAGTCAAGCACAGGAGTTCATTGCAGCAGAGTAACTTACAAAATATCATTCATAAATAGTATGGCCTGTTGGCCTGATACAATAAAAGAGTAATACAATGCCTTCACGGCACAAATGGTCTAAATAAAACAAAAAGACAACTACTCGGTGGAAGCTAGGCGAAACCCCCACAGTCGTAAGAAGCTGACAGCAGAACAACACACATCAAGGCTCTGGCAGAATTGGCTCTCCTCCTTCTGGATCCACGAAGTCTTCCAAGCCTTCGTCTTGGTTTTGAAGCACTCCATCTATTGATGAAAAGTTGCAAGGGTGAGCACTTACGTACTCAGCAAGACATAGATAAGAGTAGAGATACGTATAGTAGAGATGACATGATCCTATGCTATTGAGGGAAAAGAGGTGAGAGGGTTTTTCCAAAAATACTTTTCTTCCAAGCTTTTCAAATCTCATGCTCATGGCAGCATTTCATGTACTTAGGGCACAATCCACGTGCCTCTTAGCTATTATATGATCACTAAATTATGGTACTACCGCGACACGTCAACACATGACAGCCCACGGCAGCACCTCTTATCATGACAACACATGTCATTTGGGTAATCTTGACTTAACAAATTTTAATTTATAAAACAATACTTGTGTCACACCCCGTGGATTTAATCCACCGCGGCATACTCCTAAAACTCGGGAGCACGAAGTATTCGAATACATTTTTAACTCTGCAGAGGGGTACCAATTTACCCACAAGGTATATCCACTTTCATGCCCTTCCTATCACAAGGATTGGAACCCTAACTCACTTCATACTGTGAGTGGCAAGGTGGAGATAACAAGAACTTTTTCCATGTTTCACACACAGTTCACCCCAGACCCCGTGGTTTTCTTCACTCAAACCACAGTTGTGGTAGGGTTACACAACCCCCACTAAATTGGCATCTTGCCCTCAGGGTCAACGTGCATGTGTTGGAGCGCACCCCATGTAAACCGTGAGTTTGTCATATAGGGGTTCCATGTGTGATCCACATACTACTTGTTCAGGCCTGTCCCATACCAGGCTTGCGGTCGGGACGTTAACCATGCTACTAGACGCACAACACAAGGTTCTAGGTCCTTATATGCCAGTGACCAGATCATACCACAATCCATGCACCTTCAGTGCCTGCTCATCCTTTGCAGTTAAGCACCTCCAGTGCTACCACCATCCTATACCAAAATTCTGGTCACGGCTAAGGGTTTTATTTCATGAATATAAGTATATATACATATATATTAGTACACGGCTCATTATTTGATCAATTCACATTTCTCAGGTATCCAGCCTAGTACTGCCAATTCATAATTCAACCATTCTCAATCTTTCACATGCAATATTATTTATATTCAAGGATATGTTATAGCAACTCATAAAATATAGGTTCAAGATGTTCAAGAATATGACTTGCCTTCTGCGTCGTAAGAAACAGCAGTTGATGTCAGGTTTGCGGCGAAGTCTTCGAACTCAGACTCTTGCTCTGAACAAGGATCAAACAAGCAAACAAGCATCACAATCAATCCTACTCTTACTAATCCATTATATGCGATAATGCAAGGTAAAAGCATCTCAGCGATACAAGATTTGGGGTTCTGGGAAGCGATTAGGGTTAAACTATGGAAACCAGGGTTAAGATTAGTTGTAAAAGGTTTACAAGGTTCCAAATGTCTCAAAATATCAGAATGATATCAAGGTTGTGACTGGTTCGCTCAAAAACAACGAACGTCTTTAGGTTGGCATTCGGTTCAAGGTATTGACATAGGGTCGATGGATGATAGAGGGCTCAACTCAAGTTGTGACAGTAGAATAAAATGTAGATCACAACATCAGGAGTCTAAGGGACAAAGTTATGTTCAGAATTCATTGCTGGAAGTAGGTAAAGGCTCAATGCCACTGGCTGACATAGGCTGACAAGGGCTGACAATGCCCAAGAATGGCATTGACATGGTTTGAATAGTTCCCAGTGGCCAAAATTGGTTTTGATTCAAGAATATGGTGCACAAAGTAGTGAGGCAACTGTTTGACAAGGTAGTTTTTTGTTTGCATGACCAGAGGTAGGCGAACAGGGCTAATGCCACTGGCTGGCATAGTGTGGCATAGAGTTGACACAGTCAGGAACTAGGGTTTGCCATAACTTTTGATCTAGGGCTTCAAATGATGCACCACTTTTTCTGGTAGTTAGGCATTTGTATCAGGAACAAATGACTCAACAGAATCTAGGGCAGGAGATGGCCGAAAAGTGATGAAAACTGGCGAAAAATTTGACTGGCCTCGAGCACATGCAACATGAACAGTACAGCAAATAGGGCATTGCTATAACTTCTGTTCTAAGCCGAATTAGAAGTCGTGATAGAAGACAAAGTTGCTCAAAATGGTCCAAACCATCTAAATGGTAAAGTTTCTGGAGTTGGATTGGCTAGATTTGGAAGATACTGGCTGGAGAAATGATGAACTCAAATCTGATTTTGGAATTTCTGATTTAAAGTGATTGAGCTTAATTCCTTGCTTGCATATGGTACTCAGGGTACTAGAAACATACTGGTGAAGTTGGATTAACAGATTACTCAACAGAGAAGCTTAATCAGTAAGCACAGTTCACAAGCAAAGCTCCAATTTGGGGGTTTCTAGGTCGTAGCAAAATTGATGATTCTAGTTTCTTAGGGATGTTAAGCAAGGTCTAGTGAGCATATTTGATTACTAGCTCGAAGGTTGAATCAATCTGGTTGAGGATTAATTGCTCGCCGGAGCTACTGGAGTAAAACTGAAATTGCCGGCGACTGAAGGCATTTGAACTAAATTCCAAGCTTGAGAAGTGTGAGGGAGATGAGAGAAGCTCACTGGGGGTGTGGGATTGAAGAAGGAGGCAGTGGAGAAGCTTGGCACCGTGCTCTCTCTTTGCTGCTCACCGGAGAAGAAGAAGGCACAATGATCCTGCTGGTTTTCTGGTGTTTTTGCTGTGTGGTGAAGTTGGCTAAGTCCCAGGGGGTATAGATAGGCAAGGCTGGAGGTTCTCAACGGTTAGAGGTGCACGAGAAGTTGAAGCCGACAAGATGTGACTGGAAGTGACTGGGCGGCGAAGACAGGCGGCGAAACGATGTCCTCACCGGTCATGTCAGCTACGCTGCTGTCTCTGCGATGAGGAGATGGTGAACTGAAACTTGACCCGAGCATGGCTGCAACGTGGCGCGGTTTTGCTGTTCTTGTCGGGCGCAACACGGGAGAACAAAGGCAACGCTGGCGCGGGCGTGGCTGCTCCACGGTGGCGAACAAGATGCTTACGCGTGGCAACGAAACAACGGCAAAGGTGGCACTGCTGGTGATCAACGGCTAGGAGTGCTCGGGGAGCTGTAGCTGGCAAGATGTGATGCAAAACTGACGGGACGAGCTCACTGGTGAAGTGACCTGATGTCAGCGGCCGTGAAGCCTTCTTCCCAGTTGTCCTAGTCAGATAGATAGTGAAGTGAGTGCTACTCTCGGGATGGAGGACAAATGGTGTATGTGGACTGAACCGAGGTGGAAATCTGCTGGCCTCGGGGAGGAGCACCGGGGAAGATCCACAGTGCAGTGATGACCATACATGTGGCAGGAGATAAGTGGATGATGTAATGTAACAGCTGGTAGAGGCTACGAGCACAGTAGGTCGCATGAACAGTGTTGTGATATCGAACAGGAAATGGGGTTGGTGCTCGAGGTTGATTCAATGTGAACAGCAGAAGTGATCCTTGGTCGATGGTGAAGAGCTCCAGTCGAATTAAACACCTATGGTCGAAACAACAAAGGTGGTCTTGGTCAAAAACTAAGCCCTGGTCGATTGCACTAGTTGTGGTCGATTGAACAGGCCTGGTCGAAGTCGAAAT
This sequence comes from Pharus latifolius, assembly GCA_019359835.1. Lineage (NCBI taxonomy): Eukaryota > Viridiplantae > Streptophyta > Magnoliopsida > Poales > Poaceae > Pharus > Pharus latifolius. The sequence goes on along the minus strand of CM033321.1, from coordinate 68,394,640 downwards.
AGCCAATCTGGTCGGTTTGAGTAGCACTGGTCGTGAACAGCAGCCCTTGGTCGAACCATGGACTGAATTGTGAGAGTTTTTTATTTGGCTTTGGACTGAATTGCAAATCTGGGTTTAGAGAGGTTTAATTTGGGATTTGATTTCATGGCTGAGTATAATATTTCTATTAATACTCATTTAGCTCAAATTTGGAGAAAGTTTGATAAGATCTGAAGGATTTCACCTATTTTTGAAAATAGGGTAGAATTAGGGTAAAATAGATCTGGATTTTGTCGATCTCAAATTCTGGTAATTGGGGTGAGATTTAGAAGTCTGATCAGAAGGGAAATCTGTATCAAATAGCATTTGGGAGGTGTTCCCAGAAGAAATTCTGGAGTTGGAGTTGATTTGTGGATTTTAGCCTTTTCAGGCTTCCAGGTAAACAGAAAAGGACTTATTCGCAGTAAAATTTGGACTAAACTGTGAAAAGTGTTTAGATGAAACAACCTGGTTCCCAACTTTTTGGAGTAAGTTGAGGATATATCTAGAAACACATTCCAAAAGACACTTGAGTCTGGATAGGGATAAATCATGATAATTCAGTTATCTAGAAACTGGGGTACTTAGGGTAAATCTGAATTTCCTGTTTTCGAAAACAGAAAGAGACTTAGATACTGGGAGTTAGGGTCAGAATTCGATCTGGCTCCTGAAGACTTTTATCTTCAGGGTAACTGGCAGGTCAAATCTGGATGGGCAGATCTTAATCTGGATCTAGAGAATAGATTTGGAGATTTTTAGGGTTTGAGAGATATTAGGGTTCAGCTGATCTGGCTACAACTACAGAGATACATGCATGCAGGATTTTTATGCAAAAACTTTTCACCCCCAAAACCAGGGTGTTACAATTAACCAGGATGAATCATAAGTTCGAGTGGACAAGGAAACATGAGGACACGTTTCTCTTGCTGAAGAGGAAGATCAACGAGGCGCCTATGTTAGCTTTGCCGAATCTCCAAAAACTATTTGAGCTAGAAACCGATACCTCAGGTTATGCGATGGGCGCAGTGGTCATGCAAGAAGGTCGACCAGTGGCATATCATTCCGAGTTATTCCAGGGAGCTCAGAAGAACTACCCGACTTATGACAAAGAGTTGTGTGCACTGCATCAGAAGAACCACACCGACCATCAACCGTTGCAATATTTGCAAACTCAGTCCAAGCTACAACAAGCTTGGCACATGAAGTGGATGTCATATCTACAACAGTTTAATCTGGTGATTAAGTACAAGAAGGGCGTACACAACAAATTGGCAGACATGTTGTCGCGACCACCAGTTACGACCCTCTGTTTATCAGCGTTCATGCAGATTGAGCCCTCATGTTATGATAACTATGCCAATATGTACAGTGAAGACCCTGATTTTCAAACAACACTGATTGAGCTCGAAACAGGTAAACCTACAGAGTTTGTTTGGCGAGAAGGACTCTTGTACAAGGGCAATTTACTTTGCATACCTCGTGGAGCACCTTGAATTCAATGGATGTGAGAAGCGCACACATCAAAGGTAGCTAGTCACTTTGGGCTTAGAAAGATGTTGCAAAATCTTCACCGACATGTGTTCTGGCCGCGTATGCAGCAAGATGTGGCTAGTTTCATTCGAGGTTGTGGTCTCTGCAGCATCTCGAAACCGGCAAACCAAAAATTAGGTTTGTACACTCATTTGCCAGTTCCATCGCGACCATGGGAGAGCATATCCATGGATTTCTTGGGAGGATTGCCTAAGACCCGACGTGGCAATGACTATCTATTCGTGGTCATTGATCGGTTCTCTAAAATGATTATTCTTATACCTTGTCGAAAGACTATCACGGGAGAAGAAGTAGCTCGGGTATTCTTTCAAAACGTTTGGACACACTTCGGACTGCCGACTTCTATTGTGTCTGATCGTGATACCCGGTTCCTTAGTCACTTTTGGCAGTCGCTCTGGACGATGATGGACACCAAGCTAAAAAGGAGTACTGCCTTTCATCCACAAACTGATGGTCAAACCGAGGTGGTAAATCGTGCAGGCGTTTATCTTTTGAGAGGATATAACTCGAAGCACCTGAAGACCTAGGATGAAAGCATACCATACCTGCAGTTTGCTTTTAATCGAGCAGTGCATGGTTCGACTAGAAAGTCGCCGTTTGAGGTCTATTTAGGATTTCTACCACAGAGTCCATTCGACATGGAGTTTGTGCTCCCTACCTCAGCACAGAACAGCAAGAAAGTATCTGATCAGGATCAAGCACAAAAGTTCCTTGAAGGTATTCAATGACTCCATCGTGAGGTTGAACTGAACTTGCTGAAAGCTCCACTCAAGTACAAGGCGCGACATGATCGGCACCGAGTTGATGCGTAATTTCAAAAAGGTGATACGATATGGTTACATCTGAGTAAGGAGAGACTTAAAGGTGAAGGTAAGAAACTCAAACCCATTCGTTATGGTCCTTTTCGGATTTTGCGGAAAGTGGGTAATAATGCTTGTCAGCTCGAGTTACCTCCATACAAGGATATTTACTCGGTTGTCAATGTTGAGCACCTCAAACTCTTTGAGCCTTCAATGCTGGATGATGAGCTAGATACTATAGTACCATCTGTTGAAGACTTGGTCTATCAACGAGACGAACCTCTAAGTGAAGATGTGATTCTGGAGAAAAAGATGACTACCATCCGCAGTGGCACAAAGGAGACTTTTCAAATCGGTCGGAAAGATCAACGAGCACGTGCGGCAAAGTGGTACACCAGAGAACATGGACAAGCCCAATTTCCACATCTCCAGTTTGATCGAGAGGTCGCAACAGGGGTTGGCTCCTTCTCAATAAGGGAGTCATGATCCGAGAGGATCTTCAAGTCCTGATCGCATATGGCTTCGTGACCTTAACCATGTTCGGAATGGTTTCGTGACCATGAAAAGGAATTTGTTCCCTGTTCGGAATTGTAATCCGATCCGAATATATATAATTAAGCTTATCCGTTTAGGATTCTTTAGTTATATGAGTCTAATACATTTAGGTTATTGAGTCTGATACGTACTCATACGATTGGACTATAAATACCTTGTAATAGGTTTAGTTTAGATCATCAAATACAATCGAGTCTACATTGAAGTCTTAGACACATAGTTCCTTCGACGTAGGCAAGTGCGACCTAACGTTCGACGTGTAAAGCCCTCTTTGAAATAAAGAGTTGTGCAATTACTTTGAAATGTGTTTTCAATCAACCTTTGGGTTTTGTTATTTCTGAGTAAGATCCCGTTATTCCGCATATTAGAATCTGGGCGAGCCTAATGCGAAAACTAAGGCTAGGTCTCAAATGGATCAAGTTAGGTCTCAAACGGATCAATTTCACCCCTCGCACAGCAGTTAAATCTCAAATTCTCGCAGTCTTTGTGGTCGAATGGACTAATCCCGACTCTCCTGCACAGGAATCCAAAGATTTACAATGCACCAACCATTGGACGATGTATTTTGATTTTTCTCGTAGTTTTCATCACTCGGGGGTTGGAGTGGTCTAAATCACGCCTCAGGGCGACCAACTCAAGTATTTCATTTAATTACACTTTGTGGCAACTAACAACGCAGCAGATTATGAAGGTCTTATTGCAGGGCTCCGGGCAGCCAGATTCCTCGTCATCCGTCGATTAGTGGTGCGGGGAGACACATAGCTAGTTGTAAACCAGGTAAACAAGGAGTACAACACCTCCGATGAGACAATGGCTCATCACCTGGGGGAAGTGAGGAAATTGAAAAAACACTTCAGTCATTTCGAAGTCCAATATATCCCACGAAAGGACAATATACTCGCAGACCAATTATCAAAAATTGGGTCCTCACGCACATCCGCTCCGGCAGGAGTGTTCATTGAACACATAGAACACCCTTCGATCGAGGATGACATGGTGACAGTTTGCGTCACCAACCCTGGATAGGAAAAAGATTGGACCCATCCATTGCGAACCTATCTTGAAAATGGTACCTTGACCAAGGATGAAACTGAAAGTGATCGGTTAATTTAAAAAGCGCGTCTTTATAAACCCATAGATGGAGTTTTATATAGAAAGGGTACTCAAGGAGTATTCGTGTGCTGTATATCTCAAGAGGAAGGTAAATCTCTCTTGAAAGGAATTCATGACAGTGTATGTGGTGCACACTGGTCGAAAAAGCATTCCAACAGGGTTTTCACTGGCCTTCAGCACTTGATAATGCCAAGCATTTGGTCAAGACATGCCCCCAGTGTCAATTTCATGCGAGACAAGTTCATCAGCCTACGTATGCTTTGCAAACTATTTCTCTGACATGGCCTTTTGCAGTCTGGGGAATAGACATTGTAGGTCCTATGCCCCAAGCAGTCAATGGATACAAGTTCTTGTTCATAGCCATTGACATGTTTACGAAGTGGATCAAGGCTGAACCAGTCGACAATGTTACCGCCGCTGCGCCGAAGAAATTCTTCCATAAGAATATAGTCACACAATTTGGTGTTCCAAGTCACCTCATTACGGACAATGGCTCCCAGTTTGTTAGTGGTCTCTTTTTGGACTGTTGCGATGATATTGGGGCCAAAGTGTGCTTGGCATCTGTAGCTCATCCGCAGAGCAATGGAGCTGTTGAACGTGCCAACGGGCAAATATTACAAGGCATCAAGAAACATGTCTTCGATCGCCTTAAGATGCGCTCGCGGGCTTGGGTAGATGAGCTCTACTCCATTCTATTGGCACTACGCACTACTTGTAGTTGGGCCACGGGTGAGACACCTTTTCAACTAGTATATGGTGCCGAAGCTGTCTTACCTATGGAAATTCACATTGGTTCTATTCGAGTATATCAATTCGATTAGCCTGATCAACTCGAACAACGTACCCTAGATATTAACCTTCTTGAAGAGAAACGTGATCAGGTGCTGATCAAGTCTGTAGTGTACTTACAAGCTCGGCCTAAATATCACAGTAAAAGGGTGCGACCTTGTAGTCTTCATGTGGGCGACTTGGTTTTACGAAAAATACAAAACCATTCTAACTGCAATAAATTCTCCCCTCAGTGGGAAGGCCCTTACACTGTAGTTTCAGTACCGCGACCAGGATTGGCTCGATTAGCAATGGAGGATGGAAGGATCTTGTCCAATACCTGGAACACAAATCAACTACGCAAGTTCTACGTGTAAGTTATCCATTTCTTTTATCCTTTTCAATTAGCATGATTTGTTAAAAATTATGTGTACTTTTCTTGGATTTATGTTATGGTTGTTTTTCTTTTGCCACACCCATACCGAGCTACGCTCGGGGGCTGGTCGCCGATGACCATCCTACTATGATAACTAGGTTGGATTCGCGGGCCGATCTCATGGTCGCATCAAGATAAGACATCCATAAATAAGCCGTTTCTAAACGCACTAAGACTTAGTAGCATGTTTTTGATCATTCGAGTGGCTGCCTGTTTGTAATAAGACTTGGTATTGTATTAAGATCAGTATCGGTGTGACCAGATGATTGTATCTAAGTCGAGATATTTCTTTATAAGCCGTTTCTAAGCGTATAAGAAACTCACTAGATATTTCTGATCGTCAAAAACGCATATTTCTCATGAGATTATAACACTAAGTCTTCCTATGAGAATATGGCCGTAATATAAAATGAAATCAAGTACACCTTTTCAAAAAACTTAAGGCATGCATTTGCATATTATAATTTTATATTTGCAGGTACAGTCAAAAACAGAGGATCATTGTTCATTACAGTGTTATTATAATAAGCCGAGTTCTTTCAGAAGATCTTCGATCAAGGGCTTCATGTAACATCCTGAGTTTTGGGGTGAAAAGTTTCTTTCTTAAAAGTCATGCATGCATATGTCTCTTCTAGATCAACCAAAGCAGCCTCAGCTTTATTCTGTTCTAGCCCTAAAATCTCCAAATCTATCCTGTGACCCCAAGTCAAGATCTGACTTGCCAGATTTGATCTATCAGTTATCCTAAACCTAAAAGCCTTCAGAACCTGGATTCAATTCTATCCCTAACTTCCAGAATTTTCAACTCTTTTCTGTTTTCGAAAACAAAATATCTGTTATTACCTTTTACCCTAAGTTTCAGAAATTCAGATTTAATCAAAATCTTAGCCAAGTTCAGACCAGATTATTCCTGGATTATGATCAAGGGTATGCCAATACCTTAATCCAAAAAGTTGGCAGCCAGATTTTACCATCTAGACTCTTTTCGCAAATCAGTCCAAGAATATCGCAAATCAGTCCTTTTCCAGATTTTCCAGAAGCCTGAAAAGGCAAAATGTTGCAAATCATCTCCAAATTCAAATCTGATTCAGGGAACACCTCCCAAATGCTTTTCGACACAAATTCTTCTTTAATGAGTATCTCAAAATCAGACCCTAAATCCCAGAATTCGAGATCAATAAGATTCAGACTTATTTTACCCTAATCTACTCTGTTTTCAGTTCATATCAAAAATCATCCGAACAACTCAAATTTTATCTTCAATCTGTGCCAAATCATCTGTTGAATCAAGTTTGCCAAATCAGCAGAATCAAAATCAGATCAAACCTTCCAAATCTCCAGATTTATAGATCAGTCCAAATCAAGAATTGGAAATTGCAAATGAGTCCAGATTCGACCAGGACAGCAGCTGCTGTGCACGACCAGAGATCGCCGTGCATTTGCGCCGTGCTTGCTCGCCGCCGGCCACGCCTCGCCTGCGCCTGAGCTCATGCTCACTTGAGTTTGCATGTGCACACGCGTCTGTGTATTAGCCATCGTCGTCGCAGCGCCGTTGAACAGCCTTGCTCCCGTGCGCGATCGTCGTCAGCAACTCCTCACCACGTTGCTTGCTTTGCCAGCCGTTGTCACCACTGTTTTGCACCGCCCGACACCATTGCGTCCCGATGAAGCAACAGTAGCATCAACCGTTCCATCGCCTGTGCGCCATCGCTTCACCGTCACTGTTGCCGCGCCTGCGCCCGGCCAGTCAAGTCCCCGGCGCCAATTTCCTTGCTGCTACCTCCTTGCAAGCTCCGCCTCTGGCCTATAAAAGCAACCCCATACCTTGTAACAGCTTCACTTCATCAGGACTTAGCCAATTTTGCAAATTCTCTCGCTGTCGTCGTCTTCTCCGGCGAGTCCAGCAAGAAGCTTCACGGTGGCAGCCTCGACCGTAGCATCTCCTGCCAAATTGAAGCTAGCAGTGAGTACCTCTCATCCTCCTGATTGTACTGTTGCATTGAATTGCTCTCCGGTGGACCCTAACACCGGTGATCGTCGGAATTGCTAAATGCCCGGTTCCGGCAATGCAGGCCAAATTACCCCGAGTTAGTCTTTGAATCTGTGAAACAAATTGATCAGTGAGCTCTAATTAGCAAGCCTATGCATCCAGATCTCCAGATTGAGCTTCAATCGAGGCTTTCCCCAATTTTGAGCTCCACCAGTCGCCGGCGATCGTCGCCAGGCCACACCAGCCATCCTCCGGCCAAATTGATTGTCCAGATAGCTTACTCATATCTCTCTTTCACTCCCCAAGCTTGGAATTGAGTTCATTCGGCCTAAATCGAAAACCCCCAAATGGCAGTGTTTCTTCCCCGGCGTTGATCACCGGAAAACCTATTCCTGGCCGTTTCAGCTTCATCCACCTTGCCATTCAGGTGTGCCTCAACCTCATGAACATAATTGTCTTCTAGCTCGATCTTTGAAACTGTCCAGAATTCCAGATACAGCCATGCCAAAAACCTTGTCCAGTGGCTTCACTGTGCCGTGTCGCCACCACCTTTCTTCACCAATTTTCATCATCTTCCAGCCATTTTCAGCCTTGGATCCTGTTGAATGATTTGTTCCTGTTATCAATGCCTATCTCCCAGACAAAGTGGTGCATCATTTGGAGCTCTAGATCAAAAGATATGGCAAACCCTAGTTTCTGGCCATGTCAAGATCAATGCCAGGCTATGTCAGTCAGTGGCATTAGTCCTTTTCACTTCCTTCCAAATGTGCATTTTGATCATAACTTTGTCCCTTAGATTCCTGAGGTTGTGATCAGCAATTTCTTCTTCTATCACAACTTGATTTGAGCCCTTGAACTGCAGTTTATGCTAAAACCCTAGATTTTGGCATTGTCAGCCCTATGCCAGAGCATGTCAGCCAGTGGCATTAGCTCTTTTCACCTCTTTTCAGTTGTGCAAACTGGAAATAACCTTGTCCCTTAGACTTGTGGAGTTGTGCTCTACATTTTATTCTACTGCCACAAGTTGAGATAACCCCTCTATCATCCATCGACCCTATGTCGATGCCTTGAATCGAATGTCGACCTAAAGACGTTCGCTGTTTTTGAGCGAACCAGTCGCAACCTTGATATCATTCTGATATTTTGAGACATTTGGAACCTTGTAAACCTTCAGCAACTAACCTAATCCTAATCAATTTCTAACCCAATCATTTCAGAATCATCAAGACTTCATCTTTGCATTATTGCATATAGTATAATAGTGTATTGAAAAGATTGTGATTATTGGTTGTTTGTTTGATTGGAAAGCAGATCAAGAGCCCCAGTTCGAGGACTTCACTGTTGACCCGACATCAGCTGCTGTATTTTACGACGCGGAAGGCAAGTCATATTCTTGGTCATCTCGAACCTATATTTTAAGAGTTGCTATAACATAACCTTGAATATAGATAATATTGCATGAGAAAGATTGGAAATGGTTGATTTATGAATTGGCAGTACTGGACTGGTTATCTGTGAAATGTAAAATAAACAAGTTTTGAGCCATGAACTATTATATATTTATATACTTATATTCATGAAATAAAACCCTAGCCGTGACCAGGAAATGGTATGGAATGGTGGTAGCACTGGAGGTGCTAGACTGCAAAGGATGTGCAGGCACTGAAGGTGCAGGGTTGTGGATGGTCTGGTCACTGGCATATAAGGACTAGAACCTTGTGTTGTGCGTCTAGTGGCATGAACAAACGTACTAACCGCAAGCCTGGTATGGGACAGGCCTGAACGAGTACTTATGTGAATCGTACATGAAACCCCTGCATGAGATGGACAGTAATACACTAAACTCACGGGGTTCAGCTCCTCCACGTATCACTGAATGTGATTTGATCAAGCACGTTGACCCAGTAATGGGAAGAGGCTTATGGGTGGGGGTATAGCCCGCCACAACTGCGGTTTGTGTGAAGAAAACTGCAGGGTCAGGGGTGAATTGTAAGTGAAACATAACAAAAGTTCCTGTTATCTCCACCTTGCCGCTCACAGTATGAAGTGAGTCAGGGGTCCAATCATTCTGATAGGATGGGCTTGAAAGTGGAATATATTGCGGGTAAATTGGTACCTCTCTACAGAGTTAAAAATGTATTCGAATACTTCGTGCTCCCGAGTCTTAGGAGTCTGCTGCGGTGGATTAAATCCACGGGGTGTGACGCAAGTATTATTTTCTAAATAAAATATATTAAATCAAGATTACCCAAATGACATGTGTTGTCATGATAAGGAGTGCTGCCGTGGGCGGTCATGTGTTGACGTGTCGCGGTAGTGCTATAATTTAGTGAACATGAATGATTATGTTATTTTATAGAAAGGTACTGCCATGAGTTGAGCCAGGAAAGAGAAAGATTATTTTACAAACATCCATAATTCTTGACTAGTCTAGGTTCATATCATCTCTACTATATGTATCTACTCTTACCTATGACTTGCTGAGTACGTAAGTGCTCACTCTTGCAACCTACAATTCAGTAGATGGAGCGTTCTACAACCAAGACGAAGGCATGGAGTACTTCGTGGATCCAGAAGGAGGAGCGTCAGTCCCGTCATTTCCCTGATGTGTGTTGTTCTGCCGTCCACTTCTCTTTGTGGGTGGGTCACCTACCTTCTGCTGTGTAGATGTTATTTTGCTAAACCATGAATGCCGTGAAGGCATTGTAATCTTCTTATGTAATATCAAGGCCAGCAGGCCACACTGCTTAACTATTTTGTAAGTTACTCTGTTGCAATGTGATATACTCCTGTGCTTGACTTATCCTGGGACGTCAAGGGTATGTGTATGCTATGCATATATGGGACTAGCTGCAGCGAGCTAGGTTTCTACAGGAGTAGTCGTAGTCCCAGTTTCGGTAATTGAAGGAGGGGTTACCAGCCCTGAAGCGGCGCATGCCTCAGGATTGGGAGTCTCCTTCGTGACCGCAAGACCTTCTGCGGCCACGCAATCCTCTGCCATCGTTTTTGCCTCCGCCAAGGAGCACAAGACTTCGGTGATGGTAGGAGAGGTTGACCTCTCTGGAATGCTAATCTCCATAGGGTTTGATGCTTTCCTCTTGCGATGGATGAGAGGAACTTCGTCTTCCTCATCCTCGCTCCCCTCACACTATACGACTAAGAAGTAACTCCTACCCGTACCTGGTACCACAGGGGGAAGAGAAAATCTTACCATGGTATTCTTAGCGGTTGTTCTCTTCTTCAAAGAAGCCCCTCCTACGATCTTCTTGGAGGTTTCGGGGGCCGGCTCCTTCGTCTTCTTTTTGGAAGAGGTTCTCTTTACCCTCTTCGACACTAACCTCCCAGAAGGTTCAGCGTCATCACCTGGATGCTTTGTCCTGGTGGTTCGCCCCTTCAGCAGCTGCATCATTTCAAGAAATTCGATTTGATGATCAGAATCAACAGGTGATCTCGAACATGCTCTGCAAATGAAGTCATACCTTCTGACGTTCTTGTTTCAGATTGTCGCTGCCATTGATTAAGCTCTGAGGACGGGGTGATCCTTGAGCTCCTTCTGTTACGGCATTATATGGCCATAGAAGGTTATTCGTTCATTTCTCAATTTCGGACAAAGATAAAACTGCATCAAAAAAAGCAAATTACTTGGTACGACATCTTTCATCAGTAAAATTGCGTGTTTTGTTGACCAGAGGACATAACAGTATTGTAATCTAGGGTGCTGTTCGCCATGGATTCCACCTCCCAAGCAGGATGTTCCCTCTTCCGCATGGGGCTCATCCTGTTCTTCACGAAGTCGCGAATGATGTCTCGCGCTGTTAATCCTTGCTGGACTAGGTGCAGAATCACTTGGGCCTGCTTCTTCAACTCTTGATTTAGAGCAGGAACAGTGTCCATTTCACGGCACTTCTCTGGTAGATGGTTCTCGAACCAGGGACCACTCTCCGATGGCAGGGTGCAGTAGAACCACTTCTGGTGCTATCGTGCACCGAATCCCGCAGAGGAAGAAAGGGATAATCTTTCTTCTCCCTTATGCGGAAGTATATGCATCATGTGGCACTGGCGCTCTTTGACCATGCCGAGAAGTAGAACTGTCGAAAGAGATCCACGCTAGGTAGCACTCCGACGAAGGCCTCGTAGAGGTGCTGGAAAATCGCTAGGATCAAAATAGCATTGGGATGAAGATTCACTAGCTCCAGCACATAGTGTGCCAGGATCTCCTGAAGGAACTTGCTTTCTGGGAATCAGAACCCACATCGCAAGAACTCTTCAAAGATTACCAGTTCGTTCTCATGAACGACTGGGGTTTCCCCATTCTTCTCCGTCGGTGCCAGTTTGATTAGCAGTCGCGGGGGAGGATCTCCTCTCTCTCGAGCACCATCAGACTCTCCTCACTATGGTGGATTGATCTGCTCCAGGATGCCATTGCTGCCAAAATCCGTGGGAAGATGACGGCTTTGGTGGCGATAAGAGTGAGGTGTGAAACGAGGGTATTTTGCGGCGAAGATGGCTAAGGCAAAGGAGGGTTTGGTTCTGAAGCTTCTCAAGCAAGCCACTTCTTCCTTTTATATGCCAGAGGCCACTGTTCGCGAGGTTCATTATTTTAATAATTTCTCATAACGGGTGTCTTCTCACTTGAAACCCACTATAATGTCATTTACCTTGTTTGAATCTAAAACAAAATGTATCTGTTCGAAATTAATAAAGATCATTTTATTTCATATTCGGGGGCTATGGTGCAAATAATTATATGAGAATTTTTTGAGGAAATTAATTCCTTATGATTCTATGGTAATCTCATATCTTCAGTACTGTCACAATCTTAAAAGAAAAAATTCTTTTGTGATCACAGTACTATGCATGATCGCAATGTTATTCTGTAGTCTTGGTATTGTTTGTGACCTCACTGCTAAGTGTGGTCTCAAGACTGTTCTGTGACCGCAATGTTCTTGATGGCCTCAATACTATCTTGAGACCAAAGTCTGGAATTGGTTTCAAACAGAAGATATACAACTGGTGTATGTTTTGATAGCAGAAGTGTTCTTCTGTTACCATTTTTTCACACAGAGAACGCCAATTGGTGATTATAAGTTATACATAATCATTCAAACAGTCAAGAATGTAAGGAAAAGAAATTCTTTATTTCTTACATTCTTTACACACAAAAGGGATATAGGTGACTAAAGCGTCGACCTGATCCAAAAGTAACTTACAAAGCTCTCCTAGGAACATATTGGCATCAGTGGGTTCAACACTGGCCACCCCAAGAGAACTGGCGATGTCTCTAAGCCTATCGACGTCATCCCTTATTAAGGGAGTACAACTATTCCTTATTGTATCTGAGAGGTCTCGCTGCTCTCAGACACGATTCCTTTCTAGTCAGAGCTTGTGTGCCCCTTCGCGAGCTCCATCATAACATTTTGCCAGGCGCAGAATGATCAAGGACATCTCCTCAGAACGCATTTCTAGTGCCTCTTTTTCTTCTTTGAGGGTTCTGACCAAGTCAAATTCTCCCTCGGAAGAACCTGGATCTCAGCAAGCTGATCGCTAAGGGCTCCAGGGGCCTTCACCTCCTATACATGCATGGGTTAGTTTTTAAAAACATGTAACCAATAGAGAGGATGAAGATAATTACTTGAGAAGCAGAGGAGAAAGCCAAGCTTTGAAGGAGACTTGGTCCCAAAGGCTCTGCAGGCACCGTAGTACCTAATCCCCCAGAAGGCTGATGATCTAAAGAAGGTGATGAAGATGCAACTAGATAGGTTGCAAGGGCTGAAGAAAGGGGTAATGTCGCAGCCCAGTTGTCAGCACCCTTTAGTATTTTTGATGCAGCTCCACTAGAGGATCCTTCATCATTTCTAAATCTCTTCTTTGGAGGGATCAGTTCCTTGAGCACCTATAAACTCCAAAATGCATTACTTTGAAAATGATCAAATATGAAGGAAAAATTTGCATCAGAGGTTTTCTGAAGAGAACTACCTTATAAGGATCCTGTTCAATCTTAGCTCCTATCTCTATTTCTTCCTCATCACTCTCAACAATCTTCTTGGAGTCTCGGTCTGCCATTAAAATGGGAACATAATAGGAAATGTGAGGTAAGGGGTGAAGAACAGGTTCTAAAAGACTTAGTCAAAAGGTAGCTTGTGAGTTTTTAGAACTGAAAGGCTTCACCATTTATAGAGCTTGGAGGCGACGGTTTGCATTCGTGGGCGCCTCGAGTTCTTAAAACACACTTACGGCTTTTTGCCTTGGTTAAATGGTCAATAACTTCATGATTACCTGTCAAGTAAAACCCAAAGGTTTTCTCGGGAGATAAACCGCCACACGGTGTATAGTGCCAACTGAAGAAGTTGAAGCATCGAGTTACATATTCGATGAAGATTAAATTTGAAGTAATAATCTTTTATCTCTTCAAATTTGGGGACTAGCTGACGAGGATTATCATCCAAGCTAGTTTATTTAACATATATCATGTTCAAGTCAAGTTCGGATGTGATATATGTCTATGTGTCTTAGCAGCCACTATGGTCGCAGACGGACAGCTTCCTGTATACCAGAAGGTTGCAGACATGGAATCCGTCTATGATCGCAGCACCTGCGCGACCATGAGGTCATAGACTATGCGCGGTCAGAAGGTCGCTGACTATACGCGATCAAGATAGCCTGGGGGTGTTCAAGCATTTATTGGACAAGTTCTCAGGATCAAGGTAACTTCTCCCACGTGTGAAGAGAACCGCCAAGAGGTTAACATGTGCGGTTACCTAGAATTGCACGTGCTTAACCGGCGAAGAAGATTGGTGCGGTTATACGAACTGCACTAGGGCAACCGTCTAGAACTGCCTCGCATTGGCATCCTTTCATTCAGTATAAAAGGATGGTTGATGCACAATGAAAACAAGATATCAACAAGGCTTGAAGACTTAGATATAGTTGATAGGCGGAATTGTAAAAGGAGATTATCGCCTGTGATAATCTCTCTTTCCTGTAAACCTTTTTCTCATACATAGTGAAATTACAACAGGACGTAGGGCTATTAGTCCCGCCATCGAGGGCCCGAACCTGTATAAATCTCTGTGTCCCTATTTCATTGCTTATCCTAACTTACCTGAGGGCATTTTGAATGGTCTCACGTACAACTCATAAATCTGCGTAAGATCGACCAAGAACCCCGAGTCCAAATCGTCGACACCGTCCATTGCGGATCTATTTTGTACATGGGACCTTGCCCAATGATGAAAATGAAAGTGATTGGTTAATTCGAAAGGTGCATTTGTATAAAATCATCGATGGGGTTTTATACAGAAAGGGTACTCAAGGAGTATTCATGCGCTGCATATCTCAGGAGGAAGGTAAATCTCTCTTGAAAGAAATTCATGACGGTGTATGTGGTGCACACACGTCGTATCGGACACTGGTTGGAAAAATAATTCGACAGGGTTTTTATTGGCCTTCGGCACTTGATGATGCCAAGCATTTGGTCAAAACATGCCCACAGTGTCAATTTCATGCAAGGCAAGTTCATCAGTCTGCATATACCTTGAAAACTATTCCTCTAACATAGCCTTTTGCGGTCTGGGGAATAGACATCGTGGGTCCTATGCCCCAAGCGGTCAATGCGTACAAGTTCTTCTTCGTAGCAATTAACACATTTACGAAGTGGATTGAAGCTGAACCAGTTCGCAATGTTACCGCCGCTGCAGCGAAGAAATTCTTTCATAAGAATATAGTTATACGATTTGGTGTTCCAAGTCGTCTTATTACCGACAACAGTTTCCAGTTCGTTAGTGGCCTCTTTTTGGACTATTGCGACGATATTGGGACCAAAGTGTGCATTGCATCTGTAGTTCATCCGCAGAGCAATGGAGCTGTCGAACGTGCAAATGGATAGGATGATGAGGACATCACCAACATGGACATGAACACGGCGCCTCTCACTTCTAGCACTACTTGAGCTACCTCCACTACATCATCGGAAGATCAAGGAGGACGGCTAGTCGGCATGAATCCATGTGCCGAACCATTCAAACAGTCTACACCGGAGGGTCAGCGAGCCACACCCAATATGGAGCAACCCACGAGGCATCAAGTCAAGCCTAAGTTTAAGTGCAATTCGTCCACGAATCCGGTTCGGCCATCCAGCAGTAGTCTGACTTCAAACGGATCTCCAGGCCACATACGGAGTCCGTTTAGGGCAAATGAGTACTTAACGGAGAAGCCCACGACGACACCTTTCCAATGGGCTTAGGCCTATGGATAAATTCCTTTTGGATCATCTGCAATCGATGAAAAAATCTGCGGACAGAACCTGTCGGGTGCTGCACCACCTCCACCTTGGGCCATAGGCCCGTGTATCCCTAGGGTTGCGTGGGTGTGGGTGCTTTGGCCGACGCCTATACCCTGGCCACCATATCCTTGCTATATATGGCCGCCACACCCCTTCATTTTCCTGAGGTTTTGTTTAGTTTAGTTCTCCACTGTGTGAAACTAGCTCGTCTCCTCTTGTGTCGGCTAGACCAACAGGACCGAGTTCTGAACCCCAACTCGTTTGTGTTTAATTTAATTTTCAACTTCAGATTGCCTATCTTTGTTCTTGCTTGTTTTTCGGTTGCCTGCAGGAACAGATGCTCATGATCAGGTCGATCGTGTCTTGGCATGGTTGATAACGCTTCGTCGTGGCGGTTTAGCGATCGTCGGGTTTCCAGTCACTTGCTGGTTGGTAGCCGGATCGTCAAGGTCGTCACGTGCCTTAGCTGAATTTATCAATCTCACCAGAAGATCGGGCATACGTGTCCTCATCAGTTGGTATTAGAGCTTCCGGTTGCCTGGTGAGATCCTTGTATCTTAGATTAGTTTCAATCTCGTTTCATCCTAGAATCCCGAAAAATTGCCCCACAAAAATACTAGCACAAAGCATCTATCCTGAGTCCTAGCCACGTTGAGCCTTTGCATTGTTTCTTACTGTTTTGCATCATTGAATTTTCACCCATTATTGACGTCATGCTGGTTGAAGTCTAGTTCTTAGCTTTGGGTCGAGTTTTGCATCTTGTGTCGCCTAGGGTTTGGTAGTCGTGCCGCGTCGTGCTTGCTGTTGGAGCCGCCGCTACCGTTGAGCTCCTAGGGTTTCCAAGTTCATGTCAGTTTTGTCCTTTGTGTTTCCTTTCCATCGTGTCCAGAGCATAATCCGCACCGATTTCACCTCTACAAACCAAGCCGTGTCCAGATCAAACCCCAAAACTGAGCCCAAAACGAAGTTCTAGTGTGATTCGTATCAACTATAGTAAAATGGCCATAACTTTTGCATACAGACTCCGATTGGGGCATTCTTTGGCCCGTTGGAAAGCTTACAAAAAGTTATTTTTGAAAATCCATAAGTATGAAATCATAGGGTTCCGACAGAAAACTCATGTTGAGAGGCATCGATGCAAACATCACCCAGCTTGCTCAAGAAAGTGAACATAGAATGGAGCGAATCGAGCGGAGCATCACCAACCTCATCACAAGAATGGAGCACCTTGAGAGGCCGACCCCACTTGCTGCTCCTGCGTCCACCGTTGCATCTCTTGCTGCCCCAGCAGCTGCTGGTGCACCCCGATGAGATGGCGATCCAACTCGCCAGCCTCCACCTGCTGCTCGCTCTTGGGCAGATGAGGTGGAACAAGAAGAGAACAACTACGTTGCTGATTCAGAGGTGGATGACAGCTTCAATGTGCACAACGATCATGATCATCACCGACTTCACCACAATCAGCAAGGTATGGGAAGAGCACCACGAGAGGTACATGATGATTCACTTGCTAAACTCAAGTTTTCCATGCCTCCTTATGTTGGTAGGTATGACCTTATGGGGTCCGCGATTATTTCCTCCACAATGGCCTGAGAGGCTACCTCAGCCATTGTGCTTGCACCTATATCTCCCTCAACCTCCAAGGTAGGTGTTGCGTCGGTTCTTGAGGAGGTCGGTACAGCACTAGACGCAGGGGTCCTGAAAATATCATGACTTGTGACACCTTTGTTCTCAAACAAACACGAGGTGGCAAGATGCGATATCCTTACTTGAGTCGAAACCCCATCACATATTTGGGCTTCGATGATGCGTTCTGGGGAGAAAGAAGTCCACTGGGTGCCCCTGTTGAAGTGTCATCGACGTTTGTCCTCGTTTTTCTCTTCTTGAACAGGACAGTGTCTTCTTCCTCCTGCATGTTCAAAATACAATTGGCATATGCAAGGAAGTGAAAACTTGAAAACTGTGAAGTTCTTACCACAGCAGTCCCTTCGGTAATCGAAGAAGGTGTCACCAACCCCGAGGTAGTTGCAACCACGGCCTCAGAGTCCTTCGCGACCACGGATGCTAGAGTGCAAATCTTGGGATTGGGAGTCTCCTCCGTGACCACAAGTTCTTCTACGACCACGAGATCCATTGCTGCCGCAGTTGCCTCCGCCATGGCGGATAATACTTCGACAATGGTGGGAGATGATGGCCTCTCTGTAATGCTAATCTCTAAAGGATTTGCCGCCTTCCCGTTGTGACAGATGAGAGGAACTTTGTCTTCCTCATCCTCGCTCCCCACACCATGTACGATTAACAAGTGACTCCTACTCGTACTTGGTATAACAGGGGGAAGAGAAAACCTTACCGCAACGGTTTCCGCAGTGCTCTTCCTTGCCCTAGATGAAGTCCCTCCTAAAGTATTTGATTTGGACGTTTCAAGAGTGGGTTCCTTCATCTTTTTGGCTTTGGAAGAGGTTGTTCTTATTCTCTTCGGTACTGACCTCCCAGAAGGCCCAGCATCATCCCCAGGACGCTTTGTCTCGGCAGTTCACCCCTTCAGCAGCTATGTCATTTCAGAAATTTTGATTTGATGGTTAAAATCAACGGGCGTTCTTGGATATGATTCCTCGAAAGAAGTCTTACCGTTTGACGTTCTTGTCTCAAATTGTCACCACTGTTGATGGCCATGGTGATCCTCGAGCTCCTTCTGTCGCCGCATTGTATGGCCTCAGAAGGTTATTCGTCCTTTTCTCAATCTTGGACATGGACAAAACTGCATCACAAAAGTAAATTACTTGACATGGGATTCTTCGTTGGTAAGACTGCATATTTTGTGGATCAGAGAACATACAAGTATTATAGTCCAAGGTGTTGTCCGCCATGGATTCCACCTCCCAAGCAGGATGTTCCCTCTTCCTCAAGGGGCTCATCCTGTTTTTCACGAAGTCATGGATGATATCCCGTGCTGTTAACCCCTGGTGAACTAGGTGAAGAATCACTTTGGCCTGCTTCTTCAACTCTTGGCTCAAAGCAGGGACGATGTCCATCTCACTGGTCTACTCTGGTCGATGATTCTCGAACCAGAGGCTGCTCTCCGATGGATGGATGTAGTAGAACCATTTATGGCTCCGCCCATGCATGGAATCCCACAAAGGGAGAAATGGATAATCTTTCTTCTCCCTTACGCGGAAGTATATACATCCTGCGGCACTAGCACTCTTCGACCATGTTCGAGAAGTAGAAGCGTCAGAAGAGATCTACGCTTGGTAGTACTTTGACGAAGGCTTAGCAAAGGTGCTAGAAATCGCCAAGATCAGGATGACATTGGGGTGATGATTCACCAATTTCAGCCCATAATGTGCCAGGATGTCCTGAAGGAACTTACTTTCTGGGAGTCGAAACCCACATCGCAAGAACTCTTCAACGATCACCAGTTCGTTCTTGTGAACGACTGGAGTTTCCTCGTTCTTCTCCGCTAGCCACTAGTTGACTAGCAACCACTGGGGAAGGATCTCCTCTCTCTCTAGCACCATCAAGCTCTCCTCGTTGTGGTGGATTGATCGGCTCCAGGACGCCATTGCTGTTAAGCTCAGTGGAAAAATGACGGCTTTGGTGGTGATGAGAGCAAGGTGCAAAAGGAGGGTTTTGTGAGGCAGAAATGGCTAAGGCAAAAAGAGGTTTTTTTTTTCAAAGCTTCTCAAGCATGGTACCTCCTCTTTTATTTGTCCAACGCCACTACTTGCTAGGGTCATTATTTTAATATTTTCTCATAACGGGTGTTTTCTCGAATGGAACCCGAGATCATATCATTAACCCTGTTAGAATCTGAAACAAAATGTATCTTTTCAAAAATTAAAAGGTCATTTTATTTCACATTCGGGGGCTATGGTACAGATAATCATATGAGAATTTTTTGAGGATTTAACACCCTATGATTTCAGGGTAATTTCATAATTACAGCACTGTTATGATCGCAATGCTATTCTGTGACCTCAGTGCTACATATGGTCGCAATGCTATTCTGTGACCTCAGTGCTACGTGTGGTCTCAATATTGTTCTATGACCGCAGTATTCTTTATGGCCTCAATGCTGTTCTAAGACCTAAGTATTGTATAAGTTGATCTCGGACAGAAGATTTACTACCTGTGTATGGTTTGGTCGCAGAAGTATTTTCCTGTAACCATTTTTCACACAGAGAATGTAAAGAACTCCAATTGATGATTATAGAATATGCATGATCATTGAGGAGTCAAGATGTAAAGAAAAAGGACTTTATTTCTTACAGTCTTTACATAAAAAAGGGATGTAGGCGACTAAAGTGTTGACCTAATCTGAAAGTAATTTACAAAGTTCTTCCAATGACATGTTGGCATTAGTGGGATCAACACTGGCCGCCCCAAGAGAACTGGCCACACCCCTTAGCCTATTGACGTCGTCCCTTATCGTGAAGAAGCAGTTGTCCCTAATTGCATTAGAGAGGTCTCGCTGCTCTCGGGCATGATCCCTCTCTAGCTAGAACGTGCGCGCCTCTTCGCGAGCGTCATCAAAACACCCTACCAGGAGCAGAGTGATCGGGAAGACTTTATCAAGGCGCTCCTCCAGCACCTCTTTTTCTTCTTTGAGGGTTCTGACCAAGTCAGATTTTTCCCTCAGAAGAGCCTGGATCTCAACAAGCAGATCGCTAGGGGCTCTTGGAGCCTTCTCCTCCTGTACATACATGGGTTAGTCCTAAAACATATGACCAATAGAGAGGATGAAGATAATTACCTGAGAAGCAGAGGAAAAAGCTGAGCATGGAAGGGGACTTGGTCCCAAAGGCGCTGTGAGACTTTCCCCAGAAGATGGATCCAAAGAAGGTGTTGAAGTGTGAACTAGAGGATGCAAAGAAAGAGAAAGAAATGATGCATCCCCAGCCTTTGCACCCGTCATCATCCTTTTTGATGGAGCTCCACCAGAGGATTCAGTGTCATGTCCAGACCGTTTCTTCGAAGAAGTTGTTTTCTCAAGCACTTGTAAGTTCCAAAAATGCACTACTTTGAAAGTTCTCAAACAACAGAAAGGAGTATACAAGATATTCTAGAAGAGAATTACCTTCTGAAGAGCCTGCTTAATCGTATCTCCTATTTCCAATTCTTCCTCACCGCTCTCAACAATCTTTTTAGAGTCTCAGTTCACCATTAAGATGAGAGTAGAAGAGAAAATGTGAAGTAATAAGATGGGAAAAGGTTCTAAAAAGACTTAGTCAAGAAAACTTGTAAGTCTTAGAACTGAAAAGCTCCTCTATTTATAAGAGCCTAGAGGCGATGGTTCGCATTCGCGGGTGCCTCGAGCTCTTAAATGCACTTGCAGTTTTTTGAAGTCAATAACTTCATGATTACCTGTCAAGATAAACCCAGAGATTTTTCTCGCTAAATAAACTGACACATGGTGTACAGTGCACCTAAAGAAGTCAAAGCATCAGATTCTTTATTCGATGCAGATTAAATTTGAAGTTATAATCCTTTTATCTCTTCAAATTTGGGGGCTACTTGACGAGAATTATCACCCGAGCTAGTCATTTATTTAACATATCATGTTCAAGACATTTTCGGATGTGATATATGAACATGTGCCCTAGCAGCCACTATGGTCGCAGACAGACAACTTCCTATACGCCAGAAGGTCGCGGGCACAGAGTCAGTCTATGATCACAGTACTTGCACAATCATGAGGTCGCAGGCTATGCGCGATCAGAAGGTCGCTGGCTATGCGCGATCAAAATAACCTGGGAGTGTTCGAGCTTTTACCAGACACGTTCTCAGGGCCAAGATAACTTCTCCCACGAGTGAAGACAATCGTCAAGGAGTTGAGATGTGCGGTTATCTATTACTGCATATGTTAATCGGCGAAGAGATAAGTGTAGTTACACAAACTGTACTATGGCAACCATCCAGAACTGCTTCGCATTGGCATCCTTTTATTCAGTATAAAAGGACGGTTGATGCACGATACATGGGGATCTAGGTCTCAAGACACCGGGATCATAGATATAAGATTTAAGCATTAGAAAAAAGTGCTGCTATCGATGCTACCAATTGGTTGAAAAATCCAACTTCAATTCTTTCCCAAACCAAACACCAACTGTGCCCATGGTCGTGGCCTTGTCGGTTCAACGACCTGGTCGAATTGGGTAAAACCTGAACCGAGCAAGACCCATGCCCGAATCAGGCACGCCCCATGCCTGTGGTCGTGCCAGGCTCGGTTTCCCCCTGTTTTTCAACCGAAAGTGTCATTTTTGTGATTTTCTTTCGTTTTTCTTCTCCCAAACCTTTACAACTCTCACCTACCACCCTATATAAGCCTACCCTTCTTCCCCAAACAGCAAAACCACCATTGTTTAGCCCAAGTTCATCTCAAAACTCTACACACTTAGCCTTGCAACTCCAAGTCCAACCATTAAAACTCCGATCCGACTGCGGATTTCGGCTTCTCGCACCTTGACACCCCCAAATCTGAAGTTTTCTACAACAATGAAGACTCCCGGATGCAACATCAAGAAGGTTACGAAGTGCAAATGAGGTATGTCTTGTCAAACCTTTTCTAATGCCGATTTTCCAGGCATATAATTCATAAATTATGATCATGTTGCTCGTTTTATGCACTTAAAGAAGAGGCCCTTATGGCCTAGTAGATTTTTGGATGTTCATGCCATTAGATCTCTTGGTATAGAAGATGATGTTTTACGCCTATTGCATAATGTGGGTTGGGACACGCTTGTAGGACTTCCGGTTCCAACTTTTAGCGAAGTTGTTTGGGAGATTCTAGCCTCCTTCGAACAAAACACTATATGTGTTCCTCCCAATCAAACTGAAGGTGTAAGATTTAGGTTTGCAAATGTGGATTATGATTTTTCAATAGATGAATTTGCAAATCTATTAGGGTTAAAACCCAGGGGAACCTTTCATACTTCTATTATTTGGACCACAAGTAAAATTTGGAGTGATATAGCCAAGGAAGGGCAACATCTTTTTGACTCGGTAAATCAAAGGCCGCCAAAATTTGCAATCCCGCCTTTCGTTATTTACAATGTCTCATGGCCGGGACAATTTTGGGCCGTGATAGTAATCAGGTTAAAGTTCTAGAAACTGAGGTTGAATTTTTGTGGGCAATGTTAGGCAAAATTCATATTTCATCAGCAGCCTATTTGGCCCATCACCTTGAAAGTATTGGCAAGGATTTACGTAAAACTTCACCCATAGTCATAGGTGGCTTAATCACTCACATAGCATCCACCTTAGGGTTTAATGCTACTGATTATCAAGAATCTGTGCCCGCAGCCACCCTATACTTGCATACATTGTTTTCAATGGGGTTTTGCAGGAGTGAAGAAATCTCTTTTCGGTTGATTATTAATGGAATTCCCTCTATCCTTTTGCTCGATATTTCTTAGACTTGCTTATCTAATGAGCAAAATTGGAGAATGCTTCCATCTAGCTCATCTGATCCTAGTTCCTCACGCACTGCTGAGTCTAACCAACCGGTAGCGACTAATTTTGCCACTCTGTATGCTTCCATAGAGTCCTTGTGCACTAGTCTCTCCGACTTTAGGTCAGAATTTGCAGAATACAGGGCTATGTTGGATTCCAGGATGGATCACCTCATAGGCCACTAGATCACCTCTAGATTATCATGTACACGCAGGCCACATCCTCTCGGATGGCACATTTCCAGGCGCACGTACCCAGTACAGGGACCATCTCGACACCCACAGACTTTCCCCACAACCCTATCCACCACCTACCTATCCATCCTATACATTGCCACATTTCTACCATTCTCCCCCACAGGCTTCCGACGAGTGATCTCCAAGGTATGCAAGTATTTGTTTTTATTTTCCTTTTCTTTTTTTGTTTCTTTTTGTTTTTGTTTTCAAGTTTTCACTTGCGACGCCTTGGACTGCACCATTGGAGCTACGTGGACCACAACATCTTCTTTCACCACTGCATCTTCCACAACATCTACCTCCAGAAACCACTATCGCAAATGATAATCTGTATCTCTCTCCATACATTGAGGACAATGTCTGATTTAGCTTGAGGGGTGTTCACTTAACCGTTTGCTTAGTCTTCATCTAATCATCATTCCACCACATTCCATCATAAACTAAAAAAAACAAGAAAAAGAGATTTATCACTTGGAATGCCTAGTTTTGAAGTTGATCTTTTATTAATTAGATCACTATTCTATCACATCTTTGCATATGATCCATTAAACTTAGCTCTGTTAAAAATTTCCATTGCTTATGTATAGTTTTTATCTTAAATTGACCATTAAAGATTAAACTTGTCTATTAAATTGTACTTGACTTCTTCTAAATTGAAGATTTCTAATAAACTATTTTTTGGAATTAACTCTCTTTTGTTACTTTTTATGCCTAGATTGGTAATTTCTCTTCTCTTTAAAAATAAAAAAAGTGTAAGAGTAAAGTATAATCGACCCACTGAGGGGAGGCAGTTGTGAATCATCGACCAGCTGGGGAAGGGGATATTTACTTAACTTATGCACACAAAAAATTATATTTTCAATAAAACGGTTGCTTAAGATGTGGCTTTGTCTAGTCCTGTGTAACATATATGCGACCCACTGAGGGGAGGCGGTGGTGAATCATCCACTAGTTGATGAAGGGAAGGTATATGGAGCATTGAGATTACTTACATGGACTGTGGAAACCGACAAAACTGCCAGAATGATCCAGTAAAAATATTTTGGCCAAGAGCATGAAAATGTTGAACAAGAAAAAATAAAACAAAAAGAGAAATATAAGTGCTTTAATTTTTCAATAAAAAAGGCAATCTAGCAACTTGGTATCAATTATAGCACAACGGGTGTTTTCTATGTATGGTTTATGCTAAATTCTATATGAAAGAAGATTGTCAATACGATTTAATTGATTAAGCTCTCTCTTTTCTAAGGTTGAAATTTGATAATCTAAATATTTGCATTTGGAAAATTTAAATTTCTTAGATCAATTGCCTCATATGCATAGATGTGATGTGAGCCTTAAATTGTTTATTGAAAATCAGATTAACCAAGGCATTCCAATTTTTGAAAAAAATCATTCATATTCTTTGCTTGAGGACAAGCAAAATACTAGCTTGGGGGAATTTGATAAGTGCTAAATAGGTAGCATTTTTACCGTAGGTTTAGTATTGAAAAAGTGCAAAATCATGCTTAAAACTCCTTTGATGCGTAATTTCCATTATTTTTGTAAATTGCTTTCACGGTTGTGTTCACCATGTTTCATGAGTCAAACCTATCAAATTTGAGAGGATATCTACCACATTTGGACCCAATTTGACCAACAAAACCAAACTTGGAAGCAAAAAGGTCCTGTTTGAGTACTCTACGGACAAAAGATCTGGTCGAACACGTTTTGGTGGGAAAATTCCTTATTCGTAGACGGTTGGGCGAAAAAGAGACCTGTTCGAACTCATGACGACAAAAAAAGGAGTTGTACTCGAAGACAACTGCTCGAAAAGACTCTCGGTCGATTACGAGCACGCGGTCGAGGAGAGTCCTGATCGACCATGACAACGTCCTGGCAATTTTGGTCACAACTCGTGTTTGGCCTTGATTGCGCCAAGTGTGCTGGTTGTGTCGACTCAGTTTCGGTCATGACACATGTTTGGCCGTGAACACCCCACGTGTCCTGGTCATGTTCGACTCAGTTTCTTTGGCTTTTACTGGTTGGTTTTGGTTGGATTTGATCAGAAATGGTCGGATTTGGTTGGTTTTATCCATATCTAGTCGGTTTTAGTCGTATTTGATCAGAACTGGTCGGTTTTGGTCATTTCTAGCTGGGTTTGATCAGAACTGGTCGAATCTGGTCGATTTTGACTCAGATTTTTCCATTCTCACACCATTTGAAGCCAGACTTCATCGCCTGCATGTCAAAGAGTTATTTTTGGGCATGTTAACCCATGTACTATAAATGAAGAACCTTTTGGCTCAATTATCATCATCTTTACATCTCTTTTTTTTAGTTTTTAGCCTAGTTTTCTTAGAAGAGCCGCCTTCTCTATTTTCCCTGCTTTTGTAAGCAGCAAATATGGCAACTTCAATTGTCAAGCAATCAAGTAAGTTTTTATTTAATTCTTGTTATTATTTCTACATTATTATGGTTTTTTGTGAGTAGATCCCTTCTAGGGTTAAGGATGACCTAATCCTGAAGGCGTGATTCTTCCTCGCTCTTAATCTCAAGTTTTTGAGTTATTTCCTGACATTTTCTTTCTCTAAACCCTAAATTCTCCTTTCGGCAACAGATGTAGCTGTTGAGCCTTAGCAAGAATTAATTTAGGGCTGTTCTTGACTCCTTAGTACTTTGACGCGGGATCCTGAATAGGAGTCAGGCTCTCGCCAAACGTAACAGTGAAAGCGATCCTCTTCCCTTTGTACCAGCGACTGTACTAGCAACTTAATTTGTCTTGAAAAATAATTGCAGTTAACTTGTAATTCTCAGACTTTGAATAGAATTACGCTGGATGGGTATGGAACTCCTGAAATCCTAGATTTCATACTTGCTCTTTACTACTTTAAAACTCTAGAATGATAGCTTTAGTAGTAGATTTAGTGTAGAAAAACACACCCACAACTTGTTTAGACTTAATCAGTGATCTATTAAGCTAGAAAGACAAATACGCTTATTCTCATGGAATTCGACCCTCAAATTCTCAACGTTCAACCATTCACTTGCGGTTATTACACAATCATGCCCCTTTGGATGCGATCAATGGTTTTAGGGTTTTGGGGAGGTCAAACAGGACATGCGAGGACGTCGAGCTGATTTAGGTTGACATGCGGACTCAACAATTTGGTCCTAGTCAACGTGAAAGAGCATGGTGGTGTTTTACTGTGACATGTGCGGCTCAGGGTTGTTTTAGGGCAACATGCATGAGTTAGTCATATGCATGCAATAGTTTAGTCTAAGATTAAGTTCGATTTAGGGTTTAGAGCCATTAGGGTTTTGGGTTGGTTCGATTCGAATAAGAGTTGGCATCGTCTTTGTTCGGGTTTGCGGGGCATGAATAGCCGCGGCTAGGTTTAGTTTGTATGCAACCGACGCAACGTTGGGTTTGTATGGTCATGCATTGGATGATGTCCGCGTTGACGGTTGATAGGGCAGGTTTATTGTTTGGTGAAGATGCGGCTAAACAACATACGTCAATGAAGTATATGCGTTAGAATTATATATGAGGTTCACGCAAGTGTGTATTGCTGTCGTACGCATGCGTGCTTAGCAGGTTTGCAGATTTGTGGCTGTTCCCTACGATCATGCACAGGCGGGTGTGTGCCAAGTGGTCAACATCACCAAACGTGTCAATGCAAGGCTAAACGTAGCTAGGACGGGTTTTCACGTAGCTGAAATGGTTTTGATGTAGCTAAGGAAAGGCTTCATATGGTTAGGTCATAGTTTAAGGTTGTCGGATAGGTTGGTGCATCACAGAGGGCATTTAATGGATAGCTGAATGATGAACTTGAGTTTGATTTTTCAAGTTGCAAGTGGACGAGGCGACGTTCAGATGTCGACAGACAAAGTTTGAGTCAGTGGACACACACGCAACAAGCCTCTGACGAGAGCTTTCGTGAACAAGCTTTGGACAACATATGTGCAAGTGGACTACAGATGCACACGGATGTACACCTTCGCTCGCACACACATGCATGGTTACACAAACTTAGTGTCAGCCGCTGACACTGCCTGGATGTAGTTTGACACGCTGAGGCACACTCTAGCTCAGTGGATGCGAATGCACAATGCGGGCAAACGAGTGCCAGAGGGGCATTGGATGACAGCGGCGATGGCACTCCATCAACTGGAGAGAGGTGGAGGGACAAGAAGGTGGCATCAACGATGGCCGGAGATGGCAAGATAGAGCAGCAGTGATACAGCTCTTGAGTGGATCTGTGCTTGATTACAACAGTGAATTTGGCATGTTCTAGTATACTTCAAGCAGCAACAACACGTGAATACAAACGCCTATAAGAAGTAAGTTTGGTTGACAAGGAGACAACAACTGATTTGGCCGGAGTTAGCCGACCGGCACGGTGGTGGCACGCTGGAATGTGGCCAAACGCGCATGCACAGCAATTTTGAGCTAGGATTTTCTACGTCAGCATCTGGGGTGTCTGGGAGTCTCATCTAACCATTTTATAGGTGATGGGATGAGTGGCCCGACCGGCGGCAACAGAATGATGATTCGAGGTGAGTTGCATCAAAATGGCAATGTAAACTGAGTGCCTCACCATTGCTGCGTTTGCTCAGTCAAGGCCTGTGATTGGACAGTGGTGGCATCAGCCGGGTACACAGCGGAGCAGCCATGGGCACAAAGAGCATGAACTGCAGTCTCCAGTGAGGGGTTTCAGAGTGCAATTACTTTTGGTGGAAGCAAGAGCGGGACTAGGGGATATCTACGACGTGGCCGGATGTGATGGCCAATGATGCCGCAACAGTACAATGGAACTGGACAACGGAATTTTGTTTGAAGGGAGATGTTTCTATAGCCAAGAGAAGACTTTCATCCTTTGTGGCCGTGTAGAAATAGTGGCTGGAGGATATTCTAACGAGAGGAACAGGGCAAGGCAGCCGGAGGGAGAAAAATATGGATTCCGATGATTGTTGGTGATTGAACTCACACTACTACAGAAATGCATTCCACTAACCCATATCTTCTAACGGTTATAAGCAATCTAGGAAAATCCGATAGAATAGGACGACAGCGGTGGAGAAGAGGCTTTTTACTATCGGTTATACACTGGTACACCGTTAGTGAAACGCAAACATTTTTTATTATCGGTCATTACTGTCCAAACCGATATAATATATTAAATAGTACTATCGGTTTTTCATTCGTAACTGATAGTAAAATTACTCACTTTATACTATCGGTTAGTACTGTACAAACCGATAAAATATATTAAATAGTACTATCAGTTTTTCATTCGTAACTGATAGTAAAATTACGCACTTTATACTATCGGTTCATACTTTACCAACCGATATAATATATTAAATAGTACTATCAGTTTTTCTCTCGTAACTGATAGTGAAATTACTGACTTTTTACTATCGATTTTTACTGAACTAACCGATATAATAGAGTAAAGTTTACTATCGGTTATATAAAACAAACCGATAGTAAAATGACGTCGTATAAACTAATTGTTATGACAGTGGGGACCTTATTTTACTATCGGTTTGTGTTTTTGAATCGATAGTAAAATTGTACAACTTAATTAATTCGACCCCTGCTCTGCGCTTTGCATGTTGGAATCATTTGTACCGTATGTGCATCCACGCTCCAAGCTAGGGTGATCTGGAGAAGCTAGCTGAGAGGTTGATCATAATTCCATCCCCGTCGGTATTGTCATCTTCTCATCACCTCTCTCTCTCTCTACTTGCAATTCATTAAACTAGATACATGTAGCTCCAAACTAGCTATATCTTGCTGGAGTTAAGCAGCTAGCTAGCTGGCTCTTACAATTAATGCATCAAGTTAATTAGGGTTTCATATATGCAAATCCATTTAATGTAATTAAGCAGCTGTACACACATATAGCCTAGCTAATTATGTTTCATGCATATATGCATACCCTGAGTCATTAATTATTTATTTCAATTTGTCAATTTTGTGAAATAATTGTAGATGGATCGAGAATATTGGATGTATGGAATAAAACGTACTACTGTTGAGTATTTGGAAGGTGTAAATGGGTTTATTAAATTTGCTGAGCAAGAAAAGGCGAATAAGGGAGAGAAAGATATGCATTGTCCTTGTATAGATTGTATGAACATAAAAGGTTCGGCAACTCTGATCAGATTAGGAGTCATTTGATTCGTCGTGGTTTTAACGCACGCTATACCCGTTGGATATGGCATGGTGAAGATCTTGAGGAAACAAGCACCGCTACCAGTTAGCACTGATGAGGACATCATACCTTCAGATACGCGTATTGAACTGGCCCTTGAAGGTCCCATAACAAGAGCTCGAGCACGACTACTTCCTCAACAAGTGAACTCGCTCCTAAGTGATTCGCATTGTATTTTCGAGGATAGATTGCTATTTAATGATGCTATTATACTTAGGAATCATGGAGAGGATCACCGCAGGCATGGAGACCAGCAAGGAAGCAAAGGAGGCCAACAACCACGTCGAATTCGAGTTGGAGGTGAAGCCCATCCGCAAGGAAGCAAAGGAGGCCAACAACCACGTCGAATTTGAGTTGGAGTTGAAGCCCATCCCGTCACCAATTCGAAGTTCGAGTCCACCTCGGAATCCAGGAGCAGTCTGCACTAAAATTGTTGCCCAGGACACATACGGACTCCGTTTTCGACGGTTTATATAACGTTGGAAAGCTAAGGAGATAAGCTTTCCAATGGAACTGGTCCCATGTCAAAATTCCATGGGAGTCAATGGGAATCGTTGAAACAATTCAGCATCCAGAATCTGTCAGGGTGCTGTGCCACCGTCTTTGGGCCGTTGGCCCATGTACCTCGTTGGAGCCCATTAGGGCCGTCCAGGGTTCCTTGGCCGACCCTAACACCTTATATTCAGTAGCCGTCATCCGAGTTAGGATGGGGTTTTTCTTAGATTATTCTGTTTTCGAACAGTTTCGCCGCTTGATCGGTTTGTGAGACCCCAACTTGTGAGATTAATCATTCGTATTTGCAATTCAGTTTGATTTCTTCCGTGTTCTTGCTTGTGTTCTTGATTCGCAGTAGGGATAAGCCTTCTTGGAGAGGTCAATCACGCTCACGCGAGATTGATAACCAACGGAGTAGTGGTGTTGCGATTGCGGGGTTCAGATCGTGCCTGATTTGAAGCCGGATCGTTCTACGTCGAAACTCCACCAATCGATCTATCACGTACCTTTCGGAAGATCGGGCACCCGGTGTCACACCAAGTGGTATCAGAGCCTCGGTTGCCCGTCAGATATACTTGTATCCCCTTTGTTCATTATTCATCTTTCACGTAGAGTCCAGAAAATTGCCCCACAAAAATATTTGAGTTCGACGTCATATCCATCGTCCAAGCCACTTTGTGCCCTTCGCGATTTCGTTTTCAGTTTCGCGTTGTTGAATTTGTATCCATCGTCATTGTCTTGTTGCTGGTTTAGAGTTAGTTCTTGATCTAGTTTGAGTCTTGCATCTTGACGTCGAGTCTAACGCCATCACGTCGTCGTCGTCGCCGCCGCGTCCAAATCGGGTGTCAATCTGTCAAGTTCGGTATTTTGCTTTTATCTCCTTCATCTGAACTCCAAATTGGACAAATTCAGAGTCTAAATTGTATCTCAGAAAATTCTCTACAACTTTGTCCATTGTGAGAAGTTCTAGAAACGCCGTTTTCAAGTCCAAAATCGCGTTGGAAGTGAATCTGTTTGATTTCGGATTTCCTACACAGACTGTATTGCGGGGCCCATATCTCCTAGATCCGTTATCCAAAATTGGTGTTCCATATATGCAAATTGATCAGCACGAAACGATCTACAACTTTTCTGTTATACATTTTAGCGTTTGAGGCCTCGAAAAATCAGAAAACAGCATAGGAAGTTTCTGCATAGTAGATCTGTTTTTCCAACGAGAGAAAATTGAGTGTTTGTGTATATATCTTGTAATCTCTCATATTGGGCACTATTGGTATTTAAAAAAAAAGGTGAAAAAGGCAAGTGCATAAAAAAGAAGCCGCACAAATATAAAAAAAAGAAAAAAAAACCAAGAAATAAAAAAAATCAGATGTGCTTGCATCCTTTGTATCGACAGTGTTACGTCATTCGTTTTGCTTGGTTGAGCTAGGTCTGAGAATGAGTTTAGGCCAGCAACTTTGACAAGTACTTTGGATATTTATTCAGCTTTGCTATTCTAATTTCGATGATTGCATATTCCTTGCTACTAAATATTGTATATCCAAGCTCCACATACTTCTTATCAGGTACGGATTGGGTCTTGCAATCGCTTTACATACTGTTGGTATACCTCTGAGTTGTGCTACCTGTCGCCTTGGTAAGAACCTAGTAAGAACTTGGTAAGACGCAGGAGAGTGTGTGATCCCACTTCCCCATAACCTAGTAGTTGCTAGGGATAATATTTTCTGTTATCTTTTGTTGTCTTGCTCACAATGACAGAAAGTTCCAACGGGAAGGACAGGGTTTCTACTGAGGACTGTGTGCTGCACAGCGAGCTTAGGGACTTGTTGGGCGGTTTGGAGGAGAGGCTGGCCAAGATGCTCAGTGAACATGCCACGATTTTACAGCATCAGCTTGAGGGCCTCGACAGACGCGTGTCCACCCTTGCTGGACGAATTGAAGCTTTGGAGCCACAACAGCCACCCCTCCATGACGATGACCAAGACGTTGAATATGGAGACAATGGAGAGGTGAACCAACGGACGACACAAGAGGCACGACTACGTCAATGCCTTCGCCGCAATCAGCACGGTATGGGAGGTAATAACAACCACCATCATGGTCGTGCCGATGATGATCCTTTTGCTAAGATGAAAATTTTCATCCCTCCTTTTCATGGTGCCTATGATGCTGAGGTTTACTTAGATTGGGAGATGACTGTTGAGCAAAAGTTTAATTCTCACTTAGTTCCTGAGCAACATCGAGTTAGGCAAGCCACTAGTGAATTTAAAGACTTTGCTATCATCTGGTGGAATGAACTTGCTACCCTCCGCTTACAACCTGACACATGGGCTAGGTTAAAAGAAGCTATGCGTGAACGTTTTGTTCCTCCTTCCTACCAACATGATTTGCGTAAGAAATTGCAGCGCTTAGAGCAGGGTAATATGTCTGTCCAGGAATATTACGCTGAGCCATAAAAGGGCATGATACGTTGTGGGGTACAAGAGGAAACCGAAGATAAAATTTGTCGGTTTTATGGGGGGTTGAGGCGTGAAATTCAGGATATTGTTGACTACAAAGAATATACTACTGTCAATCATTTGTTCCAGCTTGCTATGTTGGCAGAAAAAGAATTGCAGGGACGACATTTAGCGGACCGGAGACAGCGGAACAACTTCTCCAACAACTTTGTTCCTCGGACTACGCAATCCGGTCGCGACAACCAAACTGTGCAGCCACCTGTCCCTTCCAAAAGCGCCTCGCGTCCAGCACCATCTTCATCACCTTCGCAACCTCTTGAGGTACGCAAATCTGTGACTTTGCAGGCACCGGTAGCAAGCTCCGTTTCGGTGGCTTCCACGGGACGTTCTACAGGGATCGTGTGCCACCGCTGCAAGGGCATGGGTGTCGCGCCCCGAGACTAGGACAACGACTACTCCTGTAGAGACCTAGCTCGCTGCAGCTAGTCTCAAACCACAACCCTTTGACTTCCCAGGATAAGTCAAACACAGGAGTATATTACAATGCAACAGAGTACTTACAAAATATTAAGCAGTGTGGCCTGTTGGCCTTAATATTACATAAAGAGGATTACAATGCCTACAAGGCATTCAGGGTTTAGCAAAATATTTAACTACGCAGCAGAAGATAGGTGACCCTCCCACAAAAGAAGTTGACGGCAGAACAACACACTTCAGGGCTCTGGCGGAACTGATTCTCCTCCTTCTGGATCCACGTAGTACTCCGTGCCATCATCTTGATCAAAGTAGGCTCCATCTATTGAGTTGAATGTTGCAAGGGTGAGCACTTACGTACTCAGCAAGTCATAGGTAAGAGTAGATACATATAGTAGTGATGATATGAACCTAGACTAGTCAAGAATTATGGATATTTGTAAAATAATCTTTTCCTTTCTCATCTCATCTTATGGCAGCACTTTTCATAATATAACATCATCATTCATGTTCACTAGATTATAGCACTACCGCGACACGTCGACACACGACAGCCCACGGCAGCACTCCTTATCATGACAACACATGTCATTTGGGTAATCTTGATTAAACATATTTTATTTAGAAAATAGTACTTGTGTCACACCCCATGGATTTAATCCACCGCAGCAGACTCCTATAAACCCGGGAGCTCGGAGTATTCGAATACGTTTTTAACTCTGCAGAAAGGTACCAATTTACCTACAAGATATTCCACTTTCAAGCCTTTCCTATCATAACAAAATGATTGGACCCCTGACTCCCTTCATACTGTGAGCGGCAAGGTGGAAATAACAAGAACTTTTGTTATGTATCACTTACAATTCACCCCCGACCCTGTGGCTCTCAGCGAGGCACAGTTGTGGCAGGTTGTATCCAAACCTCCACCCCTTTGCTTATTCCCATTACTGGGTCAGCGTGCTTGATCACCTTCAATGATATGTGTGGGAGCCGCGCTCCGTGTTTATCCTGCATCACTACACATCTCATGCAGGGGTTTCATGTGCGATCCACATAATTACTTGTTCAGGCCTGTCCCATACCAGGCTTGCGGTTAGCACGTTGTTCATGCCACTAGACGCACAACACAAGGTTCTAGTCCTTATATGCCAGTGACGAGACCATCCACAAACCTGCACCTTCAGTGCCTGCATTCCTTTGCAGTCTAGCACCTCCAGTGCTACAGCCATCCACACCATTTTTCTGGTCACGGTTAGGGGTTTTATTTCATGAATATAAGTATATAAATACATATAATAGTTCATGGCTCAAAACTTGTTTATTTCACATTTCATAGATAACCAGTCTAGTACTGCCAATTGATAAATCAACCATTCTCAATCTTTCACATGCAATATTGCCTATATTCAAGGTTATGTTTTAGCAACATTTAAAATATAGGTTCAAGATGACCAAGGATATGACTTGCCTTCCGCGTCGTAAAATATAGCAGTCGATGACGGGTCAACAGCAAAATCTTCAAAGTCAGCTTCTGAATCTGCTCGACGACAAACAAACACACAATAATTACTTATAATATTAAAATGTTTTATAACTTATATGCAGAAATGCTCAACAAGAATGATTGAACTAAACTGGAGATAATTTGAACTGCAAACTGAACTGAGTCGAGATTCTAGGGTTTCAAGGAATTTGGGCTAAGGATGGTGATTAGATAATCTTAGGGTTTCAGGATTTCAATAGGGATAACAATTTTGTGGCTGGTTTAATGAAAACAGCGAATGTCAACAGATCGACATTCGGATCAAAGCTTGGACATAGCTTTAAGAAAAGCTAGGATGCTTATCTCAAGTTGTGGTAGTAGAAGAAAATGTAGATCACAATTCTACAAATTCAGTGGACAAAGTGGTTTTCAAAATGCACAACCAGAAGTGGGTAAACAAGGTCAATGCCACTGGCTGACAAGCTCTGGCATAGAGCTGACAATGCCAAAAACTAGGGCTTAGCATAACTTTTGATCTGGAGCTCCAAATGATGCACCACTTTGTCTGGGAGGTAGGCATTGATAACAGGAACAATTAAGTCAACAGGATCTAGGGCAAGAAATGGCTGGAAAGCAAGAAATTTGATGATGAACAGAGATGAACTGGCTGCACTGGAGCAGTTCTGGACAAAAACTTGGGAAAGCTGTATCTTCCAATCTAGGCCGATCTAGGTGTCGGGCTAGAAGACAAAAATGCTCAGGTGGCTAGGGCACATCTAAATGACAAAGTTATTTGGGCTGAAACGGCCGGGAACACTTTTCCGGTCATCGGCGCCGGAGAAGAAACACTGGATTTGGGCATTTCCAACACAAGCCGATTGAACTCGATTCCTTGCTCTAGGAGTGATGGAAGGGTATGAGTAAGCTACTGGCGACGTCAATTTGGCCGGAGGTTCGCCGGTGTGGCTTGGCGACGAGAGCCAGCAACTGATAAATTGCAGAATTGGGGATAGCTTCAAATTGGGCTCAATTGATTGTTCTAAGTTCACAGGCATGCTTGATTTAGCTTACTGATCAATTTTGATTACAGATACGAGAGCTAATTTGGAGTATTTCGAGCTACATTGCCGGAACAAGGCAATCTTCGAATTTTAGCAATTTCCGGTGATCGCCGGCGTTAGAGGTCACCGGGGAGCAATTAGATGCTACAGTACAATCAGGAGGATGAGAGGTACTCACTGCTAGCTTCAATTTGGCAGGAGATGCAGTGAAGTGAGCTGGCACCGTGAGCCTCCTCGATGGCTTGCCGGAGAAGACGACTGCAGCGAGGAAATTTGGAAATTGGTTAAGTCCTGGTGATGTGTGGAGGGAGCTGCTGAGCACAGGAGTGCTTATATAGGCCAGGCGAAGATGGCAAAGGGGAACAATGAAGAGATTGGTTGCTGTGACTTGACTGGTTGCATGCAGGGGCAGTAGCGGCGAAGACACAGCAAGAGCGGTGATGCGACGGCGACAAGCTTTCAGCTGATCACAATGTCGCCTTATCGGGACCTGGCAAAGCTTGTAGCAAGCGGTGGCGACAAGTACTGGCGCGGCGAGGCTACGTGGCGATGAATTGCTGACAAAAGCCGTTGATCGCGTGCGGGAGCAAGCGCTGGTCGTCGACGTAGCAGCGGCCTTGCCACGGCATCAGCTGGTGCGAGGACACGTGCACAACCGCATGCACGATCAAGTTGCAGGCGAAGCTTCACCGGCGGCGAGCGTGCACGGCGCAAGGAAGCAAAACACGGCGAGGCTTCTGGTCGTGTACAGCAGTATACGGCCTGGTCGAAAATGGACTGAACTGCAGTTTTAATTCTTTGAGTTTTGGACTGAAATGTAAATCTGGAGATTTGGAAGGTTTAAAGTGAAATTGATTTCACTAATCTGGTAGATTATATTCAACAAGGTATTTGGCAAAGGTAATTGATAGAATTTGACACATTTGAATAGTTTTTGATACAAACTGAAAATAGGGTAATTTAGGGTAAAAATAAGGTTTAAGTTTTGTCGATTTCGAGTTCTGGCATTTAGGGTTCGATTTTGATATCTGCACAGAAGAGAGGCTTGTGGCAAATAGCATTTTGAGAAGATTTGCTGAAGAAATTCTGAATTTGAAGTTAATCTGGAGATTTTAGCCTTTTTGGTTTTCACATATCAGATAAGGACTAATTTGCGATAACTCTTGGACTGATTTGTGAAAAGAGTCTAAATGATAGAATCTGGCTATCAACTTTTTAGATTAAGGTATTGACATACCCATGATCATAGTCCAGGAATAATCTGGTCTGAACTTGGTCAAGATTTTGATTAAATCTATATTTCTGAAACTTAGGGTATTTGGGTAATATAAGGTATTTATGTTTTCGAAAACAGAAGGAGTTGATAATTCTGGGAGTTAGAGATAGAATTGAATCTGGGTTCTGAAGGCTTTTAAGTTCAGAGTAACTGATAGATCACATCTAAACAATCTGATCTTGATTTGAGGTCATAGGATAGATTTTGGAGATTTTAGGGCTTGAGAAAGATACTGATCTGGCTATTACTACAGATACATGCATGCATGCTATTTATGAAAAAGGAACTTTTCACCCCTAACTCAGGGTGTTACAATGGGTCATGTACAGAAAGATTGTCCTAGCAAAAGGGCATATATTGCTACGGCTAATGGCGGGTATGTTAGTGCTTCTGATGTTGAAGATGAATATTCCCTCGCCACTAACGTTGCAGGCGAAGAAGAGGACGAGGAGTGCAGTGATGAGGAGGTACTTGGCACCGCAGCAACGGAGACCTACAGAACGATCATTGTGCAGCGCTCGATGAGTGCCCAAGTTGAGACGGATGACAAGTTGCAGCGTCACAACTTGTTCAACATGTTCCTCATCGTCAAGGACTGCCGCGTCCGCACCATCATTGATGGCGGCAGCTGCAACAATTTGGTGAACACCGACTTGGTCCAGAAGCTTGGCTTGACCACGAGAGCACACCCCCATCCCTACCACATTCAGTGGTTCAACAACAGCGGCAAGGTCAAGGTAGCTCAAACATCAAGAGTGCATTTTTCTATTGGCTCCTACCACGATTTTGCTGATTTCGATGTCGTACCTATGGATGCTTGTGCCCTTTTGTTGGGGCGTCCTTGGGAGTTTGATACTGATGCAACTCACCATGGTCGAGCTAATAAGTACACTCTTATCCATAAGGGAAAGAAACTTGCGTTGCTTCCTATGTCCCCGGCTGAAATTGTGCAATATGAAAAGGATAGGACGCATAATGACAAGCAAAAGAACCTGTTACAATCTGAAAATCAGCAAGTAATTAAATTGAAAACTCCTACTTTGCTTGCAAATAAAATTGATCTTGCTGAAATTGATGAGCCTAATGGGATATGCTATGCTTTGGCTTGCAAAAAGGCATTGTTTTCGCTTGAGGACATGTCTTTTTCGGTGCCCCCCGCTGTTGCTAACCTTTTGCAGGAGTACAAGGATGTGTTTCCCTCTGAGCTTCCACCGGGGCTGCCACCTGTGAGGGGAATTGAGCACAAGATTGATTTGATTCCAGGGACGAGCTTGCCAAACCGTGCTGCTTACAGGACCAATCCCGAGGAAACTAAGGAGATACAGCGACAAGTCCAAGACCTTTTGGACCGTGGGTACGTACGTGAGAGCCTTAGTCCTTGTTCTGTTCCTGTTCTTTTGGTTCCTAAAACAGACGGCAGTTGGCGCATGTGTGTTGATTGTAGAGCCATTAATAACATCACCATTCGATATCGCTATCCTATTCCTAGGTTAGATGACATGCTTGATGAGTTGAGTGGTTCTATTATTTTCACAAAAATTGATTTGCGTAGTGGGTACCACCAGATTCAAATGGCTTTGGGAGATGAATGGAAAACTGCTTTCAAAACTAAGTTCAGGCTTTATGAGTGGTTAGTCATGCCTTTTGGTTTAACTAATGCACCTAGCACTTTCATGCGTTTGATGAACGAAGTTTTGCGTGCTTTTCTTGGCAAATTCATCGTGGTATACTTTGATGATATTCTCATATACAGCAAGTCACATGATGAACATATTGAACATTTACGAGCTGTTTTTACTGCCTTGCGTGATGCACGCTTGTTTGGTAACCTTGAGAAATGCACCTTTTGCACCGATCGAGTCTCGTTTCTTGGCTATGTTGTCACTTCACAGGGAATTGAGGTGGATGAGGCGAAAATTGAAGCCATTACTAGCTGGCCGATTCCGACGACTGTCACGCAGGTGCGCAGTTTTCTTGGTCTTGCAGGATTTTATCGGCGATTTGTGCGGGATTTCAGCACCATTGCAGCACCTCTCCACGAATTGACAAGGAAAGGAGTTCCTTTTCGTTGGGGACCAGCACACGACCATGCTTTTGATGTCCTCAAAGCGAAGCTTACACAGGCGCCTTTGCTACAACTTCTTGATTTTGACAAGACATTCGAGCTAGAATGTGATGCGAGTGGCATTGGCATTGGAGGAGTGCTCATACAAGGAGATAAACCCGTTGCTTTCTTTAGTGAGAAGTTGAGTGGTCCATCTTTGAATTATTCGACTTATGATAAAGAATTGTATGCTTTAGTGCGTGTTTTGCAAACATGGCAACATTATCTTTGGGCTAAAGAATTTGTCATACATTCTGATCATGAATCTTTGAAGTACATTAGAGGACAAGCTAATCTGAATAAACGACATGCTAAATGGATTGAATTCATAAAGTCCTTTCCATACATCATTAAACGTAAGAAAGGAAAAGACAATGTTATTGCAGATGCTTTATCTAGGCGATATACCATGTTGTCACAACTTCATTGCTGAATTTTTGGCCTAGAAACGATCAAAGCTTTGTATGCCACTGATCTTGATTTTAAAGATGCTTATGCTCAGTGCAAAGCGGGATGAACTTGGAATAAATATGTGTTGCATGATGGTTTGCTATATCGTGCTAACAAGCTATGCGTTCCAGCTAGCTCGGTTCGTCTTTTGTTGTTGCAGGAAGCACACGGAGGCGGATTGATGGGACATTTTGGTGTGAAGAAAACAGAGGAGGTGCTGGTCACACACTTCTTTTGCCACGGCTGCGGCGCGACGTCGAGTGCTACGTCGCACGCTGTACTACATGCAACAAAGCTAAGTCCCGTCTTAATCCCCATGGTCTTTATATGCCTCTACCTGTTCCTAGCGCGCCTTGGGAGGATATATCGATGGACTTTGTTTTAGGATTGCCTAGGACCAAGAAGGGGAGGGATAGTATTTTTGTAATAGTGGATTGATTTTCGAAGATGGCACATTTTATTCCTTGTCATAAGAGCGACGATGCCACAAACATAGCTGATTTATTTTTTAGAGAAATCGCTCGCTTGCATGGTGTGCCTATTACTATTGTTTCAGATCGCGATGCGAAATTTTTGAGCCACTTTTGGAGATCGTTTTGGAACAAATTGGGGACAAAGTTGCTGTTTTCTACTACATGTCATCCCCAAACTGACAGACAGACAGAGGTCGTTAATAGAACTTTACCAACCATGTTGTGAGCTGTCCTAAAGAAGAATTTGAAGATGTGGGAAGAGTGTCTACCGCATGTTGAGTTAGCTTACAATAGAGCGGTTCACTCCACCACCAAGGTAAGTCCTTTTCAGGTAGTATATGGTTTTACTCCTCGTGCTCCAATTGATCTTTTGCCTTTACCTGCCGATGAGAGAGTTAATTGTGATGCTCAACAACGTGCTGAATTTATTCTTAAGATGCATGCTGCAACTAAGGAAAATATTGAGAGGATGACTGAAAAATATAGGATTGTTGGTAGTAAAGGTAGAAAGGACGTAAAACTTGAACCGGGTGATTTAGTGTGGTTGCATTTGAGAAAGGATAGATTTCCAGAATTGCGCAAGTCTAAGTTAATGCCACGTGCTGATGGTCCTTTTAAAATTCTTGCAAAGATAAATGACAATGCATATAAGTTAGACCTGCCTGCAGATTTTGGGGTTAGTCCCACATTTAACATTGCAGATTTGCGACCATACATGGGAGAAGAAAGTGAGCTTGAGTCGAGGACGACTCAAATTCAAGAAGGGGAGTCTGATGAGGACATCATACCTTCAGATACGCGCATTGAACCGGCCCTTGAAGGTCCCATAACAAGAGCTCGAGCACGACTACTTCCTCAACAGGTGAATTCGCTCCTAAGTGAATCGCATTGTATTTTCGAGGATAGATTGCTATTTAATGATGCTATTATACTTAGGAATCATGGAGAGGATCACCGCAGGCATGGAGACCAGCAAGGAAGCAAAGGAGGCCAACAACCACGTCGAATTCGAGTTGGAGGTGAAGCCCATCCGCAAGGAAGCAAAGGAGGCCAACAACCACGTCGAATTTGAGTTGGAGTTGAAGCCCATCCCGTCACCAATTCGAAGTTCAAGTCCACCTCGGAATCCAGGAGCAGTCTGTACTAAAATCGTCTCCCAGGACGCATACGGACTCTGTTTTCAACGGTTTATATACCGTTAGAAAGCTAAGGAGATAAGCTTTCCAATGGAACTGATCCCACATCAAAATTCCACCGGAGCAAATAGGAATCGTCGAAACAAGTCAGCGTCCAGAATCTGTCAGGGTGCTGCGCCACCGTCTTTGGGC
Source organism: Pharus latifolius (assembly GCA_019359835.1). Classification (NCBI taxonomy): domain Eukaryota; kingdom Viridiplantae; phylum Streptophyta; class Magnoliopsida; order Poales; family Poaceae; genus Pharus; species Pharus latifolius. The sequence goes on along the minus strand of CM033321.1, from coordinate 68,353,634 downwards.
CATTCGCCCATGTACCTCGTTGGAGCCCATTAGGGCGCGTCCAGGGTTCCTTGGCCGACCCTAACACCTTATATTCAGTAGCCGTCATCCGAGTTAGGATAGGGTTTTGCTTAGATTATTCTGTCTTCGAACAGTTTCGCCGCTTGATCGGTTTGTGAGACCCCAACTTGTGAGATTAATCATTCGTATTTGCAATTCAGTTTGCTTTCTTCCGTGTTCTTGCTTGTGTTCTCGATTCGCAGCAGGGATAAGCCTTCTTGGCGAGGTCAATCACGCTCACGTGAGATTGATAACCAACGGAATAGTGGTGTTGCGATTGCGGGGTTCAGATCGTGCCTGATTTGAAGCCGGATCGTTCTACGTCGAAGCTCCACCAATCGATCTATCACGTACCTTTCGGAAGATCGGGCACCCAGTGTCACACCAAGCACCACCCGAAAGTGGATTGCAGTAATGATGATCATGATCAGAACATTGGTAATGTTCATTCGGAAGTCCATGTAGATGACGACAATTTAGATGAAATGTTACGTGATGTAGAAGAAGACTACAGGGAAAACGATTTAGCTAAATTTGAGAAATTAATTGTTGATTCTGAGAAGACTTTGTTCCCCGGATGTGCAAAATTTACAAAGTTGTCTTCTGTGTTGAGATTATATAACTTGAAGGCAAGTAACGGTTGGAGCGATAAGAGTTTCACGGCTCTATTGGATCTGTTAGCGGACATGCTTCCAGAGGGAAATGAGTTGCCAAGATCGGTTTACCAGGCCAAAAAACTATTGTGTCCGTTGGGAATGGAAATCGAAAGAATACATGCATGCCCAAATGATTGTGTTCTGTACCGTAACGAATACGAGGATTTGCATGTTTGTCCAAGATGCGGCGCATCGCGGTATAAGTATGGGGACATAATTTATCACAATGGATGTGATGAGGTAAAGAAAGGGCCTCCGGCCAAAACTGTGTGGTATTTGCCTGTGATTCCTAGATTGAAATGGCTGTTTGCAAATCCGAAAGATGCGAAGTACTTGCGTTGGCATGCTGAAGGTCGGAAACAAGACGGAAAACTAAGACATCCAGCTGATTCCATTCAATGGAGAAACATTAACAGAACATTCGGTGAGTTTGGCGGTGAAGTGAGGAATATAAGGTTTGGGCTGAGTATGGATGGTATAAATCCACACGGAAATATGAGCAGTCGACATAGCACTTGGGCGGTTCTTTTATGCATCTACAATCTTTCTCCTTAGTTATGTATGAAGCGCAAGTACATCATGATGTCGTTACTAATTTCAGGACCTAGACAACCTGGGAATGATTGACATGTTTCTATCACCGTTAGTCGAGGACTTACATACATTGTGGAGCGAAGGGGTGCGGGTGTGGGATGCACATAAGCAAGAGAATTTCATGTTGCAAGCCAAGATATTTTGCACCATAAATGATTTCTCGGCCTATGGAAATTTGTCGGGGTATAGTACGAAAGGAGGCAAGGCTTATCTTATTTGCCTGGATGAAACTGAAAGCATGTGGTTATCGAACTGTAGAAAAACAGTGTACATGGGTCACCGCAAATTCCTTCCGATGCATCACGCCTACCGTAAGAAGAGGAAGTCATTCAATGGGAAGCCTGAGAAAGGATCAGCCTCAGTGTTTGTGACTGGTAAGGAGCTTTACTTGCGCGTGAAGGACATCAAAGTTGAGTTCGGTAAATGTTCTAAACCTCCAGGAAAAAATGTTTGGAAGAAGAGATCGATTCTTTGGGATCTGCCATATTGGGAGCACTTACAAGTTCGACATTGCATTGATGTCATGCACGTAGAGAAAAATGTTTGTGACAGTTTGACTGGTTTGTTGTTGAACATTCCAGGAAAAACGAAAGATGGCATCAACGTTCGCCGTGACATGCTCGACATGGGCATAAGGACTGAGCTTGCACCGTTGGAGAAGGGAAAGCAGACATACCTCCCCCCGGCCTGCTATACTTTGTTAAAAAGAGAAAAAACAGAACTCTGTCAGTGCCTACATGGTGTCAAAGTTCCATGCGGGTATTCTGCGAATTTGAAAAAACTTGTGTCCATGAAAGACTTGAAACTGGTTGGTATGAAGTCCCATGATTGTCATGTACTGATATCACAAATGCTTCCCATTTCTATCAGAGGCATTCTCCCAGTCAAAGTCAGAGAGACAATTACAAAGCTATGTTATTTCTTCAACACAATATCTGGCAAGGTACATAAGCGTGTACTCCGTGCAAGTTAATTAGCTCCATTCGTGGAACTTGTCAGATTTTTTGGATCTGAATATTTGCTGCAACTGTGTCCTTGCAGGTAATTGATCTGGATGGACTGGACGATTTGAAATGCAATGTGACTACCACTCTTTGTCAGCTGGAGATGTATTTCCCTCCATCCTTTTTTGATGTTATGGTCCATCTAATTGTTCACCTTGTTAGAGAAATTAAGCTTTGTGGACCCGTGTTCCTGCGCTACATGTATCCATTTGAGAGATTTATGGGTATCTTGAAGGGATATGTAAGGAATCGACATCGGCCTGAGGGCAGTATCATTGAAGGTTATGCCGCCGAGGAGGTGATTGAATTTTTCACCAACTATATGGCCGGGGTTGACCCAATTGGCGTTCCTACGTCCCGGCATGAGGGCAGGCTTTAGGGCATTGGAACGATTGGATTTAAAGCAGTCGTCCCCTCTAGTGATCTGTATGCAAAAGCCCATTTTTGGGTCTTACAGCACATGACGGGGGTGGAGCCATACATACACGAGCACAAGGAAATGTTACGGAAACAGAATCCCTCGAAGCAAGAGATTTGGGTCACCAGAGAACATAATAGGAAGTTTCCTGGGTGGATCGAAAATAGAGTCCTGGAAGCTTCTGAGGGCGACGTAGATGAAGTTGTTACATGGTTGCCCAGAGGGCCTAGATTTACTATAGGGACTTGGCAGGGGTATGACATCAACGGCTATTCATTTTACACAAGAACTCAGGACGAGAAGAGTACTATGTAATGTAGTGGAGTGACACTACTTGCTATTTCGGAGGATGCCAGGGCAGTAAGGGCACTCGACTCATATTACGGTATTATTGAGAAAATATGGGAGCTCGATTATGTATTACTTATGATTCCTCTGTTTCGATGCCAATAGGTCGAAATCCCTCGAGGTGTTAAAGTCGACAATTATGGGTTTACTCTCGTCGATCTCAGTAGAGTCACACACAAAGATGATCCATTTATACTTGCTAAGCAAGCCACACAGGTGTTCTACATCGTTGACCCCGCCAACCCAAAGTTGAACGTTGTCCTTCACAGTAAGAGACGTATTATTGGGGTCGAAGACGTTGTGGATGAAGAAGAGTATGATCAGTTCGACGAACTACCTCCATTTTTAGATGGAATTCTTCAATCTGTCCCTATCGAAGATATTGACGAAACAAGTTACCTGCGAGACTACCACGAAGAAAGATTATGGGTGGACAACCATTCTTGACTAATTTGCAATATGTAAGTGACGTATATTACTTTGATCTTTAATCGAAGAATTCTTCAAATCATTTTTCAAAAATTTTTTGGGAAAACATACGTGATGCATTGAGAATCATTTATGCAAATTTTCGTTTCAATTAGAGTATATACTTGATTTGAGCAATAATTGATTCTTTTCACAAATCAATATGAAAACTGCAAATTTTCATTCCATGATTGATCTTTACTGTTAATTTATTTCAAAATTATTGGAAGTCATTTGCATGGAGTTTCAGGTGTCTTTACAAGTGCAAAATGATGTACTGAGACCCATCTGTAATTGTTCTCACGAAATCCCTTTAGATCAATTTAACAGTATTCTACTATCGGTTTCAACTTCCAAACCGATATGAAATTAACATATACTATCGGTTTATTGTCATAAAACCGATAGTAAAATACAATGCAAAATGATGTACTGAGATCATCTGTTATTGTTCTAAGGGAAATCCTTTAGGGTCAATAACATTGTATTTTACTATCGGTTTCAAGTGCCAAACCGATATGAAATTAAACTATACTATCAGTTTATTGTTCATAACCGATAGTGATTTACACTGTGTTATGAGCCCCTGTTCTTAGTTTACTATCGGTTTGGTATAATAAAACCCATAGTGAACAATGCCAACACTGCAAACCCTAACTTACATGTTTTTACTATCGGTTTGGTGGTTAGGAACCGATAGTAAATATTCATATATTAGGTTATAACCTTGCACGATTTTCCCTCCAGTGCAACTTATCACATTCCAAATACTCACGCGCGGAAAACCCTAGCTTCCCCGACGTTCTCTTCTTCGCTCCTCTGCGCCACCATTGCCGATCACAATCTGGTTCTCCACCGCCTCCGGCACTGCATTGCGCCACCGCCTCTGGCCTCTCCACGATCGACTGTAAGTGTTCTTGACCAAATTGCTCGCGTCAATTGTTTAAATTTGTATGCAATGGTTCATATGTGGTTCAATGGATTACAAATATAAAACTAGTGTAAAATTCATGAACTACAAACTTGATAGCTATGAGAATGACAGAATTGATGAAAATCACAAGCAAATTGTCATACAGTGTAGTCCACTATCGGTTTCTTATTTAGAACCAATAGTAAATACCTTAAACTGACCTTTCTGTTAATTATTTCCCATTTTGTAAATTTCATCTGAAATTTTGGTTCATTTAAATTTTAACATACTTTATGATGCGCACGGTGGCCCGATCTTCCGACAGGTAGAGGTAAGTCGATTGGTGGAGACTCGACGTTGACGATCCGGCTTCCGATCAGAACCGATCCGAACCCAGCAATCGCTACACCACGGCTCCGTTGGTCATCAACCATGCACAAACACGATTGACCTCGCCAAGAAGGCTTATCCCTACATGCGAATCGAGAACACAAGCAAGAACGAGAAAGAAGCAATCTGAAATATTGCAAATATAAATTGAATCTCACGAATTGGGGTTCCACAAACCGATACACGGCGAAACTGTTCTTTGACAGATTAATCTAAGCAAAACCCAAGTCTAAACGACAGCCATGGCGGCCATATATATACTGTATGGGGCGGCCATGGGGTGGAGGAGGAAACCCTAGGGGTACATGGGCCTTGGGCCCAAAGTGGAGCGTCGCAGCGCACGTGAGATTCTGGTCATAATCTTGTTTTAATGATTCCTGTTGATTCGTAAGGAATTTGGACATGGGACTGGATCCGTTGGAAAGCTCTCGTCGTTCTCTTGTCCGTAGAGTCCAAGAACGTCAAAAACGGACTTCGTATGTGGCCTGTACGTCCGTTTGAAGTTGGACTACGCGCAGATGGCCGAACCGGACTCGCGGATGAATTGAGCTCACTTGTGGGCTGGCCTTGGAGCGACGTGGCTTGTGGGACCTTAGAGGTGTAGAGGCGCCTTTCTTGAGCACGTCTTGTGTTTGGGGAGGTGGCCAAGGTGGAGGCCGAACTTGTGGCGGCGACAGCACAAAATCCAGACGATGTACGTGCTGCCAGCTTTCGCGTCCTAGCCAAGGTGGCGGACGATGACATCTTGATGACCACCATGTTGATGTCGTCTTGGTCATAACCATGATGTACATGGTCTCATCACTTTATGTTCCTGCAGAGAGACTAGCATTGTTTGCACTGCTAATCTTATATATTTTACTGAATACAAACTTGATTACTATCGGTTTTACTTGGAAAACCGATAGGAAATAGAGTATATCATAGTTTCCACTGCTAATTTGGATTTTCTGTTAATTACTTCCCATTTTCTAATGTTCATCTGAAATTTTGGTTCATTTAAATTTTAACAGACTTTATGTTCCTGCAGAGAGATTAGCATAGTTTGCACTGCTAATCTTTTAAATTTTCTTGAATACACACTTGAGTACTATCGGTTTTACTTGGAAAACCGATAGGAAATAGAGTATGTCATAGTTTGCACTGCTAATCTGAATTTTCTGTTAATTACTTTCCATTTTCTAATGTTCATCTGAAATTTTGGTTCATTTAAATTTTAACAGACTTTATGTTCCTGCAGAGAAACTAGCATAGTTTGCACTGCTAATCTTTTAAATTGTCCTGATTACAAACTTGATTACTATCGGTTTTACTTGGAAAACCGATAGGAAATAGAGTATGTCATAGTTTGCACTGCTAATCTGAATTTTCTGTTAATTACTTCCCATTTTCTAATGTTCATCTGAAATTTTGGTTCATTTAAATTTTAACAGACTTTATGTTCATGCAGAGAGACTAGCGTAGGGCACAACAATTTTAGTTATGAACTTTGTCATGTACCTTTCTTCATATCAATTGATGGTCTGTTCATGGAATTTTAGGTAAAGCCATGTCGGCATCTTCCTCGGCTGATAGTAGTGATTCGGCGAGGGCGAACGTAGATGGCGCTGCCTCGTCCCAGTGCAAGAGGAAGGCGCGAGGCGCGACGATGTTGGGTCGTTTGGCCAAACGCGCGGATCTTTCATGTGAGTTCAACCAGTTCGGGAGACCGATCGGGAAGAACGCCGGCCACTATGCTGCCTATGTTGGCTTGTTGGCGAAGGAAAGGGTGAAGATCACCGTCCAGAGCTGGAAGGACGTCAAGGCCGACGAGAGGGATAGGCTGTGGGCGGAAGTGAAGATAAAATTAATCAAAATCACTGAACTCTTGAGTAATCACATTCCCTTGGTTTATCCCAGAGATTAGGTAAGTCCTGCTTATATGCACCATTTGAAACAGGCCAAGTGGAACATCCCCGACGATGGTCCCAAGATAGCATGCTTGAAGGACATGAATAACTCGTGGAAAACCTTCAAGAGCGTCCTCGTCAGTACCTTCCTCGCTAAAGGCAAATCTCCATGCGAGAAGTACCCCTTCATAATGGAGGAGGTACGGGAGCAATTCGCCCAACAGAAGGGGACTCCTGAGTTCAAGGTATGTATGGTTCCTTTGCTTGGTTACACCATTGTATGTAGTAAGCAGCGGTGCATTAATTTTCTTGTTTCTGGTACGAAGGACCTCAACGAGAAGAACAAGACAATCCAGAGGAAGAACGACCACTCACACCGGCTTGGCTCTCGCGGCTATGCGGGGAAGGAGGAGCAGTGGAAGAAGGCTGAAGACGAGGCGTCAAATTTCATCGACTCCCCTGACCTACCACTCTCCGAGATCCGTGATCAGTGATGCAAGTGCTGGTGGCTGGCCAAAGGGACCGTGTCAGCCACGGGGACTGTGGCGTTCCCAAACCCCAGGGACATCGAGGTCGTGCAACGACTCGTAAGTTGGCTAACTTCCTGGTTGGAATCATAGAGTGTGATAGAAAAACTATGATCACTAGTGTGCGCACAAGTTTGTACATATTTCTTCCTCACAATGGAGAGCTTTCAATGTAACAGATCTCTTGCTCGAAGGAGGCGACCGAGGGATTGTTCACTCCCCATAGGAAGAACGACATCCTTACCCGGGCTCTAGGGAACAAGGAGCATCCAGGGCGGACGCGAACCGTGGGGGCTGTAGTGCCATGGAAGGAAGGCTTCTCGGAGCCCGGGCAAAAGGCGAAGAAGGCTGGCAGCTGGAAGGAAAGGGAAGTGGCGCTATCTCAGAAGATACGGGCAGATGTGACTGCACAATTCGCGGACATGTTCGCTCAAATGAACGAGAAGTATGAACGCCTCAGCTGAGTTGTGCAGTCCAAGGGTTTAGATCCAGCTGCCGAGGTCGACGCTGCCAGGTCGAGTAGTTGCGGCTCGAAGGTTCACGTGGATCCGGTGGACCTGATCGAGGTATTGCAACTCTTGAGCTATATATGCAGTTCGGTTGATGCCACTCCCGTTACGTTAGAATTGTTTCGCTAACCTATTATAATTGTTGCAAATTGCAGAAGGCGGAGAGCTGTAGCCTATTGATCAACATAGGCGACAAACCTGTAGTGGTTGCAAACGGGGTCATATACCAGTCTTGGGAGGATGTCCAGATCCACTGTGTACCTCTGGAGCCTGGATTCGCATAGGTACAGGTGGACATGGCCCTCCCGGGTTACAGCTCTTTTCCGTTGCCGTCCCAACGGATGAAATGCGGACAATTGGCGAGGCATTGGGCTCGTACATACAGTGGCCCAAGAAGTGTGTTAGACTACAGGAGGTAAACCCTAGCCATTCTAGCTTACAACTCAGTTAATATACTCAATTTGCAAAATCTAACTTTTGCGTTTGTACTTAAAGTGGACGATGGATACCAGCTCACTTCTTGAGGACACCACCCCGCCACAACGCATGAGCGAGCTCCTTCGGCCCCCATGCCTCCTCCGACGGCCTCAAACCCTTCGCCATCAAATGAGGCCGGCGGCACCACAACCCAACCTTCGAAGGTATACACTCGCTCCCCGCCCAAAGGCAAGGGCAAGGCCAAACAAAGCCAGCCGGGTACGTTCAAGAACGGGTCCCCACTCGTGTCGGAGTACCTTCTGCGCAATATGGATCAAATAACCAGAAGTCTCCACGAGTGGTACCTGACCCGACTTAGGCGCCACATCAACTTCTTAGTTCACTTCAGGCCAGGTCATTTTCACCGTGAGGCCGGGAGCATATATGTGGTCCATGAGTATTTGTTCGACCTCCTCAACTGGCGGGAGCTTGATATGTCCATCATACGGACTGGAGTCCTGTGAGTTTGCTGTTGTCTGAAGTTATCACAGTTCGTTTCTGTCACGTCTGCCATGACAGTGACATCACCTGTGAGGAGCCCAGCTCGGTGCAGCTGGCCCTTTAACCACTTGACTTCCCAGGATGAGTCAATCACAGGATTACATTGTAGCAGCAAAATAGTACAATAGTCATAATTGTATGGCCATCAGGCCTTAGTACAAAACGAGATACAGTGCCGTCCAAGGCACAAGGGTCTAACAAAACAATACATCTAGTCGGCGGAAGCTAGACCCAAAAGCAAACCACAGGAAACAGAGGTTGACAGCAAGACAGCACCACATCAGGGTTCCGGAGGAAACTGCTCATCATCTCCTGGGTCCGCAGCATCTTCGGGGTATCCTCCAAGGTCGTAGAATGCTCCATCTATTGATGAGTTGTTGCAAGGGTGAGTACTTACGTACTCAGCAAGTCATAGGGAAGGTAGAGATACATATATATATATGACATGAACCTATGCTATTGGGGAAAGAGTGAAGGTTTTTCCAAAATACATTTCTTTCTCAACTCTTACTCAACTTCTGATCATACCCATGGCAGTAAATAAATCATATTGATGGTGATACATATATCCCATATCCAAGGCGATATATCCTCATATCACACTACTCTTATTCAAGTCTTTCAATCATATGCTCTTAGCAGTATTTCATAACTTAGGGCATAAACCACATGCCTCTTAATTATCATATGATCTCTATATTATGGTATTACCGCGACACGTCAACACATGACAGCCCACGGCAACGCCCCTTATCATGACAACACATGCCACTTGGGTAATCTTGAGCTAACAAATTTTAGTTTATAAACAATACTTGTGTCACACCCCATGGATTTAATCCACCGCAGCATACTCCTAGAACTCGGGAGCACGAAGTATTCGAATACATTTTTAAACTCTGCAGAGATGTACCTCTTTTTAAATCCACTTTTTCACTCGACTTCCAAGTCGGGCCAACTCCATGCGACTTATACGCATGTGACAAGGCCGAGATCACACAACGTTTTTGCAGTCTAGTATTAACAGCATCCCTGCCCGGTAAATGGACAACACCATCCCAAGTACCGTTGTGGGTCCTCCCCACTGCCTTACTTCCTAGCCTGGGTCTATGTTCCCGCAGGACACATAACCTCTTTTGATTACAGTCGCGCACGACTTAATCTGGCGTAGGGCGTCTTCCTTCTTTACACCTTATCCTCTCATAATTTTTCTGATCTCACATCACTCATGGACGAACTGCGTCCCACCAGTTTCCACGCGAGAAACCGGATCGACAAGCCATGCAGGGAACTGATAATACTAAGAAAGCTACTAGGTTGCGCCTGTCCCATACCAGGTAAGTGGTTGGTACGTTTTTCATGCCACTAGACGCACGACACAAGGTTCTAGTCCTTACATGCCAGTGACCAGATCATACCACAACCATGCACCTTCAGTGCCTGCACATCCAGTGCAGCCAAGCACCTCCAGTGCTACCACCATCCCATACCAAAATACTGGTCACGGCTAGGGGTTCTATTTCATGAATATAAATGTACATGTTTATACTTTTATTAGTTCGAGGCTTGCTATCTTATCAAGTTCACATTTTTCAAGTATTCAATCTATCACTGCCATAATATCATTGATCTCAACATGTGCAATATTAATGAAATATCTACTCATGGAATAGCATAGCAATTCATAAAATATGGGTTTCAATATGTTCAAAGTATGACTTGCCTTCCGCGTCGTAAGTATCAGCAGTCGACGACGGTTCAGCGACAAGATCTTCAACTCCGGACTCTTGCTCTGAACAAGATCAAACAAGCAAACAGGCATTACAATCAATTCTATTCTACTAACTTGCTACATGCAAAGGTGCAAGGAGAAAATACTCTGGCAATACAAGGTTTGAAAGCGATGTGGTTTTAATTATGGAAACCAGGGTTAAAGTTAGCTGTCAAGGTTTACAAGGTTCCAAAATATCAGGGTAATATCAAGGTGCTGACTGGTTCGCTCAAAAACAGCGAATGTCTTTAGGTTGGCATTCGGTTCAAGGCATCGACATAAGGTCGATGGGTGATAGAGGGCTCAACTCAAGTTGTGACAGTAGAGAAAAGTGTAGATCACAACATCAGGAGTCTAAGGGACAAAGTTATTTTCAAAGTGCATGGCTGGAAGTGGGTGAAAAGGCTCAATGCCACTGGCTGACACAGGCTGGCATAGGCTTGACACGGCCAGAAACTAGGGTTAGCCATATCTTTTGACTCAGGACTCCAAATGATGCACCACTTTGTCTGGTGGTTAGGCATTTGTAACAGGAACAAATGTCTCAACAGGACCTAGGGCAGGAGATGGCCGGAAAGTGATGAAAACCGGCGAAGAAGTTGGCTGGCCTGGAGCACATGCAGTGTGAACAGTACAACAAACTAGGGCAAAGCTATATCTCACAATCTAGGCCGAATTAGGAGTCGTGATAGAAGACAAAGTTGCTCAGAATGGTCCAAAACATCTAGATGGCAAGGTTTCTATGGCTGGATTGGCTGGATTTAGGGGATATTGGCCGGGGAAAAGATTAACTCAAGCCTGATTTGGGCATTTTTGATCTAGGGCAAATAAACTTAATTCCTTGCTTGTGGATAGTCTCTGGGGCATAAGTAAGCTACTGGTGAAGTTAGATTAACTAGAAATGCACCAGAAAAGCTTGAACAGCAAGCTCAGTTCACAAGCAAAGTTCCAATTTGGGGTTTTTCACATTTTAGCAAATCTGTCGATTTTGGTTGCTTAGGGATGTTAAGCAAGGTCTAGTGAGCATATTTGATTACTAGTTCGAAAGCTGAATCGATCTGGTTGAGGGTTAATTGCTCGCCGGAGCTACTGGAGAGAAATGGAAATTGCCGGCGACCGGAGAGGTTTGAAGTCAATTACATGCTGGAGTACGATGAGGGAGGTAAGAGGAGCTTACTGGAGTATCTGGATTGGAGGGGGAAGCAGTGTAGAAGCTTGGCACCGTGAGCCTCCTTTGCTGCTCGCCGGGGAAGAAGAAGACACAGTGAGTTTGAGGGCTTAGGTGCTTCTGGTGGTGTGTGATACTTCACTGAGACCAGGGGCTATTTATAGAGGATTCGGAGGTGTTGCAACGGCTGGAAAACGCCTGGAGACTTGGAGCGGCGAATTGACCGGCCGGGCGGGACAGCAGCGAAGCGACGTGCTCCAGCGGCCGTGCCGGCTTTGCAGGTTGGCGTGTGCTGTCCCAGGTGATGCAGCGGCGAATTGATGGGCTCCTCCGGCATGCTTGCAACGTGGCATCAATCTTCTGCCGTGGCTGCAGCGATGGCGTGCGCGCGCGGGCAAAATTGGCGCTGCTGGTGCGACCGCGGTGGCTCCACGGTGGCGAACGGCGTGCGCACACGTGGCAGGGACGCAGTGGCAAGGGTGGCGACCACGGGGCTTCACCGGCGATGAAGTTCCTGGCGTGGCAGCGCGGTGGTCGCGGTCGTGCACGGCTGCTGGTCGCGCACAGTGCCTCTGGTCGAACCAGGGACCAAAATGCAAGGATTCTTATTTGAAATCTGGACTGATTTGTAATTTCTGTCTTAGAGATGGTTAATTTGAGAATTGATTCCATGGCTGAGTATAACATTTCTATTAGTACTCATCCAGCTCAAATTTAGAGAAAATTTGATAAGATTTGGGGGATTTCACCTATTTTCGAAAATAGGGTAAAATTAGGGTAAAATAAGTCTGGATTTTGTCGATTTCGAATTCTGGTGATTGGAGAGAGATTTTGAAGTCTGATCAAAAGGGAGATCTGTATCAAATAGTGTTTGGAAGGTGTTTCCTGAAGAAATTCTGGAGTTGGAATTAATTTGCAGGTTTTAGCCTTTTCAGGCTTCCAGGTAAACAGAAAAGGACTTATTCGCAGTAAAATTTGGACTAAACTGCGAAAAGTGTTTAGATGAATTAATTTGGCTCCCAACTTTTTGAAGTGAGTTGAGGATGAACTTAGGAACATATTCCAGGGGTTACTTGAGTCTGAATAGGGTTAGATTAAAATAATTCAATCATCTGAAAACTGGGGTACTTAGGGTAAGTCTGAATTTTCCTGTTTTCGAAAACGGAGAGAGGCTTAGGTATTGAGAGTTAGGTTCAGAATTTGATCTGGCTCCTGAAGACTTTTATCCTCAGGGTAACTGATAGGTTAAATCTGGATGGTCAGATCTTGATCTGGAACTAGAGAATAGATTTGGAGATTTTTAGGGTTTGGGAGAGATTAGAGTTCAACTGATCTGGCTACTACTACAGGGATACATGCATGCAGGATTTTCATGCAAAACTTTTCACCCCCAAAACTAGGGTGTTACAGTTTCATAAATCTAATCACTTTGTATGCACTACTTACTAATGTCTACTTTGCATCCAGGTGCATGTATAGGCTGGCGTCGATGAGGGCATGTGACAAGGTGGGTTTCCTCGACCCAGAGAAAATAAGCCTCACGATGCTAGAGCACGACCAAGCACATGCGGAGGAATACATATCAAGGGCACTATTAGCGCAGCAGGACCGAGAGTTCATCCTTGCGCCGTACCACCAAAGGTTAGTGTATTTCCTACTAATTTAACTCATTCTTGTATGTTACGCCTAACATATGTATGAAACGGTTCGCTTATATATGCAATGTAGTGGCCACTGGGTCCTCGCCATCATTTGCCCATGGATGAATGAGGTCTATTACCTCGATTCGATGAGCGACAAGGTGGTGCATGTTTTCACCCTCACATGGCACATAGACGCGTAAGTAATATAGTTGTTTTAAATGTTTCTCTGACTAGCTAATTAATGATAACATATTAACTGGCAATGCTAAATTAAATACAGGGCTTTCAAAAATTATGCTAGTGCTGGAGGGAGGCATGACGCGTCGAAGGGCACAACAATTTCTTGGAAAGAATATGAGGTAATTAATATGGATGGAAGTACTCATGATGAGTCTTTTAATTTAAGCTTAATTAGTTCTTTCGAGTTAAAGTGGGTTTATGTCTTTGCATATGTAATTTCTCCAGTGCCATCAGTAGCCACAATCGTGGGAATGTGGCTTCTATGTCATGAGATTCATGTATGACCTGATAAGGAGAAACTTTGCCCAATTCCCTAAGGTAACCATTTTTCTTGACTCAAAGTCAAACTTTAATTGGATGTGACGTACGATCCTAACTTCATACACGCATATATGCAGAGCGCCATGTTGAAAGTGCAATATGAATTGGGTCAATTGAAGGAGCTGCGAACAATTTGGGCGCAATATGTCATGGAAGAAGTGGCTATCAACGATCGATAGTAACTGACTTGTGTAATATATATTGAATGTGTTGATTGCTGTATTTGTGAATAAACTCAATATGTGAATAGATTCATTGATGTATTTGTGAATAAACTCGATCAATATGTGAATAAATTCAATCTGTCCAACGCATGTGTATATTACTGTATTAGTGTATTTGTGAACAAATTCAATATGGGAATATTGGTGTATATTTGTAAATATTGGTGTATTTGTGAATGATCCAATGTATCTATGTATTGCTGTATGTATATGTGCAAGATTCCAGTACTAACCGTGTTGAGTACATAACCGATAGGAAAAACTACACAGTACTATCGGTTATATACTACAACCGATAGAATAAATATTCCAGTACTATCGGTTCATATACAAGAACCGATAGAATAAAGTTTCCAGTACTAACTGTGTCTATACAATACTATCGGGTTCATATACAACAACCGATAGAATAAAGTTTCCAGAACTAACTGTGTCTACACAATACTATCGGTTTAGATCCCAGTCGATAGAAAAAAACATACACATTACTATCGGATTAGATCCTAGCCGATAGAAAAAACGTACACAATACTATCGGTTTATATACGAGCCGATAGAAAAAACGTACATAATACTATCGGTTTAAATCCGAGCCGATAGAAGAAATAGCCGATAGCGATTAGTGAACGTTGGGAATGTAGATGTTTTACTAACGGTTTTCAACCGATAGAAGTGTGCTACGTTTCTACTATCATGCCGATCACTATCGGTAAGAGAATCGATAGTAGAGTGGATTTTTAACCGATAGTGAAAAGCATTTCTGTAGTAGTGTCAATTGGTTGCTTGTGGAGCACAAGGATGAGTAGAGGAGTAGGCTAGAGGTGGCTGTAGGAAAATGAGTAAGTTATACTAGCATAATTTCAAAAAATTTTACTCGAAAGCTACAAGTATTAAACCATATATTAGATTGTTGCCAATAGTGGAAGGAGAGTTGGTGAAGAGATTGAATGTACATAGAGACCACTTGCAGATCATCCTGATCAACAAATATAGATGACAGCGACCGCTTGCGAATCATCCAAATTAGCAGACGTATATGACAGCGATCGCTTGCGGATCATCTTGATTAGCGCAGCAATTGCACCAGTGCCTCTACCAGTATCCACACGTTCCGGGATGGAACGTCGTACAATGGTGTGCTAGCACCAACACGCACAACAAGGGTTTAGGGGCTGTTTCTTCAGATGATATGGTAGGTAGGGTTTTTCTTTATGTCATCAAAGTCCATCATGCCTCTCTTCATATAGAGCCCAGCAAAAGGAATCCTACCGCATTAGGTTTCCTGATGGGATGTGATATCACATAACGAAACTTATCCGAATTACAGGAGGAGTCTAATGTTAGCTCTTGTAGTTTGATACGAAACCCCCATAACAGATCCAATCCGAATTGATATGTTCCTACTCGTTAAGTGTGTGACCGTGTCGGTTCATGCATATCTAGTTACGACCTGGGGATGCTTACCTAAATTGTGAGTCGATTGAAAAGTACTAAATTGGTAGTATTTTTACCCTAAGTTTGTCATTGAAAATGTGCAGAAAAATGGTAAAAACTCTTTTGATGCGACATTTTATGCACATTTTTATATTATTTTTACAAGTTGGTTTCACTACTATGTTTTCCATGTTTCAGGGATCAAACCTACCAAATTTGAGGAAATTTTGACTTCATTTGGACCAATTTTGACAAAGATACAAAGCTGGACAAAAAGGAACCCTGATCGAATATTCCTCGGTCAAAATAACCTGGTCGAACACACTTAGGTGAGAAGGAACCATAATCGAACACACCTGGATGAAAAAGAGCCATGATTGAACACGAAGAGACCTACTCGAACAAAGTCCCGATCGAACACGAAGACATCTGGTTGAAAAGAGTCTCAATCCAACACGAAGACATCTGGTTGAAAAGAGTCTCAATCCAACACGAACACATCTGGTCGAAAAGAGTCCCGATCGAACACGACTATCACTTGTTCGATTATTTGGCCGAGCGGAGCACGGTCGAGGGCACAACTCGTGTTTGGCCTGGAACACGACCCGTACCCCAGGTCATGCTTGGCTCGGTTTCTAGAGGCTAAAGTGGTTGAATTTGGTCAATTTTGAAGCAAGATTTCGTCACTTGCACATCAAGGAGTTATATTTGGACATGTTAATCCATGTATCATAAATAGAGAATCTTTTGGCTCAATTACACATACTCTTTTATGCTATTTTTTAGGGTTTTAGTTTAGTTTACTTAGTAGAGCCCCCTTATCTACTTTTCCTACATTTGTAAGCTCACAAGGACGACAGACTTAATTTTCAAGCAATCAAGTAGGTTTTCATTTATTGCTTATTATTTTAGTATTTCTATGGCTTTTTGCGAGTAATTCACTTGTAGAGTTAGGGATGACCTAATCCAGAAGGCGTGATTCTTCCTCAGTTGCAATCTCAAGTTTTGAAGTTATTTCCTAATATTTTTTTCCTTCAAACCCTAAATTCTCATTTCGGCAACAAACGTAATAGTTGAACCTTAGCAAGAATTTATCTGAGTTCTTGAGTACTTAGTGCTTTGATGTGGGATCCTGAACAAGAGAGAGGCTCTCGCCAAATGTAGCAGTGGAAACGATCCTCTGACCGTTGTTCCAACAACTGTACTATCAACTTAATCTGTCTTGGAAAACAATTGAAATTATCTTGCGATTCTCATACCTTGGATAGAACTATGCTTGATGGTTATGGAACTCCTGATACCCTAGTTTTTCCTTCCAGCTTTGTAAACCCTAGATTTCATACTTTCTATTTACTGCTTTAAACTCTGGATTGATAGCTTTAGTAGTAGATTTAGTTGTAAAAAAACAAATCCCCAAATCGTTCAAACTTAATCAGTGACCCATTAACCTAAAAAGACAAAGTTGGCTTATGGTGCATATTTATAGTCCTAAAACTAAGGTTTTTGAAAAAACGCTCTAGCGACTAGCCGTTTGTAGGCTCTTCAAGCGCCGTTCTGGTCGGTGCTGGATTGTGGCCGATGGAGGGACCCTTCTGCATCTTCTCTCTGTTTCCTGTGGTTCAATTGAGGATGGAGCGAGGCTGATCTTGGTTTTCACTAGTTGAAAGATCTGGTGGCTTGTTTCTGAGTCTTCAATCAAGATTCTTTTGTTTCACTCTCCTTGCTGTGGAAGCATGTCGGGAAGAAGATGTTTTCGAGGAAAATGGTCCTTGTTGTGGATTGTTGTGAGTTTTTAGTCCAGTTGGCTTGTTTGTTTTGATCTTTATTTTGGGGTCATGTTTGCCTTTGTGGTGATCTCTCTTAAGATCTATTGTGGTCATTGGTTTCTGATCATTTTTTAGATTGTTGAGAAGTTTTTCAGTCTTATCTTGTCCAATCTTTTTTTGTCCTAGGTGACGAGGATTGACACCCGGGTCAGTTCAAATAAATGCACTGTTGGTTCAAGACAGATTCGAGCCAGACACGTGCCCGGCGGTGCGAACACAAGTCATTTTGAGAAGCATCAGCACGAGGTCGCAGGCTTTGCGCGATCAGGTCGCAGGCTTTACGCGATCAGGTTGCAGGTTTTGTGCGATCAGACTGTAGGCTTTGCGTGGTCAGAAGTTCGTATGCTATACGCGAACAGAATGTCCGAGATGTTGCGCGGTCAGCCAACATCCCGCGGTCAGAACATTCTCGACCAAGGTACTTGAAGTTCACCTGTCCGGTTGTCCCTATAGCGGGAATATTCCAAGTATCCCAGAGATTCTTCCACGTGGAAGACCTAACCGTCAGGAAGTTAATATGTGCGGTTATCCATGAATAACACGTGTTTAACCTACGTGGAGGTTAAGAGCGGTTCTCTAAAAACCGCACCCAACCATTCAAGCAACTGTCTGATGCAGTTACGACATGGCACCCTTTCGACCAGTATAAAAGGGTGGCTAGGTGCATCAAACAGAGGAGGACAAAAAGATCGGAAGAGATCAACATCTTTGATACAAGCGAGATACAACACATCTCAACCACTCAAACAGCCAAGTCTACGGCCTAAGTTAGATAGCTTTTTACGAGCCTTTTCTGGCTTCATTCTGTACATTGACATAGGAAAAACCCTTCTCCTCTGAAGGTGTTTTCCCACCATCTTGTAAACTTTTATCACTTATAGTGAAATCCCAACAGGACGTAGGGCTATTACTCCCACCATCGAGGGCCCAAACGTGTATAAACCTCTCTGTGCTCCTGTTCTCCATTTTTCTACATACCTTCCCGGAGGGTCATCTTGAAAGGTCTCGCTACTACAAATTTTGCATAAGTTCGGCTGAGGACTCCGAGACCAAATCGTCGACAGCTGGCGCCCACCGTGGGGCCTTTCTCAAGGCGTCCTAATTTTAATCCGGAGGTTCGCTGAAGCATGGCTGGAGTATATGATTCCGAGAATGATTTTGATCTCGAGGATTATGCTCACATTCCAATGCCTTCCCCAAGCGATCCTGTTCCGATGGAGGAAGTTGAAGGCCAGAATCTCCCAGAGGTGGAATCATCTCTCCAGGTCATGTGCACCGACCAGGGGGGGACTAGCGTAAGGTCAGAACCCACAGAGGTTCTCAATGCGCTAGAGGATGAATCCGGTCCGTCATACGACCCCACTGGGGGGAAGGATGATATCAACCTAGAAATCAGCCCGGGGAGATTCGACCCTGATAACCTTCATCGTCTCTTTGATTTTGAGTCCGACTCGGAACAAACTGAAATGTTTTCCCCATCGACAACCTCATTCCCTAGACAGTTCGCTGCCTTGTCGGAGGAGACTCCCGACCAACAGGCTGCTAGGGAAGAACGGGATCGCAAACAAAAGGAGGATGAAGATCTCGAGCAACAAAACAATGAACTACGCAGAACTGCCCTAGAGGCTCTCCAAGATGCGCAGGCTCGTTACGATGCTGCTCCAAGTTCTTCTCGACGGTCACGTGGTCGCAAACATGACCAGACCCCTTCTTTGCCACCGGAGCGTTTCCCGGTGGACGAAGAAACAGTAACACTTGGTGCCCCTAGGAGAAGCACCCATGGTCGACTGCAATCTATAGTGGAAGTCATGCGTAACATTCCTCCTACGGTCACTGATGCGCAGAAACCAGCCTTTACCAGGATCTTGGCGGAAAGGCTGGAGGAGGTCGCGTCTGAGGCGACCCCAACGGCCTCTTCCCGCTCGGTAACACGTTCCTGCGAACAAGAGTGTCTCCACTCTGGTTCTGGCCGGCGAATTTACCCGCCGCCCATACTGTCCCGACAGGACAAGTACCGGCGAATGCAGGATTCTCGTAGTAGGGATCGGGTTCCTGTTCACTCTTGTCTGGGACCGCGAGTAACTTCACCATTGCGTGAGGTCACCCGCAACCTAGTCGAAAGTCACAGGGTAGTTCACGGTCCCTACGTCGGTTGTAAAGCTTTCTCGCCCGGCCTACGAGCGGTCGTTTGGCCTGATAAGTTTCGACCGGGGGCCATTGAGAGGTTTGACGGAACTCAGAACCCATCCGAGTTCCTTCAAATCTATATCACTGCCATCCAAGCGGCAGGAGGCGATGACCGGGTCATGGCCAATTACCTGCCCACAGTCCTCGAAGGACCGGCTAGAACCTGGCTGTTTAACCAGCTATAATTGGGAAATGCTGTGCGACGCTATCCTCAGTAATTTCCAAAACTGTTACCAAAAGCCGGGTAAAGAGGACGACCTTCATCGGCTACAACAAACTTCAACAGAGACTCTTCGGTAGTTTGTCAAGAGATTTGTTGGGGTGAGGAATACCATCCCAAACATATCTAATGGCTCCGTTATCAGGGCATTTAAACATGCCGTTCGATACCGGAGATTCACCGAAGACTTGCTTATTCACCCTCCTCGATCAGTGGCTGATCTGTTCGACATGGCTGATCGATACTCTGACGTAGCCGAAGCAGTCGAATGGAACCGGATGGTCGACAAGGGTGACCTACCACCTCAACCTGGTTTCAAAGATGCCAGGAAGGAAGATTCAAGTAAGAAGCTAGAATCTTCGTCAGGTGGTAAGTCAAAAAAGTCGAAGAGGAACCGCTCTGGACAGTACCGCGAGGTCGCAGTTGCAGAGAAGCCGCCTTCGACCAAAGGTAACAAGCCTTCGTTTAAGAATAAAACTGCCTCTGGTGGTCGTAGTGCCGACCAGCCAGAAAAGTCAACTAATCCGCAGGAAGGCAAGAAGTGGTGTCCACTCCACAACTCCGCAGGCCACGACCTCAAGAACTGCAGGAGTTGGTTGAAGCAATTGGATGATTTCTACCAGGGAGTTGGGCCAATGCCAACCTTACCACCTAAAGAACAGGTGTGCGGACTTAGAGATGCCGACGGAGACGAGGAAATGTCTTACCAGGTACCTCAAAATCGTATTAATGTTATTTTTGGAGGTTCTTCTTCTTTCGTTTCCAAAAGGCAGTTTAAGGCCTTTTACCGAGAGGTTAACCAAACAGAGACATCCCTTGGTGAACCTCAATACCCCCGTTGGTCGGATACACCTTTGACATTTGATTGCACTGATTGTCCGGCGGGGTTAACACGACCATTGAGGCTCCCTCTGGTCATTACCCCGATCATCAGTAACGCGAGAGTTGAAAGGGTCCTGATCGACGGAGGGAGCTCCCTTGACATTTTCTTGGTCAAGGCACTTGACGAGATGCAAATTCCTCGTTCGAAGATTAAGCCCATAATTCATCCATTTTATGGGATAATCCCAGGCCCATCCATGATGCCGTTGGGACAAATGGTCCTCTCGGTCACACTGGGAGAACCAGACAATTTTCGAACGGCATTGGTTACTTTTGACGTAATCGATTGTGATTCAGCTTACAATGCAATTTTTGGTAGGCCAACTCTTGCTAAGTTTATGATGGCAACGCACTGTGCTTATCAGTGCGGCAAATTGCCTGGCCCCAAAGGTGTCATCTCGGTTCGAGGCAGTCGCAACGTGGCACTCACGTGCGACCGGCTATCTTTGGAGATGGTCGATCAACTTCCCCTCCGGGACGCCCAGGCCGCCACCGTCGCCACCGACGTGATCAAGGTTGCTCCTTGACCAGATGAGAAACTCAAACTGGTTCCTTTGTACCCAGATGATCCATCCAAGACAATTCGGGTCGGATCAGCTCTGGATGACAAATAGGAACTCAAGCTCATTGCTTTCCTCTGGGCTAATGCAGATGTGTTTGCGTGGAAACCGTCCGACATGCCCGGTGTCCCAAGGGAAGTAATCGAGCACAGGTTAGCAATTCGACCTGGACAACGACCAATAAAGCAAAAGCTCAGGCGTTTTGCTGTTGACCGACAGGAAGCCATCTGAGAGGAGTTGGACAAACTCCTGGAGGCCGGGTTCATTCGCGAAGTCGATCACCCGGAATGGCTCGCCAACCCGGTCATGGTCCGCAAGTCAAATGGCAAGTGGCGCATGTGCGTCGATTACACTGGCCACAACGCTGCCTATCCGAAGGATGACTTTTCCCTTCCCCGCATCGACCAGCTGGTCGACTCAACTGCGGGTTGCAAACTGATGAGCTTCCTGGACGCTTACTCAGGATATCATCAAATTAGCATGGCAGAAGAGGATGAAGAGAAAACTGCCTTCATCACCCCGTTCGGCACCTACTGCTACGTCAGAATGCCGTTCGGTCTCAAGAACGCAGGTTCCACGTACCAACGCTTGATGCAAAAGACCTTTCTTTCCCAGATAGGGCGTAATCTCGAAGCATATGTAGACGACTTGGTTGTAAAAAGTACCAAGAGATTGTCTCATTTGGGCGATCTCGCTGAAACCTTCTGTAATTTAAATCGCTTTGGAATAAAATTAAACCCGGAGAAGTGTTCTTTCAGGGATTCTTCAGGAAAACTCCTTGGTTTCCTTGTGTGTTCTAGGGGCATTGAAGTTAATCCTGAGAAAATCAGGGCCATCGAACAAATGAGGTCACCTTCGACCATGAAAGATGTTCAACGCCTGGCTGGTCGCATGGCGGCCTTGAGTCGTTTTATATCGCGACTAGGCGAAAGGGGATTACCTTTCTTCAAAGCCTTGCGGAAGCATCACAATTTTACATGGTCGGATGAGGCCGAAAAAGTGTTTCAGGAGGTGAAGACATATCTATCCAGTCCGCCAGTATTGGTGTCTCCCGACAAAGGAGAACCATTGCTTCTTTATCTGGCGGCCACACCGCACGCGGTCAGCGCGTTCTGATGGCGGATAGGGAAGGAATACACAAACCCGTCTACTATGTGAGCGAGGTACTTCATGGTCCTAAGGAGCGTTACCCTGAGGTCCAGAAGATACTTTACGCGCTACTGATGGCTTCCCGTAAGCTACGACACTACTTCCAAGCACACAAGATCACAGTACCCTCCTCCTTTCCTTTGGGGGATATTGTCCGAAACCCAGAGAAATCTGGTCGAATCGCCAAATGGGCGGTCGAACTCGGTGCCTTCGAGATCCATTTCACACCTCGCACGGCGATTAAGTCCCAAGTTTTGGCCGACTTTGTGGTCGAATGGACCAACCCTGAGCCACCCGTGCAGGTGCCAGAGGAATTGGAGTGCCCCGATTACTAGACAATGTACTTTGACGGCTCCCGTAGTTTTCAACACTCGGGGGCTGGAGTGGTCTTAGTTACGCCCCAGGACGAACAGCTTAAGTATGTCATCCAACTACACTTTGTCGCGACCAATAACGCGGCAGAGTATGAAGGTCTTCTTGTAGGGCTCCGGGCAGCAAAATTCTTCGGAGTCCATCAATTAGTGGTGAGGGGAGACTCACAGCTGGTCATAAACCAGGTAAACAAGGAGTACAGAACCTCCGATGAGACAATGTCTCATTACATGGGGGAAGTGAGGAAATTGGAAAAACACTTCAGTCATTTCGAAGTCCAATACATCCCGCGAAAGGACAACATTCTCGCAGACCAATTATCCAAAATTGGGTCCTCACGTACATCCGCTCCGGCAGGAGTGTTCATTGAACACTTGGACCATCCTTCGATCATGACTTCGGTCGAGGATGATCCGGTAATAGCCTCCGTTACCAACCTCGGTCAGGAACAGGATTGGACTCATCCATTGAGAGTCTATCTTGAACATGGGACCCTACCTGAGGACGAAACCGAGAGCAATCGGTTAATTCGAAAAGCGCGTTTGTACAAACTCATAGATGGGGTCCTGTACAGAAAGGGTACTCAAGGAGTATTCATGCGTTGCATATCTCAGGAGGAAGGAAAATCCCTCTTGAAAGAAATACATGACGGTGTATGCGGTGCGCACGCGTCATATCGGACACTGGTCGGAAAGGCTTTTCGACAAGGATTCTACTGGCCTTCGGCACTCGATGATGCCAAGCATATGATCAAAACGTGTCCTCAGTGTCAGTTCCACGCAAGACAGGTTCATCAACCTGCCTATGCGTTACAAACCATTCCCCTCACATGGCCTTTCGCGGTTTGGGGATGGATATTGTTGGTCCTATGCCACAAGCGGTCAACGGGTACAAGTTTCTGTTCGTAGCCATTGACACGTTTACAAAGTGGATCGAGGCCGAATCGGTACGAAATATTACCGCATCAGCAGCACAAAAGTTCTTTCACAAGAACATTGTGGCTCGATTTGGTGTTCCAAACCGTCTTATCACCGACAATGTTTCCCAGTTCGCTAGTGGTCTTTTCATAGACTATTGCGATCAGATCGGAACTAAAGTGTGCTTTGCTTCTGTGGCGCATCCACAAAGCAATGGTGCTGTAGAACGGGCCAATGGGTAGATACTACAAGGCATCAAGAAACGTGTTTTTGATCGCCTTAAGAGTCGCTCGGGGGCTTGGGCAGACGAGCTCTATACCGTCCTATGGGCACTACGAACTACTTCTAGTCGAGCCACCGGTGAGACGCCCTTCCATCTGGTCTATGGGGCCGAGGCGGTATTGCCTATGGAAGTTAGTATTGGGTCTGTTCGGACAGAACAATTCGAACAGGTTAATCAGTCCGAACAGCGGTCACAAGATCTCATCCTCTTAGAAGAAAGGCGTGATCGCGCTTTGGTCAAGTCCGCGGCATACTTGCAAGCTCTGCGCAAGTATCACAGCAAAAGGGTGCGACCACGTAGTCTTCACGTGGGCGACCTGGTTTTACGAAAAATCCAAGACCAATCTAACCGCAACAAATTCTCTCCGAAGTGGGAAGGCCCTTACACTGTTGTCTCAGTGCCGCGACCAGGATCCGCGCGGTTAGCCATGGAGGATGGTCGAATTTTGTCCAATACTTGGAATATCGATCAACTTCACAAGTTCTACGTGTAAGTACTCAAACCCTTTTTCCTGTTCAATTAGCATTTTTTCATAAAATAAAAAAAATGTTTTGCTTTCATACGATGAATATTTCCCTTTATGCCCATCCGCTGTGAATTCGGCTCGGGGGCTGGCCGCCCGCGGTTAGGTCATTACAATGTCCTAGTCGGATTCGCTGGCCGATCTCATGACCACTTCCAGACAAGTCACTCCTAAATAAGCCATTTCTCAACGCACACGGGGCTTTCTGGCAAGTCCTTGGTTATCTGAGTGGCTGCTGGTTTGCAAACAAGGCTAGGCGTTATAATGATCATAATTGTTGATTCGATCA
Organism: Pharus latifolius; assembly: GCA_019359835.1. Lineage (NCBI taxonomy): Eukaryota > Viridiplantae > Streptophyta > Magnoliopsida > Poales > Poaceae > Pharus > Pharus latifolius. Next base: position 68,328,892 of record CM033321.1, on the reverse strand, counting down.
CACACCCCTGGTCGTTATATTCACTTTTCTCCTGCATTTGTAATACTAACTCTTCAGTATCTACAATCACAGGCGGGGGCTAGGGGGATATGTTTATAATATGAAATGACATAAAACAAAAATATATTCATTTTCAAAAATGAATTTCCACATACATTGCATTGTATACAACTGTTTCTTTACAGGTATAGGGATCATTCGATCCCAAGCTCAGTCAGGAGCTTATCTACAAGGGGCCTAATCTCCTCCATGACGGTCTCTAGCTGTTCTTCACTCTCGACCTCAACCGGTCCCACCAATGGATTCAGATCTGCATCTGGGCCATGGTGAAGGCGAACCCGGCTGAGGATGGCGGAAGCGGCTGACCGAACTCTGGATCTGATCGCCTCTTCTCGTCACTGTGTGTCCTCAGGGAGATACTCGAGAAGTGACTCCGCTTGGGCCATGACTAGCGCAGACCAGTCATCTTGGCTGAGATTGTCTCTTGTGGTTTCGACCACATCAGCCTTCAGAAGATGAGCCACTGCCTTCAGTTTTTCGAAGATTGAACGGCTCAGCTTTCCGATTGCCTTTTCAGAGGTATGAATAGAGTCCTGGAGAAGTTTATTGTCCTGACTGAGTTGTTTTATTTGACCCGCTTGCGCTGCAACAAGAGAAAAGATTACTCGCATGTTCTAAAGACAAGTCTTCCTAATCAGGAATCGACTTACCAGCAAGTTGTGACCGCAGTTTGTTGTTTTCGATCTCTTGGTTCCTAATCACTGAGATCGAATGGAGTTTGACTGTGGCCACTTCTTTGTCCAATAATGCCACCTTTCTGTAGTAAAACAGAAGGAGTGGTCATAACCAATTTGTATCTTTACAAGTTGAGGAGTAATGATCCTTACCTGCGCAAGTTGTCTCGTTCTTTTTGTATGGCTTCCATGCTTGCCACTGTAGCATGCGATTGGGCCATCATCCGGGATAGTTCCTGTGATGCAAAAAAGGGAGTTAAAGGTGCCCTATGTACAATTCAGGCACCTAGAGAGAGGTTCATCGTACCTTCATAAACTCCTGTAAGGAGGCATCTTCCGGACCAACGGGAAGACTCGTTGAAGGCCCGGAGGCGCCTACAGCAGGGGCAGTTGGTGGGAGTGCCTGCTGGGCACTGCCCCCAGTCGCCATTGGTTGCGACTGGGTCCTCGCTCCTGCTTCTCCTCTCACGGCCCAGACGACTTCCTGGACTAAGGGGGCGGAGCGCTCCTTACTGGAGGCTCCTGCACCAGCAACGACTTCAACCCTTCCCGAAGTGGTTGAAGGGCTGGGTGTTGTTTCTTTTCTCCTGACAAAGGGAAAGAAGAATCAAATGATCAGAATTCGTGATCATCATTTCTAATACAACCAAGATAAAGGTTCTTACCTTATTTGAAATCCCATTAGCCTTTGAGATTTCAGGGAAGGTTCCCCTCGAGAAAGGGGACAACTGTCGTCTGTCTTGACCTTCCTCTTGGAGAACAAGGCATCTCCCCCCTGGGTATGTTCCTCTGTGAGCACATTTCTAGGGGAAGATGAAGATGAATGAGAAGAATCTTTACCTGGGCAATCGGTCCCGTTGGCGGGGTAGCATCCGAAGGCCTCGATGGCTCCTGGACTTCTGGGGCCGGCACCTCGTGTGCAACCGCCACAAGATCTTGTGCAATCACCTCCACTCCTGTCTGCGGAGGTGGAGGATTTTCCTCCCTGGGACTCACAGGAGTCGCAGGGGGAAGCTCTTCTCCCTGTATAAGCGTTAACTCATCGAATGCACAGGGGGAATTGAAGAAAACGAGACTGTGAGAGAATCTTACCACGGTCATCCCTTCGACCAGGGAAGTGGAGGCAACTGGCCCTGAAGACTCGGGGGCTTCAGGGGCTGGGATGTTGTCTGCGGCCACGGGACTTTCGGTGGCCGCAGAACCTGCTACAGCCGCCTCTGCGGTAGCAGTTGTTTCTGCGGAAGGGGTTGGAGCGTCCCCGGATGGAGAACCCGCAATCCTCCTCCTTCGGCGAATCAAGGGGACATCATCGTCTTCCTCTTCCTCGCTCCCCTCTCCCTGTACGATGAAGAAGTAATTCCAGTTCACACCTGGAAAGATCGGAGGGATGTGATATCTTACTGCAGTTTTTCTGGCGGTAGGAGGAACACTTCGTGAAGACCCTCCCCCAAGATTCACCCTGGTTTTCTTGGGGGCAGGATTCCTCGTCCTAGGTCTTGAGGAAACCTTCTTCACGAATTTTGTCGTCGGCTTCCCCAGGGAACCGACGTTTTCACTCGGAAACGTCGCCTCGGTGAACCTCCCTAGGAGCTGTTCTCATTCCGATGAAATTGATTAGTGCTGGACATACATGAGACCTGCAAAACAGAGGCCAAGTGGAAAATGTACCTTTCGGCGCTCTTGTTTAAGGTCGTCGCCGGCGTGAATGAAGCTTTGGGGACGAGGCGCTCCTGTTTAAGGTAGTTAGTCCGCCTCTCAATCTCAGCTGAGGGCAGGACTGTTCCCAAATACAAGTTAAAATTGGTGCATTCCAGAAATGACATAAAAAGATTTCAATGCCAGAAGTGAATACCTTCATTATAGTCCAGGGTGCTGTCCGCCATGGATTTGATCTCCCAAGCCGGATGAGCCCTTTCACGCAGGGGGCTCACCCGGTTCTTCACAAAGTCTCGGATGACGTCCCGTGCTGTCAACCCTTGTGCGACTAAGTGAAGGATCACCTCGGCGTGCTTCATGAACTCCGCATTCATCGCCGGGAGAGTGTCCAACTCGCTCGGCTTCTCCGGTCGCGAGTTTTCAAACCACAGCCCGCTCTCGGTTGGCGGGGTGCAGTAAAACCATTTCTGGTGCCACCCGTGCACCGAGTCTTGCAGGGGTGGGAAGGGATACTCCTTCTTATCCCTTAGCCGGAAGTAAATGCATCCGGCGGCGTTGGAGCTCTTCAACCACGCCGAAAAGTAAAATCGCCGGAAGAGATCCACGCTGGGATACACTCCGACGAATGCCTCCCACAGGTGTTGAAATACTGCCAGTATCAACACTGCGTTGGGGTGGAGGTTGATTAGCTCCAACCCGTAGTGCTCGAGGACGTCCTTCAAGAACCGACTCTCAGGGAATCGGAACCCACAGCGCAAATACTCTTCAAAAACCACCAACTCACCCTCTCAGACGATCGGGGTTTCTTGATCCTTCTCCGCGGGCCGCCAGTTGATTAGCAGCCGCGGAGGAAGGATCTCCTCCTTCTCCAACGACATTAAACTCTCCTCGGAATGATGGATGGATCGGCTCCAGGACGCCATTTTTTGGTGGAGAGTTGAAGGAAAAGTTGGCGACTTTGGGGGAAGACGAAGGCTAATAAGAACGTGGGTTTTGTGTGGCGAAAATGTTGAGGGTTTTTGGCTGAGTGACTTCTTTAGGAAGACACCTTCTCCTTTTATAGACCCGAGGAGACGCATTAATGTGAGTAACGTTCCATTCAAACGTTCCACCGAGTATTTTATTCATTCATTTCCCATAATGGATACTGTCTCTGGCGGACCCGTTAAAGTGTTCAGGCATCGGATCTGAAACAAAAAGACTTCTTTGTTTCAGAAACTGAAAGTGCAAAAGGCTTGAAAAGTTTTCAGTGCTTTTCAGAGGACGTTTTTCCTTTATATGCTTTAGAAATTTTCATGAAAAAATCATATGACTCAATTTTTGGACGTATGGATGTATTTTGACCGGGTTGTGGTATGATCGAGACCATGTTTTTGATTAAGCTCCGATTCTAATCGAAGTGACGATCTGATCGAGCCCCAATTCTGGTCGCAGTATGTTTCAGTTCTAACCGCGGCTTTAAGTCTGATCGCGGTATCAGAGTTGGTCGCCGTACTTTTATAAAAGTGTGATTCTGATCACAGAAATGAAATTTCCCTGTGTATGAATGGTCGCGAAGGCATTACTCATGGCCATATATTCACACAGAAGATGTAAATAATATTTATATGAAGAAAGAAATTTTATTTTTTGCATTCTTTACATACAAAAGGGATACCGGCAACCAGAGCGTCAACCTGATCCGAAAGAAGTTTGCAGAGTTCTCCTAGGGAATGTTGTTGTCAGTAGGATCTACACTGACAACCCCCAGAGAACTAGCAACTAACCTAAGCCTATCTACGTCATCCCTAACAAGAGGTACACTGCTGTTCCTAATCAAATCGGAGAGTTCCCGCTGTTGCTGAGCGTGGTCCCTCTCTCGACAGAACTGATGTGCCTCTTCACGGGATCGTTCAAAACATTCTGCCAGATGCAGAATCGCCGAAGACATCTCTTCGGTCTTCTTCTCCAGGGCATTCTTCTCCTCCAGAAGAATCTGTCCTGGAGGAAGAGAAGGAGTAGCAGAAGGCTGATTACTGGGGCCTCCAACCTCCTACATTTGCAAAAGTTAGTTGTGTTAATTGTAACTATAAGCAAAAGGAGAGAAGGATTATTACCTGTCCCTGCTTGTGACACGTTGATATATCCATCCTGGGAGGTAGATCACCCGATAAAATCAGATGATCACCAAATGGTGGAAGTGCAACCTTCCCACCAGAAGATTGCTTCCCCAACACAAGTTGAGGATCTTCTGGTTGTATAGTCACCGCTTGCCGACCAGAAAATTGATCACCCAAACAAAAGCAGGGGGTGTTGGAGTAGAAAGCTGAAAGAAGAAAAGATGATGGCTCATCTTCTACCTTTGCTCTGCTGGAAGATCCTTCGTCAACCTTGGGTTTCTTCCTTGAAGGAGATGGATCTTCAAGCATTTGAAGCTTTTGCTCGAGAATTTCCTCTTCATCACTTTCAATCTCAATGATGTTATGATCTACCATCAGGAAGTGTATGAAGAGAAGAATGAAGGTGACTTTAGAAAGGACTTAGCCGTGAGAAGAAATTGTGGAGCTTTGCAAAATGAAAGACCCGGTATTTATAGCCGCCAAGGTGACGGTTCACATTCTAAGCACCTCAGGTTCTTAAAAAGCATTTACAATTTCACCTCGGGTTAAAAAACATTTCAACAGCGCCAACATTACCTGTCACTTAATACCCAGAACCCGTCTCGGGGAACCAACCGACCCACTTGGTGCGCCACTAAGCGGGGGATTTGAAGAGTCGGGTTAAAAATCCAATGTATGACTTTAAATTCGAAATAAACACGTCCCTTTGTTTCCTTCGAATTTGAGGGCTAGCTAACGAGGATTGACACCCGGGTCAGTTCAAATAAATGCACTATTGGTTCAAGACAGATTCGAGCCAGACACGTGCCCGGCGGTGCGAACACAAGTCATTTTGAGAAGCATCAGCCCGAGGTCGCAGGCTTTGCGCGATCAGGTCGCAGGCTTTACGCGATCAGGTTGCAGGTTTTGTGCGATCAGATTGTAGGCTTTGCGCGGTCAGAAGTTCGTATGCTATACGCGAACAGAATGTCCGAGATGTTGCGCGGTCAACCAACATCCCGCGGTGAGAACATTCTCGACCAAGGTACTTGAAGTTCACCTATCCGGTTGTCCCTATAGCAGGAATATTCCAAGTATCCCAGAGATTCTTCCACGTGGAAGACCTAACCGTCAGGAAGTTAATATGTGAGGTTATCCATGAATAACACGTGTTTAACCTACGTCATGGCACCCTTTCGACCAGTATAAAAGGGTGGCTAGGTGCATCAAACAGAGGAGGACAAAAAGATCGGAAGAGATCAACATCTCTGATACAAGCGAGATACAACACATCTCAACCACTCAAACAGCCAAGTCTACGGCCTAAGTTAGATAGCTTTTTACGAGCCTTTTCTGGCTTCATTCTGTACATTGACATAGGAAAAACCCTTCGCCTCTGAAGGTGTTTTCCCACCATCTTGTAAAACTTTATCACTTATAGTGAAATCCCAACAGGACGTAGGGCTATTACTCCCACCATCGAGAGCCCAAACCTGTATAAACCTCTCTGTGCTCCTGTTCTCCATTTTTCTACATACCTTCCCGGAGGGTCATCTTGAAAGGTCTCGCTACTACAAATTTTGCATAAGTTCGCCTGAGGACTCCGAGACCAAATCGTCGACAGCTGGCACCCACCGTGGGGCCTTCAATCATATTTTCGAGTAAGATCCCGTTATTCCGCATATTAGAATTTGGGCGAGCCTAGTGCGAAAACCAAGGTTAGGTCTCAAACGGATCAAGCATAAGCCAGACAATATGATTGAAGCTCTTCTTTCTTAAGTTAGGCCCTTCATTATGCCAAGAAAGAAACAAAAGGAAGTTTTCTGTAACATGAAGACCTTCATCAAGCATGCTATCTCTGTCCAAGGTGGAAGCAAAACGTACCATAGCCAAAGCTGGGCCTAAAGCGGATAGAGAAATGTGAGCTTGTAAATCTCTCTCATTCAGGAAGTAATTGGCTATCACTGGTCAAGGATTATTTGCTTTTGGCACAAGTGAAACCACCACCAAATCTTCATTAGCTTCATTCCTTAGAGCAATGCACCTTGTCCTTAATGGTCTCTCTGGAACAACAATTTCTTCAAGGCCATTACGTAGAAAACGGGTAGGATCAACCCAAAAGTTGGCCATTAACGGAGGAGAAGAGAGATTAGAACTTAAAGTGGATTCAGTTCCAATGGCGCCCAAAGGAGAGGGAGAAGAGACAGGAAGAGAGGAGGAAGATGAAATATCTCCAAAAGATTTAGATTCCTCGAAGAAATCACCAAAATTATTAGCAAAAATTGTTTTCTTTTGCTATCACATCTACTATCAGTAGAGCACTTCAATAACCCAAAAGAGTAATCAATATCAGTCCCACTAACTGGCATCAAAGCATGCAGGCCAATCGGCTGCTCAAAAAACGGGGAAGAGGAAAGGCATCCTTTCGTTTAAACTTTAGACGGTTAAGATTTCTTTTAAAATTGAAACGATGGATATGACCATAGTTAAAGCAACATTTACATCTTACTAGAGAGTGGTAATCTTTACGAAGATGACCTAGAGAAAGACACTTGAAGTAGATAATTTCCCTTGTAACTTTAGAAAGCGAGTCCTGAACACCATTTTTATACCCACCCTGTCGAAAACGAAACAAAGACTTGTTCGAAAATACCCTACGACCATCTTGTCGAAGAGGAATAGAAGACTTGGTCAAAAATACTTTACGACCATCATGTCGAAGAGCAAACGAAGACTTCTTCGAAAATACCCAACGACCATCTTTTCGAGGAGGAAACAAAGACTCGGTCGAAAATACCCAATGACCAGCTTGTCGAAAAGAAGTTGTGGTTTTGGTCGAAAATGCCCGGTCTCTATTCTTCGACCAGTCCAGACCATCAACATGAATTTTCTCTTTACCCATCTGAGAAGAATTCCGAATTGAAGATCTTCTTTTGATAAGTTTCCATTCATTAGCTTGTTCTGATAACCACTTAGCAAACTCAAATTGCCAATTGGGACCTCCATCTCTCCAAAGGAAAAAAGATTGGTCTAGAGGCTAAAGTGGTTGAATTTGGTCAATTTTGAAGCTAGATTTCGTCACTTGCACATCAAGGAGTTATATTTGGACATGTTAATCCATGTATCATAAATAGAGAATCTTTTGGCTCAATTACACATACTCTTTTATGCTATTTTTTAGGGTTTTAGTTTAGTTTACTTAGTAGAGCCCCCTTCTCTACTTTTCCTACATTTGTAAGCTGACAAGGACGACAGACTTAATTTTCAAGCAATCAAGTAGGTTTTCATTTATTGCTTATTATTTTAGTATTTCTATGGCTTTTTGCGAGTAATTCACTTGTAGAGTTAGGGATGACCTAATCCAGAAGGCGTGATTCTTCCTCAGTTGCAATCTCAAGTTTTGAAGTTATTTCCTAATATTTTTTTCCTTCAAACCCTAAATTCTCATTTCGGCAACAAACGTAATAGTTGAGCCTTAGCAAGAATTTATCTGAGTTCTTGAGTACTTAGCTCTTTGATGTGGGATCCTGAACAAGAGAGAGGCTCTCGCCAAATGTAGCAGTGGAAACGATCCTCTGACCGTTGTTCCAACAACTGTACTATCAACTTAATCTGTCTTGGAAAACAATTGAAATTATCTTGCGATTCTCATACCTTGGATAGAACTATGCTTGATGGTTATGGAACTCCTGATACCCTAGTTTTTCCTTCCAGCTTTATAAACCCTAGATTTCATACTTGCTATTTACTGCTTTAAACCCTGGATTGATAGCTTTAGTAGTAGATTTAGTTGTAAAAAAACAAATCCCCAAATCGTTCAAACTTAATCAGTGACCCATTAACCTAAAAAGACAAAGTTGGCTTATGGTGCATATTTATAGTCCTAAAACTAAGGTTTTTGAAAAAACGCTCTAGCGACTAGCCGTTTGGAGGCTCTTCAAGCGCCGTTCTGGTCGGTGCTGGATTGTGGCCGATGGAGGGACCCTTCTGCATCTTCTCTGTGTTTCCTGTGGTTCAATTGAGGATGGAGCGAGGCTGATCTTGGTTTTCACTAGTTGAAAGATCTGGTGGCTTGTTTCTGAGTCTTCAATCAAGATTCTTTTGTTTCACTCTCCTTGCGGTGGAAGCATGTGGGGAAGAAGATGTTTTCGAGGAAAATGGTCCTTGTTGTGGATTGTTGTGAGTTTTAGTCCAGTTGGCTTGTTTGTTTTGATCTTTATTTTGGGGTCATGTTTGCCTTTGTGGTGATCTCTCTTAAGGTCTATTGTGGTCATTGGTTTCTGATCATTTTTTAGATTGTTGAGAAGTTTTTCAGTCTTATCTTGTCCAATCTTTTTTTGTCCTAGGTGACGAGGATTGACACCCGGGTCAGTTCAAATAAATGCACTGTTGGTTCAAGACAGATTCGAGCCAGACACGTGCCCGGCGGTGCGAACACAAGTCATTTTGAGAAGCATCAGCCCGAGGTCGCAGGCTTTGTGCGATCAGGTCGCAGGCTTTACGCGATCAGGTTGCAGGTTTTGTGCGATCAGACTGTAGGCTTTGCGTGGTCAGAAGTTCGTATGCTATACGCGAACAGAATGTCCGAGATGTTGCACGGTCAGCCAACATCCCGCGGTCAGAACATTCTCGACCAAGGTACTTGAAGTTCACCTGTCCGGTTGTCCCTATAGCGGGAATATTCCAAGTATCCCGGAGATTCTTCCACGTGGAAGACCTAACCGTCAGGAAGTTAATATGTGCGGTTATCCATGAATAACACGTGTTTAACCTACGTGGAGGTTAAGAGCGGTTCTCTAAAAACCGCACCCAACCATTCAAGCAACTGTCTGATGCAGTTACGACATGGCACCCTTTCGACCAGTATAAAAGGGTGGCTAGGTGCATCAAACAGAGGAGGACAAAAAGATCGGAAGAGATCAACATCTCTGATACAAGCGAGATACAACACATCTCAACCACTCAAACAGCCAAGTCTACGGCCTAAGTTAGATAGCTTTTTACGAGCCTTTTCTGGCTTCATTCTGTACATTGACATAGGAAAAACCCTTCGCCTCTAAAGGTGTTTTCCCACCATCTTGTAAACCTTTATCACTTATAGTGAAATCCCAACAGGACGTAGGGCTATTACTCCCACCATCGAGGGCCCGAACCTGTATAAACCTCTCTGTGCTCCTATTCTCCATTTTTCTACATACCTTCCCGGAGGGTCATCTTGAAAGATCTCGCTACTACAAATTTTGCATAAGTTCGGCTGAGGACTCCGAGTCCAAATCGTCGACACTAGGCTTCTCTCTTAATCATGTTTGATCCAAAGGATTTAGATTGGAATATTGGATATTATTTTGAGAAAGAAGTTTAGTTTTCTTTCCATTCTGAAGTTACTTTCAATGGTGCAAGAGACTTCAAGGAATTCTTTCTCACTCTTTTCATCAGGTGCTCAGCATTTAGGCCTTCTGAGATGGTGATTGGTAACATTTTAGTTATTCACTTTGGGAGTGAAGCTCAGTTTTTCAATGTGGTTCAATTCTTGGATTTTGGTTTTCGATTTTCAATGGCTAATAAGAAGGTTGGCTTTAAAATCCTCAAATCTGATAAGATCATTGATGATTAGTTTTCTTTATCTTTTTTCCTTTGGAGAGATGGAGGTCCCAATTGGCAATTTGAGTTTGCTAAGTGGTTATCAGAACAATCTAATGAATGGAAACTTATCAAAAGAAGATCTTCAATTCGGAATTCTTCTCAGATGGGTAAAGAGAAAATTCATGTTGATGGTCTGGACTGGTCGAAGAATAGAGACCGGGCATTTTCGACCAAAACCACAACTTCTTTTCGACAAGCTGGTCGTTGGGTATTTTCGACCGAGTCTTTGTTTCCTCCTCGAAAAGATGGTCGTTGGGTATTTTCGAAGAAGTCTTCGTTTGCTCTTCGACATGATGGTCGTAAAGTATTTTTGACCAAGTCTTCTATTCCTCTTCGACAAGATGGTCGTAGGGTATTTTCGAACAAGTCTTTGTTTCGTTTTCGACAGGGTGGGTATAAAAATGGTGTTCAGGACTCGCTTTCTAAAGTTACAAGGGAAATTATCTACTTCAAGTGTCTTTCTCTAGGTCATCTTCGTAAAGATTACCACTCTCTAGTAAGATGTAAATGTTGCTTTAACTATGGTCATATCCATCGTTTCAATTTTAAAAGAAATCTTAACCGTCTAAAGTTTAAACGAAAGGATGCCTTTCCTCTTCCCCGTTTTTTGAGCAGCCGATTGGCCTGCATGCTTTGATGCCAGTTAGTGGGACTGATATTGATTACTCTTTTGGGTTATTGAAGTGCTCTACTGATAGTAGATGTGATAGCAAAAGAAAACAATTTTTGCTAATAATTTTGGTGATTTCTTCGAGGAATCTAAATCTTTTGGAGATATTTCATCTTCCTCCTCTCTTCCTGTCTCTTCTCCCTCTCCTTTGGGCGCCATTGGAACTGAATCCACTTTAAGTTCTAATCTCTCTTCTCCTCCGTTAATGGTCAACTTTTGGGTTGATCCTACCCGTTTTCTACGTAATGGCCTTGAAGAAATTGTTGTTCCAGAGAGACCATTAAGGACAAGGTGCATTGCTCTAAGGAATGAAGCTAATGAAGATTTGGTGGTGGTTTCACTTGTGCCAAAAGCAAATAATCCTTGACCAGTGATAGCCAATTACTTCCTGAATGAGAGAGATTTACAAGCTCACATTTCTCTATCCGCTTTAGGCCCAGCTTTGGCTATGGTACGTTTTGCTTCCACCTTGGACAGAGATAGCATGCTTGATGAAGGTCTTCACATTACAGAAAACTTCCTTTTGTTTCTTTCTTGGCATAATGAAGGGCCTAACTTAAGAAAGAAGAGCTTCAATCATATTGTCTGGCTTATGCTTGATCCGTTTGAGACCTAACCTTGGTTTTCGCACTAGGCTCGCCCAAATTCTAATATGCGGAATAACGGGATCTTACTCGAAAATACCGAAACCCAAAGGTTGATTGAAAATACAGTTCAAAGTAATCGCACAACTCTTTATTTCAAAGAGAGCTTTACATGTCGAACGTTAGATACACTTGCCTACGTCGAAGGAACTATATGTTGAATATATGATCCAAGGCTATAATAATATTTGATAGATTTTCCATCCTCTAAACTAGTCCTATTACAAGGTATTTATAGTCCAATCGTATGAGTACGTATCAGTCTCAATAACCTAAACGTATTAAACTCATATAACTAAATAACTAATACTAAACAATAAGCTTAGTTATATATATACGGATCGGATTAGAATTCCGAACAGGGAACGAATTCCTTTTCATGGTCGCGAAACAATCCATGGTCGCGGAACCTTTCCAATCACAGTTAAGGTTGCGAAGCCGTATGCGATCAGGACTTGAAGATCCTCCCGGATCAATGCTTCTCAACTTTCCTTTGGATTTTTGGTCAGCACATACTCTTACTAAGGCTGTATTCACTTTTGGTCAACTAAAAGAATGGGACAAAGGTTATCAATTAAACGGTGATCGTTCTCATGTTATGATTATGTGCCTTGTTACAGACTTAGTGGATATACCTCGCTTTTTGGTTATCACTGAACCTGATGAAAACTTAGGACTTAGCTGGACAGTCCAAGTTGTTATTTGCTATGTGCATCATACGGGAGCTCAGGAAGGTGATGAGGATGATCCAGAGGACTTTCACCTAGGAGGCAATGATGGCAATGAGCATCAGAATGAGAATGCTGGTCAAAATGAAGGTGGTAATGAAGATGAAGATAATTAGGATGAGGATCATGATGCCAATAATGACATTGAAGAAGACCCTCTCTCGGATGGTCTAGTTCAACAGAACCAAGATGATCAAGAATGGCCCCATGGAATGAAGAAATGCAAGAATCCATTAGTTCTTTGTCTTTCTCTAGTAGCTCTGATTCTTCGGTTGGCTTAGATGGTAATGCTTTGGTCAATGGTTCAACTTCTTTTGTTTTGGAGGAAAAGGTGAAGGTATTTTATGTTCTTAATTGTATATCCTCATGGACTTTTGACCAAAGTGTTTTGAGTTTAAAGCTCTGTTTAAGAGTGTCTTGGACTCTGTTTAACATAAAAGCCTCTAGATCATCTGGTCACAAAAAAAGCTTGGCGTTTGTCTATGAAGAAGTTGAAGCCATCCTATAATGGCCTAAGTGTCTCTAAGCGTAATTTGAAGAATAAGGTATCTCCATTTTCCACTGCTGCCCTTAGGAGAAGTCCTCGTCTTGCTGCCAAGTTCAATGATTTCAAGCCTTTTGTGGCGCCTGCTCTTCCATTGCCAATGATACAAGCTTTGGGTCGCTATTGTGGGATTTCAGCAAAGTTGTTATCTGCTGATCATATTTTGGGACCAGTAGTTGAAGATGTTGATGATTGATCAAATGTTGATGTTGGTTCTGGTTAAAACTGTCATTATGGTTTGTTCATCTTTATATGTGGTCGTGGAGAACTTGTTTTGTCTACTTTTGTCAAGGGGGCTGGTTTTGATTATTTGAGACACTTCTATTACAATATATATAATGGAATATTTAGTTACTTTTCATCTTTTCTATGGATAACAACAAGATTTATAGCATTCTAAATTGGAATATCAGAGGTTTATATTCTTCCACTAAGAAGAAAGCAGTATATATAAAGCTAAGGAAGCTAGATGTGGCATCATTTGCCTTCAAGAAACAAAAATGGAACTGGTCGATTTGTTTCTAGTAAAAAGTTGCAACCCTAGGTTCTTCTTGGGCTTTGATTTTGTACCTTCAATTGGTTCTTCGGGGGAAATTCTAACTATTTGAAACACTAAAATTTTTCAAGGAGCAGGAGTTTACAAAAACAAGTTTCATTTGGCAGTGGAATTATAGCTTGGGTTATAACGAACATCTATGCTCCTTTTACCTCTCAAGGAAAACATGAATTTCTTCAATGGATTCAAAATATTTCAATGCCAAACCCTATTCATTAGTTAGTAATGGGTGATAGAAGTACAGGAAGGGTTAATATCAGTGAAATGGATGGATTTAATTGTGCTATTAACCTCCTTCAACTTGAAGAGATTCCTTTCAAAGGAAGGAAATTTACTTGGTCGAACATGTTGATATGTGCTAACATGGTAGCAACCTTACCCTATGTTTAGTATTCAAAACATGAAATATCATGCTTAAAACTCCTCTGATGCAACATTTTATGTGCAAAATTTAATTATTTTCACAAATTGCTTTCACGGTTGTGTTCATCATGTTTCAAGGATCAAACCCTCCAAATTTGAGACCATTTCAACCACATTTGAGCCTCCAATGAACGAGAAACCAAACTGGAGAAGTAAAAAGCCCTAGTCGAAGTCAAATTGGCGGGTAAAAATCCAAATAGTACAAAATGCAAGCAAAAAAAATCACTTGTACTCAAAAAAGGCTCGTGCTCGAAAAAGAGATCCAGTCGAATACAACACAGTCGAAGGCGATTCCTGCTCGGTTTCGGGTACACCATGTGTCTAGCCATAAAAGCACCATGTGTCCCGATCGTGGTCGAGTTGGTTTCGGCCATGACGCGTGTGTGGCCGCAATTGTGCCACTTGTCTGGTCTTGTTCGAATTGGACTCCTCGGCTTGGTTTTGATCAATTTTAATCCAAACCGGTCGTTGTGAGGCGGGTTTGACCAAGATTGGTCGTAGATGGGCCGTTTTGAAGCGGGTTTGATCCAAACTGGTCATTTGTGGGCCGTTTTGATCCTGTTTTGATTCAAACTAGTCGGATTTGGTCAGTTTTAGCAGAATTTGATCAGTTTTAGTTGTACTGGGTCAGAATTGGTCAAATCTGGTCGGTTTTGACTCAGATTTATCCGTTCCCGCATCGTTTGAAGCCAAACATCGCCTGCATGTCAAGTAGTTATTTTTGGACATGTTTTCTTGTGTACTATAAGTAGAGAAGCTTTTGGCTCAATTAGGCATGCCTTTCTTTAGGTTTAGTCACTAGTATAGAAATGCAGTCTACTAACCCCTATCTTCTATCGATTATTAGCGATTTAGTAGAAAACCATTTGAAAAGGTGCCTCGGGGTCATAAAAGGCATAAGGGAAGTATTTTTCCTATCGGTTTGTAAGAAACTTACCGTTAGAAGAAGCAGAATGATTTACTCTAGTGGTGATGAACATATTTACCGTTAGAAGAGATGCATAAGTACTGATGGGAGGATGTTGTGTACCGTTAGAACTGGTCGACTTCTACAAATAGTTTTATTCTATCGGTACAGTATTTGTATACCGTTAGAATATATCACAAATTCCTATCGGTATCCTGTTGTGAACCGATAGAATATTTCGTCTGCTACAAATAGTTTTATTCTATCGATACTGTATGTTTATACCCTTAGAATATATCACAAATTCCTTAGAACTGTTCATCTTCAAATAGTTTTATTCTATCGGTAATGTATGTTTATACCGTTAGAAGATAGCACAAATATCTTAGAACTGTTCGCCTTCTACAACTAGTCTTATTCTATCGGTAATGTATGTCTATACCGATAGAATATGTACAAAAATTCCTATCGGTAGGATGTAGTGTGCCGATAGAACCGTTCTCCTTCTACAAATAGTTTTATTTTATTGGTAATGTATGTTTATACCGATAGAATATCTCCAAAAATTCCTATCAGTAGGATGTAGTGTGCCGATAGAACCGTTCGCCTTCTACAAATAGTTTTATTCTATCGGTAATGTATGTTTATATCATTAGAAGAGATCTTAAATTACTAATGGTAGGCGGTTGTGTACCGATATAACTGATCTAGTTCTATAAATACCCGGGTATGTCTCTTTCATTCGAACAGTCCATCGGGCGCTCGTAGCCCTAACCCGTAAGCTCCATGGACGATCGGCACACCTCTACCGGTGACCGCTGCACCTCCGCACCTCCATCGACGCCCACTAGATTTCGGCATGGCAAGCAAGGCACGTAAAATTTCGGCAATATTGTTAGATTATTCTAAACCGATTATGGCAATTATCCTGCAATTTTTGTATCATTCATTTTGATGTGTCTTCTTTTCAATATGATTATGTACGGTGTCTTGTTCCTGTTTTTTATTAAAATAACTAAATAATATCACTGTGGGACAGATAATGTTCAATTACTTGCTGATCCTATCAAATGAAGAAAATTATTAGGATATATTTTCAAGACAAACGCTATCTAACATAGTGAAATGCCAATAAGAGTATAAATGTAATATCTTCATCTCTCAGTAGATTGCTCAATGCCAACTTGGACTTAGTAATAACTGAAATTGAAAGATCATGAAATTGAAAATGAAATTGAAAGATCATGAAATTGAAATTGAAATTGAAAGATATTTGTAATTGAAATTGAAATTGAAAGATCATTAATGTCAAGATATTTACAAATATCATGAGATATACAAATATCTTGATCTTCTCTGTGGGTTGTTCAATGCCAATAACATAGTCAAATGCCAACTAGCTTGCTCAATGATCAAGTGCATGTAAAAAGTTCATTAAATAATTAATATATGTATATTGGCATGGTAATTTCTTCTGATGAAATAGAGTAGAAATGTAATATCTTGATCTCCAGTTACAAGTTGATGTTACTATGATGAAGCACAACCTAACCTTCAGTTGGTAGTCTTTCTCAGATAGGGAGTCATTTAGGAAATAGTAAACAATCTTAATTTGCTCTGGAATGCCTATTTATGATCTGTGCAGGTCCTTGGATGATGCTCATGAGGGGCAACGTATTTTATGGTTCTTCATCGCAGTACGCTGCCTACATTGGCTTGTTGGTGAAAGAAACGGTGAAGATCACCGTCGAGAGCTGGAAAGAAACGGTGAAGATCACCGTCGAGACCTGGACAAAAACGGTGAAGATCACCATCAAGAGTTGGAAGCACGTGAAGGGCGAGATCTTGGTTGGCTCGGTCCAGAAGATCCTCAAGCCCGGCGTGTTTTTCAAATCAGGACCTATAGAAAGTATCTTACATTTCTATCGTGTTTCAGCCATTTTTTTGCATGCACCAGCTTGTGGCCAGATGCTTACCTGCTTGGAGAAGAAGAATTGTTGTCATTTGCACAACCATTCTTTTTGTTAATGGAGTTGAGTTGAGTTGATTGAGTCTGAGTCCGAGGAAATCACCAATACAAATGTAACTCGACGACAGTTCCAGCTCCTCAGGCGTCTTTGAACTGAACTCCTATGGTTAAGTCCAATGTGGTTCAAACATTTGCTGTTTTGGATGAATGGATTTGTGATGTATTAGGTCTAACTTGTAGTCAGTAGTTGCATTGTTGCAACTTGCAAAGGTTCTCTTTTATGTAAAATGTATGGGCCACTGGGTCCTCGTGACGATATATTGTTAATTTCAGACGTGACTTTTCTAATATACATCAAATGTGTGAATTGTTGTATTTGTATATTGTTGTATATTTGTGTATCATGTATTGCTATTTGGGACATGAACTTGAATGTGTACATGGGAGTATTTGTGTATTTAATTGTATTGGTAGGTAGGTGTGTATTTGTACTGCTGTTTCAGACATGCACTTGAATTTGTGAACTGGCATGTGTATGTTTGTAATTAAATTGTTGTGTCATACATGAATCAGCTTGCTTTTGTTTCAGCCATTAACTAGAATGAGTTTAAATAGTACTCATTTTTTATGTTTCCTCTTGCATTTTTTTAAAGGAATGGAGGCAAACCAAGATCTCATGTAAGTAGAGATTTTTAATTTCTTTGTCAAGATGAAGTACCAAGTACCTAAAAAAAGTATTTTTGTGTCTCCTAGTTAATCTACAAATTAGCATCTCTTGAAATATTTCTTTATCTTCTAGTTAAGATATGTTTGATGTTACATTGTGTTTAGATATGATTCTTTGAATGTGAGAACTGGTGTCATGTGTGTCATGCATTACCCAGTTTGATTTGTTTCAGCCATGTACCAGTATCTCTTCTAACGGCAAATACACATATTTACCGATAGAAAAACACCTGTATTTGCTTATGTGCCTCAGGCATGCACTTGAATGTGAGAACTGGTGTGTATGTGTGCACTTAGATTGTTGTGTCATGCATTACCCAGTTTGGTTTTGTTTCAGACATGTACCAGTACCTCTTCTAACGGTAAATACACATATTTACCGATAGAACAACACCTGTATTTGCTTATGTGTCTCAGGCATGCACTTGAATGTGAGAACTGGTGTGCATGTGTGCACTTAGATTGCTGTGTCATGCATTACCTAGCTTTCTTTTTGTTTCAGCCATGTACCAGTAGCTCTTCTAACGGTAAATACACATATTTACCGATAGAACAACACCTATATTTGCTTATGTGCCTCAGGCATGCACTTGAATGTGAGAACTGGTGTGCATCTGTGCACTTAGATTGCTGTGTCATGCATTACCTAGCTTGCTTTTTGTTTCAGCCATGTACCAAGTATCTCTTCTAACCGTAAATACACATATTTACAGATAGAACAACACCTGTACCTGTTCAGCAATGTACCAGTACCTCTTCTAACGATATATGTGTGTTTGTACTGATAGAATATGTGTGTACAAAATAACCCGCACTTAGTCTAACGGGCATTTCGTGTATTTACTGTTAGAAATAGGTCCAATATAAATAAAACCCCACTCGACCATTGCTAAGCTGCTGTTTTTATCTGTTGCACTCTGTGTCCCTCTGTTTGTGATGAGAGTTCCACGCTCGCAGCTACACTGCTAGGGTGATCAGGGCAAGCTGGAAGGAAGTTGATTGGACCCTCTCTTTAATGTAAGGTTAATTGTCATCACTTATCTCTCTCTCCCTCTCTACTTGCAAGCTAGCTGTATTGTGTAGTTCCAAACTTGTAGCTCCAAGCTTGAGAGCTAGCTAGCTTGTATTGTGTAGTTAGCTAGGTTAATTAGTGTTAATTTCGTCAGGCTAGGGTTTAACACATCAGTTTGAAGAGGCTGCATGTACATGTACATGTACATAACTTAATCGGGCAGGTTTCATGCATGGCTGACTTGTTAAATTTTGTTAATTGTAGATGGAAAGGAAATATTGGATATATGGAATAAAACGTGCTACTTTTGAATATTTGGATGGTGTGAATGGGTTTATTAAATTTGTTGAGGAATAAAAGGCGAGGAAGGGAGAGAAAGTTATGCTTTGTCCTTGTACAGATTGTATGAACTTGAAGAGATTTAGCAACTCTAATCAAATTAAGAGTCATTTGATTCGTTGTGGTTTTAACGCCCGATACACCCGTTGGATATGGCATGGCAAAGATCTTGAGGAAACAAGCACCACTACTACCAATCAGTAGGACTCGGATGTGGATTGCAATATGTAACATCCCGAGTTTTGGGGTGAAAAGTTCTTTCTTAAAAATCATGCATGCATATGTCTCTCCTAGATCAGCCAAATCAGCCTCAGCTTTATTCTGTCCTAAGCCCTAAAATCTCCAAAATCTATCCTGTGACCTCAAATCAAGATCAGATTGTTCAGATGTGATTTATCAGTTATCCTAAACCTAAAAGCCTTCAGAACCCAGATTCAATTCTATTCCTAATCTCCAGATTTATCAACTCTTTTCTGTTTTCGAAAACAGAATATCTGTTATTACCTTTTACCCTAAGTTTCAGAAATTCAGATTTAATCAAAATCTTAGCCAAGATCAGACCAGATTATTCTTGGATTATGATCAAGGGTATGCCAATACCTTAATCCAAAAAGTTGGCAGCCATATTTTACCATCTAGACTCTTTTCGCAAATCAGTCCAAGAGTATCGCAGATCAGTCCTTTTCCAGATTTTCCAGAAGCCTGAAAAGGCAAAATGTTGCAAATCATCTCCAAATTCAAATCTGATTCAGGGAACACCTCCCAAATGCTTTTCGACACAAATTCTTCTTTAATGAGTATCTCAAAATCAAACCCTAAATCCCAGAATTCGAGATCAATAAGATTCAGACTTATTTTACCCTAATCTACTCTGTTTTCAGTTCATATCAAAATCATCCGAACATCTCAAATTTTATCTTCAATCTGTGCCAAATCATCTGTTGAATCAAGTTTGCCAAATCAGCAGAATCAAAATCAGATCGAACCTTCCAAATCTCCAGATTTACAGATCAGTCCAAATCAAGAATTTGAAATTGCAAACAAGTCCAGATTCGACCAGGACAGCAGCTGCTGTGCACGACCAGAGATCGCCGTGCATTTGCGCCGCGCTTGCTCACCGCCGGCCACGCCTCGCCTGCGCCTGAGCTCATGCTCACTTGAGTTTGCATGTGCACACGCGTCTGTGTACTAGCCATCGTCGTGGCAGCGTCGTTGAACAGCCTTGCTCCTGTGCGCGATCGTCGTCAGCAACTCCTCGCCACGTTGCTTGCTTTGCCAGCCGTTGTCGCCACTGTTTTGCACCGCCCGACACCATTGCGTCCCGATGAAGCAACAGTAGCATCAACCGTTCCATCGCCTGTGCGCCATCGCTTCACCGTCACTGTTGCCGCGCCTGCGCCCGGCCAGTCAAGTCCCTGGCACCAATTTCCTTGCTGCAACCTCCTTGCAAGCTCCGCCTCTGGCCTATAAAAGCAACCCCATACCTTGTAACAGCTTCACTTCATCAGGACTTAGCCAATTTTGCAAATTCTCTCGCTGTCGTCGTCTTCTCCGGCGAGTCCAGCAAGAAGCTTCACGGTGGCAGCCTCGACCGTAGCATCTCCTGCCAAATTGAAGCTAGCAGTGAGTACCTTTCATCCTCCTGATTGTACTGTTGCATTGAATTGCTCTCCAGTGGACCCTAACGCCGGTGATCGTCGGAATTGCTAAATGCCCTGTTCCGGCAATGCAGGCCAAATTACCCCGAATTAGTCTTTGAATCTGTGAAACAAATTGATCAGTGAGCTCTAATTAGCAAGCCTATGCATCCAGATCTCCAGATTGAGCTTCAATCGAAGCTTTCCCCAATTTTGAGCTCCACCAGTCGCCGGCGATCGTCGCCAGGCTTCTCCGGCCATCCTCCGGCCAAATTGATCGTGCAGGTAGCTTCCTCTTATCTCTCTTTCACTCCCCAAGCTTGGAATTGAGTTCATTCGGCCTAAATCGAAAACCCCCAAATGGCAGTGTTTCTTCCCCGGCGTTGATCACCGAAAAACCTATTCCTGGCCGTTTCAGCTTCATCCACTTTGTCATTCAAGTGTGCCTCAACCTCCTAAACATTTTTGCCTTCTAGCTCGATCTCTGAAACTGCCCAGAATTCAAGTTATAGCCATGCCAAAATCTTGTCCAGAACTGCTCCAGTGCAACTAGTTCACCTCAGTTCATCACTGAATTTATCACCTTCTAGCCATCTTCTGCCCTAGATCCTGTTGAATGATTTGTTCCTGTTATCATTGCCTACCTCCCAGACAAAGTGGTGCATCATTTGGAGCTCTAGATCAAAAGATATGGCAAACCCTAGTTTCTGGCCATGTCAAGATCAATGCCAGGCTATGTCAGTCAGTGGCATTAGTCCTTTTCACTTCCTTCCATATGTGCATTTTGAGCATAACTTTGTCCCTTAGATTCCTGAGGTTGTGATCAGCAATTTCTTCTTCTATCACAACTTGATTTGAGCCCTTGAACTGCAGTTTATGCTAAAACCCTAGATTTTGGCATTGTCAGCCCTATGCCAGAGCATGTCAGCCAGTGGCATTAGCTCTTTTCACCTCTTTTCAGTTGTGCAAACTGGAAATAACCTTGTCCCTTAGACTTGTGGAGTTGTGCTCTACATTTTATTCTACTGCCACAAGTTGAGATAACCCCTCTATCATCCATCGACCCTATGTCGATGCCTTGAACCGAATGTCGACCTAAAGACGTTCGCTGTTTTTGAGCGAACCAGTCGCAACCTTGATATCATTCTGATATTTTGAGACATTTGGAACCTTGTAAACCTTCAGCAACTAACCTAATCATTTCAGAATCATCAAGACTTCATCTTTGCATTATTGCATATAGTATAATAGTGTATTGAAAAGATTGTGATTATTGGTTGATTGTTTGATTGGAGAGCAGATCAAGAGCCCCAGTTCGAGGACTTCACTGTTGACCCGATATCAACTGCTGTATTTTACGACGCGGAAGGCAAGTCATATTATTGGTCATCTCGAACCTATATTTTAAGAGTTGCTATAACATAACCTTGAATATAGATAATATTGCATGAGAAAGATTGGAAATGGTTGATTTATGAATTGGTAGTACTGGACTGGTTATCTGTGAAATGTGAAATAAACAAGTTTTGAGCCATGAACTATTATATATTTATATACTTATATTCATGAAATAAAACCCTAGCCGAGACCAGGAAATCGTATGGAATGGTGGTAGCACTGGAGGTGCTAGACTGCAAAGGATGTGCAGGCACTGAAGGTGCAGGGTTGTGGATGGTCTGGTCACTGGCATATAAGGACTAGAACCTTGTGTTGTGCGTCTAGTGGCATGAACAACGTGCTAACCGCAAGCCTGGTATGGGACAGGCCTGAACAAGTACTTATGTGAATCGTACATGAAACCCCTGCATGAGATGGAAAGTAATACACTAAACTCACGGGGTTCAGCTCCTCCACGTATCACTGAATGTGATTTGATCAAGCACGTTGACCCAGTAATGGGAAGAGGCTTATGGGTGGGGGTATAGCCCGCCACAACTGCGGTTTGTGTGAAGAAAACTGCAGGGTCAGGGGTGAATTGTAAGTGAAACATAACAAAAGTTCCTGTTATCTCCACCTTGCCGCTCACAGTATGAAGTGAGTCAGGGGTCCAATCATTCTGATAGGATGGGCTTGAAAGTGGAATATCTTGCGGGTAAATTGGTACCTCTCTGCAGAGTTAAAAATGTATTCGAATACTTCGTGCTCCCGAGTCTTAGGAGTCTGCTGCGGTGGATTAAATCCACGGGGTGTGACACAAGTATTATTTTCTAAATAAAATATATTAAATCAAGATTACCCAAATGACATGTGTTGTCATGATAAGGAGTGCTGCCGTGGGCGGTCATGTGTTGACATGTCGCGGTAGTGCTATAATTTAGTGAACATGAATGACGATGTTATATTATAGAAAGGTGCTGCCATGAGTTGAGCCAGGAAAGAGAAAGATTATTTTACAAACATCCATAATTCTTGACTAGTCTAGGTTCATATCACCTCTACTATATGTATCTACTCTTACCTATGACTTGCTAAGTACGTAAGTGCTCACTCTTGCAACCTACAATTCAGTAGATGGAGCATTCTACAACCAAGACGAAGGCATGGAGGACTTCTTGGATCCAGAAGGAGGAGCGTCAGTTCTGCCAGAGCCCTGATGTGTGTTGTTCTGCCGTCCACTTCTCTTTGTGGGTGGGTCACCTACCTTCTGCTGTGTAGATGATATTTTGCTAAACCATGTATGCCGTGAAGGCATTGTAATCTCCTTATGTAATATTAAGGCCAGCAGGCCACACTGCTTAACTATTTTGTAAGTTACTCCGTTGCAATGTGATATACTCCTGTGCTTGACTTATCCTGGGACGTCAAGGGTATGTGTATGCTATGCATATATGGGACTAGCTGCAGCGAGCTAGGTCTCTACAGGAGTAGTCGTAGTCCCAGTTTCGGGGCGCGACACAATAATATCGATAATCATCCGAATTTTGATAATGTTCATTCCGATGTGCACGTAGATGATGATGACAATCTAGATGATATTTTTCATGATGTAGAGGAAGATTACAACGAAAATGACTTCTGTGAATTTGAGAAACTGATTGCTGACTCTGAGAAGCCTCTGTTCCCTGGATGTGCAAAATTTACAAAATTGTCTTCTTTGCTAAGATTATATAACTTGAAGGCAGGCAACGGTTGGAGCGATAAGAGTTTCACGGCACTATTAGATCTTCTAGCGGACATGCTTCCAGAGGGAAATGAGTTGCCAAGATCTACTTACCAAACCAAAAACTGTTGTGTCCGTTGGGAATGGAAATCGAAAGAATTCACGCATGCCCAAATGATTGTGTGTTGTACCGTAATGAGTACTCCAGTTTGCATGTTTGTCCAAGATGCGACGCATCGAGGTATACGCGTAGGGACCGGATTGATAGTGAACGTCACGAGGTAAAGAAAGGACCTCCAACGAAAACTGTGTGGTACTTGCCTATGATACCTATAGTGAAGCGGCTGTTTGCAAATCTGAAAGTCGCGAAGTACTTGCGTTGGCATGCTGAAGGCCGGAAACAAGATGGAAAACTGAGACACCCAGCTAATTCTTTTCAATGGAGAAACATCAACAAAACATTTGTTGAGCTCGGCGGCGAAGTTAGGAATATAAGGTTCGGGCTGAGTACAGATGGTATGAACCCACATGGTAATATGAGCAGTCGGCATAGCACTTGGCCGGTTCTTTTATGCATCTACAATCTTCCTCCTTGGTTATGCATGAAGCGCAAGTACATCATGATGGCGTTACTAATCTCAGGACCCATACAACCCGGAAATGATATTGACGTGTTTCTAGCGCCTTTAATCGAGGACTTACATAAATTGTGGAGCGAGGGGGTGCAGGTGTGGGATGCATACAAGAAAGAGAATTTCATCTTGTGGGCCTCGATATTTTGCACCATAAATGATTTGCCGGCCTACAGCAATTTGTCGGGGTATAGTACAAAAGGAGCCAAGGCTTGCCCTATTTGCCTAGATGAAACTGAGAGCATGTGGTTGAGAAACTGCCAGAAAACAGTGTACATGGGTCACCGCAGGTTTCTTCTGGTGCATCACACGTACTGTAAGAAGAGGAAATCATTTAACGGGAAGCCTGAGAAGGGACAACTCCAGTGTTTCTGACCGGTAAGGAGATTTACTCGTGTGTGAAGGACATCAAAGCTGAGCTCGGTAAGTATTCTAAACCTTGAGAAAAAAATGTTTGGAAGAAGAGAATGATTCTTTGGGATCTATCGTACTGGGAGCACTTACAAGTTCGACATTGCATTGACGTCATGCATGTAGAGAAAAATATCTGTGACAGTTTGATTGGTTTGTTGTTGAACATTCCGGGAAAGACAAATGATGGGGTGAAAGCTCGTCGTGACATGGTGGAAATGGGGATAAGGACTGAGCTTGCACCTTTGGAGAAGGGAAAGCGTACATACCTCCCCCCGGCCTGCTATACGTTGTCCAAAAGCAAAAAAACAGAACTCTGTTGGTGCCTGCACGGCGTTAAAGTTCCATGTGAGTATTCCGCAAACTTGAAAAAACTTGTGTCCATGAAGGACCTAAAACTGGTTGGCACGAAGTTCCACGACTGTCATGTGTTGATATCACAAATGCTTCCCATTGCTATCAGAGGTATTCTCCCAGTTAAAGTCAGAGAGACAATCACAAACCTATGTTATTTCTTCAACGCAATATCTTGCAAGGTAAGTACATGCACTCGTACTATAAGTTAATTAACTCCATTTGTGGAGCTTAATTAGAAGATTTTTCTGATACGAATATTTGGTGCAACTGTGCCCTCGTAGGTAATTGATCTGGATGGACTGGACGCTTTGCAATGCGACGTGGTTACAACTCTTTGTCAGCTCGAGATGTATTTTCCTCCATCCTTTTTTGATGTTATGGTCCATCTGATTGTTCACCTTATCAGAGAAATTAAGTTTTATGGACCCGTGTGCCTGCGCTACATGTATCCATTTGAAAGATTTATGGGTGTATTGAAGGGATACGTAAGGACTCATCGTCGACCCGAGTGGAGTATCATGGAAGGTTATGCCGCCGAGGAGGTGATTGAATTTTTCATAGATTATATGGCCGGGGTTGACCGAATTGGCATTCCTAGGTCCCAACACGAGGGTAGGCTTCAGGGCATCGAAACAATTGGATTCCAAGCTATCATCCTCGCCCATGATGTGTACGCAAAATCACATTTTTGGGTCTTACAACACATGACGGAGGTCGAGCCATACATACACGAGCACAAGGTAATGTTACGATCACAGAATCCTTCGAAGTCAGAGATTTGGCTCACCAGAGAACATAACAGGAAATTTGCTGGATGGATCCAAGAAAGAGTCACGCGAGTTGCCGAGGGCTCCATAAGTGAAACTGTGACATGGTTGGCTAGAGGCCCAAGATTCACTGTAGTGACTTGGCAGGGGTACGACATCAATGGGTATTCATTTTACATAAGAGCTCAAGACGCCAAGAGTAGCACGCAATGTAGCGGAGTCACACTGTTTGCTAGCATTAATATATCTCAATTTTACTCCACAGCATGAGTTCTAACATGTACAGTACCTTTATCCTATAAGAACTTAATTCTTCCCTTAAAATTTTCTTGCCAAAATGTCATTGCAGCCTCTTGCTTCTTCAAAAATTAAGCTCTCCAAAAATCCCATTCCCTGAAACATCATTTTCCAATGCCCTGCCCACTTCAAAAATTACTCTGGAAAAATTTACTTGTTCTATCGGTATTATTTTGTTGTACCGTTAGAATAAAACCATTAGTTTGATGGTATTTTGTTGTTTGTACAGATAGAAAAGGGCATCCACTACTTTATTAAACATGGCCCTTGAGTTTCCCTCCAGTCGGACCGTTCCAACTTATAGCACTGCGTCTCTTTGAGCGCGAAAACCACAACCTCCGCAGTGACCACTTACTTCCTCACTCCCACACGACGATCACCGCCCGGATACTGGTTCGCCACTGCCACCGGTCCATATTTTCGTCCTTCGCCGGCCGCCGCTGCGTTCTACACCGCCTCTCCATCACCACAACTGATCGCCGTAAAATACCCTAATTCGCCGTTCTTTTTCCAGCATCTTCCTTATTTGATCTTAGTGTTTTGTACGTACTAATTCTTCAAGTTTTGGAATTAAACTAGGGTTCCCTATTGTGTTGGATTATGTAAATTCCGCAGGCAATGTTGATTTAAATTAGGGTTGACATAATATGTTCCAGTGCTGTAATAAACCTATTTTGGGATTTTAAATTATCTATACTGCTGTATGTGTGATCAATTGTATCCAACTGCCATGTAATGCACTTTATATGTTGGAGGTGTTCTTACACATCTTCTATCGATATCTCCTGTATTTGCCGATAAAAAAATTGTTATGTTATATCGGTAGTTCATGTGTTTATCGATAGAAAAGATTTATGAACAAGTATTAAAACTTTGGATCTAGAAGGACATGAGCCATGTAATGTACTAGTTTGGTTGGAAATTTTGACTCACTTGGTATGAATATATGGCAATGTGGATGGGTCTTCGATGTATATGTTTCAAATGCTTATACATGACTTTTCCCAACCTAATAAATGTGAAGTCCTGATGATTTGCATACAGGTAATGCTAAAGATTACCAAGAGAGGGTGCTATAAACCATGTTATTCCTTTTTTGGTTGTGACCTACTTTCTGTGCTACTTCAATATCTTTATATTCCATTAGCATTAGGTTTGTCAGATTATGCACAGTGGCACTTAGCGCTTGTGTGCATATTTATGTGTGAAATAATAATGTTGGCCCATGAATATTAGTATAGCAAATCATGAAGAATGTTGACTTAAACCAAGATTTGTGATGCCAGTGAATGGTGGCTTATCAACAATATTCCATATACACATAGAGAACATTGTTATGTTCTATCGGTATCTCATATCTTTGCCGTTAGAAAACATTGTTATGTTTTATCGGTATCTCATGTGTTTATCGATAGAAAAATTGTTGAACACTTCAGCAATTAATTTTTGCATGTCTTTTAGTACTATTTTCTTCGGACATCCCTTTAGCAGCCCTAATTAGTCTCCAATCCTGAACTGAGTTATGGAACTCCAAGAAGAATTAATTGCCATATGTTGCCTGCTTCCTATATGAAAATGTGTAGATAAAAATGCTCAGAAATAGAATCTTATCTTCTATTGGTAGTTGCTGTGTTTACTGATAGAAAAAATATTTTAAATAGGTCCTTTTGCTTTGTACAATGATTTGGTTTGTGTTTCCATTAAATTTTTGATGGTTTTGTAGGGAAAGACATGTCGTCGTCTTCATCGGATGGTAGTAGTGGTTCGACTAGGGCCAACGTAACTGAAGATGCAGCTGGTTCATCCCAGCGCAAGAGGGTGGGGCGAGGCGCGACGACGTTGGGCCGTTTGGCCAAACGCACGGATCTTTCTTGTGAGTTCAACCAATTTGGGAGGCCGATCGGAAAGAATGCTGGGAAGTACGTGGCCTACGTTGGGCTGTTGGCGAAAGAAAGGGTGAAGATCACCGTCCAGAGCTGGAAGGACGTGACGGCGGACGAGAGGGATAGGTTGTGGGCGGAAGTGAAGGTTAAATTAACTGAAATCGCTGAACTATTTTGTAATCACATTCTCTTGGCTTATACTAAAGTTTAACTAACTCGTGATTAATTGTATGCATTGTTTGAAAATAGGCTAAGTGGAACATCCCCGACGATAAATCTAGGACGGCCTGCTTGAAGGACATGAATGGAACATGAAAAACCTTTAAGAGCTGGCTCGTCAGTAACTTCCTCGCTGCGGGGAAATCTCCTCGCGAGAAGTACCCCTTCATATCGAAGGAGGTATGGGAGGAATTCACCAAGCAGAAGGGGACCGAGGAGTTCAAGGCCCTTAGCGAGAAGAATAAGGTGATCCAGAAGAGGAATGACCACCCGCATCAGCTCTGATCCTGGGGCTATGCGAGGAAGGAGGAGTAGTGGAAGAAGGAAGACGAGCAAAATTCTATCATCGACTCCCCTGAGTTGCCGCTCTCCGAGATCCGGGATGCGAGGTGCAAGCGATGGTGGAGGGGGAGAGGGTCCGTGTCATCCACGGGGTCTGTGCAGTTCGCAAACCCTAGGGACGCCGACGTTGTGAAGCGAATGGTAAGTTGGCTAACCTCGTAAACTCTATGCGCACAAGTGTATATATGTATTTGTCTCACAAGGTACCTTTAAATGTAGTAGATCTCTTTTGAGAAGGAGGCAATGGAGGGATTGTTTACCCCACAGAGAGAGAACGACATCCTCACCCGGGCTCTAGGAAATAAGGAGCATCCCGGGCAGACACGGACCGTGAGAGCCATTGTGTTATGGAAGGCCGATTTCGTAGATCCGGCTCCACTGAGGAAGAAGGCCCGCTCCTGGAAGGAAAAGGAAGCGGACATCTCCGAGAAGATACGGGCTGAGGTACGGGCGGAGATACGGGATGAGGTGCAGTCTGAGGTCGCACAAATGAGGGAAGAGTTTGCACAGTTGAAAGAAGCATTGTTGGCCAAGAGTGCAGATGCGGATCCCCAGGACGACGATACCCCGTGGGGTCGGATAAGCAGTTGCTCTTCAAAGGTCCTCGCGGATCCAGTGGATCTACTTGAGGTATTGCAAACCTTCATCTGTGCACTTAAGTTGATGCCACTCCCATTTTGTTAGAGTTGTTTCGGTAACCTATTTTAATTGTTACAAATTTGCAGAAGCCGGAGAGCTGCAGCCTACTGACTCACCTAGGCGACGGGCAGGAAGTGGTTGCACACGGGTTTGTATATCCGTCTGGGGAGGATGTCCAGATCCACTGCGTACCTCTGTGGTTGGGGTTCGCAAATGTACAGGTGGACATGGCCATGCTGGGCTACAATGATTCTCCATTGCCGGTCCCAACAGAGGAAATGCAGACACTTGCTGAGGGAGTGGGCTCCTACGTACAGTGGCCCAAGAAGTGTGTTCTAATACAACAGGTAAATCCTACACATTTTAGATTACATCCTACTCAGCACACTCAACTTGCAAAATCTAACACACGTGCTCATTAATTGAAGTGGCCTGCCGGCGTGCTACCAGGGGACTGCGCCCCCAGCTCGGGGCATGAGGCCAGATCTCGTGCGAACCTGAACACAGTAAAGACGGCCTCGACCCCAGCCAGTGCATCCACTCCTTCACCTCGGAAGAAAGCCGCCATCACCTCGCCCTTCCCTTCAAAGGTACGCGCTCTGTCCCCGGCAAAAGTCAAGGGCAAAGGCAAGGGCAAAGGGCGAAAGGGACAGCCGGAGAGGTTCAGCAACGGGTTCCCACTCGTGTCGGAGGCAGCTTTGCGCAAATTGGATCGATCAACCAGGGACCTCCACGAGTGGTACCTACACCAAGCTTGGCGCAATCTGAACTTCTTAGTTCCCTACAGGCCTAGGCAGTTCCACCGTGAGCCCGGGAGTATATCTGTGGCACACGAGGATCTGTTCGACCTCTACAACTGGCGGGAGCTCGATATGTCCATCATACGAACTGGAGTCCTCTGAGTTTGCTGATCCTATATATTGCTGTTTCCTAACTCTATTTGCTAACTTTGTATTGCTGTAGTTCATTTGAAATGTAGTAACTTTTTGTGCAATACTAATGTCGTCCTTTGCATGCAGGTGCATCTACAGGCTAGCATCGGAGGCTGTGTGTGATAAGGTGGGTTTCCTCGACCCAGAGAAAATACGCCTCACGATGCTAGAGCATGACGCCGCGCACGCTGAGCACTACATATCCAAGGCGCTGATGGCGCAGTTGGACAGGGAGTTCATTCTGGTGCCGTACCACCAAAGGTTAGTGCATCTCGTACTAATTTAACTCAATCTTGTATGCTATACCTCATATATACTTTGAGCTAGCGGTCCTCTTTTATGTACAATGTAGGGGCCACTAGATCCTCATCGTGATCTATCCGTGGAGGAACGAGGTGTACTACCTCGATTCGATGCGTGACAGCTTATCGAATGAATATGTGGTCAAGGGGAATATGGAGGCGTAAGTAACATATATGTTTGATTTAAATTTTGACCTCACTAGCTAATGATAATACATTAACCGGCAATGCTAACTGAAATGTAGGGCTTCTGAGAAATATGTGTCCGCTAGAGGGAGGCATGCCGCACCGCAGGGCTCCTTACTAGCTTGGAAAGAATATGAGGTACTCACAAGACTTTTTGTTTATGCTAATTAGTTTATGGAAACAATAGCTAACATGTCTTCGCATATGCAATTATCTCACTGCCATCAGCAGTCGCAATCATGGGAATGCGGGTTTTATGTGCTGCGCTACATGTACGACCTAGTGCGGACAAACTTTGCCCAATTCCCCCAGGTAAGCATCGATGGCTAACTCAAATTTGAAAATTGGGTGTCACGTTCAAAATTAGGAAGTTAGTTACTCAGTATTCACACATGCTTGCAGATCACCATGTCCAAAGACCAATACGAAAATGCAAAGATTAGAGATCTCTAACAAATCTGGGCTCAATATGTTATGGAGGAAGTTGCGCCCAACCAACCGCCATGACAAGCTTTTCGCTCACTTGTTGTCAATTTTTTCTTTTTCGTGTACTCTGTGTATAGATTGTTTATATATAGTCTTATTGGTTAGTACTTGTCCATATTGGATTGCAATTTGTATTTGTTCATATATATGTGAATAAATGTGAATAATTGTCTAATGTGTCAATCTGTTCAACGTATATGTGAATTTACCCTTCTTTGCATCTGTACTGTATTGTGTATCCAATCTATACTATATTGCATCTGTACTGTATATGTGAATGTACTGTATTGTGATGCAAAGAATGTACTGTATTTGTGTATGTATTGTATTGCATCTATACTGTATTTCTATCAGTAAACTCATCCACAACCGAGAGAGTACTAAGGTTTCTTCTATCAGTACACTCGTAATTCACAGTTAGAAGAGTGTAACTTTTCCTGCCGGTAAACTCATACACAACCGAGAGGGTACTAAGGTTTTTTCTATCGGTACACTCTTAATTAACCATTAGAAGAGTGTAACTTTTCTTGCCGGTAAACTCATACACAACCGAGAGAGTACTAAGGTTTTTGCTATCGGTACACTCTTAATTAACCATTAGAAGAGTGTAACTTTTCCTGCCGGTAAACTCATACACAACCGAGAGAGTACTATTCTTTTTCTATCGGTAAACTCTTTCACAACGGTCAGGCTAGAATGGCTTTTCTACCGGCTTTTACCTAAAATGCCGTTAGAATAGTTTACTTCTTCTAACGGTTATTTACCGTTAAAAAATGACCTGTCTTGTTCTATCGTGTCTATCTCTAACGGTACAAAAACCGATAGTAGAAGGCTGTTTTTTACCGATAGAAGAAAGCTTTTATGTACTAGTGAGTAGTAGTTTTTAGCTACTTTTTAGTTTAGAAGTGCCCCCTTCTCTATTTTTATTGCTTTTGTAAGGCGGCAAGGACGACAACTTCAATTTCCAAACAATCAAGTGAGTTTTTATTTAATTGTTATTTTTTGCATTATTATGGCTTTTAGCGAGTAGATTCCCTCTAGGGTTAGGGATGACCTAGTCCTGACGGAGTGATTCTTCCTCGGTCTTTATTTCAAGTTTTGAAGTAATTTCATGATGTTTTCTTCCTCCAAACCCTAAATCCTTGTTTCGGCAACAGACATAATAGTTGAGCCTTAGCAAGAATTTAGGGGAGTTCTTGAGTTCTTAGCGCCTGGATGCGGAACCCTGAACAAGGAGAGAGGCTCTCGCCAAATGTGACAGTATAAGCAATCCTCTGACTGTTGACCCAGCATCCCAAACTGGAAACTTAATTTGTCTTGGAAAACAATTGAAATTCACTTACAATCATCTGACCTTGGATAGAATTACACTGGATGGTTATGAAATTCTCGAAACCCTAGATTTTCATACGAGGTTACAAACCCTAGATTGATAGTTTAGTTGTAGAAAAACAACCCCAAAACTCGTTTAGACTTAATCAGTGATCCATTGAGCTACAAAGACGAATACACTTGTTCTTTGTGGAATTCGATCCTCAAGTGCTCAACGTTCAACCGTTCACTTGCGGTTATTACACAATCACGACCCTTTTGGTTGCAATCACATGCAAGCTAATCCTCTTCTAGAAAAGCTTGATTGGTTCTTTACTAATGGTGCTTGGATAGAAGCTTTTCCAAATTCATCTGTTTCTGTTTTGAGCAAATCAACATCGGACCACGCTCCATGTGTTCTGAAAATTAATTCGAATTTGCCTTTGGGTCATATTTTTAGATTTGAAAATCATTGGATAAAATGGTCAGGCTTTAAAGATATTGTTTCTGAAGTTTGGAATTCAGTGGATTGTGAGGACAATATAGCTAAAAGAATAGTTAGTAAGTTCAAGGCACTTTGTAAAGCTCTAAAATCTTGGAGTAGCAAAATTTTTCAACTGAAAACCTGGATTGATAATTCTTACTTGGTCCTTGGCCTATTAGATAGTTTGGAGGAACAAAGAACTCTTAGTGCTCTGCGAATTTAATTTTCACACTATTCTAAAAGCTCATTTGAGAAACTTGTTGAAAGCTGAGAATGAGTACTAGAGGCAAAGAGGAAAAATGTAACACGCCTATTTTTCCCAACCCTAGCCTGCCTTGACTATCTGCATTTCAGGATGAGATCTTGGTTATGCCAGAGTGTTACCCTGAAAAGTTGGCAGCCAAACTCCTTCATTCAGGTTATTTTCGCAGATCAGTCCAAAAGTTTCACAAATCAGTCCTTTTCAGATCTCTGAGAAGCCCAAAAAGGTTAAAAGTCGCAGATCATTTCCAATTCTGATTTGATTCAGTGAACATCTCCCCTTCACTTTTCTGAGCATTTTTCCCTTCTGGAAGAATTTCCAAATCTCGCCCGAAACCCTAGTTTCAGCCTTATCAAAATTCTAAATCCAGATTACCCTAATTACCCTATTTTCAGTTTATCTCAAAACTTGTCTAAATCTCCAAATTTTATCATCCCTAGCTGCTAAGCAATCTCTTAGACTTTGTGGATTATTTTGGCAAAGTCAAAACACTTTTTACCTAAGCCAAATGCCAGATTTACAGATCAGTCCCTGGAATCAAGTTTTGTAATGGCAAATCGGCCCAGATATTCTTTTTCCAGTCCCCGTTCGACCACAGCCTCTGTGCCCTTCGACCAGTGCTGTTCAACCGGAGCTGCGCCGTGTTTCTCGCCGTGTTTGTTCACCACCGGCCATCAACTCTTGTCGCCAGTGCTCGTGAACAATTGAGCCATCCCGCGTGCACGTGCCATCAACAAGAGCCCCGCTAAGTCCAGCGGATAAACGCCCGCGTTCCAGCACCGTCTTCGCACGCGCACGCCTGTAGCCGTGGCAATTGCATGCTGTTATGTGTCGTTGCCGGAGCTGTGCTGCTGCCTCCGCATCTGCGCCGTCCCAAGCAAAGTCCCAATGCAACCGACAAAGCCAGCAAAGCTGCTACACCGCCTGAGCGCCATCACATCGCCGTTCGCCGCTGTCGCGCCTGCGCCCGGCCGGTCTCGTCCCCGGCGCAATTCCCCTCACTGTTTTCCCTCGTTGGCTCCGTCCTTGTGGCTATTTAAACCCCCTCAGTGCTGTGAAGAAGCCACAACTCCAGGACTTAGCCAATTTCCCAGTTTGCTCACTGTTTCTCCTTCTTCTCCGACGAGCCGATTTTGAGACCATCGTCGCCAGAGCAAACCGTAGCCCCTCTCTCCAATCCAAGCTCACCAGTAAGATCCCCACACCCATCTTCCGGTGTCCAAGCAAGCAATTGCACTCAGGTGATCTCCATCACCGGTGATCGCCGGAAAGCCGAAGACCCCTGTTCCTGAAATTAAATCCACTCCAGTCCTTTTCACCACCCACTCCTGTAGAATTAATTGATCCTCAGTCATTTCTTAGCAGGCCTATTCAGCCAGTTTTCAAATTGATGCAGTGCCGTGTGTTTTCCCAATTTTCGCGCTCCACCGTGGACGTCGCACGTCACCAGCGTGCCTCGCTGCAGCTCTCCCCAAACTGAAGCCACCTACACCTTCCCTGTAACCCCTAGATGGTGTAGTCCAGAGATTGTAACCTGCATTGCTGTGTAGAGCCAGTTTGTCGTTCACCGTCTTCTCCAAGTCCGGTGACAACGCCGACGAGCTCGCACACTCAATCTCTGTCCAATTCCTCTCTCCAGAACAATCAGCACCACCCCAGGAGTATTTCCCCTCAATCAATTTCAAGTTCAATCCACTCCTGTTCTCTGTCACCGTGGCTCGTCCATGTCTCAGGCGGTCGAAGGTTTCAACCTCGCCGTTCGTCACTGATAAGCCACCCCAGCCAAATTCTTTCCACCAGCAGCCTTGTTTTGATCCCGCCTAGCTCCCTGACATGTTTGGCGAAGCAATGCATGCGTGATTCGTCCAGACGCATGTGCCCTAGTTCACTGCTGTACAGTGGCATTCGATTTCCTGTGTCCTGAGCCTTGCTGTGATTTTCTGTTAATTCAAGGGCCTTTCTAAAAAGTCCACTTTGTCATATATGATGAGGACATCACTCCTATGCATACGCCCGAGACTCCTCCAGTTGTGATGCAAGGACCCATCACAAGAGCACGAGCACGGCAATTGAATCAACAGGTGAGCTCGTTCCTAAGTGCCCGTGCATATACTTGTGAGGATGGTATGCTACCTAATGATACTATTGATTATATTGTACTTAGGAACTTTGGAGAGGATCATGAAGGCCTTGGGAACCAGCAAGGGCCAGGAGGGAGGCAAGGAGGGCGTCCAAGTCAAGTTGGAGGCCAATTCATCTCGGAGTCGACTACCTCGGCCACCAGGAGCAGTGTTCACTAAAATCGTCGCCCAGGCCACAAACGGGCTCCGATTTCGATGATCCACATATGCCTGGAAAGCTAAGGAGATAACCTTTCCAATGGAACCGGTTTCAGGTCATTTGGACTTTGGAGTCGACGGGAATTCACACTGCAAGTTGGCGGACAGAATCTGTCCCAGGGTGCTGCGTCACCAATTTGGGCCGTTGGCCCATGAATCGTGTTGGAGCCCATCACGGACGTGTCTAGGGTCTCTAGGACGTCCCTTAGACCTTATATTCAGTAGCCACCGCTAGGGTTGAGGCGGGTTTTGCTTAGATCAATTCTGTCTTTGAACAGTGTCGCCGTTCATCGGTTTGTGAGACCCCAACTCGTGAGTTTCATCCTCAATTGCAAATTCAGTTGCATCTTTCTTGTTCTTGCTTGTGTTCTCGATTCACTGGCAGGGATTAGCCTTCGTGGCTAGGTCAACCGGGCAGCGCACGGTTGATAACCAGAGGACGCGTGGTGCTGCGATTGCAGGGGTTTTGATCGTGCTGATCAAGAAGCCGGATCGTGTGTGTCTCGCGCCGCCTAATCGACTTATCCTCCACCTGACGGAAGTTCGGGCATCCCCGTTCCCATTAATATAGGTCCCTCACAGCATTTGGCACACAATGCCACCTCTTGCACCAGTT
The DNA here is from genome assembly GCA_019359835.1 of Pharus latifolius. NCBI lineage: Eukaryota > Viridiplantae > Streptophyta > Magnoliopsida > Poales > Poaceae > Pharus > Pharus latifolius. The sequence goes on along the minus strand of CM033321.1, from coordinate 68,293,061 downwards.
TTGATCATCTAGAAGCCCCAAATCATCCTTGTGTCCTTTTCAGGCATCGTTTGTTCGTGAACCGAATGCCAAGCCCTTGACTTTCGTCGTGTTCGAGTCTTGTCCAGTGAACCTAACCCTAGTATCCTTTTCTCCGCTGTTCTGTCGCTGCCCAAATTCCCTCGTTTGCATTCATGTTTATATTGTCCATATATTTTTGTATAAAGCCTATTTTCTGGATGCTTATGTCTTGTATGTGTTGTGTGTGCTCTCGTGCGAATGCAGAGCAAGGAGCGGAAGACTTGGAAGGAACATTTGAAGACCCAGCAGATTTCTTAGACCCAACTTGGCAAGGCAAGTCGCCACCCTTGATCATGTCTCACCTAGTATTTTGATATAAAGTAGATTAACTGTTTTAAAGATATATGCATGCTGAGTATTTGATGAAAACTATGTTTAGAAACGTGTGAGTAGATATGACCCAAGTTTTATGTGGAAACCCCTTTTGAGATTGAATCATCATGCAACCTTGTCACCCTAGGATGCTATGCTTAAAATCTTATTTAAATGTACATGTTGAGTGTGAAATGGCTAATATGTGAGAAATGAATTTGAAACCCCCTTTTATGAAAGAAAATGTGAAATTAGTTTTGATAGTGAGGATTGGTTTGTATGGTGCGCACCAGAGAATGTGGATGTCTCCTCACTATTAATTCATAAGGACTAGAACCTTGTGTTGTGGCTCTATGTGGCATGAAAAACGTACCAACCACTTGCCTGGTATGGGATAGGCACGACTTAGTAGCTTTTTGGTATTAACAGTTCCCTGCATGGTTTGTCGGTCTGGTTTCTCGCGTGGAAACTGGTTGGGCGCAGTTCGTCCGTGAGTGATGTGAGTTCAGAAAAAGTATGAGAGGAAAAGGTGGAAAGAAGGAAGACACCCTATGCCTAGATTAAGTCGTGCGCGGCTGTAATCAAGAAAGGTCATATGTCTTGCGTGGACAAAGACCAAGGCTATGTGTCCTGCGGGAGCATAGGCCAAGGCTAGGAAGTAAGGCAGTGGGGAGGACCCACAACGGTACTTAAGACTTAATTGTCTATTTACCGGGCGGGGATACTGTTAATACTAGACTGCAAAAGCATTGTGTGATCTCGGCCTTGTCACATGCGTATAAGTCGCATGGAGTTGGCCCGACTTGAAAGTCGAGTGAAGAAGTGGATTTAAAAAGAGGTACACCTTTGCAAAGCGTAAGAAAAGTATCAGATACTCTGTACTCCCAGGTCATGGAGTATGTTCGCGGTGGATTTATCCATGTGGTTCAACACAAGTAATATTTGGGAAAAGTTTTCATAATATGGTTAATTAAAAATGGTGGATCATGGAGGATCGCCATCCACAATGTTTTCTTAAAGTCTATTATATGATTTACAAAAACCCGCTGTTGAAAATGAAACCCTTATTTGAAAGATCAAAGAATTGAAATCTATACTATTTATGATTATAAGACTTAACCCCTTTTTTATCACTCCTCATCTATATAATTGCATTTGTAAATAAACGACTTGCTGAGCATTGTGTCAAAGCATGCTCACCCTTGCCTTTACAAACAATTCAGAAGAGGGATTCGCCGATCCCGATTCGTTTGGTTATGAGGATGAAGCAGAGGATGGGAACGCCCCAGTTGATTCAGAGTTCTAGGAGGGTCTTGCGCCGAGTTGAGTCCGATGTGGAGAAAGCCCTACCAGAACCGTTGCTGCCAGAAGTGAAGATCTTCGTAGTTGCCGTCTGCTTTGTTTTGTGTGTTCGGTACCTCAATACCGACTCTTGTATGGATAAACCTGTTATTTTCATAGCAACTCTAAGTAGCGTCATTCTGGGCGCTATGTTAATGTAATATTGATCCCTGTGACCTCGTAACTGTTTAATTATATTTTATGCAATTACTGCTTTCCGCTTGTTGTGAGCTTGTAATGAACCTATCTGTGTGCAATCCACCTGGGCGGTTGCCATGTGTCGACGATTCGGACTCGGAGTCCTCAGCCGAACTTATGCAAAATTTGTAATGGTGAGACCTTTCAAGATGACCCTCCGGGAAGGTATGTAGAACAATGGTGAACAGGAGCACGGAGACATTTATACAGGTTCGGGCCCTCGATGGTGGGAGTAATAGCCATACGTCCTGTTAGGATTTCACTATAGGTGATAAAAGGTTACAGAAATGGCAGAAAAACTCCTTCACAGGCGAAGGATTTTTCCTATGTAAACGTACAGAATTGTAACACCCCTGTTTTTGCCAAACCCTAAAATAGCCAAAATCCACATCTTGACCCCAAACCCTAATCTGCTTCAGCCATTCCCTTCTAAGTGTTGTTCAGAACATTTTTCCCTTCGGGATTACCTCCAAAATCCCATCCTAAAACTGAGTTTCGACCCTTGCCGTCTCAGAACCCTAATTACCCTAATTTTACCCTAAACTGCTTTTCCCCAATTTTGTCGAAACCCTTCAGATCTTACCCGATCTTACCAAACTTTGGCCGGATAAGCTCTAATAATCTTTTGCAACTTATCTGTGAAATCAGATTCCAGATCGGACCCTCAGATCTCCAAATTTGCAATCAGGCCCAAGTTCTATTCAAATTTTCCTCACAGAACAGTCCCTGGAGCAAGTTTCAAAATTGCAGAACGGCCCAAGTATTCTTTTCAGGTCCATTCGACCAGCGCCTGTCGCCGGAGCCGCGCCGTGGTTTTCGCCGCGTTTGCTCGCCGCCGGCCACCGCTTCTTGTCGCTTGTGCCCGTGAGTTGCTGTGCCACCCCATGCGCACGTGCCAGCACCGTTGCGTCGCCTTGCCCAGCGGTTAAACGGCCGCGCTCCAGCAGCGTTTCGCGCGCGCGCTCCCGTTGCCGTGGCATTTGCATGGCGTTACGTGTCGTTGCCGGAGCTGTGCCGCTGCCTCCGCATCTGCGCCGTCCCAGGTGAAGTTCCAATGCACCCGACAAGGTCAGCAAGGCTGCAAGACCGCCTGAAGCGCATCACACCGCCGGTCACCGCTGTCGCAGCTACACCCGGCCGGTCTCGTCCCCGGCACAAGTTTCGCGCCGTTTCCCCTCGCAAGCTCCGCCCCTGGACCTATTTAAACCCTCCAGTGCTGTGCTTAAGCCTCATCTCAGGACTTAGCCATTTTTCCAGAGCTCTCGCCGTTTTCACCTTCTTCTCCGGCGAGCCAGTGAGAGAGCTCACGGTGCTAGCCCATTCCACAGCCCCTCTCTTCGATCCAAGGCCACCAGTGAGTTCCCCTCTTCACCCTTTCTGGGTAGTAGCAGCTAATTGCACCAGATCGATCCCCATCGCCGGTGATCGCCGGATTCCCGATTCTCCCTGTTTCTGTAATGCTGTTCGTTTCATCCCAAATTGGCTTTCCCTCCAGTAGAGCTTCTTGATCAGTAGACCCCATCTAGCAAGCCTATGCGCTCAGGTTTCACATTTGAGCTGGAATCGTAGTTCTTCTGTTCTAGCTCGCCGCCGATGATCTGGCTCCCGTCGCCAGGCCGTACCAGCTATTCCCCAGCCAAACTGACTTAACCATTAGCTTCCACACTCCACCCTTTCACTCCCTGAGCAAAGAATCGAGTTCAAACGCCTTGTGGCCAAAATCCCCAATCCCCAGTGTCGTCTTCTCCAGCGCCGGTCGACGGAATTCTTTCCCGGCCGATCTAGCCCCTGAAACCTTGTCCCTTAGCTTTGCCTCAGCTCCCTGAGTAATTCTTTCCACTAGCCCGACACCTGGATCTGCCTAGATTGTGAGTTATGCCTTTGCCAAATATTTGTCCAGAGCTGTTGCCTGTGCCGTGTCGCCACCGCAGTTCATCACCTGATTTGGCCACCCTCCAGTCACTTACTGTCCTTAAACCTGTTGAGTGATTTGTTTCTGTTAGTAATGCCTACCTCCCAGACAAAGTGGTGCATCAATTGGAGCCCTAAATCAAAAGTTGTGCCATGCCCTAGTATCTGGCCATGTCCAGCACTATGTCAGTGCATGTCAGCCACTGGCATTGACCTTGTTCAGCCCCTTCTGGTTGAGCAATTGAAATGCCACCTTGTCCTTTAGATTGCTGGAGTTGAGATCTACAACTTTCTCTATTATCACTTCTCCAGAAAACCATCCTAAGATCAGTTTGAAGCTATGCCAAAGCCATGAACCGAATGTCGACCTTTCGACGTTCAATCCTTTTTAGCCGTTTCTTCGACCAGAGCCCTTGTGACCTTGCCCTAACCTTTTCCCCTGCATGCATGACTTATTTACTTAATAATTTCTATGGAAACTATTTTCTGTATGCTTATGGTATGTGTTTGTGTGTTGTTTGATTATCGCAGAGTCAGAAGCTGAAGGAGCAGAAGAAGTCTTTGAAGATCCGTCTGAGTACTTAGACCCAGCATTGCAAGGCAAGCCTCATTCCTTTGATCATGTCTCACCCAATATTTTCATATGAAGTATATTCACTGTTTCTTACTATGCATGCTTAGTTGAGATACAAGTTATGTTTGAATGACATGAGTAGATATTACCTGATGAATCATGAAACCCGTTTTGTTATTGAACCTTCTTATATATTCTTTTGTCACCCTAGGACTCATATACTGAATATCCACATTAAACCTGAAATGGTCAAATACATGAGAAGTTATAATGAAAACCGTTTTGTCAAGAAAACCGATAAAAGGGATCAGTAGTGAGGATTGGATTGTATGGAGAGGGTGCGGTGCGCACCAGGGTATGTGAATGCTCCTCACTATTGGTTCATAAGGACGAGAACCTTGTGCTGTGTCTCTATGAGAATTGTAAATGTACCAACCACTTGCCTGGTATGGGACAGGCACAACTTAGTAGCTTTTTGGTATTAGCAGTTCCCTGCATGGTTTGTCGGTCTGGTTTCTCGCGTGGAAACTGGTGGGCCGCAGTTCGGCCATGAGTGATGTGAGTTCAAAAAAATAATGAGAGGTAAAGGTGGAAAGAAGGAAGACGCCCTATGCCTCAGATTAAGCCGTGCGCGGTTGTAATCTTGAATGGTCATATGTCTTGCGTGGACACAGACCAAGGCTATGTGTCTTGCGGGAACATAAGCCAGAGGCTAGGAAGTAAGGCAGTGGGGAGGACCCACAACGGTACTTGAGACTTAATTGTCTTTTTACCGGGCAGGGAAACTGTTAATACTGAACTGCAAAAGCATTGTGTGATCTCGGCCTTGTCACATGTGTATAAGTCACATGGAGCTGATCCGACTTGAAAGCCGAGTGAACCAGTGGATTTAAAACGAGGTACACCTTTGCAAAGTGTAAAAGAAGTATCAGATACTCTGTACTCCCAGGTTCAGGAGTCTTTTCGTAGTGGATGTTATCCATGGGTTATAGCACAAGCAATGTTTTGGAATGTTTTCATAATACGGTTAACAAAGTAGTGACTCATGGGAGACCACTACATCTAATGTTTTATTGAAAAACTGTTTAATGTTTAAAGTATCATTATCATGACAAAGTACTGTTTTACTGAACAAATGACTTGGAAATCTATATATCTCTATCCATATGAAACTGAAACCCCGGAATCATATGTTTCACCCTCATGTAAGTACAATTGCATTAATCCCCGGAATGAGTGTTGCTGAGCACCAAGTGCTCACCCTTGCATTTATATCCAACTGTAGAAGAGGGATTCGAGGATCCCGATTCTTTCGGTTATGAATACTCAGCAGAAGATGGAAGTGCCCCGGACGAGCCCATGTTCTAGAAGGATTGTACACCAAGTCAAGTCAGATGTGGGAGAAGCCTCTCCAACTCCGCTGCTGATTGAAGTCAAGCTGTTTGTCGTTGCTTTGTGCTTTATGTTGTGTGTTCGGTACTTGAATACCGATTCTTGTCTTGATAAACTGATTATTTTCTTAGCAACTTTACTTAGCGCCATTTTCGGTGCTTTGGCTATGTAATATTGGCCCATGTTGGCCTGGTACTTGTTTATTGATAATGCTATGCTTGGGTGGTTTGGAGCTCATGTGACATCCTGTTGTGCGTAACCTACCTGGGCGGTTACCAAGGTGATCCTCAAATGGGGGTCTCACAGCGAATGGTATCAGAGCATGAAGCTTGACTGTAGGTCGTGACCCTTACTAGAATGGGCGTCCCTAAAGTGGAGAATCGCTAGATTATTTGGTAAAAACCTAATTGTGAAAAACTTAATTTGTTTAAGAAAAGCGTATTGAGTGTTATTTGAAAATTTTCAAAACCGTTTTCCTACTTTTAAGTGTTCCGTGTCTCATCATCTCAGATGGCCCCTGGCAAGAAGCTGATTCATGGAGACGAGTTGGGATCATGGGCGTTGATGCTTTGGATGATGTTGCAATTTCTGGGAGCAAGAGACAATCAACGACCAGTCTACTACATCTGTCGTGAAGAAGTGGATGGCAGACCTTTTGGTTTCCATGCCTCAGTTATTGTGTACGAGATTCCGGAGATCGGGAGAGGATCAACGAGGAAGGAAGCTCGTCGAGAAGAGGAAGAAGATGCCATCCAAGATGCTGCTCGTCGCGCTATAGGTACCATCCGCCGGCTGTACGATGATTTCCTTGTAGGTTCTCCTTTCTGCTTCGTGCCCTACCAAGTTCCCGGATCGGATCGTCGAGCTGTTCATCCCTCCACCAACCAGAGAGATGCCATCCTGACCAAAACCAGAGATGTAGTTCAAGCTTTGGAGTCGAGCTACACTCGGTTGTTGCGTGAGCATGAAAATGCTCGGGATGACCGTCACTATCTCGAAGGAGCGCTTGCGAAGGTTCGCTCAGAACTCCAAGAGAAAGAGAAGCATATTCAAGAGTTGGCTGAACCTAGCAGAGCGCGAGAAGTCGAAGACGAAGGGTCGGTGAACAAGAAGAACCGCTTGAAGATAAGACTCACAGCCCGCAAGAGTGTGGGAAGACCTAGGGATTACCTAGGTTATTTCACGCCTGCTTCGCGTGGCATTGTGATCAACACCCCTGCACCAGAATATCCTACTCTCGCGAAAGGTAAGGAAGTTCCTGAAGGCAAAGGAAAAGAGATTGCTACATGCGACACCAACGGTTCATCTGAGGAAGAAGAGGACAATGATATGGAATGGGACCCTATGGATGCCGACGAAGATCAAGAAGAGGAAGACCCTGAAGAAGTGGAGCCTTACAGTTCTTCCAGGACCGACAGGAGATCCTAGTTTTCTCTTCAGCTTGACCCTTCTGCTCTAACCCTTGTAATCGTTAGTCTGTAGCTCTTGGTGTGGTAGTTGCTTTGCTTGTATTGTTTGTTAGTAACTTTAAGACTGTAGAAGTGAAAACCTTGTATCTTTTGAAAACCTTTGAAAATAGCAATTGCATGTTCCAACCCCATCTCTTGGGTTGATCTTTTCTTTCAGCTTGTGTTCAATCTGTGCTCTCTTGAATTAGTAGTCTTTTCTCAATTATCTTGTCAGAATAGAATGGTGAACACCAGAGGCAGGATCCAAAGCTCGGAAGAAGTCCCAAGGAACACATCAACGAGAAGGACTAGAGATGACTCAGATCAGCCAAATTCATCGACCTCAGTACCGCAAGGGGGAAATCTGACAGAAATATTAATATGGATGGAACAAAACCGACAGAAATCCGCAGAGGTACAGAGTCAAATTCTGGAACAGTTGATGCAAAACTCCGCAACACGACACGAGGAAGGTTCGAACATTGGAGCAAGACTGACAGACTTTCAAAAGACGCGTCCTCCGACTTTCTCCTGCACTGAAGACCCGATTGTGGCAGACGATTGGTTAAGAGAAATTGAGAGGAAATTGGACACTGTCAGGTGTAATGATGAAGAGAAGCTGCTGTATGGACCCCACCAGCTCACAGGATCGGCTGCAGCATGGTGGGAAAATTACAAGACGGTACACCCTGATCAGAATTCCATTACCTGGAATGAATTCAAGGAACAGTTCCGTAAGTACCATGTCCCCAAAGGAGCTATCCAAACCAAACGCAGAGAATTCCTGAATTTAAGGCAAGGAGGAAGGACGGTGAAGCAATATTTGCATGAATTCATCAAATTGGCCAGGTATGCACCTGAAGATATCATGACAGAAGAGCGGAAGATCGACAGATTTTGCGAAGGCCTACAAAATTCATATCAGTATCACCTGTCAACGCACGAGTTCACGGACTTCCAAGTCCTTGTGAATCGAGTGCTCAAAATGGAGGAGAAGAGAGGCATAGTAGAAGAAGACCGCAAGAGGAAAAGTATAGCATATCCATTTCAAGGCAATTCTAGTCGAGGGAGACCAGCACCATATGCCAGAGCCGCTTTTAGAGCACCCGCACCTCCAAGACCCCAGAGGACTTCATCACCAACAACTCCAACATGTCCAGGATGCAAAGGGAGTCACCTCTATAAAGATTGTACGCTGAAGAATACAGAGTGTTTCCATTGTGGCAGAAAAGGACACCGCAGAGAGACTTGTCCACTTCAACATTTACCTCCTAGTGTTGCTAAAGCTCAGGCAGCCAAATCCCCTGCACCTGCACGAACTATTGCCAGAGGAGCATCACAAGCCAGAGGAGGAAGATTCCAAACCAGCAGAGGGAGAGGAACACCAACCGCCGGAGGAAGACTCAACTTTGTGACTGCTGCAGAAGCAGGAGAGGCAACTGACGTCGTGATCGGTAGACTCTTGATCTCCTCTCAGATTTCAGTTGTTTTATTTGATCCCGGTGCAACTCATTCATTCATGTCAAAAGATCGCTTGTTGGGTAATAGTTTGCCTGTGGTTGCTTTAGAGCATCCTATCATCATTCAGTCACCCGGTGCTAGGATGATTGTTAATTCCATCTGTAGAAATGTTGCCTTCTGTATCGGCAATCTAGAATTCCTGGCAGACATGCTAGTTCTAAACCTTCAAGGATTGGATGTCATTCTTGGAATGGATTGGCTGGCCAAGCATAAGGGATTGATGGATTGTGAGAAGAAAACAATCACCCTGACAAATGCCATTGGAAAGCAAGTTACATTCCATGCAAACAGAACTCCAATCTGCGACCACCTGCAGAGATTGAACTGCATTGAAGAAGTGAAGCTTGAAGGGGTACCGATTGTCAATGAGTACCCAGAAGTCTTTCCAGAAGAACTTCCCGGATTGCCACCAGATAGGGATATAGAGTTCACTATTGAACTGAAACCCGGATCTGCTCCGTATGCTAGAAAGTTGTTTCGGATGACAGGTCATGAGCAAGAGGAACTGAAGAGGCAGATAGCTGAATTGGAAGAAAAAGGATTCATCAGATCAAGCTCATCACCATGGGGAGCCCTAGTGCTCTTTGTTAAGAAGAAAGATGGTAGCATGCGACTTTGCATAGACTACCGTAAGCTAAACGACATGACTATTAAGAACAAATACCCCTTACCAAGGATAGATGACCTTTTTGACCAGCTCAGAGAAGCGAAGGTGTTCTCAAGAATAGACCTGAGATCGGGATACCACCAGTTAAGGATCCGAGAACAGGACATTCCTAAAACTGCTTTCGTGACCAGATACGGGTTGCATGAGTTTACAGTGATGCCCTTTGGATTAACTAATGCACCCGCAGTATTTATGAATCTAATGAACAAGATCCTTATGGAATTCCTGGATAAGTGCATCATCGTGTTTGTAGATGATATTCTTGTCTATTCCAAGACAGAGGAGGAGCACGCACACCACCTGAGGATAGTGCTACAGAAACTGGCAGACCACCAGCTATACGCCAAGTTCAGCAAATGTGCTTTTTGGCTGAAGAAGATCTCTTTCTTAGGACACATCATCTCAGGCGAAGGAATATTTATGGACCCGATAAAGATCCAAGCTGTTACTGATTGGAAACAACCGGAAACCGCAACAGAAGTTAGAAGTTTCTTGGGATTAGCGGGATATTATCGAAGATTCGTGGAAGGATTCTCGAAGATCACCAAACCGCTGACCCAGCTACTGAAGAAGAATGTTCCTTTTAATTGGACCGAGGAGTGCGAAAGAAGTTTTGAGGAATTGAAGAAAAGACTGACAACTGCACCAATCCTTATACTGCCAGACGTCAAAAAGGATTTTCAAGTCTACTGTGACGCCTCCAAACAAGGATTAGGATGTGTGTTGATGCAAGAAGGGAAAGTGATAGCTTATGCTTCAAGACAGCTACGACCTTATGAGGAGAATTATCCAACACATGATTTGGAGTTAGCTGCTGTCGTACATGCACTAAAGATATGGAGACACTACTTATTGGGCAGCAAGTGCGAAATTTACACGGATCATAAGAGCCTGAAATATATCTTCACACAACAGGAGTTGAATATGAGGCAGAGAAGATGGCTAGAGCTGATCAAAGATTATGACCTGGAGATCCACTACCACCCGGGAAAGGCCAATGTAGTGGCTGATGCTTTGAGCAGAAAATCTCGTTGCAACCAGATAACACAGCTAGAAGTGCCAACACAACTAATCAAGGACTTCGAAAGGTTGCAATTGGAATTAGTGAACCAAGGAACCATCACTACCCTAAAGATGGAATGTGAGTTGAAGGATAAGATCCGACAAGCTCAAGCGATTGACCCAGACCTTCAAGAGATGAAGGAGGACATGAGGAGCAAAGATACAACCAACCTTCGAGAAGATGAACAGGGAATTCTATGGTACGATGACCGTATCTGCATTCCAAATGACAACGAGATCAAAGGCTTGATCATGCAAGAAGCTCATCAAACCCCATATTCCATACACCCAGGCAGCACCAAGATGTACAAGGATTTGAAAAATAATTTTTGGTGGAAAGGAATGAAGAGAGAAATCGCCAAGTTTGTCGCAGCTTGCGACACGTGCCAAAGGGTGAAAGCAGAACATCAAAAGCCTGCGGGACCGCTACAACCTCTACAAATCCCAGAGTGGAAGTGGGATGAAATCGGAATGGATTTTATTGTGGGACTACCAAGGACGAGAAAAGGATTCGATTCTATATGGGTCATAGTAGATAGATTAACAAAGGTAGCACATTTTCTCCCAGTAAAGACCATATATACAGCTAAGGACTTAGCAAAGCTGTATCTCAGCAGAATAGTTGTACTGCACGGAGTGCCAAAGGCTATCGTTTCTGACAGAGGAGCCCAGTTCATTTCAAGATTTTGGCAAGAGTTGCAGAAAGCCTTGGGTACAAAGTTAAAATTCAGCACCGCTTACCACCCTCAAACTGGAGGTCAGACTGAAAGGGTAAACCAAATTTTGGAAGATATATTGAGGGCATGTGTTTTGGATTATGGAGACTCTTGGGAGTTATTTCTACCATATGCAGAGTTCACATATAACAACAGCTTCCAAACAAGCCTGCAAATGGCACCATATGAAGCTCTATATGGAAGAAAATGCCGCACGTCTCTGTATTGGACAGAAATAGGTCAAAAGCAACATCTAGGACCCCAGTTAGTAGAAGAAGCCACAGCCCATGTCAGGATCATACAAGAAAAACTGAAAACAGCTCAATCTAGACAGAAAAGCTATGCAGATAATCGTAGAAGAGAGCTGTCATTTGAAGAGGGCGATTACGTGTATCTCAAAGTTATGCCATACAAAGGAGTTCGAAGATTCCAGATGAAGGGAAAATTAAAACCCAGATATGTTGGACCATATCGAATTCTGGAAAAGCAAGGTGAAATGGCATACAAGTTGGAATTGCCACCAGAACTGAGCGGAATTCATGACACCTTTCATGTGTCCCAGCTAAAAAAATGCTTGAGAAAACCAACGGAACAGATATCTCCTGCAGAGATTGAGATTCAACCAGATTTGTCTTGTCAAGAATACCCTGCTAAAATTCTGGAAACCAGAGAGAAAGTGCTGAAGTCAAGAACCCTCCGATTCTACAGAGTCCAATGGAATAATCACTCAGAGGAAGAATCGACTTGGGAAAAAGAAGAAGATCTCCGCCGAGAATTTCCTTTCCTATTCTCCGACCTGCCCTAATCTCGAGGACGAGATTGTTTCTAAGGTGGGTAGATTTGTAACACCCCTGTTTTTGCCAAACCCTAAAATAGCCAAAATCCACATCTTGACCCCAAACCCTAATCTGCTTCAGCCATTCCCTTCTAAGTGTTGTTCAGAACATTTTTCCCTTCGGGATTACCTCCAAAATCCCATCCTAAAACTGAGTTTCGACCCTTGCCGTCTCAGAACCCTAATTACCCTAATTTTACCCTAAACTGCTTTTCCCCAATTTTGTCGAAACCCTTCAGATCTTACCCGATCTTACCAAACTTTGGCCGGATAAGCTCTAATAATCTTTTGCAACTTATCTGCGAAATCAGATTCTAGATCGGACCCTCAGATCTCCAAATTTGCAATCAGGCCCAAGTTCTATTCAAATTTTCCTCACAGAACAGTCCCTGAGCAAGTTTCAAAATTGCAGAACGGCCCAAGTATTCTTTTCAGGTCCATTCGACCAGCGCCTGGTCGTGGCCTACGACCAGCGCCTGTCGCCGGAGCCGCGCCGTGGTTTTCGCCGCGTTTGCTCGCTGCCGGCCACCGCTTCTTGTCGCTTGTGCCCGTGAGTTGCTGTGCCACCCCATGCGCACGTGCCAGCACCGTTGCGTCGCCTTGCCCAGCGGTTAAACGGCCACGCTCCAGTAGCGTTTCGCGCGCGCGCTCCCGTTGCCGTGGCATTTGCATGGCGTAACGTGTCGTTGCCGGAGCTGTGCCGCTACCTCCGCATCTGCGCCGTCCCAGGTGAAGTTCCAATGCACCCGACAAGGTCAGCAAGGCTGCAACACCGCCTGAAGCGCATCACACCGCCGGTTACCGCTGTCGCAGCTACACCCGGCCGGTCTCGTCCCCGGCACAAGTTTCGCGTCGTTTCCCCTCGCAAGCTCCGCCCCTGGACCTATTTGAACCCTCCAGTGCTGTGCTTAAGCCTCATCTCAGGACTTAGCCATTTTTCCAGAGCTCTCGCCGTTTTCACCTTCTTCTCCGGCGAGCCAGGGAGAGAGCTCACGGTGCTAGCCCATTCCACAGCCCCTCTCTTCGATCCAAGGCCACCAGTGAGTTCCCCTCTTCACCCTTTACGGGTAGTAGCAGCTAATTGCACCAGATCGATCCCCATCGCCGGTGATCGCCGGATTCCCGATTCTCCCTGTTTCTGTAATGCTGTTCGCTTCATCCCAAATTGGCTTTCCCTCCAGTAGAGCTTCTTGATCAGTAGACCCCATCTAGCAAGCCTGTGCGCTCAGGTTTCACATTTGAGCTGGAATCGTAGTTCTTCTGTTCTAGCTCGCCGCCGATGATCTGGCTCCCATCGCCAGGCCGTACCAGCTATTCCCCAGCCAAACTGACTTAACCATTAGCTTCCACACTCCACCCTTTCACTCCCTGAGCAAAGAATCGAGTTCAAACGCCTTGTGGCAAAAATCCCCAATCCCCAGTGTCGTCTTCTCCAGCGCCGGTCGACGGAATTCTTTCCCGGCCGATCTAGCCCCTGAAACCTTGTCCCTTAGCTTTGCCTCAGCTCCCTGAGTAATTCTTTCCACTAGCCCGACACCTGGATCTGCCTAGATTGTGAGTTATGCCTTTGCCAAATATTTGTCCAGAGCTGTGCCTGTGCCGTGTCGCCACCGCAGTTCATCACCTGATTTGGCCACCCTCCAGTCACTTACTGTCCTTAAACCTGTTGAGTGATTTGTTTCTGTTAGTAATGCCTACCTCCCAGACAAAGTGGTGCATCAATTGGAGCCCTAAATCAAAAGCTGTGCCATGCCCTAGTTTCTGGTCATGTCCAGCACTATGTCAGTGCATGTCAGCCACTGGCATTGACCTTGTTCAGCCCCTTCTGGTTGAGCAATTGAAATGCCACATTGTCCTTTAGATTCCTGGAGTTGAGATCTACAACTTTCTCTATTATCACTTCTCCAGAAAACCATCCTAAGATCAGTTTGAAGCTATGCCAAAGCAACCGAATGTCGACCTTTCGACGTTCAATCCTTTTTAGCCGTTTCTTCGACCAGAGCCCTTGTGACCTTGCCCTAACCTTTTCCCCTGCATGCATGACTTATTTACTTAATAATTTCTATGGAAACTATTTTCTGTATGCTTATGGTATGTGTTTGTGTGTTGTTTGATTATCGCAGAGTCAGAAGCTGAAGGAGCAGAAGAAGTCTTTGAAGATCCGTCTGAGTACTTAGACCCAGCATTGCAAGGCAAGCCTCATTCCTTTGATCATGTCTCACCCAATATTTTCATATGAAGTATATTCACTGTTTCTTACTATGCATGCTTAGTTGAGATACAAGTTATGTTTGAATGACATGAGTAGATATTACCTGATGAATCATGAAACCCCTTTTGTTATTGAACCTTCTTATATATTCTTTTGTCACCCTAGGACTCATATACTGAATATCCACATTAAACCTGAAATGGTCAAATACATGAGAAGTTATAATGAAAACCGTTTTGTCAAGAAAACCGATAAAAGGGATCAGTAGTGAGGATTGGATTGTATGGAGAGGGTGCGGTGCGCACCAGGGTATGTGAATGCTCCTCACTATTGGTTCATAAGGACGAGAACCTTGTGCTGTGTCTCTATGCGAATTGTAAACGTACCAACCACTTGCCTAGTATGGGACAGGCAAAACTTAGTAGCTTTTTGGTATTAGCAGTTCCCTGCATGGTTTGTCGGTCTAGTTTCTCGCGTGGAAACTGGTGGGCCGCAGTTCGGCCATGAGTGATGTGAGTTCAGAAAAATAATGAGAGGTAAAGGTGGAAAGAAGGAAGACGCCCTATGCCTCAGATTAAGCCGTGCGCGGTTGTAATCTTGAATGGTCATATGTCTTGCGTGGACACAGACCAAGGCTATGTGTCTTGCGGGAACATAAGCCAGAGGCTAGGAAGTAAGGCAGTGGGGAGGACCCACAACGGTACTTGAGACTTAATTGTCTATTTACCGGGCGGGGAAACTGTTAATACTGAACTGTAAAAGCGTTGTGTGATCTCGGCCTTGTCACATGTGTATAAGTCACATGGAGCTGATCCGACTTGAAAGCCGAGTGAACCAGTGGATTTAAAAAGAGGTACACCTTTGCAAAGTGTAAAAGAAGTATCAGATACTCTGTACTCCCAGGTTCAGGAGTCTTTTTGTAGTGGATGTTATCCATGGGTTATAGCACAAGTAATGTTTTGGAATGTTTTCATAATACGGTTAACAAAGTAGTGACTCATGGGAGACCACTACATCTAATGTTTTATTGAAAAACTGTTTAATGTTTAAAGTATCATTATCATGACAAAGTACTGTTTTACTGAACAAATGACTTGGAAATCTATATATCTCTATCCATATGAAACTGAAACCCCGGAATCATATGTTTCACCCTCATGTAAGTACAATTGCATTAATCCCCGGAATGAGTGTTGCTGAGCACCAAGTGCTCACCCTTGCATTTATATCCAACTGTAGAAGAGGGATTCGAGGATCCCGATTCTTTCGGTTATGAATACTCAGCAGAAGATGGAAGTGCCCCGGACGAGCCCATGTTCTAGAAGGATTGTGCACCAAGTCAAGTCAGATGTGGGAGAAGCCTCTCCAACTCCGCTGCTGATTGAAGTCAAGCTGTTTGTCGTTGCTTTGTGCTTTATGTTGTGTGTTCGGTACTTGGATACCGATTCTTGTCTTGATAAACTGATTATTTTCTTAGCAACTTTACTTAGCGCCATTTTCGGTACTTTGGCTATGTAATATTGGCCCATGTTGGCCTGGTACTTGTTTATTGATAATGCTATGCTTGGGTGGTTTGGAGCTCATGTGACATCCTGCTGTGCGTAACCTACCTGGGCGGTTACCATGGTGATCCTCAAATGGGGGTCTCACAAGAATAAAGCCAGGGAGGCTTGTAGAAACTATCTAATTTGGGCCGTAGACTTGGCTGTTTTTCGTAGTTGAGATGTGTTATGTCTCAACTATATCAGGAGTCTTCTTCTTCCAAATGGATCGGATCCTCCCGTTTGATGTACTTTGTCACCCTTTTATACTGGTCGAAAGGGTGCCATGTCGCAACTGTACCAAACAGTTGTTTGAACGGTTGGATGTGGTTTATCAAACCGCTCTTAACTTCCACGGAGGTTATTAACACGTTTTAATCATGAATAACCGCATATATTAATCTCTGACGGTTGGTCTTCAACGTGGAGGAATCCTCGGGATGCTTGGAATATCCTGTTATATGGATAACCGAATGAACTCTGAGCACCCTGGTCGAGAATGTTCTGACAGCGAAATGTGGGCTAACCGCACAACATCCCGGATATCCAGTTCGCGTATAGCATGCGAACTTCTGACCGCGCAAAGCTATCGGTCTGATCACACGAAGCCCGCGACCTGATCGCGTAAAGCTTGCGACCTCATGGCAATGCCCCTCAGAATAACTTGAGTTCGCATTGCTAGATACATGTCTGGTTCGAACCTGTCTTGAACCAAAAGTTTATTAGAAGTGACCCGGGTGTCAATCCTCGTCAGCTAGCCCCCAAATTCGAAGAAAACGAAGAGACGTGTTTATTTCGAATTTTAAGACCATGCATTGGATTTTTAACCCGACTCTTCAATTTTTCCACTTAGTGGCGCACTAAGTGAAAAACGGTTGGTTTTCCAAGACGGGTTCTGACATTATGTGACGGGCAATGATATCGCCGTAAAACTGTTTTTATCTCGAGGTAAAATTGTAAATGCTTTGACGAAACCCGAGGTGTCTGGAATGCAAACCGTCACCCTGGCGGCTATAAATACCAGGCTCCTGGATTTGTAAAACTTCACAATTTCCCCCCACGCCTAAGTCCTTTTCTTGTCATCCTGCCTTCTTCCTTTTCACATACTCCTCCTGATGGCAGATCACGACATCATCGAGATTGAGAGTGATGAAGAGGAAGTTGTCGAACAAGGGCATCAAACGATTGAAGACCTGTCTCCATTAAGGAAGAAACCCAAGGTTGACGAAGGATCTTCCAGTGGAACAAAGGTGAAGAATGTAGCAAGTTTCTTTCTTCCTTCAGTTCCTCTGACCCTCCCCGTTCATGCCTCTCGGCAAGTTAGGCCTTTAATCTTGGAGAAGAATTCTTCTCAACTCTCTCCTTTTCCCTCCAATTCTCCCATCCTTTTGGGTGATCAACATTCTGGTCAGCAAGCGGTGACTATCCCTCGATCAGATGATTGCCATATTGGGTTGGCGAAGCAATCTTCTGATGGGAAGGTTGCACTTCCACCATCTGATGATCCTCCTCCCAAGATGGGTACACCAACGGGTTATGCACTGGGACAGGTAACAATTCTTCTCCCCTTCTGCTGATCATTATAGCTAGTATGACTAACTTTTGCAAAATGCAGGAGGTTGGAGGCTCCAGCGATCAGCCTTCTGCTGCTCCATCTCTTCCTTCCGGACAGACTCTTCTGGAGGAGAAGAATGCCCTGGAGAAGAAGACCGAGGAGATGGCCTCGAAGATTCTGCATCTAGCAGAATGTCTTGATCGATCCCGGGAAGAGGCGCACCATTTCCGTCGAGAGAGGGACCACGCTCAGCAACAGGGAGAACTCTCTGACTTGATTAGGGACAATAGTGCGTCTGTTGTTAGGAATGATGTAGATAGACTTAGGGTAGTTGCTAGTTCCCTGGGAGTTGCCATTGTAGATCCTACTGACAACAACATGTCCCTTGGGGAACTTTGTAAACTTCTTTCGGAGCAAGTCGATGTTTTGATCGACTGTATCCCTTTTGTATGTAAAGAATGCAAGAAATAAAAGTTTCTTATTTCTCATGAATATTCTTCACATCTTCTGTGCGAAAATATGGCCATAAACTTTATGTTCGCGACCACTCATACACAGGAAACTTTAGTTCTGCGATCAGAATCATGCTTCCAAAAGCATCGCGACCTGCCCTGATACCGCGATCAGTTTCAGGGCCGCGGTCAGAACTGAACTGCGACCAGAGTTGGAACTCGGTCAGACTGTCACTCCGATTAGAATCGAAGTTTAGTCTAAAACACGGTTTCGATCAAACCATAACCCAATTAGAAACATTCCAGTACGTCAAAAATTGAGTTGCATGATTTTTTCGTAAAAAATGTTCAAAGCATGCAAAGAAGAAACATCTTTCGAAAAGTACTGAAAATTTTTCAGTCCTTTTGCACTTTCAGTTTCCGAAACAAAGAAGTCTTTTTGTTTCAGATCCGATGCCTGAACACTTTATCGGGTCCGCCAGAGGCAGTATCCATTATGGGAAATGAATAAAGCATTCAATGGAACGTTTGAAATGAAACGTTTACTCACATTAATGCGCTGCCTTGGGTCTATAAAAAGAGCATATGTCTTCTCAAAGAAGCCACACAGCCGAAAACCCTCATCATTCCCGCCGCACAAAACCCTCATTTTCTTCAGCCTTCGTCTTCCCAAAATCGCCAACTTTTCCTTTGATTCTCCACCAAAAATGGCATCCTGGAGCCGATCCATTCACCACTCTGAGGAGAGCCTAGTGGCGTTGGAGAAGGAGGAGATCCTTCCTCCGCGGTTGCTCATCAACTGGCGGCCCGCAGAGAAGGACCAAGAAACCCCAACCGTTCAAGAGGGCGAGTTGGTGGTTTTTGAGGACTACTTGCGCTGCGGGTTCCGATTCCCTGAGAGTCAGTTCCTCAAAGATGTCCTTGAGCACTATGGGTGGGAATTGATTAACCTCCACCCTAACGCGATGCTGATCCTCGCGGTGTTCCAGCATCTCTGTGAGGCGTTCGTCGGAGTGTATCCCAGCGTGTATCTTTTCCGGCGATTCTACTTCTCGGCGTGGTCGAAGAGCACCAACGCCGCCGGATGCATCTACTTCCAGCTGAGGGATAAAAAGGAGTATCCCTCCCCACCCCTGCGAGACTCTGTGCACGGGTGGCACCAAAGGTGGTTTTACTGCTGTCTACCATCCGAGAGCAGCCTGTGGTTTGAAAACTCGCGACCAGAGAAGTCGAGCGAGTTAGATGCTCCCCCGGCGATGAACTCGGAGCTTTCGAAGCATGCCGAGGTGATCCTTTACTTGGTCAATCAAGGGTTGACAGCTCGAGATGTCATCCGAGACTTTGTGAAGAATCGGGTGAGTCCTCTGCGCGAAAGGGCTCATCCGGCATGGGAGATTAGGTCCATGGCGGACAGCACCTTGGATTACAGTAAAGGTATTTATTTCTTTGGCGCTGAGCTTTGCCATTCTTGAATTGCACAAATTCTGACTCGAACTTGGGAACAGTCCTGCCTTCATCCGAAATTGAGAGGCGGACCAACTCCCTTCTTAGGGCCTACAATGCTGATGTAGAGGGCCCTAAGGGATCGCCTCGCCCACAGAGCCTGATTCACGCCGGCGACGACCTTAAACAGGAGCGCCGAAAGGTACATTATCTATCTGGCCTCCGTTTTTCAGGTCTTATATATGTCCAGCGCTAAACAATTCCATCGGAAATGTGAATCAGCTCCTAGGAAGGTTTGCCGAGACGACTTTCCCAAGTGAAAACGTCGGCTCTCAGGGGAAGCCTATGGTGAAGAATGTGAAGAAGGTCTCCCAAAGACCCAGGACAAAGAGTCCTGCCCCCAAGAAGGCCAGGACAAATCTCGGGGAGGGGTCTTCAAGGAGCATTCCTCCTACCACAAAAAAGATGGCGGTAAGATATCACATCCCTTCTGTTTTACCAGGCGCAGATTGGAATCACTTCTTCGTCGTACAGGGAGAGGGGAGCGAGGAGGAAGAGGATGATGTTCCTCTGGTCCTTCGGAGGAGGAAGATCGCGGACCTCCCATCCGGCGATGCTCCAAGCTGCCCCGCAGAGACCACTGCTACCAAAGAGGTGGTCGTGGCAAATCCTGCCACCGCGGAAAATCTTGGGATCGCAGATGACCTCCCAGTTCCTGAAGCCCCCGAGGCTTCAGGGTTGATTGTCTCCGCTTCCCTAGTCGAAAGGACGACCTCGGTAAGGATTCCTTACGGTCATACTTTCTTCAATTCCCCCTGTGTACTTGATAAGCTAATGCTTATACAGGGAGAAGAGCTTCTCCCCGCGACTACCGCGAGTCCTAGGGAGAAAAATGCTCCACCTTTGCAGACAGAGGTGGAGGTGGTTGAGCAAAGGCCGGCTGTGGCTGCTCCGGCGATCCCAGACCTGCCAAGGCCTTCAGATGCAGCCCCACCAGTCAGCCTGGTAGCCCAGGTAAAGACCTTGCTTTTTGTCTCTATCTTTTTCTTAGGAATATGCTCATAGCAGAACACATCCAGGGGGGAGATGCCTTGTTCGCCAAGAAGAGAGCTAGAACCGACGACGGTTCTCCTTCTCAAGGGGAACCTTCCCAGAAATCCCAGGGGCGGATGGGATTTCATATAAGGTAAGAACCTTTAACTGGGCTATAATAAATGGTGATAAAAATTGCTCAATTTGTCTTCTTTGTTAGGCAAAGAAAGACGGCGTCCAGCTCTTCAACCGCCTCCGGAGGAGTTGAAGCAATAGCTGGTACAGGAGCTTCCAACGAAGAACGCTCCACCCCTGTGGTCCAGGAAGTCATCCAGACCGCAGGGGAAGGAATAAATGCAGGGACCCAGTCGCGACCGATGACTACTGGGGGTAGTGCCCAGCCGGCACTCCCACCAACTGTCCCTGTGGTAAGCACATCCGGGGCTCTGGCGAGGATCCCCGCTGGATTGGATGATGCTGTCTTACAAAAGTTTATGAAGGTATAATAAACCTCTGCTCTCGTGCCTGAATTGTACTTAGGACACCTTTGATCCTCTTCCTTTGCATCACAGGGGTTATCCTGGCTAACAGGCCAGTCGCATGCTGTGATGGCCAGTACAGAAGCCATTCAGAAAGAACGCGACAGCTTGCGCAAGTGAGGATCAATACCCTTTGGTTAGTATGGGTGCATTTTGGTTGTGACTACCTTGATTTCGCTGTAGAGAGGTTACATTTTTGAAGAAAGAGGTGGCCAAAATGAGGCTCAATTCAGTCTCGATGTTTAAGAAACAAGAGACCAAAATCAACAAACTTCGATCAGAAAATGCTGGTAAGCCGATTCCTGATTAAGAAGACTTGAATCCATAACATGCAAATAATCTCCTCTCTCTGTACAGCGCAAGCAGGTCGAATTACACAGCTTAGTCGGGACAAGGGGCTTCTTGAATCCTCGATTCACCACACCGATCAGGCGATCAAAGAGCTGAGCCTCCTGGTCTTCGAAAAACTGAAGGCCGTGGCTGATCTTCTGAAAACCGATGTGGTAGAACCAAAGAAAGACAACCTCAGTGTAAGCGACTGGACATCGCTGCTCACTGCCCAGGCAGAATCACTGCTTGAGTATCTCCCTGGAGATGTATGGCGATGCGAAGAGGTGATCAGAACCAGGGTTCGATCAGCCGCAGCAGCCGTACTCAGCCGGGTTCGACTTCACCATGGCCTAGATGCAGATCTGAGCGCACTGGTGGGTCCGGTTGAGGTCGAGAGTGATGAGCTGCTCGATGCCGTCATGGAGGAGGTCAAGCCCTTCGTAGACATGCTCCTGACTGAGCTGGGGATCGAATGATCCTTATTTTTGTATCCAAACAATTGTGTATAATGCAATGTATGTAAAAAACAACCATTTTTGATAGAAAGTAAATATTTTGCAATTTTATATTATGAGTTCCGTACTATAAGCACTTCCCCCTAGCCCCCGCCTCTGCTTATGAATACTGAAGCCTTAGTGTTATAAGCAGAGGAGAAAACATAAGCATAACGACCAGGGGTGTGCGTTTTTAACCAACGATCAGGATCAATGTAACGTCTAATCTTATTGCGAACTAGTAGCCACTCAGATGACCAAGGACTCGCCAGATAGCCCCGTATGCGCTGAGAAACGGCTTATTTAGGAGTGACTTATCTGGAAGTGGTCATGAGATCGACCAGCGAATCCGATTAGAATGTTGTAATGATCTGTCCGCCGGCGACCAGCCCCCAGGTCGAATGCATATGATACGGGCTTAAAGAGAAAAACTCATGTTATGAAAGCAAAACACATTTTTATTTTATGAAAAGATGCTAATTGAACAGGAAAAAAGCGATTGGAATACTTACACGTAAAACTTGCGAAGTTGATCGATGTTCCAAGTATTGGACAAAATCCGACCATCCTCCATAGCTAACCGCGCCGATCCTGTTCGCGGCACTGAGACAAGGGCCTTCCCATTTTGGGGAGAATTTGTTGCGATTAGACTGGTCTTGAATTTTTCGTAAAACCAAGTCGCCCACGTTGAGATCACGTGGTCGCACCTTTTTACTGTGATACCTGCGTAAAGCCTGCAAGTATGCCGCGGATTTAATCAGGGTGCGATCACGCCTTTCTTCTAAGAGGATGAGATCTTGCACCCTTTGTTCGGATTGATTAACCTGTTCGAATTGACCTGTCCGAACAGAACCAATACTTACTTCCATAGGCAATACAGTCTCGGCCCCATAGACCAAATGGAAGGGCGTCTCACCGGTGGCTCGACTAGAAGTAGTCCGTAATGCCCATAGAACGGTATAGAGCTCATCTGCCCAAGCCCCCGAGCGGGTCTTAAGGCGATCAAAGACGCGCTTTTTAATGCCTTGCAGTATTTGCCCATTGGCTCGTTCTACGGCACCATTGCTTTGTGGATGTGCCACAGAAGCAAAGCACACCTTGGTCCCAACCTGATCGCAGTAGTCCAGAAAAAGACCGCTGGCGAACTGAGAACCATTGTCTGTGATGAGATGGTTTGAAACACCAAATCGTGCCACAATGTTCTTATGGAAGAACTTTTGAGCGGCTGATGCGGTAATGTTTCGTACTGGTTCGGCCTCAATCCACTTTGTAAATGTGTCAATGGCTACGAACAGAAACTTGTACCCATTGACCGCTTGTGGCATAGGACCGACGATATCCATCCCCCAGACCTCGAATGGCCATGCGAGAGGAATGGTTTGCAACGCATAGGCAGGTTGATGAACTTGTCTTGCGTGGAACTGACACTGGGGACACGTCTTGACCATATGTTTGGCATCATCAAGTGCCGAAGGCCAGTAGAATCCTTGTCGGAAAGCCATTCCGACCAGTGTCCGATATGACGCGTGCGCACCGCATACACCGTCATGTATTTCCTTCAAGAGGGATTTTCCTTCCTCCTGAGATATACAACGCATGAATACTCCTTGAGTACCCTTTCTGTACAGAATCCCATCTATGAGTTTGTACAGACGCGCTTTTCGAATTAACCGATCACTTTCGGTTTCGTCCTCGGGTAGGGTCCCATGTTCAAGATAGACCCTCAATGGATGAGTCCAATCTTGTTCCTGACCGAGGTTGGTAACGAAGGCTATTACCGGATCATCCTCGACCGAAGTCATGATCGAAGGACGGTCCAAGTGTTCAATGAACACTCCTGCCGGAGCAGATGAGCGTAAGGACCCAATTTTGGATAATTGGTCTACGAGAATATTGTCCTTTCGCGGGATGTATTGGACTTCGAAATGACTGAAGTGTTTTTCCAATCTGCTCACTTCCCCCAGGTAATGAGCCATTGTCTCATCGGAGGTGCTGTACTCCTTGTTTACCTGGTTTACAACCAGCTGTGAGTCTCCCCTCACCACTAATCGACGGACTCCGAGGAATTTTGCTGCCCGGAGCCCTGCAAGAAGACCTTCATACTCTGCTGCATTGTTAGTCGCAACAAAGTGTAGTTGAATGACATACTTAAGCTGTTCGCCCTGGGGCGTAACTAAGACCACTCCAGCCCCCGAGTGTTGAAAACTACAGGAGCCGTCAAAGTACATTGTCCAGTAATCGGGGCACTCCAGTTCCTCTGCCAACTGCACGGGTGGCTCAGGGTTGGTCCATTCGACCACAAAGTCGGCCAAAACCTGAGACTTAACCGCCGTGTGGGGCGTGAAATGGATCTCGAAGGCACCGAGTTCGACCGCCCATTTGGCGATTCGACCAGATTTCTCTGGGTTTCGGACAATATCCCCCAAAGGAAAAGAGGAGGGCACTGTGATCTTGTGCGCTTGAAAGTAATGTCGTAGCTTACAGAAAGCCATCAGTAGTGCGTAAAGTACCTTCTGGACCTCAGGGTAACGCTCCTTAGGACCATGAAGTACCTCGCTCACATAGTAGACGGGTCTATGTATTCCTTCCCTATCTGCGATCAGAACGGCGCTGACCACGTGCGGTGTGGCCGCCAGGTAATGAAGCAATGGTTCTCCTTTGTCGGGAGACACCAATACTGGCGGACTAGATAGATATATTTTTACCTCCTGAAATGCTTTTTCGGCCTCATCTGACCATGTAAAATTATGATGCTTCCGCAAGGCTTTGAAGAAAGGCAATCCCCTTTCACCCAGTCGTGATATAAAACGAATTAAAGCCGCCATGCGACCAGCCAGGCGTTGAACATCCTTCATGGTTGAGGGCGATCTCATTTGCTCAATAGCCCTGATTTTCTCAGGATTAACTTCAATGCCCCTGGAACACACAAGAAAACCGAGGAGTTTTCCTGACGAAACCCCGAAAGAACATTTCTCCGGGTTTAATTTTATTCCAAAGCGATTCAAATTACAGAAGGTTTCAGCGAGATCGTCCAAATGAGACAATCTCTTGGTACTTTTTACAACCAAATCGTCTACAGATGCTTCGAGATTACGCCCTATCTGGGAAAGAAAGGTCTTTTGCATCAAGCGCTGGAATGTGGAACCTACGTTCTTGAGACCGAACGGCATTCTGACGTAGCAGTATGTGCCGAACGGGGTGATGAAGGCAGTCTTCTCTTCATCGTCTTCTGCCATGCTAATTTGATGATATCCTGAGTAAGCGTCCAGAAAACTCATCAGTTCGCAACCCGCAGTCGAGCCAACCAGCTGGTCGATGCGGGGAAGGGGAAAGTCATCCTTCGGGCAGGCAGCGTTGAGGCTAGTGTAGTCGACGCACATGCGCCATTTGCCATTTGACTTGCGGACCATGAACGGATTGGCGAGCCATTCCAGGTGATCCACTTCGCGGATAAACCCGGTATGTAGGAGTTTGTCCAACTCCTCTCAGATGGCTTCCTGTCGGTCAGCAGTAAAACGCCTGAGCTTTTGCTTTATTGGTCGTTGTCCAGGTCGAATTGCTAACCTGTGCTCAATTACTTCCCTTGGGACACCGGGCATGTCGGACGGTTTCCACGCAAACACATCTGCGTTAGCCCGGAGGAAAGCAACGAGGTCGAGTTCCTATTTGTCATCCAGAGCTGATCCGACCCGAACTGTCTTGGATGGATCATCTGGGTACAAAGGAACCAATTTGAGCTTTTCATCTGGTCGAGGAGCAGCCTTGATCGCGTCGGTGGTAACAGTGGCGACCTGAGCGTCCCGGAGGGGAAGTTGATCGACCATCTCCAAAGATAGCCAGTCGCACGTGAGTGCCACGTTGCGACTGCCTCGGACCGAGATGACACCTTTGGGGCCAGGCAATTTACCGCACTGATAAGCATAGTGCGTTGCCATCATGAACTTAGCAAGAGTTGGCCTGCCAAAGATTGCATTATAAGCTGAGTCACAATCGATTACATCAAAAGTAACCAATTTTGTCCAGAAGTTGTCTGGTTCTCCCAGAGTGACCGGGAGGACCACTTGTCCCAATGGCATCATGGAGGGGCCTGGGATTATCCCATAAAACGGATGGATTATGGGCTTGATCTTCGAACGAGGAATTTGCATCTCGTCGAGTGCCTTGACCAATAAAAGATCAAGGGAACTTCCCCCGTCAATTAGGACCCTTTCGACTCTCGCGTTACTGATGATTAGGGTAATGACCAGAGGTAGCCTCAATGGTCGGGTTAGCCCCACAGGACAGTCAGCGCGGTCGAACGTCAAAGGCATATCCGACCAGCGGGGGTATTGAGGTTCACCAAGGGATGTCTCTGTTTGGTTAACCTCTCGGTAGAAGGCTTTAAACTGCCTTTTGGAAACGAAAGAGGAAGAACCCCCGAAAATGACATTAACATGATTTTGAGGTACCTGGTAAGCCATTTCTTCGTCTCCGTCGACGTCTCTAATCCCGCACGCCTGCTCTTTAGGCGGTAAGGTTGGCATTGGCCCAACTCCTTGGTAGAAATCGTCCAATTGTTTCAACCAACTCCTGCAGTTTTTGAGGTCGTGGCCTGCGGAGTTGTGGAGTGGACACCACTTCTTGCCCTCCTGCGGATTAGTTGATTTTTCTGGCTGGTTGGAATCCCGACCACCAGAGGCAGTTTTACTTTTAAATGAAGACTTATTACCTTTGGTCGAAGGTGGCTTCTCTGCGACTGCGACCTCGCGGTACTGTCCAGAGCGGTTCCTCTTCGACTTCTTTGACTTCCCACCCGGTGAAGACTCCGGCTTCTTGCTTGAATCTTCTTTCCTGGCATCCTTGAAGCCTGGTTGGGGTGGTAGGTCTCCCTTGTCGACCATTCGGTTCCATTCGACCGCTTCGGCTGCATCGGAATATCGATCGGCCATGTCGAACAGATCGGCCACTGATCGAGGAGGGTGGATAAGCAAGTCCTCAGTGAATCTTCGGTATCGAACGGCATGCTTAAATGCCCTGATTACGGAGCCATCAGATATGTTCGGGATGGTATTCCTCACCCCGACAAACCTCTTGGCAAACTGCCAAAGTGTTTCGGTTGAAGTCTGCCGCAGCCGATGAAGGTCGTCCTCCTTACCCGGCTTTTGGTAACAATTTTGGAAATTACTGAGGATGGCATCGCATAGCATTTCCCAATTGTAAATGGAACCCTCAGGCTGATTAAACAACCAGGTTCTAGCCGGTCCTGCGAGGACTGTAGGCAAGTAGTTGGCCATGACTTTGTCATCGCCTCCTGCCGCTTGGATGGCAGTAATATAAATATGAAGGAACTCGGATGGGTTCTGAGTTCCATCAAACCTCTCAATGGCCCCTGGTCGAAACTTATCGGGCCAAACGACTGCTCGTAGGCCAGGCGAAAAGGCTTTACAACCAACGTAAGGACCGTGAATCGCCCTGTGACTCTTGGTTGGGTCTCGAGCGACCTCACGCAATGGCGAGGTTACTCGTGGTCCCAAACGAGAGTGAACAGGAACTCGATCCCTACTACGAGAATCCTGCATTCGCCGGTATTTGTCCTGTCGGGACGGTACGGGCGGCGGGTAACTCCGCCGGCCGGAACCGGAATGAGGACCATCTCGCTCACGGGAATGCGTTACCGAGCGGGAGGAGGCCGTTGGGGTCACTTCGGACGCGACCTCATCCAGTCTCTCCGCGAGGATCCTAAAAAAGGCCGGTTTCTGCGCATCCGTGACCGTAGGAGGAAAATTACGCATGACTTCCGCGATAGATCGCAGTCGACCATGGGTACTTCTCCTAGGGGCACCAGGTGTTATCGTTTCTTCGTCCACCAGGAAACGCTCCGGTGGCAAAGAAGGGGTTTGGTCACGTTTTCGACCACGCAACCGTCGAGAAGAACTCGGAGCAGCATCGTAACGAGCCTGCGCATCTTGAAGAGCCTCTAGGGCAGTTCTGCGTAGTTCGTTGTTTTGTTGCTCGAGATCTTGATCCTCCTTCTGTTTGCGATCTTGTTCTTCCCTGGCAGCCTGTTGATCGGGAGTTTCTTCCGACAGCGCGGCAAACTGCCTAGGGAGAGAGGTTGCCGATGGGGAAAACATCTCAGTTTGTTCCGAGTCGGACTCGAAATCAAAGAGACGGTGAAGGTTATCAGGGTCGAACCTTCCTAGGCTAATTTCTGGGTCATCATCATATTTTCCCTCAGCGGGGTCGTATGACGGGCCGGATTCATCGCCTAGCACATTAAGAACCTCCGTGGGTTCTGACCTTGCGCCAGTTGCTCCCTGGTCGATTGACATGACTTGGAGAGACGATTCAACCTGTGGAAGATTCTGGCCTTCGACCTCCTCCATCGGAACAGGATCGCTTGGAGAAGGCATTGGTATATGGGCATAATCCTCGAGATTGAAATCGTTCTCGGAATCATATGCTCCAGCCATGTTTCAGCGAACCTCCGAATTTCAATTAGGACGCCTTGAGAAAGGCTCCACGGTGGGCGCCAGCTGTTGACGATTCAGACCCGAAGTCCTCAGCCAAACTTATGCAAAATGTGTAATGGTGAGACCTTTCAAGATGACCCTCCGGGAAGGTATGTAGAACAATGGTGAACAGGAGCACGGAGAGATTTATACAGGTTCAGGCCCTCGATGGTGGGAGTAATAGCCCTACGTCCTGTTAGGATTTCACTATAGGTGATAAAAGGTTACAGAAATGGCAGAAAAACTCCTTCACAGGCGAAGGATTTTTCCTATGTAAACGTACAGAATAAAGCCAGGGAGGCTTGTAGAAACTATCTAATTTGGGCCGTAGACTTGGCTGTTTTTTGTAGTTAAGATGTGTTATGTCTCAACTATATCAGGAGTCTTCTTCTTCCAAATGGATCGGATCCTCCCGTTTGATGTACTTTGTCACCCTTTTATACTGGTCGAAAGGGTGCCATGTCGCAACTGTACCAAACAGTTGTTTGAACGGTTGGATGTGGTTTATCAAACCGCTCTTAACTTCCACGGAGGTTATTAACACGTGTTAATCATGAATAACCGCATATATTAACCTTTGACGGTTGGTCTTCAACGTGGAGGAATCCTCGGGATGCTTGGAATATCCTGTTATATGGATAACCGAATGAACTCTGAGCACCCTGGTCGAGAATGTTCTGACCGCGAAATGTGGGCTGACCGCGAAATGTGGGCTAACCGCGCAACATCCCGGATATCCAGTTCGCGTATAGCATGCGAACTTCTGACCGCGCAAAGCTATCGGTCTGATCGCACGAAGCCCGCGACCTGATCGCGTAAAGCTTGCGACCTCATGGCAATGCCCCTCAGAATAACTTGAGTTCGCATTGCTAGATACATGTCTGGTTCGAACCTGTCTTGAACCAAAAGTTTATTAGAAGTGACCCGGGTGTCAATCCTCGTCACCATGGGATTCCTCAAATGAGGGTCCCACAAAAAATTAAATGGGCAAAACTTGGTGATGAAAATACAAAAAATATTTCCATTTGGTGGCTTCAAAAAATTTTAGAAATAATTTTATTGCTACTCTCAAGAATGACTCGGATTGTGTTTTAAAGACACATCAGGATATGGCTGAACATTTGTGGTCTGCTTTCAAGATTAAACTTGGTGTCTCAATGTAACACCCTAGTTTTGGGGGTGAAAAGTTTTGCATGAAAATCCTGCATGCATGTATCCCTGTAGTAGTAGCCAGATCAGCTGAACTCTAATCTCTCCCAAACCCTAAAAATCTCCAAATCTATTCCCTAGATCCAGATCAAGATCTGACTATCCAGATTTAACCTACCAGTTACCCTGAAGATAAAAGTCTTCAGGAGCCAGATCAAATTCTGACCCTAACTCTCAGTACCTAAGCCTCTCTCTGTTTTCGAAAACAGGAAAATTCAGATTTACCCTAAGTACCCCAGTTTCCAGATGATTGAATTATTCTGATTTAACCTTATCCAGACTCAAGTAACCCCTGGAATATGTTCCTAGGCTCATCCTCAACTCACTTCAAAAAGTTGGGAGCCAAATTAATTCATCTAAACACTTTTCGCAGTTTAGTCCAAATTTTACTGCGAATAAGTCCTTTTCTATTTACCTGGAAGCCTGAAAAGGCTAAAATCTGCAAATTAATTCCAACTCCAAAATTTCTTCAGGAAACACCTTCCAAATATTATTTGATACAGATCTCCCTTTTGATCAGACTTCAAAATCTCTCTCCAATCACCAGAATTCGAAATCGACAAAATCCAGACTTATTTTACCCTAATTTTACCCTATTTTCGAAAATAGGTGAAATCCCTCAAATCTTGTCAAATTTTCGCTAAATTTGAGCTGGATGAGTACTAATAGAAATGTTATACTCAGCCATGAAATCAATTCTCAAATTAACCACCTCTAAGACAGAAATTACAAATCAGTCCAGATTTCAAATAAGAATCCTTGCAATTTGGTCCCTGGTTTGACCAGAGACGCTGTGCACGACCAGCAGCTGTGCACGACCGCGACCACCGCGCTGCCACGCCAGGAACTTCGTCGCCGGTGAAACCCCGTGGTCGCCACCCCTGCCACCGCGTTCCTGCCACGTGTGCGCACGCCGTTTGCCACCGTGGAGCCACCGCGGCCGCACCAGCATCGCCAATTTTGCCCGCGCGCGCACGCCATCGCTGCAGCCACTGCAGAAACACGGTGCCACGTTGCAAGCATGCCGGAGGAGCCCGTCAGTTCGCCGTTGCATCACCCGGGACAGCGCACGCCAGCCTGCAAAGCCGGCACGGCCGCTGGAGCACGTCGCTTCGCTGCTGTCCCGCCCGACCGGTCAACTCGCCATCGATTCGAGCTTCACTTCCCCGTGCAATTCCCGCCGTTGCAAGCCCTTTCTGTGCCTATAAAAGACGCCCCAGCCCAGCACGAAGACGCTCACACCAGAACCACTCAAAATCCCCAACCACGCCGTCGTCTTCGTCTTCTTCGGCGAGCTCGAGAAGAGGCTCACGGTGCCAAGCCTCTACACTGCTTCCTCCTCGATTCCAGCTACTGCAGTAAGCTCCTCTTACCTCCCTCATCATACTCGAGCATGTAATTGACTCCAAACCTCTCCAGTCGCCGGCAATTCCCGTTTCTCTCCAGCAACTCCGGCGAGCAATTAAACTCTATCCAGAACGATTTAGCTCTCGAGCCTGTGATCAATATTGCTCAGTGAACTTATCTAAGCATCCCTAAGCAACCAGAATCGAAGAATTTGCTAAAATATGAAAAACCCCAAATTGGAACTTTGCTTGTAAACTGAGCTTGCTGTTTAAGCTTTTCTGGTGCATCTCTAGTCAATCTAACTTCACCAGTAGCACTCTTATGCCCCAGAGACCATCCTCAAGCAAGGAATTAAGTTTATTTGCCCTAGATCAGAAATGCCCAAATCAGGTTTGAGTTAATCTTTTCTCCGGCCAATATCTCCTAAATCCAGCCAATCCAGCCATAGAAACCTTGCCATCTAGATGTTTTGGACCATTCTGAGCAACTTTGTCTTCTATCACGACTCCTAATTCGGCCTAGATTGTGAGATATAGCTATGCCCTAGTTTGCTTTACTGTTCACACTACATGTGCTCCAGGCCAGCCAACTTCTTCGCCGGTTTTCATCACTTTCCGGCCATCTCCTGCCCTAGGTCCTGTTAAGACATTTGTTCCTGTTACAAATGCCTAACCACCAGACAAAGTGGTGCATCATTTGGAGCTCTGAGTCAAAAGATATGGCTAACCCTAGTTTCTGGCCGTGTCAAGCCTATGCCAAGCTATGTCAGCCAGTGGCATTGAGCATTTTCACCCACTTCCAGCCATGCACTTTGAAAATAACTTTGTCCCTTAGACTCCTGATGTTGTGATCTACACTTTTCTCTACTGTCACAACTTGAGTTGAGCCCTCTATCACCCATCGACCTTATGTCGATGCCTTGAACCGAATGCCAACCTAAAGACATTCGCTGTTTTTGGGCGAACCAGTCACCACCTTGATATCACCCTGATATTTTGGAACCTTGTAAACCTTAACAACTAATCTTAACCCTAGTTACTGTAGTTAAACTCAAATCGCTTCAAAACCTTGTATCACCAGAGTATTTTCTCCTTGCATCTTTGCATGTAGTGAGTTAGTAAGAATAGGATTGATTGTAATGCCTGTTTGCTTGTTTGATCTTGTTCAGAGCAAGAGTCCGGGGTTGAAGATCTTGTCGCTGAACCGTCATCGACTGCTGATACTTACGACGCGGAAGGCAAGTCATACTTTGATCATATTGAAACCCATATTTTATGAATTGCTATGCTATTCCATGAGTAGATATCTCATTAATATTGCATGTGTTGAGATCAATGATATTATGGCAGTGATAGATTGAATACTTGAGAAATGTGAACTTGATAAGATAGCAAGCCACGAACTAATAAAAGTATAAACATGTACATTTATATTCATGAAATAGAACCCCTAGCCGTGACCAGTATTTTGGTATGGAATGGTGGTAGCACTGGAGGTGCTTGGCTGCACTGAATGTGCAGGCACTGAAGGTGCATGGTTGTGGTATGATCTGGTCACTGGCACGTAAGGACTAGAACCTTGTGTTATGCGTCTAGTGGCATGAAAAACGTACCAACCACTTACCTGGTATGGGACAGGCGCAACCTAGTAGCTTCTTAGTATTATCAGTTCCCTGCATGGCTTGTCGATCCGGTTTCTCGCATGGAAACTGGTGGGACGTAGTTCGTCCATGAGTGATGTGAGATCAGAAAAATGATGAGAGAATAAGGTGTAAAGAAGGAAGACGCCCTACGCCAGATTAAGTCGTGCGCGACTGTAATCAAAAGAGGTTATGTGTCCTGCGGGAACATAGACCCAGGCTAGGAAGTAAGGCAGTGGGGAGGACCCACAACGCTACTTGGGACGGTATTGTCCATTTACCGGGCAGGGATACTGTTAATACTAGACTGCAAAAACGTTGTGTGATCTCGGCCTTGTCACATGCGTATAAGTCGCATGGAGTTGGCCCGACTTGGAAGTCGAGTGAAAAAGTGGATTTAAAAAGAGGTACATCTCTGCAGAGTTTAAAAATGTATTCGAATACTTCGTGCTCCCGAGTTTTAGGAGTATGCCGCGGTGGATTAAATCCATGGGGTGTGACACAAGTATTGTTTTATAAACTAAAATTTGTTAGCTCAAGATTACCCAAATGGCATGTGTTGTCATGATAAGGGGCGTTGCCGTGGGCTGTCATGTGTTGACGTGTCGCGGTAACACCATAATATAGAGATCATGTGATAACTAAGAGGCATGTGGATTTATGCCCTAAAGTATACGAAATACTGTTATGAATATGAGATTGAAAGGCTTGAATAAAAATAATGTGATATGAGGTTATATCGCCTTGGATATGAGATATATGTATCACCATCAATATGATTTATTTACTGCCATGGGTATGATCAGAAGTTGAGTAAGAATTGAGAAAGAAATGTATTTTGGGAAAAACCTTTCACTCTTTCCCCAATAGCATAGGTTCATGCTGTATATATATGTATGTATCTCTACCTTCCCTATGACTTGCTGAGTACGTAAGTACTCACCCTTGCAACAACTCATCAATAGATGGAGCGTTCTACGACCTTGGAGGATACCCTGAAGATGCTGCGGACCCAGGAGATGATGAGCAGTTTCCTCCGGAGCCCTGATGCGGTGCTGTCTCGCTGTCAACCTCTGTTTCCTGTGGATTGCTTTTGGGCCTAGCTTCCGCCGACTAGATGTATTATTTTGTTAGACCCTTGTGCCTTGTGCGGCACTGTACCTCGTTTTGTACTAAGGCCTGATGGCCATACAATTATGACTATTGTACTATTTTGCTGCTGCAATGTAATCCTGTGATTGACTCATCCTGGGAAGTCAAGTGGTTTATGGGACCAGCTGCACCGAGCTGGGCCCCTCACAGGTGATGTCACAGTCGTGGCAGACGCGACACTCAAATTCTTCGAATGTTGCTTTCAATTTGGATGAGCTACTTCAAGACTTTAAGAGATTTTTCTTAGCTGGAAAGCCTTTTCTTTCAGACAAAATTGACCTAGTTATACATCAATTCCTATTAAGAAAAGCTTCGACCCAGATGGTTTCAATGGTCAATTCTATAAGTCTTACTGGGAAATCATTAAGTCAGATTTCTACAAGCTTTTTCAGCATTTTTATGATGGATCAGTGGAGTTACAAAGATTAAATTCCTCTTGGATTATTCTTTTGCGGAAATAGGTTGAAGCCCAGAAGGTTAATGATTTTCAGCTGATTTCTCTTGTTAATAGTGTTATCAAACTAATTACAATGATCCTTGCCTCACGTCTCCAAAAGGTGATCACAACCACTGTTCATAATAATTAATATGGTTTCATCCAAAGTCATACTATTCAAGATTTCTTGGCTTGGACTTTTGAATATTTACATATTTGTAAAGTAAAAAAATGTCCAACATTGTTGCTCAAATCAGATTTTGAGAAGGCTTTTGATTCTATTGATCATAATTCAATTCTAGAAGTAATGAAAGTTAGAGGATTTGGTAATATATGGCTGAATTGGATCTCAACTATTTTGCACACAGGATCCTCTAGCATTCTCCTAAACGATGTTCCTGGAAAAATTATACAGTGTAAAAGAGGTGTTAGACAAGGAGATCCTCTTTCTTCGTTGCTTTTTGTAATGGTGGTAGACCTTCTTCAAAGTATTTTGAATCTTGCCAAAAGAAAAGGTCTTTTGGGTCTTTCGATTGATGGCTTATCTTGTCAAGATTTTCCCATCATCCAGTATGCAAATGATACTCTTATTATTCTAAGAGTCGCGTCTAAAGAAATATTCTTATTAAAAGCACTTCTACAATCTTTTGCTTCTTCGACAAGATTGAAGGTGAATTTTGATAAATTTTTTTAGTTCAAGTGTATTGTGATCAAGATACTATGGTCAATCTTGCTAGAATCCTCGGTTGTAAATTGGGCTCTTTCCCTTTCACATATTTAGGGTTGCCTCTTGGTACTACGCAACCTAAAATGGCAAATTTTGATGGTTTGATTAATAGAATTGAGAAAAGACTCACGGGGTGGCATCTTTCTTTCCTTTCTCTAGGACGAAGGCTAACCTTATTAAATTCAGTTTTATCCTCCCTGCCAATGTTTTTTATGAGTACTTTAAAAATGCCGAAGAAAGTAATTGATAGAATTGATAAAATCAGAAGAACCTTCTTATGGAAAGGCCAAGCTTCTTGTGTTGGTGGTAATTGCCTAATTGCTTAGTCTAGAGTTTGTAGATCAAAAAAGGAGGGAGGATTAGGGGTGTTGAACCTTAAAGTTCAAAACTTGGCTCTTTTGATTAAGTTCTTGTTTAAGTTTTTAACCGAAAGGATATTCCTTGGGTTAAATTGTTATGGGAAAGCTACTATTCACAAAATCTACTTCAATGGTGTAGGGTCAAAGGATCCTTTTGGTGGAAAGATGTGCTACAGAATCTCACATTTTTCAAGGGATTTTTAAGTGTGTCATAGGTAATGGATCAACATGCAGTTTTTTGGACAGATATATGGCACCGCAATGTCTTATCTCAAGAGTGGGCTAAATTATACTCATTCATTAATCAGCAAGTTTCAGTTGAGAATTTTGTGGAAGAAGATGCATTAGTGGATCTTTTTTGCCCCCTTTGTCACATGTTGCACATCAACAATTCATTCTTCTATCTCACATGCATTAGAATCTTCAGCAAATTGGGGGAGGAAATGATGTTTGGTGTTTCAATGATTCTCAGAAAAAGGATTACTTAACAAAGAAGGTTTATACGTCTATGATGGGTCAATCACAAGTGCATGGAATTTTTAGGTATTGTTGGAAGAACAGTTGTCTCCTTAAACAAAAGACTTTATTTTGGATCTTCTTATTTAATAGACTGAATACAAGAGATTTATTAGTGAGAAAGCATTTTCACTTGGAGAATCGAGGCTGTGTTTGTTGTCAAAGTAATGTCTTAGTAACACAAGATCACTTATTCTTTCTTTGTCCATTTGCTATTTCCTATTAGAGGAGAATTGGCATATCTTGGACTATGGAGGATAATTTGTGGAATATGTTATTAAGGGCCAAAACCCAATTTAAGGAAATTGAAGACTTCTATTGGGAAGTGGTGATCACAGCTCTATGGAATCTATGGAAAATTAGATATGAGATCATATTTCAAAATCAACCAAGAGCAGTAGCAGATTGCATGAAGAATTTTGTTTCTGATCTACACATTGTGTTATTTAGAATTAAACCAGATAAATACCCTGGTTTAAGTAGATAGATTAATCTTTTGTAATCTTGTTTTCTTGTATTGGTTTTCATTTGTAACTCTTTCATTATCTTCTTGATAATATATTTCTTTCAGTAGGGATTTCCTACTGTTCTCCTAAAAAAAACCTAAAAAGATGAATACACTTGTTCTTCATGGAATTCGATCTTGAAGTGCTTAATGATCAACTGTTCGATTGCGGTTTTTACTTACACACATCGCGCCGTGTGACCATGAACCGTGCTCGCGCAATGAAGTTTTTGGCGCCATTGCTGGGGAACAACGGTAATTTATCTTTTTAGATTAATTTTTATTGACATAAGTCAATCTCATTCTCAATCTTGCTTCTTTTTTCTTTTTCTTTTTATTATTTTTGTGCACCACTAACCTTTAAGGGAAGTAGTGAAAATTTGGATAGCTCAGATAAACCTATCAAAACAGCACGCCGACTTTGGTATGAGGCAATGCAGGTAAGATTGGAAGAAAATTCGCATCAAATTTTTGAAGAGATCAAAGAACAACAAACAATGGAGGACCAAAAGAGACTAAAGGATTGTGCAATCTCACTCAGCATGGGGTTGCAATCAAGTATTCTTAGACCACCAATTGAATCAAATAACTTTCAAATAAAACTTGCACTTTTGAATTTGGTTCAGCAAAATCAATTCAGTGGTCTTCTCGCTAAAGATCCATCTTTACATTTGCACATGTTTCTTGAGCATTCTAATACTTTCAAGATTCATGGAGTAACACACGATACACTTCGTTTGAGGCTCTTTCCTTTCTCACTATGCGAGAAGGCGAGGGCATGGCTATACACTCTTCCTCCTGTGTCAATCACTATATGGGATGAACTCTCATGAGATTTTCTTGGAAAGTTTTTCCCTCTTGCTAAAACTGTTCATATTCGCAGCTAGATTGCATCTTTTTCACAGTAGGTAGGTGAATCACTTTACGATGCTTGGGAACGGTACAATGATTTGTTGATCAAATGTCTGCATCATGGACTAGAAAAGTAGCTTGTAGTTCAGAAGTTTTATAGCGGGCTAAACAACAACGCACAAATGGCCTGATGAACAAAAGTGTTGATGAGGCATACGACCTCATCGAAGTTATAACTCAAAACTACACACAATGGGGAATCGAATGAGCTGCTCAACAAACTCTGACCAACAACATGGATCTAAGTGTAATGTCACAATTAGCCGAAAAGGTTGCACTTCTCACTGATAAATTAGTTATTCTTGGATCATTTGCTACTTCATCTGTTAATGCAATTACACCTGTATGTGACTGTGCGGTATATAAGGCCACTATGGCCATGAATGCCAATTTAACCCATCCATGAAGCAGGAAAAAGCTTTTCAAGGTATACAACAACGGCAAGATAATGCCTTTCCTAACTCTTATAACTCTGGGCAGCAGCAACTACACAAACAAAATCCCCCAGATCGGGCTCAAAGGCCATCGTACCAACAACAAAATCAGCAACATTATCGATCACCACACCAACGACAACCTGAGCAGTCGAACATGGATCGCATGCTAGAGAACTTTCTAGCAAATCCAGAGAGAGAAGATGTCCATGAGCCAAAAGATAGACTCCATATCAACTCACGTCCGCATGCTCGAGACTCAAATCACACTATTGATGAATTCTGCACTGAAAAATGATAACACTCTTCCTTCTCAGTCAATCAATCCTCGTAATTTTGAACAAATTAATTCTATAGCTTGTTCTAACCATCTTATTTCTAATGCAGTGATGTTAAGGAGTGGAACGAAGCCATCGGAACGAACACCACCAACCGAACCTTCCCCGGCAAGTGAAATAAAAGAAGTAACATTACCGCCGGCAGAGGATGACGACAAGGTCGCCGAACCAAAAGAAAAGGAAAGTGGAGAAAATCAAGCAACACATATTTATAATCCAACTCCATCTTTCCCGTGAAGGTACGTTAAAGTGAATCTTGATAAGCAATTTGAAAAATTTATGGAAATTTTGAAAAAGCTTAATGTCACTGTGCCTTTTACTGACTTGGTAAATCAAATGCCTTCTGACGAGGATTGACACCCGAGTCAGTTCAAATAAATGCACTGTTGGTTCAAGACAGATTCGAGCCAGACATGTGCCCGGCGGTGCGAACTCAAGTCATTTTAAGAAGCATTAGTCCGAGGTCGCAAGCTTTGCGCGATCAGGTCGCAAGCTTTGTGCGATCAGGTTGCGGGCTTTGTGCGATCAGACCGCAGGCTTCGCGCGGTCAGGAGTTCGTATGCTATACGCGAACAGAATATCAAGGATGTCGCACGGTCAGCCAACATCCCGCTGTCAGAGTACTTTTTGACCAGGGTACTTGGGGTCCATTTGTCCGGCTGCCCTTATGGCGAGAATATTTCAAGTATCCCGAAGATTCCTCCACGTGGAAGATCAACCGTCAGGAAGTTAATACACACAGTTATCCATGAATAACACGTGTTTAACCTACGTGGAGGTTATGAGCGGTTCTCCAAAAACCGCATCCAACCGTCCGAACAACTGTTTGATGCAGTTATGGCATGACACCCTTTCGACCAGTATAAAGGAATAGCAAAATGCATCGAACAGGGGGATCGGAGGATCAAAAAGATCGAACCATCTCGACCACTCAAACAGCCAAGTCTACAACCCAGATTAGATAATGTTTACAAGCCTCCGGGGGTTTCTTTCTGTACACTTACATAGGAAAAACCTTCGCCTGTGAAGGTCTTTTCCTGCCATCTTGTAAATCTTTATCACACATAGTGAAATCCCAACAGGACGTAGGGCTATTACTCCAACCATCGAGGGCCCGAACCTGTATAAACCTCTCTGTGCTCTTGTTCTCCATTTTTCTACATAACTTCCCGGAGGGTCATCTTGAAAGGTCTCGCTAATACAAATTTTGCATAAGTTCGGCTGAGGACTCCGAGTTCGAATCGTTGACAGTTGGCGCCCACCGTGGGGCCTTTCTCAAGGGGTCCTAATTTTTATCCAGAGGTTCGCTGAAACATGGCTGGAGCATATGATTCCGAGAATGATTTCGATCTCGAGGATTATGCTCACATTCCAATGCCTTCTCCAAGTGATCCTGTTCCGATGGAGGAGGTTGAAGGCCAGAATCTTCCAGAGGTGGAATCGTCTCTCCAGGTGATGTCCATCGACCAGGGGGCATCTAGAGCAAGGTCAGAACCCACGGAGGTTCTTAATGTGCTAGAGGATGAATCCGGTCCGTCATACGACCCTACTGAGGGGAAGGATGATATCGACCTGGAAATCAGCCCGGGGAGATTCGACCCTGATAACCTTCACCGTCTCTTTGATTTCGAGTCCGACACGGAACAAACCGAGATGTTTTCTCCATTGGCTACCTCTCTCCCTAGACAGTTTGCTGCCTTGTCGGAGGAGACTCCCGATCAACAGGCTGCTAGGGAAGAGCGAGATCGCAAACAGAAGGAGGATCAAGATCTCGAGCAACAAAACAATGAACTACGCAGAACTGCCCTAGAGGCTCTTCAAGATGCGCAGGCTC
The DNA here is from genome assembly GCA_019359835.1 of Pharus latifolius. Taxonomy (NCBI): domain Eukaryota; kingdom Viridiplantae; phylum Streptophyta; class Magnoliopsida; order Poales; family Poaceae; genus Pharus; species Pharus latifolius. The sequence continues at coordinate 68,253,527 of CM033321.1, read as the reverse complement.
GTTACGATGCTGCTCCGAGTTCTTCTCGTCGGTCACGTGGTCGCAAACGTGACCAGACCCCTTCTTTGCCACCAGAGCGTTTCCCAGTGGACGAAGAAACACTGACACCTGGTGCCCCTAGGAGAAGCACCCATGGTCGACTGCGATCTATCGCGGAAGTCATGCGTAACTTTCCTCCTACGGTCACAGATGCGCAGAAACCAGCCTTTTTTAGGATCCTGGCGGAAAGACTTGATGAGGTCACGTCTGAGGCGACCCCAACGGCCTCTTCCCGCTCGGTAACATGTTCCCGTGAACGAGAGTGCCTCCACTCCGGTTCTGGCCGGCGAAGTTACCCACCGCCCGTACTGTCCCAACAGGACAAGTACCGGTGAACGCAGGATCCTCGTAGTAGGGATCGGATTCCTGTTCACTCTCGTTTGGGACCGCGACTAACTTCACCGTTGCGTGAGGCCACCCGTAACCCGGTCGAGAGTCACAGGGCAGTTCACGGTCCCTACGTCGGTTGTAAAGTTTTCTCGCCCGGCCTACGAGCGGTCGTTTGGCCTGATAAGTTTCGACCAGGGGCCATTGAAAGGTTTGATGGAACTCAGAACCCATCCGAGTTCCTTCAAATCTATATTACTGCCATCCAAGCGGCGGGGGGCGATGACAAGGTCATGGCCAACTACCTGCCAACTGTCCTCGCAGGACCAGCTAGAACCTGGCTGTTTAACCAGCCCGAAGGTTCCATTTATAATTGGGAAATGCTGTGCGATGCTATTCTCAGCAATTTCCAAAATTGTTACCAAAAGCCGGGTAAAGAGGACGATCTTCATTGGCTATGACAAACTTCGACCGAGACTCTTCGGCAGTTTGTCAAAAGATTTGTCGGGGTGAGGAATACCATCCCGAACATATCCGATGGCTCCGTTATTAGGGCATTTAAGCATGCCGTTCGATACCGAAGATTTACCGAAGATTTGCTTATCCACCCTCCTCGATCAGTGGCTGATCTGTTCGACATGGCCGATCGATACTCTGATGCAGCCGAAGCAGTTGAATGGAACCGGATGGTCGACAAGGGTGACCTACCACTTCAACCAGGCTTCAAGGACTCTAGGAAAGAAGATTCAAGCAAGAAGCCGGAATCTTCGTCAGGTGGGAAGTCAAAAAAGTCGAAGAGGAACCGCTCTGGACAATACCGCGAGGTCGCAGTCGCAGAGAAGCCACCTTCGACCAAAGGTAACAAGCCTTCATTTAAAAATAAAACTGCCTCTGGTGGTCGGAGTGTCGATGATACCGGCCTAGACCGTCTCGCAATAGAATGAGGACGATGCAGTAGGCGAGTATTCTAGTCGTTCTTTCCACAAGGACTAGAGAAGCAAAACGTGAAGAACTAGACTGAATCAAATGAATAAGAAACTAAAACAGATGAAAGGAAGAAAGATGTCAGAAGAAAGAGAGAGAAAGAAAGAGGTGATCGCCTCAACAAACGACCTGTGCTAAATCTATACATACGTTCGTGAGTACATGCGATAGAACCACTATCGTTTAGTAGTCTCACAATAGCATGGCGAAAACAACTAACACAAGTGGGCTGTCGATGAAATCAACGAACAAATGCATGATGAAATAGCACATAACGTACTTCAACTCCTCTTAACAGCCGTCCCCAAGCAAGCACAAGTAAAAATCCATAGCTCGACACTATCAACAAAAACAATGCAAATCCAAGTTCGCGGCTATCCATGAACAAACAGATGTCAAGAACAAAAGCTCAAATCAGCTCGAATCATCTCAAACAGTAAAATGGATTCAATTGCAACCAATGGAATTCAGCCTCAGGACTTTGATTCATCAACTATGAGCAAAGAACAATTACAGATTTTAAAACCTTTCAATTCAGTCCAAAGACTAAGAATTAATCCGTCAAATTTCAGTTCAGGTATTTGAAGCAACAGGGTATTGATACCAACAAAAATTAACCATAAACTCAGAGAGGAAAGCAATTCGATATAGTTCAAAATTCAGCTTCAATTCAATGCAATTTAAAGTTCATCTATGCAGTGCAATATATAACAGAAATGATGGTTCCCAGATGAAATCACCTGATCTCCATCAACACAGAAAACGATCAAGACAGCACATAATCACATCAATTACACCGTAGACTACATTGAAGATTATTCTCATTTCAAATCTGGAGTAGCCTCTCATTCAAGTCATAGAAACATCAACAGATTCACAATTTCAGTTTAGTTCAACCAATAAGCACTCAACAAATACAACACAAAACAATGCCAATTTCATTGCAGAAAGTTCTAATTAACCTGAAGAAATAAAAGTGCAGTTGGATGGCGAATCATTCAGAATTCAAGTTGTGCTTCTCATATTCAAATTGGTTCTTTACAGGCATTCATCATCTCATACATGCATTGGTCATACTCATCAGTTCATAGGACTCAAGAACAGGAGAAGGGTGAAAAGAATTGAACCAGAAATGATGGCTGCTGGAGTAACTGGAGAAGTGGTCGAAGTAGATGGCCGCGGTCGAGGGAGTTGCTGCGGTCGAAGGAGCTGCAGCCGTGTCGAGGAAGAAGGCGCCCGTGGAGTTGGTGCACGGCGAAGGTCGGAGATGGCAGATCCGGCCGGATCTAGCGTGCGGCGGCGCGAGGGTGTGGAACAAGGCGGCGCGAGGGCGTGGCGGGGACGAGGATCAGCGGTGGCGTGCTGTGGAGGCGCGGTGCGGTGGAGCGGCGCCGGTGGAGGTGAACAACGGCGCTGGAGGGCGGCGGCTTGGGCGGCTGGAGTCACGCGGAGGCTGTGGAGGCGGCACGGCGCAGGAGGTGGTGGCGCCGCTTGTGGGCGCTGAGGAGGCGGCGCAGCAATGGATCAGCGGCGCTGTGGAGATCCGGTGGCGATGACGCGAAGAAGAGGCGCGGCGCGGAGGCCGGAGGCGCGTCGCAGCAGATCTGGGCGGCGCGATGTAGCGCAGGGGACGGCCGTGTTGCGGATCTGGTGGTGGAGCTTGTAGTGATGAAATGGAGAAGATGAAAACAAGAAAAAGGAAGAAGAAGGGGAGAAAGGGGAATGGAGCACCGCCGGCGTATGGCCCGGCCACCGGCGGCGAGGTGGAGGGAGGTGTGGAAGAGTGATTTGGGGAAGAAGAAGAAAGGAGTGAAAAAAAATAAATGCCGGCTAGGGTTAAAACCCCAATTTGGCATTTTTACACTTAAGTCCCTGGGTTTTTCAGAAATTGCAGAAAGGACCTGGTGGCTAGGGTTTGGGGTTCTGGGCCCCTGGAGACTCCAATTTCGGTGCGGTCAGATCCTATGCGTTCGAGAGAATGCGCACTTTCATCAGGAATCGTCCGATGGCCAGATTAAGTCGAGGACGCGCATCCGCTAGCCGAAAATCCATCCAATCCTCGTTGACCTGCGATAAAAATTGGAAAAACAAGTAATCCGGTCGATTTGGCGACAAATCTGGAATAATCTAGACATATGCCGAGGTTAATGACTGATATGCGCAAAAATCATGGGGAAAATATACAGAAATATAAGACGAATCAAGTAAATATGTAGACGACTTGGTTGTAAAAAGTACCAAGAGATTGTCGCATTTGGACGATCTCGCTAAAACCTTCTGTAATTTGAATCGCTTTGGAATAAAATTAAACCCGGAGAAATGTTCTTTCAGGGTTTCTTCAGGAAAACTTCTTGGTTTCCTTGTGTGTTCCAGGGGCATTGAAGTTAATCCTGAGAAAATCAGGGCCATTGAACAAATGAGATCGCCCTCGACCATGAAGGATGTTCAACGCCTGGCTGGTCGCATGGCGGCTTTAAGTCATTTCATATGGCGACTAGGCGAAAGGGGATTGCCTTTCTTCAAAGCCTTGCAAAAGCATCACAATTTTACATGGTCGGATGAGGCTGAAAAAGCGTTTCAGGAGGTGAAGACATATCTATCCAGTCCGCCAGTATTGGTGTCTCCCGACAAAGGAGAACCATTGCTCCTTTATTTGGCGGCCACACCGCACGCGGTCAGCGCCGTTCTGATCGCGGATAGGGAAGGAATACACAGACCCGTCTACTATGTGAGCGAGGTACTTCATGGTCCTAAGGAGCGTTACCCTGAGGTCCAGAAGATACTTTACGCGCTACTGATGGCTTCCCGTAAGCTACGACACTACTTCCAAGCGCACAAGATCACAGTACCTTCCTCTTTTCCTTTGGGGAATATTGTCCGAAACCCAGAGAAATCTGGTCGAATCGCCAAATGGGCGGTCGAACTCGATGCCTTCGAGATCCATTTCACGCCCCGCACGGCTGTTAAGTCTCAGGTTTTGGCCGACTTTGTGGTCGAATGGACCAACCCTGAGCCACCCGTGCAGATGCCAGAGGAATTGGAGTGCCCCGATTACTGGACAATGTACTTTGACGGCTCCCGTAATTTTCAACACTTGGGGGCTGGAGTGGTCTTAGTTACGCCTCAGGGCGAATAGCTTAAGTATGTCATCCAACTACACTTTGTTGCGACCAACAACGCAGCAGAGTATGAAGGTCTTCTTGTAGGGCTCCGGGCAGCAAAATTCCTCGAAGTCCGTCGATTAGTGGTGAGGGGAGACTCACAGCTGGTCGTAAACCAGGTAAACAAGGAGTACAGCACCTCCGATGAGACAATAGATCATTACCTGGGGGAAGTGAGGAAATTGGAAAAACACTTCAGTCATTTCGAAGTCCAATATATCCCGCGAAAGGACAACATTCTCGCAGACCAATTATCCAAAATTGGATCCTCACGTACATCCGCTCCGGCAGGAGTGTTCATTGAACACTTGGACCGTCCTTCGATCATGACTTCGGTTGAGGATGATCCGGTAATAGCATCCGTTACCAACCTCGGTCAGGAACAGGATTGGACTCATCCATTGAGAGTCTATCTTGAACATGGGACCCTACCCGAGGACGAAACCGAAAGCGATCGGTTAATTCAAAAAGTGCGTATGTACAAGCTCATAGATGGGGTTCTGTACAGAAAGGGTACTCAAGGAGTATTCATGCGTTGCATATCTCAGGAGGAAGGAAAATCCCTCTTGAAAGAGATACATGACGGTGTATGTGGTGCACACGCGTCATATCGGACACTGGTCGGAAAAGCTTTTCGGCAAGGATTCTACTGGCTTTCGGCACTTGATGATGCCAAGCACATGGTCAAAAAGTGTCCTCAGTGTCAGTTCCACGCGAGACAGGTTCATCAACCTGCCTATGCGTTACAGACCATTCCCCTCGCATGGCATTTCGTGGTTTGGGGAATGGATATTGTCGGTCCTATGCCACAAGCTGTCAACGGGTACAAGTTTCTGTTCGTAGCCATTGACACGTTTACAAAGTGGATCGAGGCCGAACCGGTACGAAATATTACCGCATCAGCAGCACAAAAGTTCTTTCACAAGAACATTGTGGCTCGATTTGGTGTTCCAAACCGTCTTATCACCGACAATGGTCCCCAGTTCGCTAGTGGTCTTTTCCTAGACTATTGCGACCAAATCGGAACTAAAGTGTGCTTTGCTTCTGTGGTGCATCCACAAAGCAATGGTGCTGTAGAACGGGCCAATGGGCAGATACTACAAGGCATCAAGAAACGTGTTTTTGATCGCCTTAAGAGTCGCTCAGGGGCTTGGGCAGACGAGCTCTATACCGTTCTATGGGCACTACGAACTACTTCTAGTCGAACCACCGGTGAGACACCCTTCCATCTGGTCTATGGGGCCAAGGCTGTATTGCCTATGGAAGTCAGTATTGGGTCTATTCGGACAGAACAATTCGAACAGGTTAATCAGTCCGAACAACGGTCACAAGATCTCATCCTCTTAGAAGAAAGGCGTGATCGCGCTTTGGTCAAGTCCGCGGCATACTTGCAAGCTTTGCGCAAGTATCACAGTAAAAGGGTGCGACCACGTAGTCTTCACGTGGGCGACCTGGTCTTATGAAAAATCCAAGATCAGTCTAATCGCAACAAATTCTCCCCGAAGTGGGAAGGCCCTTACACCGTTGTCTCGGTACCGCTACCAGGATCCGCGTGGTTAGCTATGGAGGATGGTCGAATTTTGTCCAATACTTGGAACATCGATCAACTTCGCAAGTTCTACGTGTAAGTACTCAACCCCTTTTCCTGTTCAATTAGCATTTTTTCATATTATGTATTGCTTTCATACGATGAATATTTTCCTTTATGCCCATCCACTGCGAATTCGGCTCGGGGGCTGGTCGCCCGCGGTTAGGTCATTACAATGTCCTAGTCGGATTCGCTGGCCGATCTCATAACCACTTTCAGATAAGTCACTCCTAAATAAGCCGTTTCTCAACGCACACGGGGCTTTCTGGCAAGTCTTTGGTTATCTGAGTGGCTGCTGGTTTGCAAACAGGGCTAGGCATTATAGTGATCTAATTGTTGATTCGATCACTCACCCTTGGTCGTTATATTCACTTTTCTCCTGTGTTTGTAATACTAAGTCTTCAGTATCTACAATCACAGGCGGGGGCTAGGGGGATATGTTTATAATATGAAACGACATAAAACAAAAATATATTCATTTTCAAAAATTTTCAAAAATGAATTTTCGTGTGCATTGCATTGTATACAACTGTTTCTGTACAGGCATAGGGATCATTCGATCCCGAGCTCAGTCAGGAGCTTATCTACAAGGGGATTAATCTCCTCCATGACAGCCTCTAGTTGCTCTTCACTCTCGACCTCAACCGGTCCCACCAATGGATTCAGATCTGCATCTGGGCCATGGTGAAGACGAACCCGGCTGAGGACAGTGGAACCGGCTGACCGAACTCTGGTTCTGATCGCCTCTGCTCGTCGCTGAGTATCCTCAGGGAGATACTCGAGAAGTGACTCCGCTTGGGCCATGACTAGCGCATACCAGTCATCTTGGCTGAGATTGTCTCTTGTGATTTCGACCACATCAGCCTTCAGAAGATGAGCCACTGTCTTCAGTTTTTCGAAGACTGAACGGCTCAGCTTTCCAATTGCCTTTTTGGAGGTTTGGATAGAATCCTGGAGGAGTTTATTATCCTGGCTGAGTTGCTTTATTTGACCAGATTGCGCTGCAACGAGAAAAAATATTACTCACAGGTTATGAGGACAAGTCTTCCTAATCAGGAATCGACTTACCAGCAAGTTGTGACCGCAGTTTGTTGTTTTCGATCTCTTGGTTCCTAGCCACTGAGAGCGAATGAAGCTTAACTGTGGCCACTTCTTTGTCCAACAATGCCACCTTTCTATAGTAAAATAGAAGGGGTGGTCATAACCAATTGATATTTTTTACAAGTTGAGGAGTAATGGTCCTCACCTGCGCAAGCTGTCTCGTTCTCTTTGTATGGCCTCCATGCCTGCCAGCGTAGCACGCGATTGGGCCATCATCCGGGATAGTTCCTGCGATGCAAAAAGGGGAGTTAAAGGTGTCCTATGTATAATTCAGGCACCTAGAGAGAGGTTCATCATACCTTCATAAACTCCTGTATTGAGGCATCTCCCGGACTAACGGGAAGACTCGTTGAAGGTCCGAGGGTGCCTACAGCAGGGGCGGGAGATGGGAGTGCCTGCTGGGCACTGCCTCCGGTCGCCATCGGTTGTGACTGGGTCCTTGCGCCTGTTTCTCCTCTCACGGCCTGGACGGTTTCCTGGACCAAGGGGACGGAGCGCTCCTCACTGGAGGCTCCTGCACCAACAGCGACTTCAACCCTTCCCGAAGTGGTTGAAGGGCTGGGTGCTGTTTCTTTTCGCCTGACAAAGGGAAAGGAGAACCAAATGATCACAATTCGTGATCATCATTTCTAATACAACCAGGATAAAGGTTCTTACCTTATTTGAAATCCCATTAGCCTTTGAGATTTCAGGGAAGGTTCCCCTTGAGAAAGGGGACGATTGTCATCTGTCCTGATCTTCCTCTTGGAGAACAAGGCATCTCCCCCCTGGGTATGTTCTTCTGTGAGCACATTTCTAGGGGAAGATGAAGATGAATGAGAAGAATCCTTACCTGGGCAATCGGTCCTGTTGGCGGGGTGGCATCCGAAGGCCTCGATGGCTCTAGGACTCCTGGGGCCAGCACCTCATGTGCAACCACCTCCACTCTTGTCTGCGGAGGTGGAGGATTTTCCTCCCTGGGACTCACAGGAGTCGCAGGGGGAAGCTCTTCTCCCTGCATAAGCGTTAACTCATCAAACGCACAGAGGGAATTGGTGAAAACAAGACCGTGAGAGAATCTTACCACGTTCGTCCCTTCGACCAGGGAAGTAGAGGCGACTGGCTCTGAAGCTTCAGGAGCCAGGGGATCATCCGCGACCACAAGGCTTTCGGTGGCCGCAGGGTCTGCTACAACCGCCTTTGTAGCGGCCGATGTTTCGGTGGAATGAGTTGGAGCATCACCGGATGGAGAGCCTGCAATATTCCTCCTCCGGTGAACTAGAAGGACTTCATCGTCTTCCTCCTCCTCGCTCCCCTCTCCCTGTACAACGAAGAAGTAATTCCAGTTCGCACCTGGAAGGTTTGGAAGGACATGATATCTTACCGCAGTTTTTCTGGCAGTAGGAGGAACGCTTCGTGAAGACCCTTCCCCAAGATTTAGCCTTGCTTTCTTGGGGGCAGGATTCCTCGTCCTAGGTCTCGAGGAGACCTTCTTCACGTATTTCGTCGTTGGCTTCCCCAGGGAACCGACGTTCTTGCTGGGAAGCGTCGCCTCGGCGAACCTCCCTAGAAGCTGTTCTCATTCCAATAGAATTAGTGCTGGACATACATGAGACCTACAAAACAGAGGCCAAGTGGGAAATGTACCTTTCGGCGCTCCTGTTTGAGGTCGTCGCCGGCGTGGATCAAGCTTTGGGGATGAGGCGATCCCCTGGGGCCATCTACCTCGGCGTTGTACGCCCAGAGAAGGTAGTTAGTCCGCCGCTCAATCTCGGCAGAGGATAGGACTGTTCCCAGACATGAATCAAATCAATGCATTTCAGAAATGACAAAAGGATTTCAGTGTCAGAAATGAATACCTTCATTGTAGTCCAGGGTGCTGTCTGCCATGGACTTAATCTCCCAAGTCGGATGAGCCCTTTCACGCAGGGGGCTCACCCGGTTCTTCACAAAGTCTCGGATGACGTCCCGTGCTGTCAATCCTTCTTCGACTAAGTGAAGAATCACCTCGGCGTGCTTCATGAACTCCGAGTTCATCGCCGGGAGAGTGTCCAACTCGCTCGGCTTCTCCGGCCGCGAGTTTTCAAACCACAACCCGCTCTCGGTTGGCGGGGTGCAGTAAAACCATTTCTGGTGCCACCCGTGCACCGAGTCTCTTAAGGGTGGAAAGGGATACTCCATTTTATCCCTTAGCCGGAAATAAATACATCCGGCGGCGTTGGTGCTCTTCGACCACGCCGAAAAATAAAATCGCCGGAAGAGATCCACGCTGGGATACACTCCGACGAATGCCTCGCACAGGTGTTGAAATACTGCCAATATCAACATTGCATTGGGGTGGAGATTGATTAACTCCAACCCATAGTGCTCGAGGATATCCTTCAGGAACCGACTCTCGGGGAATCGGAACCCGCAGCGCAAATACTCCTCGAAAACCACCAACTCGCCCTCTCGGACGGTTGGGGTTTCTTGATCCTTCTCCGCAGGCCACCATTTGATTAGCAGCCGCGGAGGAAGAATCTCTTCCTTCTCCAATGCCAGTAAATTTTCCTCAGAATGATGGATGGATCGGCTCCAAGACGCCAATTTTTTTGGAAAGTTAAAGGAAAAGGTGGCGACTTTTGGAAGACGAAGGCTGAGAAGAACGAGGGTTTTGTGCGGCGGAAATGCTGAGGGTTTTTGGCTGAGTGGCTTCTTCAGGAAGACTCCTGCTCCTTTTATAGACCCGAGGAGACGCATTAATGTGAGTAACGTTCTATTCAAATGTTCCACTGAGTATTTTATTCATTCATTTCCCATAATGGATACTGTCTCTGGCGGACCCGTTAAAGTGTTCAAGCATTGGATCTAAAACAAAAAGACTTCTTTGTTTCAGAGACTGAAAGTGCAAAAGGCCTGAAAAGTTTTCAGTACTTTTCAGAGGACGTTTTCCCTTTATATGCTTTGGACATTTTCATAAAAAAATCATACGACTCAATTTTTGGACGTATGGATGTATTTTGACCGGGTTGTGGTGTGATCGAGACCATACTTTTGATTAAGCTCCGATTCTAATCGAAGTAACGGTCTGATCGAGTCCTAATTTTGGTCGCAGTATATTTCAGTTCTAACCATGGTTTTGAGTCTGATCGCGGTATCAGAGCTGGTCGCGGTACTTTTATAAAAGTATGATTCTGATCGCAGAACTGAAATTTTCCTGTGTATGGATGGTCACGAAGGCATTACTCATGACCATATATTCACACAGAAGATGCAAAGAATATTTATATGAAGAAAGAGATTTTATTTTTTGCATTCTTTACATACAAAAGGGATACCGGCGACCAGAGCGTCGACCTGATCCAAAAGAAGTTTACAAAGTTCTCCTAGGGACATATTGTTGTCAGTAGGATCTACACTGACAACCCCAAGAGAACTAGCAACTAACCTAAGCCTATCTATATCATCCCTAACGAGAGATACACTACTGTTCCTAATCAAATCAGAGAGTTCCCGCTGTTGCTGAGCGTGGTCCCTCTCTCGACGGAACTGGTGCGCCTCTTCACGGGATTGTTCAAAACATTCTGCTAGGTGCAGAATTGCCGAAGACATTTCTTTGGTCTTCTTCTCCAGGGCATTCTTCTCCTCCAGAAGATTATGTCCGGAAGGAAGAAACGGAGCAGCAGAAGGCTGATCACTGGGGCCTCCAATTCCCTACATTTGCAAAAGTTAGTAGTGCAAACTATAACTATCAGCAAAAGGGGAGGAGGATTATTACCTGTCCCTGTTCATGACACGTTGATGTAGCCATCCTGGGAAGTTGATCATCCGATAAAACCGGATGATCACCAGATGGAGGAAGTACAACCTTCCCACCAGAAGATGGCCTCCCCAACACAAATTGAGGATTTTCTGGCCGAATAGTCACTGCTTGCTGGCCAGAAAATTGATCACCCAAACAAAAGCAAGGAGTGCTAGAGAAGAAAGCTGAAGGAAGAAAAGATGATTGCTCATCTTCTACCTTTGCTCTAATGGAAGATCCTTCGTCAACCTTGGATTTCTTCCTTGAAGGAGATGGATCTTCAGACATTTGGGGCTCCTGCTTGAGAACTTCCTCTTCATCACTTTCAATCTCGATAATGTTGTGATCTGCCATCGGGAAGTATATGAAGAGAAGGATGAAGGTGATTTTAGAAAGGATTTAACCGTGAGAAGAAATTGTGAAGCTTTACAAAATGAAAGACCCGGTATTTATAACCGCCAAGGTGACGGTTCACATTCTAAGTGCCTCGGGTTCTTAAAAAGTATTTACAATTTCACCTCGGGTTAAAAAATATTTCAACAGCGCCATCATTACCTGTCACACAATACCCAGAGCCCGTCTCGGGGAACCAACCGACCTACTTAGTGCGCTACTAAGTGGAAGATTTGAAGAGTCGGGTTAATAATCCGATGTATTTCTTTAAATTTAAAGTGAACACGTCCCTTCGTTTTCTTTAAATTTGGGGGCTAGCTGATGAGGATTGACACCCGAGTCAGTTCAAATAAATGCACTGTTGGTTCAAGACAGATTCGAGCCAGACATGTGCCCGGCGGTGCAAACCCAAGTCATTTTAAGAAGCATTAGTCCGAGGTCGCAAGCTTTGCGCGATCAGGTCGCAGGCTTTGTGCGATCAGGTTGTGGGCTTTGCGCGATCAGACCGCAGGCTTCGCGCGGTCAGGAGTTCGTATGCTATACGCGAACAGAATATCAAGGATGTCGCGCAGTCAGCCAACATCCCGTGGTTAGAGTACTTTTTGACCAGGGTACTTGGGGTTCATTTGTCCGGCTGCCCCTATGGCAAGAATATTCCAAGTATCCCGAAGATTCCTCCACGTGGAAGATCAATCGTCAGGAAGTTAATACACGCAGTTATCCATGAATAACACGTGTTTAACCTACGTGGAGGTTATGAGCGGTTCTCCAAAAACCGCATCCAACCGTCCGAACAACTGTTTGATGCAGTTATGGCATGACACCCTTTCGACCAGTATAAAGGAATGGCAAAATGCATCGAACAGGGGGATCGGAGGATCGAAAAGATCAAACCATCTCGACCACTCAAACAGCCAAGTCTACAACCTAGATTAGATAATGTTTACAAGCCTCCTGGGGTTTCTTTCTGTACACTTACATAGGAAAAACCTTCGCCTGTGAAGGTCTTTTCCTGCCATCTTGTAAATCTTTATCACACATAGTGAAATCCCAACAGGACGTAGGGCTATTACACCCACCATCGAGGGCCCGAACCTGTATAAACCTCTCTGTGCTCTTGTTCTCCATTTTTCTACACACCTTCCCGGAGGGTCATCTTGAAAGGTCTCGCTAATACAAATTTTGCATAAGTTCGGCTGAGGACTCCGAGTTCGAATCGTCGACACCTTCTTATGGAAAATTCTTAAAAGATATACTTACTAAAAAGAGGGATTTGAGTAAATTACAAATTGTTGTTTTGACTGACAATTGTAGTGCTTTGATTCAGAAAAGGATGTCGGCAAAGCTGCAGGATCAAGAGGGCTTCTCCATCCCTTGTAACATAGGTACGGTACATATCAATTGAGCTCTTTGCAATCTAGGTGTGAGCGTTAGTGTGATGCCTCTTACCATCGCACAACGTTTGAGCATGGGTGAGATCAAGCCTATACGCATGGTTCTACAACTTGCCGATCGCTTGGTAAAGCATCAGGAAGGAATCCTGTAAGATGTGCCTCTTCAAGTCGGTAAATTTTATCTTCTAGTTGATTTTGTCATTCTTGATATGGATGAAGATGTTGCTATACCAATTATATTGGAACGACCAATGCTCTAGACAGCAGGTTCCCTCATTGATGACCTTGTTAAGTTCCCTATGTATAAGGAAACACTTTGCAGCGTGGATGATCTAGAAGAAGTCTTCGAAGAGGAGTCACCACTTCAACTCACTTTGGAAGAAGGAATGGATGAAATTCTTGACAACAAAAAATGGACAGCAGCGAAGAAGATGAACAAAACAAAGATGAACCAATACAAGAACCATCCAAAGAGGACATCTCTGACTCCGATGTCACAGGTAACGAAAAGGTAAGTAAACCTACACTTAAAACTCTTACTTCCTTGCTGAAATATGTATTTTTGGATGATTGTGAGATGCAACTTGTTATTGTTAATGCAAACTTGACCAATTCGCAACTAGAAAAATTGATTTCTTTACTTTGTGTATATGATGGCCATCTTTTCAGATTTAATTGAAGAAATAATGGAAGTCTTCATGGATGATTTTAGCATTTATGGTTCCCCTTTCGATGCTTGTCTACATAATCATGCTCGAGTCTTATGCAGGTGCGAAGAAGTTAACCTTGTGCTTAATTGGGAAAAGTGCCAATTCATGGTTCAAGAAGGTGTGGTACTTGGCCACGTAATTTCTGAACGAGGGATTAAAGTTAACAAGGAAAACATCGACATCATAGTGAGTCTTCCACCACCAACCAACGTGAAGGGCATACGCAATTTCTTGGGACTTGCAAGTTTTACCGTCATTTCATTAAACATTTTTCCAAAACTGCTAAACCTCTCACTTAATTGTTTGGTAAAGTTGTGCCTTTTGATTTTGATGAAAAATATCTTGATGCCTTTAATCAATTGAAACATACATTAACTACTACTCCCATCATACAACCTCCAAATTGGAATGAACCTTTTGAATTGATGTGTGATGCTAGTGATTATGCAATTGGCGTTGTTTTAGGGCAAAGAACAAATAAAGTTTTACATGCTATATAATATGTAAGCAAAACTTTGAATGATGCTCAATGTAATTACACTACAACTGAAAAAGAATTTCTTGCTGTAGTATATGTCCTAGATAAATTTTGTCCATATTTGATTGGTTCAAAAGTCATTGTGTATACTGATCATGCTGCTCTTAAGTATCTTTTGACCAAGATAGAAACCAAGCCACGACTCACACGATGGATCTTACTGTTGTAGGAATTTGATTTGGAAATCAAAGATAAGAAAGGTGCTGAGAATGTCATCACCGATCAATTTTCATGACTCCTCACTGACACCGCCGACGTTCACATCAATGATTCTTTACCCGATGAGCACCTTTACTTGATTCAACAAGAACCATGGTATGCTGATTATGCAAATTATTTATTTAACCATGAACTTCCTCCAGGGTTGACACATAGACAACACAAGTGCTTCCTCCATGACATCCAACGCTACTACTGGGACGATCCAAACCTTTTTAAAAAGGGAGTTGACAACAATGCAGCCCTACCATGAGATCCAAAGTGTTGTTGAACACTGTCATTCATCTCCATGTGGTGGACACACCAAAGCTTCAAAAACAGCAACAAAGGTATTGCAATTAGGTTTGTTTTGGTCTTCTTTATTTAAAGATGCTTATAACTTTGTGCAAAAATGTGATCCTTGCCAACGTTCTGGAAATATCAGTAAAAGACATGAAATGCTCTTAACAAACATTCTCAAAATTAAACTTTTTGATATATTGGGAGTAGATTATATGGGACCTTTTCCATCTTCTTTGGACAACTCCTACATCTTAGTTGCAGTTGATTATGTTTAAGGCTGTTGCAACACCGACAAATGAATCAAAACATGCGATTAAACTTTTCAAAACAGTCATCTTTCCTCGATTTGGTGTATCACGAGCAGTAATTAATGATGGCGGTGCGCATTTCACTAATTACCAACTTCAGAAATTGTTGATGAAATATGGAGTTATTCATAAAATTGGCCTTGCATATTGACGCAGATTATTACCCGAGTTAAAATGCCCATGCCTTTCCATGGTCGCACATACCGCTCCATGGTCGCACATACTGCTCCATGGTTGCACATGTCGTTCCATGGTCACACATGCCTTTCTATGGTTGCAGAAAGCCACAAACTATCTAACATTACGTTTCCATGGTCACAAAGACCAAGGAAAGAGATAATGGGATGATCCAAGGATATTCTGGATATAACCCATCAAGGTTGTTTAATTTCCATAATTTTAATAGCTACGGAACTCTATAGTCTCAATGCTTATTGTCGTAGAGTCCATGGTCTCATATTGTATTACCTGCAAGTATTATGGTCGCGGAGACATTTGCCCGCGATCATCCCATTCCCCAGAGACAAAACCAAATACCAATACATGGTCGCAGACGATGCATGACCTATACAATGATCTAGAAAATATAGTTAAGTTACCATCCACAATAACCGTTCCTTGATCCTTATGATTATTCCTAAAATAATCATAAGTCCTTGACAAAAAAACCATCGAAGAAGATAAGGATGGATGTGCAATTTCTATAACTGCATGTTATAGACTGGCAAACAGCAACCAACTACAACCAATAGCAACCGCTATACAACAGTTGTTGACAATCGCCAGGCATCTCTTTGATGAAGTAACTGACATCCTTTCTACAGATATAAAAAGACCTTTACGGGAAGAGTTCAAGGAAAAAAGGAAAAAACAAAGCAATAAAGAACTAGACAATACATTCTCTTTATAATCCTTTATGCTCATAGTGAAAAACCAAAAGGAGTAGGGTTATTACTCAAGTTTTGAGGGCCCCTACCTCTATAAATATTTGTGTCTTTAGATCCATACTTACAATGATTTCTCTGGTGGTTGTATGGATTGTGTCCCTACTAAACAAACTAAATTCGTGTAAGTTTGACAAGGAACCCTGGTTCCAATCATCGACAGCTGGCATCGACCATGGGGAACTATAAAGACATTTTCTGATTCACCAATGTTCATTGAATTCATGGATCCTTTCCCTTGTTTACATGATTTTGAGACGATTTCGATCTCAAGGATTATGTTGACATCATGGATGAGGACAACGTCCACATCAATGGTGACAATGCTACCCTTGAAGGCTTATCCTGAGGAAGAATCATCTCTAGTTCCAGTCACATTAATCGACCTAGAACCTAAAAAAATGATTTCCTCGCCTTCTGTGAGTTTTGCCACATTCGAGGGCAAGTACGTGCCACAACCCGTTGTCCCAAACAATACGAGAGATGAAGACCTTGAATTTAGTCTGGAGAATTTTGCTCCGGATAATTTAAAGTCTATATTTGATTTCGAGTTTGACTCAGACAAAGAAGAGATGCTTTGTCCTTCTGCAACTTCTGCTCCAAGGGAAGTTGCTACACTTTCTGAGAAAACCCCTGAGCAATGCATTGCCAGGGAAGAAGATGAATGCAAATGGAAAGAAGATGAAGTGCGCGAACAGCGAGATGCCGAGGTTCACAAGGTCGCAGAGGAAGCTCTACGTCTTGCACAAGCTCTCCATGATACCGCCACTCGCGACCTTGGTCCAGGAACTTCTCGCCAGTGACATCTTGATGGTCGTAGACGTGATCAGACGCCGCTTTCAGCTCCGGAGTATTCCCCAACGGCTGAAGCGACAATGGTAAAAACTCCTCTTGTACCAAGAAGGAGTACACAGGATCATATCCGCGTGATTGCAGATGACTTCGCAATCCTCCCTCAAGCCTCGCGAATGATGATGGGGCAACATTTGCAAGGGTGCTTGTAGATAACCTTGACGGAGTTGCGTCAGATATAACTCCAATAGCATCATCCCATTCGACAACTTATTCTCGAGAGCGGGATAGTTTTTGCCAAAGCCAGGGATGACATAACCTTCTACACACCCGACATGACAAAGCCAGATGAACTGGTACTTCTCGCGACCGTAATCGTGAACCAGTGAACTCACGCTTGGGGCCACGTCGCAAATTTCATCAGGCTAACTCTTTCCATGAGCATGATTATAGTTGCAATGATTGACAACCACGTGTTTCATACGTGGGTTGTAGGGCTTTCTCACCAGGGCTATGAAATGTGGTCTGGCCTGATAAGTTTAAGCTTGGCATAATCGAGAGATTTGATGGTACTCAAAATCCATCTGAATTTCTCCATATTTATGTCACTACCATTCTAGCGGCAAGAAGAAATGAACGGTTTATGGAAAATTATGTACCAACGGTTCTTGAGGGTCTGACACAGACTTGGTAGTTTAATCAACCAGATGGATCAATTTACAATTGGGAAATATTGTGTGATGCAATTCTCAACAATTTCCAGAACTGTTATGAGAAGCCTGGAAAAGAAGATGGTCTTCATCGTCTAGGCCAAACTTTGACTGAGACTTCGGTAGTTTGTTAAGAGATTCGTAGGAGTGAGAAATACCATTCCCAATATTTCTGACACTTTGGTTATTAGGGCCTTTAAACATGGTGTTCGATACCGAAGATTCACAGAGGACTTAAGTATCCATCCACCAAGATTAGTGTCAGAGCTTTTCGATATGGCTGATTGATATTCTGACGTAGCTGAGGCTGTGGAATGGAATACAATGGTGGATCTGATCCGGGAGGATCTCCAAGTCCTGATCGCATGTGGCTTCGCGACCAAGTCCTGATCGCATGCGGCTTCGCGACCTTAACTGTGTTCGGAAAGGTTTCGCGACCATGGATTGGTTCGCGACCAGGAAAAGGAATTCGTTCCCTGTTCGGAATTGTAATCCTATATATATAACTAAGCTTATCTGTTTAGGATTAGTTAAGTTAGTTATATGAGTCTAATACGTTTAGGATTACTAAGTCTGATACGTACTCATACGATTGGACTATAAATACCTTGTAATAGGTCTAGTTTAGATCATCGAATTCAATCGAAGAGTCATAGAACTTATTTGAGTTTTAGACACTTATAGTTCCTTCGACGTAGACAAGTGTGTCTAACGTTCGACGTGTAAAGCCCTCTTTGAAATAAAGAGTTGTGCAATTACTTTGGGTTTCGGTATTTCTGAGTAAGATCCTGTTATTCCGCATATTAGAATCTGGGCGAGCCTAGTACGAAAACCAAGACTAGGTCTCAAACGGATCAAGTTGGTATCAGAGCAACTTTCCTATCTTGTGGATGGTGAAGACTCGCCAGGGTTACAAAACTTCCGGTGAAACTCCAGGCGATCAATTGACGGTTCCTACAGCCGCGTCTCCGACAATGTCTGATGATACCTCCGTTCAAGCTAACCAAGCCGAAAAAGTGGCTAAGCTCTCCACCGATATGGAAACCGTACTTGCTTGGATTAAGCAGCAGGCAATGATTGTACCTCCTGAAGTAGGGAAGGTTATGGGTGAGAAGACTGGTGAAGACTTGCGCAGAGCAGACGAAGATGAAGACGAAGGCGACCACAAGACCGACGACCTCGCCAACACCTCCTTAGCTGTCGGATCTTTTAAAGTCGATGCTAAGATTGATATACCCATATATGATGGGGTGATCGATGCCGAGAAGCTGGATTCTTGGATCGACCAACTTGAGACCTACTTTGACCTGAAAGGGTTTAGTTGCGCTCAAAAGGTCAAATTTGCACCTTTGAAGATGAAAGACCACGCCAAGACATGGTGGAAGGCCCTTGTCGCCAGTGGTGAAGCTGACGACCTTGCGTGGGGTCAATTCAAATGACTTCTGCGACAAGAATTCTATCCGATGGGTTACCTTGAGGAGAGATGGGAGCGTTGGCACAGATTGTACCAACGGCGCGACCAGGCCGTCCAAGACTATACGACAGAGTTTCGGCGACAAGCAATGGTCATTGGCATCTCACTATCCGACCCTCAGGTATTTCGGAAGTACACATCTGGACTTCAGAAATCGATCAGTACTGAGCTAAGTCTGTTCGGTGTCCAAGACATTGCAACCGCGAGCACAACTGCTATGGCGATCGAGAAGAAGAACAAATCCCGCAGCGACAAAAGCACGAAGGAAAGTGCGACCTCGACAAAGAAAAAGCCAAGTCCGAAGAAGAACGCTTCAAAATCGGGCACGGGTGCCTTTTGCGAACATTGTCAAGTCGCGGGGCATACCAAGGACAAATGTTACAAGCTTCATCCTGAACTTTGAACAAAGAAAAAAGGACCAGGGAAAAGAACAGCCACGGCTACTGCGACTTCACCCGACGAAGAAGTTGTCCGAGTGAATTCGGTTAATGAGGCGGATACGACCTTGTCTCTGATGGCAATGCCGAAGGAGAAGGGTTCCGATCCACCAACGACCATCACCCAACGGAGGACTTGTTCACCATCAACATCCAGGTGAAGCACGAAGTGGTCGCAGCGATATTCGATCCAGGAAGTCAGAAGAATCTGGTCTTCGCTGGACTGGTTCGGCGACTAGGTTTGAAGACAACCACACACCCGCGACCATATCCGCTAGGTTGGTTTACATCCGACGTGAACCAACAGATTACGAGTCAGTGTGTGTTGAAGTTTGCGATCTCTGCACGATATATCGATGAGATGCAATGCGATGTTGTCCCTATCGATATCTGTCAGGTGATCTTTGGGAGTCCGTATCTGTATGATCGAGACGCTCACTTCCATCGGCGAGCGCAAGAGTACGACCTCACCAAAGACGGAGTTAAGTTCGTGATCAGTAGAGACATCCATGTCAACACTTCGAACTTGATTACCGCAAATCAAGCCAAACGAATTGTTAATGCATGTCACAAGTATGTGCTTGTCATGATTCGACCCATTGATCAAGGTGAGGGTACTCGACCAGCATTGTCGCTGGCGTGCCGAGAGGATTCTGGTCGTTTGTCGGGACTGCTGGAGAAATACAGTGATCTGTTCGAGACTACCCAGGGTCGTCCGCCGAAACGTCCAGTCGAGCACGAAATTCAACTTGTGTCCGATGCGACACTGCCCAATCTGAGTATGTATCGCAACTCAGTATTGGAGAATGAAGAGATCAAGAAACAACTTGGTGAGTTGCTGAACAATGGTGTCATTCAACCGAGTAGTTCACCTTGTGGATCTCCTGTGGTGTTAGTACCAAAGAAAGATGGGACTTGGCGTATGTGCATCGACTATCGAGCACTGAACAAGATCACCATCAAGAACCGGTACCCCCTTCCTCGTATTGATGACCTGCTAGACCAATTGAAGCATGCTGTTGTCTTCTCCAAATTGGATCTTAAGTCAGGATATCATCAAGTTAGCATCCGAGAGGAGGATACATGGAAGACCGCGTTCAAAACACGGCAAGGTCTGTTCGAATGGCTGGTCATGCCGTTTGATCTCTGCAACGCCCCGGCAACTTTCATGCGTCTTATGAATGACGTATTGAGACCGTTCATCGACGATTTTGTGATCGTGTATCTCGACGACATATTGGTTTATAGTCGTTCGTGGGATGAGCACCTCATTCATATCGAAAAGGTGTTCGAACAGCTTTGGCAACATCAACTTCGCCTCAACCGTAAGAAGTGCGAGTTCGGTCAGCAAACTCTACTTTATCTCGGATTCATAATCGGCAACGGTACGTTGCAAATCGACCCGGATAAGGTCAAAGTGATTCGCGAATGGCCGCGACCGCGAATAGTTACGGATGTGCGTAGTTTTGTGGGAGCATGCCAATACCTTCGGAAGTTCATCCGACACTTCTCGATTATGGCTTCTCCGTTGCATGCATTAACCAGGATCGATCAGAAGTTCGAGTGGACAGGGAAACATGAGGACACGTTTCTCTTGCTGAAAAGGAAGATCAGCGAGGCGCCTGTGTTAGCTTTGCCGAATCTCCAGAAACTGTTCGAGCTAGAAACCGATGCCTCAGGTTATGCGATGGGCGCAGTGCTCATGCAAGAAGGTCGACCAGTGGCATATCACTCCGAGTTATTCCAGGGAGCTCAGAAGAACTACCCGACTTATGATAAGGAGTTATGCGCACTGCATCAGGCCGTGAAACATTGGCGGTGTTATCTCTTGGGGAAAGAGACGGTTGTCCACACCGACCATCAACCATTGCAATATTTGCAAACTCAGTCCAAGCTACAGCAAGCTCGGCACATGAAGTGGATGTCGTATCTGTAGCAGTTTAATCTGGTGATTAAGTACAAGAAGGGCGTACACAACAAATTGGCGGATATGTTGTCGCGACCATCAGTTACAACCCTCTGTTTATCAGCGTTCATGCAGATCGAGCCATCATGTCATGATGACTATGTCACTATGTACAGTGAAGACCCTGATTTTCAAACAGCACTGACTAAGGTAGAAACAGGGAACCCTACAGAGTTCGTTCGTAGAGAAGGACTCTTGTACAAGGGCAATTTACTTTGCATACCTCGTGGAGCACCTCGAACTCAATGGATGCGAGAAGCGCGCACATCGAAGGTAGCTAGTCACTTTGGGGTTACAAAGACGTTGCAAAATCTTCACCGACATGTGTTCTGGCCGCGTATGCATCAAGATGTGGCTAGGTTTGTTCGAGGCTGCGGTCTCTGCAGCATCTCGAAACCGGCAAACCGAAAATTAGGTTTGTACACTCTTTTGCCAGTTCCATCACGACCATGGGAGAGTGTATCCATGGATTTCTTGGGAGGATTGCCTAAGACCCGACGTGGCAACGACTATCTATTCGTGGTCGTTGATCGGTTCTCCAAAATGATTGTTTTTATACCTTGTCGGAAGATTATCACGGGAGAAGAGGCAGCTCGGGTATTCTTTCAACACGTTTGGACACACTTCGGACTGCCGACTTCTATTGTGTCTGATCGCGATACCCGGTTCCTTAGTCACTTTTGGCGATCACTCTGGACGATGATGGACACCAAGCTAAAGAGGAGTACTGCTTTTCATCCGCAAACTGATGGTCAAACCGAGGTGGTTAATCGCACAGTCGTTCATCTCTTGAGAGGATATAACTCGAAGCACCCGAAGACCTAGGATGAAAGCATACCGTACCTACAGTTTGCTTTTAATCGAGCAGTGCATGGTTCGACTGGAAAGTCGCCGTTTGAGGTCTGTTTAGGATTTCTACCACAGAGTCCATTCGATATGGAGTTTGTGATCCCTACCTCAGCACAGAACAGCAAGGAAGCATCTGATCAGGATCGAGCACAAAAGTTCCTGGAAGGTATTCAACGACTCCATCGTGAGGTTGAACAGAACTTGCTGAAAGCTCAACTCAAGTACAAGGCGCGACATGATCGGTACCGAGTTGATGCGCAATTTCAAGAAGGTGATATGGTATGGTTACATTTGAGTAAGGAGAGACTTAAAGGTGAAGGTAAGAAGCTCAAACCCATTCGTTATGGTCCTTTTCGAATTTTGCGGAAAGTGGGTAATAATGCTTGTCAGCTTGAGTTACCTCCATACATGGATATTTACTCGGTTGTCAATGTTGAGCACCTCAAACTCTTCGAGCCTTCAATGTTGGATGATGAGTCAGATACCATAGTACCATCCGTTGAAGACTTGGTCTATCAACGAGGCGAACCTTTACGTGACGATGTGATTCTGGAGAGGAAGGTGACTACCACCCGCAGTGGCACCAAGGAGACTTTTCAAATCGGTCGGAAAGATCAACGAGCACGTGCGGCAAAGTGGTACACAAAAGAAGATGGACAAGCCCAATTTCCACATCTCCAGTTTGATCGAGAGGTCGCAACGGGGGTTGGCTCCTTCTCAACAAGGGAGTCATGATCCGGGAGGATCTCCAAGTCCTGATCGCATGTGGCTTCGCGACCAAGTCCTGATCGCATGCGGCTTCGCGACCAAATCCTGATCGCATACGGCTTCACGACCTTAACCGTGTTCGGAAAGGTTTCGCGACCATGGATTGGTTCGCGACCAGGAAAAGGAATTCGTTCCCTGTTCGGAATTGTAATCCTATATATATAACTAAGCTTATCTGTTTAGGATTAGTTAAGTTAGTTATATGAGTCTAATACGTTTAGGATTACTAAGTCTGATACGTACTCATACGATTGGACTATAAATACCTTGTAATAGGTCTAGTTTAGATCATCGAATTCAATCGAAGAGTCATAGAACTTATTTGAGTTTTAGACACTTATAGTTCCTTCGACGTAGACAAGTGTGTCTAACGTTCGACGTGTAAAGCCCTCTTTGAAATAAAGAGTTGTGCAATTACTTTGGGTTTCGGTATTTCCGAGTAAGATCCCATTATTCCGCATATTAGAATCTGGGCGAGCCTAGTGCGAAAACCAAGACTAGGTCTCAAACGGATCAGGATCGGGGCAACTTACCTCCTCAACCTGGTCTCAAAACCGAAAAGAAGGATGATTTGAGTAAGAAATCTGAATCATCTATGGGTGGAAAGTCCAAGAAGCCCAAGAAGAATGGAGTAGGCCAATTCCGCGAGGTCGCAATTATGGATAAGCAACCGCAGGAGAAAGGTAAAAAAGTTCCATTCAAAAATAATAAACCTCCTTCTGGTGGTCACGACAACAACCATGCAGACAAACAAACTAACTCACAGGGAAATAAGAGATGGTGTCCGTTGTACAATGTTTCTGGACACGACCTCAAGAATTGTTGCACTTGGTCGAAGCGCATGGAGGACTTTTACTAAGGTAATGCATCTATGCCAACTATACCAGAACAGGGACAATTCTATGGAACTAAGGATGCTGATGTAGATGAGGACATGCCATACCAAGTACCAAATAATCATGTTAATATAATTTTTGGTGGATCTTTATCTTATTTTTCTAAGCATCAATTTAAATCTGTTTACCTTGACGTAAATAATATTGTGAAGCTCTTCCTGGAGAGCCTCAATTTCCTCGTTGGTCAGAGATTTCCCTGACCTTTAGTCGAGAAGATTGCCCTAAAGGGTTGTCGCGGCCATGGCAACTTCCTTTGGTAATTTCTCCTATTATTAGCTATGCTAAAGTGGGACGAGTATTGGTTGATGGAGGAAATTCTCTCGACCTATTATTTGCAAAAGCACTTGATAAGATGCAAATACCTCGTTCAAAAATGAAACCAGGTTCACCCTTTTTCGGGATAATTCATGGTGCTTCGATGATGCATATTGGGCAAATTGTACTGCCCGTGACACTCGAGGGATGAGAGAACTTTCGAACAGAGTTAATAACTTTTGATGTAATTGATTTTGATTCAGCTTATAATGCAATCTTTGGTAGGCCCTCCCTCACCAAGTTCATGGCGGGAACGCATTATGCTTATCAATGCATCAAGGTGCCAAGACCAGAAGGTGTGATCATAGTTAGAGGCAGTCAAAATATGGCTCTCACTTGTGATTGCATATCCTTGGAATTAGTCAACCAAATTCCCCTTCAAGATGTGAAGGTGGAGACCAAGGAACCAGATGCGGTCAAGGTAACTCCATGACCAAATAAAAAGTTAAAGCAAGTTCCTTTATTCTCAGACGACCCGTCTAGAACCATCTGGATTGGGTCGGGGCTGGACGACAAATAGGAACTTGCACTCATTACTTTCCTTTGAGCTAACGCAGATGTGTTTGCGTGGAAAACCATCCGACATGCCTGAAGTCCCAAGGGAAGTTGATATGCACACGTCTCACCTTAAGATGCGTGCAGGTAGTTTGGTCCCGATATTCCGTCGTAGGAGAAATCCATGGATAAATGTGAGTTGTGACCTTGACGAAGGGGTGGCTAACCACAATCTAAGAACGCGACCAACAACCTCACAATCGCTAAACCACTCCTCAATTGGTTATCAACTGAGCAAAGCTAGATTGACTTGTTCACGAAGAACAACTCAAGAAAATCAATAAAGAAAAGCAAGAGCAACAGAGAAAGGATATCAACACTCATTAATCTGAATTATGAGTTGAACATTGAGACTCCGAATTGTACAAGTCGGCAAAGGCATGAGAATACAATCTGTATATCAACGAAGTCTACCTAAAACTATGATCATGCCTTCTCTTTTATAGAGGATGGTGTCTACAAAAGATAGAAGGTTTAAAACCAGAATTCTAATCTTAATCTAATTCAAAATAGAATCGAATCCTAACAAACTATAAAAAGAAATCTGGAACTAACTTTCGTGGATTCGGACGGAACTCTTTCCTCTCATGCACTTGCCATTCTTTTAGTTATCCTGGATGCATACGATGTTGGATTTCGATGATTCTTGATGCGTTGGAAAGCTCTTTCGAATATCTTTCCAGCAAGTACTCATAAAACCAACTCGGACGTCTGGGCTGAAATTGGTGCCTGGTCGAATCTCTGAACAAACAATTGATCATCGCTTTGTTGGCAGGCTGTTTGGTTCCCATGCTGCGACCATGTGCTTCCAATCATGGGCTACGACTTTGAGCTTCCGAACATGGGCTGCGACCTTATGCTTCTGATAATGGGTTGTGACTTTGGGCGGTGTTGCGACCTAGAGCCTTTCTGGTCGAATGCAGATTTCTTCTGATTGATGAGGTCGAAATGATCGTTGGTCAAAGTTGCCAGAAAAGTGTTCATTCTTTCTTGTGTAAGAGCTAGATCAACAACTTCATCCAAAACTCCCTCACATGTTACAACAAGCAAAGAACAATCATTAGGTAATATCATTTGTTCTATAATCAAATAATTAATTCGCCAAAGAAATGAATTCACCTGTTGTCCAAGGCGACGCGCATGCGCTTGTGTTAAAGCATGTGAGTGTGTGGTCGTGATGTCCTCATCATACTCCCCTTCTTGAAAAAGAGTCGTCCTCGACTCTTGCTCTTCATTCTCACCCAAGTATGGAGATAAATCAGCAACATTGAATGCATCACTCACTCCATAATCCTCAGGTAGCTCCAACTGGTAAGTATTATCATTGATCTTGGCAAGAATTTTGAATGGACCATCACCTCGCGGCATTAGTTTGGACTTGCGCTGTTCTGGAAAACGATCGTGGCTTAAATGTAACCAAACTAAATCGCCTTCTTTGAACACAACTTCCTTTCTTCCTTTATCTGCATGCTTCTTGTATTGAAGTTGCATCTTCTCAATATTTTCTTTGGTCGTCTCATGTATCTTCCGAATCATCTCAGCATGCTGTTCGGCATCAAGATTACCTATTTTGGAAAGCGGTAGAGGTAACAAATCAATGGGCGCAGTAGGTTTAAATCCATAGACGACCTCGAACGGGCAAAACTTGGTAGTAGAGTGCACGACACGGTTGTATGCGAATTCAATGTGTGGTAAACACTCCTCCCACAGTTTCAAATTTTTCTTCAGAACTGCTCGTAGCATGGTACCAAGTGTTCAGTTGATGACCTCGGTCTGGCCATCAGTATGGGGATGACAGGTCGTTGAAAACAACAGCGTCATTCCAAGCTTGCCCCAAAGCGTCCTCCAAAAGTGACTCAAAAATTTGGTATCACGATCAGAAACAATTGTCTTCGACACTCCATGGAGACGAACGACCTCGCTGAAAAACAAATCAGCAATGTGGCTAGCATCATCGCTCTTATGACAAGGTATAAAATAAGCCATTTTAGAAAACCTATCAACGATGACAAATATACTATCCCTCCCCTTCTTAGTCCTTAGTAATCCCAACACAAAATCCATAGAAATATCCTCCCAAGGTACTTTCAGAATAGGAAGAGGCATATATAATCCATGTGGGTTTAAGCGAGACTTAGCTGTTTGACAAGTAATGCATCGTCTAACGTAGCGCTCGACGTCTCGCCGCATCTTTGGCCAGTAAAAGTGAGTGGCCAAAATGTCTTATGTTTTGTGTATCCCAAAATGTCCCATTAAACCACCGCCATGAGCCTCCTGCAGCAACAAAAGACGAACGGAACTCGCGGGAACACAAAGCTTGTTAGCTCTAAACAAATAACCATCATTCAGTACATATTGAGCCCACAACCTTCCTTCTTTGCAATTGATGTACATATCTTTGAAATCCAAATCAGTTGAATATAATTCTTTCAAACTCTCTAACCCATGAATTTTACAATCAAGTTGGGACAACAAGATGTAACATCTAGACAATGCATCAGCAACCAAATTATCTTGACCTTTCTTATATTTGACAACATACGGAAAGGATTCAATAAATTCAATCCACTTAGCATATCTACGATTCAACTTACTTTGACTACGAATGTGCTTCAATGATACATGATCGAAATGTATGACAAATTCTTTTGGCTAGAGGTAATGTTGCCATGTTTCTAACACTCTAACCAATGCATACAATTCCTTGTCATAAGTTGAGTAGTTTAAAGCTGGACCACTAAGCTTTTCACTGAAACAAGCAATGGGTTTTCTATCTTGCATGAGAACACCTCCAATTCCAATACCACTAGCATCATATTCTATTTCAAAATTTTTAGTAAAATCAAGAAGTTGTAGAAGTGATGCATTGGTTAACTTATCTTTCAGCATGTTGAAAGCGTTCTCTTGCGCTTGTTCCCACTTGAAAGGCATGTTCTTCTTGGTCAACATATTGAGTGGGGCGGCGATCGTACTGAAATCCAGTACGAACCGGCGGTAGAAACCAGCAAGTCCATGAAAACTCCGCACTTGTGTGACTATTGTCGGTGTAGGCCATGCTCGAATAACTTGCACCTTTTGTTCCTCCACCTCAATGCCCTGCGCAGTCACAACCAAACCAAGAAACACGACTCGATCCATGCAGAAGATGCACTTCTCAAGGTTAGCAAACAAACGTTCCTCTCTTAAGACAGCAAAAACTTGTCGTAAATGTCCCAAATTATCATCTAAAGTCTTGCTGTAGATTAAGATGTCATCAAAGTAGACCACCACAAATTGTCTGATAAAAGTTCGCAACACTTCGTTCATTAAACGCATAAATGTACTAGGTGCATTAGTAAGACCATATGGCATGACCAACCATTCATACAATCCAAATTTAGTCTTAAAAGTAGTTTTTCATTCATCACCTAGTTTCATTCTAATTTGGTGGTAACCACTACGCAAATCAACCTTAGAAAAGATGGTCGAACCACTCAATTCGTAAGCATATCATCTAACCGAGGAATCGGATGATGATAACAAACAGTGATATTGTTAATAGCTCGACAATCTATACACATCCTCCATGATCCATCCTTTTTGGGCACAAGTAAAACTGGAACAGCACAAGGGCTTCAGCTTTCATGTACATACCCTTTATTGAGAAGCTCTTGTACCTGACATTGAATTTCTTTGGTCTCTTCTGGATCAGTGTGATATGGAGGTCGATTAGGCAAGGTGCCCCTGGAATGAGATCGATTTGATGCTCTATCCCTCGCAATGGTGGCAGCCACGCAGGTATCTCGGTTGGAAACACATCCTCAAATTCCTGCAGTAAAGAAACAACCAAAAGGGGCAAAGTAGAGGGTAAAGCATTAGTAGAAAAGAGAGTGTCTTTGCACACAAGCACAAAGCACTCTTGGATATGGGTTTCAAGCGCTCGACATCCCTTAAGTTGAACCTCTCTTTTCTTTTCACTCTTATCTTTCTTTTCTTTCGAGTTGGTTTGGTGGTTCTCACTTCCCGATTTGTGGTTCTAACTCATCTCTCTCTTTTCTCTCACGTTCAGCTCTATCTAAATCATCTTTGAGAATTTCATTCGGAGACATTGGAACTAGACAAACCTTCTTGTTGTTGTGCATAAAAGAGTGTCGACGATTTGGACTCAGGGTCCTTAGTCGATCTTATGCAAATTTGTGAGTTGCGGGACCTTTCAGGGCGCTCCTCCCGGAAGGTAGGATGAGTAATGTTTGTCTGGGCACAAGAGAATTTATACAAGTTCGGGCCCTCGATGGTGGGAGTAATAGCCCTACGTCTTGTTATGATTTCACTATATTAGAAAAGTGTTTACAAGGGGGAGGAAGAGATGATCACAGGCGAAGATCTCTCCTATGTTAGTGTTTATCTAACTATATCTAAATCTTCAGGCTATTTTGACTCCTGGTAATGCTTGTATGCTTAACCGTCCCTTAGAACGTGCATTGACCACCTCTTTATACTGAACAAAAGGGCGCAAACGCGAAACGGCCTTGGATGGTTGCTTGGATGCAGTTTTGTTAACCGCGCTTAACTTCCAACCAGGCTTAACACGTGCAATCAAGGGATAACCGCGCATGTTAACCTCCTGGTAGTTGTCTTCATACGGGGGAAGATCCTCATGATAATCAGGATATGCCTGTTCAAAAGGTTAGACATTCTCGAGTTATTCTGGTCACAGATAGTTAACGACCTTCTGACCGCGCACCGTCTGTAGTCTTCTGACCGCGCACTGTCTACGGCCTCATGATTGCGCAAGGGCTGTGATCATAAATCATCTTTGTGTCCGCACCCTTTAGGTCGTCTGAGACCATAGCGACGGACTTATAGGCACATGTCTAATCTGATTCTGTCTTATTTTGAACTAGCTCGGGTGATAATCCTCGTCAAAGAGTACTTGTTGGAACCTCCATGATGTGTGGTATCCTTGTCGTATTTCCATTGTCTTCCAAGTAGTAATGCACAAGCTTGCATCAGTACTACATCACAGTCGACAAAATCAGAATAGGAACCTACAGAGAAGTGGACACGTACCACGCGGTCACCTTCAACTTGCCACATGAATTGAACCATTGAATGTAGTATGGCTGCGGGTGTGTTCGTGTGGACACGCCGAGCTTCACGACCATCTCTGAACTGGGAATGTTGTTGCAGCTTCCACCGTCAATGATGACCTTAGCACTTCATGATCACAAATTTTGATTGAAATAAATTATGGCTCTGCCCCCGTTCAACCTTTTCCATCTGTGAACTAAGAACACGACGAACAATAAGGCTGGTATGACCAGCATCAAAGGTGATCTCCTCTGTGTCAGAGCCCAACATGTCCTATGCCTCCTCATGGTCGAATTTTTCTTTGAACTCACTGGTCGATGTATATTCTCCATCATCGCGGACGATGAGGGCGCGCTGATTTGGGCAATCACGCATGTAATGCCCCTTCCCTTTGCATTTGAAGCACTCTATCTCCCTTGTTCGTCCTGTAGAAGCGACCGATGATGAAGTTTTGGTGGGGACAGCAGTGGTCGTCTTCGAATCTTGGATGTTGAAGCAGTAGGGCGGCTCATGAATTGCACTCGACCAGTGGAGACAGCAACTCCGCCAGCGGGTGTCTCATTCTTTTGCTGTGAAGTAGTGTTGTTCCAAGGCGTGCTCGCACTAGGGTAGCTTTGACCAGTTTTGTTGTATCTTGGTCGTTTCCCATGCACATGCCTCTCAGCTTTACATGCATAATTAAACAGCTGATCCAAAGAGGCAAACGTCTGAAAATCAAGGATGTCTTGTATCTCACAATTCAATCCACCCAAGAATCTGGCCATCTTTACATTTTCCTCCTCCTGCACACTAGCACGTAGCATGCCTACTTGTAACTCTTGATAATAGTCTTCCAAAGATTTTCTACCTTGATTCAATCTCTGAAATCTATTAAGAAAATCTATCTCAAATCTAGACCTCATCAAGTGCTTTAGATCATCCCAAGTGTCAGGAGCTCTATCTGTTTGGCGGATTTGACTCCACCAAATAGAAGCATAATCAACAAACTCACTTGTGGCAGCACATACTCGTCGATCTTCTAGATAAAGATGACAACTGAACTTTTGCTCGATGAGCAACTCCCAATCAAGATATGCTTCTGGATTAAACTTCCCATCAAAGCTGGGCACTGTAAACTTGTATTTCCCAAAGCATCATTCCTTCTATCTTCATTGCAGTGACGTGCATATGCTCCCATGCCTTGACGGTTTCGTGCAAGTCATTATTGATCAGGATCCAAAACGACTTCCTCATTATCGCCACATAATTATCATATCCCTCTTCATTGGCGGCTTTCTGAATGCAGCGTTCAAGTTCACCCTTGGTTGAAGTGGAATAGTGGCCGCATCATGATTATTGGCTTCAATGGGACCTCAAGGGAATCGATGTGGTGGATGTTGTCGTGGCGGCCCCACTCAACTTGCTCAAGTCGAACGTCCATTCTGTCAAGACGATTCTCCAAGCCGATCAAACAAGGTACTATCTGTTCGTTCAGCATCCACTCGAAGTGACCCAACATGGCTTGAGAACACGGAGACAACGGGAACACTGGTGGTCGATCCACGCTCTCCTGAACATCAGCATCACTATCATGCGCCAAACCTCGAGAACTTTTTGATCCTACCATGGTTAGTGAAAACAAGAAACACAAAAATCTCCTACCAAACTACTGAATATATGTGGAACTCTCAACCTCACCAAACTTACCAACCGAAGTTCCTACCCCTCTTAATGTTTGCAATTAGCCCGCC
Organism: Pharus latifolius; assembly: GCA_019359835.1. NCBI lineage: Eukaryota > Viridiplantae > Streptophyta > Magnoliopsida > Poales > Poaceae > Pharus > Pharus latifolius. Next base: position 68,222,217 of record CM033321.1, on the reverse strand, counting down.
AGGTTGCGATAACCAGAAAAGGAGATAAGTACAGCGATTGCAATGTGAGGTATGCGTAGACAAATGGTCAATATGTGGGGTTGTAGGTAGGGAAAAATTTTGTGTAGCAAACGAAAGCAATCAGTTATCTCAAAAATTGTGAAATTGAATAATAGTTCACATGAGTACTAGTCCTAATTGCTGATCAATCAATGAAAAGCTTGGTGTCTAGCAATAGGCTAAAGTATTTCAAAAGATTTTCTTTTTCTCTCAATTTGAATGAACACTCTCTCTCTCTTTTTTATCCTTTCTTGCCTTTTTTGGGTATTTTTATAGGATTCACGGCAAGATGCAATATGCTAACTCAACAGCTCGAGCTCAAACTAACTTTGTTTTTTCGGCCAACAAGATTCAGACCAGCAACTAGACACGACTCAACGGAACGAAAACTCAATCAAGCAAACTGAAAATAACAGATTGAAAGCAACAACAGGCTAGGAAACTCTTTGTTTTTGTTTGCCAATTTTCTGGACTCTAGGTAAAAAAATCAAACAACTAAACTAGGGATAAATGAATTCCTACCGGCAACGTGAGCTTCGATACAAACTGATATGCACACTCCTCGCCTTAAGATGCGTGCATGTAGTTTGGTCCTAATCTTCCATCGTAGGAGAAATCCGTGGATAAATGCGAGTTGTGACCTTGACGAAAGGGCGGCTAACCACGATCCATGAACGCGACCAACAACCTCACAATCGCTAAACCACTCCTCAATTAGTTATCAACCGAACGAAGCTAGATTGACCTGTTAACGAAAAACAACTCAAGCAAATAAATAAAGAAAAGCAAGAGCAACAGCGGAAGGATATCAACACTCAATAATCTGAATTATGAGTTGAACATTGAGACTCCAAATTGTAGAAGTCGGCAAAGGCATGAGAATACAATCTGTATATCAACGAAGTCTACCTAAAACTACGACCATGCCTTCTCTTGTATAGAGGATGGTGTCTACAAAAGATAGAAGGTTTAAAACCAGAATTCTAATCTTAATCTAATTCAAAATAGAATCGAATCCTAACAAACTATAAAAAGAAATCCGAAACTAACTTTTGCGGATTCGGACGGAACTCTTTCCTCTCGTGCACTTGCCATTCTTTTGGGTCTCTTGGTTGCATACGATGTCAGATATCAATGATTCTTGATGCGTTGGAGATTTGCTTGATTTTTCTATTTATTTTCTCCCATGGTTGTGCACATATTAGTCATATGCCTCATCATATATCAAGATTATTCCAAATTTGTCGCCAAATCGATCGGATTACTTGTTTTGCAATTTTTATCGCAGGTTGGCGCGAATCAGATGGATTTTTGGCTACGGACGCACTTCACCGACTTAACCTGACCTTCAATCAATTCCAGATGGAAGCACGCATTCCTACGGACGCGTAGGACACAACCGCGCTGAAATCGAAGTTTCTGGGGGCCCAAAATCCCAAAACCCTAGCCACCAGGTCCAATTTGTAATTCTCCAAAACTCCAAGGACCTAATTGCAAATCTGCATTTCTTCTCCAAAAACCAGCCGCCAACCACCATTTTTCCTGGAGCCTGGTTTTTTGTTTGTTACCTTCTTCTTCTGCCTCCCTCCTTGCGTTGCACACCTCCTACCACCACGCCGGCGACGACTAGGCCGTACGCCGCCGGCGGAGCTTCTCTTCTGCCTCCCCTTCTTCAATTGCTCTGTCCTCCTCTCTCTCCAGATCTGGTGCTCTCTCCCCATAGCCAGCCGCCATCTAACTCCAAAAGCCCCAAATCCGCCGGGTCTGCACCAGATCTCCTCTTCTTCCCCCAAATCCACATCCCAACGCCGCAACCTCCACAGATCCCGCCGGATCCGAGCTGCCACCACGATCTCACCCTCACACCGCCGTGCCTCTTCCCATCGCCCGCCGCGCCCGAACCGTGGCCTCCCTCCGCGCCGCCTTTGCTCCACCAAGTGCCACCACAGCCGCCGCTCCCGCGCTGCCCACGAATCCAGCGCCGTCTTCCCCGCGCCTCTTGCGTCCTCCACCGGTACTGCGCCTCCCGCTTGCGCCGCGCCGCCATCTTCCTCGGCGAGCTCGCTACTCCACAGCGCCTCCCTCACCACCGCATCCCGCCGCCTAGATGGAATCTCCACGGCGCCGCCCGATCCACCTTCTTCCTTCCACAGCTCCCGCACCCGGAGCCGTCCCCGATCTCCATCCTGTGCCGATCTGCTCCGGCACTGCACCGCCTGCAAGCTCTCCTCCACCCCTCCTTCTTCTTCGGCCATTGCCCCTCACCGATTTGCCACCTGATCTGCGCCACCTCACCGTGAGCCGCCGACGGCAAGCTGGACGACGTCCTCTACGACTTTGACTACCATGACGACCAACTTCGTCCACATTGGCACGTCCCGTGGGCCAACTGTCTCCTCGATGGCAGCCTTGGCCTCGGCATCTTCTCCTCGTCGTCTTCGACCACGGCCACAGCTCTCTGGCGATCACGATCTACTACCACTTCTTCAAGCAGCCTCGACCATTTCCATCGGCTTCGGCTTCAACATCAGTCAACTGAGCAACAAGAAATTGGTGATCAATTCTTCTCCCCATTCTTTTCTTCTGCAACTTTGAATGACCTGTGATGTGTGTATGAGATGATCACTTTTGTAAATGTGTTGAATCAAACTTAACTTTCTGAATTCAATACAAATGATAATTGGTACTGAAATTAGCCACAATCTCTTATAGCTCTATCCAGTGAATGCAAGTCTAGGATTTACTGCTGGATGAACTTTCTTTTGTGATGCCTGTTCTGAATCTGTTGGTGTTCTATGTGGTTTGTGGATGATCAGTTGCATGAAATTGGTGTATTGGGATGCTGAACTCCAGTTCTCGTTGTCTTGGATAAAACCCTATGTTGCACTAATTGATATTTTCTTTCTATTGATACCTGGTTTATCCTGTTGTGTGCTGCTCAATTCTCCTGAATGTATTGCTGACGCAGTGTCGAATTGAATTGAGGCTTGTCCCTTGTTTTTCTTTGCTTTAGTAGAACTACCTTTGTGTAATAATCTAAGTTCATTGCAAAGTTCTGGAGCATCTCGAGTTGAACTAAGTCTTGGTATCTTCTGTGAAGTTCTGTGATTGATATTTGTGTTTAAACTCTTGTAATCAATCTCTTGAGTCACTTTTGTGGTTTTGGGACAACTTTCTGTTTGCTCAGTGATCTTTTGTGTTGTAATGTTATGTCAAGTTGAGATATTAAAGGATCAATTCTTGTTGTCTTAAACATCTTGGCTCTTTGAAGAAGTTGATTATTTGCAATTGTGTTCGCTGTTGAGTTAGTGGTCGTGTTGTATTGATTGAATATATTATGGTTGTGGTTGAAGGAGTGGGGTCGCTATTGATGACCTGTGTTATCTTTACATGCATGTTCGTTGATACCGTCGATGGACGCAGTCGTTTTAGTTGCTTTCGATTTTCTCTTGCGAGACTACTAAACGATTACGATACTATCGCTTGTACTCATGACGGCATTTATAGACCTAACACTATGGTCGCGATGTGACTACCTCTCTTTTTCTCATTTCTTTCGATATTTTCTCTCTCTTTCTTTCGACTGTTTTAGTTTATTATCCATCAATTTAGTTTAGTTCTTCATGTTTTGTTTCTCTAGTCCTTGTGGAAAGAACGACTAGAATACTCACCTTACTGCATCGTCGTTCTATTGCGAGACGGTGTAGGCTGGTATCAATTTTTGGCACCATTGCCAGGGACTAGATTGAAAGTGAATGTGTTTGACTAGATTAAATCATTTTGTTTTTGTTTTTATTTTCGGTTTTTGTTTGCATCTTTTCCCGCCCCTTTCTCCCTCCCAGTTCTTTTATTTCTCGCACTTCTTGTCCTTATCTTGTTGATTGGTTGATTTACATTGATTGAGGATATGGATGGTTACCATTCTTTTTGTGATGCATGTGACAATCTTAGTGCTAAATTAGATGATTTGCCTCGTCAGATTGATACAGCTCTTCGTGGATTATTTACTCATGTTAGTGTTGCTCCTACATGTTCTATTTGTGGTATTCGAGGTCATTCACCCGCCGCTTGTCAGCGTGGTCGAGCATCCACTATATATCATCCTGGATGGCCTGCATACCCAAATTCACCGTATAGGAACAACCACCCTGCTATCTCATCATCTTCTCCTAGCTATCCTTTTCAGGGTTTTTGGTACAGAGAGCAGCTCCCATGTACATCATATCAGCCTTCATACTTGTCACATCAGCAATACTCACAGCAGCCTCCTGCATACAAGGATACATCATCCAGACTTGAGGCACTGTTGGAGCGCCATTTGAAAAAGACAAATGAATATCTACATATGTCCCCACAGTCGCCTCCCGAAGTTGAGGATACATCCAAACTTGAGGCACTGATGGAGAGGCTGATTAAGCAGTCCGAGCGCCTCATGACCCAGCATTCAGAGGATGTGGAAATATTGCGGGCTGAGACACAGGGTGTACGATCTTGCATAGCTGAGTTTAGAGGATATCGAGATCCAATCCACATCCTGCCATCTCAAGTACCTACATTTGAGGCCATCACACCTTCGTTGAGTGTCCCGGAGCCCACCCATGACATCTATCCTCGAGACCCTCACGGAGAGACACAGTTGTGAGCGACAAGCTTCGACCTGATCTTGTTCCTTTGACGTCGCATCACTACGCTCCACCTCCTTCCTATCTGCTCATGTGTGATGATGATGGCGAGCTTGTTTTTGAGACATCTCTGTGTCCATTTGGACCGTTTTCTTTTGATGATCCATTGGCAAACGGACCAGAGATGGATAGTGTCAGTTTCGACGTTGCAGACCTTCTGGACTACTCCTTGAGCCACGAGATCGAGAGGGAGACATTCTCATTTGATTTTGAGGGACTTCTTTCTGACGTAGGGGAGTTCGTTTGATGAGGACATCCTTCGCATCAGCGATCGACCAGAAGAACTTTGCTCTCGATCAAAAGAACTCTGCGCATAATCAGCATTGCTCAAGGTCGCAACACTGCTCATGGTCGCAGCTGATCAAGCCTGAAGACACATGGTCGCGACCTGAGGACCATCCAATCTGCCAATCAAGCTTAATTATTTAGCGATTTCAACTAAGCGTCAATTTCAACACAGATGTCCAAATAGGTCTTGTAAGCACTTGTTGGAAAGGTAATCAAAAGAGCTTTCCAACGCATCAAGAATCATCAAATTCTGACATTGTATACAACCAGGAGACCCGAAACAATGACAAGTGCACGAGGGGGAAGAGTCCTGTTCGAATCCGTGAAAAGTAACTCGGGAATTTCTTTTTATAGTTTGTTAGGATTCTATTCTGTTTCAAATTAGTTAAAATTCTGGTTTTAAACCTTCTATCTTTGTAGACACCGCCCTCTATAAAAAAGAGGTATGGTCATAGTTTTGAGAGAACCACGAATTGAATACAGAAATATTTTCAGAGAAGCTTTTGCTCTTATTTTAGGGTTTGTGCTCAGAAGCCGTCACCTAGAATTGGGAGTTATTCTCTTTACCATTGTTCTTGTAATTTCTTCGTTGATTGCAGGAACAGTGTGTCTACTTTTGCGTGGTCAAGTAGACAACGATCAAAGCGTGTGGTTGGGCAAATTCTTTTGTCGCAGGTTGCTGTATTGACAGTGGTTGGTGCCATCGGTTCGTCAGGTTACACGAATCAACGAGTTATCAACGATCCTACGTCGTAAAGATCGGGCACCCCATATCATCTTGGTATCAAAGCTTCGGTTTACACGGTAGGATTATTTATCCCTTAGTTTAGATCTGTTTTCAGCCTATATACCAAAAAGCCAAAAAAAAATTGCCCTCATCCCTGGAGCCTTGATGGGGACATCCTCCGCACCACATTCAATGTTTCAGACCTTTATCCGTCCTTCGGTCTTACACTGTTGGACTCGAGGACGAGTCATTTTCAAGAAGGGGAGTATGATGAGGATATCCTTCGCATCAGCGATCGACCAGAAGAAGTTTGCTCTCGATCAAAAGAACTCTGCGTATAATCAGCATTGCTCAAGGTTGCAACACTACTCATGGTCGCAGCCGATCAAGCCTGAAGACACATGGTCGCGACTTGAGGACCATCCAATCTGTCGATCAAGCTTAATTGTTCACCGGCTTCAACCAAGCGTCAATTTCAACACAAATGTCCAAATAGGTCGTGTAAGCACTTGTTGGAAAGGTAATCGAAAGAACTTTCGCATCAAGAATCATTTAATTCCAACATTGTATGCAACCAAGAGACCCAAAACAATGACAAGTGCACGAGGGGGAAGAGTCATGTTCGGATCCGTGAAAAGTAGCTCAGGAATTTCTTTTTATAGTTTGTTAGGATTCTATTCTATTTCAAATTAGTTAAAATTCTGGTTTTAAACTTTCTATCTTTGTAGACACCGCCCTCTATAAAAGAGAGGCATGGTCATAGTTTTGAGAGAACCACGAATTAAATACACAAATATTTTCAGAGAAGCTTTTACTCTTGTTCTAGGGTTTGTGCTCATAAGCCACCGCCTAGAATTGGGAGTTATTCTCTTTATCATTGTTCTTGTAATTTCTTCGTTGATTGCAGGAATAGTGCGTCTACTTTTGCGTGGTCAATTAGACAACGATCAAAGCGTGTGGTTGGGTGAATTCTTTTGTCGCAGGTTGCTGTATTGACAGTGATTGGTGCCATCGGTTCGTCAGGTTACACAAATCAACGAGTTATCAGCAATCCTACGTCGTGAAGATCGGACACCCCGTATCACCGTTCATCCAGATCTATCATATACGACCCCCGTGGAGGTCCTTCCTACCCCAGACTTCACGCCATCCACTATTTAGGTAGATTTGAAACCCCTCTCGTATCATTTTGAGTTGTTTAGTTCTGACAAGGCTATTCATATCCCCTTGAGTTGTCATTCATCCCGCATTGACATATGCCATCCTCATGACATGTATTATCGATTAGTCGATGGGATAGGACTTTCGTCAGCTGAGTTTCTGGAGGGCCTTGTCCCTACCATACACACGTGCTTGTTCTTTCTTGATCTTATTTGCAGGTTAGCATGTGTGGCTTCTCGACCGCGAGCAAACTTGCTCCGAGTCGACATTCTCTGGGATCCTGGTGGATTCCCAGGCATGCTGCTTCTGACAAGAGGGTGGACGTGGAGCTTCTACCACGTCCCATACTTGCCTCTCCTTCCTACTCGCGCTTCAACGCCATATTCTTTGAGGGTCGAGCTCCTGACCTAAAAGATGCGCTTCTCGGGAGGCAACCCGAGTATTTTCTCTTCTTCCTTATTTTTGTTATTTTTTCTCTTGTTTTGTAGGATTGTTTTTAGTTTATTTTGTTCTTTTGTTTTTCCAGGCTGCTGCTATATCTTCATCCATACATGTGCGTGGGACTTCGATATGCTTCACCATGACGACATTGACTTCATCCATACCCGGTGAGTTGTCTCGGACCCCATGTGACTTATTTGTGCAAAAATTTACTTTGTGCTTCCACCTCATTCATTTTATCACATCTTGTATGCATCGTGGACTATGCATCAGTTTAGCTTGGGGGTATGGGGGTCACTTTGTCCTTCATTTTTTTGCATTTTTGGGTCAAATTTTTTCGAAAATATGGATTAATTGATAGCATTTGTGATTCTTGTGGCCATACTTGTGCTTAAATTCTATATCTGTGCTATGTTGAGTTGTATGACTATTGTGCTTATTCATGCTGTGATTGTCTTATATCCAGCCTTGTGGGCTTTGTTGTGTATGTTGATATGACCTGCTTTGTGTTTGAACTGTTGTACCGCAAGGTAATTCTAGAGAGGTCATGTCAAAATTTTCAAAAAAATCTTATCCTTGTGCATTCTATTGTTGATATTTGGCTTCTAAGAGCCCTTTGCACGTTGTGTTGAGTTGTATGCATGCATTAGTAGCTCGACATTCTATTGTAGGTTGAATTGTGATTAACCATCTTCTAATGATACTAAAATTGCTTGTACTTAGTTTGGTTGTGGATATCGTGGAAATTTGAATGTTTATTGATATCTATATTGCCGTATTCTATCATGTATATTGAAATATCAATTGTTGAGCCTAATCTCTACACACATGCTTAGAACACGAGTCTCCTAAACAATCATTTAACCTATGTAAACCAAATTTGAAAAATTTTTGCTAATAAGGTCACAATTGCTTGTTCTCTACCTTATAGGCACTACCAATCTTTCTTTTCTTTTGAATAAAAACTCTTCTGCTTCATTGCTTCTCTGAGTCTTCGGTATGAAAGCATGGTTCGCACATTTTCAAATCTAATAAGTGCATAGCCTTCTTGCTACATCTTTTGACTCATGAGCATGTTTTTAAAACACTCTTGTGGACTAGCTACCGTAGAGCGAAGTACAGAGAGATCCGCCTAAATAAGTCGAAGGGTAGAGACTTGCATGAGCACCAGATTTTGTTTTGCAAATAAAAAGAGCTCAAAAATTCATAAAGTTGAATGACTTAATGTTTATGGAGACCATAGTTCTCTCATGCCTGTGCATTGTTTACGCTCACTTTGAAATTCTGTATACATGCGTGGATGTAGGTGGTGTGAATAGACTTAATCATTCTTATTTCCTCTGTACCCAGAACTAAACTAGTTACTTGCAATTTCTGTGCAATTATTAGACGATTGAGCACACGATACATATCTTAGTTTGCCGAGCCTACTATACGCTGCATTTTACTCTTTTGCAACATCTGTTTGCCTGCCTGTTTACCTGGATTTACATCTTAATGCATTGCTTGAGGACAAGCAAAGAATTAAACTTGGGGGATGATATTTATCAGATTTGCTTGATTTTTCTATTTATTTTCTCCCATACTTGTGCACATATTAGTAATATGTCTCATCATATATCTAGATTATTCCAAATTTGTCGCCAAATCGATCAGATTACTTGTTTTGCTATTTTTATCGCAGGTTGGCGCGAATCGAATGGATTTTGGCTACGAACGCGCTTCACCGACTTAACCTGACCTTCAGTTGATTCTAGATGGAAGCACGCGTTCCTACGGACGCGTAGGATACAACCGCGCTGAAATCGGAGTTTATGGGAGCCCAGAATCCTAAAACTCTAATTATCAGACCCAATTTGTAATTCTCCAAAACTCTAAGGGCCTAATTACAAATCTGCATTTCTTCTCAAAAATCAAACTGTCAGCCACCATTTTTCCTAGACCCTGAATTTTTGTTTGTTACCTTCTTCTTCTACCTTTGTCCTTATATTCCACACCTCCTACCACCACACCGGCGACAATCAGGCCATACGCCGCGTGCGGAGTTTCTTCTGCCTCCCCTTCTTGAATTGCTCTGTCCTCCTCTCTCTCCGGATCCAGATCCGGTGCTCTCTCCCCATAGCCAGCCGCCATCTAACTCCAAAAGTCCCAAATCCGCCGGATCTGCACCAGATCTCCTCTTCTTGCCCCAAATCCACATCCCGACGCCGCAACCTCCACAGATCCCGCCGGATCCGAGCTGCCACCACGATCTCGCCCTCGCGCCGCCGTGCCTCTTCCCATCGCCCGCCACGCCTGAGCCGTGGCCTCCCTCCGCGCCGCCTTTGCGCCACCAAGCGCCACCACAGCCGCCGCTCCCGCGCTGCCCACGAATCCAGCGACGTCTTCCCCGCGCCTCTCGCGTCCTCCACCAGTCCCGATCTCTGCGCCGCTGTCCTCTCTAGGGAGCGCCGCCGCCGATCCAGCCATCGCCGCCCCGATCTCCTCTTCTTCCCCCCCTAAAGCCGCCAGATCGTCGGATCTGGCCGATCCGCCGCCGATCTCTCTGCTGCGCCTTCTCCACTCGCCGCAGCGGATCCTCTGCTCAGCGCCACCGTTCCCGCTCCACAGCGCCGCTCGACGCCGCCTCTCGTGTGCGCTGCCGCCTTCACCACACACTCCACCGCGCCTCACTCATCGTCGTCATCGACCACGACCCATGGGCCTGAGGCCGAGTCCAGGACAGCGGCCACCCCCTTTCTCATCGGTGAACATTTGCCGCGGGCTTCGTCGTCAACCACGGCACCGACGACCTGCAACTTCTGCGGGCTTCTCCAACTAGCTACGTCAACCACACCGACAACGACCAGCTTCGTCCTCGACACGGCTGCAGCTTCCTCGACCAATTCTTCGACTAGCTTCTCCGACGATCTGCTACGTCGCCAGTGTCTTCCCCAATACTCCATCAAACTGGTTAACAATCTCATCCCTAGCTCATTGCTTCATCTCTTGTATTGATTGAATGTCTTAAATTAGGTGAAGTTTTTGTTGCTCTGCTTCTCAATCTGGAAGAACAATGCACTGGAGATGAACTCTTGAATGTATGAAATGAGCATGGTTGTATCACAGAGATAGCATTAAACCTTCCTAACAGGCTATATCTTCTGAATACATCTGGGCTCTCACCCATTTCTTGCAATTTAGTGTTAACTTGTGTTGTTTTGCGAGAGTACTAATGAACTGGGCTCTGTGATCTTGTTAATGCAATTCTGGGATCAAACTCCTTTTCAGGATCAAGTGCTAACTTTGAAGAGGAATGGTTCCTGTAGATTGATAAACTGAAACTATGTCTGAATTAATTTCTTCCCAGTGATTGATTGCATTGTTTTGAATGCCTTAGTTCTGAGTTTTGTGTGATGACTTGTATTGATCAACACCCTGATTGCACTGATTTCTGAGTAATATATGTTTAATTCCTTGCCTCCAATTGATTGTGATTGTCGAAATCTGTTTCTGGTGAGTCAAGCTTATTGATATGCAAATCCTTATCTGTGTCACTCCAGTGTAGGTTAGTTGCAAGTGCTACTGTTTAGCTGCTGTTTTTTCCTTTTGTGTCTTTGGTATCTTAGTATTTTGAGGCTGACATCAATGTCTAAGACTTTGGGTCTTTGTGCGTGTTGATTGTGGGGTTGTTTCTCTTTGGTCAAGAGGAGTTGCACATGGCTGGTGTTTGTTTTGTTTTCGTTGTTCGTTGATACTTGTTGTAGATTGTAATCGTTAATAGTAGTCTGCCCTTTCACTCATGCGAGATTATTACTCGACTACTTCTCTATTGCCTGTACTCACGGATCATAGGTTCATAACGAACACTAGTTGCTTGTTGAGGTGACCACCTTTTTGTCTCTTTTCTTTCTTCTGACATTCTCTCTTTCTCTCGTCTAGTTTATTTCAATTGTCATTGATCTAGTTTAGTTATTCACGTTTTACTTCTCTAGTCTCTGTGGAAAAAAAGACTAAATACTCGTCTTACTGCATCGTCCTGTCCTCGTTCTCTTGCGAGACGGTCTAGGCCGGTATCATAGTGTCTACAAAAGATAGAAGGTTTAAAACCAGAATTCTAATATTAATCTAATTTGAAATAGAATCGAATCCTAACAAACTATAAAAAGGAATCCGAAACTAACTTTCATGGATTCGTACGGAACTCTTTTCTCTCGTGCACTTGCCATTCTTTTGGGTCTCTTAGTTGCATACGATGTTAGATTTCGATGATTCTTGATGCATTGGAAAGCTCTTTCGGATATCTTTCCATAAAGTACTCATAAGATCAACTCGGACATCTGTACTAAAATTGGTGCGTGGTCAAAATCTCTGAACAAACAATTGATGGTCGCTTGGTCGGCAGGCTGTTTAGTTCCCATGCTGTGACCATGTGCTTCCGATTATTGGCTGCGACCTTTTGCTTCCGACCATGGGCTGTGACCTTATGCTTTCGATTATGGGTTGCGACTTTGGGTGGTGTTGTGACCTGGAGCCTTTCTGATCGAACGCAGAGTTCTTTTGATTGATAAGGTCGAAATGATCGTTGGTCGAAATTGCCAGAAAAGTGTTCATTCTTCCTTGGGTAAGAGTTGGATCAACAACTTCATCCAGAACTCCCTGACATGTAACAACAAGCAAAGAACAATCATTAGGTAATATCATTTGTTCTGTAATTAAATAATTAATTCGCTCAAGAAACGAATTCACCTGTTGTCCAAGGCGACGAACATGTGCTCGTGCTAAAGCATGTGAGTGTATGGTCGTGATGTCCTCATCAGAAGTGATCGAGCAAAGGCTAACAATTCGACCTGGATAACGACCAATAAAGCGAAAGCTTAGACACTTTGCTCCTAATCGACAAGAAGCCATCTGTTTGGAGTTAAGTAAACTCTAAGAGGCTGGTTTCATTCGTGAGGTTCACCATCCTGAATGGCTCACGAACTCAGTCATGGTCCTGAAATCTAATGGTAAGTGGCAGATGTGCATCGATTACACTAGTCTTAACAATGTCTGCTTGAAGGATGATTTTTCCCTTCTCCGTATTGATCAGTTGGTCAATTTAACAGTGGGTTGCGAACTGATGAGCTTCCTGGATTCCTACTCAGGGTACCATCAAATTAGCATGGTAGAAGTAGATGAAGATAAAGCTACCTTCATCACACCATTTGGCACCTACTGCTATGTCAGAATGCCATTTGGGCTCAAGAATACTGGTTCCACGTATCAGCGCTTGATGCAGAAGACCTTTCTATCTCAATTACAGTGTAATTTAGAAGCTTACGTTGATGATTTGGTTGTAAAGAGCTTGAAAAGCTCTAGTCATGTAAATGACCTCACTGAAACATTCTGTAATTTCAATAAACATGGAATCAAATTGAATCTTGAAAAGTGCTCTTTTGGAGTTTCTTCTGGTAAACTTTTAGGTTTCTTTGTTCGAGAGACATTGAGATTAATCCCGAGAAAATCCGGGCCATTGAGCAAATGCGATCTCCTTCGATAACGAAGGAGGTACAAAGCCTAACAAGTCGAATGGCGGCATTGAGTCATTTCATCTCGCGGTTAGGCGAACGTGGATTACCATTCTTTAAGGTTTTATGTAAGCACATTGGTTTCCAGTGGTTGGATGAAGTCGAAAAAGCTTTTTAGGAAGTAAAAGCGTATTTATCAAGTGCTCCAGTGTTGGTTTCCCCGATCATGGGAGAGCCATTACTCATTTACTTGGCTTCTACCAATCATGCGGTCAGTGTAGTTCTGGTCGCGGAAAAACAAGGTATGCAACAACCAGTATATTACATAAGTGAAGTACTAAATGAACTGAAGGAGCGTTACCCTGAAGTCCAAACATTACTTTATGCTCTATTAATGGCTTCCTGAAAGCTGCGACATTACTTTCAAGCGCACAAGATTTTCGTCCCATCATCATTTCCGTTAGGGGATATTCTTTGAAATCTGGAAGCAACTAGTCGCATTGCGAAGTGGGCAATAGAACTTGGAGCATTTGATCTTCATTTTACTGCTAGAGTAGCAATTAAATCTTAAATTATTGCATATTTTGTGGTCGAATGGATTGATCCCGAACCACTTGTGCAAGAACCACTAGTAGATTTGACAACTACCGACCATTGGACGATATATTTTGATGGTTCTCGTAGTTTCTCAAACTCGGGGGCTGGAGTGGTCTTAATTACACCTCAGGGCGACCAACTCTAGTATGTCTTACAATTACACTTTGTTGCTACCAATAACATAGTAGAGTATGAAGGTCTTCTATCCAAGCTTCGAGCAGCCAAATCCCTTGGAGTCCATCGATTAGTGGTGAAGGGAGATTCACAACTAGTCGTAAACTAGGTGAATAAGGAATACAGCTGTTCTGATGAGACAATGGCTCTATACCTAGACGAGGTGAGGAAATTGGAAAAACACTTCAGAAATTTTGAAGTCCAATTCGTTCCGCGAAGAGATTATATTCTCACAGACCAATAATCAAAACTTGGTTCCTCACATGCATCCACTCCGGCAGGAGTGTTCATTGAGCACTTAAAACAGCCCTCAATCATAAAGGCACCAGAGGCGATGACTAACGTCGCCACCCTTGAGCATGGAGCGAATTGGATCCAATCATTGAGTATCTATCTCACACATGGGACCTTGCATGAGGACGAAACAGAGGCTGATCGGTTAGTTAGAAAAGCACGCATGTACAGACTAGTCAAAGGAACATTGCACAGAAAAGGTGCTCAAGGAGTACTTATGCGTTCCATACCTAAAGAAGAGGAACAAACCCTTTTGAGAGAAATTCATGTAGCCAAGTGTGGTGCACATGCATCCTATAGGACGTTGGTCAGAAAAACTTTTCGACAAGGTTATTACTGGCCTTCGGCACTTAATGATGCCATGCAATTGGTCAAAACATGCCCGCAGTGCCAATTTCATGCTAGGCAAGTTTCTCAGCCAGCATATGCATTACAAACTATTCCCTTAACTTGGCCATTTGCCGTATGGGGAATAGATATTGTAGGTCCTATGCCTCAAGCGGTCAATGGATATAGGTTTTTATTTACTAAATGGATTGAGGCAGAACCAGTCCACAATATTACTACTGCTGTGGCGAAGAAGTTCTTTCATAAGAACATTGTGACACGATTTGGTGTTCCAAGTCGTCTTATTACTGATAACGGATCCCAATTTGTTAGTGGTCTTTTTCTAGACTATTGCGACAATATTGGAACCAAAATTTGTTTCGCATTCGTTGCTCATCTGTAAAGCAATGGTGCAGTAGAACGCGCCAATGAGCAGATTATACAAGGGGTTAGGAAATGTGTTCTCGACCGCCTTAAATTACGCTCGGGGGCTTGGGTAGAAGAACTCTACTCCATTCTATGGGCACTTCGCACTACATCTAGTAGAGCTACAGGGGAAACGCCTTTCCAACTGGTTTACGATGAAGAAGCCTTGTTGCCAATTGAAATCCAAATTGGCTCTATTCGCGTAGATAACTTAAATATCATAAATCAACATGAAACACATAAATATGAAATCACCCTTCTTGAAAAAAAATGGGATCAAGTGTTGACTCGATCCACAACATATTTACAAGCTTTGTGTAAATATCACAGTAAGAGGGTGTGACCATGTAGTCTACATGTAGGAGACTTAGTTTTGAGAAAAATTCAAAATAGTCTGGTCGCAACAAATTCTCCCCTCAATGGGAAGGCCCCTGCACTGTGGTCTCAATGCCATGACCTGGATCGGCTCGCTTAGCTATGGAACACGGAAGAATTTTATCTAATGCTTGGAATATAGACCACTTGCAAAAATTTTATGTGTATGTTTTTCCATTTCCATTGTAAATTCAATCAATAAAGTACTTTTTTCACTCTATGTTATGGTTACATTCCCATTTTCGTCCTTACTCTTTTTCAGGCCATGCTCAGGGGCTGGTCGCAATAAGCACCTTATTATGATGTTTAAGTGGATTTGCTGGCCGATCTCATGGTCGCATCTAGTTAAGACATCTCTTTAGAAGCCGTTTCTTAACGCATAAGGGACTTACTAGTATGTTTCAGATTATTCGAGTGGCTGTCAGTTAGCAAAAAGCTTATTCATTTATATTAAGATGTTTATCCTTGCAACCTTATGATCGCATATAACTAAGGCACTTCTTTTTAAGACATTTTTAACTCATAAGAGACTTATATGTTTCAGATCATTCAAACCATAGTTTATCTTAAATTCTACGACCTTTATACCATGCCTTCAGTATGTATGGTTATAGGAGGGGGCTAGGGAAATATAACTGTCGTGGTATTACGGATACCCCGGCAGGTTTCTTCGGACGTGCGTAGCATGTGTACAGCGGCGCGAGTTGACCGAGTTACCGGTCACCTCCCACCGGGCAACGCAGCAATTGACACAGTGAGTTTTATACAGGTTCGGGTCCCGGTGGGGCCCTAGTCCTGTTGGCACCCTCCGGACGCTAGTCCGCTGGGGAGGTGCTCTCTCGGGGAGATAGGTCTCCAAGGGAGCCTGTTGTTTGAGTGTATTGTAAATGAATTAGAGTTTTTCACAAATGAGATACAAGGGGGGTATATATAGTCCCCAAAACATGCAAAAGACCAAAATGCCCTAGCTACGGCCGTTGGATTGAGGGGCGCGGGCGTCATTTCATCGACCGAAGGGCTTGGATGCTTGACAAGTGTCCTTGTCAGTTCCTGGGGCCCGAAGACCCTCCGGGACCCACTGGGCCCCAGTGAACCTTTGAGGCCCGAGGACCCTCCGGGACCCTCCGGGACTCTCCGGGACCCGGTGACCCTCCGGGACTCTAGTGAATGTCCGGGGCCCGGTGGTGCTCTGGGTCTCGACTCCCTGGGACCCGGGGCCCAGGGAACCTCCGGGACCCTACAGGGACCCGATGACCTTCCGGGACTCTAGTGAATGTCTGGGGCCCGGAGACCCTCCGGGACTCTCCGGGACCCGGTGGTGCTTCGGGTCTCACAGGGGGCCCGGTGACTCTCCGGGACCCGGTGACTCCCCGGGACCAAGAGCCCAGTGACCCCGGGACCCTGGGCCTAATCCCGGGACCCATCAGGGACCATCTACGCACGAAGGGCCGAGGCGGTCCGGAGACCCCGCGGGACCCAGGACCCGCTGGGAACCTTCTCCGCATGAAGGATCGAGGGCGTTCGGGAGGTCCCCTGGGACCCATGGCCCGGAGGCCTGGGGAACCACCGGGGACTTTCTTTGCACGAAGGCCCGAGGCGCTCTGGAGACCCCACGAGACCAGGGGCCCGGAGGCCCAGGGACCCACCGGGGATCTTCTTCGCATGAAGGACCGAGGCGCTCCGAAGACCCCGCGGGACCCGGGGCCCGGACGCCCAAGACCCGCCAGGAACCTTCTCCGCACGAAGGAACAAGGGCGCTCGGGAGCTCACTTCGAAGACTACCCGGAGGTACAGGATTTGCCCCAACAGGAGCCCCCCAGGCCCTCGGGGACACGTCGTGGCCCCGGAGGGTATGTGTAAAACCTTTCTCCTGATGACACTGAGGTCTCTGGGGATCTCCAGGTGGAAGGATCGCGTCCGAGAGGCGCGGTTGAGAAACACCTCCTCCTGGGACCAAGTCCACCCGGGAGAGGAAGTTACCGTGTTCGAGAGGTGTGGAGCCCCCAGACAGGAAAAACCTTCTCCCGGGACAAAGTCCCCCTGGGAGAGAACGTTACCACGTCTGGGCGGCGCGGTTGAGAACAACCTCCTCCCGGGACCAAGTCCACCCGGGAGAGGAAGTTACCGCGTCCGAGCGCCGCGGAGCCCCCAGACGGGAAAAACCTTCTCCCGGGACAAAGTCCCCCGGGGAGAGGATGTTACCGCGTCCGAGCGGTGCGGAGCCCTTGGAAGGGAAAAACCTTCTCCCGGGACAAAGTCCCCCCGGGAGAGAACGTTACCACGTCTGGGCGGCGCGGTTGAGAACAACCTCCTCCCGGGACCAAGTCCACCCGGGAGAGGAAGTTACCGCGTCCGAGCGTCGTGGAGCCCCCAGACGGGAAAAACCTTCTCCTGGGAGAAAGTCCCCCAGGGAGAGGATGTTACCGCGTCCGAGCGGCGCGGTTGAGAACAATCTCCTCCCGGGACCAAGTCCACCCAGGAGAGGAAGTTATCGCGTCTGAGCGGCGCGGAGCCCCCAGACGGGAAAAACCTTCTCCCGGGACAAAGTCCCCCGGGGAGAGGATGTTACCGCGTCCGAGCGGGGCGGAGCCCTTGGACGGGAAAAACCTTCTCCTGGGACAAAGTCCCCCCGGGAGAGAACGTTACCACATCTGGGCGGCGCGGTTGAGAACAACCTCCTCCCGGGACCAAGTCCCCCGGGGAGAGGATGTTACCGCGTCTGAGCGGCGCGGAGCCCTTGGACGGGAAAAACCTTCTCCCGGGACAAAGTCCCCCCGGGAGAGAACGTGACCACGTCTTGGCGGCGCGGTTGAGAACAACCTCCTCCCAGGGACCAAGTCCACCCGGGAGAGGAAGTTACCGCGTCCAAGCGCCGCGGAGCCCCCAGACGGGAAAAACGTTCTCCCGGGACAAAGTCCCCCGAGGAGAGGATGTTACCGCGTCTGAGCGGCGTGGAGCCCTTGGACGGGAAAAACCTTCTCCCAGGACAAAGTCCCCCGGGAGAGAATGTTACCACGTCTGGGCGGCGCGGTTGAGAACAACCTCCTCCCGGGACCAAGTCCATCTGGGAGAGGAAGTTACCGCGTCCAAGCGGCGCGGAGCCCTTGGACCGGAAAACCCTTCTCCCGGGACAAAGTCCCCCGGGGAGAGGATGTTACCGCGTCCGAGCGGCGCGGAGCCCTTGGATGGGAAAAACCTTCTCCCGGGACAAAGTCCCCCCGGGAGAGAACGTTACCACGTCTGGGCGGCGCGGTTGAGAACAACCTCCTCCCAGGACCAAGTCCACCCGGGAGAGGAAGTTACCGCGTCCGAGCGGCGCGGAGCCCTTGGACAGGAAAAACCTTCTCCCGGGACAAAGTCCCCCCGGGAGAGAACGTTACCACGTCTAGGCGGCGCGGTTGAGAACAACCTCCTCCCGGGACTAAGTCCACCCGGGAGAGGAAGTTACCGCATCTGAGCGCCGCGGAGCCCCCAGACGGGAAAAACCTTCTCCCGGGACAAAGTCCCCCAGGGAGAGGATGTTACCGCGTTCGAGCGGCGCGGAACCCTTGGACGGGAAAAACCTTCTCCCGGGACAAAGTCCCCCCGGGAGAGAATGTTACCACGTCTGGGCGGCGTGGTTGAGAACAACCTCCTCCCGGGACCAAGTCCACCCGAGAGAGGAAGTTACCGCGTCCGAGCGGCATGGAGCTGCTGGACGCGTAGGAGCTTTAGGATGTAGAGAGCTTCCGGGTTTTGACCCATGTTGTACCATTTCTGATGCCCATCGGAGGGGGAAGATGTCCTCCGGGTGAATGATTAATAAAGCTATGTTTGCGCTTCTTGTTGTTTTAAGAGTCTTCTTTTGATATTTTTCTTGGATGGTCTGGACGACTTCTTTTGATAAGAATGAGCTAAGTTTGCTCGTGGATGGTGCGGTCGACACCCGGGGGTTCCTCATCCCCCCCGCCCACAGCGGACCGGAGGGCAGCTCCGCGCGCTGTGGGGGTAACAAAGTCCCCGGGGTGAGGATGAAGACCTGTGACATAAGAATTTTTCAAGTTAGAAAATTTGAAAACAAGGTTTCCGGGGAAAAACCTTCCGGGAGACAATCGTCCGGTCGCCGTGAGAACGGGGAGTCGGGAATAAGGTCTGCGGGGAAGAAACATCCGAGAAAACCCGACGAGATTTCCGGAGATGAACTTTCCAGGAGACAATCGTCCGATCGCCGTGAGAACGGGGAGCCGGGAATAGGGTCTCCGGGGAAGAAACATCCGAGAAAACCCGACGAGATTTCCGGAGATGGACTTTCTGGGAGACAATCGTCCGGTTGTCGTGAGGACGGGGAGCCGGGAATAAGGTCTCCGGAGAAGAATGTCCAAGAAATTCGTCCCGCTGGGGAGACTATCGACTCCCGGAGGAGGATGTGCCCGATGACAGGTCTGAGTGTTTGGGTAGGGGACTAGTCTCCCAAAGTGACTTGTTACCACGGTCGCTGGGGACCGGGTTGCCGCTTACACCCTCAGTCCACGAGGGCTGATCGTAAGCCGCCCTACAGGAGGGACTTGTTGGGTCTGGGCTCACTTCCTCACGGGGAGGGCATCCTCGCGGGGAGGGCGTCCTCGCGGGGAGGGAAAGGTGATTACAATGCCCCCCTCCCCCTCCGGCGTGATTGCTCCGGGGGAGGGAACAGTGAATACGAGGTCCCCCTTCCCCCTCCGGCGTAATCGCTCTGGGGGAGGGGACGGGCCTGTGTAGGCTAGACGTAAAACTTGCGAAGTAGACGCAAGTTCCACGTGTGCTTCAGTTCTTGCTCTTGGAGGTTGGAGAGTTTGTAAGCCCCCGAGCCTAGGACCGCGGAGATCCTATAGGGGCCCTCCCATTTGGGGGGGAGCTTACCCTGGGCTTGGGGGTCTGTGACGTGCTTGAGGACAAGGTCCCCAAGGCGGAGGGCCCTCCCGCGCACGCACTGGTTGTATCCACGTGCCATCTCGCGGTCGTAGATGGCATGGGGGAGGAGCGCTCGGTCGCGTTCCTCCTCCACGAGGTCGATCTCCAGTTGCTGGTTGGCCTCATTGGCTTGGTATGCTGCGGTCGTAGCTCCGTCTAGGAGCTCGACTCGCAGCGACCGGAAACCAATCTCCTGGGGGAGGACTACCTCGGCCCCGTAGACACGGGAGAAGGGAGTACGTCTCGTCGCCCGGCTTGGGGTCGTGCGCATGGAGCAGAGGATGCTAGGGAGCTCCTCTGCCCATGCGCCCCGCTTAGAAGCGGCCTGCTCGAGTCGCCGGTGTAACCCTTGTAGGATTACGCCGTTGACCCTCTCTACAGCCCCATTGCTCCGGGGATGGGCCACTGAGGCGAAGTGGATAACGAGCTCAAGGCCTTCGCAGAATTCCCAGAAATAAGCCGAGTCGAATTGGGTCCCGTTGTCAATGGTGATTTCCCCGGGGGACACCAAAACGACAAACGACGTTTTTCCAGAAAAACCACTGGACAGCCCGGGACGTGAAGTTGGCCAAGGGTTCCGTCTCTACCCACTTTGTAAAGTAGTCGACCGTGACCACCGCATACTTGTATCCTCCAGACGCTGGGGGGAAGGGCCCTAAGAGGTCCATCCCCCAGCGCACGAAGGGCCAAGTGATGGGGATAGTCTGCAGCGCTACAGGGGGGAGGTTCGAACCCTTGGCCATCTTCTGGCAGGCCTCGCACGCGGAGACAAGGTCTCGTGTGTCGCGCATGACCGTGGGCCAATAGAAGCCCTGTCGGAGAGCCTTGGCCGCTATGGCACACGGGGCTAGATGAGAGCCACAGCTCCCCGCGTGGATGTCTTCGAGAAGTTGGAGTCCCTCCGGCCGGGGGAGGCAGCACAGGAGGGCGGAAGGCCCCTGCTTGTAGAGTCTCCCCTCCGGCAGGAGATATGCCCGGGCTTTGGCCCGGAGGCGCTTAGTCTCAGTCTCGTTGGGAGGGTCCCATTCCCCCTTGATGAAGGAGATGAGGGGGTCCATCCATGACGGAGTCCGGGTGATCTCGGCGACCTCCGGGACGCGAGGCTCGTCGCCCGTGTCCGGGGAGGCCGCGGAGGGCTTCGTGATGATCTCCCGGAAGGCCCCCTTGGGGAGCAATTCCCGGGCGCTTGCTGCCCTGGCCAAGGCGTTGGCCCGATCATTGTCCCTTCGCGGGATATGCCGGGCCTCGAGGCCGTCGAAGTGGCTCTCCATCTTTCGCACCTCCTTCACGAGGAGGCGTCGGATCCCCAGGGAGAGCGCAAGGTGCATCCCGAGGAGCAAAGCCTCGTACTCGGCGACGTTGTTGGTTGCGGGGAACTCGAGCCGCGCTGCATACTCGAGTTCCTTCCCCTCGGGGCTCCGGAGGACTACTCCCACACCAGCCCTGGCGAGACACAGCGACTCATCGAACATGAGTGTCCAATGATCACTGCGTCGGGGCGGCGCGGGGAGGTCTTCGTCCCCGGGCCCGGAGGTAGGAGTCCACTCCACGACGAAGTCGGCGAGGACCTGTGACTTGATGGCGGAGCGGCCTGTGAGGGACAGGGAGAAGGGGACGAGCTCGGCCCCCCACTTCCCGATCCGGCCGGTGGCCTCTTTGTTCTGCAGCACCTCCCCCAGGGGGAGGGACGACGGGACGGTGATGGGGTGTCACAGGAAGTAGTGGCGAAGCTTCCGGGACACCATCAGGAGGGCGTAGTAGATCTTCTCCATCTCTGTGTACCGAGTTTTGGCCCCCTGGAGGGCCTCACTCACGTAGTACACGGGATGCGGCTGCCACCCTTGCTCCTTCAGCAATACCGTGCTGACGGCGACCGGGGTCGCAGCAATGTAGAGGAGCAATGGCTCTTCTGGAGACAGACTCACGAGCATTGGAGGGCTCATGAGGTACTTCTTGAGGTCATCAAAGGCCTCCTGGGCCTCGGGGGTCCATCGGAACCCCTCGAGCCCCTGGAGGATCTTGAAGAATTGGAGGCCCCGCTCCCCCGACCGCGAGACGAAGCGGATTAGCACGACTAAGCGGCCGGAGAGCCGTTGGACGTCCTTGACGGAGCGCGGTGGGGGCATGTCCAGGAACGCCCAGATCTTTTTGGGATTTGCCTCTATGCCCCGCTGGAACACGAGGAAACCCAGGAGCTTCCCCCCGCGTACGCTGAAGGTGCACTTCTCCGGGTTGAGCTTCAGCCCATGCGCGCGGAGGTTGCGGAAGGTCTCCGCCAGGTCGTCGACGTGGGCGGTTGTGTGGGGACTTTTGATGACCGCGTCGTCTACGTAGACTTCGATGTTGCAGCCAACTTGATCTTTGAAGACCAGCGTCATGAGGCGCTGGAAGGTTGCTCCTGCGTTCTTCAGCCCAAAGGGCATGTGGATGTAGTAGAAGGTTCCGAGGGGAGTTATGAAACACGTCTTTTCCTCGTCCCCTTCCGCCATCCGGACTTGATGGTAGCCCGAGTAGGCGTCTAGGAAGCTCATCAACTCGCACCCCGCTGTGGAGTCGACCAGTTGGTCAATCCGCGGGAGTGGGAAGTTGTCCTTGGGGCAGGCGCGGTTAAGGTCGGTGAAGTCCACGCACGTCCGCCACCTGCCATTTGACTTCTTCACGAGGACGGGGTTCGCAAGCCACTCGGGGTGCAGGACCTCCCGAATGAACCCCGCCTCTCGGAGTCGGACGATCTCCCCATTGATTGCCTCTTGGCGCTCGAGGGAGAGCTTCCTCATCTTCTGTTTGACGGGGGGTGACCGGGGGTCACCGCGAGCTTGTGCTCAATGACCCCCCGGGTGACTCCCCGCATGTCCGAAGGCTTCCACGCGAAAACATCAGAGTTCTCGCGCAGGAAAGCCGCCAGTTGCGCTGCATGCTCCTCAGGGAGCTCCGCCCCGATCCGGACGGTTTTGTCCCCGTTGCCCGGGGACAGCAGACCTCCCGGAGGCCCCCTTCCGAACGCGGCTTGGGGAGGGGCCTCCCAGGAGGTATCGCCGCGATGTCTGGTTCCGGGGGAGAGGCCTCCCTCCCGGGCGCCTTAATGATGTTGACGCTTCCGATCGTAGCGGCGGTGCGCTCGTATAGAGCCCGGGCCATGTCTTGGTCTCCCCGGATGTTGATCACGCCGTGCGGCCCGGGGATCTTCATGCAGAGGTAGTTTTGATGGGTGGCAGCCCCCAGGCGGTTGATTGTGGTCCTCTCCATGATCGCGTTGTAGGAGGAAGGGAGGTCCACTACGTCGAATCAGACCATCTCGGTCCGGAAGTTCTCTGGGGTGCCGAATGTCATGGGGAGATCCACCTTCCCCACAGGATGGATCGCCTTCCCTGGGACGAACCCTTGCAGTGGGCCCGCTGCGGGCTGCAGAAGCTTCTCATCCACCTGCATTTCCTTGAAGGCCTTCAGGAAGAGGACGTCGGCTGAGCTCCCGCCATCCACGAGGATGCGGGCTAGGTGGCAGTTGTAGACGGTGGCGGAGACGATTGGTGCGTCGTCGTGGGGGAAGCGAACCCGCGCGCGTCTTCCGCCGTGAAGGTGAGGGGCACGTCCGACCACTTGGGTGGCGGAGACGTGTGCAGCACCCCCACAACCTTGACTTCGCCCGCGTACTCCTTACGCTGGCGCTTAGAGTCCCGCCCGGAGGCGGACCCTCCCACGATGACGTTGATGCGGCGCTGAGAAGTTTGGAAGGGGAGAGCTTCTGAAGGCTCCCCCTCCTGCGTCTACCCCTGCTGACCCCCCGCGGGAGCAGGAAGGGCCGGAACAGCTGGCCGAGGGGGCAAGGAGGACGAAGTCCCCCCCCTGCCCATGCTGGTCGAGGAACGCCGTGACGTGCTGCAGCAGCTGGTGGCACTCCTGGGTAGCGTGGGTACTGGACCCGTGGAAGCTGCACCACGGTCCTTCCCTGCTTCTCCCCGCGGGGCCTTCCCGACCGTGGGAAGACTATCCTCCCCCATGGCCTTTCGGCTTGGAGAAGGGGAGGTTGCCCCTCGGGGGGTCGCACGAGCTGCCTCCGCCCTTGAGGACAAAGGTGTCCCGAGGCCGTGGCTCGTTACACCCCCCTGCTTGGGGCGTTTGAGGGGGTCCCTGGCCCCCTGATCGGCGGGGGCGGGAGCCCCCTGGGTCTTCTTCCAAAGGTCGTCTTCGTCCGCCCGAGCGTACTTTTCTAGTACGTTGATGTCGTGGTATTGCGAATACCCCGGCAGGTTTTGAGAATGATCCTAGCGAAGATTACGTGGTGCGGGTTGACCAGATGACCGGTCCTCCCCCGCCGGACAAGCACAAAAAATGACACACGGGTTTATACAGGTTCGGGTCCCGGTGGGGGCTCTAGTCCTGTCGACGCGCTCCCGACCGGAGCCGGCTGGGGAGGCTCTCTCCGGGGGAGAGGCTTCCGGAGCACGTCTGTGAGTTTAGCTATTCCAATAAAAGAGAACCGATCCTTTACAACAGAGGGGTAAAGGGCTATTTATAGCCCCAAAAAGAAGCAAAAAACCTAAACTACCCCGGAAGCCACCGTCGGATTGAAGGGTAGGACCGTCCTTCTCCCGGTCAAACGCCTTGGATGCTTGACAGGTGGTCGCCAGTTCCCGAGGTGCTCCTCGCGTGACCTGCACGTGACAAACAGTTCGAGACTTTACCTTTAGAAGGGCGATGAGGCCCGGGACGGCGCCGGAGGCCATGTCCCGGGGGCCAAAAGGTATCGTCCGGGGAGGCCCCGGAGACCACGTCCCCGGGCAAATGGCGGCGCCCGGGGAGGGGCCGGAGGCCACGTCCCCGGGCCAATGGCGGCGCCCGGGACGGCGCCGAGGCCAGGTCCCGGGGGCCAAAAGGCGGCGCCCGGGGAGGGGGCGGAGGCCACGTCCCCGGGCAAATGGCGGCGCCCGGGAGGGCACCGGAGGCCACGTCCCCAGGCAAATGGCGGCGCCCGGGAGGGCACCGGAGGCCACGTCCCGGGGGCCAAAAGGCGGCGCCCGGGAGGGCACCGGAGGCCATGTCCCCGGGCAAACGGCGGCGCCCGGGATGGCACCGGAGGCCACGTCCCGGGAGCCAAATGGCGGCGCCCGGGAGGGCACCGGAGGCCACGTCCCGGGGGCCAAAAGGCGGCGCCCGGGAGGGCACCGGAGGCCACGTCCCCGGGCCAACGGCGGCGCCCGGGACGGCACCGAAGGCCACGTCCCGAGAGCCAAATGGCGGCCCCCGGGAGGGCACCGGAGGCCACGTCCCGGGGGCCAAATGGCGGCGCTCGGGAGGGCACCGGAGGCCACGTCCCGGGGGCCAAAAGGCGGCGCCCGGGAGGGCACCGGAGGCCACGTCCCCGGGCAAACGGCGGAGCCCGGGACGGCACCGGAGGCCACGTCCCGGGAGCCAAATGGCGGCGCCCGGGAGGGCACCGGAGGCCACGTCCCGGGGGCCAAATGGCGGCGCCCGGGAGGGCACCGGAGGCCACGTCCCCGGGCAAATGGCGGCGCCCGGGGAGGCCCCGGAGGCCAGATCCCCGGGAACTTACCTGGACTTAGTCCCGCGGAGATTTCCCCCAACAGCAGCCCCCCCTGCACGCCGGGGACGATGCTCGAGTCCCCGGTGGGTATGGTACAGGTCACCGGGAAAATCTCCGGGCCAAGTCACCGGAGCCGCGGCGCTTCGGTTTCCATAAACGCGCGCGCGGTTCGAACCGGCGCCTCGATTCACGCGCCCGTCCCTTCGTTTCCCGCGCACGGTTTGAACTTCTACGGTCCAGATTGATCTGCGGGTGCCACGTGGCATGCATCTAGACCACGTCTCGCCCCTATAAATAGGACCTTGGGGGGCCCGAAAGCTCATTCCAAATTTTCAGCCTCAAGCATTTTTGCTCTCCCGGTAGCTCCTCCCGGTAGCTCTTTCCGGTAGTAGACGTCCGGGACTTTTAGTAGTAGCCTCCTGGAAGGTTAGCCACCGAACAAAAAAGAAGACTAACCTTATGGCACCCAAGGGTCGAGCAAAGACCACGGAGGTGCCCCCGGAGGAAATACCTCCGGATTTCCTCTGGGCGTCGGAGTTCACGGCCGAGGACGCCGAGTCCTTGGTCGAACGCTGCGTCGTAGCGGATGGGGACATCCGAGTCCCCATGAAGAAAGACGGAGCTCCCCGCCCCAGGCCTGGAGAGGTCGTGGCCTTCGAGGCCTTCCTGGGGGCGGGGCTCCGGCTCCCGGTGCATCCCATGCTCCGGGAGTTCCTCAAGGAGTACGGGGTGGCTCTCAACCACCTCACCCCGAACGCGCTCGTCCGGATGGGCCTCTTCATCTGGCTCTACGAGACTGCGACCGGGCGGGAGCCCACCCTTCGCGCCTTCCGGTATTTCTACGAACCGGCGGCTCGGATCTCCCACCTGGTGAAGGGGAGCCCCAAGTCTCCCTTCGGTTCGGTGATGGTCCAAATGCGGCCGGCCCGGGTGATCGACTACCCGGCGGCGGCCTCCCGGGACCACTGGGGGGACTGGGTCCAGAGGTGGTTTTACCTCCGGGTCCGGGACGAGGCGGTGGTGTACGCCCCGGAGCCCCCCACCTACAGCGGGTCGTCCGCACCGAAGCCGCCGGTGTGGACGGACGAGGAGTTCGAGCTCCTCGGCAAGGTGATCCTCTCCAAGAAGACCCGCTCGATGCGGGACGCAGCCGAGGAGATGGCTCTCCTCCGGACCTCCCCCTTCACCGGCGGGAAGAGGGGGATCGGCATGGGCCCCGAGCAGCGGCCCCCGGTGAAGCCGGTGACGCGACGTAAGCTCCGGGAACCTGCTGCATTGTACTTACGAATTTTTAAGGAATTGACTAACTCTACCTCTTTCAGTTCGGCCGTACCCGGCGGCGCGGGAGAAGGCGGAGAACCTCCTAGGGAGGTACTTCGCCGATGAGCACGAGCGCGTAGTGCACGCCGTGGGGGAGGGCCCTCCCAAGAACTTGGTGGCGGCGGCCTACGGGCTGAAGCTGTCGGAGAGGAAGCCTCTCCCCACCCCCGGGTCGCACAAACGAGGGAAGGAGGTGGCCGGGGGCTCGGAGCCCAAGAAGGCTCGGGTTCAAAAGAACCCCGGCCCATCATCCACGCCGGCGGCGACACCGGCGAAGGCTCGGGACGAGACCCCCTGGATCGAGCGTGCCCGGGCACCGGCCCGGAAGGAAGCAACACCTCCTCCCCTGAAGGGCCCCGTCGAGGCGCGGGGGAAGGAGGCGACAACGGGCGGGGCGGCGTCCGACTCGGCGAACTACGCCTCATCGCCGCTCTTGGTGGAGCCCCTCCTGCCCCTTCCGGCTTCTTTGGAGCCGGAGAGGCTGGAGGTGAGATTCGCGGGGGCCTCGCCTCCGCGGGTTTGGCCGGTGGACGAGGGGGGAGCCCCTCGGTCTACGAGGTTCCTCCGGCGGAGGAGGCCCCGAGGACCTTCCGGCCCGGGCCAGGGAAAGGCCTGATGGTCCCCCCCCGGGCGGGGGCTCCCGCCGAGAGTTCCCCAGCCACGTCTTCAGGGGGCACTTCCTCATCGACGAAGACGCCGGTGACGCCGGCCGCGTTACCGGACCTTGAGGTCCGGGGGCCCCCCGCCGGCCGCACTGGCGGCGCAGGGCGGGAGACCCCTCTGTTTCCCGCGAGGGAGGTCGCCCGCTACTCGGAGGGCCTGCATACCCGGAAGGTGCAGGCCTTCGTCGCGGGAGGGACGCTCCATGAGCGTTTCGAGGGGCTTCAGTCCCTCGGGGCCCAGGTAACCCGAGTCGATAACGTCTTCATTCCCTGCACTTTGAAATTTTTCTAACTATATATTTTGTAGGTGGCTGCTGTTACCTGGGGCCTTGAGCAGCGGGTCGCCCGGCTGCTTAAGGAGGCGGAGGGCCGGGCCGCGGCCTCCGTAGGGCAGCGCGAGGAGGCCCTCCGGGAACGCGACGAAGCCCTCCGGAATTGACCCGGGTCCGGGCCCAGGTCCATATTTCCGAGGCCAGTCAACGGCCGCCTCCGGGAGGAGGCCAAGGTGAGGGAGGAGGCGCTCCGGGAGCTCGAGAGCTCAAGCGTCCGGGCGGTGGCGGACGCGGGCCGCTCCGTCCGGACGGCCCTCGAGGGCCTTGGCGTAAGCCTAGGCTCCGGGAGCAGGGAGGTGCCGCCGGCGACCCTCGCGGAGGCTGTGCGTTTTCTCAACGCACAGGTCTCCGCCATCCCGGAGGCTACCGACGTTCGGGCGCGGGGGCCGGGCGATCCCCGTCGTCGCGGCCGCTGCGGGGCTCGTCGAGTTCCGGGGGGTCGGCGCCCGGGCGATCGGGGGCCGCATCCCCCGAAGCTTCCCGGACTCCTTCGAGCCTTCGCGCCAGGAGGTCGAGCAGCTTGCCGGAGGGTTCTACGACCGGATCATCCAGGCGTGGTTCCCGGCTCTGGCGCCTCCGGCAGGAGACGTCCCAGCCCCGGCCTTGGAAGAAGCCCCCCAGGGGGAGGACGCCAACGAACATGTATGAGCCTCCCCCCGGGTCTTAGCTAGGGCCCTCTTTTGCTTTCTTAGGATTTTGATCCCGGTAGCTTCTTAGAAGAAGCCCCGGACACTTGTACAAAAACATTTTGAATGCAATGAAGTTAGAATTTTTTCAAAGTCTGAATTGAATTTACTGTTACCAGGGCTCCCGGGAGGTTGCTCCCAGGCGAAGGTCCGGGAGGGGCTCCCCGGGGGACGCCCAAGCTGCTTTGATCTTGCTAAGCCTTGTCTCCGGGAATCGCGGCGAGGCTAGTGTCCGGGAACGATCCGGTTGAGGTGGCGTCCGGAGTGGCACTTGGACAACTTTGATAATCATCGTGCCGAATTGTCCCCTCCGCGACTGGGGCTCCGGATGATCCCTCCCCTCCGAATACTTCCACCGGCGGGATACGAGCTCTGGCCTGAAGATGTGCTCCGGGACGCTCGGCGCCGCGTACGGGCATTGTACCGGGACTTGACCCGGGAGCTAGCGGAGAGCCTCCGGGAGTATTAGGCGTAGGAACCTTAGGGTTTAGAGAATCCCCCGGGTTAGAACCCGGGTTGTATCGTTTCCGAAGCCCATCGGAGGGGGAAGATGTCCTTCGGGTTTGAGAATCAATAAAGCTGTTGTTGTTTCCTTTCATTGCCTCTATTTTCTTCTTCTTGGATGGTCCGGACGACTCATCTTAACAAGGATGAGCTAAGTTTCCTCGTGGGCGGTGTGGTCGACACCCGGCGGTTCCTTATCCCCCCCGCCGACAGCGGGCTGGAGAATAGCTCCGCGCGCTGTGGGGGTAACAAGGCCCCCGGGATGGAAGTCACCTGTATCATAGGAAATTTCGTAAGTTAGAAAATTTTAAAACAAGGTTTTCAAGGAGAAGACCTTCCGGGAGACAATCGTCCGGTCGCCGTGAGAACGGGGAGCCGGGAATAAGGCCTCATGTGGAAGAATTCCAAGAGAACCCGATGAGATTTCCGGAGGCGAGCTTCCTAGGAGACATTCGTCCGGTCGCCGTGAGAACGGGGAGCCGGGAATAGGGTCTTCGGGGAAGAGAATGCCCGAGAAATCCATGACTTCTCCGAGAGACAATCGTCCGGTCACCGTGAGAACGGGGAGCAGGGAATAGGGTCTCCGGGAGGCATGCATCCGGTCGCCGTGAGAACTGGGGGTCGGGAATAAGGTCGTCGGGGACCAATCGTCCGGTCGCCGTGAAAACGGGGAGCCGGGAATAAGGTCGCCGGGGACCAATCGTCCGGTCGCCGTGAAAACGGGGAGCCGGGAATAACGTCGACTCCCGGAGGAGGAAGATAGATCCAATCAAGCCGCAAGGGGCCGATCATCTGGTCGCCGTGAAAACGGGGAGCCGGGAATAACGTCGACTCCCGTAGGAGGAAGATAGATCCATGAAGGCCATTAGACGTCCCACTGGGGAGAGCGTCTACTCCCGGAGGAGGAAGTGCCCGAAGACGGGTCTTGAGTGTTTGGGTAGGGGACTAGTCTCCCAAAGTGACTCGTTACCGCGGCCACTGTGACCGGGTTGCCGCTTACACCCTCAGTCCACGGGGGCTGATCGTAAGCCGCCCTATGGGAGTGGGACTCCCGTCATAGGGACTTGTTGGGGCTGGCCCACTTCCTCGCGGGGAGGGCATCCTCGCAGGGTGGGCATCGCCGCTAGGGGCGGTAATGAGAGAGACCTGCAATGAGACAGTTTGAAAAGCAAGTCCTATGTATTGCTAATAAAATGAAGTACAAGTCCTCCCCCTGCGAAGCCGCGAAAGGGGAGGAAAATATAGTGTCCCTCCTCCCCCTCCGGCGTGAACGCTCCGGGGGAGGGGACAGGCCTGTAAGGCTAAACATAGAACTTGCGAAGTAAACGCAAATTCCCGGAAATTCCACGTGAGCCTCGCGTCCCGGAGGTCGCCGAGATCACCCGGACTCCGTCATGGATGGACCCCCTCATCTCCTTCATCAAGGGGGAATGGGACCCTCCCAACGAGACTAAGACTAAGCGCCTCCGGGCCAAAGCCCGGGCATATCTCCTGCCGGAGGGGAGACTCTACAAGCAGGGGCCTTCCGCCCTCCTGCGCTGCCTCCCCCGGCCGGAGGGACTCCAACTTCTCGAAGACATCCACGCGGGGAGCTGTGGCTCTCATCTAGCCCCGCGTGCCATAGCGGCCAAGGCTCTCCGACAGGGCTTCTATTGGCCCACGGTCATGCGCGACACACGAGACCTTGTCTCCGCGTGCGAGGCCTGCCAGAAGATGGCCAAGGGTTCGAACCTCCCCCCTGTAGCGCTGCAGACTATCCCCATCACTTGGCCCTTCGTGCGCTGGGGGATGGACCTCTTAGGGCCCTTCCCCCCAGCGTCTGGAGGATACAAGTATGCGGTGGTCACGGTCGACTACTTTACAAAGTGGGTAGAGACGGAACCCTTGGCCAACTTCACGTCCCGGGCTGTCCAGTGGTTTTTCTGGAAAAACGTCGTTTGTCGTTTTGGTGTCCCCCGGGGAAATCACCATTGACAACGGGACCCAATTCGACTCGGCTTATTTCTGGGAATTCTGCGAAGGCCTTGAGCTCGTTATCCACTTCGCCTCAGTGGCCCATCCCCAGAGCAATGGGGCTGTAGAGAGGGTCAACGGCGTAATCCTACAAGGGTTACACCGGCGACTCGAGCAGGCCGCTTCTAAGCGGGGCGCATGGGCAGAGGAGCTCCCTAGCATCCTCTGCTCCATGCGCACGACCTCAAGCCGGGCGACGAGACGTACTCCCTTCTCCCGTGTCTACGGGGCCGAGGTAGTCCTCCCCCAGGAGATTGGTTTCCGGTCGCTGCGAGTCGAGCTCCTAGACGGAGCTACGACCGCAGCATACCAAGCCAATGAGGCCAACCAGCAACTGGAGATCGACCTCGTGGAGGAGGAACGCGACCGAGCGCTCCTCCCCCATGCCATCTACGAGCTCGAGATGGCATGTGGATACAACCAGTGCGTGCGCGGGAGGGCCCTCCGCCTTGGGGACCTTGTCCTCAAGCGCGTCACAGACCCCCAAGCCCAGGGTAAGCTCCCCCCCAAATGGGAGGGCCCCTATAGGATCTCCGCGGTCCTAGGCTCGGGGGCTTACAAACTCTCCAACCTCCAAGAGCAAGAACTGAAGCACACGTGGAACTTGCGTCTACTTCGCAAGTTCTATGTTTAGCCTTACGGGCTTGAGGACAGGCCCAAGGGAGAGCTTACCCTGGGCCTGGGGGTCTGTCACGGGCTTGAGGACAAGGTCCCCAAGGCAGAAAGCTTTCTCACGCACGCGTTGATTGTACGCGCGCGCCATTTCTTGGTCGTAGATGGCGTGGCGGAGGAGCGCTCGGTCGCGTTCCTCCTCCACGAGGTCGATCTCCAGACGCTGGTTGGCCTCGTTGGCCTGGTACGCTGAGGGCGTAGCTCCCCCCAGGAGCTCAACCCGCAGTGACCAGAAGCCGATCTCCGGGGGAGGACTGCCTCCGCCCCGTAGACCAAGGAGAAGGGAGTACGCCCCGTCGCCCGGGACGGGGTCGTGCGCATGGAGCAGAGGATGCTAGGGAGCTCCTCCGCCCATGCACCCCGCTTAGAAGCGGTTTGCTCGAGTCTCTGGCGCAACCCCTGTAGGATCACGCCGTTGACCCTCTCGACAGCCCCATTGCTCCGGGGATGGGCCACCGAGGCGAAGTAGATGACGAGCCCCAGGCCTTCGCAGAATTCCCGGAAATAAGCTGAGTCGAATTGGATCCCGTTGTCCACGGTGATTTCCCGGGGGACACCAAAATGACATACGACGTTTTTCCAGAAAAACCGCTGAACGGCCCGGGACGTGATGCTAGCCAAAGGCTCCGCCTCAACCCACTTTGTAAAATAGTCGACTGCGACTACCGCATACTTGTATCCCCCGGGCGCTGGGGGGAAGGGCCCTAAGAGGTCCATCCCCCAGCGCACAAAGGGCCAAGTGATGGGGATCGTCTGCAGCGCTATAAGGGGGAGGTTCGAGCCCTTGGCCATCTTCTGGCATGCCTCGCACGCGGAGACAAGGTCTCGCGCGTCGCACATGACCGTGGGCCAGTAGAAGCCCTGCCGGAGGGCCTTGGCCGCGATGGCACGCGGGGCTAGGTGAGAACCACAGCTCCCCGCGTGGATGTCTTCGAGAAGTTGAAGTCCCTGCGGCCGGGGGAGGCAGCGCAGGAGGGCGGAAGCCCCCCGCTTGTAGAGCCTCCCCTCCAACAGGAGATATGCCCGGGCTTTAGCCCGGAGGCGTTTAGCCTCGGTCTCACTAGGAGGGTCCCCCTCCCCCTTGATGAAGGAGATGAGGGGGTCCATCCAAGACAGAGTCCGGGTAATCTCGGCGACCTCCGGGACATGAGGCTCGTTGCCCGTGTCCGGGGAGGCCACCGAGGGCTTCGTGATGATCTCCAGGAAAGCCCCCTTGGGGAGCGATTCCCGGGCGCTTGCCTCCCGGGCCAAGGCGTCGGCCCGGTCATTGTCCCTACGTGGGATATGCCGGGCCTCGAGGCCGTCGAAATGCCTCTCCATCTTTCGCACTTCCTGCAAATAAAGACTTAAGTTTGCGTCATGGCACAGGTAAGACTTGTCCACTTGGCAAACTACGAGCTGAGAATCTCCCTTGACTAGGAGGCGCCGGATCCCCAGGGAGCGCGCGAGGCGCATCCTGAGGAGCAAAGCCTTGTATTCGGCGACGTTGTTGGTTGCGGGGATGTAACACCCTAGTTTTGGGGGTGAAAAGTTTTGCATGAAAATCCTGCATGCATGTATCTCTGTAGTAGTAGCCAGATCAGCTGAACTCTAATCTCTCCCAAACCCTAAAAATCTCCAAATCTATTCTTTAGATCCAGATCAAGATCTGACCATCCAGATTTAACCTACCAGTTACCCCGAAGATAAAAGTCTTCAGGAGCCAGATCAAATTCTAACCCTAACTCTCAGTACCTAAGCCTCTCTCTGTTTTCGAAAACAGGAAAATTCAGATTTACCCTAAGTACCCCAGTTTTCAGATGATTGAATTATTCTGATTTAACCCTATTCAGACTCAAGTAACCCCTGGAATATGTTCCTAGGTTTATCCTCAACTCACTTCAAAAAGTTGGGAGCCAGATTAATTCATCTAAACACTTTTCGCAGTTTAGTCCAAATTTTACTGCGAATAAGTCCTTTTCTATTTACCTGGAAGCCTGAAAAGGCTAAAATCTGCAAATTAATTCCAACTCCAAAATTTCTTCAGGAAACACCTTCCAAATACTATTTGATACAGATCTCCCTTTTGATCAGACTTCAAAATCTCTCTCCAATCACCAGAATTCGAAATCGACAAAATCCAGACTTATTTTACCCTAATTTTACCCTATTTTCGAAAATAGGTGAAATCCCTCAAATCTTATCAAATTTTCTCCAAATTTGAGCTAAATGAGTACTAATAGAAATGTTATACTCAGCCATGAAATCAATTCTCAAATTAACCATCTCTAAGACAGAAATTACAAATCAGTCCAGATTTCAAATAAGAATCCTTGCAATTTGGTCCCTGGTTCGACCAGAGACGCTGTGCACGACCAGCAGCTGTACACGACCGCGACCACCGCGCTGCCACGCCAGGAACTTCGTCGCCGGTGAAGCCCCGTGGTCGCCACCCCTGCCACCTGCGTTCCTGCCACGTGTGCGCACGTCGTTCGCCACCGTGGAGCCACCGCGGCCGCACCAGCATCCCCAATTTTGCCCGCGCGCGCACGCCATCGCTGCAGCCGCTGCAGAAGCACGGTGCCACGTCACAAGCATGCCTTGAGGAGGCATCACTTCGCCTTCACCTCCACCAGAGCAGCAGCGCAGCCGACACGACCGGTGAAGACGTCGCTTCGCCGCCTGTCATCGTCGCCGGTCACTTCCCAGTCAATTCAAGCCGGCTTCAACTCCCCGTGCAATTGTAGACGTTGGGAGCCCCCGCAGCCTCGCCTATTTAAACCCCCGGGGCTAAGCAACCATCTTACACCCCTTCACACCAGCAATCAGTAAAACTCGCCGTCTTCTTCGTCTTCTTCGGCGAGCTCGAGAAGAGGCTCACGGTGCCAGGCCAATCCACTGCACCGAGCTCCAAATTGAAGCTACCAGTAGGTAACCCTCATTCACTTACCTGTGTAGTAGCAGCCAATTGAACTCTATCGCACCACCTCGCCGGGAATTGCTGTTTTTCCCCGACAACTCCGGCGAGCAATTAAACTCTAATTAAACCGAATTAGCTCTCGAGCCTGTGATCAAACATGATCAGTGGACTGATTAGAACACGTCTAAGCAACCAGAATCGAAGAATTTGCTAAAATAAGAAAAACCACAAATTGGAACTTTGCTTGTGAACTGGAGCTCGCTATTAAGCTTCTCTGGTGTTTCCCCAGCCAATCCAGCTTCACACCTAGCTTACTTATGCCCCAGAGACCCTCCTCAAGCAAGGAATTGAGTTCAATCACTTTAAATCAGAAATGCCCAAATCAGGTTTGAGTTAATCTTTTCTCCGGCCAATATCTCCTAAATCCAGCCAATCCAGCCATAGAAACCTTGCCATCTAGATGTTTTGGACCATTCTGAGCAACTTTGTCTTCTATCACGACTTCTAATTCGGCCTAGATTGTGAGATATAGCTATGCCCTAGTTTGCTGTACTGTTCACACTGCATGTGCTCCAGGCCAGCCAACTTCTTCGCCGGTTTTCATCACTTTCCGGCCATCTCCTGCCCTAAGTCCTGTTGAGACATTTGTTCCTGTTACAAATGCCTAACCACCAGACAAAGTGGTGCATCATTTGGAGCCCTGAGTCAAAAGATATGGCTAACCCTAGTTTCTGGCCGTGTCAAGCCTATGCCAGGCTATGTCAGCCAGTGGCATTGAGCCTTTTCACCCACTTCCAGCCATGAACTTTGAAAATAACTTTGTCCCTTAGACTCCTGATGTTGTAATCTACACTTTCCTCTACTGTCACAACTTGAGTTGAGCCCTCTACCTCCCATCGACCTTATGTCGATGCCTCGAACCGAATGCCAACCTAAAGACGTTCGCTGTTTTTGGGCGAACCAGTCACCACCTTGATATTACCCTGATATTTTGGAACCTTGTAAACCTTAACAGCTAACTTTAACCCTGGTTTCCTTAATTAAATCCACACCGCTTTCAAACCTTGTATCACCAGAGTATTTTCTCCTTGCATCTTTGCATGTAGTGAATTAGTAAGAATAGGATTGATTGTAATGCCTGTTTGCTTGTTTGATCTTGTTCAGAGCAAGAGTCCGGGGTTGAAGATCTTGTCGCTGAACCGTCATCGACTGCTGATACTTACGACGCGGAAGGCAAGTCATACTTTGATCATATTGAAACCCATATTTTATGAATTGCTATGCTATTCCATAAGTAGATATCTCGTTAATATTGCATGTGTTGAGATCAATGATATTATGGCAGTGGTAGATTGAATACTTGAGAAATGTGAACTTGGTAAGATAGCAAGCCACGAACTAATAAAAGTATAAACATGTACATTTATATTCATGAAATAGAACCCCTAGCCGTGACCAGTATTTTGGTATGGAATGGTGGTAGCACTGGAGGTCCTTGGCTGCACTGAATGTGCAGGCACTGAAGGTGCAAGGTTGTGGTATGATCTGGTCACTGGCATGTAAGGACTAGAACCTTGTGTTATGCGTCTAGTGGCATGAAAAACGTACCAACCACTTACCTGGTATGGGACAGGCGCAACCTAGTAGCTTTCTTAGTATCATCAGTTCCCTGCATGGCTTGTCGATCCGGTTTCTCGCGTGGAAACTGGTGGGACGCAGTTCGTCCATGAGTGATGTGAGATCAGAAAAATTATGAGAGGATAAGGTGTAAAGAAGGAAGACGCCCTACGCCAGATTAAGTCGTGCGCGACTGTAATCAAAAGAGGTTATGTGTCCTGCGGGAACATAGACCCAGGCTAGGAAGTAAGGCAGTGGGGAGGACCCACAACGGTACTTGGGACGGTATTGTCCATTTACCGGGCAGGGATACTGTTAATACTAGACTGCAAAAACGTTGTGTGATCTCGGCCTTGTCACATGCGTATAAGTCGCATGGAGTTGGCCCGACTTGGAAGTCGAGTGAAAAAGTGGATTTAAAAAGAGGTACATCTCTGCAGAGTTTAAAAATGTATTCGAATACTTCGTGCTCCCGAGTTTTAGGAGTATGCCGCGGTGGATTAAATCCATGGGGTGTGACACAAGTATTGTTTTATAAACTAAAATTTGTTAGCTCAAGATTACCCAAGTGGCATGTGTTGTCATGATAAGGGGCGTTGCCGTGGGCTGTCATGTGTTGACGTGTCGCGGTAATACCATAATCTAGCAAACATATGATAATTAAGAGGCATGTGGTTTATGCCCTAAGTTATGTAATGCTGCTAAGAATATATGATTGAAAGACTTGAATAAGAGTAGTGTGATATGAGGATATATCGCCTTGGATATGGGATATATGTATCACCATCAATGTGATTTGTTTACTGCCATGGGTATGATCAGAAGTTGAGTAAGAATTGAGAAAGAAATGTATTTTGGGAAAAACCTTTCACTCTTTCCCCAATAGCATAGGTTCATGCCATATATACATATGTATCTCTACCATCCCTGTGACTTGCTGAGTACGTAAGTACTCACCCTTGCAACAACTCATCAATAGATGGAGCGTTCTACGATCTTGGAGGATACCCTGAAGATGCTGCGGACCCAGGAGATGATGAGAAGTTTCCTCCGGAGCCCTGATGCGGTGCTGTCTTGCTGTCAACCTCTGTTTCCTGTGGATTGCTTTTGGGGCCTAGCTTCCGCCGACTAGATGTGTTATTTTGTTAGACCCTTGTGCCTTGTAAGGCACTGTACCTCGTTTTGTATTAAGGCCTGATGGCCATACAATTATGACTATTGTACTATTTTGCTGCTGCAATGTAATCCTGTGATTGACTCATCCTGGGAAGTCAAGTGGTTTATGGGACCAGCTGCACCGAGCTGGGCCCCTCACAGGTGATGTCACAGTCGTGGCAGACGTGACAGGGGAACTCGAGCCGCGCGGCGTACTCGAGTTCCTTCCCCTCGGGGCTCCGGAGGACTACTCCCGCACCAGCCCCGGCGAGACACAATGACCCATCGAACATAAGGGTCCAATGATCACTGCGTCGGGGCGGCACAGGGAGATCTTCGTCCTTGGACCCAGAGGCGGGAGTCCACTCTGCGACAAAGTCGGCGAGGACCTGCGACTTGATGGCGGAGCGGCCGGTAAGGGACAGGGAGAAGGGGGCGAGCTCAGCCCCCCACTTCCCGATCCGGCCGGTGGCTTCCTTGTTCCGCAGTACCTCCCCGAGAGGGAGGGACGACGGGACGGTGATGGGGTGCCCCAGGAAGTAATGCCGAAGCTTCCGGGACGGCATGAGGAGGGCGTAGCAGATTTTCTCCATCTCCGTGTACCGAGTTTTGGCCCCTTGGAGGGCCTCACTCATGTAGTACATGGGACGCTGTTGCCCCCCTTCCTCCTTCACCAAGACCGCGCTGACGGCGACAGGGGTCGTGGCGAGGTAGAGGAGCAAGGGCTCTTCCGGGGACGGACTCACGAGCATTGGAGGGCTCGTGAGGTATTTCTTGAGGTCGTTGAAGGCTTCCTGGGCCTCGGGGGTCCATCAGAACCCCTCGAGCCCCCGGAGGATCTTGAAGAACTGGAGGCCCCGCTCCCCCGACCGGGAGACGAAGCGGCTTAACGCGGCTAGGCGGCCAGAGAGCCGCTGGACATCCTTGACGGAGCGCGGCGGGGGCATGTCTAGGAATGCCCGGATCTTCTCGGGGTTTGCCTCAATGCCCTGCTGGGACACGAGGAAACCTAGGAGCTTCCCTCCCGCACCCCAAAGGCGCACTTCTCCGGGTTGAGTTTGAGCCCGAACACGGGGAGGTTGCAGAAGGTTTCAACCAGGTCGTCGATTTGGGAGGCTGCGCGGGGACTCTTGACAACCGCGTCGTCTACGTAGACTTCAACGTTGCGGCCGACTTGCTCTTTGAAAACCAATGTCATGAGGCGCTGGAAGGTCGCCCCCGCGTTCTTGAGCCCGAAGGGCATATGTACGTAGCAGAAGGTTCCGAGGGGAGTAATAAAACTCGTCTTTTCCTCATCCCCTTCCGCCATCCGGACTTGATGGTAGCCAGAGTAGGCGTCTAGGAAGCTCATGAGCTCGCACCCCGCAGTGGAGTCGACGAGCTGATCAATCCGCGGGAGCGGGAAATTGTCTTTGGGGTAGGCGTGGTTAAGGTCGGTGAACTCCACGCACATCCGCCACCTGCCTGTTGATTTCTTGACGAGGACGGGGTTCGCGAGCCACTCGGGGTGCAGGACCTCCCGAATGAACCCCGCCTCTCGGAGCCGGGTGATTTCTGCCTTGATTGCCTCTTGGCGCTCGAGGGAGAGTTTCCGCAGCTTCTGTTTGACCGGGGG
Organism: Pharus latifolius; assembly: GCA_019359835.1. NCBI lineage: Eukaryota > Viridiplantae > Streptophyta > Magnoliopsida > Poales > Poaceae > Pharus > Pharus latifolius. Next base: position 68,183,251 of record CM033321.1, on the reverse strand, counting down.
GTGACCGGGGGCCACTGCGAGATTGTGCTCAATGACCTCCTGGGCGACGCCCCACATGTCCGAAGGCTTCCACGCAAAAACATCGGAGTTTTCGCGCAAAAAAGCCGCAAGTTGCGCTGTGTGCTCCTCGGGGAGCTCCGCCCCGATCCGGACGGTTTTGTCTTCGTTGCCCGGGGACAGCAGGACCTTCCGGAGGCCCCCTTCCGGACGCGGCTTGAGGAGGGGCCTCCCGGGCGGTGGCTCAGCAGCATCTAGTTCCGGGGGAGAAGCCTCGCCCCCAGGCGTCTTTATGAGGTTGACGCTTCCGATTGTGGCCGCAGCGCGCTCGTATAGAGCACGGGACATGTCTTGGTCTCCCCGGACGTTGATCACACCATGCGGCCCGGGGATCTTCATGCAGAGGTAGCTTTGATGGGTGGCAGTCCCCAGCCGGTTGATTGTCGTCCTCCCCATAATCGCGTTGTAGGAGGGGAGGTCCACTACGTCGAAGTGGACCAGCTCGGTCCGGTAGTTCTCCGGGGTGCCGAAGATCATTGGAAGATCTACCTTGCCCACGGGGTGGATCGCCTTCCCCGGGACAAAACCTTGCAGGGGCCCGGCAGCAGGCTGCTGGAGCTTCTCATCCACCTGCATCTCTTTGAAGGCCTTCAGGAATAGGACATCGGCGGAGCTCCCGCCGTCCACCAGGATCTGGGCCAGATGGCAGTTGTAGATGGTCGCGGAGACAATGAGCGCGTCATCGTGGGGGAAGCGAACCCCCCGCGCGTCTTCTGCCGTGAAGGTGAGGGGGACGTCCGACCACTTCGGTGGCGGGGACGTGTGTAGCACCCCCACAACCTTGACCTCACGCGCGTACTCCTTACGTTGGCGCTTAGAGTCCCACCCGGAGGCAGATCCTCCCACGATGACGTTGATGTGCCGTTGGGAAGTTTGAAAGGGGAGAGCTTCTGAAGGCTCCCCCTCCTGCGTCTGCTGACCCCCCGCAGGAGCGGGAAGGGCCGGAACAGCTGGCCGAGGGGGCAAGGAGGCCGGAGTCCCCCCCCTGCCCGCGCTGGTCGAGGAAGTCCGTGAAGTGCTACAGAAGCTGGCTACAATCTCGGGTAGCGTGGGTACTGGACCTGTGGAAGCTGCACCACGGTCCTTCCCGCCTTCTCCCCGCAGGGCCTTCCCGGCGCACGAAGACTGTCCTCCCCCATGGCCCTTCGACTTGGGGAAGGGGCGGGTGGCCCTCGGGGGGTCGCGCGAGCCGCCTCCGCCCTCGAGGACAAAGGTGTCCCGAGGCCGTGGCTCATTACGCCCCCCCTGCCTGGGACGTTTGGGGGGATCCCTGGCCCCCTGGTCGACGGGGGCGGGAGCCCCCTGGGTCTTCTTCCAGATGTCGTCTTCCTCCGCCCGAGCGTACTTTTCGAGCACGTTGAAGAGCTCGTCGGCGGAAGAGGGGCAGCTCCGGGAGAGCCTGCGGTGGAGCTCCCCCGGGAGGATGCCGCTTTTGCAGGCTTCGATGACCGTAGAGTCGGGGACATGGGCCACTTTGCTTTTCACCTGAGCAAAGCGCTTGAAGAAGCTTCTGATGGTTTCCCCAGTCCTCTGCCGGACAGTGTATAGCTGCGAGGAGTCTAGGGGACGCACGTAGTTCCCCTGGAAGTTGGCACAGAACTCCCGCTTGAGCTGCGAGAAAGACTTGATGGAGCCCGCCTTCAGGTTGTAGAACCAGGAGCGGGCAATGCCGGAGAGGTAGAGGGGGAAGACATTGCACTGTACCGTCTCGTCCCCCCCGGCCGCGGAGATGGCTGTGGAGTAGACCTGCACAAATTCGTAAGGGTCTGCCTCACCATTATAATGTTCGATGTGCGGAGGGCGGTAGGGCCGTGGCCACCGGATGCTGCGAAGTCTTCGGCACAGGGGCTGGTTAGCCCCCTGCACTTCCCGGGGAGAGCCCCGGTCGCTATCTTCTTTCACGGGACCTTCGTTGTCTGAGTCTGGAAGCGGTCCGAGAGGTCCGCCAGAATGGCGGTGGCGACGCTTTTCCTCCGGATTGGGACTGAGTTCCCGGACGTCCGGGCTCTCCGCCGGAGAGGTTGGCTCTTCAGCGGGTCTCTTCCCCCGGCCGTGCGAGAGCGAGGCTCCCCGCACCCGCGGCCGGGGGGAAGTTCTTCCCCGCGCTCTGGTGAACGCATTCGCTCGACCTCCCCCAGGGCGAAATGGACCTGTTCCGCCGAGGGAGGGAGCTCGTGCGCTGTAGCTGCCGGCCCGGAGGCTTCCGGAGCCGGTTGGGGGGAGCCCCCTGCGACGACTCCTGGGACCAGAAAGGGGGAAGCCCCTGTATTATCCGGAACCGGGGAGGGGGCAGGCCCTGTAACACCAGGAACCGGCGAAGGGGGAGCCCCCGCGGCGACGTCCGGAACCGGGGAGCCCATGCGGGGGGAAGTCCGCTGCGGCACGGGGGCTGCTCTGTCAACCGCCCCCGGTGCGGTAAACGCGACGCGGGGGGTGGGACTGGCTCCCGGTGTAGGGTAAACCCCCGGCATGAAGTGGGTTCCAGGCCCCGGGAATAGGCCGGGGACAGGGTACCCCCCTGGTGCCACGAAGGGCCCCGGCATGAAATAACCTCCCGGCACCGGGACGGGCCCGGGTGCCGGGAAAGGTCCGTACGTATATCCCGCAGGGGGAGGGAACCCCCCGGCAGGATCATACGGGGCGGACAACCCCCCGGAGGCCGGAGGGGCCGCCAGGTAACCCATAAACGGGGGCATGTTCCCCGGATACTGGTGTGACGCAAATGTGGGGGCCGGAGGCCGCGCCAACACGCTAAGGAGCTCGTCCATAGAACGCTGAGCGCGGAGTTGGCCTTCCACGAGAGCTTCGAGCAGGGCGTCCCGGGGAGCCGGGGGAGCCATCGGGGGGAGACTGGTCCCGGCCGAGGTCCCCGCGGTCACCGGGAACGACCTGGAGGTGGAAGCACCTAAGTTAAGAGGAAAGGAGGGAGGCGGTACCTAGGCCAGGTCGCCTCCGGAAGGGACCGCCGGGACAGCAGTGTCCCGCGCGGACAGCAGTGTCCCGGGGGCCAAATGGTGGCGCCCGGGAGGGCATCGGAGGCCACGTCCCGGGGGCCAAAAGGCGGCGCCCGGGAGGGCACCAGAGGCCACGTCCCCGGGCAAACGGCGGCGCCCGGGACGGCACCAGAGGCCACGTCCTGGGAGCCAAATGGCGGCGCCCGGGAGGGCACCGGAGGCCACGTCTCGGGGGCCAAAAGGTGGCGCCCGGGAGGGCACCGGAGGCCACGTCCCCGGGCAAACGGCGGCGCCCGGGACGGCACTGAATGCCACGTCCCGGGAGCCAAATGGCGGCGCCCGGGAGGGCACCGGAGGCCACGTCCCGGGGGCCAAAAGGCGGCGCCCGGGAGGGCACTGGAGGCCACGTCCCCGGGCAAATGGCGGCGCTCGGGGAGGCCCCGGAGGCCAGATCCCCGAGAACTTACCTGGACTTAGTCCCGCGGAGATTTCCCCCGACAGTTGAAGAGCTCGTCGGCGGAGGAGGGGCAGCTCCGGGAGAACCTCCGATGGAGCTCCCTGGGGAGGATCCCACTCTTGCACGCCTCGATGACTGTGGAGTTGGGGACATGCGCCACCTTGCTCTTGACCTGAGCAAAGCGCTTGAAGAAGCTTCAGATCGTCTCCCCCGTCTTCTGCCGAACGGTGTGGCGCTGCGATGAGTCAAGGGGACGCACATAGTTCCCCTGCAAGTTCACACAGAACTCGCGCTTGAGCTGCGCGAAGGACTTGATGGAACCGGCCCTCAGGTTGTAAAACCATGAGCGGGCGATCCCGGTGAGATCTAGGGGGAAGACGTTGCAGTGCACCGTCTCGTCCCCCCCGGCCGCTGAGATGGCTGTGGAGTACACCTGCACAAATTCATAAGGATCGGCCTCACCATTGTAGTACTCGATGCGGGGCGGGCGATATGGCTTTGGCCATCGGATGCGTTGGAGCTGGCGGCACAAGGGCTGGTTGGCCCCCTCAACTCTCTGGGAAGGTTCCCAGTCGTTGTCCCCACTTGTAAGGGAGACGCACTCGTTATCGGAGTCAGGGAGAGGCCCCAACGGTCCGCTCGGATGGTGGTAGCACCTCTTCTCCTCAGGGTTGGGGCTAGCTTCGTGAACCTCCAGGTGTCCCCCAGAGGTGGCGGTGGCTTCGTCAACTAGTCTCCCTCCCCGGCTGGTCTGGCGGCGTGTCCCTAGCCTGTGTTGAGAGGGAGCTTCGCTAGGTTCCACGGCACGCATGCGCTCCACCTCCTCCCGAGTTAGTCGGGTCTGATCCACCGAGGGAGGAGGGAGCTGATGTGCGTTAGCTGACGCTGCTGGCACGCGGACAAGGCCCTGCATCGGGCGTGTCTCCGGGGCCATTCCGAGTGCGGTGGGAACCGCCAGCCCAGGAGCCACTCCGGACGCACCGGCAACCATCCGCGGCGCGGAGCTAGGGAGAGCCACTGGTGAGCGGAAAGCTCCCAGGTTCGAGGTAAGGCCCCGGCGCGAGGAAGGCTCCAATGCGACGTGAGGAAGGCTCCCGGTGCGGGGTAAGGCCCCGACGCGAGGAAGGCTCCCGGTGCGGGGTAAGGTCCCAGCGTGGGGAAGGCTCCCAGTGCGGGGTCAGGCCCCGGCGCGGGGACAGCTCCCTGCGCGGGGTAAGGCCTCGGCGCGAGGAAGGCTCCCGGCGCGGGCGCGGGGATAGCTCCTGGCGCAGGGTAAGTCTCTGGCGCGGGGACAGCTCCCGACGCGGGGAAAGCTCTTGGTGCGGGGACAGCTCCCGGCACGGGGTAAGGCCCCGGCGTGGGGAAGGCTCCCGGCACGGGCGCGGGGAGAGCTCCCGGCCCGGGGTAAGGCCCCGGCGCGGGGAGAGCTCCTGGCGCGGGGTAAGGCCCCGATGCGAGGAAGGCTCCCGAAGCGGGGTAAGGTCCCGGCGTGGCGAAGGCTCCCGGTGCGGGGTTAGGCCCCGGCGCGGGGACAGCTCCCTGCGCGGGGTAAGGCCCCGGCGAGAGGAAGGTTCCCGGCGCGGGCGCGGGGACAGCTCCCGACGCGGGGAAAGCTCCTGGCGCGGGGACAGCTCCCGGCACGGGGTAAGGCCCCGACGTGGGGAAGGCTCCCGGCGCGGGGACAGCTCCCGACCCGGGGTAAGCCCCCGGCACGGGGAAGGCTCCCGGCGCGGGCGCGGGGTAAGGCCCCGGCGTGGGGAAGGCTCCCGGTGCGGGCGCGGGGAGAGCTCCCGGTGTGGGGTCAGCCCCCGGCGCGGTGAACATGCCCGGTGCCAGGAAGGCCGCCGAGTGTCCCACGAAAAACGGAGGTGGCGACCCCATAAATGGGAGGGTAGATAGACGGGAGCCGGAGGCCGCGCTAATGCGCGCAACAACTCCTCCAAGGTGCGCTGGGCGCGGAGTTGGCCTTCGACCAAAGCTTCGAGCAAAGTGTCCCGGGGAGCCGGGTGTGATATCGGGGGGAGACTAGTCCCCGCCGGGGCAGTCGCGGTCACCGGGGTTGACCCAGAGGTCTACCCACTGAAAGTAATCGAAAAGGTAAGAGGTGGTACCTGGGTCTGGTCGCCTTCGGCCGGAAGCGCCGGGGCAGTCGTGTCTCGAGGGGGTGGCGCCGGGTCACTGGGACCGGCGTCACCAGGTAGGGCGCGAGGTCCCGCAATCGCGGTCGCGGTCGCGGTCGCCGAGCTGGAAACGGGAACACCTCTACCGAAGATTTCGGGAGAAGAAGGTGGCAGCTCTCTCCGGGTGTTCCCGAACGGTAGCGTCGCGACGGTGACGTCTTGCTGGGGTGGCGCCGGGTCGCTGGGACCATCACCACCGGAAAGGGAGAGAGCTTGAGCTCTCGTTCTTGGGGGAGCCATGGCGATTCGTCACGAGTCCCCACGGTCGGCGCCAACTGTCGTGGTATTACGGATACCCCGGCAGGTTTCTTTGGACGTGCGTAGCACGTGTACAGCGGCGCGAGCTGACCGAGTTACCGGTCACCTCCCACCGGGCAACACAGCAATTGACACAGTGAGTTTTATACAGGTTCGGGTCCCGGTGGGGGCCCTAGTCCTGTTGGCACCCTCCGGATGCTAGTCCGTTGGGGAGGTGCTCTCTCGGGGAGAGAGGTCTCCAAGGGAGCCTGTTGTTTGAGTGTATTGTAAATGAATTAGAGTTTTTTACAAATGAGATACAAGGGGGGTATATATAGTCCCCAAAACATGCAAAAGACCAAAATGCCCTAGCTACGGCCATTGGATCGAGGGGCGCGGGCGTCATTTCGTCGACCGAAGGGCTTGGATGCTTGAAAAGTGTCCTTGTCGGTTCCTGGGGCCCAAGACCCTCTGGGACCCACTGGGCCCCAGTGAACCTCTGAGGCCCAGTGACTCTCCGGGACTCTCCGGGACCCGGTGGTGCTCCGGGTCTCACCGCGGGCCCGGTGACTCTCCGGGACTCTCGGTGGTGCTCCGGGTCTCACAGGGGGCCCGGTGACTCTCCGGGACTCTCCGGGACCCGGGGCCCAGGGACCCTGCGGGGACCCGATGACCTTCCGGGACTCTAGTGAATGTCCGGGGCTTGGTGGTGCTCTGGGTCTCGACTCCCCGGGACCCGGGGCCCAGGGAACCTCCGGGACCCTGCAGGGACCCGATGACCTTCCGGGACTCTAGTGAGTGTCCAGGGCCGGGAGACCCTCCGGGACTCTCCGGGACCCGGTGGTGCTCCGGGTCTCACCGCGGGCCCGGTGACTCTCCGAGACTCTCCGGTACCCGGTGACTCCCCGGGACCAAGAGCCCAGTGACCCCGGGACCCGGGGCCTAACCCGGGACCCGGGGCCTAACCCCGAGACCCACCAGGGACCATCTACGCACGAAGGGCCGAGGCGGTCCGGAGACCCCGTGGGACCCAGGACCCGCTGGGGACCTTCTCCGCATGAAGGACCGAGGACGTTCGGGAGGTCCCCTGGGACCCGTGGCCCGGAGTCCTAGGGAACCACCGGGGACTTTCTCTGCACGAAGGCCCGAGGCGCTCTGGAGACCCCACGAGACCAGGGGCCCGGAGGCCCAGGGACCCACCGGGGATCTTCTCCGCATGAAGGACCGAGGCGCTCCGAAGACCCCGCGGGACCCGGGGCCCGGACGCCCAGGACCCGCCAGGAACCTTCTCCGCACGAAGGAACAAGGGCGCTCGGGAGCTCACTTCGAAGACTATCCGGAGGTACATGATTTGCCCCAACAATAACTATAGCATTAAGTTAGAAAACTAAGTACTTAACATATTTTCAATCATTCAATTTTATGCTAACCATATATATTTGCAAGGTACAAAAACATCAATAAACCAGGTAAATGTTTTCATTTGTATTGATAATTCCATTGTGGCAAAATGCAATGAGGAATATACATCAAAGATCAAGTTCGTAGAGCAGACTTTCATCTAAAGGTCTCACTTCATCAATAATTGCACTCAGCTGATCTTCGCTGTCAAAAGTAGCATCTTCCCCCACAGGATTCATATTCAAATTTGGATCGTGATGATGCCTTATCTTGCAGAGGATAGCAAAAGCTACAGCTCCAACGTTGGACTTCAATGCTTCTTCCTGCTTCCTCGTAATTTCAAGAATGTTGGTGACTAATGAGTCAGTTTGAGCTGCAACCAATTTACAGGACTCACTAAGGCATAAGTTATCCTTCTTAGGATAAATGATATCCACCTTTAGTAAGTATGCGGCCATCCTTAATTTCTTGAAAGTATCTAGCTCAATACTGCTATAGCTCTTGATAGTTGCTTCTAAAGCATTCTTTTCATTGCGAGCTAGCTTAGCAGTATCCTTGGCCTTCTCACTAGCTACTTTATGACGCTCAACAATAGTATAGAGTGTATCAAGATCGACTCCTCTTTGGACAAACTTCTGCTCAAAGTGATCTTTCTCTTCAGCCAGTTTCTTAATCTGCTCTTCTTGAACTATAAAGAAGAAGAAATGATTTCAATTGAATTCATAAAGTTTACAAAGGTAATGAAAACTTCTGCCAAAAGTAAACTTACTTGTCATCTTGTCTTCTTGCTTTTTGCAAAGCACCAGGAGACGTTCAGATTTTTCTTGCAGAGAGCTGTATAGCTCTGATGCTTCCTCAAAGGTAACTACTTTTTCTTTAGCCTCCTTCAATTTGGCTTCAACTGCCAGAATTTTGGCAAGCCTTTCATCATTTACCTTCTGGGCTTCAGACATCTCTCTTTTTAGAGCAATTGTTTCCCCGCGACAATGAATATTATTACAGTCTCTAAACAACTAAGATTAAAATCAAGATACTTACTGCTTTAAATGGATGTTTTCAGTTTACGCGACCTTCAATTGCTCCACTAGCAGACCTGATGTGGTGATTTGATTATGGTATAGACCAGGTTTTGGCTATACTCGACCAGATGTTAATATACGGAATAAAGAGATCTTACTCGGAATTACCGAAACCCAAGTTGATCAAAAAAACAGTTCAAAGATAGCACACCTCTTTATGGAAAAGAGGTATCTTGTACACGTCGAACGTTAGGACGCACTCGCCTACATTGATGAACTATTCGATCAGATCTATGCAAAAAGTAGATCACCAGATAGATACTAAACTCGATCTATTACAAAGTATTTATAGTCCAATCTTATGAATACGTATTAGACTCAATAAACGATTAACCTAAACATATTAGACTCGAACAACTAACTAAACTAAACAGATAAGACTTAGTTATATGTATATCGGACTATTAACCGAATCGGATGACCAGACAGAGTTTGAATCCATTAAGTATTCAACCTGATGGAGAGATGGAATCCCTCATGTATTGGACCTAAAGGACCTAAATATCCTCCCGGATCATGTGGTCGCTACATGAGCCGTATTCTGCAGAAAACAAAAATACTAGGAATGAGGTTCCTAAGGAAATAAAATGAAACTTTAAGGTAAAGGTTTTTTTACTTTCCTCCAAGAATTTGTTAAGAAACTTCTCAGAGAGGTCCACAAATCTAGCCACTTGGCTAGAAGAAGCCAAGCTATGACGCACCTCGTCAATGATGGTCTCAGGTTCTTCCTCAGCTGCTTGTGAAGTTACAACTTCAATAGCCACAGCAACTTCATCTACAGCTGCCGTCATTGTCGCTGCCTCATCTGTGGCATCCTCCATTTTTTCTTCAGCTGTTGGAGAAGGTAGTGCAGCAGACAAAGGAGCCCTGTACTTATAGGCATAATAAATTATTCATAACTAAATATTATAACTTAGTTAGAGAAGAGGCGGATATTTACCTGATACTGAGTGCCATAAAATTACGGGAACTCAAGGCCACGCCCTTAGGAGACAAGAGCGTGGATAATTCCTCTGGAGCAAAATCTTCAGAGGAAGCTCTTGTCCTCCTCCTCAATAGAAACAAGGAGGCATCTTCCTCCTCCTCCACATCGCTTCCCTCTCCCTGTACGACCTTAAGTTGATTCATAATCATATAAGGCAAGGTTTGAGAAGCTAAAAACATTACCGCAACAATCCTCTTAGTCGTGACGTCGGGGTCAATTGTAGTCGCAGCCGCGACCTGCTTTTCTGGGCTTGCTGTTGCCCTGGTCGCAACAATTTCTGTGGCAGCAGTTGTTGATGTCGCCATAGGGACCCCGTCATGGCAGTTGTTGCAGTCGTCGCCGCTAAGGTCGCGGGAGGGTAGATGGGATTTATTTGCAAAGCTCTCACCCTGGCCAAAGTCTTGGTCGTAGAGAAAGCCTTCTTCGGCTTCTTTGTTGAAGAACCACCCGAGGGTTCAACATCGTCGCCGGTAAGCCTTTTTTGGGGCTGCTGGGCGCATGAAGAACTACACAAATCCAAAATGAATTCCTTTAGTAAATTATCCTTCGAAATCAAATATGCATAAGTTTTTCAAAAGAGTAATACCTTTCGACTCGCCTGCCCGAACTCATCAGTGTTGCTGACCAAGCTTTGCATCCTTGGCGCATTGATATCGCCTTCCTCTACCAGATTATAAGATTTCAGGAGAAAATTTGTCCTTATATCAACATTAGAAATAGATAGGACTGTGAAAAAGAATAACAATCAAGATAAGACAACAAAAACCCAATTCTAAAGGAAAAACACATTAAGAAAGAATTTACCAATATGACCAATCCAAGGATTGGGACAATTACCAGGGTGGTAGTCCCTAGTAGCATCTTCCATAACCCTAACGTCCCTGGCACGGTGATCCCTCTTATTTAGAGGGCTGATCCGGTTCTTCACAAAGTCTTGGATCACATTGAGAGCTGTCAAGCCCTTATTCATTAGGTATTTAATTACCTGGGCTTGCTTCTTCTGCTTATCGTCAAGGGGAGTAGCAACATCCTTCTCCCCGCTCTTCTCTAGTCGCCATTCTACAAACCAAAGATGGCTCTCCTTAGGAGCTGAACAATAAAACCACCGTTGGTACCACTTGTGAACAGAATCAAGAAGTGGAAAGTGGAGGAAGTCCTTCTTCCGCAACCTGAAGTATACGTACCCAAGAGTAGTGGTGCCTTTCAAGCTCGCCAAGAAATAGTATTGATGAAAAAGAGCAACACTGGGCAAAACCCCAATGTACGCCTCACGGAGATGTTGGAAAACTGGGAGGATCAAAATAGAATTGGCATTCAAATTTACCAATTCCAAGTCATAATGAGCGAGGATTTCCTGGAAAAACTCATTTTCTTGTAGACGAAATCCACATCGTAGGAAATCCTCGAAGATCACCAACTCGGCCTCTTGCACCATAGGGATCTCTTCATTCTCCCCAGCAGGATGCCATGGGATAAGCGACCTTGAGGGGAGATAACCTTCCTTCCCCAAGGCCAACAGATTTTTCTCTGTTCGGTGGCTAGAACGCATCCAACAAGCCATTGATTCGGGTTTGAGAGAAGAAGAAGGCTAAAAACTCAGAAGAACTTAGAAGAACTAAGGTGCTTTGAGAAAAGTTTGGAAATTTTGAGAGAGGTTTTTGTGCCAAAGAAAACTTAAAACATAAGGTTTTAAGGCAATATCCCTCGGGTTCCCACCATCATATTCACACCAAAAGATTTCCTTTCGACAGAAGGTTCTTGCATTTAATGCCTATCACAACAAATCTGACAAGCGCACCCAAAGTTTTTATTGGGTTCTGCTGGAATTTGAAACGAAAAGATGCCTTTTTAGTACTTGAAATGCCTTTTCAAGGAAATGAAACCTTTTCATTTCAAATTTGGGGGCTAGCTGACGAAGATTATTATCCGAGTTAAAATGCGCATGCCTTTCCATGGTCACACATACTGCTCCATGGTCGCACATGTCATTCCATGGCTGCACATGCCTTTCTATGATCGTAGAAAACCACAAACTATCTAACAGTACCTTTCCATGGTCGCAAATACCAAGGAAAGAGATAACGGGATGATCTAAGGATATTCTGGACATAACCCATCAAGGATGTTTAATTCCCATAATTTTAATAGCTACGGAACTCTATAGTCTCAATGCTTGTTGTCGTAGAGTCCGTCATCTCATATTGTATTACCTGCAAGTATTATGGTCACGGAGACATTTCCCCGCGATCATCCCATGTCGCATAGACAAAACCAAATACCAATACATGGTTGCAGACGATGCGTGACCTATACAATGATCTGGAAATCATATAGTTAAGTTACCATCCACAATAACCGTTCCTTGATCCTTATGATTATTGATCCGTTCGAGACCTAGCCTTGGTTTTCGCACTAGGCTCGCCCATATTCTAATATGCGGAATAACGGGATCTTACTCGGAAATACCGAAACCTAAAGGTTGATTGAAAACACAGCTCAAAGTAATTGCACAACTCTTTATTTCAAAGAGGGCTTTACACATCGAACGTTAGGTCGCACTCGCCTACGTCGAAGGAACTATAAGCTGGATATATGATCCAAGGCTGTAATAATATTTGATAGATTTTTGATGATCTAAACTAGTCTTATTACAAGGTATTTATATTCCAATCGTATGAGTACGTATCAGACTTAATAACCTAAACGTATTAGACTCATATAACTAACTAATCCTAAACGGATAAGTTTAGTTATATATATTCGGATCGGATTACAATTCCGAACAGGGAACGAATTCCTTTTCATGGTTGCGAACCAATCCATGGTCGTGGACCCATCCATGGTCGCGAAACCTTTCCGAACACGGTTAAGGTCGCGAAGCCATATGCGATCAGGACTTGGTCGCGAAGCCGTATGCGATCAGGACTTGAAGATCCTCCCGGATCATGAGTCCCTTGTTGAGAAGGAGTCAACCCCTGTTGCGACCTCTCGATCAAACTGGAGATGTGGAAACTGATCTTGTCCATCTTCTCGGGTGTACCACTTTGCCGCACGTACTCGTTGACCTTTTCGACTGATTCGAAAAGTCTCCTTTGTGCCATTGCGGGTGGTAGTCACCTTTTTCTCCAGAATCACATCTTCACGTAGAGGTTCGTCTCGTTGATAGACCAAGTCTTCAACAGATGGTACTATGGTATCTGGCTCATCATCCAACATTGAAGGCTCGAAGAGTTTGATGTGCTCAACATTGACAATTAAGTAAATATCCATGTATGGAGATAACTCGAGCTGACAAGCATTATTACCCACTTTCCGCAAAATCCAAAAAGGACCATAACGAATGGGTTTCAATTTCTTACCTTCACCTTTAAGTCTCTCCTTACTCAGATGTAACCATACCATATCACCTTCTTGAAATTGCGCATCAACTCGGTGTCGATCATGTCGCGCCTTGTACTTGAGTTGAGCTTTCAGCAAGTTCTGTTCAATCTCACGATGGAGTCGTTGAATTCCTTCCAGGAACTTTTGTGCTCGATCCTGATCAGATGCTTCCTTGCTGTGCTGTGCTGAGGTAGGAATCACAAACTCCATGTCGAAAGGATTCTGTGGTAGAAATCCTAAATAGACCTCAAACGGCGACTTTCCAGTCGAACCATGCACTTCTCGATTAAAAGCAAACTGCAGGTACAATATGCTTTCATCCCAGGTCTTCGGGTGCTTCGAGTTATATCCTCTCAAGAAATGAACTACTGTGCGATTTACCACCTCGGTTTGACCATTAGTTTGCGGATGAAAGGCAGTACTCCTCTTTAGCTTGGTGTCCATCATCGTCCAGAGCGATCGCCAAAAGTGACTAAGGAACCGGGTATCACGATCAGACACAATAGAAGTCGGCAGTCCGAAGTGTGTCCAAACGTGTTGAAAGAATACCCGAGCTGCTTCTTCTCCCGTGATAGTCTTTCGACAAGGTATAAGAATAATCATATTGGAGAACTGATTAACGACCACGAATAGATAGTCGTTGCCACGTCGGGTCTTAGGCAATCCTCCCAAAAAAATCCATGGATATGCTCTCCCATGGTTGCGATGGAACTGGCAAAGGACTGTACAAACCTAATTTTCAGTTTGCTGGTTTTGAGATGCTGCAGAGACCACAGCCTCGAACAAAACTGGCACATCTTGTCGCATACGTGGCCAGAACGCATATCGGTGAAGATTTTGCAACGTCTTTATAACCCCAAAGTGACCAGCTACCTTCGATGTGTGCGCTTCTCGCAACCATTGAATTCGAGGTGCTCCAGGAGGTATGCAAAGTAAATTACCCTTGTACAAGAGTCCTTCTCGACGAATGAACTCTATAGGTTTCCCTGTTTTGAGCTCAGTCAGTGCTGTTTGAAAATCAGGGTCTTCACTATACATATTGGCATAGTCATCATGACATGAGGGCTCGATCTACATGAACGCTGATAAACAGAGGGTCATAACTGGTGGTCGCGACAACATGTCCGCCAATTTGTTGTGTACGCCCTTCTTGTACTTAATCACCAGATTAAACTACTGCAGATATGACATCCACTTCATGTGCTGAGTTTACTGTAGCTTGGACTGAGTTTGTAAATATTACAACGGTTGATGGTCGGTGTGGACAACCATCTCTTTACCCAAGAGATAACACCGCCAATGTTTCACGGCCTGATGCCGTGCACACAACTCTTTGTTATAAGTCGGGTAGTTCTTTTGAGCTCCCTAGAATAACTCAGAGTGATATGCCACTGGTCGGTCTTCTTGCATGAGCACAGCGCCCATGGCATAACCTGAGGCATCGGTTTCTAGCTCGAATGATTTCTGGAGATTCGACAAAGCTAACACAGGTGCCTAGCAAGAGAAACGTGTCCTCATGTTTCCCTGTCCACTCGAACTTCTGATAGATCCTAGTTAATGCATGCAATGGAGAAGCCACAATCGAGAAGTGTCGGATAAACTTCCGAAGATATTGGCATGCTCCCACAAAACTACACACATCCGTAACTGTTCGCGGTCGCAGCCACTCACGAATCACTTTTACCTTATCAGGGTCGATTTGCAAGGTACCGTTGCCGACCATGAATCCTAGGTAAAGTAGAGTTTGCTGGCCGAACTCGCACTTCTTACGGTTGAGGCGAAGTCGATGTTGTCGAAGCTGTTCGAACACCTTTTCGACATGAAAGAGGTGCTCATCCCACGAACGACTATAAACCAATATGTCGTCGAGGTAAACGATCACAAAGTTGTCGATGAACTGTCTCAATACGTCATTCATAAGATGCATGAAGGTTGCCGGGGCGTTGCAGAGACCAAACGGCATGACCAGCCATTCGAACAGACCTTGTCATGTTTTGAACACGGTCTTCCACGTATCCTCCTCCTGGATGCTGACTTGATGATATCATGACTTAAGATCCAATTTGGAGAAGACAACATCATGCTTCAATTGGTCTAGTAGGTCGTCAATACGAGGAAGGGGGTACTGGTTCTTGATGGTGATCTTGTTCAGTGCTCGATAGTCGATGCACATACGCCAAGTCCCTTCTTTCTTTGGCACTAACACCACAGGAGATCCACAAGGTGAACTACTCGGTTGAATGACACCATCGTTCAGCAACTCACCAAGTTGTCTCTTGATCTCTTCATTCTCCAATACTGAGTTGCGATACATACTCAGATTGGGCAGTGTCTCATCGGACACAAACTGAATTTCGTGCTCAACTGGACGTTTCGGCGGACGACCTTGGGCAGTCTCGAATAGATCAATGTATTTCTCCAGCAGTCCCGACAAACGACCAGAATCCTCTCGGCACACCAACGACAATGCTGGTCGAGTACCCTCACCTTGACCAATGGGTTGAATCATGACAAGCACATACTTGTGACATGCATTAACAATTCGTTTGGCTTGATTTGCGGTAATCAAGTTCGAAGTGTTGACGTGGATGTCTCTACTGATCACGAACTTAACTCCGTCTTTGGTGAGGTCATACTCTTGTGCTCGCCGATGGAAGTGAGCGTCTCGATCATACAGATACGGACTCCCAAAGATCACCTGACAGATATCGATAGGGACAACATCGCATTGCACCTCATCGATATATCGTGCAGAGATCGCAAACTTCAACACACACTGACTTGTAATCTGTTCGTTCACGTCGGATGTAAACCAACCTAGCGCATATGGTTGCGGGTGTGTGGTTGTCTTCAAACCAAGTCACCGAACCAGTCCAGCGGAGACCAAATTCTTCTAACTTCTGGGATCGAATATCGCTGCGACCACTTCGTGCTTCACCTGGATGTTGATGGTAAACAAGTCCTCCATTGGGTGATGGTCGTTTGGTGGATCCGAACTCTTCTCCTTCGGCATTGCCATCAGACACAAGGTTGTATCCGCTTCATTAACCGAATTCACTCGGACAACTTCTTCATCGGGTGAAGTTGCAGTAGCTATGGCTATTCTTTTCCCTGGTCTATTTTTCTTTGGTCGAAGTTCAAGAAGCTTGTAGCATTTGTCCTTGGTATGTCCCGAGACTTGACAATGTTAACAAAAGGCACCCGTGCCCGATTTTGAAGCGTTCTTCTTCAGACTCGGCTTTTTTTTGTCGAGGTCACACTTTCCTTTGTGCTTTTGTCGTTGTGGGATTTGTTCTTCTTCTTGATCGCCATAGCAGTTGTGCTTGCGGTCGCGATGTCTTGGATGCCGAACAGACTTAAGCTCAATACTGATCGATTTCTGAAGTCCAGATGTGTATTTTCGAAATACCTGAGGATCGGACAGTGGGATGTCGATGGCCATTGCTTGTCGCCGAAACTCTGTCGTATAATCTTGGACGGTCTGGTCGCGCCGTTGGTACAATCTGTGCCAACGTTCCCATCTCTCCTCAAGGTAACCCATCAGATAGAATTCTTGTCGCAGAAGTCGTTTGAATTGACCTCACGCAAGGTCTTCAGTTTCACCATTGGTGACAAGGGCCTTCCACCAAGTCTTGGCGTGGTCCTTCATCTTCAAAAGTGCAAATTTGACCTTTTGAATGCTACTAAACCCTTTCAGGTCAAAGTAGGTCTCAAGCTGGTCGATCCAAGAATCCAGTTTCTCGGCATCGATCACCCCATCATATATGGGTATATCAATCTTAGCATCGACCTTAAAAGATCCGACAACTAAGGAGGTGTTGGCGAGGTCATTAGTCTTATGGTTGCCTTCGTCTTCATTTTTGTCCGCCCTGCGCAAGTCTTCACCAGTCTTCACACCCATAACCTTCCCTACTTCAGGAGGTACAATCATGGCCTGCTTATTCGGCTAGGTTAGCTTGGACGGAGGTATCGTCAGACATTGTCAGAGACGCGGCTGTAGGAACCGTCAATTGATCGCCTGGACTTTCACCGGGGGTTTTGTAACCCTGGTGAGTCTTCACCATCCACAGGATAGGAAAGTTGTTCTGATACCAACTCAAAAATACCAAAACCCAAAGGTTGATCGAAAACACAGCTCAAAATAATTGCACAACTCTTTATTTTAAAGAGGGCTTTACACGTCAAACGTTAGGTCGCACTAGCCTACGTTGAAGGAACTATAAGCTGGATATATGATCCAAGGCTGTAATAATATTCGATAGATTTTTGATGATCTAAACTAGTCCTATTACAAGGTATTTATAGTCCAATCGTATGAGTACGTATCAGACTCAATAACCTAAACGTATTAGACTCATATAACTAACTAATCCTAAACGGATAAGCTTAGTTATATATATTCGAATCGGATTACAATTCTGAACAGGGAACGAATTCCTTTTCATGGTCGCCAACCAATCCATGGTCGCGAACCCATCCATGGTCGCGAAACCTTTCCGAACACGGTTAAGGTCGCGAAGCCGTATGCGATCAGGACTTGGTTGCGAAGCCGTATGCGATCAGGACTTGAAGATCCTCCCGGATCAATTATTCTTGAAATAATCATAAGTCCATGACAAAATAACCATCGAAGAAGATAAGGATGGATGCGCATTTTCTATTACTGCATGTTATAGGCTGGCAAATAGTAACCAACTACAACCAATAGCAACCGCTATACAGTAGTTGTTGAGAATCGCCAAGCGTCTCTTCGATGAAGTAACTGATGTCCTTTCAACAAATATAAAAAGACCTTTAAGGGAAGAGTTCAAGGAAAAAAGAAAAAAACAAGGCAATAGAGAACTAGACAATACATTCTTTTTGTAATCCTTTATACTCAGAGTGAAAAACCAACATGAGTAGGCTTATTACTCGAGTTTTGAGGGCCCAAACATGTATAAATCTTTGTGTCTTTAGATCCATACTTACAGTGATTTATCTAGTGATTGTCTGGATTATCTCCCTAGTAAACAAAGTAAATTCGTGTAAGTTCGACAAGGAACCCTGGTTCTAATCTTCGACACATATCACCCTCAAACAAGTGGACAGGTTGAAGTCTCGAACTGAGAAATCAAAATAATCTTGCAGAAGGTGGTGGCATCGTCACATATAGATTGGGCGTTCAAACTTTCTGATGTTCTTTCGGCGTATAGCACTGCATTCAGAACTCCACTAGGTACAACGCCTTACAAAATTGTATTTGGTAATAATTGCCATTTGCTTATTGAATTGTCACACAGGGCGTTATGGGTGTTATAAGAACTCAATTGGAACTTCGATAAAGTGGGGCAAAGGTGAACCCTTGAATTGCATGAACTAGAATAGCTCCAGAACAACTGCTATGAAAGTACCATAATTTACAAAGACAACACGAAGAAGTGGCACGACAAACGGCTCCTGAATTGTGAGTTTAAACTAGGTGATTTGATTTTATTATTCAATGCACAGTTGAAATTGTTTCCAGGAAAATTGAAATCACGATGGACTGGGCCATACGTGATAGAAAAGGTCTTTCCGTATGGTGCCATAGAGCTTCGAGCTCAATACAATACCACTTTTAAGGTAAACATGCATCGTATCAAGTTATACAATGCAGGAGACTAGGTAAGTACGCTGAACTCGATCAATTCTTACAATTTTGTATATTTGTTGAATGATAGAGAATATTCATCGAGTGGTACATTAAACCAGCACTAGCCAGGAGGCAACCCGGTATACTAACGTGTATTTTTCTCTTTTATGGACACAACGGTGCAAGAATCACTCAATTCCGACGTCGTTTGACCACCCAAAACCTATTTTTCACAAACTAGGGCTAACACTTTTGAAAAACCAAAAAAACAAAAATTTTCCAAAACCAGCTAAACCAAGCATGACCAGTGCTGGGCTCGGTTTGATTGATTTCAAAAAAAAATTTCTCAAAACCAACCGAACCGTGCATGACTACCGGCACGACCTTGCTAGGCTTGATTTGATCAATTTCAAAAAATTAAAAAAATTCCTTTTTTTCAACAAAGTTGAGCATGACCAATGGCACGACTCATGCCGTGGTCGAGCATGACCCGTGCCCTGGTCGTGGACGACCTGTTCTCATGGTCGTACTGGGCTCGGTTCGACCAACTGTTCGAAACTCAATTTTCAATAGAGCAGAGCACGACCCATGCCCGCGGTCATGACAAGCTCGGTTTCCTCCTTGTTTTTCAACTTGTGTGCTGCAACTTATAATTTTTGACCTTTTTCTTCTCCCATACAACCATAACTCCTACCTACCACCTTATATAAAGCCACCCATCTTCTCCAAACAGCACAAACACAATTGTTGAGCTTCAAAACTACTCAAAACAACCACAAACCAAGCCCAAGATCTCTTCATCCAACCATAAAAACTTCGATCCGACTACGGATTCCAACTCCTCGCACCTCCACACCTCTAGATTTGGAGTTTCTACGGTAATGATTGTTGCATCTAGGCCTTCATGCCTAACCCTAATTTTGGTGATTAATGAAAACAACGTATTTCGAACAAATTGTGCTTTTGAGTTTATTTGATACAGAGTTGTGTTGGGAAGAAACGCACGGTATACAAGACGAACCTGACGTGAAATAAAAGCACAAGTCGCAAAGAGCAGGACGAGACGTAAAAATCATGAAGATGCGAAAGACCTAAGGTATTATGAGTTTCTATTTTTTACCGATCTCGGCGTTTGGAGTTGACCGGTTAGGAAAATTGTTTTTAGCTTTAACCGTACTATAAAGAGGGGTGGCAAAAGTTCTCTCTTTATCTCCAACATAAACTGAGAAACTTAGGTCATTACATTGCATCAGTTTGGTTGGATTTGATTTGAACTTGATTTGAGAAATTTGGATTTTCAGTTCAGTTTTTGACAGCAGAAAAGGTTTTCGATTTTCTAGAAAGATCTGGGCAGATCTGGCTTTTGCTTCTGTTGACAAAAATGTAGCCCTTGAAATTATCTTTCAAACGAACTATTAAACACCTCTTTTGGATTTCTGGATCTAAAGTTATCTCTATTTTTGGTCAGACTGACTGTCAGTTTGCTGAACTGACTGTCAGTTTGAATGTCAGTTTGTGTTAACTGACAATTGTCCAGAGAGGGTGTATTTTGTGCTCAAATTTTTTGTACTAAACTGACTGTCGGTTTGTCCATACTGACTGTCAGTTGGGGATTCGACCACTGTATTTTTTAACTGAGTTTCTTTTGTTTTTGGTCTAGTTGTGGTCGAACTGACTGTCAGTTTGCAGAACTGACTGTCAGTTTGTATAACTGACTGTCAGTTGTGGGTTTCAAGTTTCCTTAAACGACCACGAACGGCTAGAAAATTTTCATCCGTAAATTTTGTCGGCGGTTGTGCACTAAACTGACTGTTAGTTAGGCAAATTGACTGTCAGTTTGAGTTGCTGATTTTCAGAGTTAGGCAAATTGACTGTCAGTTTGAGTTGCTGATTTTCAGCCCTAGCTCCAACGGTTCATTTGATCCTTGAGGCTATAAATAGGGGCTTTGGGCATGTATTTGATATAACAAGCAGTAGCATTTCTTATACACTCTTGAGCTTTAGTTTTCTACTTAAAATCTTGGTCTTTTGATCAAGTCGAGTGTTTTCTGATCCACCGAGCACTTCAGTTCATTAGCATTTGCATTCACTTAGTTTCTCGGTGCGTGTTTGGAGGTCTAGAGAAGACCTCGTTGCCTGTTACTCTTGGTGAGCGCCCTCACCTAGACGGTTCGGAGGCGTGGCCGTTGACCTCTCCTGAACGGAGATTGTCGGAGAGGCTCGGCAAGTTTGTACAAGGCATTGGTGCTCGCCTTTCCGGAGTGGACAAGGAGCAACCGTTAGTAGATAATACTCTTCGTGAGTATTGAGGCAAAACTCAAGTGACTTGAGTGCTTCAACGAGGACTAGTGGAGACTGGGCGAGTCTCCGATACCTCGGTAAAAACTGCTGTGTTCGTTCTCTTTCTCTCTTGCTTATATTATTTGTTCTTGATTTGCAATTCTTTGCTTTAAGTTTTAAGTTTTTAAAAGCCTCCTATTCACCCCCCTCTAGTCGGCATCTTTGATCCTACACGTGGTATCAGAGCCCGGTGTCTCAATTCATTAGGCTTTACCGCCTAGAGAGAGGATGTCGTCAAGTGGAGATTTCCTTCTTGGTCATACCGGTCGTGCGCCTATCTTTGATGGGACAAACTATCCTTATTGGAAAGTGCGCATGTCGGTATTCCTAGAAGCTATGGGGCTTGATGTATGGGATATCGTTAAACTCGATTTTACTCCTCTGGATGATCCAGCAAGTTAGTCTGAGGACGATAGGAGAAAACTGCATTTAAAAGCCCGTGCGAAAAGTGCACTCTTTGCCGGTTTATCCTTGAATGAGTTCAACCGTGTGAGTAATCTCACGACTGCTCATAAGGTTTGGACCACCCTCGAAGAAATTTACGAGGGCACAACAAAGGTTAAAGAGGCAAAGTTGCTAATGGTGAGGCAAAAATATGAGACATTCACCATGTCATCAACTGAGTCCGTGGACTCCATGTTTACTCGGTTGAATAACATTGTGAATGAACTCAAGGGTCTTGGTGTTGTTTTTACTGACCTTGAGATTGTGAGAAAGATGCTTAGGGCCTTACCGGAAAGTTTCAACACTTTGGTCACGGTTCTCACAAACTCCGATTTGTCGACCACAACACCAACCGATCTTTATGAGAACCTCATCACCCATGAGATGCACAAGAAGGAGAAGAAGGAAGCAGCCAAACCCTCGGAGACGAAGAAGAAAGCTTTGGCTTTCAAAGCAAACACAAGGAACGATTCAAGCGATGGCTCCTCCAATGAAGACCTCGCACTCATGGTAAAAAATACTCAAAAACTCCTTCGTAGGTTGCATAAGAAGGGTGTCAACATTGACACACGACCAAAGGGACAAAAGCAAAACAACTTCAAGGACATCATTTGCTATGGATGTCATGAGAAGGGACACATAGCTTCAAGATGTCCAAACAAGAACAAGGGATGGAACAAAAAGAAGAAATTCTTCAAGAAGAAGAATGAAGAAACCAAAGAAGCATGCTTTGGAGAATGAATGTCCAGAGGCGAGAGCTCCGACTCCGACTCCGACAACGAAAGAAGTTGCTCCAAGAAGATGGCCGGATTAGCTCTCGGCAACTTCAACACTTCAACTAGCTCATCCATTTGCCTTATGGCCAAAGGCGATGAAAAGGTACACTCTAACGATCCATCATATGATGATTTAGTTGAAATGATAACCGAATTAAATGAAGTTTTTGGAAAAACTAAAAGGAAGTATAAGGCGCTTAAGGAAGAACATTCTTCCCTACGCACTCAATACTCCGAGCTTAAAGATTCTTATGAAAGCATGCTCATAAAAGATGTTACAAATATCTCATCTAAGGTAGATGCTTCAACTTCATGTAACTTGGATGGTTCTCCCTCTAGTAGTCATCACATTCCATGTGTTTCTAATGATAATATTTTAAATGAAAATAATGAACTTCTTATTGGGCGTAAGCCAAATATTTCTTATTTTCTAGTTTTTGGATGCAAATGCTATATTCTTAAGAAAAGAAATTTTGGTGGTAAATTTCAAAGAAGAGTAGATGAAGGCTTTCTAGTTAGATACTCCACCACTAGTAAAGCTTATCGTGTTTTCAATAAAAATACAAGTTGCATTGAAGAATCTTGTGATGTCGAATTTGATGAAACTAACGGCTCGCAAAAGGAGCAAGTCTCTCATGAAGTTTCAGGTGAAGATCTTCAAGAAGCCATAAAGAACATAACTGTTGGAGACATCAAGCCAAGAGAAGAAGATCAAGAAGACGATGTCTACATTGAGAATGTTGATCAAACTGTATCATCATCTCATGTTGATCCTCCAGAACAAGATCAAGATGAAGCACCAAGGCAACATCAAACGATCACCAAGGATCACCCTCTAGACCAAATATTGGGTGACGTCAGTAAGGGTGTTCAAACTCGATCTCGTATTGCTGCATTTTGTGAACATCATTCTTTTGTATCTTCTTTAGAACCCAAACATGTTAATGAATCTTTAAATGATCCTGATTGGGTTAATGCCATGCATGAGGAACTTAATAACTTTGCTAGAAATGAAGTTTGGACTTTAGTAGAAAGACCCAAGGATCACAATGTTATTGGAACAAAATGGGTTTTCAGAAATAAGCAAGATGAAAATGGAGTTGTAATTAGAAACAAAGCTCGACTTGTTGCTCAAGGCTTCACTCAAGTCGAAGGCTTAGACTTTGGTGAAACTTTTGCACCTGTAGCAAGACTTGAAGCAATTCATATTCTTCTTGCTTATGCATCATGTTTCAATATCAAACTGTTTCAAATGGATGTAAAAAGTGCTTTTTTAAATGGTGAAATTTCTAAACTTGTGTTTGTTGAACAACCTCCTGGTTTTGAAGATTCTAAATTTCCAAACCATGTATTTAAATTGTCAAAAGCTCTCTATGGTCTCAAACAAGCTCCTCGAGCTTGGTATGAGCGACTTAGAGACTTTCTTCTATTAAAAGGTTTTAAAATTGGGAAGGTTCATACAACTCTCTTTACAAAGAAAATTGAAAAAGACTTTTTCATTTGTCAGATATATGTTGATGATATTATATTTGGATCTACTAATGAACATTTCTGCCATGAGTTTGGAGAGATGATGTCTAGGGAGTTCGAGATGTCCATGATTGGTGAGCTGAGCTTCTTCCTCAGACTTCAAATCAAGCAAATCAAGAACGGTACGTTCGTGAGTCAAACAAAGTACGTGAAGGACCTGCTCAAGCGCTTTGGGATGGAAGACGCTAAGGAAATCAAAACTCCGATGGCAACAAATGGACATCTGGACATGGACAAAAGCAGCAAATCTGTCGATTCTAAACTTTATAGGTCTATGATTGATAGTCTGTTGTATCTTACTGCATATAGGCCTGATATCATGTTTAGTGTGTGCTTATGTACTAGATTTCAGTTTGATCCTAAGGAATGTCATTTAACTGCTCTTAAAAGAATCCTTAGGTATTTAAAATGCTATCCCAGTTTAGGACTTTGGTATCCTAAAGATGCAAATTTTGAATTCATTGGGTATTCTGATTCTGATTATGCTGGGTGCAAGATTGATCGTAAGAGCACATCTGGTAGCTGTCAGCTGTTGGGGAGATCATTAGTATCATGGTCATCTAGGAAGCAAAACTCAGTAGCTCTCTCCACAGCTGAAGCTGAATATGTGTCTGCTGGTAGTTGTTGTGCTCAATTATTATGGATGAAGCAGATATTTTTGGATTATGGGATTATTTTTGATAAAGTGCCACTATTTTGTGATAATGAAAGTGCCATTAAAATTGCAAATAATCCTGTTCAACACTCTAGAACTAAGCATATTGAAATACGGCACCACTTTATTAGCAGATATTTTCACCAAACCCTTAGATGAATCAAGATTTTGCTTTTTAAGGGGTGAACTGAACATTATTGATATATCAAATGCTAGTTGATGTGCTAAAAGTATTGTTTGTATAAAAATAATATTATTTTATTCCCTCTCTGGTCTTAGACTTCTTCTGGTCGAAATTGATCAAACTGACAGTCAGTTCCTATAACTGACAGTCAGTTTAGTGCTCAGGAGCCTTGTCTTAGTCTCTGGTCGAAGTCATTGATCTAACTGACAGTCAGTTTCAAAAACTGACAGACAGTTATGTACAATTGACTTTGGTCGTAGCTCCTGTGTGTGTTCGAGTCTCAAACTGACTGTCAGTCTCATACACTGACTGTCAGTTTCAAAACTCAGTTATGTGAACTGACTGTCAGTGTGGTACACTGATTATCAGTTCCAAGTTTCTGAGTTTGGAACTGACTGTCAGTTTATCAAACTGACTGTCAGTTTGGATCTCCAGAACCCTTAAAACCCTCGATCTATTTTCTTGCCTCTTCACCTTTTCTCGCCGCCGTTACTTCTTGTGCCCTCTTGCCGTCGCCTTTTTGAGCCTCCACCTCGCCGTGCCTCACCGCCACCTCTCTGCGCCACCACTCATCGCCGGTGATCTCCTCACCGCCGGCGCCACCGTCCTCGCTTGTCTCGACCTCGTCGGCTTTGGCTCCTCTGTTCACCGGTTTCTTCACCGGCTCGGCTTCACCTCGTCGTAGATCTTCTTTGAGATCCTCCTCGTTGTCCTGTGCCTCCTCTCTTCGGTCGTCTTGGATGTTGCAGATTTCCGGTCGACGACCTCTTCTCCTCCGTTCGGCTGTTCTGTTCGTCACCCTGTTCAGGTCGTCTCGCCTCCTTCTCTATTTGTCTCTTCATCATGTTTGATCAGCCAGGACCGTCTCGCCGTGTGGCCCGACGGAAGAACGCGGCAAACAGCCAGCGTTCATCGGGATAGACGTCCGAGACTCGGCCCTCGCCTCCGCTTGAGCGCGTGCCCGTGGATTATTCCCGGTGGCACGCGAGCCGCCTTCGCACGCTTCCCTCCACAAACCCTTACCTCTCGCCGCGTCCCACTGGTCGCGATGCGTGCGATGTTCTCACCTGCTACACAAACCTCCACCTAGACCTGTTCACCAGCGTCTACAGCCGCGTACCCATCTTCGCCCATCGCTATCTGTCGTGGGGTACGATCGCCTCTCGCACAGGCATCGCCACCCTCGCAGATCTCTTTGGCACTGTAGGGATTCGCGACCTAGTCGCTGATTCCTCTTTGCACTGGGGTGAGGGGCCCATCCGCCAGTTCTATGCCACCATTTTCATCTCCCCTCAGTGCGACTTCATGACTTTCATGACGGGCCTCCAGGTCTACACTGTCACGAAGGAGCAGTTGGAGTCTGCACTTGGACTGGTGCGCCCTCCTTCTGGCCGCCAGCTCTATACCCTTCCGGACCTTGAGCGTCAGGAGGTGGCCATGCTTTACTTCGGCCCCTTCCAGCTCCGTCACATTGCCGGCCTGCGCCGCGATGTCGACCTAGCCCTACGGATCCTCCGTCTGACTCTGGTCCCCATGAGCGGAGATAGGGCTAGGATCACCTATCTAGCCCTCCACGTCCTGATTTCCATCTTTCAGGAGGAGCCGTTCGACGTTGCTGATCTCATCATTAGTGAGATTCAGCACGTTCTTCTTTCTCCGCGCCGTCAGCTGATATACGCTCCGTATATCATGGCGGTGCTTCTTCATATCCGGGCTGTGGATTCTGAGCTCCCACGGCCCCATCATCCGCTCCTCTTTTATCCTCCGGGCCAGGCTGATCGCCGGCTCGGTGCTCGCCCCACTGCAGCTGCTGGCCCTGATTCTCCCGCATCAGATGATGATGCTGAGGGGGAGTCAGCGGATGAGGCTCCAGTTCAGGAGTCCGACCCAGCACCTCCTTCAGACCCTGGCGCTGGATCTTCCGCAGCGTCACCTTCTTTGCTCCAGCAGGTCCTCCAGACCCAGCAGCAGATCCTCAGCACCCAGGCGGAGCATCACCAGATGTTGCTTCGTTTGGTTGCACAGCAGGAGGAGATACTACGACGTCTGCCTGCGTCAGGTTCTCCGGTCCCTCGCAAGAGGGCCCGCCCTGCGTCGTCTTCTCCGAGCTCTTCGTCAGCTCCGGTAGCCCCAGGACCTTCTGCTCCGGCCTCTGCAGCACCAGCTCCTGTTGCAGCTGCTACCCCTCCAGCATCTCCTATCATCGACGCGACTGGATCTCCTGCAGGCTCCGGAGATACAGCCGTGCTAGGGCTATCTTCTGATGATGAGCATTAGGCTCATGTTTATGCTTTGCCTCCCTTTTTGTGCTTGATGCCAAAGGGGGAGAAGTATTTTGTTGTTATGGATATTTTGGAATTGTTGGATATATTTGGGTTTATTATAATATATGTGCTTTTGGATGTATCTCTTGATATGCTCTGATACTGGTTATGTATGCTCTCATGTTTCGATATCT
Organism: Pharus latifolius; assembly: GCA_019359835.1. NCBI lineage: Eukaryota > Viridiplantae > Streptophyta > Magnoliopsida > Poales > Poaceae > Pharus > Pharus latifolius. The sequence goes on along the minus strand of CM033321.1, from coordinate 68,156,522 downwards.
CTTTGATGTTATGCTCTGATTTTATGACTTTGCGATGAGATATATATGTATGACCAGTTGATGCTCTGATGCACATATTGTTGAGATATCATGAGATTTGTATGCTCTAACTCACATGAGGTTTTGTGATAATATATATATGATTTTTTTACGCTCTGATACCTATGGTGGTTTATGCTCCGATGAGTTTATTATTTATGTTCTGACATTTATGCATACACTCAGGGGGAGCATTATTTTATCTGTATAACACTTGTTGTCATCAATCACCAAAAAGGGGGAGATTGTTGCATCTAGGCCTTCATGCCTAACCCTAATTTTGGTGATTAATGAAAACAACGTGTTTCGGACTAATTGTGCTTTTGAGTTTATTTGATACAGAGTTGTGTTGGGAAGAAACGCACGGTATACAAGATGAACCTGACGTGAAATAAAAGCACAAGTCGCAAAGAGCAGGAATGAGACGTAAAAATCATGAAGATGTGAAAGACCTAAGGTATTATGAGTTTCTATTTTTTACCGATCTCGGCATTTGGAGTTGATCGGTTAGGAAAATTATTTTTAGCTTTAACCGTACTATAAAGAGGGGTGGTGAAAGTACTCTCTTTATCTCCAACATAAACCGAAAAAATTAGGTCATTACATTGCATCATTTTGGTTGGATTTGATTTGAACTTGATTTGAGAAATTTGGATTTTCAGTTCAGTTTTTGACAGTAGAAAAGTTTTTTGATTTTCTAGAAAGATCTGGGCAGATCTGGTTTTTGCTTCTGTTGACAAAAATGTAGCCCTTGAAATTATATTTCAAACGAGCTATTAAACACCTCTTTTGGATTTCTGGATCTAAAGTTATCTCTGTTTTTGTTCAAGCTGACTGTCAGTTTGCTGAACTGACTCTCAATTTGAATGTCAGTTTGTGTTAACTGACAATTGTCCAGAGAGGGTGTATTTTGTGCTCAAATTTTTTGTACTAAACTTACTGTAAGTTTGTCCATACGACTGTCAGTTGGGGATTCGACCACTGTGTTTTTTAACTGAGTTTCTTTTGTTTTTGGTCGAGTCTGTGGTCGAACTGACTGTCAGTTTGCATAACTGACTGTCAGTTGTGGGTTTCAAGTTTCCTTAAACGACCACGAACGGCTAGAAAATTTTCATCCGTAAATTTTGTCGGCGGTGGTGCACTAAACTGACTGTCAGTTAGGCAAACTGACTGTCAGTTTGAGTTGCTGATTTTCAGCCCTAGCTCCAACGGTTCATTTGATCCTTGAGGCTATAAATAGGGGCTTTGGGCATGTATTTGATATAATAAGCAGTAGCATTTCTTATACACTCTTGAGCTTTAGTTTTCTACTTAAAATCTTGGTCTTTTGATCAAGTCGAGTGTTTTCTGATCCACCGAGCACTTCAGTTCATTAGCATTTGCATTCACTTAGTTTCTCGGTGCGTGTTTGGAGGTCTAGAGAAGACCTCGCTGCCTGTTACTCTTGGTGAGCGCCCTCACCTAGACGGTTCGGAGGCGTGGCCGTTGACCTCTCCTGAACGGAGATTGTCGGAGAGGCTCGGCAAGTTTGTACAAGGCATTGGTGCTCGCCTTTCCGGAGTGGACAAGGAGCAACCGTTAGTAGATAATACTCTTCGTGAGTATTGAGGCAAAACTCAAGTGACTTGAGTGCTTCAACGAGGACTAGTGGAGACTGAGCGAGTCTCCGATACCTCGGTAAAAACTGCTATGTTCGTTCTCTTTCTCTCTTGCTTATATTATTTGTTCTTGATTTGCAATTCTTTGCTTTAAGTTTTAAGTTTTTAAAAGCCTCCTATTCACCCCCCCTCTAGTCGGCATCCTTGATCCTACAATGATGACACCCCGACGCAACATCAAGAAGATCACGAAGCACCAACAAGGTATGTCTCCACAAACCTTCTCTGATCTTGATTTTTCGAGCATCTATTTTATTGATAATTCTCATATTTGTTCATATTTTCTGGATATTTTCCCCTCATTCATGCTCATTTTAATCATAAAGATCATCAAATACTCAAATATATTTGTATTGGCTGTTGTTCGACCTCGACTGTGTTTTTTGTTTATTTTAATCACAGGTTGACGCAATTCGGGCAATTTATGGCTAAATGGATGAGCATCATCCACTGGATCTAGCGAACAGACGATTATGTACAGAAGTACGCATCGTTACAGACGCATACGAGCTGACCGCGTCAAAATTGGAGTCTCTGGGAGTCTAGAAAAACCAAACCTAACAGTCTAGGACCCAATTGAAATTCCCTAAAAATGCAAACCCCTAATTGCAAATCGGCCAAGACACAAAAACTCCAAACCCTAACTCGGATGGATGCTATTGTAATTTCTTGAAAATCCGAGTGCCTTTTCGTAAAATAGCCAAAACAATTAAATGCCCTAGCCACCATTGTTGTTCCTTGGCCTGACACATACCCACAAACTCCCACTGCTTCTTTCCTAGCCCCGGCGAGCTTGCCGCCGGCGGCCAGGTCCACGCACACCGGCGGTGAGCTGCCGGTCTCTTCTCTCTCGTTCTACCTCCCTCTTCGTCCTTAGGCCTGGCTAACCTTCTTTCTTCTCCCCCCTTTGCTCCAAATTCCTCCCGAACCTCACCTTCATCACCTCCGGCCCCGGCGACTGGGCATTACCCACGATGACGTCTTTTCGTCTTCTCCAGATCCGCCACGCGCCGCCGTAGATCCAGCGCCGGCGTGCCGCCTCGCCATGGATCCTTCATCATCCACCTAGATCCGGGGCATCAAAAGCCCCAAATCCGCCATATTCACGCCTCCCTCTCTCCACTTCTCTGCCTCTCCTCCCGATCGCACCTCCCGCCTCCGCCATTCACCGGATCCGCGTCCACCAATCCCGCGCCGCCCTTTGCCGCCGGTGTCCCTCGCCCATCCACCACCTCACGCCGCCCAATCTCGCAGCCGCTTCGCCCCAGCGCCAGATCCCCGCCTCCCATGCCCTGCGCCGCCGCATCCTGAGCCGCCGTCGGTCCAGCGTCGTGCCTTCGCCTCCCACCGCCGGATCTACGTCGCCGCCTCCGCCCTCTGTGCATCTCCAGCGTCGTGCCGCCCTAGATTCCGCCGGATCTAGCGCCACTCCCCACTTGCACCACAGGCCGCCGGCCACGTGCCGTGGGCCGGGGACGGACGCCTCTCCATCGACTACTTCGACTCCGGCTTCGACGACGATTTCGACTGCAGCCATCTTCCTCGACACGGCTGCAGCTCCCTCGACCGCGGCGACGACGATGACCAGCACTGCTTCGACCACTACTTCGACCAGCTCCCTCTTCATCGACCAGAGCTTCGATGAAGAGGTTGCTGGAGCTAGTCGTCGTCTTGTCAGGAAAGCTGCAGAGAAGACGAAGCTCTGGTCGATGAAGAGGATGAAGCGATCGACCAGAGCTTCGTCTTCTCTGCAGCTTTCCTGACAAGACGACGACTAGCTCCAGCAACCTCTGGCAACCTCAACAAGCTCCAGCATAAGCCACACTTTCGATTTAATTCTTTCTACCCTACCTTGTTCCCAATTTCACCATACGAACACATGATGAACAATGTTTGTTTGAAATGAATGAGGTTGTAATGCACTGAGTTGAACTATTCTCCACTGAATGGACTACAATTGTAATTGTCTTTCTATGAGCATTGTCTCCTGTTTGTTGACTGTCAAATATGTGTTGGGAAGCCGAAGTTTCTATTGCAGTTGCTGTTTTGTTGCAGAGACGAACTAGTATAGTGTTTTGATTGTGGGTCCTTCTTGTGTGTTGAAATTGATAAGTCTGTTGAATGTTCATCTCTGATAGCATTATATTTTGTTCCAGCTTTGTGTGATGTCTGAGAATTAGAATCCTGGAGAAGTTTTGTTCCAGTGGATTGTAGTTTATTTGAAACTCATAGTTAATCTGATTGCAAATCTAAAACTATGTTAGACTTTGGTGTCAAAAATCTGGGTTTTGGCTATTAACTGCAATGCTAGATTGGATATTTTAGTAACTGAGCCTTATGTTGTGCTTCGATTTCTATATTTTGTGCTGCTTCTTGTGAATGGACAGGGCTGGGGGTGATTGAAGCTGTGTATTAAAGTCTTATTCTGTCATGCATTGCTTTGTTTGGCTCTTGTCATCTTGAGTTTGTGTGGTTGTTCCGCGGGTTTGCTGTGTAGGTGTAGTCGAGAGGTTGGAGAACGGTCTTTGTTAATTCTTAGCATGATAAATTCGTTGATACCGTTGATAGGTGTATGCGTTTCAGTGTATTCACTTCTTTGTTGCAAGATCATTGAACGATACCGCTTTATCGCTTGTACTCACGATTACGCGTACGGATTTAACACTGACCGAACGTCGCAACATTTTCTCCCTCTTTCTTTGCTCCAATTTGGTTTTATTATTCACCAATTTAGTCTAATTTTGTACGATTTCGCTTCTTTAGTCCCTGAGGAAAGAACGACTGAATACTCGCCTTATTGCATCGTCCTCGTTCTCTTGCGAGACGGTTTAGGCCGGTATCATTTACTAATCTTGATCATCTTACTTGTTTTATGCACTTGAAAAAGAGACCCTTATGGCCAACTAGATTTTTGAATGTTCATACCATTAGGTCTCTAAGAATAGAAGATGATGTGCTCCGCTTAATTTATAATGTGGGTTGGGATACACTTGTAGGAGTACCAGTTCCGACTTTTGTGAAGTCATTTGGGAGATTCTTGCCTCCTTTGAACAAAATATCCTATTTGTTCCTCCTGGTCAAACAGAAGGCATGAGATTTCAGTTTGCAAATGAGGATTATGATTTTCGATTAATGTATTTGCATATTTTCTTAGGGTTAACACCCGTGGGCACTTTTCATAGTTCTCTAATTTGCACCCTCGAGAAAATTTGGAATGCTATAACCGAGAAAGGGCAACATCTTTTTTGATTCGGTAAATCAAAAGCAGCCAAAAAATTCTATCCCGCCTTTTGTATTTACAGCATCTTATGGCCGAAACAATTTTGGGCCGTGACAGTAATCAGGAAAAAGTTTTAGAAACCGAGGTTGAATTTATTTAGGCTATGTTAAGCAAAATTCATCTCTCATATATTGCCTATGTTGCCCGTCAACTTGAACTTATCGGTACGGATTTATGCAAAACTTCACCCATAGTCTTAGGTGGCTTAATCACTCACATAGCATCCATTGTAGGGTTTAATGCTAATGATCATCGGGAATCTGTGTCTGCAGCCACCCTTGACCAACCTTCATTGCTCACAATGAGGTTTTGCAGGAGGGAAGCAAATTTATTCCGTTGGGTTATTAATGGAATTCCCTTCATCCTTTTGCTAGATGTTTCTCAGACATGCTTATCAAATGAGAAAAACTAGAAATTGCTCCCGTCTAGCTCATCAGGTCCTAGGTCTCACATATCACCGAATCTGACCATCCGGCAGCACATGATTTTGCCACTCTTAATGCTTCCATAGAGTCCTTGTGCACTAGTCTCTCTGACTTTAGGTTGGAATTTGCAGATTACAGGGCAATGATGGATTCCAGAACGGACCACCTCACCGGCCGTGTGGATCGCCTCTACGACTATCATGTACACACAAGCCACATCCTCCCGAACGGCATATATCCAGGCACACGTACACACCACAGGGACCATCTTCCTCCACAACCCTATCCACCACCTACCTATCCATACTTTCCTCCACCATTTTTCCACCACTCTCTGATGATTGATCTTCAAGGTACGCAAGTTTTTATATTTAATTTTCTTTTCTTTTTCATTTCTTTTTGTTTTTATTTTCAGGTTTTCACTTGCGACACCTTGGACTACACCATTGGAGCTACATAGACCACAACACTCTCTTTCACCACATCATCTTCAACAACGTCCACATCATCATTGCCACTACCGCAAACGGTAATCTGTATCTCTCTCCAAGCTTGGGGAGATAGTTACTTAACCGTTTGCTTAGTCTTCAACGAATCATCATTCCACCCTCTTGCCATCATAAACTGAAAAAATAAAAAAAATATATCAACTTGGAACGCCTAGTTTTGAATATGATCTTTAATCAATTAGATGACTATTCTATCACATCATTGCGTATGATCCATTGAACTTAACTCTCTTACAAATTTCAACTGCCTATGTTCAGTTTTTATCTTGAATTAACCATTAAAGCTTGAACTTTTCTTTTAGATAATTATTGACTTTTTCCAAATTGAAGGTTTCTAATAAACTATTATGTAAATTTAACTCTCTTATGTCACTTTTTATGCTTAGATTGCTAATTTTCCTTCACTCTAAAATAAAAAAAATGTGTAATAGTAAAGTATGATCGACCCACTAGGTGGAGGCAGTGATGAATCATCGACCAACTGGGGAAGGGAAGATTTACTTAACTTATGCACACAAAAATATTTTTCCTATGTCATAATAAAATGGTTGCTTGATATGCGGCTTTGTCTAGTCTCTTGTAACGTATATACGACCCGCTAGGGGGAGGTGGTAATGAATCGTCGACCAACTGATAAAGGGAAGGTGTATGGGACAATGAGATTGGTTAGAGGGGCTCGGGAAACCGACAAACATGCCTATCTGTAAGCGCACTTAAGTAAGAGTCTTCAACTGTGTCTCCTCTAGCCGTGATGGAATGATCCAGTTCAAAACATTCTGGCCAAGAGCACGAAAAAGTTAAAGAAGAAAATAAAAAAAATGAATACATAAAAAAATCAGAAATAAAAGTGTTTAAATTTCTCTCTAAAAAGGGCAATCTAGCAACTTTGTATGAATTGTAGCATAATGATTGTGTTCTTTTGCTATTGTTTTTTCTAAACCCTATATGAAAGAAGTTGTCAAGATGATTTAATCGATTGAGCTCTCTCTTTTCTAAGGTTGAGATTTGATAAACTGATTATTTCCATTTGGAGAGTTTAAATTACTTAGATCAATTGTTTTATATGCATAGATGTGATGAGAATTGCCGGAAGTTGTTTATCAAAAATCTGATTAACCAAGGGATTCCAATTTTTGGAAAATTCATTCACATTCTTTGCTTGAAGACAAGCAAAATGCTAGTTTTGGGGAATTTGATAAGTACTAAATTGGTAGTATTTTGTGCCCCTAAATTTGCCATTGAAAACGTGTAAAACCATGCTAAAAATTCCTTTGATGCAACATTTTATGCATTTTATTGTATTATTTTTACAATTCGCTTTCACAGCTGTGTTTGCCATGTTTCATAGATCAAACTACCAAATTTGAGGAAATTTTGACTTCACTTGGGTCAATTTGGACAAAGATACAAAAATTGGACAAGAAACGAACCATGATCGAATATTCCTCGGTTGAAACAACCTGGTCAAACACACTTAGGTGAGAAGGAACCATAATCGAACACACTTGGATGAAAAAATCCATGATCGAACATAGAGACACCTGCTCGAACAAAGTCCCGATGGAACATGAAGAAATCTGGTCGAAAAGTGTCCCAATCAAACATGAACACATTCGGTCGAAAAGAGTCCCGATCGAACACGACTATCGCTTGGTCGATTATTTGGCCCAGCAGAGCACGATCAAGAGCACGACCCATGTTCAGCCTAGAACATGACCCATGCCCTAGGTTGTGCTTGGCTCAATTTCCAGAAGCTAAAGTGGTCGAATTTGGTTGGTTTTTTGACTCAGATCTGTCCGTTCTTGTGCTGTTTGGAGCTAGATTTCATCACTTGCATGTCAAGGAGTTATATTTGGGCACGTTAACCCATGTATCATATATAGAGAAGTTTTTGGCTCAATTAGACATGCTCTTTTATGCTATTTTTTAGGGTTTTAGTTTAGTTTACATAGTAGATCCCCTTCTCTATTATTCCTACGTTTGTAAGCTAGCAAGGACGGTAGACTTAATTTTCAAGCAATCAAGTAAGTTTTCATTTATTCCTTATTATTTCAGTATTTCTATGGATTTTTGCGAGTAGTTCACTTCTAGGGTTGGGGATGACCTAATCTGGAAGGTGTTATTCTTCCTCGGTCTCGATCTCAAGTTTTGAAGTTATTTTCTGATATTTTCTTCCTCCAAACTCTAAATTCTCGTTTCAGCAATAGACCTAATAGTTGAGCCGTTTCAAAAATTTAGGGGAGTTCTTAAGTCCCTAGCGCTTTGACGCGGGATCTTGAACAGGAGAGAGGCTCTGACAAACATAACAGTGGAGGCGATCCTCTGACTGTTGTACCAGCGACCGTACTGGAAAATTAATCTATCTTGGAAAACAATTGAAATTATCTTGCATTTCTCACACCTTGGATAGAATTATGCCCGATAGTTATGGAACTCCCGAAACCCTATGTTTTCCTTCCTACTTTATAAACCCTAGATTTCATACTTGCTATTTACTACTTTAAACCCTAAATTAATAGCTTTAGTAGTAGATTTAGTTGTAGAAAAACAAACCCCCAAATCATTCAGCCTTTATCAGTGATCTATTAACCTAAGAAGATGAATACGCTTGTTTCTCGTGGAATTCGACCCTCAAGTGCTCAACCTTCGACCATTTGCTTGCAGTTATAACTTACACATATGGCGTTGTGCGACCGCGACCCACGCGCATGCAATCATCGGTAGTAGCCCCTAACAGGACATAACGACTATCCAAATATACACGAAGATCACAACCAACGAACTTATATAATGTACTCATGTTGATCGTTTTACCATACGATACCAGTTTAAACCCAAGGCAAGAAACATGCCACCCTTGCACTGTTTAATCCTTTCTCGATCTCATAGTGAACTGACCATCCCGTAATTGACACTTAACCACAAACGGCGTGGCCATGTACTTCTCAGTTCATCCATATCAAGGGGCCCAGAGATATCTCTCTCATCATATGAGAGATGCAAATTTCAACTTAACCATTCACATTCCTCTACATGGCTCATAGCATACCCGAATATTACATTTATTACCACTCAATTAAAAGTAGCATTAGGTAGTATCAAAGTATACTACTATACATGTAAGAAATTATGACGGTCTTAGGTTTAAGGATTAATCATAAACATTATTTGAGACCAACTAGTGACATTTATATGACAAATCCAAACAGTGTCTCAAAGTGAATCTATCCAACATTATATTCTCCAACATATGTCTACATTAGTAATTTGATATCTTATATCCATGGTCCGTGAAATATGACCAACAATCAATATATGTGCTAATCTATTCATTAATAATAACCTATTTAATGATAGCGGATCAGAGACTTTTTAGAATAATATCATAAAATAAATTTAGAGTTTCATGAACAAGTCACACACTTGTTGATGGAGCTAAGATGATAATTTATTCAAAAACAAAATAAAATATTATTCAAATGTTCATAAAAATAACAAAGATGAATACATCTCTGTGATTTTCTCTATGACGTATCACTAACAGTGACGCTAGGGCCAATGGTGGCTGGTGCTAATCCAGTGGCATCAATGTAGAATCAAGGATGCCAACTATAGGGGCTGAATAAGATGTGATACAAGCCTAGAGCGAGTTCCGCAAGAGAACAGAGACGCGGCAGTGGGCGAATATGTCGTTCTTCCACTGGGACTAGATCCGAAGCAATATGTATAAAACTAAAAGTAAATCGGCAAAAAAAAAATGACTAAGTCGAGAGAAAGAGAGAGAAAAACATCAGAACGAAAAAAGGGTGAAGATTATCGTGTGCTTTTACTAGTTGCACCAACTAGAGCGCAATTATCAGAAATCAGTTTCTGTAATCGTGTTGGCCATAAGGGTAAAGAAATTCTCTATGTGATGCGACAGTGGCCCGATCTTCCGATAGGTTCTACTTTGCGGAATGGAGACGTTCATGTTTCAAGGCTTCCAATCAGCGGGGATTTTTTTTTAAGGATCAAAGCTATGGCTAGCAACTAGACAATGCTAGAACGAACGCAAACTCAATTTAACAAACCAAAATTAACATATCGAAAGGCACAAACGGGTTTGGAAGGGGAAAAACAAATATTTTTGTGAACCTTGTTTTTTTTGGACTCTAGGTGATTGAAGATACCAACAAAACAAAGGGAAAAAGTGGTGATACCTAACGGGCAATTGTGGCTCTGATACCAACTGATGCGACAACGGCCCGATCTTCCGATAGGTTCTACTTTGCAGAATGAAGACGTTCGCGTTTCAAGGCTTCCAATTAGCGGGGATTGAGTCCTTGCAATTGCTACACCCACACACCTGTCGTTATCAACCGTGCTCACGCCCAGATGACCTTACCACAAGGGTTAATTCCTGCACGTAGTAGAAGAAACAAGCAAGAACAAGATGCAAAGCAATCTGAATTTCAAAATAATAAATTGAGGTTATCTTTCATCAAACCAGGTCTGGAGACACTACTCCGATGAACAATTGTCTCACACACAGTGGGGGAACAACGTAGCAAATAACCTAACCAAAAAGGATAGGGGGTGACTGCCAAAGGTAGTAGGAGTATGGCGGCCAGAGGTAGGGCACCAGCCAAAGAACCCACTCCCACGTAATCCTAGGGATACACGGGCCTTGGACCCAAAGTAGAGGTGGCACAGCACCCAGCAGAATCTGTCCGTGAATTGTTTCATCGATTGCGGGTGATCTAGACGGAATTGGCAGTAGGGCCAAATCCGTTGGAAGGTGGCACCGTGGCCTTCTCTGTAAAGTGCTCATTCACCCCAAACGGACTCCATATGTGGCCTGGACGTCCGTTTGAATTTGGCGTGCTCCTGGATGGCCGAATCGGGCTCGCATATGACTTGGCTTCATCTTGGGCGACGACTTGGGCTTCTTCTTGGGCTCGTCTTGGAGCATCATGGTATGCTGGACCTTCAGTGTAGATGGCTTGAAAAGCTTGACATGTGGGTTCATGCTGACTTGATGTTCTCCATGGTCTTCGGGTGATGGAGTGGCAAGAGTGGAAGGAGCGGCGTTCGTATCTGTGTTGGTGATGTCCTCATCACTATTGCTCCTTGCTGATCAACTTGCTGAACATACACAGAGCATGCATATGATCATTTGTGCACTAACTAAACAATTCAAGCTTAGGTTGACAACTTTAGCAATTGGGGAAAAACCAATATTAAATCAGTAGCTCACAGAACAACCAACAAATAGTCGATTTACAGCAGTTCACACATAATTCATTAACTAAATAGTCCCCAATTCGAATTCACTTCACAGAACAGCAATTGGACAACAGTAAACTTGGAAGAATTATCTCTAGTTCAATTGATTCAAACCAGTTTCTGTTCATCATATGTCAGCAAATCCATTTGACTTATACATGCATCACAGGAATTACAAATCAAGGAGGAGAAACAGAGGGGATTAGGAGAAGGATTTGTTGCCCATTAGGATGTAGACTCGATGCAGATCGCCGGCAAGATGGAGTCATGATCGAGGATGTTGTCGAGGTTGCTGTTGAGGACGTGGTCGAAGTTGCCGTCAAGGGTGTGGTTGAAGTCAAAGTCAAAGGATGTTGTCGAAGTCGCCATCAAGGGCAAAGTAGCTGGTCGTCAGAGCGGGTCATGGTCGTCGCTCGAGGAGAGACGATGGCGCAGCATGATGATTAGATCTGGATGGATCTAGGTCGATCAGCAGCATGTGACGGCAAATACAGTGCTCGATGGTGGATTTGGCACTCGTTGGCGGATGAGGTACACAGAGGCGGTGGAGGCGGACCGCGTAGATCCCGCACGTGAGCGGTGTAGGTGTGGCATACCTGGCGAGTGGCGAGATTGAAAGGATGGCGGCACGACGCAGATGAGAGGCGGTGATGCTCGAGGAGCAAGGAAGAGAAGAGAAGGAGGAAGAAATGGAGAGGAAGAAGAAGAAAGGAGAAGAAAGGAGAGAGTAGGAGGAGGAGGAAGACTAAAGGAGGAAAAGAGAGAGGGAGGAGAGGAAACATAGAGGATGAAAAAGGAGAGGAAGAAGGAAGGAGGAGGAAAAGAGAAGGGGGTTTGGGGAGGTTGCTGGAGAAGAAAAGGGGGAAGACCACTGGCCAAGGCTAGTCGCCGGCGGTGGGAAAGAAGAACGAGGGTGAGGGACATGAACTGTGGTGAGAAGGGAAGAAGAGTTTGGGGATTGAACCGGCTAAGGGCCGTATCTGATTTTGTGAATTGTTTGGCAAATTTTCATAAAAGTCCTTGAGGTTTTATGTAATTGCAACAACCTCCTGACGGCTAGGGTTTCAGTTTTATGAGCATTGGTTCTTATGCATTTTGGTGCTCAGGTTTTTGGGAATTTGCAGATAGGTCCAAGGCTGTTAAGTTTGAAGGTTTTGGCCTCCCGGGAACTCCAATCTCGATGCAGTCAGTTCCTACGCGTCCGTAGCGATGCGTTCTTTTGTACGAAATTGCCCGTGGGTCAAATGCAGTTGATGAATCATGTCAAAGCAACCAAAAACCCCCCAAACTTTGTCGACCTGCAATAAAGATAGACAGAACGAACAGTCGAGGTTGAACGGTAGCAAATGCAGCTTTATTTAAATATACGATGACTTTTATGACTGAATCTAGCATAAATAAAGGGGAAATATATTTGGAAAATATGCGCAATTATGAGAATTATCACTCCCCATTCTTGAACTTTTGCTTGTCCTCAAGCAAATGAAATCGGTAAATGAAGATGGACAGCAAGTAAGGTATGAATGCGGCTATCTAGTGTATTATAACTATTTATTCCGCAAACACGAGAAGGCTCAAAGAAAAGGTCACAAATGATTATGAATCATGTATACATTACGCACGACCAATCATATCTCGAATTTAGCAAGAATGAGTGAAACAATCGTAAACAAATTACCAACGCATATACTTGCATATGAATATCAAAAGAGGAGTTTAGAAATCAGATAATTGCAATGATTACATGTTTCCGCCTCCCTAGACATCACGCTTATCACTTTTAACCTTATTGAAAACTTTTTTCAAAATTTGGTGCTTTAGCTAGCTCTTCCCATTCGACTTATTAATTGTGGGTCTCTTCATACTCTACCCTGGGCCTATCGCACTAGGCGATATATCACATAGTTATCTCAAAATGCTCATGAGCCCAATTTGATGATTAATGAACAAGCCAACATTTTAAAAATGCATAAACAAGTCAAACATCGACTAGCTCAGAGGAGTGGAGAGCAGAGGAGTTTTTATTAAGTGTTGAAAAATGGAAGTTGCCTACTAGGTAGAGAGCAGCATTTGCAACCTTATTTTGCAAATTTTTTTAAAAACATGGTTTAAGTAACTAGAAGTGGTATCTAGGAGGCCAAGTACATAAATCAAGCGACTAAATGATCTAAACTAGTCTCTTGAATATTACATATGCAGGATATTCATGGTAACAAGGATGCAAAAATTAGCACTCAAATTTGCACGACATTCAAAACATGGCTAGTGTGGGCAATTTAAACATAATTCAAGGAAAATTTTGGCATGACCTCTCTTGTAATTAGTTTGTCGGACAAACAGTTCAATACAGAAGATACATCACATGCACACAATATATGAGCCCACACTGCTAGATAGTCAACAATCACATACATGAACAAGCATACATAGTCATACAACTCACAACTACACAGATATAAGGAATTTAAGCTCAATCATACACGAATTATCCAAGTTTTTTTGAAAAAATTTGCCCCAAATTTCAGATTTTAAGTGCACTCCCCCCCATGCTTAAATGATGAATAGTCCGCGATGCATGAAACATGAAGTATGGTTTTCATGCATAAAGGGGAATGGGAGGTCCGCAATAGCTCATCGGGTAGAGGATGAAGATAGTCTCGTCTCGGTGAGCTATCTTGAGGTCCCATGAACACGCCAGGATAATCCACAAGCACTGGCCGGCTCCTGAAATGAGAGAAAGAAGAAAAACTAGAAAACCCTAGGAAAAAGTAGTAAATACATAACGAAAGAAAGAAAAGAGAAAGGGTAAAAACTCAAGTTGCCTCTCGAGAAGCACTTGTTTTAGGTCTTTAGCTTGACCCTCTCAAAGGTGTGTTAATGAGGCTAAGAACTGCAAGGAGGGACTAGAGTTGAACTTGAATGTGCTTCAAGTCCACCCTCCTCAATGTCTAGAGACGGTAAGGGCACTCCTGCGATGTAGTGCTTTAAAAGCTGCCCATTGACTATAAAAGCTCGTCCTCCTAGGCTCTCTACCTGAATGGCACCACTTCTATGTGTTGCTTCCAGGCCCTAAATCTTGATTTTGATGATAAATGACAACAACTGTCTTGGACTAATCTATTTGCTTTGATTCGGTGAAAAGAAGAAACGTCAAATGAGAGTCGCAAGACGGAAGCCGCAAAGACCTAAGAGCCATTTTCGTATAGTCTGCAAGTAATCTGGGAGGATCTGCAAGTCGCAATCCAAGGTTGCGAGCCAAGGCCGCAAGCGCAAGGTCGCAGTGTCACCCGGATCTGCAAGTCGCGAGCCAAGGTCGCCCGAGGTCACGAGCTAAGGTCGCAAGCGCAAGGTCGGCAAGAAGAAAGCAGCAAAGACCTAAGGTAAGTGCTTGTTTATTGTACCGGTGTTTGGAGTATTGACCGATTTTATAGAAATTCCTTTTAGTTTTTAATCGTACTATTAAGAGGTGTTGCGAAATCTCTTTTAGTTCCGGCAAAAACTGAGAAACTCGTAGGTCATATGTTGCATTCGCATTCATTCATATTCTTTGTCAAAATCTGAGAAAAAATATATAGATTTCCAAGAGGGAGTAAAACTAGTGTTTTGAGCACTATTCATTCAACCAGAGGTCACTACATTTGACCAGATACTATTCATTCAACAAGAGGTCACTCAAGCATTGTTCATTCGACCAGACATTCCAACGGCTATTTACTAGCTATTTGAGGTTGAAGCTGGCTGTTAGCTGTACTGATTTCTTTCCTTATCGACCACAACGGCTAGCTGAGAGGTTAGGCTATAAATATAGGTGTTTTGAGCAGTAGTTTCATCCATCTCAAGCCATATTTTCATATACACCTTCAAGCATTATTTCTCTACTCTTTTGAGCAGTTTTATAAATAGTTTTTGAGCATATTTTTCTACTGTTTTGAGCAATTTTCATAAACACTTTTTGAGTAGTTTTTGTAAAGAACCAAGAGATATATTTTGATATACACTTAAGTCCAAGTGCTAAAATCTTGATCTTTTGATCAAGTATCAATTATTGTGATTGAGAGAGATCTGCTGAGAGCATTCATTTGCATCATTTGCATCTTTAGAAGTTTTTCGGTATTTGTTGAGGATCAAGAGAAGATCTCATAAATTGTTACTCTTGGTGATCGCCTTCACCTAGACGGTTTGATGGTGTGACCGTTGATCTCTCCATTGACGAAGCTTGTCGGAGAGGCTCGGTGTGTTTGTGAGAGGTTTGGTGCTCACCTTTCCGGAGTGGAGAAGGAGCAACCCTAGTGGATAATATCCTTTGTGGATATTGAAGCAAGACTCATTCATTTGAGTGCTTCAACGAGGAGTAGGGGAGACTAGGCGAGTCTCTGAGACCTCGGGATACATCGTTGTGTTTGTTTCTCTTTCTCTCATTCTTTTGAGCAATCTAAATTGTTGAATTAATTCAGTTTTTATTTGCAGTTAGTTTATTTAAGATTTAATCTTGGAAAAATTGTTTTATTTGAAAAGATTTTAAAGTCTGCTATTCACCCCCCTCTAGTCGGCATCCTCGATCCTACAGTATGTACCTGCTTGACAACACATGAGCCATACCAACGTGACTTGAATTTTCCTAGGAACATTGACGAGGATTATCACCCGAGCTAGTTCAAAGTATTGCATGTCTGGTTTAGGATAGAATCAGACTAGACGTATGTCAATAAGTCCGTCGTTATGGTCTCAGATGATCTAAAGGGCGCGGATACAGTGATACTTCATGGTCGTAGCCCTTGCGTGATCATGATGTCGCAGACAGTGCGCAGTTAGGAAACTCCAGACAGTGCGTGGTCAGAGGGTCGTTGTTTGTCTGCGACCAGGATAATCAAGGAAGGCCTAGAACTTTGAATGTGCATATCCTGAGAATCACGAAGATATTTCCACATATGAAGACAACTGCCAGGAGGTTAACATGTGTGGTTATCCCTTGATTGCACGTGTTAAGCCTGCGTGGGAGTTAGGTGCGGTTAACAAAACTGCATCTTAACAATTGTCCAATGTCGTTTCGTATTGGCGCCCTTTTGTCCAGTATAAAAAGGTAGTCAATGCACGTTCCAAAGGCAGCAAGTGATAAGTGACTAATTTGGTCGAGCATACAAGCACTACCAGGCATTCACCAAACCTGAAGGCTTAGATATAGTTAGGTAGACACTAACATAGAAGAGATCATCGCCTGTAATCTTCTCTTCTACCCCTTTTGTACAAATATTTTATTACATATAGTGAAATCACAACAGGACGTAGGGCTATTACTCCCACCATCGAGGGCCCGAACCTGTATAAAATCTCTTGTGCCTCTACAGACTTGATTCACCCTACCTTTCCGGAGGACCACCCTGACAGGTTCTGCAACTCACAAATTTGCATAAGATCGACTAAGGACCCCTAGTCTAAATCGTCAACAGCTGGGGCCTTTCTCAAGGTACTTTCCCTTCATCCAGAATTTCGACGAACAATGTCTGGGGCATATAATTCCGAAAATGACTTCGATCTCGACTATTATGCCCATATACGAATGCCTTCACCCAGTGACCCCGTTCCCATGGAAGAGGTCAGTTGTGAAGACATTCCGAAGGAACATCAAGAGGACACGTTTCCCCTACCCGGGTCATGTCCATCGACCAGGGAATGGGAGAGACAGGTCCGGAACTTGATGTCAGTTCCACTATTTGCAAAATCGAGTCTCGATCGCCATGTGTTCCCATCAGGAACCAGGATGGCAGCGACCAGGAACTCAGTCCAGGGAGGTTTGATCCTGACAACCTCCACTCTCTCTTTGACTTTGAATCCGACTCGGAGCAAATAGAGATGTTCACTCCTTCTATAGCTTTGCTCCCCAGAGAGTTCGCCGCCTTGTCGAAAGAAAATCCCGATCAGCGGATCGCTAGGGAAGAACAAGAGCGCAGACAAAAGGAGGAACAAGAGCGGAAGCAAAAGGAGGATCAAGACCGCGAGCGACGAGATAACGAACTCCGCAGGACAGCCCTAGAGGCTCTCCAAAATGCGCAGGCTCGTTATGACGCCGCCCCTAGTTCCTCCCGTCGCCCACATGGTCGCAGGCACGACCAGGCGCCTTCTTCACCACTGGAGCATTTACCAGCGGATGAAGAGACGATTACACCTGGCGCACCAAAGAGGAGTACGCATGGCCAACTTCGATCTATCGCGGAGGTCTTGCGTAATTTTCCTCCTACCCTCACTGACGCGGACAAACCGGCTTTTGCTAGGATCTTGGCGGAGAAACTGGATGAGGTTGCATCTGAGGCAGCCCCTACAGCTTCCTCCCGGTCTACGATACGTTTCCATGAAAAGGAGAATTCTTACCCCAGTCATGGTAGGCATAATCGATTACCGTCCGGATCACTTCGGCATGACAAATCCAGGGGCGTAGGAAGCTCTCGGGATCGAGATCGAATTCCTGTGCATTCTCGTCTGGGACCACGCGGCGCATCCCCATCGCGCGAAACCACTCGTGGGTATGTTGGAAATCACGAAACTCTCCACAGTCCATATGTAGGCTGCAAGGCTTTTTTGGCAGGCCTCCGTGCGGTCGTCTGGCCGGATAAGTTCAAGCCAGGGGCTATTGAGAGGTTTGATGGGACCCAGAATCCGTCGGAGTTCCTTCAAATTTACATTACCGCTATCCAAGCGGCAGGTGGGGATGATCGCGTCAAGACCAACTATTTGCCGACGGTTCTCGAGGGGCCGGCAAGGACCTGGCTCTTCAATCAGCCCGAGGGTTCAATATATAACTGAAAAATATTGTGCGATGCCATCCTCAACAATTTCCAAAATTGTTACCAAAAACCTGGGAAAGAAGACGATCTTCATCATCTACCACAAACTTCCACGGAGACTCTTTGACAGTTTGTCAAAAGGTTTGTCGGGGTGAGAAATACCATCCCAAACATATCTGATAGCTCCGTTATCAGGGCATTTAAGCATGCTGTTCGATATCAGAGATTTACGGAAGATTTGCTTATCAACCCCCCTCGATCAGTCGCCAATCTCTTTGAAATGGCTGATCGCTATTCAAACGCGGCTGAGGTCGTTGAATGGAATAGGATGGTCGATAAAGGAAACCTACCGCCCCAACCAGGTCTCAACAATGTGAAAAAAGAGGATGCGGGCAAGAAGCCGGAGTCTTCATCGGGCGAAAGTCAAAGAAAACAAAAAATAATCGAATCGGATAGTACCGGGAGGTCACAGTCAGGGAAAAGCCACCGCCGGCGAAAGGTAATAAGTTTTCATTTAAGAATAAAATTGCCTCTGGTGGTCGCAATTCCGACCAGCCAGAAAAACCGACTAACTCACAGGAAGGCAAGAAATGGTGTCCGATCCACAACTCTCCGGGCACGACCTCAACTAGATGACTTCTACCAGGGAATTGGGCCAATGCCAACTTTTCCATCGAAAGAGAAAACTTACGGGCTTAGAGACGCCGACGGGGATGAAGAAATGTCCTAATAGGTACCTCGTAATTATGTTAATGTCATTTTTTGGAGTTTCCTCCTCTTTTGTTTCTAAACGACAGTTTAAAGCATTTCATCGAGAAGTTAACCAAGCGGAAGCTCCCCTTGGTAAACCTCAATACCCCCGTTGGTCGGACACCCCTTTGACATTTGATCATTCTGGTTGTCCCATTGGGCTTACTCGACCACTAAGATTACCTCTGGTCATTACCCCAATAATCAGTAATGCAAGAGTCGAAAGGGTCCTGATCGATGGAGGCAGTTCCTTGGACCTTTTACTAGTCAAGGCATTGGATGAGATGCAAATCCCTCGTTCAAAAATCAAACCCATAATCCATCTATTTTATGGGATAATTCCTGGTCCCTCGATGATGCCAATGGGACAGGTGGTGCTCCCGGTCACACTGGGTGAACCCGATAATTTTCAAACAGAGTTAGTTACTTTCGATGTAATTGATTGTGTTTCGGCTTATAACACGATTTTTGGCAGGCCAACTCTTGCTAAATTTATGATGGCGACGCACTATGCCTATCAGTGCAGCAAGTTACCTGGCACCAAAGGCGTGATCTCTGTCCAAGGTAGCCGTAACGTGGCATTGACTTGCGATCGGTTATCACTGGAGCTCGTTGATCAACTTCCCCTTCGGGATGTCAAAGTTACCACCACGGGTGCTGATACGATCAAGGTCGCCCCTCGACCAGAGGAAAAGCTAAAACTGGTTCCATTATGCCCAAATGATCCATCTAGAACACTTCGGATTGGGTCAGGCCTGGATGACAAATAGGAACTCGAGCTCGTACCTTGCTCCGGGCTAATGCAGATGTGTTTGCGTGGAAACCATCTAACATGTCCGGTGTCCCAAGGAAGATAATTGAGCACATGTTAGCAATTCGACCTGGACAGCGACCAATAAAGCAGAAGCTTATGCGCTTTGCTGTTGATCAGCAAGAAGCTATCCGCGCGGAGTTAGATAAGCTCCAAGCAGCTGGGTTTATTCGAGAAGTCGAACATCCGGAGTGGCTTGCAAGTCCGGTCATGGTCCGTAAGTCAAATGGTAAGTGGCGCATGTGCGTCGATTACACTAGCCTAAACAAAGCCTGCCCGAAGGATGATTTTCCCCTTCCCCACATCGATCAGTTGGTCGATTCTACTGCGGGTTGCGAATTGATGAGTTTTCTGGATGCTTACTCAGGATATGATCAAATTAACATGGCAGAAGTAGATGAAGAGAAGACTGCCTTCATCACACCATTTGGCACCTACTGCTACGTCAGAATGCCATTTGGTCTCAAGAACGTCGGTTCCCCGTACCAGCGTTTGATGCAAAAGACCTTTTCTTCCCAGATGGGGCGTAATCTTGAAGCTTATGTAGACGACTTGGTTGTAAAAATCTTGAAAAGCTTGACTCATTTAGATGATCTTGCTGAGACTTTTTGTAATTTAAATCGATTCAGAATAAAATTAAACCCGAAAAAGTGTTCTTTCGGGGTTTCATCTGGCAAACTGTTAGGTTTTCTCATTTGTTCTAGAGGGATAGAGGTTAATCCCGAGAAAATCAGGGCTATTGAGCAAATGAGGTCTCCTTCGACAATGAAGGAAGTCCAGTGCCTAGCAGGTCGCATGGTGGCTTTAAGTCGATTTATCTCGTGACTAGGTGAAAGGGGATTACCTTTCTTCAAAGCTCTCCGCAAGCACCATGGTTTTTCCTGGTCGGATGAAGCCGAGAAAGCATTCCAAGAGGTTAAAACATACTTATCTTGTCCGCCGGTGTTGGTTTCCCCGGTCGTAGGGGAACAACTACTTTATTTGGCGGCCACACCTCATGCGGTCAGCGCCATCCTGATCGCAGTAAGAGAAGGTGTGCAACGACCCGTCTATTACGTAAGCGAGGTACTTCATGGTCCTAAGGAGCGTTACCTTGAGGTCCAGAAGATACTTTACGCGCTACTAATGGCTTCCCGCAAATTACGACATTACTTTCAGGCACATAAAATTACAGTGCCGTCGTCCTTCCCTTTGGGAGATATAATCCGAAACCCAGAGAAATCTGGTCGAATTACGAAGTGGACTGTGGAACTTGCAGCGTTTGACATCCATTTCACCCCTCGCACTGCAGTCAAGTCTCAGATCCTTGCAGATTTTGTGGTCGAATGGACTAACCCTGACCCTCCAATGCAAGAATCTGAAGATTTGTCGTACACCGACCATTGGACGATGTATTTTGACGGTTCTCGAAGTTTCCAACACTCAGGAGCTGGAGTTGTTTTAGTCACGCCTCAAGGCGACCAACTCAAGTATGTCATTCAATTACATTTTGTTGCTACAAACAACGCAGCAGAGTATGAAGGTCTTATTGAAGGGCTCTGGGCAGCAAAATTCCTTGGAGTCCGTCGATTAGTGGTGAGGGGAGACTCACGGCTAGTCATAAACCAGGTAAACAAGGAGTACAGCACCTCTGATGAGACAATGGCTCATTACCTGGGGGAAGTGAGGAGATTGAAAAAACACTTCAGTCATTTCGAAGTTCAATACATCCCACGAAAGGACAATATTCTTGCAGACCAATTATCCAAAATTGGGTCCTCACGTACATCTGCTCCGGCAGGGGTGTTTGTTGAACACTTAGAGCATCCTTCGATCATGACTACAATTGAAGATGACCAGGTAACAGTCTACGTTACCAACCTCAGACAAGAAGGGGATTGGACTCATCCATTGAGGGTCTATCTCGAACATGGCACCTTGCCCAAGAACGAAACCGAAAGCGATCGGTTAATTCGAAAAGCGTGCCTATACAAACTTATAGAAGGAGTTCTGTATAGGAAGGGTACTCAAGGAGTATTCATGCATTGTATTACTCAAGAAGAAGGTAAGTCCCTCTTGAAAGAAATCCATGACGGTGTGTGTGCTGCGCACGCGTTATTTTGTACACTGGTCAGAAAAGCTTTCCGACAGGGCTTTTCTGGCCTTCGGCACTCGATGATGCCAATAATTTGGTCATGACATGCCCCCAGTGTCAATTTCATGCCAGACAGGTTCATCAGCCCACGTATGCCTTTCAAACTATCCCATTAGTGTGGCCCTTTGCGGTATGGGGGATGGATATTGTAGGACCTATGCCACAGGCCGTTAATGGTTACAAATTCCTGTTCGTAGCCATTGACACGTTCACAAAGTGGATTCAGGCTGAGCCAGTCCGCAATGTCACTGCTGCTGCGGCACAGAAGTTCTTTCACAAGAACATCGTTACTCGATTTGGTGTTCCAAGTCGTCTCATTACTGACAATGGTTCCCAATTCATTAGTGGCCTCTTTCTGGACTATTGCGATAATATTGGAACCAAGGTGTGCTTTGCCTCTGTAGCTCATCCACAGAGCAAAGGTGCTATCGAACGCACCAATGGGAAAATATTACAAGGCATCAAGAAACGTGTTTTCGATCGCCTTAAGATGCACTACGCACTACCTGTAGTCGGGCCACTGGTGAGACACCTTTCCAGTTGGTATACGGCACTGAGGCGGTGTTACCTACAGAAATCCATATTGGTTCTATCCGAACAGATCAATTCGACCACATTGATCAGATCGAACAACGTACTCAGGATTTAACCATTCTCGAAGAAAAGCGTGATCGAGTGTTGATACGGTCAGCGGTATATTTGCAGGCTTTGCGAAAATATCACAGCAGAAGGGTGTGGCCGCGTAGTCTTCATGTGGGTGATCTGGTTTTACGAAAAATACAAAACCAGTCTAACCGCAATAAGTTCTCTCCTCAGTGGGAAGGTCCTTACGTTGTCGTTTCAGTACCGCAACCTGGATCGGCCCGGTTAGCAATGGAGGATGGTAGAATCTTATCCAATACATGGAACATTGATCAACTACGCAAGTTTTACGTGTAAGTTTCCCAATCTTTTTTCCTGTTCAATTAGCATAGTT
Organism: Pharus latifolius; assembly: GCA_019359835.1. Taxonomy (NCBI): domain Eukaryota; kingdom Viridiplantae; phylum Streptophyta; class Magnoliopsida; order Poales; family Poaceae; genus Pharus; species Pharus latifolius. The sequence goes on along the minus strand of CM033321.1, from coordinate 68,133,896 downwards.
TAATAAAAACTTCGTGAGTACTCTTCTTCGCTTCATGTTATGTCCATTTTCTTTATTTTCCATACCTATACCGAGCCTGGCTCGGGGGCTGATTGCTGATGATCATCTTGGTACAAATATCTTAACCAGATTCATTGGTCGATCTCGTGGTCGCATCCAACTAAGGCATCCCTCAATAAGCCGTTCCTCAACGCACACAGGACTTACTGGCATGTTCTTGATCATTCGAGTGGCTGCCAGTTCGTAATAAGGTCGGATGTTGTATTGGGGTCAGTATCGGTTCGATCGGATGATTATATCTAAGTTAAAGCATTTTCCTGGATATTCATCATACCCATATTTTTCCAGAAATTATAATACTAAATCTGGAGTATTGGTGATTTCTGAAAAAGGGGCTAAGAGGATATGATCATGCTATGAAACGAAGAAAGTATCACTCTTTTCCAAAAATTTAAGGCACGTATTCGCATGCTATAAATGTAATTTTACAGGTATAGTTACTGAGAGAGATCATTACAAAAAATCAAATGAGGCCTAGCTCTTTCAGTAGATCTTCGACTAGAGGCTTGACTTCTTCAGAGATAGCTTTAAATCAATCACTCTGGATCTCTGCATCTCCTACCACCGGCTTCAAATTCAAATTTGGGCCGTGGTGGAATCATAATCTGCAGAGAATGGCAGAGGCTACGGATCTGACATTTGACCTTAGCGCCTTTTCCTGCCGTTTGGTATCTTCAGGAAGATAGTCGAGGAGTGATTCGGCTTGGGCTGCGACCAGTGTGGCTAACTCGCTAAGGCTTGGATTGTCCTTTTGCGACTCAATCACATCTGTTTTTAGCAAAGTGGCCACCATCTTCAGCTTTTCAAAGATGTCTGATTGAGTACCGCTGCAGGAGGAAATTGTTTCGTTCAGTCCCTTATTCTCCATGCTGGCAGTATCAATTCTCGAGCTTTGCAACTCGATGGTCGTCTGAAGGTTTCTGTTCTCTTCTGAAAGATGACTTATTTGATCCTCTTGTGCTGTACAAACACAGTAAATAATTACTATAGGTAAAGCTCATATGATGTGAAGTTTTCTTCTGGTCAGGAGTGTACTTCCAAGCAAGCTTTGACTGCGCATCGCGAAGTTCCTTCTCCAAAGAAGAGTATCTCGCAGCTGTAGCTCTTGTGCAGAAAGGCATTTTCTCTGTATCAAGAAGGACAACCAGTTACGCTTAAATACAGATTCAAGTTGACATGAATAAAGAGCACTATACTCACTGTTGTAGTCTGCTGATCTTCCATTGTACGACCTCAATATGCTTTGCTATAGCTATTGACTTGGTCGCCACCCGGGTCAAGTCCTGGAACACAATAAGAAATTGCTCTTGCGACTTGAATGTTCCGAAATTTTTTGTGGGTTGGAAAATAAAAATTGTTCATACCTCTATGTAATCGCTGATTGAGTCGCTCTCAACATCAGCATGAGGTCTAACCTCAGGACCTGTTGTGTCCGCGGTAGAGGCAGCAGATGACTTTTGCTGTTGTTCCCCGTCTATGACCGGGACTTCGGTTTCTATCCCTTGGGAACGGATTTCCTCTGCCATTCCATCCACAATGGCCCGAAGAACCTCTTTGGCCACGGGAATCAGGCTTGGCTCTCCCGCGACCTCCGTAGTGGATGTGCCATGGCTTGTCGAGGTCGCCGGGGTACTGGCTGCAGCATCCCTGTGCCAACAAATAGACACATTGAAAGGTGAAGAAACCTCTGGTCAGTCATATTTAGATGACGATTGGAAAAGTTCTTACTTTATCCGAAACCCCACCCACGGTTTGGGTTTCGATGATGTGCTCCCGAGGGAGAAGAGCTTGATGGTTGCTCTCGGGGAAGAGTCTTCATCTGTCCTCATTTTCCTTCTCTTAAAGAGGATGGTATCCTCCTCTCCTTGTATGAACACAACTCAATAGATGTGCACAGAGGAATGAAAACATGCAAGATTGTAAGAAATCTTACCATAGTCGCTCCTTCTATCGGAACGGGAGGTGTCGCAAGTCCTGAGGCTTCATGAGCTTCAGGCACCAGGGTTCCACCCGAAACCACTGGATTATCAATGGACACGGGGCCCACTATAGTCACACCTTTTGGCGATCGTCGCCCTTGCTTAAGATCGTCGCCGGCATTAATTAAGCTCTTGGGGCGAGGCGATCCTTTAGCTCCCTCCACAGTGGTGTTATACGCCCGAAGGAGGTAGTCTTTCCGTTTCTCAATCTCGGACAAAGATAGAGCTGTGTCACAAACAAGCATGTTAACAAATACAACATTTTTTAGTCAGTAAAAATGTATGTTTTGTTGATTAAAGGACATACCATTATTATAGTCCAGGGTGCTGTCCGCCATGGACTTAACTTCCTAAGCTGGATGTGCCCTTTCACGCAGGGGGCTTATCCGATTCTTCACGAAGTCACGTATGATATCACGCGCGGTCAAGCCTTGCTAGACTAGGTGAAGAATAGCTTGAGCTTGTTTCTTCTGTTCTACACTCAGAATGGGAAGGGGGGTCTAACTCACTGGCTTTCTCTGGTCGGGTGTTCGCGAACCATAGTCCGCTCTCCGACGGAGGGGTGTAGTAGAACCATTTATGGTACCACCCATGAACAGAGTCCCATAGAGGTGGGAATGGGTACTCTTTCTTCTCCCTTATACGGAAGTAGATGCACCCAGCGGCATTGGCACTTTTCGACCATGCCGAAAAGTAGAAGCATCGGAAAAGCTCCACGCTTGGAAGCACTCCGACGAAGGCTTCACAGAGGTGTTGGAAAATTGCCAAAATAAGGACTACATTTGGGTGGAGATTCACTAACTCCAGCCCATAGTGGTCTAAGATTCCCCGCAGAAACTCGCTTTCTGGGAATCGGAACCCGCAGCGTAGGTATTCCTCGAAGATCACCAATTTGCCCTCTTGGACGATTGGAGTTTCTTGATCTTTCTCCGCTGGCTGCCAGTTGATCAGCAGCCGTGGGGGAAGAATCTCTTCTTTTTCGAGAGCCACCAGATTCTCTTCTGTATGGTGGACGGATCGGCTCTAGGATGCCATTACTATGAAGGATTGAGGAAAAAAGTGGTGACTTTGGAGACGACGAAGATGAGGAATACATAAGAGGGTTTTGTGCAGCAGGAGGGTCTAAGACAACGAAGGGTTTTTGGCTTCTCCAGTAAGCTACCTCTTCCTTTTATATGTCCGAGACAACCCTTCACCGAATATTTTATTAATATCCCATAATGGGTCTCTTTCTTCTTGAAACCCATTATCCCTACCCAGTAATGAATCCGAAATGAAATGTGTTCTTATCATTTTATTAAGCATTCGGGGGCTATGGTACGGATAAAAATATTGGAGATTTCCTAAATCTTTATTATGGGAATAATTCTTTTTGACTGTGGAATAAGTTTATAGTCTTTACATTGATCGCAACATATTCCTATGATATGTGTGATCACGACAGCTATGGTCGCTGTATGGTCAAAAGGCTGTTTATTCTGTGATCGTTCTAACCGCTGTCTACGGTCTCAATGCTATTCTGGGACCGGAGAATTGTTTTCTGATCGTTACTCTAGTTCTGATCGCAGTTTATGGTCTTAATGCTATTATGAGACCGAAGGACTGAACCAATTTCTGGTCGCAGAAGCGTTCTCGTGTAACTATTGTTCACAGAATGTAACGAACCATAAATCGGATTATAAGTTCTACATAACCCTTTTAAAAAGATCAAGTATGTGAGGAAAAGAAATTCTTTATTTTTGACAGTCTTTACATACGAAAGGGACACAGGCGACTAAAGCGTCAACCTGGTCTAATAGCATTTTACAAAGTTCTCCCAGGGACATATTAGCATCAGTGGGATCAACACTGGCTGCCCCTAGAGAACTGGCTATGGCTCTAAGCCTATCTACATCATCCCGAATCAAAGAAGCGCTATTATTCTTTATTGTATCAGAGAGTTCTCGCTGCTCCCAAGCATAGTCCCTCTCCAAGCGGAATTGGTGCGCCTCTTCGCGGGAGTTGTCATAACATTCTGCCAGGTGCAGAATGGCCGAAGACATTTCTTCGGTCTTCTTCTCCAGAGCCTCTAGAGAGTTTGTTTGAGGGAAAGAGGTTGGACCTCAATAGGCTGGTCGTTGGGGGCTCCAGAAATTTTCATCTCCTGCACATGTATGTGTTAGTTTTACGAGATAAAACGACCAGCAGAGGAAATGAAAATAATTACCAATCCTCACGGTAAGATTGGATGGGAGGATGAAGTGTTTCCCTCAGAAAGTAGATCACCCGACAAAAGTCGAGGACCATCAGGTCGTGGGAGTGCAACTTTCCCACGAGAAAATTGATCACCCAACAAAAGCTGAGGGTCATCTGGTCGTGGGAATGCAACCTTCCCACTAGAAAATTGACAACCCATCAAAAGATGGGGATCGCTTGATCACAATGAAGAAAGCTGAGAAGAAGAAGAAATCCTTGAAGCAATGTTATGAATCTCCAAAGGTGGAAATGAGGGTTGGACCTGCCTAGTTGCATGGACAGGAAGAACTACATGGGACAAGGAAGGAGAGTGCAATGATACATCCCCAACCTTTGTACCCGTGAATGAAGCTCCGCTGGAGGATCCCTCGTCAACCTTGGGTTTCTTCCCTGAGGGAACCATCTCTTCAGTCGCCTGTGAATTCCAAAAAAGCATTTTGAAAATGATCAGAATATAAAATGACGACTTGAACCTAAAGTTCCAGAAATGACTTACCTTCTGGAAGTCCTAGTCAAGTTCGTGGGGTCTTGATCTGCCATTGGAACAAGAACTAAGGCTTAGAGGGAGTAACTGGAGAGGAGAAGTTGTTCTGGAAAAGACTTAGTCATGGCAAAGAAACTTGTGAATACAAAGAACCGAAAGGCTCTTCAATTTATAGGCCTAAAGGCGTCGGTTTGTTTCCACACACGTCTCGGGTTCTTAAACCGCACTTACGGTTGCCATTACGATGAGTCGCCAAAATCATCATTACCAGCCAAGAAAAACTCACGGTTTTCTCGGGATATGAACTGTCACACGGTGGAACAGTATCTGCTAAAGTTAAAACATTGGGTTCATAATTCGATGCGAGATAAAAATTTGAAGTAAATATGTTCTTTCATTTTCTTCAAATTTGGGGGCTAGTTGACGAGGATTATCACCCGAGCTAGTTCAAAGTATTGCACGTCTGGTTTAGGACAGAATCAAACTAGACGTATGTCAATAAGTCCGTCGCTATGGTCTCAGACGATCTAAAGGGCGTGGATACAGTGATACTTCATGGTCGTAGCCCCTGCACGATCATGAGGTCACAAACAGTGCGCGGTCAGGAAACTCTAGACAGTGAGCGGTCAGGGGGTCGTTGATTGTCTGCGACCAGGATAATCAGGGAAGGCCTAGCGCTTTGAATGGGCATATCCTGAGAATCACAAAGATATTTCCACGTGTGAAGACAACTACCAGGAGGTTAACATGTGCGGTTATCCCTTGAGTGCACATGTTAAGCCTGCATGGGAATTAGGTGTGGTTAACAAAACTGCATCTTAACAACTATCCAATGCCGTTTCGTATTGGCGCCCTTTTGTCCAGTATAAAAAGGTAGTCAATGCACGTTCCAAAGGTAGTAAGTGATAAGTGACTAATTCGGTCGAGCATACAAGCACTACCAGGCATTCACCAAACCTGAAGGCTTAGATATAGTTAGGTAGACACTAACGTAGAAGAGATCATCGCCTGTGATCTTCTCTTCTACCCTTTTTGTACATACATTTTATTACATATAGTGAAATCACAACAGGACATAGGGCTATTACTCCCATCATTGAGGGCCCGAACCTGTATAAAATCTCTTGTGCCTCTACAGACTTGATTCACCCTACCTTTCCGGAAGAGTGCCCTGAAAGGTCCTGCAACTCACAAATTTGCATAAGATCGACTAAGGAACCCGAGTCCAAATCGTCGACAAATACATTGAGGCACCAATCACAGACTAGAACGAGCTCATTAGGATGAAAGTTGCAACGAAGTATATGCTAATCATGCCAATGCTTCGTCCGCTCCTTGTCGATGCGCGAGCTCTCATATGTGTCGAGTCGTAGCTCATCTAGCTCGCTTAATTGAAGCTTGCGGTGCTCTCCCACGGCTCCCAAATCCATGTTGAACTTCTGAGTCGCCCAATGTGCCCTATGCTCAAGCTCAACAAGCAAGTGAAAAGTTTTGCCAGAAAATAAGCGAAAGGGAGTCATACCTAGTGGTTTCTTGTACACTGTCCGATAGGCCCACAAAGCGTCCGGAAGCTTGTGTGACCAATCGGCTAGCGTAATCGACATGCTCTTGATCTCCCTGTTTGAGACATCGGCATGTCCATTCGCCTATGGATGGTCCGGAGTGGTCACATGATGGCGATGGACTCCATACTTAGCGAGGAGAGCCTCGAACTAGTGGTTCATGGAGTGTGTACCACCATCGCTAATCACAATGCGAGGGACTCCAAACCTAGGGAAGATAATCTGTCGAAAAAACTTACAAACAGATTTGGAGTCAGCACAAACTGTAAGGATTGCCTCCACGCACTTAGAAACATAATCGACGGCAACAAGTATAAACTTAAATCCCTGGGATGAAGGTAATGGTCCCATATAGTCGATACCCCAAACATCAAATAACTCCACCTCAAGGATGCCGCGCTGGGGCATCTCATGACGTCGGGAAATGTTTCCCGAGCGTTGGCATGCATCACAAGACCGCACGTACCTTTGAATATCCTTGAACATGGTGGGCCAATAGAAACCTTCTTGGAGCACCTTCGCTTGTGTCTTGGTAGTACTCGCATGTCCACCATAAGCCAAAGAGTGGCAGTGGAACATGACGTCCTCAACCTCCTCTTGAGGCATACAACGACGGACGATCCTATCAGAACAATGATGGTACAAATATGGATCATCCCAAGAGTACTGGCGTGCATGGTCATGGAACTTCTTTCGCTGCTATGGGGAAAGACTGGGAGGGGTAATACGGCAAACTAAATATAGAGGTGGGTCTCTAGTGTAGTGGTAAAGTCACCAGGTGGCAAGCTAGAGGTCTTGAGTTCGACTCCCCACCTCTACCATTTATTCCTTGAGGGTCGAATCGGCGGTACCCTACAGTCTCTCTCAAAAATAATATGGAAAACTAAGTAGTTTACAATATCTGCATACCATGGTGATTCGGAGGAGACATGCGAGATTGTCATCAACTAATCACCCGAAAGTGAATCGTCAATGGGGATTGGGGTGATCGCGGAGTCCTGTAGAGGTAATCGAGATAGAAGGTCATCAAAAAAGTTTTTTTGTACCTTTCTTGTCGCTAATCTCCACGTCGAACTCTTGAAGCAATAGGATCCATTGGATAAGTCTCAGCTTTGCGTCTCTCTTGCTAAGTAGGTACCTGATGGCTGCATGGTCAGTGTAAACAACAGAACGAGAACCAACTAGGTAGGAGCGAAACTTATTGAATGCAAAGACGGTACCTAACAGATCCTTCTTGGTGATGGTGTATTTGTTTTACGCATCGTTGAGTGTCATGTAGCATAGTAGACGACATGGAGCTTGTAGCCCTTCCTCTATCCCAAAATAGCTCCGACAGAATGGTCACTCGTGTCACACATGGGCTCAAAGGGTAGGGACCAGTCGGGTGGCCGAACTAAGGAGTAGAGGTCAAAGTGGCCTTCAACCTGTGGAATGTGATCGCACCCAAAACGTTGTGATTGTGTAATAACCTCAAGTGAACGGTTGAATGTTGAGCACTTGAGGGTCGAATTCCACAAGGAACAAGCGTATTCATCTTCTTAGCTTAATGGATCACTGATTAAATCGAAATGAGTTGTGGGTGTATTTTTCTACAACTAATTCTACTACTAAAGCTATCAATCTAGGGTTTAAAAGCAATAAAGAGGACGTATAAAATCTCGGGTTTGTAAGCAGGAATGAAAATCTAGGGTTTCAGGAGTTCCATAACCATCCAGCATAATTCTATCCAAGGTCCGAGGAGTGTAAGTTAATTTCAATCGTTTTCCAAGACAGATTAAGTTGCCAGTACGGTTGCTGGTACAACAGTCAGAGGATCGCTTCCGCTGTTACGTTTGGTGAGAGCCTCTATCTTGTTCAGGATCCCACGTTAAAGCACTAAGGACTCTAAAACTCCCCTAAATTATTGCTAAGGCTCAACTGTTACGTCAGTTGTTGAAATGAGAATTTAGGGTTTAGAGGAAGAAAACATCAGGAAATAACTCGAAAACTTGAGATCAAGGCCAAGGAAGAATCACACCTTCCAAATTAGGTCATGCCTAACCCTAGAAGGGATCTACTCGCAAAAAGCCATAAAAATATAGAAATAATAAAAATAAATAAAAACTCACTTGATTGCTCGGAAATTGAAGTTTCCGTTCTTGCCGGCTTACAAAAAGCAAGAAAAATAGAGAAGGGGGCTCTTCTAAGAAAGCTAGACTAAAAACTACCTAAAAATTGCATATGAAAGCATGCCTAAGCATGTCTAATTGAGCCAAACGCTTCTCTATTTATAGTACATGGATAAACGTGCCCAAAAACAACTCCTTGATGTGCAGGCGATGAAGTCTGGCATCAAATGGTGCCAAAATAGAAGAATCTAACTCAAAATTGAGCAAAATTGACCAGTTCTGATCAAATATGACTAAACCTGACCAAATCTGGTTAAAACTGACCAAATTCGACTAGTTCCAATCAAATTCAACCAAAACGGATGTCTAATAGTCGAAGAAATCGAGTTGAACACAACCAGGACACTTGGCGTGTTCGTAACCAAACACGTGTCGTGACCGAAACCGAGTTCAACACGACCAGGACACGTGGCGCAATCATGGCCAAACATGTGTAGTGACCGAAACTACCGAGCTGTTGTCGTGGTCGATTAGGACTCTCCGCGACCACGTGCTCGTAATCATCTTGGAGTCTTTTTCGTGCAGGTGCCTTGGAGTATAGCTTCTTTTTGTCGTGACGTGTTCGAACAAGTCTCTTTTTCGCCCAGCCGTGTACGGATAAAGAATTTTCCCTCCAAAACGTGACCGACCAGGTGTGTTATCCAAAAAACACTCGACGAGGACCTTTTTGCTTCTTGTTTTGGTTTTCTTAGTCGAATTAGGTCCAATTGTGGTTCAAATTCTCTCAAATTTGGCAGGTTTGATTTATGAAACATGATGAACACAACCATGAAAGAAATTTGTAAAAATAACAAAATTTTACGCATAAAATGTCGCATCAAAGGAGTTTTAAGCATAATTTTACACGTTTTCAATACTAAACGTAGGGTAAAAATTCTACCAAGTTAGCACTTATCAAATTACCCCATGCTAGTATTTTTCTTGTCCTCAAGAAAAGAATGTGAATGATTTTTCCAAAAATTGAGATGCCTTGGTTAATCAGATTTTCAATAAACAATTTTATGAAAACTCACATCGCATTAATGCATATGAGGCAATTGATCTAAACAATTTAAAGTTTCCAAATGCAAATATTCAGATTATCAAATTTCAACCTTAGAAAAGAGAGAGCTTAATCAGTTAAATCATCTTGACAATCTTCTTTCATATTGGATTTAAAATAAACCATACAAAGAAAACACTCATTATGCTACAATTTATACAAAGTTTCTAGATTACCCTTTTTAGAGAAAAATTAAAACACTTATATTTCTATTTTTTAATATTTATTTATTCACTTTTTTCTTCTACAACTTTTTCGTGCTCTTGGCCAGAATGTTTGTACTGAATTATTCCGTCATGGCTAGATGAGACACAGCTGAAGACGCTTACTTAAGTGCACTTATAGAAAGGCAGCTTTGTCAGTTTTCTGATCCCCTGTAAGCAATCTCAATGCTCCGTATAGCTTCCCTTACCAGCTGGTTGACAATTCACCACCGTCTCTCCCTAGCGGGTCGCATATACGTTACACGAGACCAGACAAAGCCGCATCTTAAGCAACCATTTTATTGAAAATACAATTTTTGTGTGTGCATAAGTTAAGTAAATCTTCCCTTCCCCAGCTAGTCGATGATTCACCACCGCCTCCTCCTAGTGGGTCGATTATACTTTACTCTTACACTTTTTTTATTTTTAAAGAGAAGGGAAATTAGCAATCTAGGCATAAAAAGTGTCATAAGAGAGTTAATTCCAAAAAATAGTTTATTAGAAATCTTCAATTTGGAAGAAGTCAAGTACAATTTAATAGACAAGTTCAAGCTTTAATGGTCAATTTAAGATAAAAACTAAACATAAGCAATGGAAATTTTTAAGAAACCTAAGTTTAATGGATCATATGCAAAGATGTGATAGAATAGTCATCTAAATGATTAAAGATCATCTTCAAAACCAGGCATTCCAAGTGATAAATCTCTTCTTTTTTTTATTTTTTAGTTTATGATGGAATGTGGTGGAATGATGATTCGATGAAGACTAAGCAAATGGTTAAGTGAACACCCCCCAAGCTAAATCAAACATTGTCCTCAATGTATGGAGAGAGACACAGATTATCGTTTGCAGTAGTGGATCCTGATACCAGCCTAGACCATCTCGGAAGAGAACGACGACGATGCAGTGGCGAGTATTTTGTTGTTCTTTCCACAGGTACCAGAGAAGAGAATCCGTATAAACTAGACTAAATTGGTGGCAAATGAAAATAAATCGGATGAAATAAAGAGAGAAGATGTTAAAAAGAATGCAAAGAAAGACAGAGATGATCGCCTCGACAAGCGACTAGCATTCGTTTTGGACTATCGTTTCATAGTACAAGCGATAGAAAGAAATCATGTAGTGGGTTTAGAGATAGACTGAAATAGTTCTTAAGTACCTCAATCCAAATAGCCAAATGGAAGAAAACAGAATTGAGATGCAAATATTCCCAAAATTTTTCCTCAAGAGCATCAAGAGAGATTCAACAGTGAGACAATCATCATAATTCAGTTCATACTAACTCTGCAATTTGTGTTTGATTTCAAAAATACAGATTATGCCCACAAAGATGAGTTCGACAAGAACATTGCAAACAAGCAAATTAGAGGTAGTTTATCCCATTCAACACTGGTAAATTCTCAAATTAATTTTTGATCCAAAGATTGAATTTCCATTCACTCATGTACATTCATCATTCATCTCATACATACAGTCATTGTTCATCATGATGCAGCAAAGATAGCAGAAACATGGGATGAAGAGGGGAGAGAAATGGACCACTTATGCTTGCTGTCGAGTTGCTGGGGAAGCTCACTAGAGAACTGAAGTCGTGACCATGGAAGTGGAAGGAGAGCTAGAGTTGTCGAGGTTGAGGAAGCAGCTGGACCTCAACTGCTATTGGAGTCGAGGAAGTAGGAGCTCGCTGCTGAGGAAGTAGTACTTGCAGTGGTCGTTGATGAAGTTGCCATGGTCGAGTTCGAAGGCGATGGTGTGGTCATCGGAGTGGTCATGGGTGCGGTTGTCACGGCGCCGAAGAGCGGCGGCGGTGGAACTGGATTAGGGGATTGCAGTGCAGTGAAGGTCGATGGCGGCGGATCGGCGAGGGAGGCGACGGCGAGGCGAGATCGGCGTGGGAGGCGGCGGATCTAGTGGCTGTGCAGTACGAGAAGCGGCGGCGCAGTGCGAGGGAGGTGGAGAGGTGGAGAAGTGGAGAGAGGGAGGAAGAAACGGAGAGGAGGAAGAAGAATGGAGGAAGAACAGAGAGGAGAGGCTCGGGAGCACGCCGACGGTGAGGATGAACGGGATAGAAGGGGATGAAATGTGGTGAGAGAGGGTGAAGGGGGGCATATCGACGGCTCGCCAGAGAGGGAGAAGAGGAAGAAAAGGGGGAGGTAGAAAATCGAAAGGAGATCGGCGGCTCGCCGCTGGCGTGGACCTGGCCGCTGGCGGCAAGCTAGCCGGGGCTCAGAGAGAAGCAGTGGGGGTTTTGGAGGATAAGCGAGGCCAAGGAAGCTAGGGTCGACTGAAGGGATTTTTGTTCATTTTGGCATTTTTACAGAAAAGCCCTCAGCCTTTGTAGAAATTGTGAATATCTCCCTATGTGGTGGTGGCTAGGATTTATGTGTCTTGGACATTTTCCTTAAGGTGTTTTAGGGTTCAGGAAAATACAATTAGACCCTTGGCTGTTTGATTTCTAGTGTTTTTGCCTCCCGGAGACTTCGACTTTGATGGGGTCAACTCCTACGCGTCCATGGCGACGCGTACTTCTGTTCGGAATTATCTATTAGGTAGATCTAGTCAATGAAGCTCATAATTTAGCCAAAGGCACCCAAATTGCGTCGACGTGAGATTAAAATAAAAAAATGCACAATCGAGCTCGAACGACAGCAAATAAAACTATACTTGCGTATTGATGATTTTTATGACTAAAATGAGCATGAATGAGTGAAATATCTAGAAAACAAGCACAAATATGAGTGTTATCAGTTCCTGGAGGTAGATGTTGTGGAAGATGCCATGGTGAAAGAGGGTGTTGTGGTCCACGTAGCTCCAATGGTGCAGTCCAAGGTGTCGCAATTGAAAAACTGAAACGAAAAACAAAAAGAAACAAAAAATAAAAGGAAAAATAAAAAGAAATACTTGCTTACCTTGGAGATCACTTGTCGGAATCCGGTGGAGGAGAATGGTAGAACTGTGGCAATGTATAGGATGGATAGGTAGGTGGTGGATAGGTGTTGGGGGAAATCTCCGCGGGATCAAGTCAAGTAAGACGCCGTCCAATTTGCCTGGGGACAAGGCCCCCCGGTGGCTCGTCCCGGGCACCGCCTTTTTCCCGGGGACAAGGTCCCCCGGTGGCTCGTCCCGGGCGCCGCCTTTTGCCCGGGCACAAGGCCCCATGGTGGCTCGTCCCAGGCACCGTCGTTCTTCTGAAGACAAGGGTCCCCGGTCCCGGGTCACGTGAGGATCACGTGAGAAACGCCTCCGGAAATGGCGGACACCTGTCAAGCATCCGAGGCTTCTGACCGGAAGAAGGACGCTGGTGCCCCTTGATCCAACAGTGGCGAGCGGGGTAATTCCGTAAGTACCATGTCCCCAACCTAATAGATGTGAAGTCCTGATGACTCACATACAGGCTAAAGATTATGCACAGTGGCACTTAGATACTTGTGTGCATATTTACGTGTGAAATAATAATGCTGGCCCATGAATATTAGTATAGCAAATCATCGAGAATGTTATGTGATGACAGTGAATGGTGGCTTGTCAACAAAATTCCATATGTAGAGAACATTGTTATGTTCTATCGGTATCTCACGGGTTTGCCGATAGAAAAATTGTCTTCTGTGGAGGTTATGGTCTATCGGCAGCTCATGTGTTTACCGATAGAAAATATTTCTGAAGAGTTCAGGAAGTAATTTATGCATGTCTTTCTTTTTGTATTATTTTCCCTTTTGCCGCCCTAGTTAGTTTCCAGTCCTGGGCTGAGTTGTGGAACTCCATGGCGAATTAATTGCCATATATATGGTTTGTTGAAGGTTTTGTAGGGGAAGACATGTCGTCGTCTTCATTGGATGGTACTAGTGGTTCGACTAGGGCCAACCCCATCGTAACTACTGAAGATGCAGCTGTTACATCCCAGCGCAAGAGGGTGGGGCGAGGCGCGACGACGTTGGGGCGTTTGGCCAAACGCACGGATCTTTCTTGTGAGTTCAACCAATTTGGGAGGCCGATTGGAAAGAATGCTGGGAAGTATGCGGCCTACGTTGGGCTGTTGGCGAAAGAAAGGGTGAAGATCACCGTCTAGAGCTGGAAGGATGTGACGGCGGACGAGAGGGATAGGTTGTGGGCGGAAGTGAAGGTTAAATTAACTGAAATCACTGAACTCTTTCGTAATCACGTTCTCTTGGCTTATACTAAAGTTTAACTAACTCGTGATTAATTGTATGCATTTTTCGGAAACAGGCTAAGTGGAACATCCCCGACGATACACCTAGGACTGCCTGCTTGAAGGATATGAACGGAACATGGAAAACCTTTAAGAGCTGGCTCGTCAGTAACTTCCTCGCTGCAGGGAAATCTCCTTGCGAGAAGTACCCCTTCATATCGGAGGAGGTATGGGAGGAATTCACCAAGCAGAAGGGGACTGAGGAGTTCAAGGCCCTTAGAGAGAAGAATAGGGTGATCCAGAAGAGGAACGACCACCCGCATCGGCTCGGATCCCGGGGCTATGCGGGGAAGGGGGAGCAGTGGAAGAAGGAAGACGAGCAAAATCCTATCATCGACACCCCTGAGTTGCCGCTCTCCGAGATCCGGGATGAGAGGTGCAAGCGATGGTGGAGGGGGAGGGGGTCCGTGTCGTCCATGGGGTCTGTGCAGTTCGCAACCCCTAGGGACGCCGACGTTGTGAGGTGAATGGTAAGTTGGCTAACCTCGTAAACTGTGTGCGCACAAGTGTATATAAGGCAATTTGTCTCACAAGGTACCTTTAAATGTAACAGATCTCTTTTGAGAAGGAGGCAGCGGAGGGATTGTTTACCCCATAGAGGGAGAACGACATCCTCACCCGGGCTCTAGGAAATTAGGAGCATCCCGGGCGGACACAGGCCGTGGGAGCCATTGTGTCGTGGAAAGCCGGTTTCGTAGATCCGGCTCCACCGAGGAAGAAGGCCCACTCCTGGAAGGAAAAGGAAGCTAACCTCTCCGATAAGATACGGGCTGAGGTACGGGAGGAGATACGGGCGGAGATGCGGGCTGAGATACGGGCTGAGGTACAGTCTGAGGTGCAGTCCGAGGTCGCACAAATGAGGGAAGAGTTTGCACGGTTGAGAGAAGCATTGCTGGCCAAGAGTGCAGATGCGGATCCCCAGGACGACGGTAACCCGCGGGGTCGGATAAGCAGTTGCGCTTCGAAGGTACTTGCGGATCCAGTGGATCTACTTGAGGTACTGCAAGCCTTCATCTGTGCACTTAAGTTGATGCCACTCCCATTCTGTTAGAGTTGTTTCGCTAACCTATTTTAATTGTTACAAATTTGCAGAGGCCGGAGGGCTGCATCCTACAGAATCACGTAGGCGCCGGGCAGGAAGTGGTTGGACACGGCTTCGTATATCCGTCTGCGCCGGATGTCCGGGTCCACTGTGTACCTCTGCGGTTGGGTTTCGCAAAGGTACAGGTGGACATGGCCATGCCGGGTTACAACGATTCTCTGTTGCCAGTCCCAACAGAGGAACTGCAAACACTTGCTGAGGCAGTGGGCTCCTACGTACAGTGGCCCAAGAAGTGTCTTGTAATATAACCGGTAAATCCTACACATTTTAGATTACATCCTACTCAGTACACTCAACTTGCATAATCTAACATACGTGCTCATTAATTGAAGTGGCCTGTCGCTGGGCTACCAGGGGACTGCGCCCCCAGCTCGGGGCATGAGGCCCGATCTCATGCGACCCTGGACACATCAAAGACGGCCTCGACCCCACCCAGCGCATCCACGCCTTCACCTCGGAAGAAAGCTGCCATCACCTCGCCCTTGCCTTCGAAGGTACGCGCTCAGTCCCCGGCAAAAGGCAAGGGCAAAGGCAAGGGAAAAGGGCGATAGGGACAGCCGGAGAGGTTCAAGAACGGGTTCCCACTCATGTCGGAGGCAGCTTTGCGCAAATTGGATCGATCAACCAGAGACCTCCACGAGTGGTACCTACACCGAGCTCGGCGCAATCTGAACTTCTTAGTTCCCTACAGGCCTGGGCAGTTCCACCGTGAGCCCGGGAGTATATCCGTGGCACACGAGGATCTGTTCGACCTCTACAACTGGTGGGAGCTCGATATGTCCATCATACGGACTGGAGTCCTGTGAGTTTGCTGATGCTATGTATTGCTGCTTTCTAACTCTGTTTGCTAACTCTGCATTGTTATAGTTCATTTGAAATGTAGTAACTTTCTGTGCAATACTAATGTCGTCCTTTGCATGCAGGTGCATGTACAGGCTAGCATCGGAGGCTGCGTGTGACAAGGTCGGTTTCCTCGACCCAGGGAAAATAAGCCTCACGATGCTAGAGCACGACGCCGCGCACGCTGAGCTGTACATATCCAAGGCGCTGATGGTGCAGCAGGACAGGGAGTTCATTCTGGTGCCGTACCACCAAAGGTTAGTGCATTTCGTACTAATTTAACTCGATCTTGTATGTTACACCTGAGATATACTTTGAGCTAGCGGTCCTCTTTTACGTAGAATGCAGGGGTCACTGGATCCTCATCGTGATCTGTTCGCCGAGGAACGAGGTGTATTACCTCGATCCGATGCGTGACAGATTATCGATCGAATATGTGGTCAAAGGGAATATGGAGGCGTAAGTAACTTATATGTTTGATTTAAATTTTCACCTCACTAGCTAATGATAATACATTAACGGGCAATACTAACTGAAATGCAGGGCTTTTGATAAATATGCGTCCGCTGGAGGGAGGCATGCCGCACCGCAGGGCTCCCTACTAGCTTGGAAAGAATATGAGGTACTCACGAGACTTTTTGTTTATGCTTAATTAGTTTATGGAAACAATAGCTAACATGTCTTCGCATATGCAATTATCTCAATGCCATCAGCAGCCGCAATCGTGGGAATGCGGGTTTTATGTGTTGCGCTACATGTACGACCTAGTGCAGACAAACTTTGCCCAATTCCCCCAGGTAAGCATCGATAGCTAACTCAAATTTGAAAATTGGGTGTCACGTTCTAAATTAGGAAGTTAGTTACTAAGTATTCACACATGCTTGCAGATCGCCATGTCGAAAGACTCATATGAAAATGCAAAGATTAGAGATCTTCGACAAATCTGGGCTCAATATGTCATGGAGGAAGTTGCGCCCAACCATCCGCCATGATAATTTTCTCTTTTTCGTGTACTCTGTGCATAGACTGTTTATATACATGTGAATAAATATATATGTCAATAAATGTCCACATTTGATTGAAATTTGTATTTGTCCATATATATGTGAATAAATGTGAATAACTGTCTAACGTGTCAATCTGTTCTGTGAATTTACCCTTCTTTGCATCTGTACTGTATTGTGTATCCAATCTATAATGTATTGCATCTATACTATATATGTGAATGTACTATATTGTAAATGTAAACGTACTGTATATGTGAATGTTCTATCGGTAAATTCATTCATAGCCGACAGACCACTACAAATTTTCTATCGGTAAACTCATCCACAACCGAGAGACTACTACCCATTTTTCTATCGGTAAACTTGAAATTAACCGTCAGAATAGTGTGACTTTTCCTGCCGGTGAACTCATCCACGACCGAGAGACTACTGTGGTTTTTTCTATCGGTAAACCTATAATTAACCGTTAGAAGAGTGTGATTTTTCCTGCCGGTGAACTCATACACAACCGAGAGAGTACTAAGATTTTTTCTATCGATAATGTCATTTCCAACCGACAGAGTGCTACACTTTTTTCTGTCGGTAAACTTATAATTAACCGTTAGAATATGGGTATTTTTCCCAACGCTAAACGTCAGACGACGACGGGTTTTCTATCGGTACAATCATAAGGTGCCGATAGAAAAGTAATATTTTCCTGTCGGTAATCATGTAATTAATGTAACACCCCGATTTTTCCAAATCCTAGCCTGTTTTGTCCCTTTCTATTTCAGAATAAGATCCCAGTTATACCAGTATCTTACCCCAAAAAGTTGGCAATCAAACTCTTGTCATTCAGATCTTTTTCACAAATCAGCCCTTTCCAGATTTATCAGAAGCCCAAAAAGACTAAAAGTCTCAGACCACCTCCAAACTTTGATCTGATTCAGTGAATATCTCCCATTCACTATTCTGAATATTTTTCCCTTCTGGAAGAATTTCCAAATCCTGCCCTAAACCTGAGTTTCGACCCTCGCCGTTTTTGAAACCCTAATTACCCTGTTTTACCCTAAAGTCGTTTTCCCCACTTTTGTCGAAACCCTTCAGATCTTGCCCGATCTTGTCAAACTTTGGCTAGATGAGTTCCATTAATCTTATGCAACTCATTCCTGAAATCAGATTTCAGATCAGTCCTCCAGATCTCCAGATTTGCAATCAAGCCCAATTCTATTTCAAACTTTCCTTGCAGATCAGTCCTTTTTATTGCAATTAGGCCCCTGGCCGTGTTTCAACAGAAACCGCCGCAGAGCTTCGCCGCGTTCTTCGCCGCCGGTGAACTTCCAGAGCTGCCACCACCTTTGCCACGTACCTGACGCCCGTGCGCACTCGTGGCACCGCCGTGGACGCCACCTCGGCCGCGCCAGCACAACCAATGTCTTTCCCGCGTGCGAGCCCGCGAACCAGCAAGTCCAGCTTCACCCGTTCGACACGTCTCGGCCACGCGTCGACGGAGCTTTCACTTCACCGTTCCCTCGTCGCTTGTGCCAGTGCAATCCACTGCCAAAAGCCTGCACCGCTGCACGCCAGTGCCTCGCCATCATCGCCGGCACAAGTTCCCGCTGTGTCCAGTCGCTTCGCGGTCGACTTTGTCACCTCTGTTCCCCAATTTGTCGACCAGAGGATTGCTTCAGCGCCTATAAATACTCCTAAGTGCATTGCTTCAGTTTCCAGTACCAGAAAACCACCAACTCTCCAGCGCCGCCGCGAACAGCTTCTTCCCCGGTGAGCTGTTTTTGAGGCCACCGTCGCCAGAGCAAACCATGGCTTCTCCTTCCAATTCAACTGTACCAGTAAGCGTCCCTTACCTCCCTCTCTGTGTCATACCAGTTAATTGCACCAGATTGAACCCCATCGCCGATGATCGCCGTAAACGGCCGTTTGCCCTGTTCCGGCAATGCTGGCCAATCTACCTCGAATTAGCCCTCGAGCCTGTGAAGAGAAATGATCAGTGAGTTATTTCAAGCAAGCCTGTGTACTTAGATTTCCAGATTGAGCTTAAATTGATGGTTTCCCCAAATCCGGATTTCACCAGTCGCCGGCGATCGTCGCCAGGCTTCTCCGGTGATTATCTGACCAAACTAACCGTGCCAACAGCTTCCTTATACCTCCTAGATGCTCTCCAAGCTTGGATTAGAGTTCTTTTGGCCTGTAGCAGAAACCCACAGCTGGTAGTGCCTCTTCTCCGGCGCCGATGACCGGAAAAGTGTTCCCGGCCGTTTCAGCCCAAATCACCTTGTCATTTAGATGTGCCTTAGCCTCCTGAGCATTTTTGTCTTCTAGCTCGATCCCTGAATCGACCTGAATGAAAAGTTATTCCAATGCCAAGATCACTGTCCAGAAGCCCAGTTCATGTCCAAGTCACCACAGTTCATCACTGAATTTCATCACCTTCCAGCCACTTTCAGCCCTTGATCCTGTTAAGTATTTTGTTCCTGTTATCAATGCCTACCTCCCAGACAAAGTTGTGCATCAATTGGAACCCTGTATCAAAAGTTATGTCAAGCCCTAGATTTTGGCAATGTCTGCACTATGTCAGTGCATGTCAGCCACTGGCATTAGCCTTGTTTGACCCCTTCTGGTTGAGCAATGGAAATGTCACTTTGTCCCCTAGATTCCTGGAGTTGTGTTCTACATCTTTCCCTTCTATCACTTCTCCAGAAAACCATCCTAATACCAGCTTGAAGCTATGCCAAAGCCGTGAACTGAATGTCGACCCTTCGATGTTCAATCCTTTTTAGCCGTTTCTTCGACCAGAGCCCTTGTGACCTTGCCCTAACCTTTTCCCCTGCATGCATGACTTATTTACTTATTATTTTCTATTGCAACTATTTTATGTATGCTTATGTAGTGTGTGTATTGTATTGCTTGTGTCCGCCGCAGAGCCCGAAGTGAAGGAGCGGAAGAAGTCTTCGAGGTTCGTCTGAGTAATTAGACCCAGAAGTGCAAGGCAAGCCTCATTCCTTTGATCATGTCTCACCCAATATTTTCATATGAAGTATATTCACTGTTTCTTACCATGCATGCTTAGTTGAGATACAAGTTATGTTTGAATGACATGAGTAGATATTACCTAATGAATCATGAAACCCCTTTTTGTTATTGAACCTTCTTATATATGCTTTTGTCACCCTAGGACTCATATACTGAATATCCACATTAAACTTGAAATGGTCAAATACATGAGAAGTTATGATCAAAACCGTTTTGTCCAGAAAACTGATAAAAGGGATCAGTAGTGAGGATTGGTTTGTATGGAGAGGGTGCGGTGCGCACCAGGGAATGTGAATGTTCCTCACTATTGGTTCATAAGGACGAGAACCTTGTGCTGTGTCTCTATGCGAATTGTAAACGTACCAACCACTTGCCTGGTATGGGACAGGCACAACTTAGTAGCTTTTTGGTATTAGCAGTTCCCTGCATGGTTTGACGATCTGGTTTCTCGCGTGGAAACTGGAAGGCCAAGGTTCGGCCATGAGCGATGTGAGTTCAGAAAAATGATGAGAGGAAAAGGCGTAAAAGAAGGAAGGCGCCCTAGACCTGATTAAGCCGTGAGCGGTTGTAATCTTAAATGGTCGTATGTCTCGCGTGGACATAGACCAAGGCTATGTGTCATGCGGGAACATAGACCAGAGAGGCTAGGAAGTAAGGCAGTGGGGAAGACCCACAACGGTACTTGAGACTTAATTATCTATTTACCGGGCGGGGATACTGTTAATACTGGATTGTAAAGCGTTGTGTGATCTCGGCCTTATCACATGTGTATAAGTCACATGGAGTTGGCCCGACTTGAAAGCCGAGTGAACTGGTGGATTTAAAAAGAGGTACACCTTTGCAAAGTGTAAAAGAAGTATCAGATACTCTGTACTCCCAGGTTCAGGAGTCTTTTCGTAGTGGATGTTATCCATGGGTTATAGCACAAGTAATGATTTGGAATGTTTTCATAATACGGTTGATAAAAGTGATGACTCATGGGAGACCATCACACATAACGATTTCTAAAGTATAACTTAAGATTTACAAAACCTCGTTGTTGAAAATAAAACCCTCATTTGAGAGATCAAAGAATTGAAATCTATACTATTTATAATTATAAGTCTTAAACCCTTTTCTTGATCACTCCTCATCTATATACCTACATTTTTGTAATGAGACTTGCTGAGCATTGTGTAAAAACATGCTCACCCTTGCCTTTACAAACAAAATCAGAAGAAGACTTTGAGAATTCCGATTCCCCTGGCCTTGAGCACCAAGAAGAGGAAAGAGTCTTTCCAGACGATTTGAGCTTCCAGGAGGGTCATGAGCCAAGTTGAGTCCGATGTGGAGAAAGCCCTTCCAGAGCCGCTGCAGAAGAAAATGAAGACCCTTGTGGTTGCTTTTTGTGTTGTTTTTCTGTGTTCGGTACTTCAATACCGATTCTTGATTTGGAAAAACTCTCTACTTTTGTATCAACTTTAATTAGTGCCACCCGTGGCATTATGATATTGTAATAGTGGTCCTCGTGACCTTGTACTTGCTTTATCTACCAGCTTTATTATTTAAAGTGAATCCTGTTGTTGTGAGCTTGTGATGTACCTTTCTGTGCGCAATCTACCTGGGCGGTTGCCAAGGTGACCCTCAAATGGGGGTCTCACAGCGAATGGTATCAGAGCAAAGGCTCGACTGTAGGTCGTGACCCTTCTATAGACATTGGCGTCCCTAGGAAGAAAATCGTTAGTTTATTTGACTAAAATCTAATTACGGAAATCTAATTTGTCTAAGAAAAATATATTATGTAGTTATCCTTTTTGATTATTTGAAAAAGCTTTAAACATTATTTCCAACTTTTAGGTGTTTTTGTGTTATGTCCCCTTAGATAGCTTTCGTGCTTCAGTGGTAGTCTACGAAATCCCAGAACTTGGAATTGAACCTGATGGGCGCAGATGAAGATCAGGAGGAGGACTCAGAAGAGGTAGAGCCTCACGGTTCTTCCAATACCGACGTGTGATCCCAGACTTTCCCCTGGTTTAACCTTTTGTGCCTAACCACAGCAGACGTTAGATCTTTTGTGTAGTAGTTGCTTGTCTTGATGGGTGTTGGTTGCTAAATATTCCTGTAAGCCATAGAGACAAAACTATGTATTTTATAAAAATTTAATTTATGAAAAACATCTTGCACTTTCCAATCCTTGTCTCACGGATTGATCCCAGCTTTCCACTTGTACACTATCTGCGTTTCCCTCTGAATCAGCAATCTTTTCTTTGACCGCCTGTTAGAGTAGATGGGTTAACTCAAGAGGAAGATCTCATGGAATAGAACCCGAGGAAGATACCAGTGACATGAGGAACACATCTGAAAGAAGAGCCCGTACCAATTAAGATCAACTCGGATCACCAACCCCCATGTCATAAGGAGGAAATATCAATGATATGTTAATATGGATGCAGTGAGAATCCCAATCAAATCCAGCTGTAGAAATATTGCCTTTTGTATCGGCAACCTAGGATTCCTAGCAGATTTGCTAGTTCTGAATCTTCAAGAGTTAGACATCATTCCTGGAATAAACCGGCTAGCCAAAAACACAAAGGTCAGATAGATTGTAAGAAGAAGACCGTCATTCTAACCAACGTCGAAGGAGAACAAGTCACGTTCGGTGCAGAATGGAAAAGAAAAGAGCAGAACAGAGAAGAACAGAGCAGAACAAAACAGAAAAGAAGAGAAGAAGAAAAGAAAAGAAAGATCTCCACTAATTGACCATATGGACAGCTTGAACAGTGTTGAAGAGATCAAAGAAAGGAATATCCCAAAGACTGTATTCATGACAACATATGGATTATATGAGTTTACAGTGATGTCATCCGGACAAATGAATGCACCGGCAATGTTCATGAACTTAATGGAAAAAGTTCTCATGGAATACCTATGCAAGTACATTATCGTGTTTGTGGACGATATTCCCATCTTTTCCCCGAGAACGAGGAAGAGCATAATCAGCATCTAAGTTTAGTGCTAAGGAGGTTAGCAGATCACCAATTGTACACCGAGATTGATAAGTGTGCCCTCTGGTTGAAAAAGATTCTTTCTTAGACCACATTATATCAAGTGAAGGAATATTCATGCATTCGTCAAAGACCCAAGCAGCACCACAATATCAGTCAAGTCTACAGTACCCAAGACCCATGACAGCCAAGTGCCTGGCTTGTCACAGAAGCCACTATTAGCATGATTGTCCCCACACTGCTACCATCATGGACAAATTGGTCATTGTCAAGAGAAATCCCCTAGAGGAATCTGTCAAATCCAATAGCCAAGAGAAGAAGTGAAGGTCAACAACAGCCTGCAGTTCAGACACTAATCCCAATGCCTGCCCCGATACAACAGTATGGATAAGAAGCTCCAGCTGCAAGAGAAAGATTTCCAACTAACCATGGAAGAAGTAGAGGAAAACCCGGTACCAACTCAAGGCAGACTCAACTATGTCACATCAGAAGAAGAAGGAGGATCATCAGACAAAAATTTTTGCTATTTAAAGTGGACTGAATATGACGTATCTAGAGTACCCTATCACTACTCAGTTTCCTGACTCTAGGAAGCCAGTAAAGTCAGTGTGCAAAGGAGTAAAATTTAATATAAGTGGAAAGGAGTTTTCTGCTAAACTACTGGCACTAGAACTACAAGGATTGAGATGTTACACCTAGAATGGACTGGTTGTTGGAGCATGAAGGACAAATGGATTGTGAGTGTAAGGCCGTTACCCTTACTAGTCCTAATGGAAAAAAAGTTTTGTTCCAACCCTGAGAGGATGTTAGTAGAACACCCAGCCCAAAATCCGCACAGTTCGAAGAAAGAGGTGAACCAGATCCCTGAAGTTGGAAGATACCCAAGCGTGTTTCCAAAAGAGTTACCAGAAGTGCCCTGATTAAGGTTTCGAACTCAATGTTGAACTGAAACCTAGAACAGCAACCGTATCCAAAACACTATATCGGATGTCATTCAAGGACCAAGAGGAGTATCCTGACCACCTACGAAAAGTCTTGGATAAACTAAAGGAGCAACAATTTAATGCTAAGCCAGATAAGTGTGAATTTGGACACAGGAAATTTCATTTTAGGTCATCTAACGACAGCCAAAGGAGTGCAAGCGGATCGAGTTAAAAGTTGAGACCGCGAAAGAGTGAAAACAACCAGGATCAGTGACTAAGGTCAAAAGTTTTCTTGGATTAGCTGAGCACTATCAACGATTCATTGAAGGATTTTTCCAAGCTAGCCAAGCCGCCCACTAGTTTGTTGAAAACGGAATGTCCAATTTGGGTGAACAGAAGATTGTCAGAAGAGCTTCGAAGAGTCGAAACAAAGACTAACAACCACACCAATTCTAGTACTCCCTGATAATAGGAAGAATTTTGAGATGTAGCGTGATGCATCTAGGCATGAACTGAGTTGTGTCTCAATACAAGGAGGAAGAACAGTCGCATCTGCATCGAGATAACTGCAGTCTCATGAGAAGAATTACCCGACCCGTGACGTGAGGTTAGCAGCAATGATTCACGCACTAAAAATTTGGAGACATTATCTACAAAGGAATCGAGGTGAAATCTGCTCAAACCACAAGAACTTGAAGCATGTTTTGCCCAGCAGAATTTGAGCATGAGGCAACATCAATGGCTAGAGTTAATAAAGAACCATGGCCTAGACATACGTTACCATTTTGGTGAAGTTAATGTCATTGCAGACGCCTTGAGCAGAAAGGTTTACTGCAGCACCATTGGTACACCAAAGTTAATGGAGGACTGCATCGGCAGATGATTAAATCAGTAGATCAAGGTTCTGTGACCATGTATGTTGTCAGCTACACCTACTTTAGAAGAAGAGATTCGAAAATCACAAGGAAGTGATGAAGGAACTCGGAAGATCAAAGAGGATATGAGGATCAGAAAGATAGTAGAATTTCGGGAATATGAGCAAGGTGCAATTTGGCAAGATAAAAGGATGTGTGTTCCAGAGGTTAAGGAGATCAAGACACTAATTTTGAAAGAAGCTCATAACACTCCATACTATATTCATCCCGGAAGCACTCGGATGTGTTAGGACTTGAAGAATCAATTTTGGTGAAGTCACATGGATAGAGATTGCCGAGTAAGCGGTAAAGTGTGACACACGTCAAGAGGATGAAGACCAAGCATCGAAGACTAGCAGGATTGTTACAGCCACTAGCCATACTGGAATGGAAATGAGAAGTTGGAATAAACTTTATCACAGGACTTCCGAAGACTAGAGGATGGACAGAACTAGTGAATCAAATACCGGAGGATAAGTTGCAAACATGTGTGCTCAAATATGGAATTTCAGGAGAGTTATACTGCCATACACAGAATTCACCCACAACAGTAGCTACCATACTAGTTTGCAGATGTTCCCACTTGAAGCTCTATACAGCCGCAAGTGCAGAATGCCTTTACATTAGTCCGAAATTGGAGAAAGGCAACTAATCAGCTCAGAAATAGCTCAAGATATAGAAGCTCATGTACGGATCATTAAGAAGAGGTCAAAAACTGCACAGTCCAGACAAGAAGAGTTATGCCAATAACCGACAGAGCAGACATCTCCCAAGGAAGTAGAGGTTCAATCAGACTCGTTCTACCAAGAATACCCCATCAAGATATTTAAGGTCAGAAGAATGAAATCAAGAACCATTCGATTCTGCAAAATTCAATGGAACAACCACTCAGAAGATGAGTCGATATGGGAAAAGGGAAGAAGGACTGCAGCAAGATTTCCCTTACTTGTTTTCAGACCTACCAGAATCTCGAGGACGAGATTGTTTTTAAGGAGGTTAGATTTGTAACACCCCGATTTTTCCAAATCCTAGCCTGTCTTGTCCCTTTCTATTTCAGAATAAGATCCCAGTTATACCAGTATCTTACCCCAAAAAGTTGGCAATCAAACTCTTGTCATTCAGATCTTTTTCACAAATCAGCC
The DNA here is from genome assembly GCA_019359835.1 of Pharus latifolius. Classification (NCBI taxonomy): domain Eukaryota; kingdom Viridiplantae; phylum Streptophyta; class Magnoliopsida; order Poales; family Poaceae; genus Pharus; species Pharus latifolius. The sequence continues at coordinate 68,108,014 of CM033321.1, read as the reverse complement.
CTTTTCAGATTTGTCAGAAGCCCAAAAAGACTAAAAGTCTCAGACCACCTTCAAACTTTGATCTGATTCAGTGAATATCTCCCATTCACTATTCTGAATATTTTTCCCTTCTGGAAGAATTTCCAAATCCTGCCCTAAACCTGAGTTTTGACCCTCGCCGTTTTTGAAACCCTAATTACCCTGTTTTACCCTAAAGTCGTTTTCCCCACTTTTGTCGAAACCCTTCAGATCTTGCCCGATCTTGTCAAACTTTGGCTAGATGAGTTCCATTAATCTTATGCAACTCATTCCTGAAATCAGATTTCAGATCAGTCCTCCAGATCTCCAGATTTGCAATCAAGCCCAATTCTATTTCAAACTTTCCTTGCAGATCAGTCCTTTTTATTGCAATTAGGCCCCTGGCCGTGTTTCAACAGAAACCGCCGCAGAGCTTCGCCGCGTTCTTCGCCGCCGGTGAACTTCCAGAGCTGCCACCACCTTTGCCACGTACCTGACGCCCGTGCGCACTCGTGGCACCGCCGTGGACGCCACCTCGGCCGCGCCAGCACAACCAATGTCTTCCCCGCGTGCGAGCCCGCGAACCAGCAAGTCCAGCTTCACCCGTTCGACACGTCTCGGCCACGCGTCAACGGAGCTTTCACTTCACCGTTCCCTCGTCGCTTGTGCCAGTGCAATCCACTGCCAAAAGCCTGCACCGCTGCACGCCAGTGCCTCGCCATCATCGCCGGCACAAGTTCCCGCTGTGTCCAGTCGCTTCGCGGTCGACTTTGTCACCTCTGTTCCCCAATTTGTCGACCAGAGGATTGCTTCAGCGCCTATAAATACTCCTAAGTGCATTGCTTCAGTTTCCAGTACCAGAAAACCACCAACTCTCCAGCGCCGCCGCGAACAGCTTCTTCCCCGGCGAGCTGTTTTTGAGGCCACCGTCGCCAGAGCAAACCATGGCTTCTCCTTCCAATTCAACTGTACCAGTAAGCGTCCCTTACCTCCCTCTCTGTGTCATACCAGTTAATTGCACCAGATTGAACCCCATCGCCGGTGATCGCCGTAAACGGCCGTTTGCCCTGTTCCGGCAATGCTGGCCAATCTACCTCGAATTAGCCCTCGAGCCTGTGAAGAGAAATGATCAGTGAGTTATTTCAAGCAAGCCTGTGTACTTAGATTTCCAGATTGAGCTTAAATTGATGGTTTCCCCAAATCCGGATTTCACCAGTCGCCGGCGATCGTCGCCAGGCTTCTCCGGTGATTATCTGACCAAACTAACCGTGCCAACAGCTTCCTTATACCTCCTAGATGCTCTCCAAGCTTGGATTAGAGTTCTTTTGGCCTGTAGCAGAAACCCACAGCTGGTAGTGCCTCTTCTCCGGCGCCGATGACCGGAAAAGTGTTCCCGGCCGTTTCAGCCCAAATCACCTTGTCATTTAGATGTGCCTTAGCCTCCTGAGCATTTTTGTCTTCTAGCTCGATCCCTGAATCGACCTGAATGAAAAGTTATTCCAATGCCAAGATCACTGTCCAGAAGCCCAGTTCATGTCCAAGTCACCACAGTTCATCACTGAATTTCATCACCTTCCAGCCACTTTCAGCCCTTGATCCTGTTAAGTATTTTGTTCCTGTTATCAATGCCTACCTCCCAGACAAAGTTGTGCATCAATTGGAACCCTGTATCAAAAGTTATGTCAAGCCCTAGATTTTGGCAATGTCTGCACTATGTCAGTGCATGTCAGCCACTGGCATTAGCCTTGTTTGACCCCTTCTGGTTGAGCAATGGAAATGTCACTTTGTCCCCTAGATTCCTGGAGTTGTGTTCTACATCTTTCCCTTCTATCACTTCTCCAGAAAACCATCCTAATACCAGCTTGAAGCTATGCCAAAGCCGTGAACTGAATGTCGACCCTTCGATGTTCAATCCTTTTTAGCCGTTTCTTCGACCAGAGCCCTTGTGACCTTGCCCTAACCTTTTCCCCTGCATGCATGACTTATTTACTTATTATTTTCTATTGCAACTATTTTATGTATGCTTATGTAGTGTGTGTATTGTATTGCTTGTGTCCGCCGCAGAGCCCGAAGTGAAGGAGCGGAAGAAGTCTTCGAGGTTCGTCTGAGTAATTAGACCCAGAAGTGCAAGGCAAGCCTCATTCCTTTGATCATGTCTCACCCAATATTTTCATATGAAGTATATTCACTGTTTCTTACCATGCATGCTTAGTTGAGATACAAGTTATGTTTGAATGACATGAGTAGATATTACCTAATGAATCATGAAACCCCTTTTTGTTATTGAACCTTCTTATATATGCTTTTGTCACCCTAGGACTCATATACTGAATATCCACATTAAACTTGAAATGGTCAAATACATGAGAAGTTATGATCAAAACCGTTTTGTCCAGAAAACTGATAAAAGGGATCAGTAGTGAGGATTGGTTTGTATGGAGAGGGTGCGGTGCGCACCAGGGAATGTGAATGTTCCTCACTATTGGTTCATAAGGACGAGAACCTTGTGCTGTGTCTCTATGCGAATTGTAAACGTACCAACCACTTGCCTGGTATGGGACAGGCACAACTTAGTAGCTTTTTGGTATTAGCAGTTCCCTGCATGGTTTGACGATCTGGTTTCTCGCGTGGAAACTGGAAGGCCAAGGTTCGGCCATGAGCGATGTGAGTTCAGAAAAATGATGAGAGGAAAAGGCGTAAAAGAAGGAAGGCGCCCTAGACCTGATTAAGCCGTGAGCAGTTGTAATCTTAAATGGTCGTATGTCTCGCGTGGACATAGACCAAGGCTATGTGTCATGCGGGAACATAGACCAGAGAGGCTAGGAAGTAAGGCAGTGGGGAAGACCCACAACGGTACTTGAGACTTAATTGTCTATTTACCGGGCGGGGATACTGTTAATACTGGATTGTAAAGCATTGTGTGATCTCGGCCTTATCACATGTGTATAAGTCACATGGAGTTGGCCCGAGTTGAAAGCCGAGTGAACTGGTGGATTTAAAAAGAGGTACACCTTTGCAAAGTGTAAAAGAAGTATCAGATACTCTGTACTCCCAGGTTCAGGAGTCTTTTCGTAGTGGATGTTATCCATGGGTTATAGCACAAGTAATGATTTGGAATGTTTTCATAATACGGTTGATAAAAGTGATGACTCATGGGAGACCATCACACATAACGATTTCTAAAGTATAACTTAAGATTTACAAAACCCCGTTGTTGAAAATAAAACCCTCATTTGAGAGATCAAAGAATTGAAATCTATACTATTTATAATTATAAGTCTTAAACCCTTTTCTTGATCACTCCTCATCTATATACCTACATTTTTGTAATGAGACTTGCTGAGCATTGTGTAAAAACATGCTCACCCTTGCCTTTACAAACAAAATCAGAAGAAGACTTTGAGAATTCTGATTCCCCTGGCCTTGAGCACCAAGAAGAGGAAAGAGTCTTTCCAGACGATTTGAGCTTCCAGGAGGGTCATGAGCCAAGTTGAGTCCGATGTGGAGAAAGCCCTTCCAGAGCCGCTGCAGAAGAAAATGAAGACCCTTGTGGTTGCTTTTTGTGTTGTTTTTCTGTGTTCGGTACTTCAATACCGATTCTTGATTTGGAAAAACTCTCTACTTTTGTATCAACTTTAATTAGTGCCACCCGTGGCATTATGATATTGTAATAGTGGTCCTCGTGACCTTGTACTTGCTTTATCTACCAGCTTTATTATTTAAAGTGAATCCTGTTGTTGTGAGCTTGTGATGTACCTTTCTGTGCGCAATCTACCTGGGCGGTTGCCAAGGTGACCCTCAAATGGGGGTCTCACAATTAACCGTTAGAATATGGGTATTTTCCCACCGTTAATCGTCAGACTACGACGGGTTTTCTATCGGTACACTCCTAATATGCCGATAGAATTGTTAATTTTTTCTGTCGGTTATTTACCGATAGAAAATGTTCTGTCTTGTTCTATCGTGTCTATCTCTATCGGTACGAAAACCGATAGTAGAAGGATTTTTTTTACCGATAGAAGAAAGCTTTTCTGTACTAGTGGTACCTTTTGGTTGAAAGAAATCTCATTTCTAGGCCACATCATCTCTGGCAAAGGAACATCTATGGATCCGTCAAAGACTCAAGCTATCATGGAATGGAAACAACCGGAAACACTAACCGAAGTGAGAAGTTTCCTAGGATTAGCCGGTTATTACCAGAGATTTGTCAAAGGATTTTCCAAGATTACTAAGCCACTCACCAGATTGCTAAAGAAGGATATTCCATTCAACTGGACTGAGGGATGTGAAAAGAGCTTTGAAGAACTGAAGAAGATATTAACAACCGCACCTGTTCTTACATTGCCAGACAACAAAAAGGACTTTGAGGTCTATTGTGATGCATCAAAGTAAGGACTAGGTTGTGTCCTTATGCAAGAAGGGAGAGTTGTAGCTTATGCATCAAGACAATTGTGACCACATGAGGAGAACTATCCAACGCATGATTTGGAATTGGCTACTGTCGTTCATGCGCTAAAGATTTGGCGACACTATCTGCTAGGGAATAGATGTGAAATCTATACAGACCACAAGAGTCTGAAGTATATCTTCACCCAGCAAGACTTGAACATGAGACAGTGAAGGTGGTTAGAATTGATTAAGGATTATGACCTTGGAATACACTACCACCCCGGTAAGGCAAACGTGGTAGCAGATGCTTTGAACAGAAAATCCTACTGCAATCAAGCAAAGACCTTGGAAGTACCACCCCAATTACTTAAAGATTTTGAAAAGTTGAGTTTAGAGTTTGTTGAACGAGGGACCGTCGCGGCATTAAAAGTAGATTGCGAGTTGAAGGATCAAATTCGAAAGGCTCAAGAAGTGGATCAGAATGTTCAGAAGTTGAAAGAGGATATGAAGTATGAAGATACAATTGACCTCCGTGAGGACGAGCAAGGAATTTTGTGGTATCACAATCGAATTTGTGTACCAGATAACAAAGAAATCAAGAACATGATACTGCAAGAAGCCCATTGTACCCCTTATTCTATCCACCCAAGCAGTACAAAGATGTACCAAGATCTGAAGAATCGATTTTGGTGGAAAGGAATGAAGAAAGAAGTTGTTGAGTTTATAGCTTCTTGTGACACCTGTCAAAGAGTGAAAGCGGAACATCAGAAACCTATAGGACCACTACAACCCCTGTCAACCCCTGAGTGGAAATGGGACGAAATTGGAATGGATTTCGTAATATGTTTACCAAGAACCCAACAAGGATATGATTCTATATGGGTTATAGTCGATAGGTTGACAAAAGTGGCTCACTTTCTACCTGTAAAGACTCAGTACACGACAAGTAAGCTAGCAGAGCTATATCTTACCAGGATTGTCATTCTACATGGAGTACCAAAAACAATTGTCTCAGATAGAGGAGCACAATTCGTATCAAAGTTTTGGAAAGAGTTACATAAATCCTTGGGAACGAGATTGAAGTTTAATACCGCTTACCACCCCCGGACTGGAGGCCAAACAGAAAGAGTGAATCAGATTCTAGAAGACATGTTGAGAACATGTGCTTTAGACTATGGAAATTCTTGGGAACAATTTCTACCGTACGCAGAGTTTACTTACAACAATAGTTATCAAGCGAGTCTGCAAATGGCTCCTTATGAATCACTCTATGGAAGGAAGTGCCGCACACCACTATATTGGACCGAAGTGGGTCAGAAACAATTTTTGGGACCACGACTAGTGGAAGATGCCACTGCTCATGTGAAGATTATACAAGAAAGGTTGAAGACAGCCCAATCCTGACAAAAGAGTTACGCCGACAGCAGAAGGAGAGAACTATCTTTTGAGATAGGCGACTATGTGTACCTCAAAGTAACACCCTACAAAGGAGTCCGACGATTTCAGATGAAGGGAAAGTTAAGCCCAAGATATGTTGGACCATATGAGATATTGGAAAGACGAGGAGAAGTAGCATACTGTCGTGGTATTACCAATACCCCGGCAGTTTTTTCGGACGATCCTAGCGAAGAAAATACGACGCGGGCTGACCGGGTGACCGGTCCTCCCCCGCCGGGCAAGCACAACAAATGACACGAGGGTTTATACAGGTTCAGGTCCCGGTGGGGGCCCTAGTCCTGTCGGCGTGCTCCCGACCGGAGTCGGCTGGGGGAGCTCTCTCAGGGAGAGAGAGCTCCGGAGCACACCTGTGAGATTGTCTATTCTAGGAATAATGAGCCAATCGTCTCTTACAGGAGGTGTGCAAGGGCTTTTATAGCCCCAAAAGAAGCAAAAAGACTAAACTACCCCGCCTGCTACCGTTGGATCGAAGGGTAGCAACGTCCTTCTCCCGGCCAGGCGCCTTAGATGCTTGATAGGTGTCCACTGATTCCCGAGGCGCTCTTCGCGTGACCTGCACGTGACCGGAACCAGAGACTTTTACCTCCGGAAGGACGGTAGCACCACCAGGGGCCTTGTCCCCGGGCAAATGGCGGCGCCCGGGATAGGCACCGGGGGCCTTGTCCCCGGGCAAAAGGCGGCGCCCGGGACAGGCACCAGGGGCCCTGTCCCCGGGCTAAAGGCGGCGCCCGGGACAGGCACCGGGGGCCTTGTCCCCGGGCTAAAGGCGGCGCCCAGGACAAAAGGCACAACTTCTTACTTGGACTTAGTCTCGTGGAGATTTCCCCCAACAGCAGCCCCCCATGCCCTCCGGGGACGATGCTCGAGTTCCCGGAGGGTATGGTTCATGTTACCGGGAAAATCTCCGGGACAAGCTACCAGAACAGTGACATTTCGATTCCCCTGCCGCGCGCTTATGACCGCGCCGTTCGGCCATAATGGCAGCTCGCGGTTCGAACCGGCGCCTCGTTTCATGCGCCCACCCCCTCATTCCCCGCGCGCTGTATGAATTCCAACGGCGTGGATGTACCACGAAGGGCCACGTTGGGCCCATCGGGGCCACGCTTCGCCTCTATAAATAGGTCCTCGGGGGGCCCGGAGAGCTCATTCCAAACTTTCAAACCTTCAAGCCTTTAGCGCCCTTAGCTCTCCCGGTAGCTAGTTCCCGGAAGCTTAGCCTCTGGAACCCTCAGGTTCCCCTCAATTTTCGAAACCTAAGCCACCGAAAAAACCTGATGGGACCCAAGGGCCGAGCCAAGGCCGCGGAGGTGCCCCCAGAGGAAGTCACCGCGGACTTCCTCTGGGCCTGCGAGTTCTCGACCAGCGACTTGGAGTGCCTGGTCGACAGAGGGGTCATCGCGGACGGGGAGGTCCGGATCCCGGTGAAGAAAGATGGAGTCCCCCGCCCCAGGCCCAGAGAGGTCGTGGCCTTCGAGGCCTTCCTCGAGGCGAGGTTCCGGCTCCCGGTTAATCCCTTGCTCCGGGAGTTTCTGAAGGAGTATGGGGTGGCGCTGAACCACCTCACGCAGAATGCCATCGTCCGGATGGGCCTGTTCATATGGCTCTTCAAGACGGCTACCGGGCGGGAGCCCATGCTCCGGGCGTTCCGCTACTTCTATGAGCCGGCGGCGAGGAGCTCCCACTTGGTCAAGGGTGGGCCAAAGTCTCCCTTTTGCTCGGTGATGATCCAGCTACCACCGTCCCGGGTAGCTAAGTACCCGGTGGCAGCCTCCCGGGACCACTGGGGGGACTGGATCCGGAAGTGGTTCTAACTCCGGGTCCGGGACGAAGAGGTGGTGTACTCCCCGGAGGCCCCCACCTACAGCCGGTCGTCCGCCCCGAAGAACCGGTGTGGACGGAGGAGGAGCTAAGGCTCCTCGGCAAGGTCATCGCTTCCCGGGGCGTCCGCTCTATGCGGGATGCTGCCGAGGAGCTGTCGCACCAGAGGAGGGGGATCGGGATGTGCCCAGCCCAACGGCCCCCGCAGAAGCCGGTGACCCGACGTAAGTTCCTGATGACTTAATCCATTTCGCTAAAATTTTTCTAACTCTTACCTTCCGCAATCCGGCCGTACCCGACGGCCCGGGAGAAGGCGAAAAACCTCCTCGGGAGGTACTACGCCGACGAGCACGAGCGCATCATGCGCATCGTGGGGGAGGGCCCTCCCCGGAACCTGGTAGCCGAGGCCTTCGGGCTAAGGCTACCGGAAAGGAAGCCCCTCCCTACCCCCGGCTCCCACAAGAGGGGAAGGGAGGCTACCGGGGGCTCTGAGCCGAAGAAGGCCAAGGCTCAGAAAGCCCCCGGTCCGTCGATGACACCGGGCTCCACGCCGGTGAAGGCCCAGGACGAGACCCCCGGGACCGGGCACGCGCGGTGCCGGCCCAGAAGGAAACAACGCCCCCTCCCCCGGATAGCCCCGCCGAGGCTCGGGGGAAGGAACCAGCCGGAGACGGGGGGGTGTCCGATTCGGCGGTAGCCCTCCCGGTGGCCCCGGCGCCACTGGAGCCGGAGAGGTCGGAGGTCCAGTTCGTGGAGGCCTCGCCCCCGCGGGTAGAGTGGCCAGTAGACGAGGGGGGGAGCCCCTCGGTCTATGAGGTCCCTCCAGAGATAGATGTCCTGGGGGCCCCACGGCCTGGGAAGGGAAAGGGGCTCCTGATCCCCCCCGGGGAGGGACCCCCTCCGAGAGCTCCTCGGCCACCTCATTGGAGGCCACATCCTCGGCCACGAAGACACCAGCCACCGCCACCCCGATCCACATCACCCCGACAACTCATGTCTGGGGGCCCGTCATCGGCCGAGACGGGTCCGGCACCGAGAGGGAGACCCCCTTGCTTTCCGCTGGGGAGGTCAACTATTATACGGAGGGCCTGCAGACCCAGAAGGTCCAGGCCTACATCTCAGAGGGGACGCTCCGCGAGTGTTTTGGGGAGCTTCAATCTCTCCAAATCCAGGTACTTTCCCGAGCCGGTGGGTTTTCCTTCGGTGCCCCCCCCCCATTGGAATTTTTTCTAACTCTTGGACTTGTAGGGGGCGGCCATTACCTGGGGGCTCGAGAGGCGCTTCGGCTAGGCGCTGAAGGAAGCGGAGGAGAGGGCCGCCGCTTACCAAGAGTAGCAGGACAATTCCTCCGGGAGTTGGCCCGGGTCTGGGCTCAAATCCACGCCTCCGAGACCACCAATGACTGTCTTCGGCGGGAGGCCAAGGCGAAGGAGGATGCCCTCCGGGAGCTCGAGGGCTTGAGCGTCCAGGCGGTGACGGACGCGGGCCGCTCCGTCTGCTCGGCCCTCGAGGGCCTTGGTGTGAGCCTAGGCTCCGGGAGCATCTCCGAGGCGGCCCCAACGACTCTCACGGAGGCTGTGCGTTTTCTCAATGCACAAGTCTCCGTGATCCCGGAGGCTGTTGATGCCCGGGTGCGAGGCCGGGCAATCCCCGTGGTGGCGGCCATGGCCGGGCTTGTGGACCACCGGGGGGTGGGCGCCCGGGCAATCAGGGGTGGCATTCCCTGGAGTTTCCCGGAGTTTTTCGAGCCCTCGCGCCGGGTGGTGGAGCAGCTTGCCGGGGGCTTCTACGACCGGATCATCCGGGTGAGGTTCCCAGCGCCGGCACCTCCGAGAGCGGATGCACCAGCTCTGGCGGGAGCCCCCCGGGGGCAAGACGCCAATGATCAAGTATGAGCCTCCCCCCGGGTCTAGATAGGACCCCTTTTTGTTTTTTAGGTTTTTTGTTCCCGGTAGCTTCTTAGAGGAAGCCCCGGACACTTGTACGAAAATATTTTGAATGCAATAGAAATTGAAATTTTTCTAAGTCTATGAGTGCATATTGAAATTTTTCTAAGTCTATGAGTGCATTGTACCAGGCTTCCCAGGAGGTTACTCCCAGGTGAAGGTCCGGAAGAGGTTCCCCGGGGGCGGGGCCTTTGAGCCCCGGCGGGTGCCGCCCAGGGGACGCTCAGGCCGCTTTAATCTTGTTGAGTCTCTTCTCCGGGGAACACAGTAGGGGCGTTGTCCAGGAGCCAATCCGGTTGCGATGGCATCTAGAGTGGCACCTGGACAACTTCGATAATCATCGCGCTGAACTATCCCCTCCGCGTCCGGGGTCGCAGATGATTCCCCCTCTTCGGATAGTTCCACCGGCGGGCTACGAGTATTGGCCTGAGGACCTGCTCCGGTAAGCCTAGCGCCGCATACGCGGCTTGTACCGGGACCTCACCCAGGAGCTATCTGAAGGTCTCTGGGATTATTAGGCGTAGGTGCTTTAGGACGTAGACTTTCCCGGTTATAATCCGGGTTGTATCGTATCCGATGTAGCGATGCCCACCGGAGGGGGAAGATGTCCTCCGGTCGAATGATCATTAAAGTTGAGTTTTTGAAATTTCTTCGATAGAGCTAAGTTAGCTCGTTTATTTTTGGAGTCCGGGACGGTGTGATTCCCGGGTGCTCCTTATCCCCCCCCCCCCCCCAGAGCGGGCCGGAGGGTGCCTCCGCGTGCTGTGGGGGTAGCAAAGCTCCCGGGAAGAAGACCCATTGCTTAAGAATTTTTCCCAAGTTAGAAATTTCAATTCTCCCGGGAGAATTATCCAGTCTCCGTGAAAATGGGGAGCTGGGAATGAGGTCTCTGGGAATAAACGTCCAGGAAAATTCAAGACAAAATTTTCGGTAGTTTTTCCGGGAGAGAACCGTCCGGTCGCCGTGAGAACGGGGAGTTGGGAACGAGGTCTCTGGAAAAATAGATTTTTCCGGGAGAACTCTCCAGTCGCCGTGAAAACGGGGAGCTGGGCATGAGGCCTCCGGGAAAAAACATCCGGGGAAATCCAAAGTTCTCCGGTCGCAGTGGAAACGGGGAACCGGGTTTCCGACCACCGTGAAAACGGAGCCTAGAATAAGGTCTCTGAGGAAGAACATCCAAGAAAATCCGAGACGAAATTTCTGAAGGTAATTTTTCCGGGAGACAACCGTCCGGTCGCCGTGAAAACGGGGAGCCGGGAATAATATCTCCGAGAAAAATATCCAAGAACTCCGTCTCTGAGGAGACGATCGACTCCCGGAGGAGGATGTGCCCGATGATGGGTCTGAGTGTTTGGGTAGGGGACTAGTCTCTCAAATTGACTCATTACCGCTGTCCTTGAGGACTGGGTTGCCGCTTACACCCTCAGTCCACATGGGGTGATCATAAGCCACCCTACGGGAGTGGGACTCTCGTTGTAGGGACTTGTTGGGTCGCGATAGCCCACTTCCTCACGGGGAGGGCATCCTCGTTAAGAGGGCATCCTCACGGGGAGGGCATCGCCGTGAGAGACGGTAGTGTAAAAAACCTGCATTGAGACAGAGCTGAAGAAAAATCTAGTTCTATTAACAATGAACCAAAATACAACACCTCCCCCCGCGAAATCGCGAAAGGGGAGGTAATGGTGATTACAATGTCCCCCCTCCCCCTCCGGCGCAGTTGCTCAGGGGGGGTAGTGAGTACAAGGTCCCCCTTCCCCCTCCGGCATAATCACTCCGGGGGAGGGGACGGGCCCGTGCAGGCTAGACGTAAAACTTGCGAAGTAAATGCAAGTTCCACGTGTGCTTTAGCTCCTGCTCTTGAAGGTTGGAGAGCTTGTAAGCCCCCGAGCCCAGGACTGCCGAGATCCTGTAGGGGCCCTCCCATTTGGGGGAGAGCTTGCCCTGGGCCTGGGGGTAAGTGATGCGCTTGAGGACAAGGTCCCCAAGGTGGAAAGCCCTCTCGCGCACGCGCTGATTGTATGCGCGCTGTAACATCCTAGTTTTTGGCTATCTTTTCTGCTTGCGAGTCAGCACATCTTCTTTGGAATCCCTGATGTCTCAACCTTATTTTGATCTTAGGTCTGCCACTACCTTAACCTGAAAAGTTGGCAGCTAAACTTCATCTCCCAGATCATTTTCACCTTTTAGTCCAAAAGTATTTCAGTTTAGTCCTTTTCAGAATTTTCAAAAAGCCCAAAAAGGCTAAAAGTCCCAGATCATCTCCAAATTCAAATCTGATCAAGTGATTATCTTTCTTTTATTTTTCTGAACGTTTTTCCCTTCTGGAAGAACTCAAGAATCTCAACCGAAACCCTAGTTTCAGCCCCGGCAAAAATGTCAAACCCTAATTACACTATTTTACCCTGTTTTCGATTTTTGTCGGAACCCTCAGATCTTATCGGATTTTGCCATTTTCCCTACTGGATGAGTCCAAGTATTTTAGTAATACTCATCTGCAAAGTCAGATTGCAAATCAGCCCCTTAGATCCCCAAATTTGCAATCAAGTCCTAAATCCCGAGAAGAAACTTCGCAACTCAATCCAAACCCTCACAAATCAGCCCTTTTGCCTCACGGTTTAGTCCCTGGCTTCTTTTCTTCGACCACGACCAGAGCCCGCGTGCACGACCACGACCTGAGGACGTTCGACCGCGGTTGCTGCCACCGTTCGCCGTGAACCACCGTAGCCTTCACCACCGGCCAGTTGTGCCTCCGCCAACGGCCAAATCCCACGTGACCACACGTGCTCGCGTCGCGCCAAGAAGCTCCACCGTGGCGATGACCGGAGACCGCAGCTTCACCGTTCATGCGCGCGTGCCTGCCATTGTCAGAGCTTTACTGCCACATGGCTGCCATGCCGAGACTCGCTATCCCGTCGTCCTGACGAATCCAGGTTTCGCGCGATACTTCGTCTCTGGCAGAGCTCCCACCGTGTCCCAATGCACCTTGCTGACTGCTCCGGTGCCAGAGAGCATCCCCGTCGATTTGCTGCCGCTCCCGAGGACTCAACCCCATGGCTATATAAAGGCCCCTCTCGCCAGTACTTCCCTTCACACCAAAGCTCACCAGAAACCCCGTAGCATTAGCACCAGAGCTCGCCTTCATCTTCTTCCCCGACGAGCCGCTTCTGGAGCTCACGGTGCCAACCTCGACCGTTGCTTCCCACTCCAAACCAAGGCCACCAGTAAGCTCCCCTCATTCCCCTGTACGTGCCATAGCCTTTAATCGAACCCCGGCGAGACCTAGCGCCGGCAATCGCCGAAATCGTCTTTTGCCCTGTTCCCCTAATGTCAAGTGATTCAAGTCAAATTGATCCTCGTGCTAGTAGAGAAAAATGATCAGTGAGCTAGGAGAAGTATGCCTGCAAGATTAGAATCCCCAATTTTGCCCCGAGCGTCGAATCCCCAAATTCGAGCTTCGGCAGTTCGCCGGAGAACGCCGCCGTGCTTCTCCAGCCATTCCCTGGCAAAATTGAGCACACCAGTAGCTTCGTGTTATCCCCTAGATGCTTCCCAAGCATGGAATTGAGTTTAAATGCCCTAGAACAAAAATGCCCAAATCGGTGCCTTCGTCTTCGGCTTCGATCACCGGAGTTTGTTTTCCGGCCGAACCAGCTGATGAAACCTTGTCATCTAGCTAGGCCTCAACCCCTTGAGTATTTTACTCCACTGGCTCAAACCCTGAATTGGCCTAGATCAAAAGTTATGATCATGCCAAGTTTTGTCCAGAACCATGTCTGTGCCGTGTCGCCACCGTGGTTCATCGACGCCGTTCATCGCCGTTCGGCCACTTTCTGCCCTTAAGCCTTTTGAGTGATTTGTTCTTGTTATCAAGGCCTAACCCCCAGACAAAGTTGTGCATCAATTGATGCCCTGAGTCAAAAGTTATGCAATGCCCTAGTTTCTGGCTATGTCCAGCACTATATCAGTGCATGTCCACCAGTGGCATTGGATGCTTTAGACCTATTACATTTGAGCTATTGAAATGCCACTTTGTCCACTAAGCCTTTTGAGCCATGTTCTACAATATTCCCTACTGTCACATCTCCAGAAAACAGACCTAGAACCAATTTAGCGCTATGTCAAGCCATGAGCCGAATGTCAGCCCTTCGACATTCAAGTCCTTTTGAGCCCATCTATTCGATCAATACCAAGCGACCTTGTCCAAACCCTTTCCCTGCATGCATGATGTATTTACGTATTATCTTCTAGTACTTGTAAGCTTATATAGTGTGTATGTGTTATTTGTGTCCGCCATGGAACCAGAAGTTGAAGGTACAAAAGAGAACTTTGAGGATTCATCTGAGCAACTAGACCCATCACTGCAAGGCAAGTCTCAATCCCTTGATCATGTCTAGCCTAATATTTTGAAAGGAAGTATGTTAACTGTTTTCAGGTATATGCATGCCTTAGATTCAAATAAGAGTTATGTTTCAATGAAATGATTAGATATGACCTAAATAACTGTAAAGCCCCTTTTGACATTGAATATCCCTGCACCCTTGTCACCCTAGAATATCATGCTTAGGCTATGCTATGCTCAAGATTATATGTTAAATGTTGAATGGTCACATATGAGAAAAGCATGTTCAAAACCCCTTTTTGTGAAAGAAAATGTGATTGGAATCGATAATGAGGATGGTTTGATTTGATGGTGCTGTGTGCACACTGGGAATGTGAAAGACTCCTCACTAGAGATTCATAAGGACTAGAACCTTGTGTTGTGCTTCTATGCGGCATGAAAAACGTACCAACCACTTGCCCGGAATGGGACGGGCGCAACTTAGTATCTTTCTTTAGTATTAGCTTTTCCCTGCAATGGTTGTCGATCCGGTTTCTTGCGAGAACTGGTGGGCCGCTGAGGGCCATGAGTGATGTGAGTTCAGAAAAATCATGAGAGGAAAAGGTGGAAAGAAGGAAAACGCCCTATGCCAGATTAAGTCGTGCGCGGCTATAATCAAGAGAGGCTATGTGTCTTGCGAGAACATAGACCCAGGCTAGGAAGTAAGGCAGTGGGGAGGACCCACAACGGTACTTGAGACTTAACTGTCTATTTACTGGGCAGGGAATTGTTAATGCTAGGACTGTAAACTGTTGTGTCATCTCGGCCTTGTCACATGCGTAAAAGTCGCATGGAGAGGTACCGACTTGAAAGCCGAATGATCGGTGGATTAAGGTGGTACACCTTTGCAAAGTTTAAAAAAAATTGGATACTCTGAGCTCCCAGGTTATGGAGTCTGCGCGCTGTGGATTCTATTCACGTCGATGCAGCACAAGTAGCTTTTGGAAAGTTTTTCACAAAATCTGAGTAAAGTGGTGACTCATAAAAGACCGCCACACACATAATATTTTCTGAAAATCTAGCTTAGGATTTTAATAGCCTCACTTTCGAAAATAAAGACCTTTTCTTCAAAACTGTGTGTGAAAATCTATTCTATATACATATATAAAGCCAAAGAGCTATTCTTTGAGAAATTCCCCCTCATCTATATATACTTGCATTCTTATTTGGGACTTGTTAAGCACCATGTGGACAATGTGCTCACCCATGCTTTTACAAACAAACTTAGAAGAAGGATTCATCGACCCTGAATCTTACGGTCTTGAACCCAATGTGGAACAAGAAGAAGAAATTGAAGACCCAGCTTGTTAGAGGGTTACGTACCAAAGTGGAGTCCGATGTGGAGAAGGCCCGTACATCACCGCTGCTGCTGAAGAAGAAGACTGATGAAGTCCTTTTGCTTATTATTGCTATTTCATTTTGTGCCGACCCTTGTGTCAAAAACTCCTTAATTTTGTATCAACATTTAAGTGCGTCGTTTTGGCGCTAAGTTATTGTAATGTTGGTCCCTGTGACCAACACTTGTTTCTAATTACTCTCATTTTTATATAATGCATCCTGTTGTTGTGAGCTGCAATGTGCCATTTCTGAGTGCATCCCACCTGGGCGGTTGCCACCGGATTCCTCAAATGAGGGTCTCACACGCGCGCCATCTCGCGCTCATAGATGGCGTGGCGGAGGAGCGCTCGGTCGCATTCCTCCTCCACGAGATCGACCTCCAGTCATTGATTCGCCTCATTGGCTTGGTACGCCGCGGTCGTAGCTCCGTCTAGGAGCTCGACTCGCAGCGACCGAAAGCCAATCTCCAGGGGGAGGACCGCCTTAGCCCCGTAAACCAGGGAGAAGGGGGTACGTCCCGTTGCCCAGCTCGGAGTCGTGCGCATAGAGCAGAGGATGCTAGGGAGCTCCTCTGCCCATCCACCGCGCTTAGAAGCGGCTTGCTCGAGTCGTCGGCGTAACCCTTGTAGGATTACCCCGTTGACCCTTTCAACGGCCCCGTTGCTCTGGGGATGGGCCACTGAAGCGAAGTGGATGGTGAGCCCCAGGCCTTCACAGAATTACCGGAAATATGCCGAGTCGAATTGGGTCCCATTATCGACAGTGATTTCCCGGGGGACACCAAAACGACAAACGACGTTTTTCCAGAAAAACCGCTGTACCGCCCGGGACGTGATGCTGGCCAAGGGTTCATCCTCTACCCACTTAGTAAAGTAGTCAACTGCGACCACCGCATACTTGTAGCCCCCGGGCGCTGGGGGGGAAGGGCCCTAGGAGGTCCATCCCCCAGCGCCCGAAGGGCCAAGTGATGGGGATAGTCTGCAGCGCTACGGGGGGGAGGTTCGAACCCTTGGCCATCTTCTGGCAAGCCTCGCACGCGGAGACAAGGTCTCGTGCGTCTCGCATCACCGTGGGCCAGTAAAAGCCCTGACGAAGGGCCTTGGCCGCGATAGCGCGCGGGGCTAGATGGGTGCCGTAGCTCCCTACGTGGATGTCTTCGAGAAGTCGGAGTCCCTCCGGCCGTGGGAGGCAACGGAGCAGGGTGGAAGCCCCCTGCTTGTAGAGCTTTCCCTCCAATAGGAGGTATGCCCGGACCTTGGCCCGGAGACACTTATCCTCGGTCTCGTTGGGAGGGTCCCCCTCCCCCTTGATGAAGGAGATAAGGGGGTCCATCCAAGACGAGGTCCAGGTGATTTCGGTGATTTCTGGGACGCGGGGCTCGTCGCCCACGTCCGGGAAAGTCACTGAGGGCTTCGCGATAATCTCCAAGAAGGCCCCTTTGGGGAGCGGTTCCCAGGCGCTAGCCGCCCGGGCTAGGGCATCGGCCCGGTCATTGTCCCTTCGTGGGATATGCCGGGCTTCGAGGCCGTCGAAGTGCCTCTCCATCTTGCGCACCTCCTGCAAGTAAAGGCTCAAGTTTACGTCATGGCACAAGTAAGACTTGTCCATTTGGCAAACTACGAGCTGGGAGTCTCCCTTCACTAGAAGGCGTCGAATCCCCAGGGAGCGTGCAAGGCACAACCCGAGGAGCAAAGCCTCGTATTCGGCGACGTTGTTTGTAGTGGGGAACTCGAGTCGCGCCGCGTACTCGAGTTCCCTCCCCTTGGGGCTCCGGAGGACTACTCCCACACCAGCCCCGGCGAGACACAGGGACCCATCGAACATGAGTGTCCAATGGTCGCTGCGTCGAGGTGGCGGGGGAGGTCTTCGTCCCCGGGCCCGGAGGCAGGAGTCCACTCCGCCACGAAGTCGGTGAGGACCTGTGACTTGATGGCGGAGTGAGCCGTGAGGGAAAGGGAAAAGGGGGCGAGCTCAGCCCCCCACTTCCCGATCCGGCTAGTGGCCTCTTTGTTTCAGAGCACCTCCCCCAAGGGGAGGGATGACGGGACGGTGATGGGGTGCCCCAGGAAGTAATGACGAAGCTTCCGAGACGCCATCAGGAGGGCGTAGCAGATCTTCTCCATCTCTGTGTACCGAGTTTTGGCTCCTTGGAGGGCTTAAATCACGTAGTACATGGGATGCTGCTGCCCATCTTGCTCCTTTACCAGTACCGCGTTTATGGCGACCAGGGTCGCGGCAAGGTAGAGGAGCAAGGGCTCTTCTGGAGATGGGTTGATGAGCATTGGGGGGCTCGTGAGGTACTTTTTCAGGTCGTCGAAGGCTTCCTGGGCCTTGGGGGTCCACCGAAACCCCTCGAGCCCTCGAAGGATCTTGAAGAATTGAAGGCCGCGTTCGCCACTACAAACAACGTCCTTGACCGGTAAGTCGCTGAACGTCCTTGATCGAGCGCAGTGGGGGCATGTCTAGTGATACCGGCCTAGACCGTCTCGCAATAGAACGAGATCGGTGCAATACAGGCGAGTATTCTATCGTTCTTTCCACAGGGACTAGAGAAACGAAGTGCGTAAAACTAACTAAATCAGTAGATAAGAAAACCAAAATGGACAAGAGAATAAGGGAGAAAATGTCGGAAGAAAGAAAAGAGAGAAAGAAAGAGGCGAAAAGCTCACAAGCCAACTATCGAGCAGTGCTAGCTTTGTACGCATGTTCGTGAATATGCGCAATAGATTCATAATCGATCAGTAATCACGCGGGAGTGGTGTGCGTAAATGACTGGATACGATATGATCTACAACGAATATCAACGATCGATGAGTACAAAACAACCACTGATCGCTTCCACGGCGACAAACAATCCAATCAAGTTCTAGTTCAAAGCTCAAATCATTGTTCACCAAATCTCAGTTTCAAGAACAATTAAATCAAACAAGGCCAGAAAATAAAATGGTTCAAGGTTTGCAGTTCCAAAATAGACCAAAATTTAATTATTCAGGATCCTCAATATCTTCAAGAGTTCTCAAATAAATTGAGTTACAGTAAAGAAAAGTCTATCAGCATAGCTCAGCTCAATTCAATTCATACAAACACAGGGATTTCCTTCTCTAGACAATAGTCAATACAAAAATTGAACCATGTCTCCAGTGCAAAAGAGTCATGCATTTCAATTCATGTTTAGATTGTCAGCCTTTAGGAAAGATAAAAAAAACACAAGATAAAATATTTAGAAGAAGCAGATTCCATCCAACCTAGACTCCAAATCTCAAACCTAGTGAGCAGACGACATTCACAACACTTGGAAGTATAGAATAGAACACCTGGTTCATTCAGAAATCAATACAATCAAGGTCTTGATCAACAGAAGTCATCACAAAAGAATCTGAACTAAAACATTCAAAACATTGCAAATCAAACAGAGGATGAAAACTAATCCAGCACAGCTTTCAGTTTATCACAACACCATTTAAACTCAACATAGATAGCCCAAACAAGAACATCATAGAGAAACAAGATAGAGGAAATTAACTCAATTCAAATGGGATAGACTAAGAAATTTACTTTGCATTTGATTCAGAAATGAGTACTGATTCTCAGCATTTACACAATTTCATCATCTCATACACTGAATCCATTTCAGTTCATCACAATTCAAGAATAAAGAAGGTGAGAAGAAGTTGAACCAGAAATGATGGCCGCTGGAGTAGCTGGAGAAGTACTGGAGTCTTGCTGAAGCTTGCAAAGGCTGTGGAGAGCTTGAGGAAGTGGTCGAAGTCCTAACCGAGGAAGCAGCTTGTCACCATTGCTAAAGCCGAAGAGGAAGAAGCAACTGAGCTTGGGGAAACACTCGTCGTCGAAGAAGTCAGCGTCGTCAGTGGAGCAATCCCCCAGGAGCGAGACGGCGAGAGGCGCAGAAACAGCAATGGGGGATTGAAGTGGTGGCGCACACGGGATCGGCGAGGGATGGCTCGGCTCCGGCGGCGGTCGGCCGGATCGGCGACGCGAGAACTTCGCGCGGAGTCGGCGCAGTGAGAAGCAAAGGGCGGCTCGACGATGGAGGAGGAGAGGAGCGGCTCGGCTCGGCGGCGCCTTGGAGATGGCCGAGAGGGAGGCCACGGCTCGGGACCGTGGAGATGGAAGCGCGACGCGGTGGCGTGCGGCTAGATCGGCGGCGCCTTGGAGATGGCCGAGAGGGAGGCCATGGCTCGGGATTGGCCAGATCCGGCCGGATCTAGCGTGCCACGGCGCGAGATCGGGTTGGTGGAGGAGCGGAAGGCGCGGCTCCGTCGATTGGTGAAGACGAGGCTGCGGATTCGGGCTGTGGAGGAGTGGCCAGGTGGCGCAAGTTGTGGGAGGCGCCGGATCGGTGGAGCACCATGGAGAAATGAGAAAAGGAAGAAGAGGAGGATGTGGTGTGGTGGAGAAATGGGGGAAGATGAAGCCAGGAAAAGGGAAGAAGAAGGGGAGGAAGAAAAAGAGGAAAAAGAAAGGCAATGAAGGAGCTCCGCCGGCGGCGTACGGCCTGATCGTCGCCGGTATCATGGACGGAGGTGTGGATCGCGATGAGGGAGGCAGAAGAAGGTAAAAAAAAGGAAAAACCAAGCTCAAGTGAATCGATGGCTGGGGTTGGCTTTTGGAGAAGAAGGCCATTTTGCAGAATAACCCTAAGGATTTTATAAAATTACAAAGAGATCCTCCCACTTAGTGTTTTGGAATTTCTGAGTCTAAGCCATCTTGCAAATGAGTGTTTGGGATTTTATGAAATTGCAAGAAGGTCCTAGGCTGCTGGAATTTGAGATTCCAGGCCCCCGGAGACTCCGATTTCTGTGCGGTCAGTTCCTACGAGACCGCAGGAACACGCACTTCCATCCAGAATGGACCGAAGGTCAGAATAAGTCGATGAGGCACGACCGCTAGCCAGAAATCCATCCGATTCGCTCCGACCTGCGATGAAAAATTGCAAAACAAATAATCTGGTCGATTTGGCCGCAAATCTAGAATAATCTATGTATATGCTGAGGTTTATGACTAAAATGTGAGTAAACATGGGGGTAAATATGCAGAAAATTATAGCGAATCAGATAAATATCATCGAGGAACACCCGGATCTTCTCGGGGTTCGCCTCTATGCCCCGCTGGGACACGAGGAAGCCCAGGAGCTTCCCCTCGCGCACGCCGAAGGCGCACTTCTCTGGGGTGAGCTTCAACCCATATGTGCGGAGGTAGCGGAAGGTCTCCGCTAGGTCGTTGACGAGGGCGGTTGCACGGGGACTTTTGACGACCGCATCGTCGACGTAGACTTCGATGTTGCGACAGATTTGGTCCTTGAAGACCAGTGTCATGAGTCGCTGGAAGGTCGCTCCCGCGTTCTTCAGCCCGAAGGGCATGTGGACGTAGCAGAAGGTTCCGAGGGGAGTTATGAAACTCCTCTTTTCCTTGTCCCTTCCACCATCCGGACCTGGTGGTAGCCCGAGTAGGTGTCTAGGAAGCTCATCAACTGGCACCCCGCGGTAGAGTCGACCAACTGGTCAATTCGCGGGAGTGGGAAGTTGTCTTTGGGGCAGGCGCTGTTGAGGTCGGTGAAGTCCACGCACATCCACCACTTGCCGTTCGACTTCTTCATGAGGACGGGGTTCGCGAGCCACTCGGGGTGCAAGACCTCCCGAATGAACCCCGCTTCCCGGAGTTGGATAATCTCTACCTTGATCGCCTCCTAGCGTTCAAGGGATAGTTTCCTTAGCTTCTGCTTGATTGGGGGGTGTCCGGGGGTCACCGCGAGCTTGTGCTCGATGACATCCCGGGCGACACCCCGCATGTCGGAGGGCTTCCACGCGAAAACATCGGAGTTTTCCTGTAGGAAAGCCGCGAGTTGCTCTGCGTGCTCCTCGGGGAGCTCCGCCCTGATTTTAATGGTTTTGTTCCCGTCGTTTGGGGACAGCGGGACCTTCTGGAGGCCCCTTTTCGGACGCGGCTTGGGGAGGGGCCTCCCAGAAGGTATCACGGTGACGTCCAGCTCCGGGGGAGAGGGCTCCCCCCCCGGGGCCTTGATGATGTTGACGCTCCCGATCGTTGCGGCGGCTCGCTCGTATAGAGCGCGGGCAACGTCTTGGTCTCCTCGGGCGGTGATCACACCGTGAGGCCCGAGGATCTTCAGGCAGAGGTAGTTCTGGTGGATCGCGGCTCCCAGGCAGTTGATCGTGGTCCTCCCCATGATCGTATTGTAGGAGGAGGGGAGGTCTACCACATCAAACCGGACCATCTCAGTCCGGTAGTTTTCTGGGGTGCCGAACATCATAGGGAGATCCACCTTCCCCATGGGGTGGATCACCTTTCCCGGGACGAATCCTTGCAAGGGCCCTGATGTTGGCTGCAAGAGCTTCTCGTCCACCTGCATCTCCCTGAAGGCTTCCAAGTAGAGGACATCGGCGGAGCTCCCGCCATCCACTAGGATGCGGGCCAGGTGACAGTTGTAAATGGTGGCGGAGACGATTAGCGCGTCTTCATGGGGGAAGTGAACCCAGCGCGCGTCTTCTTCCGTGAAGGTGAGGGGGACGTCCGACCACTTGGGTGGCGGAGACGTATGTAGCACCCCCACCACCTTTACTTCACACGCGTACTCCTTGCGCTGACGCTTGGAGTCCTGACTGGAAGCGGACCCTCCCACGATGACGTTGACACACCTCTGGGAAGTTTGGAAGGGGAGAGTTTCTGACGGTTCCCCCTCCTGCGATCGTCCCTGCTGTCCCCCCGCGGGAGCAGGAAGGGCCAATAAAGCCGGCCAAGGGGGCAAGAAGGCCGGAGTCCCCCCCTGCCCATGCTGGTCGAGGAATGCCGCGAACTGCTGCAACAGCTGATGGCATTCCCGGGTGGCATGGGTACTGGACCTGTGGAAGGTGCACCACGGTCCTTCCTTGCTTGCCCCCGCGGGGACGTCTCAACCGCGGGACGACTGTCCTCCCCCACGGCCTTTCGGCTTGGGGAAGGGGCGGTTGGCCCTCGGGACGTCGCGCGAGCCGCCTCCGCCCTCGAGGACAAAAGTGTCCCGAGGCCGTGGCTCGTTACGACCCCGCTGCTTAGGGCATTTGAGGGGGTCCCTGGCCCCCCTGTCGATGGGGGCGGGAGCCCCCTGGTTCTTCTTCCAGAGGTCGTCCTCCTCCGCCCGAGCGTACTTCTCAAGTACGTTGAAGAGCTCATTGGCAGAGGAGGGGCAGCTTCGGGAGAGCCTCCGGTGGAGCTCTCCCGGGAGGATCCCACTCTTGCATGCCTCTATGACAGTAGAGTCGGGGACGTGAGCCACTTTGCTCTTGACTTGAGCGAAGCGCTTAAAGAAACTGTGGATGGTCTCCCCCCTCCTCTGCCGGACGGTATACAGCTGCGAAGAATCCAGGGGACGTACGTAGTTCCCCTGGAAGTTCGCGCAGAACTCGCGCTTGAGCTGCGCAAAGGACTTGACGGAGCCGGCCTTCAAATTGTAGAACCAGGAGTGGGCGATCCCGGTGAGGTAGAGGGGGAAGACGTTGCATTGCACCATCTCGTCCCCCCCAGCCGCCGAGATGGCTGTGGAATATACCTACACAAATTCATAGGGGTCGGCCTCACCATTGTAGTGCTCGATGTGCGGCTAGTTAGCCCCTTGCACTTCCCGAGGGGAGTCCCGGTCGCTGTCCCCTTTGACAGGGGATGCGCCCTCGTTGTCGGAGTCGGGAAGTGGCCCAAGAGGCCCGCCGGTGTGGTGGTAACGACGCTTTTCTTCCGGGCCGGGACTAAGTTCGAAGACGTCTGGACTTCCCCCGGAGAGGTTGGCTCTTCAGCGGGTCTCTTCCCTCGTCCGGTGAGGGAGCAAGGCTCTCCACGTTTGCGACCCAGGGGAAGCTCTTCCACGGACTTAGCCGTGCGCATTCGCTCAACCTCCTCCTGGGACAAACGGACCTGGTCCGCCGGAGGCACCCTCGGGGGCGGCCCCGGGGGAGGAGGGAGCTCGTACACTGTAGCTACCAGCCCGGGGGCTACCAGGGCCGGCTGGGGGGAGCCCCCTGCGAAGGCCCCCGGAACCGGAAAGTTGGAAGCCCCTGTATCATCCGGAACCGGGGGGGGCCGTAGCGACGTTCGGAACTGGAAAGGGGGAAGCCCCTGTATTATCCAGAACCAGAAAAGGGGAAACCTCTGTATTATCCGGAACCGGAAAGGAGGAACCCCGGCATGTAATGGGCCCCCGGCCCTCGGAATGAACCCGGAATGGGGTATCCCCTTGGCGCCACGAACGGCCTGGGCATGAAGGGTCCGAACGTATGACCCGCCTAGGGAGGGCACCCCCCGGTGGGGTCATACGGGGCGGCCGGACCTCCGGAGACCGGAGGGGCCAACAGGTGACCCATAAACGGGAGCATAGCCCCCGGATATGGGTGCTGTGGGTATCTGAGGGCCGGTGGCCGCACCAATATGCGAAGCAGCTCATCCATAGAGCGCTAGGCATGGAGCTGGCCCTCCACTAAAGCCTCAAGCAAGGCGTCCCAGGGAGCCGGCGGAGCCGTCGGGGGGAGACTGGTCCCGGCCGAAGCTACCACGGTCGTTGGGATTGACCCAGAGGTCGAACCACCGAAATTAAGAGGGAAGGTGGGAGGCGGTACCTGGGTCTGGCCGCCTCCGGGCGGAAGCGCCGGGACTGTCGTGTCCCGGACGGGTGGCGCCGGGTCACCGAGACCGGCGTCCCCGGGAAGGGCGCGGGCCCTCGTTCTTGGGGGAGCCGTGGCGTCTCGTCACGAGTCCCCACGGACGGCCCCAACTGTCGTGGTATTACTAATACCCCGGTAGGTTTTGCAAACGATCCTAGCGAAGAAAATACGACGCGGGCTGACCGGGTGACTGGTCCTCCCCCGCCGGGCAAGCACAACAAATGACACGAGGGTTTATACAGGTTTGGGTCCCGGTGGGGGCCCTAGTCCTGTCGGCGTGCTCCCGACCGGAGTTGGCTGGGGGAGCTCTCTCGAGGAGAGAGGGCTCCAGAGCACACCTGTGAGATTGTCTATTCTAGGAATAATGAACCAATCGTCTCTTACAGGAGGTGTACAAGGGCTTTTATAGCCCCAAAAGAAGCAAAAAGACTAAACTACCCCGCCTGCTACCGTTGGATCGAAGGGTAGCAACATCCTTCTCCCGGCCAGGCGCCTCAGATGCTTCATAGGTGTCCGCTGATTCCCAAGGCACTCCTCGCGTGACCTGCACGTGACCCGGAACCGGAGACTTTTACCTCCGGAAGGATGGTAGCGCCACCGGGGGCCTTGTACCCGGGCAAATGGCGGCGCCCGGGACAAAGCTCATTATTTTTATCAAAATAAAGTTTTCAACAAATAGTTTCTAAATAAATTACGTCTTCCTGGCACAGCCAATTCCTAAAGGTGTCATCCTACATTCAAGTTCTCATGTTGCTCTGATACCAACTTTTTTTTTGTCACGCCCTGAAACTGGGACTACGACTACTCCTGTAGAGACCTAGCACGCTGCAGCTAGTCCCATACACACAAACCTTTGACTTCCCAGGATGAGTCAAACACAGGAGTATATTACATTGCAATAGAGTACTGACAAAATATTTAAGCAGTGTGGCCTGCTGGCCTTAATATTACAAAAGAGATTAAAATGCCTTCACGGCATTCAAGGTTTAGCAAAATATTAAGTACACAGCAGAAGATAGGTCACCCTCCCACAAAAGAAGTTGACGGCAGAACAACACACATCAGGGCTCTGGCGGAACTGACTCTCCTCCTTCTGGATCCACAAAGTTCTCCATGCCTTCATCTTGATCAAGGTACGCTCCATCTACTGAGTTGAATGTTGCAAGGGTGAGCACTTACGTACTCAGCAAGTCATAGGTAAGAGTAGATACATATAGTAGTGATGATATGAACCTAGACTAGTCAAGAATTATGGATGTTTATAAAATAATCTTTTTCTTTCATAACTCATTTCATCTTATCTTATGGCAGCACTTCTCATAATATAACATTGATATTCTTGTTCACTAGATTATAGCACTACCGCGACACGTCGACACACGACAGCCCACGGCAGCACACCTTATCATGAAAACACATGTCATTTGGGTAATCTTGATTTAACAGATTTTATTTAGAAAATATATTTGTGTCACACCCCGTGGATTTAATCCACCGCAGCAGACTCCTATAAACCCAGCAGCTCGGAGTATTCGAATACATTTTTAACTCTGCAGAGAGGTACCAATTTACCAGCAAGATATTCCACTTTCAAGCCCATCCTATCAAAATGATTAGACCCCTCCTCACAACCATGTGTGAGTGGCAAGGTGGAGATAACAAGAACTTTTGTTATGTATCATTCACAATTCACCCCCGACCCTGTGGCTCTCCGCGAACCACAGTTGTGGTAGGTTGTATCCTAACCTCCACACCTTCGCATATTTCCATTACTGGATCAGCGTGCAAGATCACCTTCAGTGATATGTGCGGGAGCCATCCTCCGTGTTTACCGTGCATCACTACACATCTCATGCAGGGGTTTCATGTGCGATCCACATAAGTACTTGTTCAGGCCTGTCCCATTCTAGGCTTGCGGTTAGCACGTTGTTCATGCCACTAGACCCACAACACAAGGTTCTAGTCCTTATATACCAGTGACCAGACCATCCACAACCCTGCACCTTCAGTGCCTGCTATCCTTCGTAGTTTAGCACCTCCAGTGCTACAGCCATCCATACCATTTTTCTGGTCACGGCTAGGGGTTTTATTTCATGAATATATAAGTATATAAATACATATATAATAGTTCATGGCTCAAAACTTGTTTATTTCACATTTCACAGATAACTAGTTTAGTACTGCCAATTTATAATTCAACCATTCTCAATCTTTCTCATGCAATATTATCTATATTCAAGGTTATGTTATAGCAACTCTTTAAAATATAGGTTCAAGATGACCAAGGATATGACTTGCCTTCCGCGTCGTAAGATACAGTAGTTGATGATGGTTCAACAGCAAAATCCTCAAAGTCAGCTTCTGGATCTGCTCGACGACAAACAAATACACAATAATTACTTATTATGTTAAAATGTTTTATGACTTATATGCAGAAATGCTTAACAAGAATGACTGACGATACTGGAGATAATTTGGATTGCAAGTTGAACTGAGTCGAGATTCTAGGGTTCAAGGAATTTGGGCTAAGGATGGGTGTTAGATAATCTTAGGATTTCAAGGTTGCAACAGGGATAACAATTTTGTGGCTTGTTTGTTCAAAAACAGTGAATGTCAACAGATTGATATTCAGATCAAGGCTCTGACATATCTTTAAGAAAAGCTAGAGTGCTTATCTCAAGTTGTGGTAGTAGAAGAAAATGTAGATCACAACCCTACAAATTCAGTGGACAAAGTGGTTCTCAATTTGCACAACCAGAAGTGGGTAAACAAGGCCAATGCCTCTGGCTGACAAGCTCTGGCATAAGGCTGACAATGCCAAAAACTAGGGCTTAGCATAAAATGCTGTTCAAGGGCTCAACTGATGTGCTAACTATGTCTAGGAGGTAGGCTTGAGTAACAGGAACAAAGGTCACAATAGGATCTATGGCTGAAAATGGCTGGACAGCAAGAAATTTGGTGATGAACTGCGGTGAACTCACTGCACTGGAACAGTTCTGGACACAGATCTTGGCAAAGCTATAACTTTCAATCTAGGCCGATCTAGGTGTCAGGCTAGAAGACAAAAATGCTCAAGAGTTCAAGGCACACACACTAGACAAAGTGGTTAGGGCTAAAACGGCTGGGACAAGCTTTCCGGTGATCGGCGCCGGAGAAGAAGCACTGAAATTGGGCATTTTCGATACAGGCCGATTGAACTCAATTCCTTGCTCGAGGAGTGATAGAGGGGTATGAGGAAACTACTGGTAGCATCAATTTGACCGGAAGATCATTAGAGAAGCCTGGCGACGAGAGCCAGCGACTGTTGAAGTGCAAATTTGGGAATAGCTTCAATTTGAGATCAATTGATGATTCTAGGTTAACAGGCATGCTCAAAATAGCTCTCTGATCAATTTAGATTACAGTTTCAAAAGCTAATTTGGACTGAATCAAGCTACATTGCAGGAACAGGGCAATCGGGAATTCCGGTGATCGCCAGTGTTAGAGGTCACCAGTGATCAATTAGATGATACCACACAGATAGAAGAAGAAGGGAAACTCACTGATGGCTTCAATTTGAAGATTGGTGCAGCATGGCGTGCTGGCACCGTGAGCCTCCTCGACGGCTCGCCGGAGAAGAAAACGAAAACAGAAGAATTCCGAGATTTAGCTGATTTTCAGTGAAGTAAAGAAGCTGCTGGGTACAGTGGTGTTTAAATAGGCTAGGAGAAGCTTGCGAAGAGGGGACAACGAAGAGATTGGCGCCAACGATTTGACTGGTTGCGTGCAGAAGCAACAGCGGCGAAGACATAGTGAAGAACGGTGATGCGACGGCGACAAGTCTGCAACTAATCACATTGTCGTTCATTGGGACTTAGCAATGCTGAAGCAAGTGGTGGCGACAACAACTGGCGCGGCAAGGCAACGTGGTGGGGAGCTGCTGACAAAAGGCTGTTGGTCGTGCGCAGGAGCAGGTGCTGGTCGTCGACGTTGCAACGACGTTGCCACGGCACGAGCTGAAGCGAGGACACGTACACACAGGCATGCACGGTCACGAGCTCAGGCAAAGCTTCACCGGCGACGAGCAGACACGGCGCACAAGCACGGCTGTTTCTGGTCGAAAATCAGCTAAGTCCTCTGGTCGAATTTGGACTGGATTGCAATTTCAGATTTTGAATTTTGGACTAATCTGTAAATCTGGAGATTTGGAAGGTTTAGACTGAAATTGATTTCACTGATCTGGCAGATTATATTCAACAGGATATTTGGCAAAGATATCTGATAAAATCTGGCACATTTGAATAGTTTTTGATACAAACTGAAAATAGGGTATTTTAGGGTAATTGAAATCTGAATTTCAATTGATTTCGAATTCTGGCATTTAGAATGAGATTTTGAAATCTGAACAGAAGGAAAAATTGTGTCAAATAGCATTTAGAATAGATTTGCTGAAGAAATTCTGAGTTTTGGAGTTAATCTGAAGATTTTGGCCTTTTTGGGTTTCCAGATATCAGATAAAGGGCTGATTTGCTATAACTCTTGGAGTGATTTGTAAAAAGAGTCTAGATGATTAAATCTGGCTACCAACTTTCTGGTTTAAGGTATTGGCATACCCATGATCATAATTTAAGAATAATTTAGTCTGGACTGGGTCAAGATTTTGATTAAATCTGAATTTCTGAAACTTAGGGTATTTGGGTAATATAAGATATTTCTATTTTCGAAAACAGAAAGGAGTTGATAAATCTGGAATTTAGAGATGGAATTGAATCTGGCTTCTGAAGACTTTTAAGTTCAGAGTAACTGATAGATACATCTGAACAATCTGATCTTGATTTGGGTTTCACAGGAAATATTTGGAGATTTTAGGGCTTGAGACAGATACTGATCTGGCTACTATTACAGATACATGCATGCATGCTATTTATGAAAAGGGAGTTTTCACCCCTAAACTCAGGGTGTTACACCTTGTCCCCAGGCAAAAGGCAGCGCCCAGGACAGGCACCGGGGGCCTTGTCCTCAGGCAAATGGCGGCACTCGGGACAGGCACCGGGGGCCTTGTCCCCGGGCTAAAGGCGGCGCCCGGGACAGGCACCGGGGGTCTTGTACCCGGGCAAAAGGCACAACTTCTTACCTGGACTTAGTCTCGCGGAGATTTCCCCCAACACATACAAATTGGAGCTACCACCTGAACTAGCAGGAGTCCATGATATTTTTCACATATCTCAACTGAGGAAATGTCTGAGGAAACCAACAGAGCAAGTGTATCCTATAGAAGTTGAGGTTCAACCCGATTTGACATATCAGGAATACCCTGTCAAAGTGTTAGAGGTCAGTGAAAGGAAATTAAAGTCAAGGACCATCAGATTCTGCAAAGTTCAATGGAATAACCACACAGAGGAGGAATCAACTTGGGAAAGAGAGGAAGAGTTGCGTCAGAATTTTCCCTACCTGTTCTCAGACTGACCAGAATCTCGAGGACGAGATTATTCTTAAGGAGGGTAGGTTGTAACATCCCAAATTTTGCTACCTCTTTAGCTTGCCAGTCAGCATATCTTCATTGGATTCTTGGATATCTCAACCCCATTTTTGATCTCTTATCTCAGAATCATGATCTTAGGTATGTCACTACCTTAATTTAAAAAGTTGGCAGCTAAACTCCACCTTTCATACCATCCTCGCTTTTAGTCCAACAGTATTTCAGATTGATCCTTTTCCGATTTTCTCAGAAGCCTGAAAAGGCTAGAAGCCACAAATCAGCTCCAAACCTTGATCTAACTCAGCGAATGTCTTCCCTTTACCTTTCTGAACATTTTTCCCTTCTGGAAGAATTCCAAAATCTTAACCGAAACCCTGGTTTCAGCCTCGCCAAAGTTTTCAAAACCCTAATTACCCTGTTTACCCTAATTACTCTTGTTTCAGCCTCGCCAAATCTTCGCAGACCAGTCCCTGGCCCCTTTTTCGACCTCGACCAGGGCTGAGCCCGTTGCGATCACGACCAGACACCGTTTCGACCGCGACCAATGCCGTTCGCCGTAATTCGCCGCCGCGATCTCCACTACCGGCCAGCATCTGTCTCTACCTACGGTTGTGTTCGATGTATCCGCGTGTGGTGCTCACGTCGCACCAAAACCTTCCATCGTGGCAACGACCAATGACCGCCAGCAGCGCCGTTGGTTTCATGCGCGCGCGTGTGCCTGCTGTTGTCAGAACCTTTTTGCCACTTCACCGCCATGCCGAAGCCAGCCACCCCGTCGCTTTGCTCTAGCCAGATATGGCACAATCTTCTCCTCTGGCAAAGTCATTGCCGTGTCCCAACGCGGTGCATGCCGTCTCGATCCTGCTTCGATGCCAGTCACACATATCCCGTTTCGATTTGCTTCGACTCTCGATAGCCCCAGCCACTGCCTATTTAAGCCCTCCCCCTCGCCCAGAGTTCTTCACACCACTCCAGCAGCCACATAGCTCCAGCTCTCCTGTTTCTTCTTCGTCTCCGGTGAGCCAGCGGAGAGGAGCACAGTGCCAGCCCGTTCAGCTGTACCAGGCCTCGTTTCGATCACGCCGGTGAGTCCCTCTCGCCCTCCTCACTGTGCCTTGGTATTTAATTTCATCCCGATGGACTCTGTCGCCGGTGATCGCCGGAAATGGCTAAAACCCCTGTCCCGGCAATGCCGTGTGTTTTAGCCCAAATTGGCCTTCGTGCTAGTAGGATGAATTGAACAGCATATCACCCTTAGCAAGCCTGTTAGCCTGGATTTCAAATTGCAGCAACCCTTGTAGCTTTTCCCTTTTTCTGCGCCACCAGTGACCGGGCTCACATCGGCAGGCCACACCGGCGACCCTCCAGTCAAATTGGCCGTGTCTGTAGCTTCCCCTTCCCCCTCTCACTCTCTTAGCAAGGAATCGAATTCAATCGCGCTGTAGCTGAAACCCCCAAATCCAGCGCCTTCTTCCCCAGCGCCGACCGCCGGAATTTGCTCCCCGGCCGATCTAGCCAATGCCACCTTGTCTTTTAGCTAGGTCTCAGCCCCCTGAGCATTTCGTTCAACTAGCCCGACTTCTAAATCTACCCAGATCATGAGATATGCTCTTGCCAAGTTCTTGTTCAGAGCTGTGCCTGTGCCGTGTTGCTGCCGTAGTTCATCGCTGCCGTTCGTCGTCATCCGGCCGCCTCAACCCCTAAAACCACCGCCAATGTGTCCCTGGCATCCATGCCTACCTCCTAGACATAGTTGGTGAAGTATTTGAAGCCTAGAACCAGATTTGCCCCTCTGCCCTAGTTTTTGACGATGTCAGTGCAGTGTCAGTGCATGTCAGTCATTGACATTAACCTTGTTTGACCCTTTATATTTGAGCAATTGAAATGCCACTTTGTCCACTAAGTTCCTGAATCCATGTTCTACAATTTTCTCTATTGTCACATCTCCAGAAAACCCACCTAGAGCCAACCTAAGGCTATGCCTAGCCGTAAACTGAATGTCGACCCTTCGACGTTCAACCTCTTTGAACCTATCTCTTCGAGCAGCGCTCTAGTAACCTTGTCCAAAGCATCTCCCCTGTAGGCATGTTATATTTTATTTATTATTTCCTATAAAAGCTATTTTCTGTATGTTTCTGTGGTGCGATGTGTTGAATTGCCTCATTGTTATGTGAGCAAATAGAGCAAGGAGCAGAAGAGTCAACAGAAGACTTCGAAGAATCGTCTGAGCAGCTAGACCCCTCTCTGCAAGGCAAGTCTCAATCCCTTGATCATGTCTCGCCTATTATTTTGATATGAAGTATATTGGTTGTTTTCAGGTATATGCATGCCTTACATTCAGATGAGAATTATGGTCAAATAAAGTGGTTAGATATGACCCAAATAATTGAGAAGCCCCTTTGTGATTGAATATCCATGCAGCCTTGTCACCCTAGAATATCATGCTTAGGCTACGCTTATGCTCAAGATTATATATTAAATGCTAAATGGTCACATGTGAGAAAAATATGTTCAAAACCCCTTTTTTGTGAAAGAAAATGTGATTGGAATCGGTAGTGAGGATGGTTTGTTTGGTTGGAGCTGTGTGTGCGTTGGGAATGTGAAAGACTCCTCACTAAAGATTCATAAGGACAAGAACCTTGTGTTGTACTTCTATGCGGCATGAAAAATGTACCAACAACTTGCCCGGTATGGGATGGGCGCAACATAGTAACTTTCTCAGTATTAGCTTTTCCCTGCAATGGTTGTCAGTCTGGTTTCTCGAGAGGAAACTGGTGGGCCACAGAGGACCATGAGTGATGTGAGATCAGAAAAATAAAGAGAGGATAAGGTGTAAGAAGGAAGATGCCCTACGCCTGGATTAAGTCGTGTGCGACTGTAATCAAGAGAGGCTATGTATCTTGCGAGACAATAGACCAAGGCTAGGAAGAATTGGCTATGGGGAGTACCCACAACGGTAATGAGGACTGGAATGTCTATTTACCGAGCAAGGAATTGTTAATGCTAGGATTGTAAACTGTTGTGTGATCTCGGTCTTGTCACATGCGTAAAAGTCGCATGGAGAGATATCGACTTGAAAGCTGAGTGATCGGTGGATTAAGGTGGTACACCTTTGCAAAGTTATAAAAAGTATCGGATACTCTGAGCTCCCAGGTCATGGAGTCTGCGTGCGGTGGATTCTATCCACGTCGATGCAGCACAAGTAGCTTTTGGGAAAGTTTTTCACAAAATTAAGTAAAGTGGTGACTCATGGAAGACCGCCACGCATAACATCTTCTGAAAATCTAGCTTAGGATTTTAAAAGCCTCGCTTTTGAAAACAAAAACCTTTTCTTCAAAATTAAGAGTGGAAATCTATTCTATGAGTTAAAGAGCCATCCTTTGAAAATTCCCCCCTCATCTATATACCTGCATTCTTATTTGAGACTTGTTGAGCACTATGTGGACAATGTGCTCACCCTTGCTTTTGCAAACAAAAATTTAGAGGAAGGCTTCATTGGTCCCGAGTCCTACGGTCTTGAACCCAACATGGGAGAGGAAGAAACTGCTCCAGAGGATCCAGCTTACTAGAGGGTCACTTACCAAGTTGAGTCCGATGTGGAGGAAGCCCATGCAATGTCACTGCAGTAGAAGATGAAGAAAGTTGAAGTCATTTTGCTTGTTGTTGTTTTATTCAGTGCCGACCTCTGTGTCGAAGAAAACTCTTTAATTTTGTATCAACACTAAAATGCGTCATTTTGGCGCTAAATTATTGTAATGTTGGTCCTTGTGATCAGCCCTTGTTTTAATTACTTGCATTTTTATATAATGCATATCTTGTTATTGTGAGCTTGCAATGTACCGTTCTGAGTGCAACCCACCTGGGCGGTTGCCACCGGATTCCTCAAATGAGGGTCCCACACAGCATCCCGTGTACTACGTGAGTGAAGCCCTCCA
The DNA here is from genome assembly GCA_019359835.1 of Pharus latifolius. Classification (NCBI taxonomy): domain Eukaryota; kingdom Viridiplantae; phylum Streptophyta; class Magnoliopsida; order Poales; family Poaceae; genus Pharus; species Pharus latifolius. The sequence continues at coordinate 68,074,631 of CM033321.1, read as the reverse complement.
AGGGGTCAAACCTCGATACACGGAGATGGAGAAGATCTGGTACGCCCTTCTAGTGGCGTCCTGGAAGCTTTGTCATTATTTCCTGGGGCACCCCATCACTGTCCCGTCGTCCCTCCCTTTGGGGGAGGTGCTCCGGAACAAGGAAGCCACTAGCCGGTTAGGAAAGTGGGGGGCCGAACTTGCCCCCTTTTCCCTTTGATTCACAGGGCGCTCCGCCATCAAGTCAAAGTCCTCGCCGACTTTATGGCGGAGTGGACTCCTGCCTCTGGGCCCGGGGACGAAAACCTCCCCGCACCGCGCCAACGCAGCGACCATCTGACACTCATGTTCGATGGCTTCATGTGTCTCGCCGGGGCCGGCGCGGGAGTAGTCCTCTAGAGCCCCCAGGGGAGGGAACTAGAGTACGCGGCGCGGCTCGAGTCCCCGCCACGAACAACGTCGCCGAATACGAGGCCTTGCTCCTTGGGGTTGCGCCTCGCGCGCTCCCTGGGGATTCGACGCCTCCTAGTGAAAGGAGACTCCCAGCTCGTAGTTTGCCAAATGGACAAGTCCTACTTGTGCCATGACGCAAACTTGAGCCTCTACCTGCAGGAAGTGCGCAAGATGGAGAAGCACTTCGATGGCCTAGAGGCCCGGCACATCCCGCGGAGGGACAACGACCGGGCCGACGCCCTAGCTCGGGCAGCCAGCGCCCGGGAACCACTCCCCAAAGGGGCTTTCCTGGAGATCATTGCGAAGCCCTCAGTGACCTCCCCGGACACGGGTGATGAGCCCTGCGTCCCAGAACTCGCCAAAATCACCCGGACTTCATCTTGGATGGATCCCCTTGTCTCCTTCATCAAGGGGGAGGGAGACCCTCCCAACGAGAACAAGGCTAAGCACCTTCGGGCCAAGGCTAGGGCATACCTCCTGCTGGAGGGGAAGCTTTACAAGAAGGGGGCTTCCGCCTTGCTCCGCTGCCTTCCACGACCGGAAGGGCTTCGGCTTCTCGAGGATATTCACTCAGGAAGTTGCGGCTCTCATCTGGCCCCGTGCGCCATCGCAGCCAAGGTCCTTCGCCATGGTTTCTATTGGCCCACGGTGATTCGCGACGCGTGGGACCTTGTCTCCGCATGCTAGGCCTGCCAGAAGATGGCCAAGGGTTCGAGCCTCCCCCCGGTAGCGCTGTGGACTATCCCCATCACTTGGCCCTTCGCACGCTGGGGATGGACCTCCTTGGTCCCTTCCCCCTAGCTCCCGGGGGCTACAAGTATGCGGTGGTCACGGTCGATTACTTCACAAAGTGGGTAGAGGCCGAACCTCTAGCCAGCATCACGTCCCAAGCGGAACAGCGGGTTTTCTGGAAGAATATCGTATGTCGTTTCGAGGTCCCCCGAGAAATTACCATCGATAACGGGACCCAATTTGACTCGGTATATTTTCGGGAATTCTGCGAAGGCTTGGGTCTCACCATCCACTTCGCCTCGGTAGCTCACACCCAGAGCAACGGGACCGTCGAAAGAGTCAACGACAAGATCCTACAAGGGTTACGCCGATGGCTCGAACAAGCTCCCTCCAAACGGGGTGCGTGGGGGGAGGAGCTCCCAAGCATCCTCTTTTCCATGTGTACGACCCCGAGCTGGGCGACGGGACGCACCCCCTTCTCCTTTGTATACGGGGCGGAGGTGGTTCTTCCCCCAGAGATTGGCTTCCGGTCACTGCGGGTCGAGCTCCTAGACGGAGCTACGATCGCAATGTACCAAGCCAACGAAGCAAATCAACGACTGGAGGTCGACCTCATGGAAGAGGAACGACCGAGCGCTCCTCCGCCACGCCATCTATGAGCGCGAAATGGCGCGCGCATACAACCAGCGTGTCTGCGAGAGGGCATTCCACCTCGGGGACCTCGTCCTCAAGCGCGTCACAAACCCCCAAGCCCAAGCCAAGCTCTCCCCCAAGTGGGAGGGCCCCTACAGAATCTCAGCAGTCCTGGGCTCGAGGGCTTACAAGCTCTCCAACCTTCAAGAGCAGGAGCTGAAGCACACATGAAACATGCGCTTGCTGCGCAAGTTCTACCTCTAGCCTACAAGCTCGTCCCCTCCCCCGAAGCGGTTACGCTGGAGGGGAGGGGGACATTTGTACTCACCATTCCCTCCCTTATCGCGATCTTGTGGGGGGAGGCGTTGTACCTTAACTCATTAATCAATACAACTGGCTTTTTCCTCAGCTCTGGCTCACTACAGGTCTTTACATTACCGTCTCTCACGGCGATGCCCTCCTCGTGAGGATGCCCTCTTGGTGAGGATGACCTCCCCGTGAGGAAGTGGGCTATCATGACCCAACAAGTCCCTACAACGGGAGTTCCACTCCCATAGGGCGGCTTACGATCACCCCTCGTGGATTGAGGGTGTAAGCGGCAACTAGGTCCTCAAGGACCGCAGTAACGAGTCAATTTGAGAGACTAGTCCCCTCCTCAAACACTCAAACCCGTCATCGGGCGCATCCTCCTCTGGGAGTCGATTGTCTCCTTAGCGAGACGGAATTCTTGGATAATTCTCTCGGAAATCTTGTTCCCGGCTCCCCGTTTTCACGGCGACCGGAGGGTTTTCTCCCGGAAAAATTATGCCTGGGAATTTCACTCTCGGATATTCTTTCTCGGATATCTCGTTCCCGGCTCCCCGTTTTCACGGCGACCAGAGGATTTCCTCCCGAAAAATTATTCCTGGGAATTTCAGATTTCCTTGGATATTCTTCCCTGGAGACCTCATTCACGGCTCCCCGTTTTCCCGGCGACCGGAGAGTTTTCTCCCAGAAAAATTCCTAGAAATCTTGGGCACTATCTCCCATAAAGCTCTTTCATGGCTCCCCGTTCTCACGGTGACCAGAGGATCTCACCGGAACTTTCAAAAATTTGTTCCCGGAAGTTTTTCCCGGCCCCCCGTTCTCACGGCGACCGGGAAAATTTCTCACCGGAACCTTTGGAAAACTTGAGGAATTCTTAATTGAGTTCTTACTTTACCCCGAGGCTTTGTCACCTCCACAGCGCGCGGAGCTACCCTCCGGCCCGCTATGGAGGGGGGGATAACTTGTACCCGGGGATCACCCTGTTCCGGACCATTTGAGAATTCACAAAGTACACAAGCAAACTTAGCTTTATTCAAAATATTTAACCGGAGGACATCTTCCCCCTCTGGTGGGCATCAGTACATTAAACACGGCACGACCCAGAGTGCGACCCGGAAGGCCCCTACACCTAATAATCCCGGAGGCCCTTTGACAGCTCCTGTGCCAGGTCTCGATACAAGCCTCGTATACGACGCTGGGCCTCCCAGAGCAAATCCTCGGGCCAATATTCATAGCCCGCCGGTGGAAGTATCCGAAGCGGGGGAACCCTCTGGGACTCTGGTCCCGGAGGGGATAATTCAGCGCGGTGGTTGTCAAAGTTGTCCAGGTGCCACTCCGGATGCCACCACAACCGGATTGGCTCCCGGGAAACACCCTTGACGTGTCCCCCGGAGAAGAGACTTAACAAGATGAAGGCTCCACCCGGGTCACACCCGCCGGAGCTCGGAGGCCCCACCTCTGGAGAGGCTCCCCGCAATGAAGGGACGCCCTTGAGGTTGCGCCCCAACCTTGGGGGCCTTTGCCCGGGAGTAACCTCCTGGGAGACCTGATAATTTTATTTGAAGACTTAGCAAAAAATTTCATTTCTATTGCATCAAAATATTTTTGTACAAGTGTCCGGGGCTTCTTCTAAGAAGATACTGGGAGCGAAAACCCTAAGACAAAAAAGAGGGGTCCTATCTAAAGGCCCGGGGGGCAGTCTCATACTTGTTCGTTGGTGTCCTCCCGCCGAGAGGCTCCTGCCGGAGCAGTAGCATCTGCCCCCAGAGGTGCCGGCGTCGGGAATCGCACCTGAACTATGCGATCGTAGAAGCCGCCGGCGAGCTGCTCCACTTCTCGTCGAGATGGCTTGAAGAACTCCGGAAAGCTCCGGGGGATCCGGCCCCCGATTGCCCAGGCACCAAACCCCCCGTGCTCCACGAGCCCGGCCCCATGCCCGGGCATCGGCGGCCTCCGGGATCACGAACAGCCTCCGTGAGTGTCGCCGGCGCCGCCTTGGAGCTGTCCCCTGGGCCAAGGCTCACCCCGAGCCCTTCAAGGGCCGAGCGGATGAAGCGACCCGCGTCCATCACCACCCGGACGCTGGAGCCCTCGAGCTCCCGGAGGGCATCCTCCTTGGCCTTCGCCTCCCTCCAAAGCCGGTCGTTCGCATTCTCGGAGGTGTGGAGCTGGGCCCGGACTCGGGCCAACTCCCGGAGTGCGCTGTCGCGCTCCTCCGAGTAGGCGGCGGCCTTCTCCTCCACCTCCTTCAGCTCTTTATCGAAGCACGCTTCAATGCCCCAGGCGATGGCTGCCCCTGCAAGTGCGAGAGTTAGTCAAAATTCGAGTTGGAATCTCGAAGAAAATAAGCTACCAGTTCGAGGACGAACCTGGATGTGGAGAGATTGAAGCTCCCCGCAGCGTTCGCGGAGCATCCCTAGTGAGACGTAGTCCTAAACCTTCTAAGTCTGGAGCCCCTCCGCTAACCGGAAGACCTCCCCCGCGGACAGTAGGGGGTCTCCCTCCCGACGACTCTAGACCCATCGGGATCGGCGGTGGGCCCCCTCATGAAGGTTGCAGGGGTGATGAGGACCGGAGTTGCGGTGGCTGGTGTCCTTGCCGCCGAAGAGGTGTTCGAGGAGGAGGCCGACGAGCTCTCCAAGGGGGTACCTCCCCGGGGGGGGATAAGGAGCCCTTTCCCCTTCCTGGGCCGCGGGGCCCCAGGGACCTCCGCTCGGGGGGACCTCGTAGACTAAGGGGCTCCCCCCTCGTCCACTGGACATTCGACGCGTGGAGGGGAAGCCTCAGCGAACTGAACCTCCGGCCTCTCCGGCTCCGGCGGCGCCGGGGCCGCTGGGAGAGCAATCACCGAAGGGGGCGAGGGGGCATAATCTGCCGAGTCAGATGCCCCCCAATCAGTGGCTGCCTCCTTTCCCCGAGCCTCTCCGGAGGCCTTGGGGAGGTGCGTGAGCTCCCGCGCCTCCATCCCCCCCCCCCCGGAGTTCTCCGGGAGAGGCGGCGTCACTTCGCACCGAGGAGGTGCCCGCGCGTGACCTGACTCGGGGGCTGCGTCCCGGGCCTTCACAGGCGTAGAACTCGGCTCGTTGCTGGACCGGGGCCCTTCTGAGCCTTGGCCCACTTTGGCTCAAAACCCCCGGCGACCAGCTTCCCCCTCTTGTGGGAACCGGGGGTGGGGAGGGGCGTCCTCACCGGTAGCCTCAGCCCGAAGGCCTCAACCACCAAGTTCTGGGGAGGACCCTCCCCGATGAAGCGCACGATCCGCTCGTGCTCGTCAGCGTAATACCTCCCAAGGAGGTTCTCCACCTTCTCCCGGGTGGCCGGATACGGCCGGACTGCAAGAACTAAGAGTTAGGGAAATTAACGAAGAAGTGAGCAAAGTAATCGGGAACTTATGTCGGGTCACTGGCTTTTGCGGGGGCCGCTGGGCCGGACACATCCCGACCCCCCTCCTCCCGTGCGAGAAGGGGGAGATCTTCAGCAGTGTCAGCTCCTCAGCGGTGTCCCTCATAGAACGGACGCCCCGGGAGCCCACCACTTTGCTGAGGAGCTTCAGCTCCTCCTCGGTCCACACCGGGGGCTTGGGGGCGGACGACCGGTTGTAGGAGGGGGGCTCCGGTGAGTACGTCACCTCGTCATCCCGGACCCGGAGGTAGAACCACCTCCGGACCTAGTCCCCCCAGTGGTCCCGGGAGGCTACCACCGGGTACTCCGCTACCCGGGAGGGCAGGAGCCGGATCATCACGGAGCCGAAAGGGGACTTCGGCCCTCCCTTCACCAGGTGGGAGCTCCTCGCCGTCGGCTCGTAGAAATACCAAAACAGCCGGAGCATCGGCTCCCGTCCGGTGGATGCCTCGAACATCCTAATGAAGATGCCCATCCGAACAAAGGCGTTCGGCGTCAGGTGGTTGATCGCCACCCTATACTCCCGGAGGAACTCCCGGAGCAATGGATGCACCGGGAGCCGAAGTCCGGCCCCGAGGAAAGCCTCGAAGACCACCACTTCCCCGGGACTAGGGAGGGGGGCACCATCCTTCTTGGAGGGGATCCGGACGTCCCCGCCCACAACCACCCCCCGATCCATGAGGGACTCCAAGTCCCCCGACGTGAACTCAGAGGCCCAGACACTACCACAGAAACAGACATCCAGGACGGCACATCACACACAGTTATGAACTTTTCAATGAAAAACCGTCTGCGAAGGCCTGTCGGGAGAATATGTTCAGTTATCACAGTCGGTTCTGATGTCAAAACCAACTGTGATAGTAAACCAGACGGTTCTGAACACAAAACCGTCTGTAATAGTCTACTTATCACAGACGGTTTTGACCTAAAACCCGACTGTGATAGATACAATCGGTTCTCAACTGAGAACCGTTTGTGATAACTAGAATATCACAGATGGTTCTGAACTCAGAACTGACTGTGATATATACAATCAGTTCTGAACTCAGAATCGACTGTGATAGTGTAGTATTAGAGACGGTTCTGAGGTCAGAACTGACTGAAAAAGTGAAATCTCAAACTTTGTGCACGGCTGGCGACGCTTCAAATTCTTTGTCAGAACCGACTGAAAAAGAACCGACTGTGACTGTGATATATACTTTCTATCTCCGATCTTTGTGCGCGGCGCCTTGGAGAACACGAACCGTCGCTTTGGAAGTTCTATAAATAACTTGACAGTGGAATAATTGTCATTTACTTTACAAGTTTTTATAATTCTCAAACTGTTTGACTCCTTAGCTTCTATATCCCAATGGCATCCTCGATGGCATCGTCAGCCTCGCCCTCCCCGGTAAGAACTTTCAATCTTTTGGACTTACCCCTGTATTGTTAATCCCTGTTCAGTACATTCTTGACCTGTTGATTTGGACAAGGAAGGGGAGCCGTGGAAGACTCGGGCAAGGTGAAAGCCAAGCTGAGGGCCCTCCAAGAGGAGCACAAGCTCTTTACGGACAAGCACACTCGGCTACGGCTTGACCTAGATGATCTCTTCCAGCGCATTCAGTGCATGAAGGCGGATGATGACAATGCTAGGGCGAGGACGGGGCGTCTTCACGAGGAGAAGAAAGCCGCGGATATGACCATCACTGGCTGCGGTTTGACGATGAAGGATACCATCGCGAAGCTGAGGGAGGTCGCAGGCCTTCTCGACGCGGTAGTAGTTAATCCTAAGAAGGACAACTTGTCGCTGGAGGAGTCCTGCGTCCTGGCTGCAAGTCAAACTGACTTTATTCTAGATGCAGCCAAGGCTAAGATCACTCCTTGACCTAGCATTCTGTATTTTTACTTTTTTTTGTAAGTGATGAAAAAAATTAATGAAAACTTTGTTCTTATGTCAACTTTCCAATTTTCCAGCACGTTCTTGGATTGCATGCTATCTTCCCACTTTCTTTATACTTTGTTCTTATGTCAACTTTCTCAATGTGCTTTGAATATCACAGACAGTTCTGAGGTAAAAAAACGTCTGTGATAGTCACATTATAGACGTTTTTTATATAAGGACCGACTGTGATAGCCCCAACAGTGACCGACGCTTCGAATTCTCAACTTCTTTCAATATCACAGACGGTTTCTAACTCAAAACCGTCTGTGATAGTAACATTATAGATGGTTTTTATGTAAGAACCGACTGTGATAGTCCCAACAGTGATCGACGCTCCAAATTCTCAACGGTGTGTTGTGTCATTTTGGGTTCTGATGTTTGCGCGGCGCACTACCTGGGAACATGAAGCGTCGCCTTGGAAATTATATAAATAGCTTGTTTTTCATTAATGATGAAAAAATTAATTAAAAATTTGTTCTTATGTCAATTTTCCAATTTTCTCGCACGTTCTTGGAGAAAAAGAAGTGGAACGGTTCGACCTCGAGGGAGGAAACAGGTATTTGTAGAAGTCGAATGGTTCAAAATTTCAGGCATATTACAGACAGTTCGGACATCAGAACCATCTGTAATAGTAAAGCAGACGATTTTGATCTCCCAACCGTCAGTGATAGTCATAATACAGACGGTTTGGACATCAGAACCGTCTGTAATAGTAAAGCAGACGATTTTGATCTCCCAACTGTCTGTGATAGTGCCAACAGTGTCCGACGCTTCGAGTTCTCAACATGCAATCGTGGATAACCGCACCTAATAACTGCGCAGATGAAGAGACTTAATTATTTACTTCAAATTTAATTTGCATCGAATTATGTAATCTGACGCTTCAACTTCTTAAGTGGGCACTGTTCCGCCGTGTTGCAGTTTATCTCCCAAGAAATTATCATGAATTTATTGACCTTGAAAACCAGTAGTGCGCTTTTTAAAACTCGAGGCACCCGCACATATGAACCGTCACCTTCTGGTTCTATAAATAGCGAGGCTCTTCAATCCTTAAGACTTACAAATTCTTGGCTAAGTCTTTTAGGAATTCTGCTCGTAAATCCCTGTCTTTATTCCCTCCTCAACTCCGACCTTGATGGCGAGCCGAGATTCCAATGAGATTATTGAAATTGAGAGTGATGAGGAAGAGATAAGGAATGAACTCGATCAGGATCTTCAGAAAGTAAGTCCTCTCTGAAACTCTAATGCAGATCTTTCTTTTATGACTTGATTACCTCGAAACAAATGCATTTCAAAATCCACAGGTGCCTGAGGAAATGCTACCTCCAAAGAAGAGACTCATAAATGATGAAAGATCCTCCAGTGCAGCTACAGCGAAGACTCTAGAGGGTGCTGAGGCCTGTGTTGCCACATTGCCCCTTGCAACTCCTCCAGTTGCATCGACTCCACCTTGGGAGATCCACAACAATCCTTTCAATATCCCCTCTTCAACACCTTTTATCATCAGCTTTTCTTGGATGATCAACTTTCTGGGGTAAGGCGCACACTTCCACGTCCAAATCCACTCCGAAGCTTGGAAATCATCTTCACCCTCTCTTGTTGGTCATTATGTATTTCAAAACTAACCCATGCATGTGCAGGAGGAGAAAGCTGCCTTGTGCAGAACTCTCCAAAAAGAATAGAGGCGCTGGAGAAGCTTTCTGAGGGGATGTCTTCTGCCATTCTACACTTGGCAGAGTGCTATGAGGGTTCTCGCGAAGAAGCATGCAGGTTCCGGTCGGAGAGAGATTACGCTCGGCAGCAACGAGAACTCTCTGATACAATAAGGAACAACTGCACTCCTTTGCTGAGAGATGATGTAGATAGGCTTAGAGCCATTGCTAGTTCTCTTGGGGTGGCCAGTGTAGATCCTACTGATGCCAATACGTCCCTAGGAGAACTTTGTAAATTACTTTCGGATCAGGTCGACGCTTTGGTCGTTTGTATCCCTTATGTATGCAAAGATTATAAGAAATAAGAAATTTCTTCCATATATATCTGACTTTTCGATTGATTATGTAACTGATAATAACCAAATGATGTTCTGTGTAAAAATGTTAACAAGAAAATACTACTGCAATCAAGACGTTTTCTAACTCAAAACCGTCTCTGATAGTAACATTACAGACGGTTTTAATTTCAGGACCGACTATAATACTCTCAACATTCTTTGAACATCCACAGGTCGACATATATATACAACAAATATGAAAAACAAGATAAAACAAAATAGTCTCAACGTTGATTTTTTTAAATACTAACATTGAAAATAAGATAGAACCAAATATGAAAAAAAGTGGAACAATTCAACTAGTCGAACGTTTCGACTGCAAGCAATCCAGGATATTATAGACCGTTCGGACCTCATCACCGTCTGTGATAGTAGAGCAGAGAGTTGATTTTATAATTATCACAGACGGTTCTGAAGTAAAAACCGACTGTGATAATCACAGACGGTTCTGAAGTAAAAACCGACTATAATAATCACAGACGGTTCTGAAGTAAAAACCGACTGTGATAGTAAAGCGGACGGTTTTAATCTCGGAACCGTCTGTGATATTCTCATTATCACCGACGGTTTAGATGTCAAAACCGTCTGTGATATTTCTGTCATAGTTCTACACAAACGCACCGATATTATGGACGGTTTAGTAGAGTGAAACCCGTCAATGATATTCTGTTCTTAAAAAATGCACCGATATTACCGACGGTATTATGTAGAACCGTTTGTATTGAACCTGGTATGGTATAAAAGGTCTTTTAGCAGATGTTTTGAGCTACTTCCACAATCTTGCTCGACATACTGTCCAGTTGGAAGAGATTTGGGGCAAGGAAGAGCAATATCTTGAAAGGGGAGCATTTGGGGGCAACAAATTTGAAGATCCAAGGTTGGTACTTCGTCCTAAGGCATACACATTACTTCATTCGATCTCCATTGATTGACCAAATTAGAGCGAGAGGGTGGGGAAGCTACAGTAGAAAACCCTGTTTGTAACTCATTTTCGACCTGTAGCTATTTAATTGCTCTATGATATGTGTTATCCACGCCCCCAACTAATTGCTTGCAGTTCAAGAGTAGTTAACTAGTTATACCGCAAACTCCACATCAAACACTAGCTAGCTAGATTTATAATTTATTGCATGTCGAACGTACATAGAGTATTACTAATTAGCATGTGTATGAATTTAATTAATTGCAGATGGTCCATCGAGACTGGATGTATAATGACAACCGAGTGAGTGAGGAATACATGAAAGGTGTTTTATATTTCCAAAAGGTTGCTAAGCAAGACATAGCGAAGAAGGATTTACCATATATGTACTGTCCTTGCGTAGCCTACCAGAATCTTAAGATGTTCACCAACTCATCTCAAATTGTCGCCCACTTGATCCGACGTGGTTTCAAAAAGGGGTACACGTATTGGGTCCACCATGGAAAAGAGCCAACTGCAGAAACAAGTGCCACTCAGGTTGACGAATAGGACATGTCGGATCCCAACAACGACTTCGATGGGGATATGCCAGAGGATGATAATTTAGATGACATGTTGCGTGATGTGGAAGGAAATTACAGTGAAAGGGAGTTTGGCAAATTCAAGCGCTTGATTGAGGACTCAGAAAGCCGTTGTTCCCTGGTTGCAAGTGGAAGTACACAAAATTGGCCTATGTGCTTGAACTGTTAAAATTGAAGGCAAGCAACAGCTGGACCGACAAGAGTTTGACGGCACTGTTAGATCTTTTGGCGGACATGCTCCCGGAAGGAAACGAGTTGCCAAAAAATACCTACCAAGCGAAAAAGCTGTTGCGTCCTTTGGGAATGGAAGTAGAAAGGATACACGCATGCCCTAATGATTGCATCCTTTACCGTAACGACTACAAGGATATGCATGTTTGTCCGGTGTGCGGCGCATCCCACTATAAGCGTAAGGACCGAACCGACGACGGCAACTGCGCTGAGATAAAGCAAGGACCTCCTGCTAAGGTGTTGTGGTATTTTCCCGTCATTCCCCGCTTGCAGCGTTTGTTTGCAAACTGTAAAGAGGCAGAATTATTGCGTTGGCACTCGGAAGACCGGAAGAAGGATGGAAAGCTAAGACACCCAGCTGATTCTTCGCAATGGAGAAACATCGATAGGGAATTTGTTAACTTCGGAGCAGAAATGAGGAATATAAGGTTCGAGTTGAGTACCAATGGAATTAATCCTTTTAGTAACATGAGCAGTCGGCATACCACTTGGCCGGTTCTTTTGTGTATCTACAACCTTCCTCCTTTGTTGTGTATGAAGCGCAAGTACATCATGATGTCTCTACTTATCTCAGGACCAAAACAACCTGGAAACGATATTGATGTGTACCTAGCACCATTGATAGAGGATCTCCTAACAATGTGGAACCGAGGGGTGCAGGTATGGGACGCAGACAAACGAGAGACCTTCATCCTATGTGCTATGATATTCTGCACCATCAACGATTTCCCTACCCTTGGAAATTTGTCGGGCCATACTACGAAAGGAGCCAAAGCCTGTCCCCACTGCGAAGATGAGACTGAGAGCGTGTGACTGAAGAATTGCAGGAAAACAGTGTACATGCGTCACCGTAGGTTTCTTCCGAAGAATGACGCGTATCGTAAGAGGAAGAGGGAATTTGACGGCCACAAGGAAGATGGTTCAGCCCTGAAGCCTACGTGTGGGAGAGAAGTTTACTCACGGGTGAAGGACATAGACGTTGTGTTTGGAAAGGGTCGTAAATTGAAACCCCGCACGAAGAACACTTGGAAGAAGAGATCGATATTTTGGGAATTACCGTATTGGGAGCATTTAGAGGTTCGTCATTGCATTGATGTCATGCATGTGGAGAAGAATGTTTGTGACAGTGTAATCAGCCTATTGCTGGACATTCCGGGGAAGACAAAGGATGGCGTCAATGTGCGGCGTGACATGATCGAAATGAAAATCAGGCCCGAGCTAGCACCGAGATAGGATGATAAAGGCCGTATATACCTCCCCCCTGCATGCTACACTTTGTGCAAGGCTGAGAGGACAGAACTCTGTAAGTGTCTCTATGGTGTAAAAGTTCCATCGGGTTACTCCGCAAATATGAAAAAGTTTGTGTCCATGGGCGATTTGAAATTGCTGGGTATGAAGTCTCATGATTGTCACGTGTTGATGACACAAATGCTTCTTGTTGCCATCCGGAGTATTCTGCCGCATAAGGTGTCGCGCCCCAAACAGGGTACCACGACTACTCCCGTGGAGACCTAGCTCGCTACAGCTGGCCTCATACATACATACCACTGACTTCCCAGGATATGTCAAGCACAGGAGTTCATGGCTGTAACATCCCAAATTTTGTCATCTCTTTAGCTTGCCAGTCAGCGTATCTTCATTGGATTCTCGGATGTCTCAACCCCATTTTTGATCTTTATCCCAGAATTATGATCTTAGGTATGCCACTACCTTAATTTAAAAAGTTGGCCGATAAACTCCGCCTTTCGGACCATTTTCGCTTTTTAGTCCAAAAGTATCGCAAATCAGTTCTTTTCAGATTTGTCAGAAGCCCAAAAAAACCAAAAATCTCAGACCATCTCCAAACTTTGATTTGATTCAGTGAACATCTCCCATTCAGTATTCTAGACATTTTTCTCTTCAGGAAGAATTTCAAAAACTGAACCGAAACCCTAGTTTCAGCCTCGCCAAAGTTTCAAACCCTAATTACCCTGTTTACCCTAATTACCCTGTTTTCGATTTTTGTCAAAACCATCAGATCTTGTTGGATTTTACCGTTTTTCCTACTGGATGAGTCTAAGACATTTAGTAATACTCATCTGTAGGATCAGATCTCAGATCAGCCCTTTAGATCTCCATATTTGCAAATAGGCCCAAGATCCCGAAAGAAAACCTTGCAAATTAGTCCAAGTTCTTTGCAGAACAGTCCCTGGTGCAAATTTTGGAAATTGCAGATCAGCCCTAGCCTTCTTGTTCTGCCATTTTCGACCAAGCCCCTAGTCGTTGCTCTCGACCAGAGCTCCAGCACCGTTGCGACCAGAGCCTGGCCACCTCGCCTCGCCGCAGGAACTCGCCGCCGACGAAGTCTCCAGCGCAGCCACCACCGCAGCCACGTAGCACCACCTGTGCGCAACCGTGTCGCCACCGTGGAGCCACCGTAGCCGCGCCTGTGCCGTGCTTTCCTCGCGCGCGCTCATGCTCCAGCAGCAGGAAAGCAACGCCACGTTGCAGCCATGCCGAAGCCGGTGATCTCGTCGCCCTGCTCCAGCCGGATTTGGCGTGTTTCGCCTCGCTTGGCTCAATTTTTGCCGCGTCCCGACGCTGTCTCGAACCCGCCTCCGGTGTCAGCCGCGAATCCCGTGTGATAAACTTCAACTCCCGAGAGCTCAGCGCATCGCCTATATAAGCACCCCCCCTTGCCCAGCATTACTTCGCACCACCCCGCAGCTGCATTGCTTCAGCCCTAGCACCAGAGAGCAGCAACTTCCCCAATGCCGCCGTGAACAGCTTCTTCCCCGGCGAGCCACCTCAGGAGCTCACGATGCCAGCCTCAACCGCAGCTCCCTTCTTCAATCCAAGACCACCAGTAAGCTTCTCCCATCCCCCTCTCCGTTTCATAGCATCCAATTGGCCCCCGGCGAACCCTAACGCCGGCGATCGTCGGAAAAGCTCAAATGCCCTGTTTCCTCAATGTTGCCCGATTCGATCCAAATCAACCCTCGTGCCAGTGGTAAAAGTTGTTCAGTAGACGTAATTGAGCAAGCCTACGAGTTTGGAATTCGAAATTAAGCTAAGATTGTAGCCTCTCGTAGTTTGCGCGCCACCAGTGAACTGGTCCTCGTCGCCAAGCCACTCCGGCCATCCCCCGGCCGAATTGACCCCACCAGTAGTCTTCAAACCTCACCCTCTCACTCCCTGAGCAAAGAATTGAGCTCAAAGTCTCTGAATTGAAAACCCCCAATCTCCAGTGTCGTCTTCTCCAGCGCCGGTCGCCGGAATTTCTCTCCGGCCGATCTAGCCCCGTAAACTTTGTCTCTTAGATAGATCTCAGTACTCTGAGTAACATTGTCTACTAGCTCGACTTCTGAATCAACCTGAATCAAAAGATATTCCAATGCCAAGATTACTGTCCAGTAGTTCAGGCCACCATGTTTACTCGCCTGATTTGGCCACCCTCCGGCCACTTTCTGCCCTTAAGCCTATTGAGTGTTTTGTTCCTGTTGTCAAGGCCTAACCCCCGGACAAAGTTGTGCATCAATTGGAGCCCTGAGTCAAAAGATATGCCATGCCCTAGTTCCTAGCCATGTCCAGCACTATGTCAGTGCATGTCCACCAGTGGCATTGAGTGATTTATACCTGTTACACTTGATCAATTGAAATGCGACCTTGTCCATTAGATTCATGGAGTTGTTCTCTACAACTTTCCCTACTGTCACTTCCCCGGAAAACCTACCTAAGACCAATTTAGGGCTATGTCAAGCCATGAGCCGAATGTCAGCCCTTCGACATTCAAGTCCTTTTGAGCCCATCCCTTCGATCAATATCAAGTGACTTTGTCCAAATCTCTCCCCTGCATGCATGATATATTTTACGTATCATTTCCCATGAAGACTATCTTTTGTATGCTTATGTAGTGTATGTGTGTATTACTTGTATCCGCCGTGGAACCAGAGATTGAAGGAGCGGAAGAAATCTTCGAAGAATCGTCCAAGTAACTAGACCCAACATTGCAAGGCAAGTCTCAAACCCTTGATCATGTCTAGCCTACTATTTTGAAATGAAGTATGTTAACTGTTTTCAAGTATATGCATGCCTTAAATTCAAATAAGAACTATGTTTCAATAAAGTGATTAGATATGACCTAAATGATTGTAAAGCCCCTTTTGACATTGAATATCCCTGCACCCTTGTCACCCTAGAATATCATGCTTAGGCTATACTATGCTCAAGATTATATGTTAAATGTTGAATGGTCACATGTGAGAAAAGTATATTCAAAACCCCTTTTGTGAAAGAAAATGTGATTGGAATCGATAGTGAGGATGGTTTGAGTGGATGGTGCTGTGTGCGCACTGGGAATGTGAAAGACTCCTCACTAGAGATTCATAAGGACTAGAACCTTGTGTTGTGCTTCTATGCGGCATGAAAAACGTACCAACCACTTGCCTGTTTATGGGACGGGCGCAACTTAGTAGCTTTCTTTAGTATTAGCTTTTCCCTGGAATGGTTATCGATCCAGTGTCTTGCGAGAACTGGTGGGCCGCAGAAGGCCATGAGTGATGTGAGTTCAGAAAAATCATGAGAGGAAAAGGTGGAAAGAAGGAAGACGCCCTATGCCAGATTAAGTCGTGCGCGACTGTAATCAAGAGAGGCTATGTGTCTTGCGAGAACATAGACCCAGGCTAGGAAGTAAGGCAGTGGGGAGGACCCACAACGGTACTTGAGACTTGACTGTCTATTTACCGGGCAGGGAATAGTTAATGCTAGGACTGTAAACTGTTGTGTCACTTCGGCCTTGTCACATGCGTAAAAGTCGCGTGGAGTTGGCCTGACTTGAAAGCTGAGTGATCGGTGGATTAAGGTGGTACACCTTTGCAAAGTTTAAAAAGTATCGGATACTCTGAGCTCCCAGGTTATGGAGTCTGCGCGCTGTGGATTCTATTCACGTCGATGCAGCACAAGTAGCTTTTGGAAAGTTTTTCACAAAATCTGAGTAAAGTGGTGACTCATGAAAGACCGCCATACATAACATTTCTGAAAACCTAGCTTAGGACTTTAAAAGCCTCGCTTTTGAAAATAAAGATCTTTTCTTCAAAACCAAGTGCGAAAATCTATTCTACTCCTATATATATATATATATAAAACCAAGAACCCTTTTCTTGAAAACCCCTCATCTATATATCTGTATTCTCATAACGGGACTTGCTGAGCATCGTGGAAAAATATGCTCACCCTTGCCTTTACAAACAAATTCAGAAGAAAAGATTCAAGGATCCCGATCCCTTTAGCCTTGAGCACCGAGAAGAGGAAGGAACCTATCCAGACGATTTGAGCTTCTAGGAGGGTCATGCGCCAAGTTGAGTTCAATGTGGTAAAGGCCCGAGCCGAACCGCTGCAGAAGGAAATGAAGACCTTTGTTATTGCTTTCGTGTTATTGTTTTTTATGAAAACTCTCTACTTTGTATCAACTTTAATTAATGCCATTCTTGGCTTTATGGTAATGTAATAGTGGTCCTCATGACCTTGTACTTGTTTTTATCTATTTCCTTATTGCTTAAAGTAAATCCTGTTGTTGTGAGCTTGTGATGTACCTTTCTGTGTGCAATCCACCAGGGCGATTGCCATCGGAATCCTCAAATAAGGGTCCCACAATTGCAGCAGAGTAACTTACAAAATATCATTCATAAACAGTATGGCCTGCTGGCCTGGTACAACAAAAGAGCAATACAATGCCTTCACGACACAAATGGTCTAAATAAAACAAAACGACAACTACTCGGCAGAAGCTAGGCGAAACCCCCACAGTCATAAGAAGTTGACAGCAGAACAACACACATCAAGGCTCTGGCAGAATTGGCTCTCCTCCTTCTAGATCCACGAAATCTTCCAAGCCTTCGTCTTGGTCATGAAGCATTCCATCTATTGTTGATAAGTTGCAAGGGTGAGCACTTACGTACTCAGCAAGTCATAGGTAAGAGTAGTGATACGTATAGTAGAGATGACATGATCCTATGCTATTGCGGGAAAAGAGGTGAGAGGGTTTTTCCAAAAATACTTTTCTTCCAAGCTTTTCAAATCTCATGCTCATGACAGCATTTCATGTACTTAGGGCACAATCCACGTGCCTCTTAGCTATTATATGACCACTAAATTATGGTACTACCGCGACACGTCAACACATGATAGCCCACGGCAGCACCCCTTATCATGACAACACATGTCATTTGGGTAATCTTGACTTTACAAATTTTAATTTATAAAACAATACTTGTGTCACACCCCGTGGATTTAATCCACAGTGGTATACTCCTAAAACTCGGGAGCACGAAGTATTCGAATACATTTTAACTCTGCAAAGGGGTACCAATTTACCCGCAAGATATATCCACTTTCATGCCCTTCCTATCACAAGGATTGGACCCCTGACTCACTTCATACTGTGAGTGGCAAGGTGGAGATAACAAGAACTTTTGCCATGTTTCACACACAGTTCACCCCAGACCTTGTGGTTTTCTTCACGCAAACCACAGTTGTGGCAGGGTTACACAACCCCCACTAAATTGGCATCTTCCCCTCAGGGTCAGCGTGCATTATCACATCCTGTGAGATGTGTTGGAGCGCACCCCGTGTAAATCGTGAGTTTGTCATATAGGGGTTCCATGTGTGATCCACATACTACTTGTTTAGGCCTGTCCCATACCAGGCTTGCGGTCGGCAGGTTAATCATGCCACTAGACGCACAACACAAGGTTCTATGTCCTTATATGCCAGTGACCAGATCATACCACAATCCATGCACCTTCAGTG
Organism: Pharus latifolius; assembly: GCA_019359835.1. Taxonomy (NCBI): domain Eukaryota; kingdom Viridiplantae; phylum Streptophyta; class Magnoliopsida; order Poales; family Poaceae; genus Pharus; species Pharus latifolius. The sequence goes on along the minus strand of CM033321.1, from coordinate 68,056,635 downwards.
CCTGCACATCCTTTGCAGTTAAGCACCTCCAGTGCTACCGCCATCCCATACCAAAATTCTGGTCATGGCTAAGGGTTTTATTTAATGAATATAAATTTATATACATATATTTATCAATTCATGGCTCACTACTAATCAATTCATTTTTCCACAGGCAATCAGCCTGATGCTGCCATTTCATCTCTTTTCTCAACACACGCAATACTATTTTATAATCAAGGTATATTCTAGCAATTCATAAAATATAGGTTCAAGATGTTCAAGAATATGACTTGCCTTCCGCGTCGTAAGAAACAGCAGTTGATGTCGGGTTTGCGACGAAGTCTTCGAACTCGGACTCTTGCTCTGAACAAGGATCAAACAAGCAAACAGGCATTACAATCAATCCTACTCTTCCTAATCCACTATATGCGATAATGCAAGGTAAAAGCGTCTCAGCGATACAAGATTTGGGGTTCTGGGAAGCGATTAGGGTTAAACTATGGAAACCAGTGTTAAGATTAGTTGTCAAAGGTTTACAAGGTTCCAAATGTCTCAAAATATCAGAATAATATCAAGGTTGTGACTGGTTCGCTCAAAAACAGAGAACGTCTTTAGGTCGACATTCGGTTCAAGGCATCGACATAGGGTCGATGGATGATAGAGGGCTCAACTCAAGTTGTGACAGTAGAATAAAATGTAGATCACAACATCAGGAGTCTAAGGGACAAAGTTATGTTCAGAATTCATGGCTGGAAGTAGGTGAAAAGGCTCAATGCCACTGGCTAACATAGGCTGACAAGGGCTGACAATGCGCAATAATGGCATTGACATGGTTTGAATAGTTCCCAGTGGCCAAAATGGGTTTTGATTCAAGCATATGGTGCAAAAAGTAGTGAGGCAACTATTTGACAAAGTAGTTTTTGTTTTGCATGACCAGAGGTGGGTGAACAGGGCTAATGGCACTAGCTGGCATAGTTTGGCATAGAGTTGACATGGCCAGAAACTAGGGTTTGCCATAACTTTTGATCTAGGGCTCCAAATGATGCACCACTTTGTCTGATAAGTAGGCCTTGCTAACAGAAACAAATGTCTCAACAGGATCTAGGGCAGGAGATGGCCAGAAAGGGATGAAAACCGGCGATTAAATTGACTGGCCTGGAGCACCTACAATATGAACAGTACAGCAACTAGGGCATAGCTATAACTTCTGTTCTAGGCTGAATTAGATGTCGTGATAGTAGACAAAAATATTCAGGAGGGTGAAAAACATCTAGATGGCAAAGTTTCTGGAGCTGGATCGGCTGGATTTGGAAGATACTGGCTGGAGAAAAGATGATCTCAAATCGGATTTGGGCATTTCTGATTTAAAGTGATTGAGCTTAATTCCTTGCTTGCATATGGTCCTCAGGTAACTAGAAATGCACTGGTGAAGTTGGATTAACAGATTACCCAACAGAGAAGCTTAATCAGCAAGCACAGTGATCATGCAAAGATGCAAATTGGGGTTTTTCATATTTCAGCAAATCTGTCGATTTTGGTTGCTTAGGGATGTTAAGCAAGGTCTAGTGAGAATATTTGATTACTATCTCGAAGGTTGAATCGATCTGGTTGAGGATTAATTGCTCGCCAGAGCTACTGGAGTAAAACTGAAATCGCTGGCGACTGAAGACATTTAAACTAAATTCCAAGCTTGAGAAGTATGGGGGAGATGAGAGAAGCTCACTGGGGGTGTTGGATTGAAGAACGAGGCAGTGGAGAAGCTTGGCACCGTACTCCCTCTTTGCTGCTCACCGGAGAAGAAGAAGGCACAGTGATCTTGCTGGTTTTCTGGTGTTTTTGCTGTGTGGTGAAGTTGGCTAAGTCCCAAGGGGTATAAATAGGCAAAGCTGGAGGTTCTTCAACGGCTAGATGTGCACGGGAGTTGAAGCCGGCAAGGCAGTGACTGGATTGCGACTTCACGGCGTGTCGGTGGTGATGGAATGACAGAATGCCAGCCGCCGTGAGGGCTTTTGCAGCTGGAGTTGCAGCGAACTGATGGCGAACTGATGGCTGGGCACGGCGAGGTCTCCACGTGGCACAAAGTTCCTGCGTCGACCGTTGCTGGTGGCGTGCAACGGGTAGAAATCAACTGGCCGTGATTCATGACGGAGAAGATCCACAGTGGCCAACAGTACACACACACATGGCACTGTTCGGCAGGTGGTCGAAGCTTGAAGTAGCAACAGCGCGTGCTCGAGGTCGAAGCTCCCGTGCTCGTGGTCGCGTGAGAAGGGAGTTGAGAGCTGTGGTAGAGGTCGATGGCACAAGCTTTGGTCAAAATTTGTTGCTACGGTCGAAGGCTGAAGATGTGGTCGATTGAACAGGCCTGGTTGAAGTCGAAATAGCCAATCTGGTCGGTTTGAATAGCACTGGTAGTGAACAGCAGCCCATGGTCGAACCAAGGACTGAATTGTGAGAGTTTTGATTTGGCTTTGGACTGAATTGCAAATCTGGGTTTAGAGACGTTTAATTTGGGATTTGATTTCATGGCTAAGTATAATATTTCTATTAATACTCATTTAGCTCAAATTTCGAGAAAGTTTGATAAGATTTGAGGGATTTCACCTATTTTTGAAAATAGGGTAGAATTAGGTAAAAATAGATCTGGATTTTGTTGATCTCGGATTCTGGTAATTGGAGTGAGATTTTGAAGTCTAGTCAGAAGGGAAATCTGTATCAAATAGCATTTGGGAGGTGTTCCCAGAAGAAATTCTGGAGTTGGAGTTGATTTGTGGATTTTAGCCTTTTCAGGCTTCTAGGTAAACAGAAAAGGACTTATTCGCAATAAAATTTGGACTAATCTGCGAAAAGTGCTTAGATGAAACAATCTGGTTCCCAACTTTTTGGAGTAAGTTGAGGATATATCTAGGAACATATTCCAAAAGACACTTGAGTCTGGATAGGGTTAAATCATGATAACTCAGTTATCTGGAAACTGCGGTACTTAGGGTAAATCTGAATTTCCTGTTTTCAAAAATAAAAAGAGACTTAGATACTGGGAGTTAGGGTCAGAATTCGATCTGGCTCCTGAAGACTTTTATCTTCAGGGTAACTGGTAGGTCAAATCTGGATGGGAAGATCTTAATCTGGATCTAGAGAATAGATTTTGAGATTTTTAGGGTTTGAGAGAGATTAGGGTTCAGCTGATCTGGCTACATCTACAGAGATACATGCATGTAGGATTTTTATGCAAAAACTTTTCACCCCCAAAACCAGGGTGTTACATAAGGTCAGAGAGACGATCACGAGGCTGTGTTATTTCTTCAATGCAATTTCTTGCAAGGTCATTGATCCCGATGGACTAGATTCTCTGCAGAGGGAGGTGGTTCGAACTCTCTGTCAGCTTGAGATGTATTTTCCTCTGTCGTTTTTTGATATCATGATCCATCTCACCGTCCACCTTGTCAGAGAAATCAAGATATGTGGACCCGTGTTCCTACGTTATATGTATCCATTCGAGAGGTAGATGGGTGTACTTAAGGCCTATGTGAGGAATCGGTCTCGGCCCGAGGGTAGCATTGTCGAAGGTTATGCAGCGGAAGAGGTTGTTGAGTTATGCATCGATTACATGGCCGAGGTAGAAGCAATAGGAGTTCCTGTGTCTCGTCACGAGGGGAGGCTTGATGGTGTTGGCACTATTGGACGGAGAGCCATTAGTCCTGATTTCGATATGTACTCAAAAGCTTATTTTTGGGTCTTGCAACACATGACGGAGGTGTCTCCGTATATCGATGAGCACAAGGAGATGCTACAACAAGACAATCCTTGCTAATCCGAGGTTTGGATCACGGGACAACATAACAGTCAATTCAATGCGTGGATGAAAGTGCGAATCACCGGAGAGTCCGCAAGTGAGAACCTTAAATGGTTGGCAAAAGAGCCCACATTTACTGTACAGACATGGCAGAGATACGACATCAATGGGTACACATTTTACACGAAAGCTCAAGATCAAAAGAGCACTATGCAAAATAGTGGAGTGAGTGTAGAAGCTTTCCATGAGGAGTTCACCGAGACAGGCCCAACAAGGGTATTACGTGGATTGAACTCGTACTACGGGTTCATTGAAGAAATTTGGGAGCTCGATTACATACTGTTCAAGATTCCCCTGTTTCGATGCCGATGGGTCCAAATCCCACAGGGTGTCAAGGTTGACAGTTACAGTTTCACTTCTGTGGATCTCGATCGAGTTGCTTATAAAGATGAGCCATTCATACTTGCGAAGCAAGCCATTCAGGTCATTTATGTCACTGACCCAGCCAATAAGAAGTGGCACGTCGTCCTTCATGGCAAGAGAAGGATTGTTGGAGTTGAAAATGTCGTAGACGAGGAGGAATACAATCAATTTGATGAGATGCCTCCATTTGGAGATGGCGTACAGATTGATATTGAAGACACCGACGAAACCAGTTATGTGCATATGGATCACCAGGAAGGGTTATACTTTAAAGGTAATCAACCGTACATCCTTATCTCTCTGTTTCCATCGGTATAGCTTATATATCTCCTCTAATTCTCGTCTTTGCAAGGCCGCGGCAAGTGGAAAGTTGAGGATAATATGGCTGTGTATGTGGAAATTGTCGGTCAAAGTCCCCATTTGTATGTAACACTTATTTGAGCATGCTCCACATTGTATGTTAAATTTATTTGAGCATGCTCCACATTGTAACCAATTTTCGGATCTACATTATAACCAATTTACGGAGAATTTGGATTCCATTTGAAATATCTGAGTGTTCATTTAAAACAAGTATTCGACCATTAAGAGTTGCAGGGCTACAGAGTTACTGGAGAGATTATCACGGACGGTTATGAATTATCACAAACGGGTATGAACCTAGAACCGACTGTGATATTCCCAACAGTGTTCGACTCTTCGAGTTCTTAATGTGCATTCGTGCAATCACAGTCGGTTCTCAAGTCAAAACCATCTGTGATAAATGAGTATCACAGACGGTTCTAAACTCAAAACAGTCTGTGATAACCTCACTAGAGATTGTCACTATGGAGATTATCACAGACGATTTTGAGTTGAGAACCGAATGTGATAATAGTATCACAGACGGTTGTGAATGTAGGACCGACTGTGATATTCCCAACAGTGTCTGACGCTTCGAGTTCTTAACGTGTATTCGCGCAGTCACAGTCGGTTCTCAAGTCAAAACCGTCTGTGATAAATGAGTATCACAGACGGTTTGAAACTCAAAACCGTCTATGATAACCTCTCTAGAGATTATCACTATGGAGATTATCACAGACGGTTTTGAGTTGAGAATCGTCTGTGATAATTTTATCACGGACGGTTGTGAATATAGGACCGACCGTGATAATATTAGCACAGACGGTTGTGAATATAGGACCGACTGTGATAATCTCTACTCAGTACATAGTTCAAGGCGGGCTTTGTCCTGCTCATTCCCAGCCACTGTTTGCCCTAGCTCTCTCCGCCCTCGCACCGTCCGTCGCGATCACCTCCATCGCTTCCCCACAGTCCAGTGCGATCACCTCCATCTTCTCCCCACCGTCTGTCGCGATCACCTCCGTCACCTTTCCACCGTCAAGCGCAATCACCTCCATCACCCTCCCACCTTCCGACACGATCACCTCCGTCGCCTCCCCACTGTTTCTGTCATTCTTGGTTAATTATAAGTATATGGGTTTTGTTATAGAATTATTAATTTCAAATTTACTTAAATTGTTCTCTCTTTCACTTATGTTAGGAACTGATATGTCTGGTGACGAAATGCACCACTCAAGGAGTCAGAGTGACCTAGCTGGCGATGAGACGCCTGGGTCGGAGGTCACCACGTCCAACGTGACCCAGTAGCAGAAGAGAAAGGGGCGAGGCCGGACGACATGCGCACGTCTCGACAAGCGGGAAAAGCAGCACGTACAGTTCGACGACAATGGAGTGCCGGAAGCTCCGGACAAATTTGTCGGTCAGTACAGCTCACTATACGGCAAAGTGGCAAGGGAGTGGGTGCCCATCACCACCTCCGACTGGGGTCAAGTGCCCCCAGAGTGCAAGGATGCGCTGTGGGAAGAAGTGCAGGCGGCGTTTCACATTCCTGAGGATCGCCAGTTCACCGTCCGCCAGAGGACACTTATGTCAATAAACAAGGCGTGGAGGAACTTCAAGAGCGAACTTATCAGGCACTATGTGAAGGAGTCGAAGACCCCCTTCAATGACTACTCTTTCGTGACTCCCGAGGCATGGCAGCAGTTCGTGGAGATGAAGGGCAAGCCTGAGTTCCAGGAGCTTAGTGCGAAGGGCCAGGCTAACCAAGCCAAGAATACCTACCCACACAGACTAGGCACCGGTGGATATGTGGGGAAGAAGGCGTTGTGGAGGAAGCAGGACGAGGAGGCTTCGCAGGCTTCGGCCGACAGTCCTTATGCAAGCATAACGGACGTGTGTGCCCGCAATTGATGCCGAGCAAGATGGACGATGACCTCCTCCGGAAGCGTCTCTGTGAACAACCCTGCGAATAGGGAAGTGATCGACTGGCTGGTAAGATTGTACGATCACTTACTATCCTCGTAACACGCATGCAATTGGTTGTATTGCTAAGTTCTCCTCTTGCAGGTGACGCTGAGTGCCCAGGCGGCATCCAGAGAGTTCAACCCGAGGAGGGACAGGGATATCCTCACAGTGGCGCTCAGAAACAAGGAGCATCCAGGCCGTGTGCGCGGCCTCGGTGCCACTGTGCCTTGGAGGGATGGTTTCCCTGATGATGAGGTGGCGGCTAAGAGGAGAAAGAGATCCCACAAAGCCCGCGATGAACATCTCAAGGAGGAGATTCGATCGGAGTTCGCTGCTCGGGACAAAGCACTCCTGTAGCAGTTGGCGGAGATGCGATCCATGTATGACGAGCTAAGAAAGGCAACCCAGGGCACCTCCTTTGTAGCAGCGGAACTACCGAGCCCCATTCTTGTCAACCATAGTAGCTGCGCGTCTGCGCCGGGGTCTTCGCAAACGGAGCCCTCTCCAAAGTATCCGGTGGACTTTCTGCAGGTAATGACCGTTTTTCTATGTTAATTCATTCGAAAGTGAAAAGCGGTGAAATTCAATATGTTAATGCGCACTGTTTGTAGGAACCTGCCTCCTGCAAGCTTTTGGTGCTGGCCCGTCTCTTCCCGATCGAGGCTACCAGTGGGATGGCGCAACCATGCACGGCGGGTACCACAATCCATGATGTCCCTCTATCTGAGGGTTTTGCACGGGTCCAGGTGACAGTGTCTCCGACCATTGCAAGGGTTTTCCGTTGGAGAAGCCGCCGAACGACGAGATTACCACTCTCGGGGATGTGGTGCACATGTTCGTGCAATGGCCCAAGAAAGACATCGCCCTGGATGAGGTAATTCCTCCACCAGTTTCATAATTCATACTGTAATAATAGCCCTCGGAGTTAGTGTCCTAATACATAGGTTCTTATATCACAGACAGACACTCGGCCTACTAGCCAGCCAACCCCTCTGAGAAGCCAACCAACGGGTTCGATGACGAAGCTGACTCCGACAAGGAGGCAGCCATTCAAGAAGCTGGCTTGTAAGGGCAAAGCAAAGAAGAGCCCGGTGAAGGAGAGTGAGAAGAGTGCACCAGCTCTCATGCCGTTCGCTCTGGGGATGCTCCGATGTCGCAATTTCTACCATGGGGATAGCATGCCAGAGCCTGCATGCATGGTACATGAAGAGGACAAACCAGACCAGGACGCAGCGTCCGACACACATCATGGTCAAGTACACCGTGGCAAAGTTCCATAACGACGTTGGGACCTACCCGGTGACCTTCGAAGACTTGCACAATTTACTTAACAAAGATGCGCTCGACGTGTCAATCCTACGGTCTTGGGTGCTGTAAGTATCCTACTATCCTACGCCTGTTCGTGCATATACGGATATATGTCATTTATTAATTGGTTACTTCCGTGCAGCTGCATGACTAGCTGTGCCAAATCTAAGCGCAAACCTGTTGGTTTCTTGGACCCCCAGATAGTCGCCGAGGTGATGTTTAGGACCGACGTAGACTTCGTTGTCGACTACATCAAAAGAGGGTTGCTTGCTCAGGTCGACAAGGAGTACATACTTGTACCCTACAACCAAAGGTGAGTGCTTTCATCAGTACTTCACCCGTAGATTAGTGTCTCCATATGCACACCCCCAAACTTAGATTAAATTATTAATTCTTTACGTGTAACATGTAGATACCACTGGATCCTGCTAGTACTTATTCCGAAAAGAAACAAGGTGTTCTACCTTGGTTCATTGTAGAGGAAAGGGTACGAGTATTGCGGCGCATGAGATGTATTCGAAAGGTTATGATATTCATGTGGACCTGTCTTGCATCTAGATTTACTGTCCTCAAATTGTCAATTTCGAATATCCTCAAACTATCAATTTTGACTATCTGCAGGGCTTTCACGAACTAATTTGCTGAGGGAGGGCGACAACACGAGCGACGAGCCGATAAGTTTCAGTGGTTACAATTTTCGGTACAAATTTCAACTGGCATCTGTTTTACTTTATAACGTATCCCCAGCTAACTCTCGGTCTGTAAATTGGCAGTGCCATCAGCAGCCGGACGAATATATACATGTGGGTTCTACGTGATGCGCCACATGTATGACCTGATCATCACCCCTGACCGCCCAGATTTCCCTGAGGTATACAACTGCTCCCCTTTGTATCGATTTGGCAGAATTTACAACTGCATTGAGCTAATTTTTTCTGTACCAACTCTTGCTGCAGGGGGTCGACTTTCCTTCGGAAAGCTTTGACCCTCGGCAGATTGGTATGGTCCGAGGGATGCTCGCTGAGTTTTTCCTTACGGAGGTCATATCAACCAAGGGGAAGTTTAAGGACCCGCAAGGTTTGTATTATTAGTGCGGCCTTACATGTATTTGTACATCTAACATACTGACTTTAATTGTTGATTACATTTATTTGTTCAATCTCAATTGCACATATTTCTGAGTTCTGTGCTGTATATATGAAATGATCTCAATTGCACATATTTCTGAGTTATGTGCTGTATATATGAAATGCTATTGTACATGTTTCTAAGTTGTGTGCATGTATGAGGCTGTATATATTTGAGTACTGTGCATGTATGAAATGTACTGTATATATGAAATGCTATTTGTACAGAGGACATGTCTAGCATGATTCCTGAGGCTAGCCACAAAAAAAAGAAATTTATTAAAAATAATATTAATATGCACAGACGGTTTTGATCTTACAAACCGTCTGAGATTATAACCGTCGCCGGTAATGACACTATCACAGATGGTTTTGACTTCAAAGCCGTCTGTGATACTCTTACTACACAGACGGTTCTGATATTACAACCGTTTGTCATAAGGACACTATCACAGACGGCTCCGAGATTATAACCGTCCTCGCAGATGGTTTTGATCATAGACAGTTCTGATGTCATTACCGTCTGTGATAAATGAGTATCACAGACGATTCTGAGGTCATAACCGTCTCTGATAATGTGAGTATCCCAGATGATTTTGACCTCAAAGCCGTCTGTGATACTCTTACTACGCAAACGGTTCTGACATTATAGCCATCTGTGATAAGGACACTATCACAGACTGCTCCAAGATTATAACCGTCACCGATAATGACAATATCGCAGATGGTTTTGACCTCAAAGCCGTCGCTAATAATGTGAGTATCACAGACGGTTATGAGATCATAACCGTCTGTGATAATTGAGTATCACAGACGGTTTTGATGTCATAACCAGCTCTAATAATTGAGTATCACAGATAGTTCTGATGTCATAACCGTCTCTGATAATGTGAGTATCCTAGATGGTTTTGAGGTCAGAACCGTCTGCGATACTCATATTATTACTGACGATTCTGAGGTCATAACCGTCTGTGGTAGTATGAGTATCTCAGACGGCTTTGATGTTATAACAGTTTGTGTATTAAGAGTATCACAGACGGTTCTGATGTTATAACAGTCTGTGTAGTATGAGTATCAGAGACGGTTTGATCTTATAACTGTCTGTGAAGGGAGAAATCACAGACAGTTCAAAACCGTTAGTGATAGTACTCGATTATCACTAACTCGAATATCACTAACGGGTCAGAACCGTCTGTGATGACTGTTTTGACCCGACTGTGATAATGAATTATGTAGTAGTGAGAGGAAGACCGCGGTGACTTCCTCCGGAGGCACCTCAGCAGCCTTAGCGCGGCCTTTGGGTCCCATTGATCTCTCCGGTGGCTTAGGCTCTAAGAAAAGGGGCTTGGGTTTCCGGTGACTGAGCTTCCGGGATCGGGCTTTAGGGACTGAGCTTCCGGGAGAGGACTGCCGGGAGAGCTACGAGCGCCAGTGATGTTTGAGGATTGAGGGTTGGAGTGACCACTCTGGGTCCCTCAAGTCCCTATTTATTGGGCTCGAGCGTGGCCTCGATGGGTGCCACGTGGCTCCTCGTGGTGCATCCGTGCCTCCCAATTCGAACAGCGTGCTGGAAACGAAGGGATGGGCGCGTTGTAACAGCCCCAAAATTCCATTCTTAACCCTCCCCTTCTCAGATTTTCCTTCCGGTCTAAATCTTCCGAAATTCTGTTTAATTTTCTTATTCCGATCAACGAAATTCTTTCACCTGTTCAACCCTAAATCATCCCCCCAATATTTTTCTCATGCATGCATATTTTTAAGTTCATGGCATCATGATTTTACGCATCAAACAAATCATTTTTCCACATGAAATAATGATTTTCCTATTTGGAAATTGCATAAAGGAATATATTTAATTTAAAGTAATGCATTAAAAATTCTGTGAAAAGTTTTAAAATATTTTATTTGCACAAGTAACCAGGTTGCACAACTTCCCATGCACTGGAATTTTGCATTTCAGCTCTCCTATTTTCAAAAATTTCCAAACAAGCCCTAGAATTGACAAAAACAATATTTTATGTAAAATACCACCTCTACCCTCAACCATCCTGCAGCAAGTACAGTGTAAAGACCTGTTTACCCCAGCTAGATGCATTACATGTCAGCATGTCATTGTTACACCTCGTTTTCTCCTCAATGCCACTCTTTAAAGGTCTTGACATGGCTGAAAACCCACTCAAACCAGAATATTTTCACAAGGCCTTCTGTAGAGTGGTAGAGGAAACACTTAGACACGCAGAGCATTCAAGAGTTTTGCATTTGATTGAAAAATTTCACATAAAATATCGAAGGGGGTGATTTCTACTCTTCTGCCGCTGGTTTGGCCGCGCTCCAGCGCCGGCCGCCGTCACCTCGTCATCGTTTCCCTCGCTGCAGCCGTCGTTTGCTTTCCTGAGCTTTGTCCATCAGGTGTGCCTCCTCACTCTCTTCCTTTTTCTCTTCTGGAGCTCTTCGTTTTGGCCACTGGAGCTCCCTCCACCGGCGTGATTCTGTTTTTCCCACCGCCGGCGTTCCTCTCTCTTCTACCTTCGGCCACCGTGGTTATCTCCCCGATTCCAGCCCCTTTTCCCGCCATTTTTGCTTCCTTCTCACCCCCAGGTACTCCTCCTCCATCTCCCGGCCTCCCCGGCCTTCTTCCCTCTCCGGCGAGCCCCCACCGGAGCTCCCCCGTGAACTGCGCCCGAGCCGTGAGCCCGAGCCGGCGTGCAGGCGCCGTGGCTCTCCTCCGGCTGTGCCTCCCTCATCCAACCACCTCCCTCCTGCTCTAGCTCCCCAACCGCCATGCTCCATTCCCCGGCCGTGGCCCAACTCACCGCCGGCAAGCTTCGCCGTGGCCGTGGCCTGTGCAAGCCTAATGGCACTGCAACAGTGTTGCATGTGCTGTCTTTGTGTCTTCGTCTTTGTCACCTTATGTTGTTCTCTGTCTTCTGGATCTCCAATTGAAAATTCGTTCGCGTCGTTTTGTTCATTTCGCCGTTTTCCTTCCAAATGTGTTCTCTGATCCTTGATCCGCTGTCCAGATTTCCGTTTCACTGTTTTGAACTCCGTCGTTCCTTCCCCCGATTTTGTCGCAAAAGCCTCCAAATCCAGATCCGTCTGAACCACCCTACCACAAATTGCTCCTACCACATATTCTCCTTCAGCCACCACCTCAGATTCTAATCATAAAACCTTGATCTGCCGTTTTCAAAAACTCCCGTTTTTCATTCTTTTTCAGATCCAACTCCGAGGCTGTTTTGCCTAGACTTATTAGGTTTTATATTTTGCATTTGTTAGTCTCACACTAGTGCATTTTGTTTGATCGGTGCTCTTTTCGTGTTTAGAAACCACCCGTCCGGAAGCCGAGGAGCAGCCGATCGAGGACGTCGCTGAAGATCTTATCGCGGGAATTCAAGGCAAGTCACCACCACCTTGATCATGTTGACCCCATGTTTTCCAATTAGCTAAGTATTTTGTTATTTGAGTATTATGCATGATAATTAAGTAAACTGTGTATGTTCAAATATACCTGTTTAGCTATTGTCCTACATTGAATAGCCATTCTTGATTCTCAAGCCATGTGTATAATATTCTTGATGCCCTAGGTTAATGCTAAAGCATAACATTGGTAATATGGGTTATTCACATAAATGAGCAAAAATGGTTTTTCAAAACTAAAAATGCCTTTTTAAAATGTCTATCCTAGGGAGGAGAGGTGTGTCAGTCGGAATATGGAAAATACTGTGATGCTTATGATGATGATGTGATAACATGATAATGTTGGAAACAGGAAATGTTGTGAATTGTGAAAAATGTGATTAGGGAAACTTCTCTCTAGAATAGCTTAAGGACCAACCAATTTTTGCTAAACATCTAGTAACATGTTATCGTACCTCCACAAGCCTGGTATGGGACATGCGCGACCAAGTATCCTTGCCGAACTATTGCCCTAGCTCTGCATAGAGTCTCTAACCTAAATAATAATGTGCACTAATACTGTTCACTGGTCAGGGAAGGAAGATTCCTCTTGGCCCACTTACACTGACGGTTGGGACGAGCCCAACCGATTCGTCTGAGTGAAAGATCGTGCAACTGATGTGGTTCCAGGGCACGAGTGCTGGATGTGGTTTCCCAGCACAAACCCCTCGTGTGTCTGCTCACTATTGGTGGAGAGGGTCTCCCACCGCGGCCCAATACTAAGTGAGGGGTAGGGTGAAGGTATGAGAGGGAAGATCCCTACAATGCTTCACAACTGTATTAGGAACCCCACCCGAAGGTGGAATTCCTGGGCCACTGACCGGTGGTGAACCTTTATGGGGCAGAGCTAGTATAATGGCAAGGCAGGGTGAAAAGCGTGTTATTCTCAACTCAGTGGCGTGCTGTAGCTTCTAGGCCCCTATAGAGTGTTTTAATAATTAATGACAACTACAAATGCTATACTAACGTTACCTGCCTAGTTGTATCAAGAAGATACTTAAAAGACAGGTTAATGAAAGGCAAAGAAAGAGCCTCAAGATGAAGAAAGGGCGCATTGATCAAAAAGACAAAGGTACGGAATAGGGTCTTTTCCTTTTTACCGGTCTAAGGTGATTAGAGAAGAATTTTGACCGGATTTTAGGATAGTTGCCGTGCTATTAAGAGGAGCATGTGGTGTATCACAAAATACTTCATCAATGTGCCACAAATCATAAAATCAACTTGCATTGCATACTAGAAGGTCACATCCTTTTAAAATGCCTGCTTCAGCTCAATTCTGCTCAGCACTGTCTCAGTCGGTCTGACCGTTTGTTGGACCGGTCTGACCGAATTCACGGACTGACAGATTAGAATTCTCGGACTGACCGACATTATGTGTTAGTATAGTATATACCTTTATAAGGTCGGTCTGTCCGTAGTTTAAACCTAAGTCAGTCTCCTGGAACTTCATGAACTATCTTTCTGTTGTTTTGAGCTATTACGGTCTGACCGTTTTATCAGACCGGTCTGACCGTGAAATCGGTCTGACCGTGTTTTTGTACTACGGTCTGACCGTATGGCCGGTCTGTCTGTATATATCGGCCTGACCGTATAAGGTGTCCAGAAACTAGGTCGTCTCTGGACAGCTTCACGGTCTGACCGAAATAGGCTCCGGTCTGACCGTGTGTGTGCCTGACAAGGGCAGTTGAGCATTTATTGTGCCTGTTTAATGCCGTTGCAATTGCGGCGGTCTGACCGAGCTTGTGCCTGCGATCTGACCGCCAGGTGATCTTTTTCACCCAACGGCCTGTAACGGCTATATTTATTGTGAGGGGTATATATACTCCCTTGCCCGGCCCTGTTCACAACTTTTGGCAAAATCTTGAGCATTGTCATCATCCTTGAGAGCCTAAGCTTGTTTCATACACTCTAGGGTTCAAATTCTCGAATTTATGAGAGTGTGCATTTGAGATCTTCTAGTACATTGCATTTAGATCATTAAATCAATCTTGTGGCACTCGAAGAAGGCTAAGTGATCATCACCGGCTTGTTACTCTTGGAGCTTGCCGGCTCCTAGACGGCTAGGAGAAGGGTTTTGGAGAGCTCTTCAAGGAAGATTGTGAAGAAGCCTCAAAACGTCGTGTGAAAGGGTTGAGCACACCTTGTCGGAGCGGTAAAGTGCATCCTTAGTGAAAACGAGGTTTGGATAACTCATCACACTAATCCGGCTCAAGATCTAGGTCACTTCTCGAGAGAATATTGACTAGATAGAGGAGCGGTTAGAGATTTGAGTTTGCCTCAACGTGGATTAGGGGTGATCGGCAAATCACCGAGACCACGGGATATATCCTTGTGTTGGAATTGTGCTTTGTTCATATTGTGTTATTTATTTTCTCTCATTTTCTATAAATTGTTTGATTAATTGCTAAATTGTTAAAATCGCCTATTCACCCCCCTCTAGTCGATATCCTAGAGCCCTTTCAATTGGTATCAGAGCAAGGACTCCATTTTAGAGGATTTAACCATCCCAGAGTAGGATAAGAATGGCTAGTGAGGGTCGGATCAATATTGGTAAACCACCACTCTTTGATGGATCTAACTATACTTATTGGAAAACTAGAATGATGGTCTATCTTAAAGCCATGGGTGGAAAGATTTGGAAAGTGGTGGATGAGGGGTTTGCAATTCTTGATGATGATGACATGACCAACTTAGATAGAGATAATGCCTTAGCAAATGCTCAAGCCATGAATGTTCTTTATAGTGCTCTAAATCTAGATGAATTTAATAGAATTTGTAAACTTGAAACGGCCCATGATATTTGGAGAAATCTTATGGATATTCATGAAGGAACCTCGATGGTCAAGGATGCTAAACTATTTATCCATGAGGGCCAATTTGAAAAGTTTGCCATGTTACCCAATGAAGATGTATCGGAGATGTTTAACCGATTAAATAACATCGTAAATGAGTTAAAAGGGCTTGGTATAGATGTCACAAACGTGGAGTTTTGTCATAAGTTTCTTAGAGCTTTACCTTCTAAATATGATACAATTGTAACCTTACTTGTCCGTTCGAACTTGAAGAGTGTAACTCCGTTGGAAGTCTTGAGTGAGATTCTCACTCATGATATATTCAAAAAATCTCAAGAAGAAGTGAAAGATGAGGCTTCCGACTCCAAGAAGAAGAACATAGCACTAAAAGCTCAAGCTTCCAAAAGGGAAGACAATGAAGAAGAAAGCGATGAGAAAGACACCAATGAGGAAATGGCTCTCTTTGTGAGAAGGTTCAAGCGGTTCATGAAGAAGAGATATCAAGGAAAGTCTTTCAAGAAAGGGCAATCATCCAAGAGGAACCCATTTGAAGAGAGAAGATGCTTCGATTGCGGTGAAAAGGGTCACATCTCCACACAATGCAAAAATAAGGAAGAAGAAAAATCAATGAAGAAGAAGAAGTACGAAAAAGAAGGAGAAAGCAAGAAGAAGGTTTTCAAGAAATATTATAAGAAGAAGGATGGACAAGCTTGCTTCATTGAATGGGATTCGGATGCTTCAAGTTCCGATTCCGATGATGAAGATGAAGCATCACCCAAAGGACTCGCCGGGGTAGCTATCAAGGAAGCTCCATCTCTATTCTCCACTCCTCATTGCCTCATGGCTAAAGGAGAATCGAAGGTATCATGTGACGAAGATGAATACACTTATGATGACCTAGTTGAGATGATCACCGGTTTTGATGACTATATGAGTAAAGAGAAAGAAAAATTCAAGGAATTGAAGAAGAGATACAAAACTCTTCAAAATTCCTATGAGGAGCTAAACACATCTCATGAGAGTCTCAAGGAAACTCATGAGATGCTTAAGGAAGCTCATGACTCACTACTTACTCATAAAGCCAACAAAACGGGTAATGAGATAGGCATCACTTGCAATATTTTGAATGACTTGCCCATGATGTCTATTTCTAACATATCTACTTCTTGTGAAGATTTAATTGAATTTCCATCTTGACCTAAAATTGATGATAATGTGCTTAGTCTTGAAAACAATGAACTTAAGGACAAAATTGAAAAACTAACCAATGACCTAGCCAAATGCTATGTAGGAGAATCAAAATTAAGACATCTTCTAGATAGTCAAAGGTTTTCCTTAAGAAAAGAAGGACTAGGCTACATTCCCAAAAAGGGTAAACATGCTTTTGTTCCATCTAAAACCGTTTTTGTAAAAGAAAAGGGATATTGTAACAAATGTAAAAGTTTATGTCACATTGAAAAGAATTGCCATGTTAGCAAAATTAATTCATCTCTTGTATTCAATTCTTGCTATGTTTTAAAGAAAATGAACAATGGCGACATTAAAGCCAAATTTGTTGGAACCCCAATAATTTGTGCCAAAAAGAAAGCCATTTGGGTCCCAAAATCCTTGGTAACTAACCTCCAAGGACCCAAAAAGATTTGGGTACCTAAAAGGAGCTAACCTTGTTTTGTAGGCAAATTACAAGGCCGGAGGACAACATTGGGTGCTCGATAGTGGATGCACTCAACATATGACCGGTAATCACAACATGTTCTCTTCTCTAAATAACGAAGGTGCGGAATATGACAAGATCACGTTTGGAGACAATAGCAAAGGAAAGGTAAAAGGTTTAGGTAAAATTACCATCTCAAACGACCTCTCCATATCTAATGTATTGCTTGTTGAATCTCTAAATTTCAACCTCTTATCCGTAGCTCAACTTTGTGATCTTGGATTTATATGTGCATTTTATCCAAAAGAGGTGATTATCACTAGTATTGATGATAATAGGTTGATTTTCAAAGGTTTTAGACATGGCAACCTCTATTTAGTTGATTTCAATTCAAATGATGCTAATCTTGGTACATGCTTGTTTACTAAATCTTCTAAAGGTTGGCTATGGCATAGAAGGCTTGGGCATGTTGGAATGAAACAATTAAATAGACTAGTTAAACATGATTTATGTTGGGGGAAATCTCCACGCGGTCAAGTCCAGGTAAGTTCATGATTGCCCGGGGATAGTGGCCTCTGGTGCCTGCCCCGGGCGCCGCCATTTGGTCCCCGGGACCGTGCCTCCCGGGCATGTCCCGGGCGCCGCCATTTGGTCCCCGGGACCGTGCCTCCCGGGCGTGTCCCGGGCGCCGCCATTTGGTCCCCGGGACCGTGCCTCCCAGGCATGTCCCGGGCGCCGCCATTTGGCCCCCGGGACCGTGCCCCCCGGGCGTGTCCCGGGCGCCGCCATTCGCCCGGGGATAGTGGCCTCCGGTGCCTGCCCCGGGCGCCGCCATTTGGTCCCCGGGACCGTGCCTCCCGGGCATGTCCCGGGCGCCGCCATTTGGCCCCCGGGACCGTGCCCCCCGGGCGTCGCCATTCGCCCGGGGATAGTGGCCTCTGGTGCCTGCCCCGGGCGCCGCCATTTGGTCCCCGGGACCGTGCCTCCCGGGCATGTCCCGGGCGCCGCCATTTGGCCCCCGGGACCGTGCCCCCCGGGCGTCGCCATTCGCCCGGGGATAGTGGCCTCCGGTGCCTGCCCCGGGCGCCGCCATTTGGTCCCCGGGACCGTGCCTCCCGGGCATGTCCCGGGCGCCGCCATTTGGTCCCCGGGACCGTGCCCCCCGGGCATGTCCCGGGCGCCACCATTTGGCCCCCGGGACCGTGCCCCCCGGGCGTGTCCCGGGCGCCGCCATTTGACCCCCGGGACCATGCCCCCCAGGCATGTCCCGGGCACCGCCATTTGGCCCCCGGGACCGTGCCCCCCCGTGCGTGTCCCGGGCGCCGCCATTTGACCCCCGGGACGGTGCCCCTGGGGCATGTCCCGGGCGCCGCCTTTTGGGTCCCCGGGACCCTGCTCTCCGGAAGGGGTCCCGGACGTCACCACCCTCCTAAAAGGTAAGACCCCTGTTTGTTTATCACGTGCAGGTCACGCGAGGGACGCCTCGGGAATCAGCGACCACCTGTCAAGCATCCAGGACGTTTGACCGGGAGAAGGACGGTCCTACCCTTCAATCCGACGGTGGCTCCCGGGGTAGTTTAGGTTTTTTGCTCCTTTTTGGGGCTATAAATAGCCCTTGTACCCCTCTGTTGTAAGGGATCAGTTCATTATTATTTGGAATAGCTAATCTCACAGACGTGCTCCGGAAGCCTCTCCCCCGGAGAGAGCCTCCCCAGCCGATTCCGGTCGGAAGCGCATCGACAGGACTAGGGCCCCCACCGGGACCCGAACCTGTATAAATCCACGTGTCAATTCTTGTGTTTGTCCAGCGGGGGAGGACCGGTCACCCGGTCAACCCGCGCAGCGTGATCTCCGCTAGGATCGTCTTCAAAACCTGCCGGGGTATTCGTAATACCACGACAGTTGGCGCCGTCCGTGGGGACCCGTGACGAATCGCCATGGCTCCTCCGAGAACAAGGGCCCGCGCCCTTCCCGGTGACGCCGGTCCCGGTGACCTGGCGCCACCCGTCCGGGACGCTGCTGTTCCGGCGCT
This sequence comes from Pharus latifolius, assembly GCA_019359835.1. Taxonomy (NCBI): domain Eukaryota; kingdom Viridiplantae; phylum Streptophyta; class Magnoliopsida; order Poales; family Poaceae; genus Pharus; species Pharus latifolius. Next base: position 68,037,761 of record CM033321.1, on the reverse strand, counting down.
TCGGTCCGGAGGCGACCATTCCCTGGTACCGCCTCCCACCTTTCCTCTCAATCTAGGCGCCTCCACCTCCGGGTCGCTCCCGGCGGCCGCGGGGACCTCAGCCGGGACGAGCTTCCCCCCGACGGCTCCCCCGGCTCCCCGGGATGCCCTACTGGAGGCTCTCGTGGAGGGCCAGCTCCGCGCCCAGCGCTCTATGGACGAGCTCCTTAGTGCGTTGGCGCGGCCCTCGGCCCCCACATTTTCGTCGCACCCATATCCGGGGATCATGCCCCCGTTTATGGGATACCCAGTGGCCCCTCCGGCGTCAGGGGGGCTGTCTACCCCGTATGAACCCGCCGGGGGGTTCCCTCCCCCCGCGGGGTATACTTCCGGACACTTCTCGGCACACGGGCCTGTCCCGGTGCCGGGAGGCTATTTCATGCCCGGGCCCTTCGTGGCACCAGGGGGGTATCCCGTCCCCGGCCCGCTTCCGGGGCTGGGGAGTCATTTAATGCCGGGGGTTATTCCTACGCCGGGAGCCAGTCCCGCCCCTCGCGTTGCGTTTACCGCACCGGGGCCGGTCGACAGAGCAGCTCCCGTGCCTCAGCGAATTTCCCCCCGCATTGGCTCCCCAACCCCGGACGTCGCCGAGGGGGCTCACCCCCCACCGGTTCCGGATGTCGCAGGGGCTTCCCCCTTTTCGGCCCCGGTCGTTGCCACAGGGGCCCCCTCTTCGGATCCTAACGCCGCCCCGGGCGCCCCCTCCCCGGTTCCGGATGGTACAGGGGCTCCCCCCTTTCCGGTCTCGGGGGCCATCGCAGGGGGCTCCCCCCAGCAGGCTCCGGTAGCTTCCGGGCCGGCTGCTACAGTGCAGGAGCTCCCTCCCCCAGTGAAGCAGGTCCGCTTCTCCCGGGGGGAGGTCGAGCGAATGCATTCTCCCAGCCGCGGGGAAGAGCTTCCCCCCGGTCGTTGTTGCAGGGAGCCTCGCTCTCGCACCGGTCGGGGGAAGAGACCCGCCGAAGAACCATCCTCCTCGGAGGGAAGCCCGGACGTCCGGGAAATCAGTCCCAGCCCGGAAGAGAAGCGTCGTCACCACCACTCTGGCGGCCCTCTTGGGCCGCTACCTGACTCGGATAACGAGGGGGCGTCCCCCGTTAAAGACGACAGTGACTGGGGCTCCCCCCGGGAAGTGCAGGGGGCGAACCAGCCTCTATGTCGAAGACTCCGCAGCATCCGATGGCCGCGGCCCTACCGTCCCCCGCACATCGAGCATTATAATGGCGAGGCGGATCCTTATGAGTTCGTGCAGATTTACTCCACAGCCATCTCCGCGGCGGGGGGGGGGGACGAGAGCGTCCAATGCAACGTCTTCCCCCTCTACCTCACTGGCATTGCCCGCTCCTGGTTTTACAATCTGAAGGCGGGCTCCATCAAGTCTTTCTCGCAGCTGAAGCGGGAGTTCTGCGCCAACTTTCAGGGGAATTACGTACGTCCCCTGGATTCTTCACAGCTATACACAGTACGCCAGAGGACCGGGGAGACCATCAGAAGCTTCTTCAAGCGCTTTGCCCAAGTGAAAAGCAAAGTGGCCCACGTCCCGGACTCCACAGTCATCGAAGCCTGCAAAAGCGGGATCCTCCCGGGGGAACTCCACCGAAGACTCTCTCGAAGCTGCCCCTCCTCCGCCGACGAGCTCTTCAACGTACTCGAAAATTACGCTCGCGCGGAGGAAGACGACATCTGGAAGAAGACCCAGGGGGCTCCTGCCCCCGCCGAGCGGGGGGCCCGGGATCCCCCCAGGCGCCCCAGGCAGGGGGGCCGTAGCGAACCACGGCCTCGGGACACTTTTGTCCTCGAGGGCGGAGGCGGCTCGCGCGAACCCCCCAAAGGGCAACCGCCCCTTTCCCAAGCCGAGAGGCCATGGGGGAGGACAGTCTTCGCGCGGCCGCGAAGGCCCCGCGGGGAGAAGCCGGGAAGGACCGTGGTGCAGCTTCCACGGGTCCAGTACCCACGCCACCCGAGATTGCCACCAGCTGCTGCAGCACTTCGCGGCGTTCCTCGACCAGCGCGGGCAGGGGGGGGGGACTCCGGCCTCCTTGCCCCCTCGGCCAGCTGTCCCGGCCCTTCCCGCTCCCGCGGGGGGGCAACAGGTGCAGGAGGGGGAGCCTTCAGACGCTCTCCCCTTTCAAACTTCTCAGCGCCGCATCAACATCATTGTAGGGGGCTCCGCCTCCGGGCGGGACTCCAAGCGCCAGCGCAAGGAGTACGCGCGAGAAGTTAAGGTAGTGGGGGTGCTACACGCGTCCGTGCCGCCCAAGTGGTCGGACGTCCCCCTCACCTTTACGGCGGAAGACACGCGAGGGGTTCGCTTCCCCCATGACGACGCGCTTATTGTCTCCGCGACAATCTACAACTGCCACTTAGCCCGCATCCTCGTGGACGGCGGAAGCTCCGCCGACGTCCTGTTCCTCAAAACCTTCAAGGAAATGCAGGTGGATGAGAAGCTCCTGCAACCAGCGGCAGGGCCTCTGCAAGGGTTTGTCCCGGGGAAGGCGATCCACCCCGTGGGCAAGGTAGATCTCCCGATCACCTTCGGCACCCCGGAGAACTACCGGACCGAGCTAGTCCGCTTCGACGTAGTGGACCTCCCCTCCTCCTACAATGTGATTATGGGGAAGGACTACGATCAATCGGCTGGGGGCTGCCACCCACCAAAACTACTTGTGCATGAAGATCCCCGGGCCGCATGGCGTGATCAACGTCCGGGGGGACCAAGACATGGCCCGTGCCCTATACGAGCGGGCTGCTGCCACAATAGGAAGCGTCAACTTGATCAAGGCACCCGGGGGGGAGGCTCCCCCCCCCGAACGTAGACGTCGCGGCGCCATCCCCTGGGAGGCCCCTCCTCAAGCCGCGCCCGGAAGGGGGCCTTCGGAAGGTCCCGCTGTCCCCGGGCAGCAGGGACAAAACTGTCCAAATCGGGGCAGAGCTCCCCCAAGACCATGCGGCGCAACTTGCAGCCTTTCTGCGCGAAAACTCCGATGTTTTTGCGTGGAAGCCTTCGGACATGCGGGGCGTCGCCCGGGAGGTTATTGAACACAAGCTCGCGGTAACCCCCGGTCACCCCCCTATCAAGCAGAAGTTGAGGAAGCTCTCCCTCGAACGTCAAGAAGCCATCAAGACGGAGATAGCCCGGCTCCGAGAGGCGGGGTTCATCCGGGAAGTGTTGCACCCCGAGTGGCTCGCAAACCCCGTCCTCGTCAAGAAGTCAAGTGGCAAGTGGCGCATGTGCGTGGACTTCACCGACCTTCACCGCGCTTGCCCCAAAGACAACTTCCCGCTCCCGCGGATCGACCAGCTCGTTGACTCCACCGCGGGGTGCGAGCTGATGAGTTTCCTAGACGCCTACTCGGGATACCATCAAGTCCGGATGGCGGAGGGGGATGAGGAAAAGACGAGTTTCATAACTCCCCTCGGAACCTTCTGCTACCGCCATATGCCCTTCGGGCTCAAGAATGCGGGAGCCACCTTCCAGCGCCTGATGACGCTGGTCTTCAAAGATCAAGTCGGCCGCAACGTCGAAGTCTACGTAGACGACGCGGTCGTCAAGAGCCCCCGTGCAGCCTCCCACATCGACGACCTCGCAGAGACCTTCCGCAACCTCCGCCCGTTCGGGCTCAAGCTCAACCCGGAGAAGTGCGCCTTCGGGGTGCGCGGGGGGAAGCTCCTGGGTTTCCTCGTGTCCCAGCGGGGCATTGAGGCAAACCCCGAGAAGATCCGGGCCTTCCTAGACATGCCCCCGCCGCGCTCCGTCAAAGATGTCCAGCGGCTCTCCGGCCGCCTGGCCGCGCTCAGTCGCTTCGTCTCCCGTTCGGGGGAGCGGGGCCTCCAGTTCTTCAAGATTCTCCGAGGGCTTGAGGGGTTCCGCTGGACCCCCGAGGCCCAGGAAGCCTTCAACGACCTCAAGAAGTACCTCTCGAGCCCTCCAATGCTCGTGAGTCCGTCTCCGGAAGAGCCCTTGCTCCTCTACCTCGCCGCGACCCCCGTCGCCGTCAGTGCGGTTTTGGTGAAGGAGGAAGGGGGCCAGCAACGTCCCGTGTACTACGTCAGTGAAGCCCTCCAAGGGGCCAAGACCCGGTACACGGAGATGGAGAAGATTTGCTACGCTCTCCTCATGGCGTCCCGGAAGCTCCGGCACTACTTCCTGGGGCACCCCATCACCGTCCCGTCGTCCCTCCCCCTGGGGGAGGTACTGCGGAATAAAGAAGCCACCGGCCGGATTGGGAAGTGGGGGGCCGAGCTTGCCCCCTTCTCCCTGTCCCTTACCGGCCGCTCCGCAATCAAGTCACAGGTCCTCTCCGACTTCGTCGCAGAATGGACTCCCGCCTCTGGGTCCGGGGACGAAGATCTCCCTGTGCCGCCCCGACGCAGTGACCATTGGACCCTACTATTCGATGGGTCGCTGTGTCTCGCTGGGGCTGGCGCGGGGGTAGTCCTCCGGAGCCCCGAGGGGAAGGAGCTCGAGTACGCCGCGCGGCTCGAGTTCCCTGCAACCAACAACGTCGCCGAATACGAGGCTCTGCTCCTCGGGATGCGCCTTGCGCGCTCCCTGGGGATCCGGCGCCTACTAGTGAAGGGAGACTCTCAGCTCGTTGTCTGCCAAATGGACAAATCTTACCTGTGCCATGACGCAAATTTAAGTCTTTACTTGCAGGAAGTACGAAAAATGGAGAAACACTTCGACGGCCTTGAGGCCCGGCATATCCCGCGAAGGGAGAATGACCGGGCTGATGCCTTGGCCCGGGCGGCAAGCGCCCGGGAAACGCTCCCCAAGGGGGCCTTCTTGGAAACAATCACGAAGCCCTCGGTGGCCTCCCCGGACGCAGGCCCCGAGCCTCCGGTCCCGGAGGTCGCCGAGATCGTCCGGCCGTTGTCATGGATGGATCCCCTCATCTCCTTCATCAAGGGGGAGGGGGACCCTCCCAGCGAGACCGAGGTTAAGCGCCTCCGGGCCAAAGCCCGGGCATATCTCCTGCTCGAGGGAAGGCTCTACAAGCGGGGGGCTTCAGCCCTCCTGCGCTGCCTCCCCCGGTCGGAGGGACTTCAACTCCTGGAAGACATTCACGCGGGGAGCTGTGGTTCTCACCTAGCCCCGCGTGCCATCGCCGCCAAGGCCCTTCGGCAGGGCTTTTACTGGCCTACAGTCATGCGCGACGCGCGAGACCTTGTCTCCGCGTGCGAAGCATGCCAGAAGATGGCCAAGGGCACGAATCTCCCCCCTGTAGCGCTGCGGACTATCCACATCACTTGGCCCTTCGTGCGCTGGGGGATGGACCTCATAGGGCCTTTCCCCCCAGCGCCCGGAGGATACAAGTATGCGGTGGTCGCGGTAGACTACTTTACAAAGTGGGTTGAGGCGGAGCCCTTGGCTAGCATCACCTCCCGGGCCGTTCAGCGGTTTTTCTGGAAAAACGTCGTTTGTCGTTTTGGTGTCCCCCGGGAAATTACCGTGGACAACGGACCCAATTCGACTCGGCTTATTTCCGGGAATTCTGCGAAGGCCTGGGGGTCGTCATCCACTTCGCCTCAGTGGCCCATCCCCAAAGCAACGGGGCCGTCGAGAGGGTCAATGGCGTAATCCTACAGGGGTTACGCCGGAGACTCGAACAAACCGCTTCCAAGCGGGGCGCGTGGGCAGAGGAGCTCCCTAGCATCCTCTGCTCGATGCGCACGACCCCGTCCCGGGCCACAGGGTGTGCTCCCTTCTCCCTAGTCTACGGGGCGGAGGCAGTCCTCCCCCCGGAGATCGGCTTCCGGTCGCTGCGGGTCGAGCTCCTGAACGGAGCCACGACCGCAGCCTACCGGGCCAACGAAGACAACCGACGGCTGGAAATCGACCTCGTGGAAGAGGAACGCGACCGAGCGCTCCTCCGCCACGCCATCTACGAACGCGAGATGTCGCGCGCATACAACCAGCGCGTGCGCGAGAGAGCTTTCCGCCTTGGGGACCTTGTCCTCAAGCGCGTCACAGACCCCCAAGCCCAGGGTAAGCTCTCCCCCAAGTGGGAGGGCCCCTACAGGATCTCCGCTGTCCTAGGCTCAGGGGCCTACAAGCTCTCCAACCTTGAAGAGCAGGAGCTGAAGCAGACCTGGAACTTGCGTTCACTTCGCAAGTTCTACGTCTAGCCTTACGGGCCTGTCCACCGTGGACAATGTAGCTTCCTTCCCCCCCTTCGCGGTTTCGCAGGGGGGGGCTTTATATGTTTTGTTAATAAATGCATAGCCTTTGTTCTTCAACTGTCTCATTGCAGGTCTTTCTCGTTACCGCCCCTAGCGGCGATGCCCTCCCCGCGAGGATGCCCTCCCCGCGAGGAAGCCCTCCTTGTGAGGATGCCCTCCCCGCGAGGAAGTGGGCCAGTCCCAACAAGTCCCTACAACGGAGCCTGCACTCCCGTAGGGCGGCTTACGATCAGCCCTCGTGGACTGAGGGCGTAAGCGGCAACCCGGTCCCCAGCGGCCGTGGTAACGAGTCACTTTGGGAGACTAGTCCCCTGCCCAAACACTCAAGTCCCGTCTTCGGGCACTTCCTCCTCCGGGAGTAGACGCTCTCCTCAGCGGGACGTCTAATGGCTTTCTGGATTATCTTCCTCCTCCGGGAGTCGACGTTATTCCCGGCTCCCCGTCTTCACGGCGACCGGATGATTCCCCAGCGATCTTATTCCCGGCTCCCCGTTCTCACGGCGACCGGATGATTATCTCTCGAAGACATTATTCCCGGCTCCCCGTTCTCACGGCGACCGGACAGTTGCTTTATGAAGATATGGATTTCTTGGATATATTTTCCCCCGGAAACATTATTCCCGGTTCCCCGTTTTCACGGCGCCCGGACGAAATCTCCCGGGAAGCTCCCCTCCGGAGGTCTTATTGGCTTTTTCATAAGCCCCTTCCGCGCCTTGTTCCCGGTTCCCCGCTCTCCCGGCGGCCAGATGAACCTCTCCCGGTGCCCTCGGGCACCCCGGAAGGTCCCTTCCTCGGAAATCCTGTTTTTACAATTTTTTAACTTGGAAAATTTTCCTACAGGTTATGCTCCCCCCGGGGACCCTGTTACCCCCACAGCACGCGGAGGCCTCCTCCCGCCCGCTGTGGGCGGGGGCGGACAGGGGGCCCCCGGGTCACCCACGAAGAAAACTTAGCTCATCCTTGTTAAGATGAGTCGTCCAGACCATCCAAGAAGAAAATAGAGGCAATAAAAAGAAACAATGCGCTTTATTGATCAATAAACCCGGAGGACATCTTCCCCCTCCGGTGGGTTTCGGAAATAATACAACCCAGGTCCTAACCCGGGGGATTTTCTACGAGCCTAAGGCCCCTACGCCTAAAGCTCCCGGAGGCGCTCCCTCAACTCCCGAGAAAGGTCCCGGTACAGCGCCCGGACACGACGCTGAGAATCCCGAAGTACGTCTTCGGGCCAAAACTCGTACCCAGCCGGCGGAAGTATCCGGAGGGGAGGTATCATCTGGGCCTTCGGGCGCGGGGGAGTTAATTCAGCATGGCTGTTGTCAAAATTGTCCAAGTGCCACTCCGGGCGCCACCTCAACCGGACAGGTTCCCGGGCAGTACCCCCGTCGCGCCCCCCGGAGACAAGGCTCAGCAAAATCAAAGCTGCTTGGGCGTCCCCCGGAGAGCCTCTCCCGGACCGTTGCCCGGAAGTAACCCCCCGGGAACCCTGGTAACATTTCATTGCAAAGACTTAGAAAAACTTCAAATATATTTCATTGCAAAATGTTTTTATACAAGTGCCCGGGGCTTCTCCTAAGAAGCTACCGGAATCAAAATGTCTAACAAAATAAAAAGTCCTAGCTAAAGACCCGGGGGAGGCTCATACTTTAGCATTGGGGTCCTCCCCCCGGGGAGCTTCCTCCGTAGCCGGGGCTGGGGCATCCGCGGCCGGAGGCGCCGGTGTCGGGAACCTCGTCCGGATGATCCGGTCGTAGAACCCCTCCGCCAGCAGCTCCACCTCCCGGCGCGTTGGCTCGAAGGCCTCCGGGAAGCTCTGGGGGATGCGCCCCCCGATAGCCCGGGCGCCGACCCCCCGGTAGTCAACGAGCCCCGCGGCGGCCGCGATAACGGGGATCGCCCGGCCCCGTGCCCGGACGTCCGCAGCCTCCGGGATCGCGGAGACTTGTGCGTTAAGAAAACGCACAGCCTCCGCGAGGGTGGCCGGGGGTACCTCGGGGCCACTCCAGGAGCCAAGGCTAACGCCAAGGCTTTCCAAGGTCGAGCGGACGGAGCGGCCCGGGTCCGTCAGCGCCCGGACGCTGGAGCCCTCGAGTTCCCGGAGCGTCTTCTCCCGCACCTTGGCCTCCTCTCGGAGGCGGATGTAGGCGCCCTCCGAAAGGTGCACCTGCGCCCGAGCCCGAGACAGCTCATCAAGAGCTTCGTCCCGCTCCCGAAGGGCCGCCTCCCGCTGCTCCACGCAAGCCGCGGCCCGACTCTCCGCCTCCTTGAGCAGCCGGGTGACCCGCTGCTCAAGGCCCAAGGTAACAGTCGCTACCTACAAAATACATAGAGTTAGAAAAATCTTAAATGCAGGAAAGAAGCCAAGGTGTTGAGAGCTCGGGTTACCTGGGCTCCGAGGGACTCGAGCCCCTCAAAACGCTCGTGGAGCGTTCCTCCTGCTACGAAGGCCTGCACCTTCCGGTTGTGCAGGCCCTCCGCGTAGCGGGCCACCTCCCCCGCGGGAAGCAGGGAGACATCTTGCCCGGCCCTCCTATCGCGGCCGGGAGAGGGCCCCCGGACCTCGGAATCCGGGAGCACGGCCGGCGTCGCCGGTGTCTTTGTCGACGAAGTTTCCTCCGAAGACGAAGATGAAGATCGGGCGGGGTTCTCCTCCCGGGGGGGGATCATCGGGCCTTTCCCCGCCCCAGGCCGGAGGGCCCTCGGAGCCTCCTGCTCCGGGGGGACCTCGAAGACTGAGGGGCTTCCCCCCTCCTCATCGACCGGCCAGAGGCACGGAGGCGCCGCCTCCGAAAACCTCACCTCTAGCCTCTCCGGCGCCAATGCCGCCGGGAGAGGCGAGAGAAGCGTCACTCGAACTGGCGACGGGGCGTAGTCCGCGGAATTGGACCCGGCCCCGCCCGTAACAACCTCCTTCCCCCGGGCCTCGACGGGGGCCTCCGGGGCCGGAGGCGTCGCCTCTGCCCGGGGCGCCGCCCGGGCATGTTCGGCTCCGGGAGCCGCGTCCCGGGCCCTCACCGGCGTCGCCGCCGGCGTCGTCGTCGGGGCGGGGGTCTTCTGGACCCGGGGCCTTTTGGGCTCCGAGCCCCCGGCCGCATCCTTCCCCCGCTTATGAGAGCCGGGGGTGGGAAGGGGCCTCCTCTCCGGAAGCCTTAGCCCGTAGGCCTCGGCCACCAAGTTCCGGGGAGGCCCCTCCCCCACGAGGCGCACGACGCGCTCGTGTTCGTCGGCGAAGTACCTCCCCAGGAGGTGCTCCGCCTTGTCCCTCGCCGCCGGGTACGGGCGCACTGCAAGAGGTAAAAAGTTAGTCAATTTCCCGTAAAAAACTCCAAGTACAAAAATGCAGGGGACTTACGCCGCGTCACCGGCTTGACCGGAGGCCGCTGCTCCGGGCCCATGCCGATCCCCCTTCCCCCGCGTGAGAAGGGGGAAAGCCGCAGGAGCGCCAGCTCCTCCGCGGCGTCCCGCATCGAGCGGGCCTTCTTCGCCAACACCACCTTCCCGAGGAGCTCGAACTCCTCGTCCGTCCACACCGGCGGCTTCGGGGCGGATGACCGGCTGTAGGTGGGAGGCTCCGGGGCGTAGACCACCGCCTCGTCCCGGACCCGGAGGTAGAACCACCTCCGGAGCCAGTCCCCCCAATGGTCCCGGGAGGCCGCCGCCGGGTAGTCCGCCACCCGGGAGGGCAGCATCTGGACCATCACCGAGCCGAAGGGGGACTTCGGTCCTCCCTTCACCAGGTGGGAGCTCCGCGCCGCCGGTTCATAGAAGTACCGGAAGGCGCGGATGGTGGGCTCCCGCCCGGTCGCTGTCTCGTAGAGCCATATAAAAAGGCCCATACGGACGAGCGCGTTCGGGGTGTGGTGGTTGAGAGCCACCCCGTACTCTTTGAGAAACTCCCGGAGCATCGGATGCACCGGGAGCCGGAGCCCCGCCTCGAGGAAGGCCTCGAAGGCCACTACCTCTCCGGGCCTAGGGCGGGGGGCTCCGTCCTTCTTTAGGGGGACCCGGATGTCCCCCTCTTCGACGACGCCCTTCTTGACCAGGGACTCCGCGTCCGAGGCCGAGAACTCGGAGGCCCAAAGGAAATCCACGGGGATTTCCTCCGGGGGCACCTCCGTGGTCTTCGCTCGACCTTTGGGAGCCATTAGGTGAGTTTGTTTTTCGGTGGCTAAGTTTTCAGGTGGCTGTCAACAACTCCCAGACGCTCGCTACCGGAAAAGGCTACCGGAGAAACTACCGGAAGAGCGCTACCGGGAGAGCTGAAGCTGGAGTTGAAGATTTGGAATGAGCTTCCGGGGCCCCCTAGGGCCCTATTTATAGAGGCTGGCCGTGATCTAGACGCGCGCCACGTGGCCCCCTCGGGGCAATCTGGACCACTGAAATTCAAACCGTGCGCGGGAAACGAAGGGACAGGCGCGTAAATCGAGACGCCGGTTCGAACCGCGCGTGCATTTATTGCGAAAACGGCGCGGCCATAAAGCGCCCGGCACAGAGACCGAAGCGTTGGCGGGGCTCCGGTGATTTTCGTTCGGAGTTTGTGTCCGGAGATTTTCCCGGTACCGTAACCATTCCCTCCGGGGGCTCAGGCTTCGTCCCCGGAGGGCATGGGGGGCTGCTGTTGGGGGAATTCTCCACGCGGTCAAGTCCAGGTAAGTTCATGATTGCCCGGGGATAGTGGCCTCCGGTGCCTGCCCCGGGCGCCGCCATTTGGTCCCCGGGACCGTGCCTCCCGGGCATGTCCCGGGCGCCGCCATTTGGTCCCCGGGACCGTGCCTCCCGGGCGTGTCCCGGGCGCCGCCATTTGGTCCCCGGGACCGTGCCTCCCGGGCATGTCCCGGGCGCCGCCATTTGGCCCCCGGGACCGTGCCCCCCGGGCGTGTCCCGGGCGCCGCCATTCGCCCGGGGATAGTGGCCTCCGGTGCCTGCCCTGGGCGCCGCCATTTGGTCCCTGGGACCGTGCCTCCCGGGCATGTCCCGGGCGCCACCATTTGGCCCCCGGGACCGTGCCCCCCGGGCGTCGCCATTCGCCCGGGGATAGTGGCCTCCGGTGCCTGCCCCGGGCGCCGCCATTTGGTCCCCGGGACCGTGCCTCCCGGGCATGTCCCGGGCGCCGCCATTTGGTCCCCGGGACCGTGCCCCCCGGGCATGTCCCGGGCGCCGCCATTTGGCCCCCGGGACTGTGCCCCCCGGGCTTGTCCCGGGCGCCGCCATTTGACCCCCGGGACCGTGCCCCCCGGGCGTGTCCCGGGTGCCGCCATTTGGCCCCCGGGACCGTGCCCCCCCGTGCGTGTCCCGGGCGCCGCCATTTGACCCCCGGGACGGTGCCCCTGGGGCATGTCCCGGGCGCCGCCTTTTGGGTCCCCAGGACCCTGCTCTCCGGAAGGGGTCCCGGACGTCACCACCCTCCTAAAACGTAAGACCCCTGTTTGTTTATCACGTGCAGGTCACGCGAGGGACGCCTCGGGAATCAGCGACCACCTGTCAAGCATCCAAGACGTTTGACCGGGAGAAGGACGGTCCTACCCTTCAATCCGACGGTGGCTCCCAGGGTAGTTTAGGTTTTTTGCTCCTTTTTGGGGCTATAAATAGCCCTTGTACCCCTCTGTTGTAAGGGATCAGTTCATTATTATTTGGAATAGCTAATCTCACAGACGTGCTCCGGAAGCCTCTCCCCCGGAGAGAGCCTCCCCAGCCGACTCCGGTCGGAAGCGTGTCGACAGGACTAGGGCCCCCACCGGGACCCGAACCTGTATAAATCCACGTGTCAATTCTTGTGTTTGTCCAGCGGGGGAGGACCGGTCACCCGGTCAACCCGCGCTGCGTGATCTCCGCTAGGATCGTCTTCCAAACCTGCCGGGGTATTCGTAATACCACGACAATTTAGTTGCTGGATTAAAAGATGTAAAGTTTGAAAAAGATAAATTATGTAGTGCTTGTCAAGCCGGAAAACAAGTTGCAAACTCACATCCAACTAAAAGCACCATGTCAACTTCTAGTCCACTTGAATTATTGCATATGGATTTATTTGGACCAACTACTTTTGTGAGCATTGGTGGCAATAGTTATTGTCTTGTCGTTGTAGATGATTTTTCTAGATATACATGGATATTCTTTTTACATGATAAGTCAATTGCGTTTAACACTTTCAAAAGCTTTGCTCAAAGGGCCGAAAATGAATTTAGCTTCAAGATCAAGAAAGTGAGAAGTGACAATGGCTCCGAATTCAAGAATGCCAAGGTTGAAAATTGGTGTGATGATAAAGGTATCAAACATGAGTTTTCGGCCAAGTATACACCGGTGCAAAATGGAGTAGTCGAACGAAAGAACCGGACATTGATAGATATGGCAAGGTCTATGCTTTCAGAGTACAATGTTTCGGACACCTTTTGGGCCGAAGCAATCAACACCGCGTGCCATGCATCAAATCGTCTTTATTGTCATCGACTACTAAAGAAAACTCCTTATGAGCTTCTCATTGGAAGGAAGCCAAACATTTCCTACTTCCGTGTGTTTGGATGTAAGTGCTATATCTTGCGGAAAGGTACTCGCTTATCTAAGTTTCAAAGTAAATGTGATGTAGGATTTTTGTTAGGATACTCATCAAATAGCAAAGCATATCGTGTCTACAACCAAAACTCCGGTTTGGTTGAGGAGATACATGATGTTGAATTTGATGAGACTAATGGCTCTCAAGAGGAGCAAGACAATTTGAATGATGTAGGTAATGAAGGGTTGAGAGTGGCAATGAAGAACATGACCATTGGGGATATCAAGCCGAAAGAAGATAGTGATCAAGATGAAGATCCATCCACTCATGCTATCCCCTCTTCATCAACTCCTCAACACGAAGATCAAATAGTTGAAGTGGTCAATGTGGAAGACTCCTCTCAACAACAACCGGAAGTACCTTCTACCTCTACTTCACAAATCCCGGTTGACCATCCAAGAATTCATCACTCAATTTCCAAAGATCACCCCGTCGATCAAATTGTTGGTGACTTGTGTAAGGGTGTTCAAACTCGTTCTCGTCTTGCTTCATTTTGTGAAAATTACTCCTTTGTTTCCTCTTTTGAGCCCACACTTGTAGATGAAGCTTTAAAAGATCCGAATTGGGTGAATGCTATGCACGAAGAATTAAACAACTTCACCCGCAACAATGTTTGGGAATTGGTAGAAGAACCAAATCCGGATGAGCATAATGTCATTGGAACCAAATGAATTTTCAAGAATAAACAAGATGCAAATGGAGTGGTAGTAAGAAACAAGGCAAGATTGGTGGCTCAAGGATACACTCAAGTTGAAGGTTTGGACTTCGGTGAAACCTTTGCTCCTGTAGCTAGACTTGAGGCTATTAGAATCTTGCTTGCTTTTGCTTCATCTCATAATATTAGACTTTATCAAATGGATGTCAAAAGTGCATTTTTAAATGAAAAAATTAATGAATTAGTATTTGTTAAACAACCTCCCGGATTTGAAAATCCTACAAAGCCAAATCATGTGTATAAACTCTCCAAGGCTCTTTACGGTCTTAAACAAGCACCTCGTGCTTGGTATGAAAGACTTAGAGACTTTTTAATTTCAAAAGGCTTTAAAATTGGGAAAGTTGATACCACCTTATTTACTAAGAAAATTGGGAATTATTTTTTTGTATGTCAAATTTATGTTGATGACATCATATTTGGATCTACTAACCAAGATTTTTGCGAGGAATTTGGTAATATGATGTCCAGGGAATTTGAGATGTCTTTGATGGGTGAACTAAGTTTCTTTCTCGGATTACAAGTCAAACAACTCAAGGAAGGAACTTTCATCAGTCAAAGCAAGTATGTGAAGGACCTACTCAAGAAGTTCAGACTTGAAGAAGCAAAGCCAATCAAGACACCAATGGCTACAAACGGTCACCTTGTCTCTGACGAAGGAGGTAAACCGGTAGACTCAAAGCTTTACAAATCTATGATTGGTAGTCTATTGTATCTTACTGCTTCTAGGCCCGATATTATGTTTAGTGTTTGTATGTGTGCAAGATTTCAAGCCTCTCTTAAAGAAAGTCATTTAATGGCCGTTAAGCGCATTTTGAGGTATCTAAAATATTCATTTAGCATAGGGTTGTGGTATCCTAAAGGTGCAAAATTCGAATTAATTGGATATTCTGATTCCGATTATGCGGGATGTAAAGTGGATAGAAAAAGCACCTCTGGCAGTTGTCAACTGTTAGGAAGATCTTTAGTATCTTGGTCCTCTAAGAAACAAAACTCTGTAGCTTTATCAACCGCCGAAGCGGAATATGTTTCCGCGGGTAGTTGTTGTGCACAATTACTTTGGATGAGGCAAACATTGTTGGATTATGGAATAAAATTTGACAAAGTGCCTCTTTTGTGTGATAATGAGAGTGCGGTGAAAATAGCCACAAATCCGGTTCAACACTCTCGGACCAAGCATATAGATATTCGACACCACTTCCTTAGAGATCATGTTAGCAAAGGTGATGTGGTGGTGGATAATGTGAGAACCGAAGATCAATTAGCGGATATATTCACTAAGCCCTTAGATGAAAGTCGTTTTTGCAAACTTCGAAATGAGCTTAACGTCATTGATATCTCAAATGTGGCTTGAAATGTTGAACTCATATAGAATGTGCTTATAGTATCACTTGGTTGCTTGAACTTCCTCTTTTAGAACTTTGTAGGCTCCTTTTTTCGGCAATTGAGTGAAATGAACCAAAATATGTTAAGTTGTAAGATAAATACTTCTCTTTGGTGATATTGCCCATATCTTACTTATAATCATCTTATAATTATATACCTCTCTATCCAAATCTCTTAGAGCTTCAAATCAATCAAAATCCTCCAAGAATTTTAGTCCTTCCAGCGGTCTGACCGAATGAATCTCCAGAGAGCATCTTAGATTTCTGCTTACAACGGTCTGACCGGTATCTTTTCTACGGTCTGACCGAAAATCCATGACCAGAGATCTTTTAACCCGAATCTCCTGTCCTTTTTCACTTTCTTCCCCACCTGTCTCTTTCACGTGCGCCTCAAATCTTTGGATTCTTTCTCTCCGATCAAACCCTCGTCAAGCTCGGACAAACCGTGGTTCAAGATCATCACCAAATCATGTCTTCTAGGTACATTGCTCAGATTCTTCTTCGCTTTTCCTTTTCATTTCTGTTCATCTTGAGGGTTAGGGCAATTGTGGTGAATCTTGTTTAAATTCTGTCAATATCCTGAAATTGATTCATCCAGTTGATGCAATAAGTATTCTCACACATATATCTGTCTACATTGCACCCTAAAATCAAGTAAATCTCAGGAATCATGGCAAACCCTATCTCTTCGGTTGCGCCGGTCTGACCGCCCCTGTATCGGTCTGACCGAATGCAACAGCAGAGACAGGTTGTGCTGGTCTGTTGTCGTATCTTTTCTCGTCATGCTTTCCTGTTTTCCTGTACCTTACCTGCTGTATATCTTCCAAATCTTCTAGTGGTCGAGGTGTTCAAGGCACTGCCTCCATTCGGACAAACAAGAAGAAATTGGCTAAGGGGCCAAAAAGGGCTCTACTCTCGAGTAGCAGCGACAGTCACGATGACGATTGGGTGCCCTCGGCCGGTGATTCAGAAACAGAACAGTCGTCTCATCGTGGTGGATCTTCACATGTGGGCATGGACATCGAGAGCGAGGACGATGAAATAAACGTCCATGCTTTTCAAGGCCCGAAGAAAAATTGGACTTCAAGCGACTATACAAAGGCTAGGACTATCTACGCCTATAATCATGAGAATGACGCCTCTACTCCTCATTTCCACACTATGACACAGCAGGATGCCTTCTACGGTCATTTGATCCACAAGAATATCTTCGAACACAAATGGATCGAATGGGCTTATGTTGTGAATCAGCCCATCATGGCTCCCTTGGTGCAGATCTTCAAAGACATAGGGCTGTATGACTTTGTGGAGCACAAGTGCCCCTGGAACGCCACTGCCATCAGACAGTTCTATGCTACAGTTGAGATCAGATGGGCGGACCAGCAGATCTTTTGGATGACAGGTTCTAGGCGGTATGAGGCCACCTTTGAGGAGTTTGCTGCGGCAAACAAGTAAAATTATGAGGAGATGAAGGAAGGGATCGATATGGAGGATGAGGATTACCTCCATGAGGACGACTGGCTCCAGTTTTATGAGCAGCCGGGAGGTGGACAGCGGATTGTACCTGTCACTGTTACAGGTCTCAAAGTCCTCCCTGCTGTCGTCAACAAGATCGTACTAGCCACGATTCATCCAAAGAGTGGAAACCGAGAGGTGGTCCGGGATTACTACTGGAACTTCATCGACCACATCCTCAAGAGTCATCGGATCAACATTGTCTCTTTTATATTGAAGACAATTGAGGATGTCTCGGCGACCACTCTGCCGAATCTCTACTATGCTCCGTTTATCATGTCCTTGCTGCTCCAGAAGACAAAGTTTCCTCGCGGTTCTTGCGACATCAGACATCTCGGCTATAAGCCGTTTAGTGTCAACCCGCGTGTCTTGGCTCGAGGCCACGGAGCACAGCATCAGCAGCAGCAGCAGCAGGCTCAGCCTATGCCTCGTCCTCCTCCTCCTCCACCTCAGGCTCAGCAGGCAGCTCAGTCTAGCCAAGCCCCCGCCTGGTTCACACAGTTCCATCAGCCGATGATGGATCAGTTTGCTACTCTTCTCCAGGGGCTTGAGCTCGCTCGCTCGGACTTGGCGGCATTGCATGATCAGTTCCAGACTTTCTCATCGCGCCAGGATCAGTTCGAGCAGCGCTTCGACTCCTTCGCTCACTTCTACATCCGTTTCCCTCAGACTCCTCCTCATCCCGATGATGATGCTCCAGCCGCTCCTTAGCTTTTATGGCAATTGATGCCAAA
This sequence comes from Pharus latifolius, assembly GCA_019359835.1. Lineage (NCBI taxonomy): Eukaryota > Viridiplantae > Streptophyta > Magnoliopsida > Poales > Poaceae > Pharus > Pharus latifolius. The sequence continues at coordinate 68,020,649 of CM033321.1, read as the reverse complement.
GGGGGAGAGAGAAGAGAGTAGAAAAATAGGAGAGATGTTGAGAGATGAACCTTAAATGAAATTTTTGTTGCAAACTTTTGGTGTAAAGTTTTACTTAACTTGTTTAGCTGAATATCTCTTTTATGATCTATGTGGATGTCATTTATGTTGGATGACTCTTGTATGAGAGTGTTACTTCATGATATATGAGATATGCTTATGATATTTTCATATGACCTTGTGATGATGATATCATGTGTAGAATTAGATGTCTTATTTGTGATACCTCATGCATATATAATGAATGAATTAAGATAGCTCCTTATTCACATGTTTAAACTCCACTAAAATGCCAAAATTCTCTTATTCATACATTTAGGGGGAGTGTCTTATTCTTCGATGCTTATTGTAAAATTCCCTTTATGCTTAAAACTCCTTCATCTACTCTTTATGTTGTCATCAATTACCAAAAATGGGGAGATTGTAGCTTCTAGGCCCCTATAGAGTGTTTTAATAATTAATGACAACTACAAATGCTATACTAACGTTACCTGCCTAGTTGTATCAAGAAGATACTTAAAAGACAGGTTAATGAAAGGCAAAGAAAGAGTCTCAGGATGAAGAAAGGGTGCATTGATCAAAAAGACAAAGGTACGGAATAGGGTCTTTTCCTTTTTACCGGTCTAAGGTGATTAGAGAAGAATTTTGACCGGATTTTAGGATAGTTGCCGTGCTATTAAGAGGAGCATGTGGTGTATCACAAAATACTTCATCAATGTGCCACAAATCATAAAATCAACTTGCATTGCATACTAGAAGGTCACATCCTTTTAAAATGCCTGCTTCAGCTCAATTCTGCTTAGCACTGTCTCAGTCGGTCTGACCGTTTTTTGGACCGGTCTGACCGAATTCACGGACTGACCGATTAGAATTCTCGGACTGACCGACATTATGTGTTAGTATAGTATATACCTTTATAAGGTCGGTCTGTCTGTAGTTTAAACCTAAGTCAGTCTCCTGGAACTTCATGAACTATCTTTCTGTTGTTTTGAGCTATTACGGTCTGACCGTGAAATCGGTCTGACCGTGTTTTTGTACTACGGTCTGACCGTATGGCCGGTCTGTCCATATATATCGGCCTGACTGTATAAGGTGTCCAGAAACTAGGTCTTCTCTGGACAGCTTCACGGTCTGACCGAAATAGGCTCTGGTCTGACCGTGTGTGTGCCTGACAAGGGCAGTTGAGCATTTATTGCGCCTGTTTAATGCCATTGCAATTGCGGAGGTCTGACCGAGCTTGTGCCTGCGGTCTGACCGCCAGGTGATCTTTTTCACCCAACGGCCTGTAACGGCTATATTTATTGTGAGGGGTATATATACTCCCTTGCCCGGCCCTGTTCACAACTTTTGGCAAAATCTTGAGCATTGTCATCATCCTTGAGAGCCTAAGCTAGTTTCATACACTCTAGGGTTCAAATTCTCGAATTTATGAGAGTGTGCATTTGAGATCTTCTAGTGCATTGCATTTAGATCATTAAATCAATCTTGTGGCACTCAAAGAAGGCTAAGTGATCATCACCGGCTTGTTACTCTTGGAGCTTGCCGGCTCCTAGACGGCTAGGAGAAGGGTTTTGGAGAGCTCTTCAAGGAAGATTGTGAAGAAGCCTCAAAACGTCGTGTGAAAGGGTTGAGGACACCTTGCCGGAGCGGTAAAGTGCATCCTTAGTGAAAACGAGGTTTGGATAACTCATCACACTAATCCGGCTCAAGATCTAGGTCACTTCTCGAGAGAAGATTGACTAGATAGAGGAGCGGTTAGAGATTTGAGTTTGCCTCAACGTGGATTAGGGGTGATCGGCAAATCACCGAGACCACGGGATATATCCTTGTGTTGGAATTGTGCTTTGTTCATATTGTGTTATTTATTTGCTCTCATTTTCTATAAATTGTTTGATTAATTGCTAAATTGTTAAAATCGCCTATTTACCCCCCTCTAGTCGATATTCTAGATCCCTTTCACGCGCTTAAGGCAGCGTGATCGAACCTGGCATAGGAGACTCATATGCTTAAAGTAGCGTGTTGGGCAAAAGGCCTATGCTCGTGGTCAACAGTGGTAGTTGAGAAGTCTTGTGGGTAAAGCGGTACCCCTCTACAGAGTTTAAAATGTATTTAAATACTCCGTGCTCCCGGATTTTGGAGTGTGTTATGGTCAATGGGTTTTATCCATGTTGTGAGGCACAAGTAGGTTTTATGAACTATTTTATCAACTGCTTTAAATTCTGCACTCCTGAACTGTTATATATATACATAAGGTAAGTTTTCAAAGAATGTTTTGAATGCTTTTCATGACTATCAACTGTTAGGTGATGAAAAAGGTTTGGAAAAGAATCTCAATCATTTCCTTGAATTCCCTATCATGTTATATAAACTTGCATTTGTTAAGTGGTGATTTGCTGAGTACCCTGTACTCACCCGTGACTGAATTGTTCCATCAGAAGTTGAAGAGCCAAGCGACTTGGGTTCACATGAGTGTGAGCCTGAGCCTTATGAAGACTTCTTCGAGTATGATTCGAGCTTCTAGGCGTCGCGTACCCCGGTCGAGTGACTGTGGGCAAAGATTAGCGTTTCGCTCCTTCCGCGTTTTGTTGAAAAACTAAACCATTATTTTGTACCTCGTTGTGTTACTATTGTAAGGCCCTAGTGCCGTCATCTGTGAACCTTGCAATATTTTGTGGATTATTTATGTATTGTGTTGGTTGTTGTGATATTCATTTCTGGTTCGCAACTGACTCCTGGGAAGTTGCGATAGGGGAGTGTTGTTCCGTACCGTGGTGTTCGGTACGGGGCGGGGTTCCCCACACGTGTGAAACGAGGCATCGCTGGTTCGAACCGCGAGCGGCCATTATGGCCAAACAGCGCGCTCCCATCGAGATGAGGCCTTAATGAATGACGACGCGGCCACACTTGGCATGAGGATCGAAGCGTCATGGCCCCGGAGATCCGTCCTGGAGGAGATGTTCCCGGTAACATGAACCATCCCCTCCGAGGACTCGAGCATCGTCCCCGGAGGGCACGGGGGGCTGCTGTTGGGGGAAATCTCTGCGGGATCAAGTCCAGGTAAGACGTCGTCCAATTTGCCCAGGGACAAGGACCCCCCGGTGGCTTGTCCCGGGGGCCGCCTTTTGCCCAGGGACAAGGCCCCCCAGTGGCTTGTTCCAGGCGCCGCCTTTTGCCCGGGGACAAGGCCCCCCCGGTGGCTTGTTCCGGGCGCCGCCATTTGCCCGGGGCAAGGCCCCCCAGTGGCTTGTCCCGGGTGCCACAAGGCCCCCCGGTGGCTTGTCCCGGGCCTCTGAAGACAAGGGTCCCCGGTCCTGGGTCACGTGAGGATCACGCGAGAAATGCCTAGGAAAATGGCGGACACCTGTCAAGCATCCGAGGCTTCTGACCGGAAGAAAGACGCTGGTGCCCCTCGATCCAACGGTGGCGAGCGGGGTAGTTTAGTCTTTTTGCATCTTTTGGGCCTATATAAGCCCTTGTAACCCCTCATGTGAAAGGGGACAATTCATTTTTACTCTAATAGACAATCAAATAGGCGTGCTCTGGAGCCATCTCTCCCCCGAGAGAGCTCCCCTAGCTAACTCTGGTTGGGAGTACGTCGACAGGACTAGGGCCTCCACTGAGGCCTGAACCTGTATAAACCTTCGTGTCACCTGCTGTGCTTACTCGACGGGAGAGGACCGGTCACGCGGTCAGCTCGCATCATCTTTTCTTCGCTAGGAACCTCCACGAAACCTACCGGGGTATTCGTAATGTCATGACAATAGGCTTGTGGGGAAAGCCTGTGGATGTCGAGATGGTCCCTATAGTGGATACGTGCGCCTAGAAATGTGCCATCCGAGAGGATGTGGCCTGCGTGTACATGAAAATTGTAGAGGCGATCTATGCGGCCTATGAGGTGATCCATCCTAGAATCCATTGTAGCCCTGTATTCTGCAAATTCTAACGCTATGGAAGCATGCCGGGTGGCAAAATGGTGATCTATGCAGCCATTATGTCGGAGAGACTAGTGCACAAGGACTCTATGGAAGCATGCCGGGTGGCAAAATCAATCGCTGCTGGTTTATTAGACTTAGCAGTGCATGAGGAACTAGGATCAGATGAGCTAGACGGAAGCATTCTCCAAATTTTCTCATTAGATAAACAAGTCCAAGAAATATCAAGCAAAAGGATAGAAGCAATTCCATTAATAATCCAACATAAAGAGTTTTCTTCCCTCCTGCAAAACCCCATTGCAAACAATGCATGCAAGTCTAGGGTGGCTGTGGGCACAAATTCTTGATAATCAGTAGCATTAAACCCTAAGGTGGATGCTAAGTGAGTGATTAAGCTACCTAAGACTATGCGTGAGGTTTTGCATAAATCCTTGCCAATACTTTCAACGCGATGGGCAAAATAGGCTACTGATGAAATATGAATTTTGCCTAACATTGCCCACAAAAATTTGACCTCGGTTTCTAAAACTTTATCCTGATTACTATCTGATAAATCTCATATTTGTGCTTATTTTCTAGATATTCCCCTTATTCATGCTCATTTTAGTCATAAAAATGTCATATACTCAAATATATTTGTATTGGCTGTCGTTCGACCTCGACTGTGTGTTTTGTTTATTTTAATCGCAAGTCGTTGCAATTCGGGAAATTTATGGCTGAATGGATGAGCTTCATCGACTGGATCTAGTGAACGGACCATTCCATACAGAAGTACGCGTCGTTACCGTAACCAAACCTAACAGCCTATGGCCTAATTGCAATACCCTGAAAACCCAAGCCCCTAATTGTAAATCGACCAAGACACAAAACTCCAAACCCTAGCTCAGATGGATGCTATTGTAATTTCCTAATAATCCGAGGACTTTTTTACAAAATAACCAAAACACTAAAAATGTCCTAGCCGCCATTGTTGTTCCTTGACCTGGCACATACCCACAAACCCCTACTGCTTCTTTCTTAACCCCGGCTAGCTTGCCGGCGGCGGCCAGGTCCACGCTGGCGGTGAGCCGCCGGTCTCTTCTCTCCCGTTTTATCTCCCTCTTGGTCCTTAGGCCCAGCTACCCTTCTTTCTTCTCCCTCATTTGCTCCAAATTCCTCCCGAACCTCACCTTCATCACCTCCGGGCCCGGCGACCGGGCATTGCCCACGGCCGGCGTCTTTTTGTTCTCTCCAGATCCGCCACGTGCCATCGTAGATCTAGCTCCGGTGTGCCACCTCGCCATGGATCCTTCACTATCGACCTAGATTCGGGGCATCAAAAGCCCCAAATCTGCCACAGCCGCGCCTCCCTCTCTCCACTTCTCTGCCGCTCCTTCCTCCCGCCTCCCGCGCCTGATCTCCTCCAGCCGTCGCTGCCCAGATCCACAACTGCCCTCAACGCCGCCGCTCCCGTGCCTTCTTCTCCCCTACACCGCCACCACCACAGCCGCCCTCATCACCAGATCTGGCCGATCTGGCCATCTCGCCGCCTGAACCACCTACAGCACCGTGCAATGCCATCTTCACCACCTCCCGTGCCGCCGCCGCGCCCCCCTCGCGCTCCCATGGTGCTCCCGCCGCACCGCCACCACATCCCGAGCGCCGTTGGATCCTCCGCTCCACTTCACACTTCCATAGCTCCCGCCGGATCCGAGCTGCAACCACTCCGCACCCCAGCGCCGCCGATCCCGCGTGTGTGCCGCCCTCACCACCGAATCTGGCCGCTCCACAGCGCCGCCTTCACCGCGCCTCCTCCGCCACACCCGAGCCGCCGCCGATCTGCGCGCTCAGCGCCGCCTTCGGCGCTGCACCGCCACTCCCCCGCACTGAGCCACCGCCTGATCCGCGCTGCCGCTCCCGCGTTTCCTCACCCCCTTGCGCCGCCGGCCCCACTGGATCCGCCCGCGCCATCGTCAACTACGCCGCCCCGATCCACCGCCTCCCGCGCTGCACCACTAGATCCGCCGATCTCCAGTGTGCGCCGTCTCCACCGAGCAGCCGCTGCGCCACCATCCCGTGGGCCGTCAACGGCGACCCTCGTCTCCCTCTCCTCTGACCACGAGCAGCTCCAGCCAACAGCAAGCTCGACCAGCTGCTCCGACGGCCACTGCAGCACACGACGAGCATAGCTACAACAAGAGCACCTTCGCCGGTGATGTCCAGCATAGGGCTTCAACAACTCCACCTCGCCGGCGTTCTTCACGGAATCCACATCCAAATGAGCAACTATTCCTCTCTCTGAATCTCGTTCTCTCCTTCACCCCCAAACTGTATTTCCTGTGATGCATGTACAGTGGATTGTGATGAATCAATGATCTGTGAACTGATTGCAGGAGTTTTTTTTTGAATCTGGTAGAATTCTTGTGATTGATTTCGTTAGAAACTCTACTTCAGATTTGTTTTGTTACTTTGAGATATACCCATCTGGGAGCTGTTAATATGATCATTCCCTGTTGCATTGCTTTGAAGATGCTTAGTTCATTGCAATCACTTAGTGTTAAATTCTCTGTCTGGTTCTTGCTGTTGGGATTTTATGAGACTTCATGAATTCTTCCAATTCTTCCAGGGCTCGTATAAATGAATAGATTGATGGTATCAGGGTGAAAGTTTCATTGCTTGATTTCTGCTGACCAGAGAATTGTCGTTCAGTTGGGTTTTTGAGGTATTGTGCATTACCTAAGTTATGAGGTCTTGTTGTTGGGTTGTGGTTGTGGTTGTGATTGAGTGTTGATGGGGAATGGTTTGTGCTATCTCTGTGTGCCTATTCGTCGATACCGTCGAGAGACTATTCGTTTTAGTCGCTTTCACTGTCCTTCTTGCGGAACCATTGAACCATACATTTCAATCGCATGTATTCACGATGACGCGTACAGATCTAGTACTAACTAATGGTCGGGCTATGATCTCACCTCTCTCTTTATTTCTTCTGACAGCTCTCTTTCTTTCTTTGGTTTATTATTCATCGATTTAGTTTAGTTCTACATGATTCGTTTTCTCTAGTCCCTGTGGAAAGAACGATAGAATACTCACCTTACTGTTTCGATCTCGTTTTTTTACGAGACGGTCTAGGCCGGTATCAATTTTTGGCGTCGTTGCCGGGGATTAGATTGAATGCAAGCGTGTTTAACTGACTGGATCTTTTATTTTTGTTTCTTTTTGGTTTTTGTTTGCGCCTTTTTCCGCCCTTTTTTCCCTCCTGCTCTTTTATTTCTCACACTTCTTCTTGTCCTTTTCTCGATGATTGGTTGATTTACATTGATTGAGGATATGGATGGTTACCATTCTTTTTGTGATGCATGTGACAATCTTGGTGCTAAATTAGATGATTTGCCTCGTCAAATGGATACAGCTCTTCGTGGATTATTTGCTTGTGTTAGTGTTGCTCATATATGTTCTATTTGCGGTATTCGAGGTCATTTGCCCGCCGCTTGTCAGCGTGGTCGAGCATCCACTATATATCATCCTGGATGGCCTGCATACTCAAATTCACCGTATAGGAACAACCACCCTGTTATCTCATCATCTTCTCCTAGTTATCTTTTGCAGGGTTTTAGGTACGAAGAGCAGCTCCCATGTACATCATATCAACCTCCGTACTTGTTACATCAGCAGTACCCATAGTCGCCTCCCAAAGTTGAGGATACATCCAGACTTGAGGCACTGATGGAGGGCATGATAAAGCAGTCCGAGCGCCTCAGGACCCAGCATTCAGAGGGTGTGGAATTATTGCGAGCTGAGACGCAGGGTGTGCGATCTTGCATAGCTGAGTTCAGAGGATATCGAGATTCAGTCCACATCCTGCCATCTCAAGTACTTACATTTGAGACCATCACACCTCCGTTGAGTGTCCCGGAGCCCACCCATGACATCTATCTTGGAGACCCTCACGGAGAGACCACAGTATTGAGCGACGAGGTTCGATCCGATCTTGTTCCTTCAACGTCGCATCAATCACCTCTGCCTCCTGCTGATTTGATGATGTTTGATGATGATGGAGAGCTTGTTTTCGAGACACCTCTGTGTCCGTTTGGACCATTTTCTTTTGATGATCCATTGACAGACAGACCAGAGATGGAGAGCGTTAGTTTTGAGGTCGCAGACCCCCCGTGTCACACCTATGATCCTCTTACTGATGACACTGAGCTCGAGACAGTTTGGTTTGATGATGCGGATTTGAGCTATTTGGTTGATGATCCTGTTATCACTCTGCTCGATATTGAGATATCTGATATTGGGGATATTCATGATTTTGTTGATGATCCGCAGCTTCAGGAGTTTGAATTGGAGAGCTTCACTTTTGATCTGACGGACTTCCTAGTCGATTCCTTGAACCACGAGATCAAGAGGGAGACATTCATATTTGTTGATGAGGGACTTCCTTCTGACATAGGGGACTCCGTTCATCCTGATCTATCAGATATGACCCCCGTGGAGGTCCTTCCTACCCCAGACTTCACGCCATCTACTATTCTAGTAGACTTGAAACCCTTCTTGTATCATTCTGAGCTGTTTAGTTTTGCTGAGACTTATCCCTTTGAGTTGTCATTCGACTTATATCGACATATGCCATCCTCATGATATGTATTATCAGTCGATCTACGTGATAGGACTTTCATTAGCTGACCTTATGGAGGGCCTTGTCCCTACCAAAACCCTAGATTTTCATTCCAGCTTGCAAACCCTAGATTGATAGACTTAGTTATAGAAAAACAAACCCAAAAACTCGTTTAGACTTAATCAGTGATCCATTAAGCTAGAAAGATGAATACGCTTATTACACAATGTTCAACCATTCACTTGCGGTTATTACACAGTCACACTGTTTTAGGTGCGATCAAGTTTTTGGCGCCGTTGCCGAGGAAGACAGTAATTCATCTTTTTACATTAATTTTTGCTGATATAAGTCAATCTCACTTCTCAATCTTGCTTCTATATTTCTTTTTCTTGTTTCTTCTTTGTGCACCACTAACCTTTCAGGGAAGTAGTGCAAATCTGATACGATAAAAAATGAGCCACATTGGACAATAAAACACCGAAGGAAGCCCAATCACCAAGAAAGATGGGTGAACAAAAGAAATTGAAGGATTATGGAATCCAGTTCAACATGGGGTTTCAGTCAGGTATTCTTAGTCCAACAATCGAAACAAATAATTTTGAAATTAACCCTGCACTATTGAATCTGATACAACAAAATCAATTCAGTGGTTTTGCCACTAAAGATCCTTCACTACATCTCCATATTTTTCTTGAGCATTGTGATACTTTCAAAATTAATGGAGTTTCACAGGATGCGCTACTACTATGTCTCTTTCCTTTCTCTCTTTGAGATAAGGCAAGAGCATGGTTGTACACTCTACCGCCCGCTTCAATAGAACCGTGGGATGAACTCTCACGCATTTTTCTCAATAAATTTTTTCCTCCATCTAAAACTGCATATATTCGAAACCAGATTGTTTGTTTTTCTCAGTAGGGAGGAGAATCACTCTACGAAGCATGGGAGCAGTACAAGGAACTTTTAAGGTCGTGGCCACACCACGGCTTATAACAGTGGCTTGTAGTTCAAACGTTTTATAACGCTTTGAATTACACAGCATGGATGAATGTTGACGCCATAGCTGGCAGTGCACTCATGAACAAGAGCGTTGATGAAGCATACGATCTAATTGAAGGTATGACACAAAACTACATGCAATTGGGGAATGAACACGCTGCATCAAGACTGATCCAACCGCAGCACCAACTCCCTCAACAACAACAGTTGTACCAAGCACCATGGCCAGCGTTTCAACAACAACAACAACAACCACCATACCAGCCACCACATCAACGAAAAAATCAACCTGAACAATCCAACATCGAGCGCATGCTAGGAGCTTTTCTAGCAAATCAAGAGAAGGAAAAAGTTACACTAAACTAGAGGATCAACTCTATCTCTACACACGTTCGCATGCTTGATACTCATTCGTGCGAATGGCCAATCCCACACCAATGATTTCTAACCCTCTAACTTCACCTATCAACCGTCATAATTCTGAACATATTAATGTTATATCTTGTGTTCATAATGTCGATTTGAATGGTGTAGGAATGTTCCAAAGAGAGAAGGAGAAACCTAAACCAACGAAGACACCTACCAAGAATTTGATGCCGATGACTGAACTTAAGCACGATGATCCACCTGCGCCGGCAGATGACCTCGGTAAGGAAGAACTATCAAAAGAAACAGAATCAGGCGATAATGAGGTAACACATGTTTCTAAACCAACTCCATCTTTTCCAAGTTGTTACCTCCAGTCTAATTTTAATGACAAATCCTTTCATATCTTGAAGAAATCAAATGTGACTGTGCCTTTTGTTGATCTTATCACTGAAATTCCTTCATATGGAAAATTCTTAAAAGAAATTCTTACAAATAAAAGGGATTTGGATGATTTAGAAATAGCTCAAATGGATATATGTGAGTGTACAATTGCTTTTCACCAGAGGAATGAGTAAGTATTGTTTAAATTGCCTGATATTGCTAACTACCCTATGTATGAGGACACCATATGCAGGATAGACCCTCTTGAATCTATATTGCAGGGTAAACAAATTGGAGATGATGCTCTAGATTACAACACAGAGACGAGCAATAAAAAGGATGATCATGCTACTACAAACACATCATCATTGCCCAATCGACTCTTAACAGTAAGAAATCATGACAATCCCTATGTGAACAAGGTACCAAAACTCACACCCCTTCCTTCCTCGGTGAAATATATGCTTCTTGATAGAGATAAACAAAATCCTATGCTTGTTGATGCCAATATAACTGATAAACCATCAAGTACATTGATCAATACATTAACACTACATCGGAAGGCACTAGGATATTCTATTGATGATCTACTTGGTGTTGAGCCTCAACATCAATTAAACCTAGCTATGATAAAAACTGAAAAATCTGAATTGCTAGAAAACAGGCTTAGTTCTTCCACTACACCAAAAATTCAAAATCACTATTGAGAACCTCCATAAAGATTATGCTAGGGTCAACGCCGAGCAGGATGTTAAACCTCTCCACACTTTGCCATACAAATCCAAATCCAACCGTTCAAACTCCGATCCGACTGCGAATTCCGGCAACTCGCACCTCCACACCCCTAGATCTGAAGTTTTCTACACCAACAACGACGCCCCGACGCAGGCCATATCCTCCCGGATGGCACATATCTAGGCGCACGTACTTACCACGGGGCACATCTCCACAACCACTGTAACGACCTCCGATGAGTGATCTCCATGGTATGAACGTTTTTTATTTTTCTTTTCTTTTTTTTTTTTCAGGTTTTCACTTGCGACACCTAGGACTGCACCATTAGAGCTACGTGGACCACAACATTCTCTTTCCCCATGGCATCTTCCACAATATCTACCTCTAGGAACCACTACCGCAAAGGGTAATCTATATCTCTCTTCATACATTGAGGATAATGTATGATTTAGCTTGGGGGTGTTCACTTAATTGTTTGCTTAGTCTTCATCGAATTATCATTCCACCACATTACATCATTGTTGGGGCAAATCCCATATCTCCAGGCAGCCTTCTGAGTGGGCTCCCGAGCGCCCTCGGTCATTCGTGCGGAGAAGGTCCCCGGCGGGTCCTTGGGCCTTGGGCCTCCAGGCCCTGATCCCACAGGACCCCCAGAGCACCTGGATCGTTCATGCAGAGGTCCCCAGTGGGTCCCTGGGCCTCCAGGCTCTTGGTCCCGCAGGGTCTCCGGAGCGCCTCGGTCCTTCATGCCAATAGGGTCCCCGGCGGGTCTCTGGGCCTCCGGGCCCTGTGTCTCGTGGGACACTAGAGCACCTGGGTCCTTCATGCGGAGAAGGTCCCGACGGGTCCCTGGGCCTCTGGGCTCTGGGTCCCATGGGGTCTCTGGAGCGCCTCGGTCCTTCGTGCGGGCAAGGTTCCTGGTGGGTCCCTGGGCCATTGGGCCCTAGGTCCCGTGGGGTCTCCGGAATGTCTTGGTCCTTCGAACGCAAAGGTCCCTGGCATGTCCCCAAGCCCCCGAGCCTCCAGGCTAGAGTCCCATGGGAACCCCAGAGCACCTGGGTCCTTCGGCCTTCGAGCCCCGGGTCCCGTGGGACCCCCGGAGCACCTGGGTCCTTCGTGCGGAGAATGTCCCCGGCGGGTACCTGGCCTTCGGGCCCCGGGTTCCGTGGGTCTCCAGAGCGCCTTAGTCCTTCATGCGAAGAAGGTCCCCGGCGGGTCTCTAGGTCCCCTGGTCCCGTGGGACCCCCAGAGCACCTCGGTCCTTCCTGCGGAGAAGCGTCCCCCTGGTCCCTCGGGGACCGGGCCCTCCTTCATCCCGGCGCCGCCACCCGGTGACAACAGTCCCGGGGAGTAGCTCCCCGGGGAGCGGGCGCTCCTTCATCCCGGGCGCCACCACCTGGTGACAACAGTCCCAGTGAGTAGCGACTCGGGGTCAGAGCCCTCCTTCGTTCTAGGCGCCGCTACCCGGTGAGCAACGTCCCCCGTGACCTGGGTGCCGCCACCTGGTAACAATGGTCCCGATGAGCTGCGCCCCCAGGACCGGGCCCTCCTACGTCCTTGGAGCCGCCACCCGATATGAAGCGTCCCCCTGATCCTGGGCGCCGCCACCCAGTGACAGGGGCCTCTGGGGGAACTTTTCCCTCGGGAACCAGCGAGGACATATGTCAAGCATCCAAGCCCTTCGGCTAGTGAAATGACGCCAACGACCCTCGATCCAACAGCCATAGCTATGGCTTTTCGGTCTTTTGCATGTTTTGGGGCCTATAAATACCCCCGTTGTATTTCATCTGTAACCAACTCTCAATTCATTTTACACACCCAAAACAATAGGCTCCCTTGGAGACTTCTCGCCCCGAGAGAGCACCTCCCTAGAGGACTTACATCTGGAGGGTGCCGACAGGACTAGGACCCCCACTGGGACTTGAACCTGTATAAAAACCACCATGTCAATTGCTGCGTTGCCCGACGGGAGGTGACCGGTCACTCGGTCAGCTCGCGCCGTTGTTCACGTGTCAAGTCTTTCTGTGAAATCTGCCAGTGGTACATTTTATACCACGACAATTGGCGCCATCCGTGGGGACTCGTGACGAATCGCCATGGCTCCCCCAAGAATGAGAGCTCAAGCTCTCTCCCTTTCCAGTGGTGCCAGTCCCAGCGACCCGGCGTCGCCCCAGCAAGACGTCATCGTCGCCCCAGCAAGACGTTGCCGTCGCAACCCTACGGTCCAGGGATACTCGGAGAGAGGTGCCACTTTCCTTTCCTGAGGTCTCTGGTGGAAGTATTCCCGTCTCCAACACGGCGACCACGACCAAGCTTGCGGGACCTAGTGCCCCCAACTCACATGCCTGGTCTCCAGAGATCCCTAGCTTGGGGCATTGGTCGAAGGCCAACTCCATGCCCAGCGCACCATGGAGGAGTTGTTGAGCGCCTTAGCATGGCCTCTGGCTCCCATCTATCAGCCCTCATTCCCATTTATGGGGGCGCCGCCTCCGTTTTTTATTGGACACCCGGTGGCCTTCCTGGCGCCGGGCATGTTCATCGCTTCGGGGGCTGACCCCGCGGCGGGGACTTACCCCGCGCCGAGCCTTACCCCGCGCTAGGAGCTATCCGCGCGTCGGGGCCTTATCCCTTGCCGGTGGTTGTCCCCCCACCGTGAGCTATCCCAGCGCCGGGAGCTTTCCCCATGCCGTGGGCTTATCCCTCGCCCGTGGCTGTCCCCGAGCCGGGAGCTTTCCCGACACTGGGACTTTAGCTCACACCAGGAGCTTTCCCCTCGCCGGGAGCTCTCCCCGCTCCGGGACCTTACCCCACGCCGGGGCCTTACCCCACATCGGGAGCCGTCCCAACGCTAAGGCCTTACCCCGCGTCAGGAGCTCTCCCCGCGCCGGGGCCTTTTTCCGCGCCAGGGGCTCTCCTTGACCCCGCACCGCAGATGGTTGCCAGTGTGCCCGGACCGGCTCCTGGGCTAGTGGTTTCCATTGCACCCAGGATGGCCTCGGCGCCCGCGGCGAGCCTCCCTCGTGAGGGTTCTCTTGCACCAGCTCTCGAGGCCGCCCCGGAGACACGCTTGGCGCCAGGCCTTGCCCGTGTGCCGGCGGTGCCCTCCGGACTGGCGGTTGACGTGCATCAGCTCCCTCCTCCCCCGGGGAATCCCCCGAGGGCTCCCCAGGTGGATCAGACCCAACTCACTGGGGAGGAGGGGGGGCGCATGCGTGCCATGAAGCCTAGCGAAGCTCCCTCCCGGCACAGGCCGGGGAACGCCCCCAGACCAGCCAAGGAGGGAGACCAGCCGACGAAGCCACCGCCACCTCTGGGGGACACCTGGGGGTTCATGAAGCTAGCTCCAACCCTGAGAAGAAGAGGTGCTACCGCCGTCCGGGCGGACCGCTGGGGCCTCTCCCCGACTCCGATAACGAGTGTGTCTCCCCGCCAAGGGGGGACAGTGATCGGGAACCTTCCCAGGGAGTTGAGGGGACCAACCAGCCCTTGTGCCGCCGGCTTCGACGCGTTCGATGGCCAAAGCTGTATCGCCCACCCCACATCGAGCACATAATGGTGAGGCCGATCCTTATGAATTTGTGCAGGTGTACTCCACAGCCATCTCAGCGGCCGTGGGGGGGGGGGACGAGACGGTGCAATGCAACGTCTTCCCCCTCTACCTCACTGGGATCGCCCGCTCATGGTTTTACAACCTGAGGGCTGGTTCCATCAAGTCCTTCGTGCAGCTCAAGCGCGAGTTCTGCGTGAACTTCCAGGGGAACTAAGTGCATCCCCTGGACTCGCTACAACTCTACACCGTTCGGCCGAGGACGGGGGAGACCATCCGCAGCTTCTTCAAGCACTTTGCTTAGGTCAAGAGAAAGGGGGCGCACGTCCCTGACTCCACAGTCACCGAGGCGTGCAAGAGCGGGATCCTCCCCGGGGAGTTCCATCGGAGGCTCTCCCGGAGTTGCCCCTCCTCTGCCGACGAGCTCTTCAACGTAGTTAGAAAGTACGCAAAGGCAGAGGAGGACGACCGCTGGAAGGAAAACCAAGGGATCCCCTCCCCCCCAGCTCGCAAAGAGGGATGTTGGGGACTCACCCCACAAATGTCTCAAGGAGGGACATCACAGCGAGTCGAGGTCTCGGGACATCTTCATTTTTGAAGACAGAGGTGGCTCTCGCAAAGCCGATCGGGGTGGCCGCCCCTCCCCCAAGTCAAAAGGGGGGGAGACCAGCCTGACGAGGATTGACACCCGAGTCAGTTCAAATAAATGCACTGTTGGTTCAAGACAGATTCAAGCCAGACATGTGCCCGACGGTGCGAACTCAAGTCATTTTGAGAAGCATCAGCCCGAGGTTACAGGCTTTGCGCGATCAGGTCGCAGGCTTTGCGCGGTCAGGTTACAGGCTTTGTGCAATCAGACCGCAGGCTTCGCGCGGTCAGAAGTTCGTATGCTATACGCGGACAGAATGTCAAGGATGTCGCGCGGTCAGTCAATATCCGCGCGGTCAGCCAACATCCCGCGGTCAGAGTACTTTCGACCAGGGTACTTGGGGTTCATTTGTCCGGCTGCCCCTATGGCGAGAATATTCCAAGTATCCCGAAGATTCCTCCACGTGGAAGATCAACCATCAGGAGGTTAATAAGCGCAGTTATACATGAATAACACGTGTTAACCTGCGTGGAGGTTATGAGCGGTTCTCCAAAAACCGCATCCAACCGACCGAACAACTGTTTGGTGCAGTTATGGCATGACACCCTTTCGACCAGTATAAAGGAGTAGCAAAATGCATCGAACAAGGGGATCGGAGGATCAAAAGATCGAAGCATCTCGACCACTCAAACAGCCAAGTCTACGGCCCAGATTAGATAATGTTTACAAGCCTCCTGGGGCTTCTTTCTGTACACTTACATACGAAAAACCTTCGCCGGTGAAGGTCTTTTCTTGCCATCTTGTAAATCTTTATCACACATAGTGAAATCCCAACAGGACGTAGGGCTATTACTCCCACCATCGAGGGCCCGAACCTGTATAAACCTCTCTGTGCTCTTGTTCCCCATTTTTCTACATACCTTCCCGGAGGGTCATCTTGAAAGGTCTCGCTAATACAAATTTTGCATAAGTTCGGCTGAGGACTCCGAGTCCAAATCGTCGATAGCTGGCGCCCACCGTGGGGCCTTTCTCAAGGCGTCCTAATCTTAATCCGGAGTTTCGCTGAAGCATGGCTGGAGTATATGATTCCGAGAACGATTTTGATCTCGAGGATTATGCTCACATTCCAATGCCTTCCCCAAGCGATCCTGTCCCGATGGAGGAAGTTGAAGGCCAGAATCTCCCAGAGGTGGAATCATCTCTCCAGGTCATGTCCATCGACCAGGGGGCGACTAGCGCAAGGTTAGAACCCATAGAGGTTCTCAATGCGCTAGAGGATGAATCCGGTTCGTCATACAACCCCGCTGAAGGGAAGGATGATATCGACCTGAAAATCAGCTCGGGGAGATTCGACCCTGATAACCTTCAACGTCTCTTTGATTTCGAGTCCGACTCGGAACAAACGGAGATGTTTTCCCCATCGACAACCTCACTCCCTAGACAGTTCACTGCCTTATCGGAGGAAACTCCCGACCAGCAGGCTGCTAGGGAAGAACGAGATCGCAAACAGAAGGAGGATCAAGATCTCGAGCAACAAAACAACGAACTGCGCAGAACTGCTCTAGAGGCTCTTCAAGATGCGCAGGCTCGTTACGATGCTGCTCCAAGTTCTTCTAAGCGGTCTCGTGGTCGCAAGCGCGACCAGACCCCTTCTTTGCCACCAGAGCATTTCCCGGTGGACGAAGAAACAGTAACGCCTGGTGCCCCTAGGAGAAGCACCCATGGTCGACTGCGATCTATCGCGGAAGTCATGCGTAACTTTCCTCCTACGATCACGGATGCACAGAAACCGGCCTTTTTCAGGATCCTGGTGGAAAGACTGGATGAGGTCGCATCTGAGGCGACCCCAATGGCCTCTTCCCGCTCGGTAACGCGTTCCCGCGAACGAGAGTGTCTCCACTCTGATTATGGTAGGCGAAGTTACCCACCACCCGTACTGTCCCGACGGGACAAGTACCGGCGAACGCAGGATTGTCGTAGTAGGGATCAAGTTCCTGTCCACTCTCGTTTGGGACCGCGAGTAACTTCACCGTTGCGTGAGGTCGCCCGTAACCCGGTCGAGAGTCACAGGGCAGTTCATGGTCCCTACGTCGGTTGTAAAGCTTTCTCACCCGGCCTACGAGCGATCATTTGGCCTGATAAGTTTCGACCGGGGGCTATTGAGAGGTTTGATGGAACTCAGAACCCATCCGAGTTCCTTCAAATCTATATCACTGCCATCCAAGCGGCGGGAGGCGATGACCGGGTCATGGCTAATTACCTGCCCACAGTCCTTGAAGGACCGGCTAGAACCAGGCTGTTTAACCAGCCCGAAGGTTCCATCTATAATTGGGAAATGCTGTGCGACGCTATCCTCAGTAATTTCCAAAACTGTTACCGAAAGCCAGGTAGAGAGGACGACCTTCATCGGCTACGACAAACTTCAACCGAGACTCTTTGGCAGTTTGTCAAGAGATTTGTTGGGGTGAGGAATACCATCCCGAACATATCTGATGGCTCCGTTATCAGGGCATTTAAGCATGCCGTTCGATACCGGAGATTCACCGAAGACTTGCTTATTCACCCTCCTCGATCAGTGGCCGATCTGTTCGACATGGCCGATCGATACTCTGACGTGGCCGAAGCAGTCGAATGGAACCGGATGGTCGACAAGGGTGACCTACCACCTCAACCAGGTTTCAAAGACGCCAGGAAAGAAGATTCAAATAAGAAGCCGGAATCTTCATCAGGTGGTAAGTCAAAAAAGTCGAAGAGGAACCGCTCTGGACAGTACCGCGAGGTCGCAGTCGCAGAGAAGCCACCTTCGGCCAAAGGTAACAAGCCTTTATTTAAGAATAAAATTGCCTCTGGCGGTCGGAATGCCGACCAGCCGGAAAAGTCAACTAATCCGCAGGAAGGCAAGAAGTGGTGTCCACTCCACAACTCCGCAGGCCACGACCTCAAGAACTGTAGGAGCTGGTTGAAGCAATTGGATGATTTCTACCAGGGAGTCGGGCCAATGCCAACCTTACCGCCTAAAGAACAGGCGTGCGGACTTAGAGACGTCGACAGAGACGAGGAAATGTCCTACCATGTACCTCAAAATCATATTAATGTTATTTTCGGAGGTTCTTCTTCTTTCATTTCCAAAAGGCAGTTTAAGGCCTTTTACCGAGAGGTTAACCAAACGGAGACATCCCTTGGTTAACCTCAATACCCCCGTTGGTCGGATACACCTTTGACATTTGATCGCACTGATTGTCCAGCGGGGCTAACGCGACCATTGAGGCTCCCTCTGGTCATTACCCCGATCATCAGTAACGCGAGAGTTGAAAGGGTCCTGATCGATGGAGGGAGTTCCCTTGACATTTTGTTGGTCAAGGCGCTCGACGAGATGCAAATTCCTCATTCGAGATCAAGCCCATAATCCATCCATTTTATGGGATAATCCCAGGCCCCTCCATGATGCCATTAGGACAAGTGGTCCTCCCGGTCACACTGGGAGAACCAGATAACTTTCGAACAGAGTTGGTTACTTTCGACGTAATTGATTGTGATTTGGCTTATAATGCAATCTTTGGCAGGCCAACTCTTGCTAAGTTCATGATGGCAACGCACTATGCTTATCAGTGCGGAAAATTGCCTGGCCCCAAAGGTGTCATCTCGGTCCGAGGCAGTCGCAACGCGGCACTCACGTGCGACCGGCTATCTTTGGAGATGGTCGATCAACTTCCCCTCCGGGACGCCCAGGTCGCCACCGTCACCACCGACGCGATCAAGGCTGCTCCTCGACCAGATGAGAAACTCAAACTGGTTCCTTTGTACCCAGATGATCCATCCAAGACAATTCGGGTCGGATCAGCCCTGGATGACAAACAGGCACTCGAGCTCATTGCTTTCCTCTGGGCTAATGTAGATGTGTTTGCGTGGAAACCGTCCGACATGCTCGGTGTCCCAAGGGAAGTGATCGAGCACAGGTTAGCAATTCGACCTGGACAACGACCAATAAAGCAAAAGCTCATGCGTTTTGCTGTTGACCAACAGGAAGGCATCTGAGAGGAGTTGGACAAACTCCTACAGGCCGGGTTCATCCGTGAAGTCGATCACTCGGAATGGCTCGCCAATCCGGTCATGATCCGCAAGTCAAATGGAAAGTGGCGCATGTGTGTCGACTACACAAGCCTCAACGCTGCCTGTCTGAAGGATGACTTTCCCCTTCCCCGCATCGACCAGTTGGTCGACTCAACTGCGGGTTGCGAACTGATGAGTTTCCTGGACGCTTACTCAGGATATCATCAAATTAGTATGCCAGAATAAGATGAAGAGAAAACTGCCTTCATCACCCCGTTCGGCACCTACTGCTACATCAGAATGCCGTTCAGTCTCAAGAACGCAGGTTCCATGTACCAGCGCTTGATGCAAATGACCTTTCTTTCCCAGATAGGGCGTAATCTCGAAGCATATGTAGACGACTTGGTTGTAAAGAGCACTAAGAGATTGTCTCATTTGGACGATCTCGCTGAAACCTTCTGTAATTTGAATCGCTTTGGAATAAAGTTAAACCCGGAGAAATGTTCTTTCGGGGTTTCTTCAGGAAAACTCCTTGGTTTTCTTGTGTGTTCCAGGGGCATTGAAGTTAATCCTGAGAAAATCAGGGCCATTGAACAAATGAGATCACCCTCGACCATGAAGGATATTCAACGCCTGGCTGGTCGCATGGTGGCCTTAAGTCGCTTCATATCGCGACTAGGCGAAAGGGGATTACCTTTCTTCAAAGCCTTGCGGAAGCATCACAATTTTACATGGTCGGATGAGGCCGAAAAAGCGTTTCAGGAGGTGAAGACATATCTGTCCAGTTCGCCAGTATTGGTGTCTCCCGACAAAGGAGAGCCATTGCTTCTTTATCTGGCGGCCACACCGCACGCGGTCAGCGCAGTTCTGATCGCGGACAGGGAGGGAATACACAAACCCGTCTACTATGTGAGCGAAGTACTTCATGGTCCTAAGGAGCGTTACCCTGAGGTCCAGAAGATACTTTACGCGCTACTGATGGCTTCCCGTAAGCTACGACATTACTTCCAAGCTCACAAGATCACGATACCCTCCTCCTTTCCTTTGGGGGATATTGTCCGAAATCCAGAGAAATCTGGTCGAATCGCTAAATGGGCAGTCGAACTCGGTGCTTTCGAAATTCATTTCACGCCACGCACGGCAGTTAAGTCTCAGGTTCTGGCCGACTTCGTGGTCGAATGGACCAACCCTGAGCCACTCGTGCAGGTGCCCGATGAATTGGAGTGCCCCGATTACTGGACAGTGTACTTTGACGGCTCCCGTAGTTTTCAACACTCGGGGGCTGGAGTTGTCTTAGTTACGCCTCAGGGCGAACAGCTTAGGTATGTCATCCAACTACACTTTGTCGCAACTAATAACGCGGCAGAGTATGAAGGTCTTCTTGCAGGGCTCCGGGCAGCAAAATTCCTCGGAGTCCGTCGATTAGTGGTGAGGGGTAACTCACAGCTGGTCGTAAACCAGGTAAACAAGGAGTACAGCACCTCCGATGAGACAATGGCTCATTACCTGGGGGAAGTGAGGAAATTGGAAAAACACTTCAGTCATTTTGAAGTCCAATATATCCCGCGAAAGGACAACATTCTCGCAGACCAATTATCTAAAATTGGGTCCTCACGCACATCCGCTCCGGCAGGAGTGTTCATTGAACACTTGGACCATCCTTCGATCATGACTTCGGTTGAGGATGATCCGGTAATAGCCTCCGTTACCAACCTCGGTCAGGAACAGGATTGGACTCATCCATTGAGAGTCTATCTTGAACATGGGACCCTACCCGAGGACGAAACCGAAAGCGATCGGTTAATTCGAAAAGCACGTATGTACAAGCTCATAGATGGGGTTCTGTGCAGAAAGGGTACTCAAGGAGTATTGATGCGTTGCATATCTCAAGAGGAAGGAAAATCCCTCTTGAAAGAAATACATGACGGTGTATGCGGTGCGCACGCGTCATATCGGACACTGGTCGGAAAAGTTTTTCGACAAGGATTCTACTGGCCTTCGGCACTTGATGATGCCAAGCATATGGTCAAGATGTGTCCTCAGTGTCAGTTCCACGCAAGACAGGTTCATCAACCTGCCTATGCGTTACAAACCATTCCCCTCGCATGGCCTTTCGCGGTCTGGGGAATGGATATTGTTGGTCCTATGCCACAAGCGGTCAACGGATACAAGTTTCTGTTCGTAGCCATTGACACGTTTACAAAGTGGATCGAGGCCGAACTGGTATGAAATATTACTGCATCAGCAGCACAAAAGTTCTTTCATAAGAACATTGTTGCTCGATTCGGTGTTCCAAACCGTCTTATCACCGACAATGGTTCTCAGTTCGCTAGTGGTCTCTTCCTAGACTACTGCGACCAGATTGGAACTAAGGTGTGCTTTGCTTCTGTGGCACACCCGCAAAGCAATGGTGCGGTAGAACGGGCCAATGGGCAGATACTACAAGGCATCAAAAAGCGTGTTTTCGATCGCCTTAAGACTCGCTCGGGGGCTTGGGCAGACGAGCTTTATATCATTCTATGGGCACTACGAACTACTTCTAGTCGAGCCACCGGTGAGACGCCCTTCCATCTGGTCTATGGGGTCGAGGCTGTATTGCCTATGGAAGTTAGTATTGGATCTGTTCGGACAGAACAATTCGAACAGGTTGATCAGTCCAAACAGCGGTCGCAAGACCTCATCCTCCTAGAAGAAAGGCGTGATCACGCTTTGATAAAGTCCGTAGCATACTTGCAAGCTTTGCGCAAGTATCACAGTAAAAGGGTGCGACCGCGTAGTCTTCACGTGGGCGACCTGGTCTTACGAAAAATCCAAGATCAGTCTAATCGCAACAAATTCTCCCCGAAGTGGGAAGGCCCTTACACTGTAGT
Source organism: Pharus latifolius (assembly GCA_019359835.1). NCBI lineage: Eukaryota > Viridiplantae > Streptophyta > Magnoliopsida > Poales > Poaceae > Pharus > Pharus latifolius. The sequence goes on along the minus strand of CM033321.1, from coordinate 67,998,547 downwards.
CTCGGTGCCGCGACCAGGATCCGCGCGGTTAGCCATGGAGGATGGTCGAATCTTGTCCAATACTTGGAACATCGATCAACTTCGCAAGTTCTACGTGTAAGTACTCAACCCCTTTTCCTGTTCAATTAGCATCTTTTTTATAAAACAAAGAATGTTTTGTTTCATACGATGAATATTTCCCTTTATGCCTATTTACTGCGAATTCGACTCGGGGGCTGGTCGCCCGCGGTTAGATCATTATAACGTTCTAGTCGGATTCGCTGGCCGATCTCATAACCGCTTCCAGACAAGTCACTCCTAAATAAGCCATTTCTCAATGCACACGGGGCTTTCTGGCAAGTCCTTGGTTATCTGAGTGGCTGCTGGTTTGCAAACAAGGCTAGGCGTTATTTTGATCATAATTGTTGGTTCGATCACACATCCCTGGTCATTATATTCACTTCTCTCCTGCGTTTGTAATATTAAGTCTTCAGTATTAACAATCACAGGCGGGGGCTAGGGGGATATGTTTACAATATGAAATGAACACAAAAACAAGAATATATATAGGCAAATCAGAATATATATTCATTTTCAAAAATGAATTTCCATATGCATTGCATTGTATACAACCGTTTCTGTATAGGTATAGGGATCATTCGATCCCGAGCTCAGTCAGGAGCTTATCTACAAGGGCATTAATCTCCTCCATGACAGCCTCTAGTTGCTCTTCACTCTCGACCTCAACCGGTCCCACCAATGGATTCAGATCTGCATCTGGGCCATGGTGAAGACGAACCCGGCTGAGGACAGCGGAAGCGGCTGACCGAACTCTGGTTCTGATCGCCTCTGCTTGTCGCTGAGTATCCTCAGGGAGATACTCGAGAAGTGACTCCGCTTGGGCCATGACTAGCGCATACTGGTCATCTTGGCTGAGATTGTCTCTTGTGGTTTCGACCACATCAGCCTTCAGAAGATGAGCCACTGTCTTCAGTTTTTCAAAGACTGAACGGCTCAGCTTTCCAATCGCTTTTTCGGAGGTTTGGATAGAATCCTGGAGGAGTTTATTATCCTAGCTGAGTTGCTTTATTTGACCAGCTTGCGCTGCAACGAGAAAAAATATTACTCACAGGTTATGAGGACAAGTCTTCCTAATCAGGAATCGACTTACCAGCAAGTTGTGACCGCAGTTTGTTGTTTTCAATCTCTTGGTTCCTAGCCACTGAGAGCGAATGAAGCTTGACTGTGGCCACTTCTTTGTCCAACAATGCCACCTTTCTGTAGTAAAACAGAAGGGGTGGTCATAACCAATTGATATTTTTTACAAGTTGAGGAGTAATGGTCCTCACCTGCGCAAGCTGTCTCGTTCTCTTTGTATGGCCTCCATGCCTGCCACTGTAGCACACGATTGGGCCATCATCCGGGATAGTTCCTGCGATGCAAAAAGGGGAGTTAAAGGTGTCCTATGTATAATTCAGGCACCTAGAGAGAGGTTCATCATACCTTCATAAACTCCTGTATTGAGGCATCTCCCAGACTAACGGGAAGACTCGTTGAAGGTCTGAGGGTGCCTACAGCAGGGGCGGGAGATGGGAGTGCCTGCTGGGCACTGCCTCCGGTCGCCGTCGGTTGCGACTGGGTCCTTGCGCCTGTTTCTCCTCTCATGGCCCGGACGGTTTCCTGGACCAAGGAGACGGAGCGCTCCTCACTGGAGGCTCCTGCACCAGCAGCGACTTTAACCCTTCCCGAAGTGGTTGAAGGGCTGGGTGCTGTTTCTTTTCTCCTGACAAAGGGAAAGGAGAACCAAATGATCATAATTCGTGATCATCATTTCTAATACAACTAGGATAAAGGTTCTTACCTTATTTGAAATCCCATTAGCCTTTGAGATTTCAGGGAAGGTTCCCCTTGAGAAAGGGGACGATTGTCATCTGTCCTGATCTTCCTCTTGGAGAACAAGGCATCTCCCCCCTGGGTATGTTCTTCGGTGAGCACATTTCTAGGGGAAGATGAAGATGAATGAGAAGAATCCTTACCTGGGCAATCGGTCCCGTTGGCGGGGTCGCATCCGAAGGCCTCGATGGCTCCTGGACTTCTGAGGCCGGCACCTCGTGTGCAACCGCCACAGGATCTTGTGCAACCACCTCCACTCCAGTCTGCGGAGGCGGAGGATTTTCCTCCCTGGGACTCGCAGGAGTTACAGTGGGAAGCTCTTCTCCCTGCATAAGCATTAGCTCATCAAATGCACAGGGGGAAGTGAGGAAAACAAGACTGTGAGAAAACCTTACCGCGGTCGTCCCTTCGACCAGGGAAGTAGAGGCGACTAGCCCTGAAGCCTCGGGGACTTCAGGAGCTGGGGGATCATCCGCGACCACAGGGCTTTCGCCGGACGCGGGGTCTGCTACCACTGCCTCTGCGGTAGCAGTTGTCTCTGCGGAATGGGTTGGAGCGTCACCGGACGGAGAGACCGTAATTTTCCTCCTCCGGCGAATCAGGGGGACGTCATCATCTTCCTCCTCGCTCCCCTCTCCCTGTACGACGAAGAAGTAATTCCAGTTCATACATGGAAAGTTCGGAGGAATGTGGTATCTTACCGCAGTTTTTTGGGCAGTAGGAGGAGTGCATCGTGAAGACCCTTCCCCAAGATTTAGCCTGGCTTTCTTGGGGGCGAGATTCCTCGTCCTGGGTCTCGAGGAAACCTTCTTCACGTACTTCGTCGTTGGCTTCCCCAGGGAACCCACGTTCTCGCTGGGGGCTCACCCGATCCTTCACAAAGTCTCGGATGACGTCCCGTGCTGTCAATCCTTCTCCGACTAAGTGAAGAATCACCTCGGCGTGCTTCATGAACTCTGAGTTCATCGCCGGGAGAGTGTCCAACTCGCTCGGCTTCTCCGGCCGCGAGTTTTCAAACCACAACCCGCTCTTGGTTGGTGGGGTGCAGTAAAACCATTTCTGGTGCCACCCGTGCACCGAGTCTCTCAAGGGTGGAAAGGGATACTCCTTTTTATCCCTTAGCCGGAAGTAAATACATCCGGCGGCATTGGCGCTCTTCGACCACGCCGAAAAATAAAATCGCCGGAAGAGATCCACGCTGGGATACACTCCGACGAATGCCTCGCACAGGTGTTGAAATACTGCCAATATCAACATTGCGTTGGGGTGGAGATTGATTAACTCCAACCCGTAGTGCTCGAGGACATCCTTCAGGAACCGACTCTCGGGGAATCGGAACCCGCAGCGCAAATACTCCTCGAAAACCACCAACTCGCCCTCTCGGACGGTTGGGGTTTCTTGATCCTTCTCCGCGGGCCGCCAATTGATTAGCAGCCGCGGAGGAAGAATCTCTTCCTTCTCCAATGCCAGTAAATTTTCCTCAGAATGATGGATGGATCGGCTCCAAGACGCCATTTTTTTGTGGAAAGTTAAAGGAAAAGGTGGCGATTTTTGGAAGACGAAGGCTGAGAAGAATGAGGGTTTTGTGCGGCAGAAATACTGAGGGTTTTTGGCTGAGTGGCTTCTTCAGGAAGACACCTGCTCCTTTTATAGACCCGACGAGACGCATTAATGTGAGTAACGTTCTATTCAAACGTTCCACTGAGTATTTTATTCATTCATTTGCCATAATGGATACTGTCTCTGGCGGACCCATTAAAGTGTTTAGGCATCGGATCTAAAACAAAAAGACTTCTTTGTTTTAGAAACTGAAAGTGCAAAAGGCCTGAAAAGTTTTCAGTACTTTTCAGAGGACGTTTTTCCTTTATATGCTTTGGACATTTTCATAAAAAAATCATACGACTCAATTTTTGGACGTATGTATTTTGACCGGGTTGTGGTATGATCGAGACCATACTTTTGATTAAGCTCCGATTCTAATCGAAGTAACGGTCTGATCGAGTCCCAATTCTGGTCGCAGTATGTTTCAGTTCTAACCGCAGTTTTAAGTCTGATCGCGGTATCAGAGCTGGTCGAGGTACTTTTAAAAAAGTATGATTCTGATCGCAGAACTGAAATTTTCCTGTGTATGGATGGTCGCGAAGGCTTTACTCATGGCCATATATTCACACAGAAGATGCAAAGAATATTTATATGAAGAAAGAGATTTTATTTTTTTCATTCTTTACATACGAAAGGGATACCGGCGACCAGAGCGTCGACCTGATCCGAAAGAAGTTTACGGAGTTCTCCTAGGGACATATTGTTGTCAGTAGGATCTACGCTGACAACCCCCAGGGAGCTAGCAACTAACCGAAGCCTATCTACGTCATCCCTAACAAGAGATACACTACTATTCCTAATCAAATCGGAGAGTTCCCGCTGTTGCTGAGCGTGGTCCCTCTCTCGACGGAACTGGTGCGTCTCTTCATGGGACCGTTCAAAACATTCTGCCAGGTGCAGAATCGCCGAAGACATTTCTTCAGTCTTCTTCTCCAGGGCATTCTTCTCCTCCAGAAGATTATGTCCGGAAGGAAGAGACGGAGCAGCAGAAGGCTGATTACTGGGGCCTCCAATCTCCTACATTTGCAAAAGTTAGTTGAGCTAACTATAACTATCAGCAAAAGGAGAGAAGGATTATTACCTGTCCCTGTTCATGACACGTTGATGTAGCCATCCTGGGAAGTTGATCATCCAATAAAATCGGACGATCACCCGATGGAGGAAGTGCAACCTTCCCACCAGAAGATGGCCTCCCCAACACAAGTTGAGGATTTTCTGGCCGAATAGTCACCGATTGCTGGCCAGAAAATTGATCACCCAAACAAAAGCAAGGAGTGCTAGAGAAGAAAGCTGAAGGAAGAAAAGATGATTGCTCATCTTCTACCTTTGCTCTGATGGAAGATCCTTCGTCAACCTTGGATTTCTTCCTTGAAGGAGATGGATCTTCAGGCATTTGGGGCTCCTGCTTGAGAACTTCCTCTTCATCACTTTCAATCTCGATGATGTTGTGATCTGCCATCGGGAAGTATATGAAGAGAAGGATGAAGGTGATTTTAGAAAGGATTTAACCGTGAGAAGAAATTGTGAAGCTTTACAAAACGAAAGACCCGGTATTTATAGCCGCCAAGGTGACGGTTCACATTCTGAATCACCTCGGGTTCTTAAAAAGCATTTACAATTTCACCTCGGGTTAAAAAACATTTCAACAGCGCCATTATTGCTTGTCACATAATACCCAGAGCCCGTCTCGGGGAACCAACCGACCTACTTAGTGCGCCACTAAGTGGGGAATTTGAAGAGTCGGGTTATTAATCCGATGCATTTCTTTAAATTTAAAGTGAACACGTCCCTTCGTTTTCTTTAAATTTGGGGGCTAGCTGACGAGGATTGACACCCGAGTCAGTTCAAATAAATGCACTGTTGGTTCAAGACAGATTCGAGCCAGACATGTGCCCGACGGTGCGAACTCAAGTCATTTTGAGAAGCATCAGCCTGAGGTTACAGGCTTTGCGCGATCAGGTCGCAGGCTTTGCGCGGTCAGGTTAAGGCTTTGTGCAATCAGACCGCAGGCTTCGCGCGGTCAGAAGTTCGTATGCTATACACGGACAGAATGTCAAGGATGTCGCGCGGTCAGTCAATATCCGCGCGGTCAGCCAACATCCCGCGGTCAGAGTACTTTCGACCAGGGTACTTGGGGTTCATTTGTCCGGCTGCCCCTATGGCGAGAATATTCCAAGTATCCCGAAGATTCCTCCACGTGGAAGATCAACCGTCAGGAGGTTAATACGCGCAGTTATCCATGAATAACACGTGTTTAACCTGCGTGGAGGTTATGAGCGGTTGTCCAAAAACCTCATCCAACCGACCGAACAACTGTTTGGTGCAGTTATGGCATGACACCCTTTCGACCAGTATAAAGGAGTAGCAAAATGCATCGAACAAGGGGATCGGAGGATCGAAAGATCGAAGCATCTCGACCACTCAAACAGCCAAGTCTACAGCCCAGATTAGATAATGTTTACAAGCCTCCTGGGGCTTCTTTCTGTACACTTACATAGGAAAAACCTTCGCCGGTGAAGGTCTTTTCCTGCCATCTTGTAAATCTTTATCACGCATAGTGAAATCCCAATAGGACGTAGGGCTATTACTCCCACCATCAAGGGCCCGAACCTGTATAAACCTCTCTGTGCTCTTGTTTCCCATTTTTCTACATACCTTCCTGGAGGGTCATCTTGAAAGGTCTCGCTAATACAAATTTTGCATAAGTTCGGCTGAGGACTCCGAGTCCAAATCGTCGACACAGCCCTCCCGTGCTCGAGACAATCCCGCGCCGGGAAGCAATGAGGTTGGGGCTGACTTATGGTGCGCCTTCCACTAGTCCACCTCCCATGCCACTTGAGAATGTAATGTGCTTCGTCAACACTTCGCGGCATTTCTTGAGCAACATGGGTAGGGGGGACAGACTTGCCTTTCCCCATCAGTCAGCATAGGAGGCCCTCCCCGCTCCCTATGGGGGACACCGGGAGCTGGCCCAAGAAAGGGGCTCAACCGACAATCCCCCTTTCCAAAACTCCCAGGGACATGTCTCCTGACTTGGGGGGATCCTGTCCACGAGCCCCACACTGGACCCTCAAAGTGAGACCGTCCCCGCGAGGATGCCCTCACTTAGAGGATGCCCTCTCTACCGGGATGTCTGCACTTGGCCCCTGGGCCTCCCCCTCACCCTCTCGCACTTCGCACAGGGGAGGCGTTGTATCAATTTCTTAATCAATGCAAATTAGTTGTTCCCCTATGAATCTTCTTTTGCAGGGTGTATTTTTTCACCGCCTCCAAGGCGATGCCCTCCAGCGAGGATGCCCTCACTTAGAGGATGCCGTCCCTATGAGGATGCCCTCCCAGCGAGGATGCTCTTCTGGGGTGTTGGGGGAAATCTCTACTTGATAGATCCCGGTGATATGTGCCCCGGTGGCTAGTACGGGTGTCCCCGCGTCCCGGGTGCCTCCACCAGCGGGGCCACCATCCCGGTGATAAGCGCCCCAGTGGTGGGTGCCCCCGCTTCCCGGGCGGCGCCACTGTCTCGGTGATATGCGCCCCGGTGACCTGTGTCCCGGGCGCCGCCACCGTCCCGGCAAGAGGCGTCCCGGTGGCAGGTGTCCCCGCGTCCTGGGCACCGCCACCGTCCCTGCGAGAGGCATTTTGCCGCGCCGAGGGTTCACTCCATGCCGAGGTCTTTCCCCACGTTGGGGGCTTACACCGCGCCGGGGCCCCACCCCACGCTAGGAGTGTCCCACACATCGGGGCCTTACCCCGCGCCCGGTACCTCCCCCCACGCTGCGGGTTGACCCCATTCCACGAGTGGTTCTCCCAGTGAGGATGCCCTTAAGAGGATACCCTCCCCGAAGGATGCCCCTCAGAGGATGCCCTTGAATGAGGGTCACAGGCTCCTACTTAGCTCAAGTCCCGACGGTGGCAGCCCTGCTCCCTTAGGACGGCTTACAATCCCCCTCGTGGACTGAGGCCATAAGCGGCAACCCGGTTCTCAGAAACCACTGTAATGAGTCACTTTGAGGGGTGAGTCCCCCCTCAAACACTCCAAAAGTCCCGACAACAGGCGCCTCACTCCCTGGGTGGATTACGATAACCCCTTGCAGACTGAGGGGGTAAGCGGCAACTCAGTTCTTAACTGTGGTAACGAGTCACTTTGAGGGAATAGTCCCTCCTCAAATATTCTAGAGCCCATCATGGCGCTCGCCCTCCTCCGGGTGCGAATCTCCAGACCCAAAATTTCTTGACCAGGGGAAGGTTTTCTCTCCTGGAGGACTTTGTCCCAGGAGAAGTTTTTTCCCGTCCGGGGGCTCCGCGTCGCCCGGGTGCGGTAACATTCTCTCCCAGTGGACTTTGTCCCGGGGGAAAGTTTCTCTCCCAGGTGGACTTTGTCCCGGGGGATGGTTTTCTCTCCCGGAGGACTTTGTTCCGGGAGAAGGTCTTCTCCCATCCGGGGGCTCCGCGCCATCTGGACGCGGCTATGTTCTCTCCCAGGGGGACTTTGTCCTGGAAGAAGGTTTTTCCCGTTCGAGGGCTCCACACAGCTCGGCTGCGGTAACATCCTCTCCCAGGTGGACTTTGTCCCAGGAGGAGGTTTTTCTCAACCGCGCCACCCAGACGTGGTAATGTTCTCCCCCGGGGGGGACTTTGTCCCGGGAGGAGGTTTTTCTCCACCGCGCAGCCCAGATGTGGTAATGTTCTCTTCCAGGGGGACTTTGTCCCGGGAGAAGGTTTTTCTCGTCTGGGGGCTCCACGCTGCCCGGGCGCGTTAACATTCTCTCCCCGGTGGACTTTGTTGTGGGGGAAGGCTTTCACTCCTGGGTGGACTTTGTCGTGGGGGAAGGTTTTCTCTCCGGGGTGGACTTTGTCCTGGGGGAAGGTTTTCTCTTCCGGAGGGCTTTGTTCTGGGAGAAGGTTTTCTCCCGTCCGGGGGCTCCGCACCATCCGGATGCGGCTATGTTCTCTCCCGGGGGGATTTTGTCCCGGAAGAAGGTTTTTCCCGTCCGGGGGCTCTGCGCCACTTGGATGCGGTAACATCCTCTCCCTGTTGGACTTTGTCTCGGGAGGAGGTTTACTCAGTCGTGCCGCCTAGACGCGATAATGTTCTCTCCCGGGGGGACTTTCTACCGGGAGAAGGTTTTTCCCGTACGGGGGCTCCGCGTCGCTGGGACGCGGGAACATTCTCTCTAGGGGGGACTTTTTCTCGAGAGGAGGTTTTTCTTGACTGCGCTGCCCAGACGCAATAACGTTCTCTCCCGGGAGGACATTCTTCTGGGAGAAGGTTTTCTCCCGTCCGGGGGCTCCGCGCCATCCGGACGCAGCTATGTTCTCTCCCGGGGGGACTTTGTCCCAGGAGAAGGTTTTTCCCATCCGGGGGTTCCGCGCCGCTCAGACGCGGTAACATCGTCTCCCCGGTGGACTTTGTGCCGGGATAAGGTTTTCTCCCGTCCGGGGACTCCGCGCCACCCGGATGCAGCTAAGTCCTCTCCGGGGGGGGGGGGGGGGTTTGTCCCAGGAGAGTATTTCTTCCATTCTGGGGCTCCAAGCCCCCCGGGGGCGGTTTTCTCTTCCTCAAGGGAACTTTACATCGTAAGTCTAGATCCTTCCGCCTGGTTCTACCCCAGCACTATGCAGGAAACTTACCCCGGACACCTCAGTGTCATCCGGGGAAGGGTTTAACACATACCCTTCGAGGCCACGGCGTGTCCCCGAGGGCCTGGGGGGCTCTTGTTGGGGGAAATCCCGTATCTCTGGGTAGTCTTTGGAGTAGGCTCCTGAGCGCCCTCGGTCCTTCGTGCGGAGAAGGTCCCCGGTGGGTCTCTAGGCCTCCGGGCTCTGGGTCCCACTGGCTCTCCTGAGCGCCTTAGTCCTTCGTGCGGACAAGGGCCCCAGCGGGTCCCATGGGAGCCCTGCAGCACCTGGGTCCTTCGTGCGGAGAAGGTCCCGGTGGGTGCCCGGGCCTCTGGGCTCCTAGTCATGTGGGTTCTCTGGAGCGCCTCGGTCCTTCGTGCGGACAAGGTCCCAGGTGGGTCCCTGGGCCTCTGGGCCCTGGGCCCGTGGGGTCTTCGGAGCGGTCCTTTGTTCGTACAAGGTCCCTGGCGGGTCGCCAGGCCTCTGGGTCTCGGGTCCCACTGGACCCCGGAGCACTTGGGTCCTTTGTGCAGAGAAGGTCCCTGGTGGGTCCCTGGGCCTCCGAGCTCGGGTCCTGTGGGGTTTCCGGAGTGCCTCGGTCCTTTGTGAGGACAAGGTCCCCGATGGGTCCCTGGGCCTCCGGACCCCGGGTCCCTCGGGACCCCCAGAGCACCTGGGTCCTTCGTGCGGAGAATTTCCCTGGCGGGTGCCTAGGTCTCCGGGCACTGGGTCCTGGGGGACCCTCGGTGCACCTGGGTCCTTCGTGCGGAGAATCGTCTCACTGGTCCCGGGAGCCGCCACCCGGTGACAACGGTTCCAGTGAGCAGCGCCCCGGCGACCCGGCCCTCCTTTGTCCTGGGCGCCACCACCTGGTGACAACAGTCCCGGTGAGCAGTGCCCCAGGGACAGAGCCCTCCTTCGTTCTGGGGGACGCCACACGGTGAGCAACGTCCCCCGGGCCCCAGGCGCCACCACCCAGTGAAAATGGTGCCGGTGAGCTGTGCCCCGGGGACCGGGCCCTCCTTCGTCCTGGGCGCCGGCACCCAATAAGAAGTGTCCCCTTGATCCGGGGGAAAGTTTTCCCCTTGGGAACCAGCGAGGACACATGTCAAGCATCCAAGCCCTTCGTTGGTGAAATGATGCTAACACCCCTCGATCCAACGGCCATAGCTAGGGTTTTTGGTCTTTTGCATGTTTTAGGGCCTATAAATACCCCCCTTGTATCTCATTTGTAACCATCAATTCATTTTTCACACCCAAAACAATAGGCTCCCTTGGAGACTTCTCTCACCGAGAGAGCACCTCCCCAGTGGACTTACGTCCGGAGGGTGCCGACAGGACTAGGGCCCTCACTGGGACCTGAACCTGTATAAAACAACCATGTCAATTGCTGCGTTGCCCGGCAGGAGGTGACCGGTCACTCGGTCAGCTCACGCCGTTGTTTGCGTGTCAAGTCTTTCCGTGAAATCTGCCGGTGGTACATTTTATACCACGACAATCATAAACTGAAAAAAAAGATTTATCACTTGGAATGCCAAGTTTTGAAGATGATCATTAATCAATTAGATGACAATTCTATCACATCTTTCCATATGATTGAACTTAGCTCTCTTAAACATTTTAATTGCTTATGTTTAGTTTTTATCTTAAATTGACCATTAAAGCTTGAACTTTTCTATTAAATTGTACTTGACTTGTTCCAAATTGAAGATTTCTAATAAACCATTATCTAAAATTAACTCTCTTATGTCACTTTTTATGCCTAAATTGCTAATTGCCCTTAAAAATAAAAAAAATGTGTAAGAGTGAAGTATAATTGACCCACTAGGGGGACGTGGTGGTGAAGGGAAGATTTACTGAACTTATGCACACAAAAAAAAAAATATTTTCAGTAAAATAGTTGCTTAAGATGCGGCTTTCTCTAGTCTCGTGTAATGTATATGCGACTCGCTGGGGGAGGCAGTGGTGAATCGTTGACCAGCTGGTGAAGGAAAGTTATACGGAGCATTGGGATTGCTCACAGGGGCTGAGGAAACCGACAAAGCTGCCTTTCTGTAAGTGTACTTAAGTAAGCGTCTTCAGCTGTGTCTCCTCTAGCCGCGACGGAATGATCCAGTAAAATATTCTGGCCAAGAGCACGAAAAAGTTGAAGAAGAAAAATAAATTAAAAAAGAAAAGTGAATAAAAAAAGAAATATAAGAATTTTTGTTTTTCTCTAAAGGACAATCTAACAATTTTGTATAAATTGTAGCATTAACGAGTGTTTTCTTTGTATGGTTTATTCTAAATTATGTATGAAAGAAGATTGTCAAGACAATTTAATATATTAAGCTCTCTCTTTCCTAAGGTTGAAATTTATAATCTTAATATTTTCATTTGGAAAGTTTAAATTGCTTAGATCAATTGCCTCATATGCATAGATGTGATGTGCGTTTTCGTAAGATTGTTTATAGAGAATCTGATTTACCAAGGCATGTCAATTTTTGGAAAAATTATTCACATTCTTTGCTTGAAGACAGCCAAAATGTTAGCTTAAGGGAATTTGATAAGTCTTAATTTGGTAGAATTTTACCCTAGGTTTAGTATTAAAAATATGCAAAAATGATGCTTAAAATTCCTTTGATATGTCATTTTATGTAACTTTTTATAACATTTTTACAATCCGCTTTCATGAGTGTGTTCATCATGTTTCAGGGAATAAATGCACCAAATTTGAAGATATTTCGACATCGTTTGGATAGGACACAAAGTGGAGAAAGAAAATGTTGAAAATCTGAAAAACAGGAATATGAAATCCAAAACCCAAAATCAAAATCCGATACAGACCCGTTAGTCCATTTGACGCGTGCCTAGACTTGTTAGTCAGTTTAAGGCATTCTAAAGTCCGAATTTGAGTCAGTTTCCTTCCTAAACAAGTCTTGAGTTGTAATTGGTTAATTGTAGGACTTATATACTATAAATAGAGAAGTTTTTTGCTGAATTAGACATACTTTTTCTTAGGTTTAGAAGCTGTTAGGGCTTAGTTTTTAGTCTAGTTTTCTAAAAAGAGCCCCCTTCTTAATTTTTATTGCTTTTGTAAGCTGGCAAGGACGGGAACTTCAATTCCCAGGCAATCAAGTGAGGTTTTATTTAATTGTTATTCTTATTACTGCATTATTATGGCTTTTAGCGAGTAGATCCCCTCTAGGGTTGGGGTGACCTAATCCTGAAGGCGTGATTCTTCCTCAATCTTTATTTCAAGTTTTGGAGTAATTTTCTGATGTTTTCTTCCTCCAAACCCTAAATCCTTGTTTCAGCAACAGTCGTAACAGTTGAGTCTGAACAAGAATTTAGGGGAGTTCTTGAGTCCTTAGTGCTTTGACGCAGGATCTTGAACAGGAGAGAGGCTCTCGCTAAACGTGACAGTGGAAGCGATCCTCTAATTGTTGACCCAGCGCCCCGAACTACAAAATTAATATGTCTTGGAAAACAAGTGAAATTAACTTATGATCCTCGAACGTTTGATAGAATTACACCGGATGGTTATGGAAGTACTCTCGAAACCCTAGATTTTCATTCCAGCTTGCAAACCCTAGATTGATAGACTTAGTTGTAGAAAAACAACCCTCAAAACTCTTTTAGACTTAATCAGTGATCCATTAAGCTAGAAAGATGAATACGCTTGTTCCTTGTGGAATTCGACCCTCAAGTGCTCAACATTCAACCATTCACTTGTGGTTATTACAAAATCATACCGTTTTAGGTGTGATCAGAGACATACCTCTTTTGCGCTTCGTGACCTTCTTGATGTTGCATCGGGGAGTCGTCATTGCCGTAGAAAACTTCAGATCCGGGGGTCTTGAGGCGCGAGGAGCTGGAATCCGTAGTTGGATCAGAGCATTAACGATTTGATTTGGAGCTAGGTTTGTGGAGGTTTTTGAGGAGCTTTGAGCTAAATAATGGAGGTGTGTTGGCTGTTTGCGAAAGAATGTAGGTATAAATAGTGTGTTGGATAGGAGTTGTAAAGGGTTTGGATGAGAATAGTGTTGCATCAAGGCCCTTTTTGGGTTGATTTTGATTATTGATGACATTAAGTATCTTGGACTAACCGTGTCTTTGAGCTATTTGTATGCAGTGTTATTTTTGTAAAGTTTGCAAGTGATCCAGGAGGACCTGCAAAGGACACAAGCACAAGGTCACCAAGAAGGAAGCAGCAAAGACCTAAGGTAAGTACTTGTTTATTGTACTGGTCTCCGAGTTTAGAGTTTGACCGGATTTTATAGAAATTCTTTTTTAGTTTAAATCGTACTATTAAGAGGGGTTGCAAAATCTCTTTTAATTCCAGCAAAAACTGAAAAAGTCTTAGGTCATATGCTGCATTCACATTCATTCACAATCTTGGTTAAGAATCTCAAAGAGGAACTGAAACTGGTCATCCGAGTGCTATTTATTTGACCAGATACTGTTCATTCGACCAATGGTCACACGAGTACTGTTCATTTGGCCAGACACTGTTCATACGACCAGACAATGTTCATTCAAACAGACATTCCAACGGCTATTTACTAGCCGTTAGAGGTCGTAGCTGGCTGTTAGCAGTACTGATTTCTTTCCTTTTTGACCACAACGGCTAGTTGAGAGGTTGGACTATAAATACAGATGTTTTGAGCAGTATTTTCACAAATCTCAAGCTACATTCACATACACATTTTTGAGCAGTCTCTGTACACACCTTTGAGCATATTTTCTAAACAGTTTTTGAGCAGTTTCTGTTCACTTTTTGAGTAGTTTTTAAACAGTTTTGAACATATTTTTGATCAGTTTTTACAAACCTTTTCGAACAGATTTTTGATCAGTTTTTACAAAAATTTTCGAACACCTTTATAAACAGTTTCTGAGCAGTTTATGTTCACTTTTTCAAGCAGTGTTTAAACAGTTTTTGAGCAGATTTCTCTACTTTTTTGATCAGTTTTATAAACACTTTTCGAGCAAATTTTTGATCAGTTTTATAAACAATTTTGGAACTGATTTTTGATCAGTTTTACAAACACTTTGAGCAGATTTTTGAGAAGCTTCTGTTCATATTTTTGATCAGTTTTATAAAAACTTTTGGACAAACTTTGATCAGTGTTTATAAACATTTTTTTGAGCAGTTTTGCTAAAGAACCAAGAGATATATTTTTTATATACACTTGCGCCCAAGTGCTAAAATCTTGATCTTTTGATCAAGTATCATTCATTTGAGAGCATTCATTTGTATCATTTGCATCCTTAGAAGTTTCTCGGTATTTGTTGGGGGTCAAGAGAAGATCTTTCAACTTGTTACTCTCGATGAACGCCCTCACCTGGACGGTTTGGAGGTGTGGCCGTTGACCTCTCCATTAACAGAGGCTGTCGGAAGGCTCGACATATTTTGTGAAAGGCATCGGTGCTCGCCTATCCGGAGTGGAGAAGGAGCAACCTTAGTGAAAAATATCCTTCGTGGATATTGAAGCAAGACTCATTCATTTGAGTGCTTCAATGAGGAGTAGGGGAGACCGGGTGAGTCTTCGAGACCTCAGGTTAAATCACTGTGTTTGTTTTTCTTACTCTTTCTTAGTGCAAAATATTATTAAATTGTTTCCGTTTATTTTCTCTTAGTCTTTTCCTTGCAAAAATTGTTTTTAGTCAAAAAGTTTTAAAGCCTCCTATTCACCCCGCTCTAGTGGGCATCCTCGATCACTAATACAAAAAATCTTTCTTCTAATGGTAAAAAACACACTTCTAATAACGATTTTTGTACTGTTAGAGATAGACACGATAGAACAAGACAGAACAAGACAGGTCATTTTCTAACGGTAAATAACTGTTAGAAGAAGTGCACTATTCTAACGGCATTTTCGGTACATCCATAGAAAAACAGTTCTAGTCTGACGGTTATGAATGAGTTTACCGACAGAAATACTACACTCTTCTAACGGTTAATTAAGACTGTACCGTGAGAACAAAAGATAGTATTTTCACGGTTGTGTACGAGTTTACTGTCACAACAACTAACTCTCTTCTAACGGTTAATTAAGAGTGTACCGTGAGAAAAAAGGATAGTACTCTCACGGTTGTGTACGAGTTTACCAGCAGGAAAAGTTATACTCTTCTAACGGCAAAGTAAGTGTGTACCGTCAGAAAAAACATTAATATTCTCACGGTTGTATGGTAGTTTACCGTCAGAAAAACTTACATTCTTTTGACGGCTAATGAGGAGAATACCGTTAGAAAATGTTGTTGTTTTCTAACTCTGTTTGCTATTTAGCCATTAGTAGAGTACATTCACAATACAGTACATATGCAATACAGTACGGATTGGATACACAATATAGTACAGATGCAAAGAATGGTATATTCACATATACATTGAACAGATTGACACATTAGACAGTTATTCACATTAATTCACATATGTACGAACCAATACAAATTGCAATCCAATATGGACAAATACTAACCAATAAGACTATATATAAACAATTTATGCACAGAGTACACAAAAAGAGAAAATTGACAACAAGTGAGCCAAAAGCTTGTCATGGTGGTTGGTTGGGCGCAACATCCTCCATAACATATTGAGCCCAGATTTGTCGGAGTTCTCTAATCTTTGCATTGTCGTATTGGTCTTTGGACATGGTGATCTACAAGCATGTGTGAATACTGAGTAACTAACTTCCTAATTTTGAACGTGACACCCAATTTTCAAATTTGAGTTAGCTATCCATGCTTACCTGGGGGAATTGGGCAAAGTTTGTCTGCACTAGGTCGTATATATAGCGCAGCACATAAAACCCGCATTCCCATGATTGCGGTTGCTGATGGCACTAAGATAATTGCATATGCGAAGACATGTTAGCTATTGTTTCCATAAACTAATTAAGCATAAACAAAAAGTCTCGTGAGTACCTCATATTCTTTCCAAGCTATTCGGGAGCCCTGTGGTGCGGCATGCCTCCCTCCAGCGGACACATATTTCTAAAAAGCCCTGCATTCAGTTAGCATTGCTGGTTAATGTATTATCATTAGCTAGTGAGGTCAAAATTTGAATCAAAGATGTTACTTACGCCTTCATATTCCCCTTGATGACATATTCGTTCGATAATCTGTCGCGCATCGAATTGAGGTAGTACACCTCATTCCTCAACGGACAGATCACGATGAGGATCCAGTGGCCCCTACATTGTACGTAAAAGAGGGACCGCTAGCTCAAAGTATATCTCAGGTGTAACATACAAGATTGAGTTAAATTAGTATGAAATGCACTAACCTTTGGTGGTACGGCACCAGAATGAACTCCCTGTCCAGCTGCGCCATCAGCGCCTTGGATATGTAGTGCTCAACGTGCGCGGCGTCATGCTCTAGCATCATGAGGCTTATTTTCTCTGGGTCGAGGAAACCCACCTTGTCACACGCAGCCTCCGATGCTAGCCTGTACATGCACCTGCATGCAAAGGACGACATTAGTATTGCACAGAAAGTTACTACATTTCAAATGAACTATAGCAATATAGAGTTAGCAAACATAGTTAGAAAATAGCAATATGTAGGATCAGCAAACTCACAGGACTCCAATCCATATGATGGACATATCGAGCTCCCGCCAGTTGTAGAGGTCGAATAGATCCTCGTGTGCCACGGATATACTCTCGGGCTCACAGTGGAACTGCCCAGGCATGTAGGGAACTAAGAAGTTTAGGTTGCGCCGAGCTCGGTGTAGGTACCATTCGTGAAGGTCTCTGGTTGATCGATCCAATTTGCACAAAGCTGTCTCCGACACGAGTGGGAACCCGTTCCTGAACCTCTTCGGCTGTCCCTTTCACCCATTGCCCTTGCCTTTTGCCAAGGACTGAGCGTATACCTCGAAGGCAAGGGCTAGGTGATGGCGGCTTTCTTCCAAGGTGAGGCCGTGGATCCACTGGCTGGGGTCGAGGCCGTCTTTGTTGTGTTCAGGTCCGCAGGAGATCCCTCATTCCCTGCGCTGGGGGCACAGTCCCCTGGTAGTACGCCAACAGGCCACTTCAATTAATGAACATGTATGTTAGATTTTGCAAGTTGAGTGTACTTAGTAGGATGTAATGTAAAATGTGTAGGATTTACCTGCTATATTACAACACACTTCTTGGGCCACTGTACGTATGAGTCTACTGTCTCAGCAAGTGTCTGCATTTCCTCCATTGGGACTTGCAACAGAGAATCGTTGTAGCCCGGCATGGCCATGTCCACCTGTACCTTGGCGAACCCCAACCTTAGAGGTACGCAGTGGATCCGGACATCCTCCCTAGACAGATATACGAACCCATGGCCAACCACTGCCTACCGGTCGCCTAGGTGAGTCAGTAGGCTGCAGTTCTCTGGCTTTTGCAAATTTGTAACAAATAAAACAGGTTAGCAAAACAACTCTAACAGAACTTAAGTGCATAGCTGAAGCCTTG
Source organism: Pharus latifolius (assembly GCA_019359835.1). Classification (NCBI taxonomy): domain Eukaryota; kingdom Viridiplantae; phylum Streptophyta; class Magnoliopsida; order Poales; family Poaceae; genus Pharus; species Pharus latifolius. The sequence continues at coordinate 67,981,022 of CM033321.1, read as the reverse complement.
CAATACCTCAAGTAGATCCACTGGATCTGCGAGGACCTTCGAAGAGCAACTACTCATCCGACCCGGTGGGATATCGTCGCCCTGGGGATTTGCATCTGCACTCTTGGCCAGCAATGCTTGTTTCAGCTGTGCAAACTCTTCCCTCATATGTGCGACCGAGGACTTGACCTCAGCCTGCACCTCAGCCCGTATCTCCGCTCGTATCTCAGCACGTACCTCAGCCCGTATCTTCTCGGAGAGCTCCTCTTCCTTCTCCTTCCAGGAGTGGGCCTTCTTCCTCGGTGGAGCCGGATCTGTGAAACCGACCTTCCATGACACAATGACTCCCAAGGTCCGTGTCCGCCCGGGATGGTCCTTATTTCCTAGAGCCCGGGTGAGGATGTCGTTCTCCCTCTGTGGGGTAAACAATCCCTCCATTGCCTCCTTCTCAAAAGAGATCTGTTACATTTAAAGCTACCTTGTGAGACAAATACATATATACACTTTTGCACACACAGTTTACGAGGTTAGCCAACTTACCATTCACTTCACAACCTCGGCGTTCCTAGGGTTTGGGAACTCCATAGACCCCGTGGACGACATGAACCCTCTCCCCCTCCACCACCGCTTGCACCTCACATCCCGGATCTTGGAGAGCGGAAACTTAGGGGAGTCGACGACAGAATTTTGCTCGTCTTCCTTCCACCACTGCTCCTCCTTCCCCGCATAGCCTCGAGATCCGAGTCGATGCGGGTGGTCTTTCCTCTTCTGGATCGCCTTATTCTTCTCACTAAGGGCCTTGAACTTGTCGGTCCCCTTCTGCTTGGTGAATTCCTCCCATACCTCCTCCAATATGAAGGGGTACTTCTCGCAAGGAGATTTCCCCGCAGCAAGGAAGGTACTGATGAGCCAGCTCTTAAAGGTTTTCCATGTTCCGTTCATGTCCTTCAAGTAGGCCGTCCTAGCTTTATCGTTGGGGATGTTCCACTTAGCCTGTTTTCAAACAATGCATACAAGCACGAGTTAGTTAAACTTTAGGAGAAGCCAAGAGAACGTGATTACGAAAGAGTTCAGCGATTTCAGTTAATTGAACCTTCACTTCCGCCCACAACCTATCCCTCTCGTCCGCCGTCACGTCCTTCTAGCTCTGGATGGTGATGTTCACCCTTTCTTTTGCCAACAGCTCAACGTAGGCGGCGTACTTCCCAGCATTCTTTCCGATCGGCCTCTCAAATTGGTTGAACTCACAAGAAAGGTCGGTGTGTTTGGCCAAGCGTCCCAATGTTGTCGCGCCTCGCCCCACCCTCTTGCGCTGGGACGAACCAGAAACGTTGGACCTAGTCGAACCACTACTATCATCCGATGAAGACGACGACATGTCGTTCCCAAAAAAACCATCAACAAACCATCAAAAATTTAATGGAAACAGAAACCAAATCGTTTTACAAAGAAAAAGGACCTATTTTAAATATTTTTCTATCGGTAAACACAGCAACTACAGATAGATGTTTATGAACACCAGTACCAACATATAAAGTACACTATATGGCAATTGGATACAATTGATCACACATATAGCAGTATAAGTAATTTCAAATCTCAAAATAGGTTCATATGGCAATTAATTCTTCTTGGAGTTCCATTACTCAGTTGAGGATTAATTGGAGACTAATTCTTCTTGGTTTCAATGAGAGTGTAAAAAACTGAAAGTATTCTCTCTAGGTGACATTGCATGGTTCATGTCCTTCCAGATCCTAAGTTTTTAGACTTGTTGAACTTGTATGACAAAATGAACACACATAGAAAACAGGGTACTCATTGTTTCTTGGCCTGTGTAATATAGCAGGCCAGATTGACACAATTAGATGGCATGGAACAAGAATATATGAACCATAACCAAAAAAAAAAGAGCACTAAAATTGTTGAAGTGTTCAAAAATTTTTTCTATCGATAAACGCATGATCTACCATAGAATATAACAATTTTTTCTATCGGCAAATAGATGAGATAACGATAGAAGATGTTTAAGAACACCTCCAACATATAAAGTACATTACATGGTAATTGGATATAATTGATCACACATACAGCAGTATAGATAATTTCAAATCTCAAAATAGGTTCATTACAGCACTGGAACATATTTACAAAATGCCTGCGGAATTTACAAAATCCTACACAATAGGGAACCCTAGTTTAATTGCAAAACATGAGCAGAGAAAAATAGCGAACCATAGTGTAAAAAACACTAAGATTAAATAAGGAAGATGCTAGAACAAGAATGACGAATTAGGATATTTTACGATGATCAGTTGTGACGATGGAGAGGCGGTGTAGAACGTAGCGGCGGCCGGCGAAGGACGAAAATAAGGACCGGCGGTAGTGGCGAACCGTGATCCAGGCGACGATCGTCGTGCGGCAGTGAGGAAGTGGTCGCCGGCGAGGGTTGGGGTTTTCGCGCTTGAAGAGACACAGTGCTAGAAGTTGGAATGGTTCGATTGGAGGGAAACTCTTGAGCGAAGTTTAATAAAGTAGTGAGGGCCTTTTCAAACGGTACAAACAAGAAATACCGTCAGACTAATTGTTTTCTTCTAACGGTACGACTAAATAATACTGTCAGACCATGTAGGTGCACTTTTCTCACTGTAGTTTGAGAAAATACCGTCAGAGTGGCCAACTTTTTCTAATGGTACGAACACAAAATACCATTAGAACAAGTAAATTTTTTCCAGAGCTTAATTTTTGAAGTGGGCAGGGCATTGGAAAATGATGTTTCAGGCCTCTTGGAGAAGCAAGAGGCTGCAATGGGATTTTGACAAGAAAATTTGAAGGGAAGAATTAAGTTCTTACAAATAAAGGTACTATACATGTTAGAACTCATGCTGTGGAGTAAAATTGAGATATATTAATACTGTGAACTAGATTATCATTAAGTTCTAAAGAAAAATGTATTGCCTGATGTATTAATGATAAGTTCCTCACCTTGATGCACAACTTGTGGGCTATTTTCCTGGCATTTTTCCTTCAAATAGAAACTAATAGTCATCAATGGTTCTCAACCCATAATCCTTCTTCGTGATCATCTCACAGATACGTTGTTTCGTCGATATCTTCAGTAGGGATAGATTGAATGTCCTCTAAAAATGGAGGTATTTCGTCGAACTGGTTATACTCCTCTTCGTCGACAACGTCTTCGACCCCAACAATACGTCTCTTGTTGTGGAGGACAACGTGCAACTTTGGATTGGCCAGGTCAACAATGTAGAATACTTGTGTGGCTTGCTTTGCAAATATGAATGGATCATCTTGGTGTCTGACTCTATCGAGATCGACGACAGTAAACCCGTAACTGTCAACTTGAACAACTCGAGAGATTTCGACCCATTGGCATCGAAACAAGGGAATCTTAAATAATCCGTAATCGAGCTCCCATATTTTGTCAATAGCACCGCAATATGAGCTCAGCGCCCTTACTGCCCTGGCATCCTCAGAAATAGCAAACAGTGTCACTCTGCTACATTGCGTACTACTCTTGGCGTGCTGAGCTTTTGTGTAAAATGAAAACCCATTGATATCGTACCCCTGTCATGTCCCTACAGTGAATCTTGGGCCTCTAGCCAACCATGTCACAGTTTCACTTATGGAGCCCTCGATAGCTCGCGTGACTCTTTCTTGGATCCACCCAACAAATTTCCTGTTATATTCTCTAGTGACCCAAATCTCTGGCTTCGAAGGATTTTGTGACCGTAACATTGCCTTGTGCTCGTGTATGTATGGCTCGACCTCCATCATGTGTTGTAAGACCAAAAAATGTGATTTTGCGTACACATCATGGGTGGGGACGATAGCTTTGAATCCAATTATTCTGATGCCCTGAAGCCTGCCCTCGTATCGGGACTTAGGAACGCCAATTGGGTCAACCTCGGCCATATAATCTGTGCAAAATTCAATCACCTCCTCGGCGGCATAACCTTCCATGATACTCCCCTCGGGCCGACGATGAGTCCTTACGTATCCCTTCAATACAGCCATAAATCTCTCAAATGGATACATATAGCCCAGGCACACGGGTCCACAAAACTTAATTTCTCTGATAAGGTGAACAATGAGATGGACCATAACATCAAAAAAGGATGGAGGGAAATACATCTCGAGCTAACAACGAGTTGTAACCATGTCGCGTTGCAAAGCGTGCAGTCCATCCGGATCAATTGCGCCAAATATTCATATCAGAAAAAATCTTCTAATTAAGCTCCACAAATGGATCTAATTAATTATAACTTATAGTACGAGTGAACGTACTTACCTTGCAAGATATTGTGTTGAGGAAATATCATAGCTTTGTGATTGTCTCTCTGACTTTAACTTGGAGAATACCTCTGATAGCAATGGGAAGCATTTGTGACATCAGCACATGACAGTTGTGGGACATCATGCCAACCAGTTTCAGGTCCTTCATGGATACAAGTTTTTTCAAGTTCGCGGAATACCCACATGGAACTTTCACACCGTGCAGGCACCGACAAAGTTCTGTTTTTTTGCTTTTCGACAACGTATAGCAGGCCGGCGGGAGGTATGTACGCTTTCCATTCTCCAAAGGTGCAAGCTCAGTCCTTATCCCCATTTCCACCATGTCACAGCGAACTTTGACACCATCCTTTGTCTTTCCCGAAATGTTCAACAACAAACCAATCAAACTATCACAGACATTTTTCTCTACGTGCATGACGTCAATGCAATGTCGAACTTGTAAGTGCTCACAGTATGGTAGATCCCAAAGAATCGATCTCTTCTTCCAAATATTTTTTTCTCGAGGTTTATAACACTTACCGAACTCAGCTTTGACGTCCTTCACGCACGAGTAAATCTCCTTACCGGTCAGAAACACTGGGGCTGATCCCTTCTCAGGCTTCCCGTTAAATGATTTCCTCTTCTTACAGTAGGAGTGATGCATCAGAAGAAACCTGCGGTGACCCATGTACACTGTTTTCTGGCAGTTTCGGAACGACATGCTCTCAGTTTCATCTAGGCAAATAGGGCAAGCCTTCGCTCCTTTCGTACTATACCCCGACAAATTTCCGTAGGCCGGGAAATCATTTATGGTGCAAAATATCAAGGCCCTCAAGATGAAATTCTCTTTCTTGTATGCATTCCACACCTGCACCCCCTCGCTCCACAATTTCTGTAAGTCCTCGATTAAAGGCGCTAGAAACACGTCAATATCATTTCTGGGTTGTCTGGTTCCTGAGATTAGTAACGACATCATGATGTACTTGCGCTTCATGCATAACCAAGGAGAAAGATTGTAAATGCATAAAAGAACCGGCCAAGTGCTATGCCGACTGCTCATATTACCGTGTGGGTTCATACCATCTGTACTCAGCCTGAAACTTATATTCCTAACTTCGCCGCCGAACTCATCAAATGTTCTTTTGATGTTTCTCCATTGAATAGAATCAGCTGGGTGTCTTAGTTTTCCGTCTTGTTTCCGGCCTTCAGCATGCCAACGCAAGTGCTTCGTGACTTTCGGATTTGCAAACAGCGCTTCAATCTAGATATCACAGGCAATACCACACAGTTTTGGCCGGAGGTCCTTTCTTTACCTTGTGATGTTCACTATCAATCTGGTCCCTACGCGTATACCTCGATGCGCCGCATCTTGGACAAACATGCAAATTGGAGTATTCGTTACGGTACAACACATAATCATTTGGGCATGCGTGTATTCTTTCAATTTCCATTCCCAACGGACACAACAGTTTTTTGGCTTGGCAAGTAGATCTTGGCAACTCATTTCCCTCGGAAGCATGTCCGCTAGAATATATAATAGTGCCGTAAAACTTTTATTGCTCCAACCGTTGCCTACCTTCAAGTTATACAATCTCAGTACATAACACAGCTTTGTAAATTTTGCACATCCAGGGAACAGAGGATTCTCAGAGTCAACAATCAATTCTCAAATTCACAGAAGTCGTTTTCGTTGTAATCTTCCTCTACATCACGTAACATCTCATCTAGATTGTCATCATCATCTACGTGCACATCGGAATGAACATTATCAAAATTTCGATGATCATCGATATTCTTGGAATCCACATCCGGGTCCTGCTGATTGGTAGCGGTGCTTGTTTCCTCAAGATCTTCGCCATGCCATATCCAACGAGTGTATCGCGCGTTAAAACCACGATGAATCAAATGACTCTTAATTTGATCAGAGTTTCTAAACCTCTTCAAGTTCATACAATCTGTACAAGGACAAAGCATATATTTCTCCGCCTTCCTCGCCTTTTGTTGCTCAGTAAATTTAATAAACCCATTCACACCATCCAAATATTCAAGAGTAGTACGTTTTATTCCATACATCCAATATTTCCTGTCCATCTACAATTAACAAAATTTAACGAGTCAAGCATGCATGAAACTTGCACAATTAAGTTACGTATATGTACATGTACATGCAGCCTCTTACAACTGATATGTTAAACCCTAGCCTGACGAAATCAACACTAATTAACCTAACTACACAATACAAGCTAGTGAGCTCCTAAAACATGAGGCATTTCCTACTAGCTCCCAAGCTTGGAGCTACAAGCTTGGAACTACACAATACAACTAACTTGCAAGTAGAGAGGGAGGGAGATCTAGAGGGAGAGAGAGAGATAAGTGATGACAATTAAGCTTACATTAAAGAGAGGGGTCCAATCAACTTCCTTCCAGCTTGCCCTGATTACTCTAGCAGTGTAACTTTGAGCGTGGAAATCTCATCGCAGACAGAGGGAGATAGAGTGCAACAGAACAAAACAAGCAGCTCAGCAATGGTCGAGTGGGGTTTTACTTATACTGGACCAATTTCTAACGGCAAATACATGAAATCCCCATTAGAATATGTGCGTCTAATTTCGTACGCACATCTTCTATCGGTAAATATGTGTATTTACCGTTAGAATAGATACTGGTACATGGCTGGAACAAAAGCAAGCTGGTTCATACAGGACACAACAATCTAAGTACACACATGCACACCACTTCACACAGTCAAGTGCATGCCTGCAGTACATATGCAAATACAGGTGTTTGTTCTATCGGTAAATATGTGTATTTACCGTTAGAACAGGTACTGGTACATTGCTTAAACAACAGCAAACTGGTTCATGCATGACAGATCAATCTAATTACACACATGCACACCACTTCACACAATCAAGTGCATGCCTGCAGCGTATATGCAAATACTTGTGTTTTTTCTAACGATAAATATGTGTATTTACAGTTAGAACAGGTACTGGTACATTACTTAAACAACAGCAAGTTGTTTCATGCATTGCAGAGCAATTTAAGTACAAACATACACACCAGTGCACATATTAATTTGTCTTAACAATCAAATAATCATATGTAAGCACAATGTAACACCAAAAAGATCTTAACTAGAAGATAAAGAAATATTTCAAGAGATGCTAATTTGTAGATTAACTAAGAGGCACAAATTTGAAGGCTTTTCAAACTGTCACTTGGTACATTCCATCACATTCAAGTTCATGTTCCAAATAGCATTACAAATACACAAATATACAACAATATACAAATACAACAGTTCACACATTCGCTGTATATTAGAAAAGTCACGTCTGAAACAACATATTGTCACGAGGACCCAGTGGCCCATACATTTTACATAAAAGAGAACATTTGCTAGTTGCGACAATGTAACTACCGACTACAAGTTACACCTGACACATCACAAATCCATTCATCCGAAATAGCAAATGTCTGAACCACATTTGACTTAACCATAGGAGTTCAGTTCAAAGACGCCCGAGGAGCTGGAACTGGCATCGAGTTACATTTGTATTGGTGATTTCCTCGGACTCAGACTCGATCAACTCAACTCAACTCAACTCAAATCAGTAATATAAGTTGCTTCCTCCCCCATTTTCTTGAGGGAATGGAGGCAAACCAATATCTCATCTTGGTTTGCCTCCATTCCTTCAAGAAAATAGAAATCACCGATACAAACATAAGATGCTTTCTATAGGTCCTGATTTGAGAAACACGTTGGTCTTGAGGATCTTCTCGACCGAGCCAACTAAGATCTCACCCTTCACGTCCTTTCAGCTCACGACGGTGATCTTCACCCTTTCTTTCGCCAACAAGCCAACGTAGGCAGCGTATTGTGACGAAGAACCACGAAATACGTTGCCCCTCATGAGCATCGTCCAAGGACCTGCACAGATCATAAATAGGCATTCTAGAGCAAATTAACATTTCTTACTGTTTCCTAAATGGCTACCTATCTGAGAAGGACTACCAACTGAAGGTTAGGTTGTGCTTCGTCATAGTAACATCAACTTGCAACTAGAGATCAAGATATTACATTTCTACTCTATTTCATCAGAAGACATTACCTTGCCAACATACATTAATTATTTAATGAGCTTTTTACATGCACTTAATCATTGAGAAAGCTATTTGGCATTTGACTATGTTATTGGCATTGAACAACCTACAGAGAGATCAAGATATTTGTGTATCTCATGATATTTGTAAATATCTTGATATTAATGATCTTTCAATTTCATCATATTTCATATTCATTAGATATTTGTGTATCTCATGATACTTGTAAACTACATAAATATTTCAATTTAAATTTGAAGATCTTTCAATTTCAACTTCAATTTCAATTTCAATTACAAATATCTTTCAATTTCAATTTCAATTACAAATATCTTTCAATTTCAATTTCAATTACAAACATCTTTCAATTTCAATTTCAATTTCAATTTCATGATCTTTCAATTTCATTTTCAATTTCAATTGTTACTAAGTCCAAGTTGGCATTGAGCAACCTACTGAGAGATGAAGATATTACATTTATACTCTTATTGGCATTTGACTATGTTAGCTAGTGTTTGTATTGCAAATATCCTGATACTTTTCTTCATTTGATTGAATTTCAAACAATTGAACATTATCTGTCCCACAATGATATTATTTAGTTGTTTTAGTAAAAAGCAGGAACAAGACGCCGTACATAATCATATTGAAAAGAAGACACATCAAAATGAAGGATACAATAATTACAGGATAATTGCCATCACCGGATTAGAATAATCTAACAATATTGCCAAAATTTTACTTGCCTTCCTAGCCATGCCGAAATCTAGTCAAAAGTGTTGAGGCTACGATCCATCTTGGATTTGATTCACCTAATAAACAAGTGGCCGTCGATGGAGGTGCGGCGGTCGCCGGTGGAGGTGCGTCGGCCGTCAATGGAGCTTACGGGTTAGGGCTACGAGCGCCCGAGGAACTGTTCGAATAGAAGAGACATACCCTGGTATTTGTATTAGTAGAATAGTTCTAACGGTACACGACACCCTACCGTTAGTAATTTTTGATATCTTCTAACGGTATAAAGATGCAGTAGCGATAGAATGAAACTATTTGTAGAAGTCGAATGGTTCTAACGGTACACAACATCCCCCCGTTAGTAATTTCTGATATCTTCTGATGGTATAAATAATCAGTACCGATAGAATAAAACTATTTGTAGAAGTCGAACAGTTCTAACAGTACACAACATCCTACCGTTAGTAATTTTCAATCTCTTTTGACGGTATAAATAATCAGTACCGATAGAATAAAACTATTTATAGATGTTGAACGGTTCTAACGGTACCCAACAACCTACCGTCAGTACTTCTTTTCCTCTTCTAACGGTAAATTTGTTCATCACCTCTAGAGTAAATCATTTTGCTTTGTCTAACGGTACTCAAAATACTACCGATAGTAACTGTGTTCCTCTTCTAACGGTATGTGTATTCTTTGTCGTTAGAAAATCCCATATAGCTTCTTCTAACGGTAAATTTCATAGAAACCGATAGTAAAAATACCTCCCATATGCCTTTTGCGACTACGAAGCACCTTTTCTAATGGTTTTCTTCTAAATTGCTAATAACTGTTAGAAGATAGGGGTTAGTAGACTGCATTTCTGTACTAGTGGATCCTACAAATAGTACAAAGAAAAACCAAGTGCAACTATTCTAGCCGAAGATCACTTAGAAACGAAGCCTAGCATGTTTTTGGGCATGGGGCGTGCTACGAATCATGCTCGATTCAGGAACTGCCGCATTTCGACCAATTCATCGCACTGACAAGGCCACGACCATGGGCATGGGTCGTGTTTTGTTCGAGAAAGATTTGATTTTTTGATTTTTCGACCAACTGTCGCACTGACAGCAGCACAACCACGAGCACATGTCATGCTAAACTAGGGCATGGGACTTGCCACTGGTCGTGGTCGTTTCGGTCAAAAAAGGAAAGTTTTATTTTTTTGAAAAATTTCAACCCGAGCTTGCCACTGGTCGTGCCACTGGTTGTGGTCACCTCGGGAGGTTTTGAAAACTTTAAAATTTCTTTGACAATCGACCCAAGGCCAGCACTGGTCGTGCTCATCTCGCGAAGTTTTGAAAAATTTTATTTGTTTTGAAAAATTCCACCCTTGCTTGCCACTGGTTGTGCCTGAGGTCGTGGTCGACTCGGGTAAAAAGAAAAACCAAGGTTTTGTGATGTTTACCAAACCGATCCCACCACTGGTCGTGCCAGTGGTCGGGCCCGGCTCGGGTAAAACATAAAACAAGAGTTTTTTGAAAGTTAACTAAACCGAGCCCAACACTGGTCGTGTTTGTGGTTGTGGTCAGTTCGACCAGTTTGAAATTTTTTTATTTTTTTGTTTTTTCAAGAGGAGTCACCCTAGTCTACAAATAACAAGTTTTTGGGTGGTCAAATAGCGTCAGTATTGAGTGATATTCGAGCCGATGTGTTCATAAAAGAGAGAACTATATATAAGTATACGGGGTTGCCTCCCGACAAGCACTGGTTTGACATCCCGCTCGACGGAACATCCTCAGCCCTTAAAAAATATACAAAATTGAGAGAATCGATCGAGTTCAGCATACTTACCTGGTCTCCCGCATTCTATGGCACCATACGGGAAGACTTTTTCTGTCACGTATGGCCTAGTCCATTATGATTTCAATTTCCTGGGAACATTTTCAACCGTGTATTAGATAGTAAAATCAAATCACCTGGCGTGAACTCACAGTTGAGGATCAGTTTGTCGTGCCACTTCTTCGTGTTGCCTTTATAGATCAAGAAACTTTCATAGGAGTTGTTCCGAAGCTCTTCTAGTTTGAGCAATTCAAGGATTTGCCTTCGCCCCACTTTGTCGAAGTCCCAGTTGAGTTCTTTTAACGCCCATAACACCCTGTGTGACAATTTAACAGGCAAATAGCAATTCTTACTAAATACAATTTGGTAAGGCATCATATCTAGTGGAGTCTTGAATGTAGTGCAATATACCCAAAGCACATAGGGAAGTTTGAGTGCCCAATCCGTACAAGACGATGCCACCATCTTCTGCAAGGTCGTCTTGATTTCTCTGTTCGAGACTTCAACCTGTCCACTTTTTTGAGGGTGATATGCAAGAGCAACTTTATGAATAACCCCATATTTTGTCAATAAATTGGGAAAGATGACTATTTTGAAAATCTTGATCACATGTTTTGATTCATTTGTTGGTGTAGCAACAACCTCTACACACTTTGAAACATAATCAACCACAACTAAGATGTAGGGGTTCCCATAGAAGATGGAAAATGTCCCATATAATCTACTCCCCATACATCAAAAAGCTAAATTTCAAAAATGTTTGTTAAAGGCATTTCATGTCCTTTACTCAAATTTCCATAACGTTGTCAAGGATCGCATTTTTGCACAAAGTCATAAGCATATTTAAATAAAGAAGACCAAAACTAACCTGATTGCAATACCTTAGCCGCTGTTTTTGAAGCTCCGGCATGTCCACCTGCCGTGGTATAAAATATACCACTGGCAGGTTTCAAGGAAAGACTTGAAACAGAAACGACAGTGCGAACTGACCGAGCGACCGCTCACTTCCCACCGGGCAACACAGCAATTGACACAGTGGTTTTTATACAGGTTTGGGTCCCGGTGGGGGCCCTAGTCTTGTCGGCACCCTCCGGACATGAGTCCGCGGGGGAGGTTACTCTCTCGGGGAGAGAGGTCTCCAAGGGGGCATGTTGTTTGAGTGCATTAAAATTAGTTGGAATCGGTCACAAATGAGGTACAAAGGGGGTATATATAGGCCCCAAAAGAAGCAAAAAGACTAAAAAACCCTAGCTAAAGCCGTCGGATTGAGGGGCATTGATGCCATTTCACCGGCCAAAGGGCTTGGATGCTTGACAAGTGTCCTCGCTAGTTCCCAAGATGCGCTTGACGTCACTCACACGTGACCTGGCATGACTTTGCACGAGAGGCCTCCGCGACTTCTCCCAGTGAACTCCTGGGATTTTCCCCGGTAGTCCTCCGGGATTTTTCCCGTTAGACGTCCGGGGTTTTGCCCGATGAACGTCTGGGATTTTCCCAGGTAGTCCTCCGAGATTTTTCCAGGTAGACGTCCGGGATTTTGCCCGGTGAACGTCCGGGATTTATCCCGGTGAACATCCGGGGTTTTCCCCGGTCTCCCTCCGGGGACCTTCGTGGCTTTTCCCGAGAGGCCTCCGCGATAATTGACGGGAGGCATCCGGGGTTTGCCACGGGAGGCGTCCGGGGCTCGGAGAGATGCCCGTAGTCTTCTACGAGGGATCTCCGTGGCTTTTCCCAGGAGGCCTCTGTGATAGTTCACAGGAGGCACTCGGAGTCTGTCACGGGAGGCGTCAGAGGCTCGGAGAGATGCTCGTGGCCTCCCACGATGGGCCTCCGTGGCCTTTCCCGACAAGTAGCCCTCCGGGATTTTTCTCAGTAGACGTCTGGGATATTCCCTGGTAACCCTCCGGGATTTCCCATAGGAGCCCTGCGGGACTTTCCCCAGGAGCCCTCCAGGACTTTTCCCGGTAAACTTTCGGGATTTTCCTTGGTAGCGCTCCGGGATTTTCCACGAGAGCCCTCCAAGACTTTCCCCGTAGACGTCCGGGACTTTCCGCGGTAGCCCTCTCGGACTTTCCCTAGGAGCCCTCCGGGACTTTTCTCGGTAGATATCCGGGACTTTGCCCCAACAGCAGCCCCCGACACCCCTGGGGACACGTCCTGTCCCTGGAGGGTATGCGTAGAATCTGGCCCGAGTGATATTTCGCCTTCTGGGACATGCCTCAAGCCATGTGCGACACTTCGGTTCCCAGACCATTTACTCACGTGCACCCTCGATTCACGCATGTGCACCGTACGGCGTCTCGATTCTAACATGGCCCTTTGATATCGGCACGACAGTTTGAATCGACGACCCAGATGGATCTGGGGACACATGGCACCCATCCAAGGACCCCTCTGTCACTTATAAATAGGGGGCATGGGCCTCGTCCCGGGCACTCATTTCTTCTAACTCTAGAAAATCGCTCTCCCGGAAGCACACTTTTACTCTCCCGAAAGCTTGATTTCCCGGTAGCGCATTTCCCCAGGAACTTCTGTTACACTGCGATGGCACCGAAGGGTCGAGCCAAGGTGTCCGAACTTGCTCCAGAGGAGGTGACTCTGGACTACCTTGGCACGACCGAGTTCTCCACGCAGGACCTCGAGGGCCTGCTGGAGCATAAGTACTTCGCCATCGGGGACATCCAGATCCCCAGGCCGGAGGAGATAGCCCCGAGCCCCCAGGAGGGGGAGGTGGTGGCCTTTGAGGCCTTTGTGGAGGCGGGCCTCCGGAACCCGGTGCATCCATTGCTTCGAGAGTACCGCCTCTCCCTCAGCCACCTCACCCCAAACACCCTCGTCGAGATGGGGTTGTTCATATGGTTGTGTGAAACAGCCACCAGGGAGAAGGCGACTCTGTGACTCCTCTGGTACTTCTACGAGCCATCGGCAAGGGGCCCGCTGGTGATGAAGGGTGGCCCCAAGTCCGCTTTTAGCTCGGTGATGATGCAGCTCTTGCCGGGCCGTGCGGACGGGTACATGGTGCAAGCCTCCCGGGACCACTGGGGGGATTGGCTCTGGAGGTGGTTCTACCTCCAAGTAGACAACCCGGAGGTCACCTACTCCCCGGAGCCATCGACCTACAACTGGGCGGGTGGCATGGTGGCCCTCGAGTGGTCCGAGGATGAGATGGACCTCCTAACCTAGATGGCGGAGGCCCGGCTCCGGAGGTCCACGAGGTACCTTGCGGAGGAGCTAGCGCTCCTCCGGGTGGCGCTCTCAGCTTGTGCCGGGGGACGGGATTCGGCGCGGCTCACCATCTGCCCGGGATGACGGTGGCGCATCGTAATTTTCTAGACTCAATCCCCAGAGGGAGAATCCCGGCTAACTTCTTGATTTTCTTTTGCAGTCCAGTCCTACGACCGCTCCAGGGAGGTCGCGGTCGTCCTCCTCGAGAGATATTACGAGGACGAGCACGAGCGGATCATGCGCGTCATCGGGGAGGGTCCTCCCCGAAATCTCATAGCGGAGGCCTTCGGGCTTCAGCTCCTCGTCGGGCTGCCCCTCCCAACCCCTAGCTCGCACAAGAGGGGGAAGGAGGCAATTGGGGGGCCATCGAAGCTCGCTCGCGCGAAGAGTCCCGTGAAGGCCTTGGGCGCAGGCCCCAGGCTCTCTGGCGGGGACTCCTACCAAGTCACCGGTGAAGGCTCCGGCGAAGACGCCAGCGAAGGCGTTGGCGAAGACGCCTGCGAAGATGCTGGCGAGGGCGTCTGCCACTTGCTCGGCAACGCCTCTGACGGCGGCGTCTCCGGAGGCGGGACATTCTAGGCAACCCGGTGGCCCAGCTACGTCACCATCCCATCCCATCTCCCCAGGCACCGACCGTCCCAGGGAAGTGGTGGCCGAGGAGGGACAGGGATCGGACTTGGAGATGTACACTCTGAGCCCTTCTCCCTCGCTCACATCTGCAGAGACCCGCCCGCAACCACAGCACAGGGGGGTTTCTGTCCGATTCAAGGCCCTGGGGGGGGGGGGCTCCCGATGGGGCCCTTCCCCCGAAGGTTTTAGCACCCCTCCCACCCGGGAAAGGCAATGGGCTCTTCATCAGCTCCGGATCCCGGGCCCCACGATGGACGTGTCGTCCAAATCCTCCAGCAGCGGGGGCTCGGAGGACGTCGGCGCGATGGGCGAGGAAGTCCCCCGGTGGGGTTCTCCCGGGAACACGCCAGGGGGAGGCTACGAGAAGATCCTCTCCTCCGGACTCCGAGTAAGTTCCGCCCGTGCGGGCTCTTCACTTGGTCTTTGTATATCGCCTAATCCTTCTTTTGCTTTAGGCCGTCACGTCGGTCTGGAAGTTCCAGGCCCTAGCCTCCGAGCGCTCCGAAAAGGAGAAAGCACTCTCACGGCCACTCTCATGGAGCACCATGGGGTGGGCGCCCGAGTCATCGGGGAGCTCCTTCCCCAGCTACTTCGAAGCCCGGCGACAATGGCTCGAGGAGTTGGCCGGGGTTCTCTTTGATCGGGTATCCGGGGCAATGGACCCGGACGGAGCGCCCCCGGCGACGTCGACGGCATTAATGGCAGAGGAGGTTCCCCCGGGAGGGGGACAAAAATGGGCAAGTATGAGCTCCCCCCCCGGCCTTTTAGTTAGGCTTTTTGCTTTCAAGGTTTTTTGCTCCCTGTAGCTTCTTAGAGGAAGCCCTGGAGAAATTGTAAATCCTTTCACTTAATGAAATGAAAAGATTATTTTTGCTAAATCTTTTCTCATTGTAAGCAGGCGTCCCGGGAGCTCACTCTAAAGAGGGAGTTTTCGAGCCCCAAGTGGTGCGGCCCGGGGGGCTCCCCGGTGGCCCAGGAGCTCACTCCTGAGGAGGAATTTCTGAATCCCGGGTGGTGTAGACCAGGGGAGGCCCAAGTGGCTCTAACCCTGTTGAGCCTCGCTGCCGGGGGACACGCCAATTGCCAAGCCCCCGAGCCTTCTTTTGAGAGAGTGCCGGAGAGTGCTCCCCGGGAGCCGATTTGACTACGGTGGCTCCCGGAATGGCACTTGGACAATTTCGACAATTGTCGCGCGGAGCTGTCTCCTCCAAAGCGGGGTTCCCAGAGGATCCCGCCGCTTCAGATACGTTCTCCGACCTGGTACGAATATTGGCCGGCGGACCTTCTCCGGAGCGCCTACCGGAGGATTAGGTGTCTGTACAAGGACCTTTCTCGGGAGCTCAAGGAAGGCCTCTGCGATTACTAGGTATAGCTGTCCACCGGAGGGGGTTGTCCTCCGGAGTAGTTTCCCGTGGGAGTCTAACTCCCCGGGCTGTATTTTGTATGTACCCGGGCCTTGTCCCGGGGACACCTTAGCCCACCGGGGGGGGGGGGGTGTCCCTAGGTTCAATGTTGTATTAATAAAATTTAAACTTGTTTCTTTGCTATGTCTTCAAAATTCTTTGAAACTGCCTTCAAAATTTTCCAAAAGTCATTACCTCCTGTCCGGGCCCAGGCTATCTCCCCCCCCCCACAGTAGGGTGCAGCTTGGCTCCGCGCGCTGTGGGTAAGGAATGAATAGGCCCAGACGTCGATAACTACCGAGGTCACATAGCCTCCGGTCAAAAGTTCCTAAGCACGACAATGAATTCTCCCCACCGAAAATTTCCAGTAGGAATTTCCCCCAGTCGCCGTGAGAATGGGGAGCCAGTCGAGACATTCCCTCCGAGGGCCGATAAGAATTTCCCCCGGGTGCCATGAGAACGGGGAGCCGGTCGAGAAATTCCCAGTCGAAAAATTCCGGGGACAGGCAAGAATTTCCCCCGATCGCCGTGAGAATGGGGAGCCAGTTGAGAAATTCCCGGTCGACAAACTCCGATAATAATTACCTGGCTCCACGATGATGCCCATCGGGCAAATAGTGTTACCCGTAACACTCGGGAATTAATTACTTTTGATGTGATTGATTTTGATTCAGCTTACACTGCCATTTTTGGCAGGCCATCATGATGAGGACATCACTAGCTCGGATATGAACAAGGCTCCATCCACTTCTTCGACTACTTCCACTACTTACTCGCGACCACGGGAAGATCAAGGAGAACGGCAAGTCGACATGAATCCATGTGCCGAGCCATTCACTAGGCCCACACCAGAGGATCAGCGAGCTACATCAAAGGTGGAGCAACCCACAACGCATCAACCCCAGCCCAAGATCAAGCCCAACTCGTCCGCGAGTCCAACTCGGCCATCCAGTAGTAGTCCAACTTCAAACGGATGCCCAGGCCATGTACGGAGTCCGTTTGGGGCAAATCAGTACTTCACGGAGAAGCCCACGACGACACCTTTCAAATGGACTTGGGCCCATGGGAAAATTCCTTCTATATCATCCATAATCAATGAAACAATCAACGGACAGAACCTGCCGGGTCCTAGGCCACCTCTACTTTGGGCCCAAGGCCCGTGTATCCCTAGGGTTACGTGGGGATGGGTTCTCTGGCCAGTGGCCTACCTCTGGCTGCCATACTCCTGCTACATGTGGCCGCTAGCCCCTATTTTTTGGTTAGGTTATTTACTACGTTGTTCCCCCGTTGTGTGAGAGATAAGTGTTCATCGGAGTAGTGTCCCTGGACCTGGTTTGATGAAAGATAACCTCAATTTGTTTATTCTAAAATTCAGAGTGCTTTGCATCTTATTCTTGCTCATTTCTTCTACTGCGTGCAGGAATTAACCCTCGTGGTAAGGTCATCCGGGCGTGAGCACCGTTGATAACGACAGGTGCGTGGGTGTAGTGATTGCAAGGATTCAATCCCCGCTGATTGGAAGCCTTGAAACACGAACATCTCCGTTTCGCAAAGTAGAACCTATCGAAAGATTGAGCCGCTGTCGCATCAGTTGTTATAAGAGCGAAGGTTGCCTGATAGGTAACACTATATCCCCTCCTTGTTTAGATTAATTATGTTCTTTGTCCTAGAGTCCATAAAATTTGCCCTAAAAAAAATTTCCGCTGTCCAAACCTGTTTGTGCCTTTCGATTTGTTAATTTTGGTTTGTTAAATTGAGTTTGCATCCATTCTAGTGTTGTGTAGTTGCTGGTCATAACTTTGATGCTTTAAAATAAAACAAAAAAATCCCACACCAACAACCCATCCAACAATCCAAACCCTAATTTCCAATCTCCGCCAGAAAAATCCCTTTTCTGCAGCTGCCACCAAAAGTATCATAACTTTTGATTCCCTGATCCTTTTTGAGTGAAACAAAATGCAGTAGATTCATAACTCAATTTCCCATCTTCCTGTAAATTTTCACATCGATACATGAAGGCAGTACAAAGGTATGTGGTCAGGAGTATGACCTAGTTTTTGTTCAAAAATCTGCAATAGTGCACACTTGTGATTTTTGTGCTAATTTTTCTGTTAGTTTTCAGAAAGTGGGCCCAAAGAAAAATTTGTAGAAAACGCCATCATGAAACAGTGAAAAAATCGTTGCAAAAGAAGCCCCTGACCAAAAGATACGGTCAAAATACCGACTTGGTGTCACATGGACAGAAATCAGCAGTTTCCAAATTAGGTCTGCTCTTTGTGCTTTCAAGTTCCAAATTGCATATCATTGAGCTATCTCGTGTCTACCACTTGTAGCGTATTGTGTCGCCATGATGAACTTGGTGAGTGATGTAAATTTGGCAATTAAAGAACTTGATGCGGTCAAGACAACTCCGTGACCAAATGAAAAACTGAAGCAAGTTCCCCTATTCCCAGATGACCCGACCAAGACTGTTCGGATCGGATCATCACTGGATGAAAAATAGGAACTCACACTCATTACTTTCCTCCGAGCTAACGCAGATGTGTTTGTGTGAAAACCATCTGACATGCCCGGTGTCCCAAGGGAAGTGATTTAGCATAGGCTGTCTATTCGGCCTAGACAACGACCAATAAAAAAAAAGCTCTGATGCTTTGCTCCTGATCATCAAGAAGCCATCCGTGTGGAGTTAACTAAACTCCAGGAGGCTAGTTTCATTCGTGAAGTAAACCATCCCAAATGGCTCGCGAACCCGGTCATGGTCCTCAAGTCCAATGGTAAGTGGCGCATGTGCGTCGATTACACCAGTCTCAACAATGCCTACCCGAAGGATGACTTTCCCCTTCCCCGCATCGATCAGTTGGTCGATTCCACAGTGGGTTGCAAACCGATGAGCTTCTTGGACGCTTACTCAGGCTACCATCAAATTAGCATGGCAGAAGGAGATGAAGAGAAAATTGCCTTCATCACACCCTTTGGCACCTACTGCTACGTCAGAATGCCATTTGGGCTCAAGAACACTGGTTCCACGTACCAGCGCTTGATGCAGAAGACCTTTCTATCTCAATTAGGGAGTAATTTAGAAGCTTATGTAGATGATCTTGTTGTAAAAAGCTTACAAAGCTTTAACATGTAAATGATCTCACTGACACTTTCTGTAACTCGAATAAGCATGCAATCAAATTAAATCCAGAAAAGTGCCCTTTTGGAGTTTCTTCTGGTAAAATTTTAGGTTTTCTTGTTTGTTCCCGAGGCATTGAGGTCAATCATGACAAAATACGGGCCATTGAGCAAATGCGATCTCCTTCGTCAACGAAGGACGTTCAAAGCCTAACTGGTCGAATGGCGGCCCTAAGCCGTTTCATCTCGCGGTTAGATGAATGTAGTCTACCTTTCATTAAGGTACTACGTAAGCAAAATGGTTTCTAGTGGTCAGACGAGGCCGAAAAAGCCTTTTAGGGAGTCAAAGCATAATATCTATCAAGTGCTCCAATATTGGTCTCCCCACACGTCGAGGAACCATTACTCATTTACTTAGCCGCAACCCCATGTGCGGTCATTACAGTACTAGTCGCAGAACGGAATGGCATACAACAACCAGTATATTACGTGAGCAAAGTGCTTAATGGACCAAAGGAGCGCTACCCTGAGGTCCAAAAACTACTTTATGCCCTCTTAATGGCTTCTCGAAAGCTGCGACATTACTTTCAAGCACACAAAATCTCCGTGCCATCGTCCTTTCCCTTAGGGGACATACTCCGCAATTCAGAAGCAACTGGTCGAGTTGCAAAATGGGCAGTTGAACTAGGAGCGTTCGATCTCCACTTCACTGCAGGAGTCACAATCAAATCTCAAATTCTTGCTGATTTCATGGTTGAATGGACTAATCCTGAACACTTATGCAAGAACTGACAGATTTGTCTACAAACGACCTTTGGACAATGTACTTCGCTGGTTCTCGTGGTTTTTTGAACTCAGGGACTGGAGTGTAGGATCAAGCATGTAGACTAGAGGGGGTGAATAGGAGGCTTTAAAAACTTTTTGAAGAAAACAACTTTTGCAAGATTAAAACCTCAAAGAGCTAAGTGCAAATAAAAACTGAATCAATTCAACAATTTGATTGCACAAATAAAATGAGAGAAAGAGAATCCAACACAACGATGTGTCCCGACGTCTCGGAGACTCGCCTGGTCTCCTCTTCTCCTCGTTCAAGCACTCAAATGAATGAGTCTTGCTTCAATATCCACAAAGGATATTATCCACTAGGGTTGCTCCTTCTCCACTCTGGAAAGGTGAGCACCAAGCCTCTCACAAACACGCCGAGCCTCTCTGACACGCTTTGTCAATGGAGAGATCAACAGCCATGCCACCAAACCGTCTAGGTGAAGGCGATCACCGAGAGTAACAAGTTGTGAGATCTTATCTTGATGCCTAACAAATACCGAGAAACTTCTAAGGATGCAAATAAATGCTCTCAAAAGATCTCTCTCAATCACAATAAATGATATTTGATCAAAAGATCAAGATTTTAGCACTTGGGCTCGAGTGTATATCAAAATATATCTCTTGGTTCTTTAGAAAAACTGCTCAAAAAGTTTTTTAAAACACTACTCAAAACTATTTAGAAATATGCTCAAAAGGTGTTTTAAAAACTACACAAAAACAGTAGAGAAAATCTGCTCAAAAGTGTTTTAAAAACTGCTCAAAAATAGTAGAGAAAATCTGCCCAGAAGTGTTTTAAAAACTGCTCAAAAACAGTAGAGAAAATCTGCTCCCCAGTGTGGACAGAAACTTCTCAAAAACAGTAGAGAAAATCTGCTCCAAAGTGTGTACAGAAACTGCTCAAAGATCTATATAAGAATGTAGCTTGAGATGTGTGAGAATACTGCTAAAAACACCTATATATATACCCCAACCTCCCAACTAGCCGTTGTGGTCGATAAGGAAAAAAATTAGTACAGCTAACAACCAGCTTCGACCTCTAACGGCTAATAAATAGCCGTTGGAATGTCTGGTCAAATGAATAGTGTATGGTCGAATGAACAGTGTCTGGTTGAATGAATAGTATCTAATCAAATGAACAGTACTCGAGTGACCTCTGGTCGAATGAACAGTATTTTCTCATATTTTGACAAAGAATATGAATGAATGCGAATGCAACATATCACCTAAGAGTTTCTCAGTTTTTGCCGTTACTAAAAGAGATTTCGCAACCGCTCTTAATAGTATGGTTAAAAACTAAAAAGAATTTCTATAAAACCAGTCAATACTCCAAACACCGAGACAGGTACAATAAACAAACACTTACCTTAGGTCTTTGCAGCTTCCTTCTTGGTGACCTTGCGCTCGCGACCTTGGCTCGCGACTTGGGGAACATTGCGACCTTGTGCTCACGACCTTGCGCTTGCGACCTTGGCTCGTGACTTTGGCTCACTACTTTGGGCGACATTGAGACCTTGACTCCTGACTTTGGACTGCGACCTGGAGATCCTCTCGGATTACTTGCAAACTTGGCTGTTAGGTCTTTGCGGCTTCCGTCTTGGGACTCCCATTTGACGTTTCTTCTTTTCACCTAATCTTATTGATTATAGTCAAAGCAAATAGATTAGTCCAAATCACTTGTTGACATTTATTATCAAAATCAAGATTAAGGGCCTAGAAGCAACAATCTCCCCCTTTTTGCTGATTGATGACAACAAGTGCTTAAATGAATAAAATTTAATGACTCCCCCTAAGTGTATGCATATGCATTAGATATACAAGAACTCTCCCTGAATGCATGCATATATAAATACACATATAAGTCATTTAAGAGTCCATAGTGAATAAACAACGAGCATATAAACTATCAATAATGTCATCCAGATACAAGAAACTCTCCTCAATCTCTCCAATCTCTACCCCTTTGACATCAAGCACAAAAAGGCGGGAGGACAGCAAAGCAGACAATTAACTTGCATTTGATATATCAATTGTGGGACTCTCATTTGAGGAATCCGGTGGCAACCGCCCAGGTGGGTTGCACTCAGAAATGGTACATTGCAGCTCACAACAACAAGATTATATAAATGCAAGTAATTAAAACAAGTGCTGATCACAATGACCAACATTACAATAACATAGCACAAAAATGACGTACTTTAGTGTTGATACAAAATTAAAGAGTTTTCTTCGACACAAGGGTCGGCACAAAATAAAACAACAACAATAAGCAAAAGGACTTCAGCGGTCTTCATCTTCAACTGCAGCGGTGTTGCATGGGCTTCCTCCACATCGGACTCCACTTGGTAAGTGACCCTCTAACAAGCTGGATCTTCTGGAGCAGTTTCTTCTTCTCCCATGTTGGGTTCAAGACCGTAGGACTCGGGATCAATGAATCCTTCTTCTAAATTTTGTTTGCAAAGGCAAGGGTGAGCACATTGTCCACATAGTGCTCAACAAGTCCCAAGTAAGAATGCAGGTATATATAGATGAGGGGGAAATTTTGAAAGAATGGCTCTTTGGCTCATAGAATAGATTTTCACTTAGTTTTGAAGAAAAGGCTTTTGTTTTCAAAAGTGAGGCTTTTAAAACCCTAAGCTAGATTTTCAGAAGATGTTATGTGTGGTGGTCTTCCATGAGTCACCACTTTACTCAATTTTGTGAAAAACTTTCCAAAAGATACTTGTGCTGCATCGACGTGGATAGAATCCACCGCGCGCAAACTCCATGACCTGGGAGCTTAGAGTATCTGATACTTTTTATAACTTTGCAAAGGTGTACCACCTTAATCCATCGATCACTCAGCTTTCAAGTCGGTACCTCTCCATGCGACTTTTACGCATGTGATAAGACCGAGATCACACAACTGTTTATAATTCTAGCATTAACAATTCCCTGCCCGGTAAATAGACATTTCAGTCCTTATTACTGTTGTGGGTACTCCCCACAGCCAATTCTTCCTAGCCTTGGTCTATTGTCTCGCAAGACACATAGCCTATCTTGATTACAGTGGCGCACGACTTAATCCAGGCGTAGGGCGTCTTCTTATACCTTATCCTCTCATTATTTTTCTGATCTCACATCACTCATGGCCCTCAGTGGCCCACTAGTTTCCTGTCGAGAAAACCGGACCGACAACCATTGCAGGGAAAAGCTAATACTGAGGAAGCTACTATGTTGCGCCCGTCCCATATCAGGCAAGTGGTTGGTACGTTTTTCATGCCGCATGGAAGTACAGCACAAGGTTCTCGTCCTTATGAATCTTTAGTGAGGAGTCTTTCACATTCCCAGTGCGCACACAGCAGCAACCAATCAAACCATCCTCACTATCGATTCCAATCACATTTTCTTTCACAAAAAGGGGTTTTGAATATACATTTCTCACATATGACCATTTAGCATTTAACATATAATCTTGAGTATAAGCATAGCCTAAGAATGATATCCTAGGGTGACAAGGGGGCATGGATATTCAATCACAAAAGGGGCTTCACAATCATTTAGGTCATATCTAATCACTTTATTTGAATATAATTCTCATTTGAATATAAGGCATGCATATATTTGAAAACAGCTAACATACTTCATTTCAAAATATTAGGCTAGACATGATCAAGGGTTTGAGACTTGCCTTACAGTGAGGGGTCTAGTTGCTCAGACGATTCTTCGAAGATCTCCTCCGCTTCTTCAACCTCTTGTTCCACTGCGGATACAAATAATACATACACACCATATAAGCATATAGAAATAGTTGCACTAGAAAATAATAGGTAAATACATCATGCATGCAAGGGGAAAGGTTTGGACAAAGTCACTTGGTGTTGATTGAAGAGATGGGCTCAAAAGGACTTGAATGTCGAAAGGCTGACATTGGGTCTATAGCTAGTCATAGCCCTAAGTTGGCTCTAGGTGGGTTTTCTGGAGATGTGACAGTAGAGGATATTGCAGAACATGGCTCCAGGAGCTTAGTGGACAAAGTGGCATTTCAATTTCTCAAATAGAAAGGGTTAAACAAGGCCAATGCCAGTGACTGACATGCATTGACACTGCACTGACACTGTCAAAAACTAGGGCAGAGGGGTAAATCTGGTTCTGGGCTTCAAACTCTTCGCCAACTATGTCTAGGAGGTAGGCGTGGATGCCAGGGACACATTGGCGGTGGTTTCAGGGCAAAAGATGGCCGGACGGCGATGAACAACGGCAATGAACCACGGTGGCGACATGGCACGGCACGGTTCTGGACAGGAATTTGGCAAGAGCAAAACTCTTGATCTGGGCAGATTCAGGGGTCAGGCTTGTGGAATGAAATGCTCAGGGGGCTGAGACCTAGCTAAGTGACAAAGTGGCATCGGCTAGATCGGCCAGAAAGCAAACTTTGGTGAACTGAGCCGGAGACGAAGACACAGGAATTGGGTGTTTTTTATTTAAAGCATCTGAGCTCGATTCCAAGCTTGTGAAGTATCCTAGGGACAATAGAAGGCTACTGGGGAGATCAATTTGGCTGGAGGATCACCGGAGAAGCTCGGCGACGAGCTCCGGTGAACTGATGAAATCCCAAATTGGGGGTTCTTCGATCTGGGCAAACTTGGAGTTTTCGATCTTACAAGCTTACTCTACTTAGCTCACTGATCATTTAGTTCTACTAGCACGAAGGCCAATTCAGTTTAAATCACTCAGCATTGGGGGAAAAGGGGAAAAGGAGAGATCCGGCGGTCGCCGACGCTAGGGTTCGCCGGGGTCCAATTAAGTGCTATGATACAGAGAGGAGGGTGAGGGGAACTTATTGGTGAACTTGGATTGGAGAGGGAGGCAGTGGCTTGAGCTGGCGGCGAGAGCTCCTCAGGTAGCTCGTCAGGGAAGAAGAAGGTGAACGCGAGAGCTAAAGCTATGAGGTTGCTGGAGTGGTGTGGTGTGAAGAGCTCTGTGCAAGGGGGAGGGTTTATATAGCCAGTGGCTGGGGTCCTCGAAAGTTGAAGCAATCGAGCGGGAGATGCTTGACTGGCATTGGAGCAAGATCGAGACGGCGTTGGGACGTGGCGGTGGCTCTGCCAGAGGCGAAAATCGCATCATATCCCACTTGGGCAGAACGACGGGGTGGCAGGCTTCGGCATGGCGGCGAAGTGGCAAAAAGGCTCTGACAACAGCAGGCATACGCGCGTGAACGGCATTGCTGGGGGTCACTGGTCATCGCCACGGTGGAGGGCTCTGGCGCGACGCGAGCACCACATGCGGACACGTAGGATATGACCGTTGGTGAAGACAAAAGTTGGCCGGCGGTGAAGATTGCGGCGGCGAATCTCGGTGAACTGCACCGGTTGCGGTCGAGGTGGTTTCTGGTCGTGGTCGTAAACGGGCTCAGCCCTGGTCGAGGTCGAAAAAGGGGCCAGGGACTAATCCGTGAAGATTTGGACTGATCTGCAAGGATTTTGTTCGGATTTTGGTCCTGTTCGCAATTTTGGGGATCTGGAGGGCTAATTTGAGATCTGATTTTGCAGATGAGTGTCACTAAATCGCTTGAACTCATCTAGCAAGAAGAATGGTAAAATCCGAGAAGATCTGGTGGTTTTGACAAAAATCGAAAACAGGGTAAATAGGGTAGTTAGGGTTTTTAACTTTGGCGAGGCTGAAACTAGGGTTTCGGTTAAGATTTCTAAGTTCTTGCAGAAGGGGAAAATGTTCAGAAAAGTAAAGGGAAGACAATCACTGGATTAGATCAGAATTTGGAGGTGGTCTGAGACTTTTAGAATTCTTGGGCTTCTGACAACTCTGAAAAGGACTAATCTGAAATACTTTTGGACTAAAAAGAGAAAATGATCTGAAAGGTGTAGTTTAGCTGCCAACTTTTTAAGTTAAGGTAGTGGCATACCTAAGATCACGATTCTGAGATAAGAGATCAAAATGGGGTTGAGACATCTGAGAACCCAATGAAGATATGCTGACTAGCAAGCAGAAAGGGTAGCAAAAACTGGGATGTTACATCAATAATATTCAATTCACTTCTAAGAAAGCAAAATCTAGACTCATCTAAAGGTTTGGTGAAGATGTCTGCTAGCTGCAAATCAGTTCTTATATAATTCATATATATGTCCCCTTTTGGCACATGATCTATTATAAAATGGTGCCTAATATCAATATGCTTTGTTCTAGAATGTTGAACCGGATTGTTTGCAATTTTTATGGCACTTTCATTATCACACAACAGTGGCACCTATTGAAAGGAAATTCCATAATCCAAAAGGGTTTGCTTCCTCCATAAGATTTGAGCACAACAACCACCTGCCGAAACATATTCCGCTTCGGCAATGGAGAGAGCTACGGAATTTTGTTTCTTAGAAGACCAAGAGACTAGTGATCTCCCCAAAAGTTCACAACTACCAGATGTGCCTTTTCTATTGATTTTGCATCCCGCATAATCCGAATCCGAGTAACCAATTAATTCAAAATTTGCATCTTTAGGGTACCAAAGTCCTATATTTGGATACCATTTCAAGTACCTAAGGATTCTTTTAAGAGTAATCAAACGAAACGTGCTCTCGCCATCCTGCCGAATTTTATGAAAAAGCAAAGTAAGACTTTTGGAAATCAAGAATTCACAAAAGCTACAAAGCTTCTATTTCAAAAAAAAAAAAGGTTTTCAGAAAATAGTTTTTAGATAAATTACGCCGCTCTAGCGAGCCAACTCCTAAAGGCGTCGTCCTATAGTCAAGTTCTCAAGCAACTCTGATACCAAGTTTTTGTCGCACCCCGAATAGGGGGACCACGACTACTCCTGTGGGGACCCAAGTCGCTGCGGCTGGTCCAATACATACATACCATTGACTTCCCAGGATGAGTTAAGCACAGGAGTTCATTGCCGTAGAGTAACTTACAAAATAACATAAGTAGTATGGCCTGCTAGCCTTGATACATCAAAAGGGTAATACAATGCCTTCACGGCACAAATGGTCTAATTAAAACAAAATAACAACTACGCGGCGGAAACTATGTGAACCTCCACAGCAAGAAGTTGACCGCAGAACAACACTCATCAGGGCTCCGGTAGAATTGGCTCTCCTCCTTCTAGATCCACGAAATCTTCCAGGCATTCATCTTGGTCATGAAGCCCTCCATCTATTTGATTATAGAATGCAAGGGTGAGCACTTTCATACTCAGCAAGTCATAGATAAGAGTATATACATATAATAGAGATGATATGAACCTATGCTATTAGGAAGAAGTGGGAAAGGTTTCAAAATACTTTTCTTTCTTTCTTTTCACATCTCATGCTCATGGCAGCACTTTTTATAACATAGCATTGCTATTCTTGTTCACTATTTGTAGTACTACCACGACACGTCGACACACGACAGCCCATGGCAGCACCCCTTATCATGACAGCACATGTCATTTGGGTAATCTTGACTTATCAAATTTTATTTAGAAAATATACTTGTGCCACACCACGTGGATTTAATCCACCATAGTAGACTCCTATAAACTCGGGAGCTCGGAGTATTCGAATACGTTTTTTACTCTACAGAGAGGTACCAATTTACCCGCAAGATATTCCACTTTAATGCCCATCCTATCAAGATGATTAGACCCTTTCCTCACGTCAAACTGTGAGTAGCAAGGTGGAGATAACAAGAACTTTTGTCATGTTTCACACACAATTCACCCATGATCCTGTGGTTTCACTCAAACCACAGTTGTGGCGGGCTATACCCCCACCGCAAACTGCATCTTCCCATTACTGGGTCAGCGTGCATGATCACATCCAATGATATGTGTTGGAGCTGCACTCTCTATCAAATCGTGCACAACATTCCATCTCATGTAGGAGTTTCATGTCTGATCCGCATACTACTTGTTCAGGCCTGTCCCATACCAGACTTGTGGTCTGCATGTTTTTCATGCCACTAGGAGCACAACACAAGGTTCTAGTCCTTATATGCTAGTAACCAGATCATACAACCACCCATGCACATCCAGTGCTAGTACCACCATTCCATACCAAAACCCTGGTCACGGCTAGGGGTTTTATTTCATGAATATACATATATACTTATATATCAGTTGTGGCTCACAGCTTAATTATTCATAAAGAATGACATCACATTTCATAGGCATCCAGCCTAGTACTGCAATATCATACTTTTCTCATTTCATCTCATGCAATACTACTTATAGTCAAGGTAATATCTTAACAATTCATAAATTATAGGTTCAAGATGTTCAAGAATATGACTTGCCTTCCGCGTCATAAGAAACAGCTGTCGATGATGGGTCAGTGATGAAATCCTCGACCTCGGGCTCCTGGTCTATTCGCCAACAAACAAACACACAAGGATTACATCCCATTTTTATATGCTTTTAATCTACATGCAACATGCGTCAGAAGAGATGATCTCATCGATGCTGACTTAGTCAGGATTTGGAAGCTAGAACTGGGTTGGAACTCTAAAATCTTTAGCATCTAGGCTAAGGATGGTGTTAGAGGCTCTTAGGGTTTCAAGGCATCAAAATCAACATTGAGTCTGCGGTTGGTTTGCTCAAAAACGGCGAATATCCATTGGTCGACATTCGGGTCATAGCCTGACATGGCTTTAGAGTCCTTTCCTCAAGATGGGGCAGTGGAAGAAAATGTAGAACATGACCCTACAAATTTAGTGGACAAGGTGGAATTCAATTTGCACAACTAGAAGTGATCGAATTGAGTTAATGCCACTGATTGACATGGGCTGTCATGGTTTGCCATGCACAGAAACGAGGGCATAGCTGTGAAAATGATTCAAGGCTTCAAATGCTTCGCCAACTATCTCCAGGAGATAGGCGAGAACAACAGAAATCCAATGGTGGTGGTTTCAAGAACTGAAGTGGCCAGACGGCGATGAATGGCGGTGTGGAAACACGGTGGCGACACGGCAAGGCACAGGTACTGGACACATCTTTGGCACGGCAGTAACTTGTGATTTTGCACAGAATCAAAGGTCGATGCAGTGAAGAGATATGCTCAGGGGAGTAAGGCTATTCTACTGGACAAAGTGACGAGGACGGTCGTGGCCGGCGGCGACTGGACGGCACGCTGGCGGCACAATAGAAAAGCGAATAATACCCAACTCATGATTTCGTGCTGCGAATCTAGAAATCAAAGTTGCTAGGGTTATTTGGTACAATCTGGAGCATTGGATTTCGTTGGAGATTGATCCGCGGTGAGTGGCGGTGAACTGTGCCGGAGAAGAGATTGGCCTCGTCGGCTACAAGGTGATTGGGTGGTTTATTCTCCAAATTGATGGCACGGTTAGGCTCCTGCGATGACTACAGAAGGTGTGGCTCCGAGGAATTTGGCTGAGGCGGCGCCGGCGAGAGAATCGACGACGCGGCCGGAGAAGAAGGGGGCTGATTTGGGCATTTCTAGCACAGGGCTCTGGAGGTCAATTCTTCTTGGTGAGAGCAAGAGAGAGGTGTGGGGAAACTTGTGGAGTGGCCAATTTGGCCGGAGAAATCGTGGCGCGGCCTAGCGACGTGGGCCGATTGCTGGCGGCACGCGAAATTTGGGGATACTTCAATCCAGGCTCAAATTTGAAATCTAAGTGCACAGGCTTGCTAGGACTAGGCTATTGATCATATAACTCTACTAACATAAAGGCTAATTTGGACTGGAATGAGATCAACTTCAAGAACAGGGCCTTATTAGAATTTCGGCGATCACCGGCGATGTGGTGTACTAGAAGCAAATTAAAAGCTATAACATGGTGAGGGGAGAGAGAGACACTCACTGGTTGAATAAATTTGGGATTTGGTGCAGCGATTAGTTTTGGCATCGTGCTCCTCCTCGACGGCTCACCAGAGAAGAAGACAAAGATGAAGCAGCTGGTGTTTAGCTGGTTTTGGAGTGGAGTGAAGAAGCAGTTGGCCATAGGTGAGCTTAAATAGCAGAAGATGGGAGCTCTCGAGACTTGGAGCAAATCAGGAGATTGGAGACGGTGGCGGTGTGCAGCGGCCTCGATGGCTTTAACCAAACAGTTGAAGCGTGCTCTGGCTAGTGCAGTGGCAAAGCGACTGGCGGCTCCAGCATGGCGGCAATGTGGCGTAAAGTTTCTGACATGGCGGCAGGCGGTGCCGTGCACGTGAGTGGGAAAAAGATTCCGGCGATGCTGGTGCTACTGCAGTGCTGCCATGGTGGCTGCTCCCACGCGGACACGTGTCGGCCAATCTGTGGCAGTGCTGGCGAGGGCGGGGCTTCACCGGCAACAGAATGCGACGAAGTGGCGCTGGTCGAAAGCGTCTTTGGCGGCTACTGGTCGAAACAAGGTGGGGGACCTAATTGCAATTTCTAAGCTTTGATTTGGACAGATCTGTAATTTCTGAGAATTTTGATAGCTTGGGCTGATTTCACTTCACAGCCTGAGAGACATGGAACACATCATGCACTCGTGCTAACCCTGAGGGTAATTCCAGTTTATATGACACTGTCGACAATTCGGACTCGGAGTCCTCAGCCGAACTTATGCAAAATTTGTATTAGCGAGACCTTTCAAGATGACCGTCCGGGAAGGTATGTAGAAAAATGGAGAACAGGAGCACAGAGAGGTTTGCAAACAAGAGCCTCAAATGCCTGAAGATCCATCTCCTTCAAGGAAGAAACCCAAGGTTGACGAAGGATCTTCCATCAGAGCAAAGGTAGAAGATGAGCAATCATCTTTTCTTCCTTCAGCTTTCTTCCCTAGCACTGCTTGCTTTTGTTTGGGTGATCGATTTTCTGGTCAGCAAGCGGTGACTATTCAACCAGAAAATCCTCAACTTGTGTTGGGGAGGTCATCTTCTGGTGGGAAGGTTGTACTTCCTCCATCTGGTGATCACCTGGTTTTATCGGATGATCAACTTCCCAGGATGGCTACATCAACATGTGATGAGCAGGGACAGGTAATCATCCTCCTCCCCTTTTGCTGATAGTTATAGTTAGCACCACTAACTTTTGCAAATGTAGGAGATTGGAGGCCCCAGTGATCAGCCTTCTACTGCTCCGTCTCTTCCTTCCGGACATAATCTTCTAGAGGAGAAGAATGCCCTGGAGAAGAAGACCAAAGAGATGTCTTCGGCGATTCTGCATCTGGCAGAATGTTTTGAACGATCCCGTGAAGAGGCGCACCAGTTCCGTCAAGAGAGGGACCACGCTCAGCAACAGCGAGAACTCTCCGATTTGATTAGGAACAGTAGTGTACCTCTTGTTAGGGATGACGTAGATAGGCTTAGGTTAGTTGCTAGTTCTCTTGGGGTTGTCAGTGTAGATCCTACAGACAACAACATGTCCCTAGGAGAACTCTGCAAACTTCTTTCGGTTCAGGTCGACGCTCTGGTCGCCGGTATCCCTTTTGTATGTAAAGAATGCAAAAAATAAAATTTCTTTCTTCATATAAATATTCTTTACATCTTCTGTGTGAATATATGGCCATGAGTAATGCCTTCGCGACCATTCATACACAGGAAAATTTCAGTTCTGTGATCAGAATCACACTTTTATAAAAGTACCGCGACCAGCTCTGATACCGCGATCAGACTTAAAGCCTGCGGTTAGAACTGAAACATACTGCGACCAGAATTGAGGTTCGATCAGACCGTCACTTCGATTAGAATCGGAGCTTAATCAAAAGCATGGTCTCGATCATACCACAACCCGGTCAAAATACATCCATACGTCCAAAAATTGAGTCGTATGATTTTTTCATAAAAATGTCCAAAGCATATAAAGGAAAAACGTCCTCTGAAAAGCACTGAAAAACTTTTCAGGTCTTTTGCACTTTTAGTTTCTGAAACAAAGAAGTCTTTTTGTTTCAGATCCGATGCCTGAATACTTTAACGGGTCCGCCAGAGATAGTATCCATTATGGGAAATGAATGAATAAAATACTCAGTGGAACGTTTGAATGGAACGTTACTCACATTAATGCGTCTCCTCGGGTCTATAAAAGGAGCAGGTGTCTTCCTGAAGAAGCCACTCAGCCAAAAACCCTTAACATCCCCTCAGCACAAAACCCTCATTCTTCCTCAGCCTTCATCTTTCCCAAAAATCGCCAATCTTTCCTTCAACTCTCCACCAAAAAATGGCGTCTTGGAGCCGATCCATCCACCATTCCGAGGAGAGTTTACTGGCTTTGGAGAAGGAGGAGATCCTTCCTCTGCGGCTGCTAATCAACTGGCGGCCCGCGGAGAAGGATCAAGAAACCCCGACCGTCCGAGAGGGCGAGTTGGTGGTTTTCGAAGAGTACTTGCGCTGCGGGTTCCGATTCCCTGAGAGTCGGTTCTTGAAGGACGTCCTCGAGCATTATGGGTTGGAGCTAATCAACCTCCACCCCAACGCAGTGTTGATTCTGGCGGTATTTCAACACCTGTGCGAGGCGTTCGTCGGAGTGTATCCCAGCGTGGATCTCTTCCGGTGATTTTACTTTTCGATGTGGTCGAAGAGCGCCAACGCCGCCGGATGCATTTACTTCTGGCTAAGGGATAAGAAGGAGTATCCTTTCCCACCCCTGTGAGACTCGGTGCACGGGTGGCACCAGAAATGGTTTTACTGCACCCTGCCAACCGAGAGCGGGCTGTGGTTTGAAAACTCGCGGCCGGAGAAGCCGAGCGAGTTGGACACTCTCCCGGCGATGAACTCGGAGTTCATGAAGCACGCCGAGGTGATTCTTCACTTAGTCGGAGAAGGATTGACAGCACGGGACGTCATCCGCGACTTTGTGAAGAACCGGGTGAGCCCCCTGCGTGAAAGGGCTCATCCAGCTTGGGAAATCAAGTCCATGGCGAACAGCACCCTGGACTATAATGAAGGTATTCATTTCTGGCACTGAAATCTTTTTGCCACTTCTGAAATGCATCGATTTAACTCGTGTCTGGGAACAGTCCTGCCCTCAGCTGAGATTGAGAGGCGGACTAACTACCTTCTCAGGGCGTACAACGCCGAGGTAGAGGGCTCCAAAGGATCGCCTCGCCCCCAAAGCTTGATCCACGTCGGCGACGATTTCAAACAGGAGCGCCGAAAGGTAAATTTCCCACTTGGCCTCTGTTTTGTAGGTCTCATGTATGTCCAGCACTAATTCCATTGGAATGAGAACAGCTTCTAGGGAGGTTTGCCGAGGCGACGTTTGCCAACGAGAACGTTGGTTCCCTGGGGAAGCCCACGACGAAATACGTGAAGAAAGTCTCCTCGAGACCTAGGACGAGGAATCCTGCCCCCAAGAAAGCAAGGCTAAACCTAGGGGAAGGGTCTTCACGAAGCGTTCCTCCTACCGCCAGAAAAACTGCGGTAAGATATCATGTCCCTCCAATCTTTCCAGGTGCGAACTGGAATTACTTCTTCGTCGTACAGGGAGAGGGGAGAGAGGAGGAGGAAGACGATGAAGTCCCTCTAGTTCACCGGAGGAGGAAAATTGCGGG
This sequence comes from Pharus latifolius, assembly GCA_019359835.1. Classification (NCBI taxonomy): domain Eukaryota; kingdom Viridiplantae; phylum Streptophyta; class Magnoliopsida; order Poales; family Poaceae; genus Pharus; species Pharus latifolius. Next base: position 67,947,441 of record CM033321.1, on the reverse strand, counting down.
CTCTCCATCCGGTGATGCTCCAACTCATTCCGCCGAAACAACTGCCGCTGCAGAGGCGGCTGTAGCAGACCCCGCGGCCACCGAAAGCCCTGTGGTCGCGGATGATCCCCTGGCTCCTGAAGCCCCCGAAGCTTCAGGGCTAGTCGCCTCTACTTCCCTGGTCGAAGGGACGACCGTGGTAAGATTCTCTCACAGTCTTGTTTTCTCCAATTCCCCCTGTGCGTTTGATGAGTTAACACTTATGCAGGGAGAAGAGCTTCCCCCTGCGACTGCTGTGAGTCCCAGGGAGGAAAATCCTCCACCTCCGCAGACAGGAGTGGAGGTGCTTGCTGAAAATCCTGTGGCGGTTGCACAAGAGGTGCCGGCCCCAGAAGTCCTGGAGCCATCGAGGCCTTCAGATGCTACCCCGCCAACGGGACCGATTGCCCAGGTAAGGATTCTTCTCATTCATCTTCATCTTCCCCTAGAAATATGCTCACAGAGGAACATACCCAGGGGGGAGATACCTTTTTCTCCAAGAGGAAGATCAGGACAGATGACAATCGTCCCCTTTCTCAAGGGGAACCTTCCCTGAAATCTCAAAGGCTAATGGGATTTCAAATAAGGTAAGAACTTTTATCCTGGTTGTATTAGAAATGATGATCACGAATTGTGATCATTTGATTCTTCTTTCCCTTTGTCAGGCGAAAGGGAACAGCACCCAGCCCTTCAACCACTTCTGGAAGGGTTGAAGTCGTTGCTTGTGCAGGAGCCTCCAGTAAGGAGTGCTCCACCCCCATGGTCCAGGAAGTCGTCCGGGCCGTGAGGGGAGAAACAGGCGCGAGGACCCAGTGGCAACCAATGTCAACTGGGGGCAGTGCCCAGCAGGCACTCCCACCAACTGCCCCTGCTATAGGCGCCTCCGGGCCTTCAACGAGTTTTCCCATTGGTCCGGAAGATGCCTCCTTACAAGAGTTTATGAAGGTACGATGAACCTCTCTCTGGGTGCCTGAATTGTACATTGGACACCCTTAACTCCCTTTTTTGCATCACAGAAACTATCCCGGATGATGGCCCAATCGCGTGCCACGGCGGCAAGCATGGAAGCCATACAAAAAGAACGAGACAACTTGCGCAGGTAAAGATCATTACTCCTCAACTTGTAAAGATACAAATTGGTTATGACCACTTCTTCTGTTTGACTACAGAAAAGTGGCATTGCTAGACAAAGAAGTGGCTACAGTCAAGCTTCATTCGCTCTCAGTGGTTAGGAACCAAGAGATCGAAAACAACAAACTGCGGTCACAACTTGCTGGTAAGTCGATTCCTGATTAAGAAGACTTGTTTTCATAACATGCGAGTAATCTTCTTTCTTGTTGCAGCACAAGCAGGTCAAATAAAACAACTCAGTCAGGACAATAAACTCCTCCAGGACTCTATTCATACCTCCGAAAAGGCAATCGGAAAGCTGAGCCGTTCAGTCTTCGAAAAACTGAAGACAGTGGCTCATCTTCTAAAGGCTGATGTGGTCGAAACCACAAGAGACAATCTCAGCCAAGATGACTGGTTTGCATTAGTCATGGCCCAAGCGGAGTCACTTCTCGAGTATCTCCCTGAGGATACACAGCGACGAGAAGAGGCGATCAGAACCAGAGTTCGGTCAGCCGCTTCCGCCATCCTCAGCCGGGTTCGTCTTCACCATGGCCTAGATGCAGATCTGAATCCATTGGTGGGACCGGTTGAGGTCGAGAGTGAAGAACAGCTAGAGGCCATCATGGAGGAGATTAGGCCCCTTGTAGATAAGCTCCTGACTGAGCTTGGGATCGAATGATCCTTATACCTGTACAGAAATAGTTGTATACAATGCAATGTATGTGGAAATTCATTTTTGAAAATGAATATATTTTTTATGTCATTTCATATTATAAACATATCCCCCTAGCCCCCGCCTGTGATTGTAGATACTGAAGACTTAGTATTACAAACACAGGATAAAAGTGAATATAACGACCAGGGGTGTGTGATCGAATCATCAATTATGATCATTATAACACCTAGTCTTGTATGCAAACCAGCAGCCACTCAGATAACCAAGGACTTGCCAGGAAGCCTCGTGTGCGTTGAGAAACGGCTTATTTAGGAGTGACTTGTCTGGAAGTGGTCATGAGATCGGCCAGTGAATCCAACTAGGACATTGTAATGACCTAACCGCGGGCGACCAGCCCCCGAGCCGAATTCGCAGCAGATGGGCATAAAGGGAAATATTCATCATATGAAAGCAAAACATTTTTTTTATTTTATGAAAGAAAAAATGCTAATTGAACAGGAAAAGGGGTTGAGTACTTACACGTAGAACTTGCGAAGTTGATCGATGTTCCAAGTATTGGACAAAATTCGACCATCCTCCATAGCTAACCGCGCGGATCCTGGTCACGGCACCGAGACAACAGTGTAAGGGCCTTCCCACTTCGGGGAGAATTTGTTGCCATTAGACTGATCTTGGATTTTTCGTAAGACCAGGTCGCCCACGTGAAGACTACGTGGTCGCACCCTTTTGTTGTGATACTTGCGCAAGGCTTGCAAGTATGCCGCAGACTTGATCAAAACGTGATCACGCCTTTCTTCCAGGAGGATGAGATCTTGTGATCGCTGTTCAGACTGATTAACCTGTTCGAATTGTTCTGTCCGAACAGACCCAATACTGACTTCCTTAGGCAACACAGCCTCGGCCCCATAGACCAGATGGAAGGGCGTCTCACCAGTGGCTCGACTAGAGGTAGTTCGTAGTGCCCATAGAACGGTATAGAGCTCGTCTGCCCAAGCCCCCGAGCGACTCTTAAGGTGATCAAAAACACATTTCTTGATGTCTTGTAGTATCTGCCCATTGGCCCGTTCTACAACATCATTGCTTTGTGGATGCGCCACAGAAGCAAAGCACACTTTAGTTCTGATCTGGTCGCAATAGTCTAGGAAAAGACCACTAGCGAACTGGGAACCATTGTCGGTGATAAGACGGTTTGGAACAACAAATCGAGCCACAATGTTCTTGTGAAAGAACTTTTGTGCTGCTGATGCGGTAATATTTCGTACCGGTTCGGCCTCGATCCACTTTGTAAACGTGTCAATGGCTACGAACAGAAACTTGTACCCGTTGACCGCTTGTGGCATAGGACCGACAATATCCATTCCCCAAACCGCGAAAGGCCATGCGAGGGGAATGGTTTGTAACGCATAGGCAGGTTGATGAACCTGTCTTGCGTGGAACTGACACTGAGGACACATCTTGACCATATGCTTGGCATCGTCGAGTGCTGAAAGCCAGTAGAATCCTTGTCGAAAAGCTTTTCCGACCAGTGTCCTATATGACGCGTGCGCACCGCATACACCGTCATGTATTTCTTTCAAGAGGGATTTTCCTTCCTCCTGAGATATGCAACGCATGAATACTCCTTGAGTACCCTTTCTGTATAGAACCCCATTGATATTTACTTGATTGGCCTTATTTTTCTGTACATTTTCCCCATGTTTTTGCACATATTAGTCATATACCTCGGCATATATACCTAGATTATTCCAGATTTGCTGCCAAATCGACCGGATTACTTGTTTTGCAATTTTTTATCGCAGGTCGGCGCCAACGGATGGATTTCTGGCTAGCTGTCATGCCTCGTTGACTTATTATGACCTTTGGTCGATTCTGGATGGAAGTGCGCGTTCCCGCGGTCGCGTAGGAACTGACCGCACCGAAATAAGAATCACCGGGGGCCCGGAATCCCAAACCCTAGCCACCAGATCTATTCTGCAATATCTGAAAAATCCAGGGACCTAATTGCAAAAATGCCAAATTGGGGGTTTTAACCCTAGCCGCCGGCCACCAGCAGGGTTGAGCCCAGTTTTGTTTTCTTTTTGCTTCTTCTTCTTCCTCCCTCAAATCTCCTCCACACCTCCCTCCACCTCGCCGCCAGCGGCCGGGCCATACGCCGGCGGTGCTCCATCCCCTCGCCATTCTCCTCCACCGATCCGACGCTGTCGCCGCTCGAGATCCCGCCGCCACCGGATCTTCACGATCCGGCGCCTTCACAGCCGCCACAGCGGCGCATCTCCGCAGCGCGCTGCCATCGCCCGTGTGCGCCGCCGTCGGACCCGACTCCTCCTTCGCCGATCTGCGCCGCCACCCCACAGCGCTGTCCCGCCACCAGGCGACGCCGCGCCGCCCTCATCCAGCTGCTGAACTCACCTCGTCGCCGTCCCGAGCCGGTGCCGCAATACCTGTGCTTCACCGAGCCGGCATCCTCTTCCTCCGCTCCACCACGCGCTCTCCTCCTGCGCCCTCTTCGCCGTGCTTCTACACCATCTTCTCCGTCGCCGGTCTGCTGTCTTCGGCTTCTTCATCAATCTCTCCTCCAACAACTGCTGCAGCGACCTTCATCTTCATCGACGATTCTTTGGCAACAATTCCTTTCACTCAACCCCTTCTCTTCTCCGCCTGATTCGTTTCCTGTGATGCTTGTGTGATGCTTGTATGAGAACAGGGTTTAATTGTGAATGAGCATTTTGACATTTGAGTAAATTCAGTTTAGTTGTGTGTTGATTGCTCTGAGTTGTACTCCTTGGTGATCTCTCTGTTTGTGTTTGTTTGTCTTCAATTAAGAATTCTGTTTGTGTTTCTGCTGATGTTGAACTGTGATAGTTGATAGGAATAAGAGCTAATTGTAATTGAGTGGCAGCCTGAGCTTGATTTTGATTTATTGTCTAATTTGCTGCTTCTCTTCATGAATTGTCTGTACTGAAAACTGAAGTCCATTGTTATGATTGGCTGTTGAACTGTATTGATCATATTTCTTGAGTTCTTATGCTAGAGCCTGTGATTTTTTATCTCGGCATTTGATTCACGTTAAACCCAATTTGCTGCTTGACAACTTCTTCAGTGATCACTGATATTTGGTTGGGCTAGGTTTGGATTGCTGTGTGTAGTCCATTGAGAATCTGTTTCTGTTAATCTTTTCCGGCTGAATTGCTTTCACACGGTAGTGTTCACTCGACTTACAAATTTTGTTCACCGCTGGCCTAGAGTACGAGTTCAGAGTTTGATTTCTGATAGTCGCATTCTAGTCGGTGAGACGAGTCGAGGTGAATCAAATCTTTTGTTTGATTTTCTGATTTGGATTTAGTTAGACATATTTTGCTCTCATCTAGTCCTTTGGGAGAGAACGACATACTCGTCTTCTACTATGACCTCGTCCGCTTGCGAGGCCCCGTTTGAGGTGGTATCAATTTTTGGCACCGTTGCCGGGGACTAGTTCGAGCGAAATTGTTTAACTGAGTTTTAATCAATTTGCCCTTTCTTTGATTTTTCTTCGGATTTGTTTTTTCTTTTTATTTGGTTTTCCCATTTCATTTGCTTTGTTTTCCTTTTCTTCTCTATTTATTTTCTTTTGTTGGACTGACACCTGACGACTAACCCTTCATGTACCGCTGTTCTTGTACTATTGATTCTCATCTCTCTTACAGCACTACTTGATGTATGCGACGATCATCCAGTGACCATTTACTTGCACCCTTCGATCCGAAGATCGAGCTTACATTTCGACGACGTTTGAGAGAGAGACGACGAACAAAGAGTACAGAGATGGCTGACCGCGACCCCCCTCCACAGCTTCTCCGTGATCTCTGGGCCCCTGTCGATCGTGGAGCCGCTCCAGGCGTAATTCAACCAGCCATTCAGGCTAACAACTTTGAGATCAAGCCTGCTCTGATCACGATGGTACAGCAGTCTCGCTTTGGAGGATCACTCATGAGGACGCAAACGAGCACATCCGTACCTTCCTTGAGTACTGTAGCACTTTGAAATATCACGGCGTTTCTGATGATGCCATTCGCACTCGCTTATTTCCATTTTCTTTACGTGATGATGCGCATGCTTGGTATCACTCTTTTCCTTCAGTTGTAGAGATGGCATGGGAGCAGCTGCTGAAGGCTTTTCTGGAGCGATTCTTCCCGCCATCCAAATCGGCGGAGATACGAGCGCAGATCACTGGATTTTCTCAGCAGGATGGTGAGAGCCTCTATCATGCATGGGAGCGGTACCAGAAGCTTCTCCAATCGTGCCCGCACCACGGCTTGGAGCGCTGGTTAGTACTGCAAATCTTTTACAAAGGGCTTTCTTTTGCTACCCGGGCATCTATCGATGCCGCTGCAGGCGGTGGGATCATGAACAAGACTCTGGATGAGGCTTTTGCACTCATTGAGAGCATGGCATCCCACCACTTTCAGTGGTCAGGCGGTAGAGATATATCCCGGTCGGGTATGCATGAGGTCAAGTCCTTTGACTTTATGAATGCTAGAATAGATGCACTCTCCCACTCTGTCAATCAGATTCCTCAAGCCTTCAACCAATCCATTGCACAGCTAACTAGTTCGATGCGTGCTACTCCTCCGGTTGCACTTATATGTGAGATTTGTGGGATTGAGGGCCATTCACCCACTGACAGTCAGCTGGGGAAGACCTCCACACCAGAGTGTGGTGAGGTGAGCTTCGCTCAGACGAGCGGACCACCTCCCAATACTTATGGTTCTGGATGGCGCAATCACCCGAATTTCACATATAACAACCCCAATATCTCATCGACCCCTGCTAGTGCACCTTTTCAGGCTTCCAGGTACGGACAGCGTCAGCAGCCTCAGGATCACACTCTGTCTTCATCCAAGATCGAGGCTATGTTCGCGTCCCTCATGACCAACCAAGAGACCTTCCTGGCAAAGTATTCAGATGACATCATTGCACTTCGGACAGACCATAAGTCACTAAGGAGTGAGGTGCAAGAGCTACAGTCGCTGAAAAAAGACTTCTCCGAGCTTCGCGATAAAGTGGACACCCTCAGTGCATCTTTACCCTCATCGAGTACATCTTCAGGCAAGTTTCCTGCTCAGCCTGAAGTGAACCCAAGGGGTCATTGTCGAGCTATCACCACCAGGAGCGGCAGATCCACGACTGATCCGACGCCGGTCCAGCCTCCACTGTACATTCCACTGATGCGCCGGGATGGTTCTACCACGGCTACTCAGGCCGCCCCTCTGACCACTGCTCCAGGAGGCTCCGATCCTTTGATTCCTCAGCCACCGATGCCGTTTCCTGGCCAGTTTGCCAAGGTAGAGGAGGAGAAGCAATTCACAAAATTTCTGGAGGTGATGAAAGATGTTCAGATCACAGTTCTGCTCCTCGACGCAGTCCTGAACATGCCATCGTATTCCAAGTTCTTCAAGGAGCTCCTGACGAAGAAGCGAAGGATTGAGGAGCCTGAGGTTGTCCAGGTCTCAAAGGGGTGTAGCGCACTCATCCAGAATAAGCTGCCCCCTAAGTTGGACGATCCCGGTAGCTTCTGCATCCCTTGCTCCATCGGCTCAGGTACTTTCCAGGCTTTGTGCGATTTGGGCTCCAGTGTCAGTGTCATGCCTTTGGCAATCTACAAGGCATCATCCATCGGCTCTCTACGACCCACAACTATGACTCTTCAGCTAGCAGATCGCACCAGCAGGCAACCGACTGGCATTGTGGATGATGTACCAGTCACTGTGTGTTCGTTCTCCTACCCTGCAGACATCGTTGTTCTGGAGACAGAGGATGACAACCCATTCATCATTCTAGGCAGGCCTTTCCTCGCCACAGCAGGAGCTGTCATCGACGTCAAGAACGCGCGGCTGAGTCTCGAGTTTGGATCTGAGAAAGTCACATTTGATATGAGGCATCCTACCCACCTGCCTCCTTGTCCTGATCATTGTTTCACGGTGGATGTCATCGACGAGGCTGTTGTGAGTACACCCGAGGAGCTGTCCCATCTAGAGGCCACATCGATTGCTGATGAGTTCGTCACTGCCGTAGATGAGTCTCCACAGCCAGAGTTCCCTCTGGTACCTGATCCTACACCTCCTTCAGCTCCTTCACTTGAGTTGAAGCCACTTCCCGACCACCTCCGTCATCGTTCTGTTATTGGATACTCAATTGATGACATTAAGGGCATCGACCCTTCTGTTTGTATGCATCGCATTTTGCTTGAGGAGGGTAGTGTGCCCTCCCGTGAGCATCAGCGCAGACTTAACCCACACATGCAGGAAGTCGTCAAGAAGGAGGTATTGAAATTACTGGATGCAGGTATCATTTACCCCATCTCCGACAGCCAGTGGGTGAATCCAGTGCAGGTGGTGCCCAAGAAGGGCGGCATGACTGTCGTCGAGAACGACAAAGGTGATTTGATCCCTATGACGACCGTCACAGGTTGGCGCATGTGCATAGACTATCGCAAACTCAACAAGTCCACTCGGAAGGATCATTTCCCTTTGCCCTTCATCGACCAGATGCTTGAGAGGTTAGCGAGTCATTCCTATTATTGTTATCTCGATGGCTATTCTGGCTTTCTACAGATCCCCATTCATCCGGACGATCAGGAGAAGACCACATTCACTTGCCCATATGGTACGTTTGCATATCGTCGGATGCCATTCGGATTGTGCAACATCCCTGGAGCATTTCAGCGTTGCGTCATGTCCATCTTCTCCGACCTCATTGAGCACATCATGGAGGTATTTATGGATGATTTTACAGTTTATGGACTGACATTTGAGGATTGTCTAGCAAATCTTGAGCAGGTATTGCGGCGCTGCTCCTCCGTGAACCTCGTCCTTAATTGGGAGAAATGTCACTTCATGGTTCGCGAAGGAATTGTACTAGGCCACATGATTTCTTCTCGAGGGATTGAGGTTGTTCGGGCCAAGGTCGAGATAATTGAGCGTCTTCCTCCTCCATCGAGTGTGAAGGCTATTCGGAGCTTCTTAGGACATGCCGGTTTCTATCGTCGCTTCATCAAGGACTTCTCCAAGATAGTGAAGCCTCTCACTAATCTCTTATGCTCCGAGGTACCTTTCTCATTCGATGAGACCTGCATGATTGCGTTTTGTAGGTTGAAGGAGGCGCTCACTTCCGCTCCTATTGTACGACCACCCGATTGGACTCTTCCCTTTGAGCTCATGTGTGATGCGAGTGATCATTCCGTAGAAGCCGTCCTAGGGCAGCGTCATGAGGGCAAGCTTCATGTTATCTACTACACGAGCCGTACCCTCGATGATGCCCAGATCAACTACACCACGACCGAGAAAGAGCTGTTAGCTGTTGTATTCGCATTCGATAAATTTCGGTCTTATCTTGTTGGCTCTAGATGTATTGTTTACACTGACCACGCAGCCATCAAGTACCTGCTTAGCAAGAAGGACGCAAAGCCGAGGCTCATCAGATGGATCCTTCTGCTACAGGAGTTCGATGTGGAGATTCGGGACAAGAAAGGTACGGAGAACTTAGTTGCTGATCATCTATCTCGTTTACCTCTGCAGGATTCTTCGAGCAGCCCATTACCGATCAATGACTCACTTCCTGGGGACCAGCTCATGAAGATCACCCATACTCCCTCCGGCTCGCCATGGTACGCAGATATTGTCAATTACTTAGTATGCCATGTTGCCCCTCCTGGTCTGTCTTCGCAGCAGCGCAAGAAATTCATCCATGACGCGAAGCAGTACTTCTGGGATGATCCATACATCTACCGCCTATGTTCAGATGGGATTGTCCGACGCTGCCTTCCTCAGGAGGGGACCCAGGACGTGATATTCCATTGCCATTCGTCCTCCTATGGCGGTCATGCGAGCACCGCCAAGACGCAAGCGAAGGTACTCCAGGCTGGATTCTATTGGCCCTCCATGTTCAAGGACATACACAGGTACGTGCGGTCCTGTGATGCATGTCAGCGCACGGGCAACATCTCTCGACGTCACGAGATGCCCCAGCGTGGCATTCTTGAGGTGGAGCTATTTGATGTTTGGGGTATCGATTATATGGGCCCATTGCCTTCATCCGAGGGTTTCAAATATATACTTCTTGCTGTTGACTATGTGTCCAAGTGTGTGGAGGCAATCCCCACTATTACTACTGACTCCAAATCTGTTTGTAAGCTTTTTCGACAGATCATTTTCCCTAGGTTTGGAGTCCCTCGGATCATCATCAGCGATGGTGGTACTCACTTCACCAACCGCCAGTTCGAGGCCCTCCTCTCCAGGTATGGAGTCCATCGCCACCATGTCACTACTCCTTATCATCCGCAGGCGAATGGACTAGCCGAGGTCTCGAACAGGGAGATCAAGAGCATTCTCGAGAAGGTTGTGTCGAGTACGCGAGCTGATTGGCATTGTGGGCCTATCAGACGGCATACAAGACACCCCTAGGTATGACTCCCTTTCGCTTGATATATGGTAAATCTTGTCACCTTCCTGTTGAGCTTGAGCACAGAGCGCATTGGGCCATCCGAAAGCTCAACATGGATCTTAGAGCCACTGGTGCCTACCGCAAGCTTCAGTTGTGCGAGCTCGATGAGATTCATCTTGATGCATATGAGAGCTCGCACATCTACAAAGAAAAGACGAAGCGGTGGCATGATCAGCGCATCCTTCGGCGCAACTTCACTCCCGGTGAGCTTGTTTTGGTTTTCGACTCTCGTTTTCATCTCTTTCCAGGCAAGTTCAGATCTCGTTGGTTTGGCCCTTGTGTTATCAGGCATGTCCTACCTTCTGGGGCCATTACGGTAGAGAGTCCCAAGGGAGGTGTATTCACGGTGAATGGGCAGCGCCTCAAGCACTATATCGCCGGAGAGCCCATTCCATCACTTAATGACGAGGAGGGTGGACCCGGAGTTGATCTTGGTCCCGATCTTGCCCCTCCTCCCGACAAGCCCACATGAAGTATATGTAGAGGGTCGAGCTCATGACCTAAAACGAGCGCTTCTCGGGAGGCAACCCGAGCACCTTCTCTTTTCTTCCTTTCCCTTCACTTTGTTTTGCCTGTTTTTATAGACTTGTTCTTAGTCTCTTCTTTGGTTGTTCTTTCAGGGCATCATCCTCGTATGGCGGCTTGGCGCATTTGGAGTACTCTGGATGGCTCATCGTAGTGTCATCGTCTTCATCCTTCACCCGGTGAGCTATTGCGGACCTCTCATATGACCCTTGTGCATGAAATTTATTTTGTGTTCTCATCTCCATGTGTTCATCTCATGTTGTTGCATTGTGGACTATGCAACCATTTAAGCTTGGGGGGAGAATGCATTTCTTGTTGTGCTGTAATTCTGAAAATCTGGGTCAAAATTTTCAAATTTGAGCTACTATGTGCAAGTTTGTGCTTATGTATGAGATCTGTTGTATGTACTTGCTTATCCTGCCTTTCTTATGTGTGAATGATCTCTATCCAGCCTTGTGGGCTTGTTTATGTTGTGATATGACCTGTTGTATACTTGTGTTGTTTGGATTGCAAGAAAAATCTAGAAAGGTCATGTCAAAATTTTCTGGAAATTCTAGACTTGTGCGGATTTGTATCTATATGTGATTGTTGTGGTTATGACTACATGTGTTTTCATTTTGCGTTTCACTGTCCTCATTTGGCTTTTGGAGCCTTTTGCATGTCGTGTTGAGTTTTTTTTTATTATTGCATGGTTTAGTAGCTCGACAATCTATTATAGGTTGAATTGTGATTAACGATCTTCTAATGGTACTAAAACTGCTTGTACTTAGTTTTGTTGTGGATATTGTGGAAATTCGAATGCTTACTGATATCTTTATTACCGCATTCTATCTTGTATACTGAAATGTCAAATTGTGAACCTAATCTCTACACACATGTTTAGAACACGAGTCTCCTAAACAATCATATAACTTGTGTAAACCAGATTTGAAAAAAAAAAAAAATCTTGCTAATAAGGTCGCATTTGTTCGTTTTCTACCTTGTAGACATTGCCAAATTTTCTTTTCTTTTGAATAAAAGCTCTTTTGCTTCGTTGCTCCTCTGAGTCTTCGGTATGTAAGCATGGTTTGCACATTTTCAAATCTAATAAGTGCACAAGCCTTCCCGGTACATCTTTTGACTCATGAGCATGTTTATAAAACACTCTAGTGGACTACCTACCCTAGAGCGAAGTACGGAGAGATCCGCCTTAATAAGTCGAAGGGTAGAGACTTACATGAGCACCAGATTTCGTTTTTCAAATAAAGAGAGCTCAAAAATTAATAAGGTTGAAACTGCTTATTTGATGTTTATGGAGACCGTAGTTCTTCGATGCCTGTGTATTGTTTATGCTCACCTTGAATTTCTATATACACGTATGGATGTAGGTGGTATGAGTAGAATTAAGCATTCTTATTTCCTCCGTATCTAGAACTAAGCTATTTACTTGCAATTTCAGTGCAATTATTAGATGGTTGAGCGCTTGATACATATCTTAGTTTGCCGAGCTTACTATGCGCTGCATTTTACTCTTTCATGACATCTGTTTGCTTGCTTGACTCCTTGGATTTATTTCTTGTCACATTGCTTGAGGGCAAGCAAAGAATTAAGCTTGGGGGGATGATATTTACTTGATTCGCCTTATTTTTCTGTACATTTTCCCCATGTTTTTGCACATATTAGTCATATACCTCGGCATATATACCTAGATTATTCCAGATTTGCTGCCAAATCGACCGGATTACTTGTTTTGCAATTTTTTATCGCAGGTCAGCGCCAGCGGATGGATTTCTGGCTAGCGGTCGTGCCTCATTGACTTGTTCTGACCTTCGGTCGATTCTAGATGGAAGTGCGCGTTCCCGCGGTCGCGTAGGAACTGACCGCACCGAAATTGGAGTCACCGGGGGCCCGGAATCCCAAACCCTAGCCACCAGATCTATTCTAAAATATCTGAAAAATCCAGGGACCTATTTGCAAAAATGCCAAATTGGGAGTTTTAACCCTAGACGCCGGCCACCAGCAGGGTTGAGCCCGGTTTTGTTTTCTTTTTGCTTCTTCTTCTTCCTCCCTCAAATCTCCTCCACACCTCCCTCCACCTTGCCGACGGCGGCCGGGCCATACGCCGGCGGTGCTCTATCCCCTCGCCATTCTCCTCCACCGATCCGACGCTGCCGCCGCTCGAGATCCCGCCGCCATCGGATCTTCACAATCCGGCGCCTCCACAGCCGCCACAGCGGCGCATCTCCACGGCGCGCTGCCATCACCCGTGTGCGCCACCGTCGGACCCGACTCCTCCTTCGCCGATCTGTGCCGCCACCCCACAGCGCTGTCCCGCCACCAGGCTACGCCGCGCCGCCCTCATCCAGCTGCTGATCTCACCTCGTCGCCGTCCCGAGCCGGTGCCGCAATACCTGTGCTTCACCGAGCCGGCATCCTCTTCCTCCGCTCCACCACGCGCTCTCCTCCTGCGCCCTCTTCGCCGTGCTTCTACACCATCTTCTCCGTCGCCGGTCTGCTGTCTTCGGCTTCTTCATCAATCTCTCCTCCAGCAACTGCTGCAGCGACCTTCATCTTCATCGATGATTCTTTGGCAACAATTCCTTTCACTCAATCCCCTTCTCTTCTCCGCCTGATTCGTTTCCTGTGATGCTTGTGTGATGCTTGTATGAGAACAGGGTTTAATTGTGAATGAGCATTTTGACATTTGAGTAAATTCCAGTTTAGTTGTGTGTTGATTGCTCTGAGTTGTAGTCCTTGGTGATCTCTCTGTTCGTGTTTGTTTGTCTTCAATTAAGAATTCTGTTTGTGTTTCTGCTGATGTTGAACTGTGATAGTTGATAGGAATAAGAGCTAATTGTAATTGAGTGGCAGCCTGAGCTTGATTTTGATTTATTGTCTAATTCGCTGCTTCTCTTCATGAATTGTCTGTACTAAAAACTGAAGTCCATTGTTATGATTGGCTGTTGAACTGTATTGATCATATTTCTCGAGTTCTTATGCTACCGCCTGTGATTTTTGATCTCGGCATTTGATTCACGTTAAACCCAATTTGCTGCTTGACAACTTCTTCAGTGATCACTGATATTTGGTTGGGTTAGGTTTGGATTGCTGTGTGTAGTCCAATGAGAATCTGTTTCTGTTAATCTTTTCCGGTTGAATTGCTTTCACACGGTAGTGTTCACTCGACTTACAAATTTTGTTCACCGCTGGCCTAGAGTACGAGTTCAGAGTTTGATTTCTGATAGTCGCATTCTAGTCGGTGAGACGAGTCGAGGTGAATCAAATCTTTTGTTTGATTTTCTGATTTGGATTTAGTTAGACATATTTTGCTCTCATCTAGTCCTTTGGGAGAGAACGACATACTCGTCTTCTACTGTGACCTCGTCCGCTTGCGAGGCCCCATTTTAGGTGGTATCACCCATCTATGAGCTTTTACAGACGCGCTTTTCGAATTAACCGATCGCTTTCGGTTTCGTCCTCGGGTAGGGTCCCATGTTCAAGATAAACTCTCAATGGATGAGTCCAATCCTGTTCCTGACCGAGGTTGGTAACGGAGGCTATTACCGGATCATCCTCGACCGAAGTCATGATCGAAGGACGGTCCAAGTGTTCAATGAACACTCCTGCCGGAGCGGATGTACGTGAGGACCCAATTTTGGATAATTGGTCTGCGAGAATGTTGTCCTTTCGCGGGATGTATTGGACTTCGAAATGACTGAAGTGTTTTTTCCAATTTCCTCACTTCCCCCAGATAATGAGCCATTGTCTCATCGGAGGTGTTGTACTCCTTGTTTACCTGGTTTACGACCAGCTGTGAGTCTCCCCTCACCACTAATCGATGGACTCCGAGGAATTTTGCTGCCCAGAGCCCTGCAAGAAGACCTTCATACTCTGCCGCGTTGTTGGTCGCGACAAAGTGTAGTTGGATGACATAGTTAAGCTGTTCGCCCTGGGGCGTAACTAAGATCACTCCAGCCCCCGAGTGTTGAAAACTACGGGAGCCATCAAAGTACATTGTCCAGTGATCGGGGCACTCCAATTCCTCTGGCACCTGCACGGGTGGCTCAAGGTTGGTCCATTCGACCACAAAGTCGGCCAAAACCTGAGACTTAACCGCCGTGCGGGGCGTGAAACGGATCTCGAAGGCACCGAGTTCGACTGCCCATTTGGCGATTCGACCAGATTTCTCTGGGTTTCGGACAATATCCCCCAAAGGAAAGGAGGAGGGTACTGTGATCTTGTGCGCTTGGAAGTAGTGTCGTAGCTTACGGGAAGCCATCAGTAGCGCGTAAAGTATCTTCTGGACCTCAGGGTAACGCTCCTTAGGACCATGAAGTACCTCGCTCACATAGTAAATGGATTTGTGTATTCCTTCCCTATCCGCGATCAGAACGGCGCTGACCGCGTGCGGTGTGGCCGCCAGATAAAGAAGCAATGGTTCTCCCTTGTCGGGAGACACCAATACTGGCGGACTGGATAGATATGTCTTTACCTCCTGAAACGCTTTTTCGGCCTCATCCGACCATGTAAAATTGTGATGCTTCCGCAAGGCTTTGAAGAAAGGCAATCCCCTTTCGCCTAGTCGCGATATGAAACGACTTAAGGCCGCCATGCGACCAGCCAAGCGTTGAACATCCTTCATGGTCGAAGGCGACCTCATTTGTTTGATGGCTCTAATCTTCTCAGGATTAACTTCAATGCCTCTGGAACACACAAGGAAACCAAGAAGTTTTCCTGAAGAAACCCCAAAAGAACATTTCTCCGGGTTTAATTTTATTCCAAAGCGATTCAAATTACAGAAGGTTTCAGCGAGATCGTCCAAATGAGACAATCCGTTGGTACTTTTTACAACCAAGTCGTCTACATATGCTTCGAGATTACGCCCTATCTGGGAAAGAAAGGTCTTTTGCATCAAGCGCTGATACGTGGAACCTGCGTTCTTGAGACCGAACGGCATTCTGACATAGCAGTATGTGCCGAACAGGGTGATGAAGGTAGTTTTCTCTTCATCCTCTTCTGCCATGCTAATTTGATGATATCCTGAGTAAGCATGGCTTTAGAGTGCTTTCCTCAAGATGGGGCAGTGGAAGAAAATGTAGAACATGACTCTACAACTTTAGTGGACAAGGTGGAATTCGATTTGCACAACTAGAAGTGGTCGAATTGAGTTAATGCCACTGATTGACATGGGCTGTCATGGCTTGAGATTCACAGAAACGAGGGCATTGCTGTGAAAATGACTCAAGGCTTCAAATGCTTTGCCAACTATTTCCAGGAGATAAGCGAGAACAACAGAAATCCAATGGTGGTGGTTTCGAGCACTGAAGTGGCCGGACGGCGACGAACGGCGGTGAGGAAACACGGTGGTGACATGGCAAGGCACAGGTATTGGACACATCATTGGCACGGCAGTAACTTGTGATTTTGCACAGAATAAAAGGTCGATGCAGTGGAGAGATATGCTCAGGGGAGTAAGGCTGTTCTATTGGACAAAGTGACGACGACGGTCGTGGCCGGCGGTGACCAGACGGTACTCTGGCGGCACGAAAACAAGGGGTAAAATACCCAACTCATGATTTCGTGCTGCAAATTTGGAATTCGTAGTTGCTGGAGCTAGCTGGGGTTATTTGGTACAATCTGGAGCATTGGATTTCATTGGAGGTTGATCGGCGGTGAGTGGCGGCGAACTGCGCTAGAGAAGAGATTGGCCTCATCCACTAGAAGGCGATTGGGTGGTTTATTCTCCAAATTGATGGCACGGTTAGGCTCCTGCGTTGCTACTGAAGGTGTGGCTCCGTGGAATTTGGCTGAGGCGGCGCTGGCAAGAGAATCAACGACGCGGCCGGAGAAGAAGGGGGCTGATTTCGGCATTTCCAGTACTGGGCTTTGGAGGTCAATTCTTCTCTGTGAGAGCAAGAGAGAGGTGTAGGGAAACTTCTGGAGTGGCCAATTTGGCCGGAGAAACCGTGGTGCGGCCTAGCGACGTGGGCCGATTGCCGGTGGCGCGTGAAATTTGGGGATACTTCAATCCAAGCTCAAATTTGAAATCTAAGTGCACAGGCTTGCTACGACTAAGCTACTGATCATATAACTCTACTAACAGAAAGGCTAATTTGGACTGGAATGAGATCAACTTCAAGAACTGGGCATTATTAGAATTCCGGTGATCATCGGCGATGTGGTGTACTGGAAGCAAATTAAAAGCTATAACATGGTGAGGGGAGAGAGAGACACTCACTGGTTGAAGAAATTTGGGATTTGGTGCAGTGAGTAGTTCGGGCGTCGTGCTCCTCCTTGACAGTTCACCGGAGAAGAAGACGAAGACGAAGCAGCTGCTGTTTAACTAGTTCTGGAGTGGAGTGAAGAAGCAGTTGGCCACGGGCGAGTTTAAATAGCAGAAGATGGGAGCTCTCGAGACTTGGAGCAAATCAGGAGAATATCAATTTGATTGGCGACGGTGGCGGCGTGCAGTGGCCTTGACGGCTTTAGCCGAACTGTCGAAGCGTGCTCTCGCTGGTCCAGTGGCAAAGCGACTGGCAGCTCCAGCAAGGCGGCAATGTGGCGTAAATTTTCTGACATGGCGGCAGGCGGTGGCGTGCGCATGCGCTGGAAAAAGATTCGGGCTGTGATGGTGCTGTTGCAGCGCTGCCATGGTGGCCGCTCCCTCACAGACACGTGTCAGCCAATCTGTGGTGGTGCTGGCGAGGGTGGGGCTTCACCAGCAGCGAAGAACACGACGAAGTGGCGCTGGTCGAAAGCGTCCCTGGCGGCTGCTGGTTGAAACAAGGTGGGGGACCTGATTGCAATTTCTAAGCTTTGATTTGGACTGATCTATAATTTTTGAGAATTTTGATAGTTTGGGCAGAATTTGACGTCATATCTTTGAAGAACTTTTTTCTACAAGTAATTTGGCAAGGATGTTTGACAAGATTCGGATCATTTGAATGGTTTTTGGCCGAAATGAAAATAGGGTACTTAGGGTAATATAATATTCCGTTGTCGAAAACAGAAAGAAGTTGATAATTCTGGAAGTTAGAGATCGAATTTGATCTGGCTTCTGAAGGCTTTTATACTTAGGGTAGATAGTGGATCATATCTGGATAATCTGAATTTGATTTGGGCTTACTGAATAGATTTTGAGATTCATGGGGGCTTAGGATAGATTAAAGCTGGAGGATCTGGCTACTACTACAGAGATACAAGCATGCATGATTTTTATGAAAAGAAAATTTTCATCCCCAAAACCAGTATGTTATAAAAGCGTTGTGTCTACCTTCCCAATTTTAAAACCTTTTGAAATAAGAAAGCCTCTAAGACGTTCATACCATGCTCGAGGAGCTTTTTTAAGTCCATAAAGATCCTTAGAGAGCTTGTATACATGATTTGGAAAATTTGATCTTCAAAACTAGGAGGTTGTTCTACAAAAACTAATTCGGATATTTCTCCATATAAA
The DNA here is from genome assembly GCA_019359835.1 of Pharus latifolius. Taxonomy (NCBI): domain Eukaryota; kingdom Viridiplantae; phylum Streptophyta; class Magnoliopsida; order Poales; family Poaceae; genus Pharus; species Pharus latifolius. The sequence goes on along the minus strand of CM033321.1, from coordinate 67,929,199 downwards.
AATGCACTTTTCACATCCATTTGAAATAATTTGATGCAAATGCAAGAAGAATGCGACTAGCTTCTAATCTTGCTAGGGGTGCAAAAGTTTCACCAAAATCCAAACCTTTAACTTGACAATATCCTTGTGCAACAAGACGATCATTGTTTCATACTACTACTCCATTCTCATCTTGTTTATTTCTAAAAACCCATTTTGTTCCAATCACATTATGATCCTTAGGTCTTTCTACTAATGTCCAAACTTTGTTTCTAGTGAAATTATTTAGTTCTTCATGCATGGCATTTACCTAATCCGGATCACTAAGTGCTTCATCTATAAGTTTAGGTTCCAAGGAAGAAACAAAGGAGAAATGTTCACAGAAAGAAGCAATAAGAGAGAGAATTTGAACACCCTTACTAACATCACCCAAGATTTGATTCAGGGGGTGATCTTTGGTGAACGTTTGATGAAGTTGCGGGTTCTGTGATGCTTGATCATCATTCTCTTCAGTCTCTGGTTCAAGGTCTTCTCAACCAGCATTGTTCTGGGTGGTCACAGGTTGAGCAGCATCAGTATTTGTGGTCATAGGTTCATGTTCGACATCAGCCTGAGTGGTCGCGGGTGATTTATCCTTTCGACCAAGTGACTTTTATTTTTCATTTCTGGGTTTGATATCACCAATGGTCATCTCCTTCATAACTTCCCTCAAGCCATTGTTGCCTACATCATCAAAATCCTCATGCTCTCCTTGAGAGCTGTTAGATTCATCAAATTCTACATTGCATGATTCTTCAATGCATTCTGTTGTAGTGTTGAAAACCTGATAAGCTTTACTAGTGGATGAATAGCCAACTAGAAAACCCTCGTCAACACATCTTTGAAATTTTCCAAGATGCATGCACTTTTTAAGAATATAACATTTGCAACCAAAGACTCGAAAATATGAAATTTTTGGTTTTCTCCCTATAATCAGTTCATAAGGAGTTTTGTTCAAAAGCAGATGGGTATAAAGACAATTGATGGCATAAGATACTGTGTAAAGTGCCTCTGTCCAAAACCAGGTAGGCCTCTTGTCGCGCCCCGAAACTGGGACTACGACTACTCCTGTAGAAACCTAGCTCGCTGCAGCTAGTCCCATATATGCATAGCATACACATACCCTTGACGTCCCAGGATAAGTCAAGCACAGGAGTATATCACATTGCAACAGAGTAACTTACAAAATAGTTAAGCAGTGTGGCCTGCTGGCCTTGATATTACATAAGAAGATTACAATGCCTTCACGGCATTCATGGTTTAGCAAAATAACATCTACACAGCAGAAGGTAGGTGACCCACCCACAAAGACAAGTGGACGGCAGAACAACACACATCAGGGAAATGACGGGACTGACGCTCCTCCTTCTGGATCCACGAAGTACTCCATGCCTTCGTCTTGGTTGTAGAACCCTCCATCTACTGAATTGTAGGTTGCAAGAGTGAGCACTTACGTACTCAGCAAGTCATAGGTAAGAGTAGATACATATAGTAGAGATGATATGAACCTAGACTAGTCAAGAATTATGGATGTTTGTAAAATAATCTTTCTCTGTCCTGGCTCAACTCATGGCAGCACCTTTCTATAAAATAACATAATCATTCATGTTCACTAAATTATAGCACTACCGCGACACGTCAACACATGACCGCCCACGGCAGCACTCCTTATCATGACAACACATGTCATTTGGGTAATCTTGATTTAATATATTTTATTTAGAAAATAATACTTGCGTCACACCCCGTGGATTTAATCCACCGCAGCAGACTCCTAAGACTCGGGAGCACGAAGTATTCGAATACATTTTTAACTCTGCAGAGAGGTACCAATTTACCCGCAAGATATTCCACTTTCAAGCCCATCCTATCAGAATGATTGGACCCCTGACTCACTTCATACTGTGAGCGGCAAGGTGGAGATAACAGGAACTTTTGTTATGTTTCACTTACAATTCACCCCTGACCCTGCAGTTTTCTTCACACAAACCGCAGTTGTGGCGGGCTATACCCCCACCCATAAGCCTCTTCCCATTACTGGGTCAACGTGCTTGATCAAATCACATTCAGTGATACGTGGAGGAGCTGAACCCCAGTGAGTTTAGTGTATTACTGTCCATCTCATGCAGGGGTTTCATGTACGATTCACATAAGTACTCGTTCAGGCCTGTCCCATACCAGGCTTGCGGTTAGTATGTTTGTTCATGCCACTAGACGCACAACACAAGGTTCTAGTCCTTATATGCCAATGACCAGACCATCCACAACCCTGCACCTTCAGTGCCTGCACATCCTTTGCAGTCTAGCACCTCCAGTGCTACCACCATTCCATACCATTTCCTGGTCACGGCTAGGGTTTTATTTCATGAATATAAGTATATAAATATATAATAGTTCATGGCTCAAAACTTGTTTATTTTACATTTCACAGATAACCAGTCCAGTATTGCCAATTCATAAATCAACCTTTTCCAATCTTTCTCATGCAATATTATCTATATTCAAGGTTATGTTATAGCAACTCTTAAAATATAGGTTCGAGATGACCAAGAATATGACTTGCCTTCCGCGTTGTAAAATACAGCAGCTGATGTCGGGTCAACAGTGAAGTCCTCGAACTGGGGCTCTTGATCTGCTTTCCAATCAAACAAACAACCAATAATCACAATCTTTTCAATACACTATTATACTATATGCAATAATGCAAAGATGAAGTCTTGATGATTCTGAAATGATTGGGTTAGAAATTGATTAGGATTAGGTTAGTTGCTGAAGGTTTACAAGGTTCCAAATGTCTCAAAATATCAGAATGATATCAAGGTTGCGACTGGTTCGCTCAAAAACAGCGAACGTCTTTAGGTCGACATTCGGTTCAAGGCATCGACATAGGGTCGATGGATGATAGAGGGGTTATCTCAACTTGTGGTAGTAGAATAATATGTAGAGCACAACTCCACAAGTCTAAGGGACAAGGTTATTTCCAGTTTGCACAACTGAAAAGAGGTGAAAAGAGCTAATGCCACTGGCTGACATGCTCTGGCATAGGGCTGACAATGCCAAAATCTAGGGTTTTAGCATAAACTGCAGTTCAAGGGCTCAAATCAAGTTGTGATAGAAGAAGCAATTGCTGATCACAACCTCAGGAATCTAAGGGACAAAGTTATGCTCAAAATGCACATTTGGAAGGAAGTGAAAAGGACTAATGCCACTGACTGACATAGCCTGGCATTGATCTTGACATGGCCAGAAACTAGGGTTTGCCATATCTTTTGATCTAGAGCTCCAAATGATGCACCACTTTGTCTGGGAGATAGGCATTGATAACAGGAACAAATCATTCAACAGGATCCAAGGCTGAAAATGGCTGGAAGATGATGAAAATTGGTGAAGAAAGGTGGTGGCGACACGGCACAGTGAAGCCACTAGACAAGGTTTTTGGCATGGCTGTATCTGGAATTCTGGACAGTTTCAAAGATCGAGCTAGAAGACAATTATGTTCATGAGGTTGAGGCACACCTGAATGGCAAGGTGGATGAAGCTGAAACGGCCAGGAATAGGTTTTCCGGTGATCAACGCCGGGGAAGAAACACTGCCATTTGGGGGTTTTCGATTTAGGCTGAATGAACTCAATTCCAAGCTTGGGGAGTGAAAGAGAGATATGAGTAAGCTATCTGGACAATCAATTTGGCCGGAGGATGGCCGGTGTGGCCTGGCGATGATCGCCGGCGACTGGTGGAGCTCAAAATTGGGGAAAGCCTCGATTGAAGCTCAATCTGGAGATCTGGATGCATAGGCTTGCTAATTAGAGCTCACTGATCAATTTGTTTCACAGATTCAAAGACTAACTCGGGGTAATTTGGCCTGCATTGCCGGAACAGGGCATTTAGCAATTCCGGCGATCACCGGCGTTAGGGTCCACCGGAGAGCAATTCAATGCAACAGTACAATCAGGAGGATGAGAGGTACTCACTGCTAGCTTCAATTTGGCAGGAGATGCTACGGTCGAGGCTGCCACCGTGAAGCTTCTTGCTGGACTCACCGGAGAAGACGACGACAGTGAGAGAATTTGCAAAATTGGCTAAGTCCTGACGAAGTGAAGCTGTTACAAGGTATGGGGTTGCTTTTATAGGCCAGAGGCGGAGCTTGCAAGGAGGTAGCAGCAAGGAAATTGGCGCCGGGGACTTGACTGGCCGGGCGCAGGCGCGGCAACAGTGACGGTGAAGCGATGGCGCACAGGCGATGGAACGGTTGATGCTACTGTTGCTTCATCGGGACGCAATGGTGTCGGGCGGTGCAAAACAGTGGCGACAACAGCTGGCAAAGCAAGCAACGTGGCGAGGAGTTGCTGACGACGATCGCGCACGGGAGCAAGGCTGTTCAACGGCGCTGCCACGACGATGGCTAATACACAGACGCGTGTGCACATGCAAACTCAAGTGAGCATGAGCTCAGGCGCAGGCGAGGCGTGGCCGGCGGCGAGCAAGCACGGCGCAAATGCACGGCGATCTCTGGTCGTGCACAGCAGCTGCTGTCCTGGTCGAATCTGGACTCATTTGCAATTTCCAATTCTTGATTTGGACTGATCTGTAAATCTGGAGATTTGGAAGGTTTGATCTGATTTTGATTCTGCTGATTTGGCAAACTTGATTCAACAGATGATTTGGCACAGATTGAAGATAAAATTTGAGATGTTCGGATGATTTTTGATATGAACTGAAAACAGAGTAGATTAGGGTAAAATAAGTCTGAATCTTATTGATCTCGAATTCTGGGATTTAGGGTCTGATTTTGAGATACTCATAAAAGAAGGATTTGTGTTGAAAAGCATTTGGGAGGTGTTCCCTGAATCAGATTTGAATTTGGAGATGATTTGCAATATTTTGCCTTTTCAGGCTTCTGGAAAATCTGGAAAAGGACTGATCTGCGATACTCTTGGACTGATTTGCGAAAAGAGTCTAGATGGTAAAATCTGGCTGCCAACTTTTTGGATTAAGGTATTGGCATACCCTTGATCCTAATCCAGGAATAATCTGGTCTGAACTTGGCTAAGATTTTGATTAAATTTGAATTTCTGAAACTTAGGGTAAAAGGTAATAACAGATATTCTGTTTTCGAAAACAGAAAAGAGTTGAAAATTCTGGAAGTTAGGGATAGAATTGAATCCAGGTTCTGAAGGCTTTTAGGTTTAGGATAACTGATAGATCAAATCTGGCAAGTCAGATCTTGACTTGGGGTCACAGGATAGATTTGGAGATTTTAGGGCTAGAACAGAATAAAGCTGAGGCTGCTTTGGTTGATCTAGAAGAGACATATGCATGCATGACTTTTAAGAAAGAAACTTTTCACCCCAAAACTCAGGATGTTACACCTCTTGTACTCATCAAGCATTGTTCTAGCCATTTCAATCAATGTTCGATTCTTCCATTCTACAACAGCATTTTGTTGAGGTGTGTAGGGCACAGAGAATTCATGTTTGATTCCAGACTCATCACAAAAATCAATATAATCAGAAGTTTGAAATTCTCCACCATGATCACTACGGATTTTCTTGATGGAGAGTTCAAATTTCTTTTCAGCTCTTTTTGCAAATCTTTTAAAACAAGATGGGGTTTCAGATTTGTGAGCTAAGAAAAACACCCATGTAAATCTGGAGAAATCATCAATAATAACATAGCAAAAACTATTTCCTCCAATACTTTGATGTTCAGCAGGGTAGAACAAATCCATATGCAAAAGTTCCAATGGTTTGCAAGTTGAAAGAATGTGCTTGGTTGGATGTGAAGTAGCTACTTGTTTGCCTGCTTGACAAGCGCTACAAGGTTTGTCCTTTTCAAAATTCACATCCTTCAAGCCAACTACCAAATCACGTTTTAAAAACTTTTTATGTTGATGCATTCCAACATGTGCAAGTCTTCTATGCCAAAGCCAACCCTTCGATGTTTAAGAAACGAGACATATTGAAAGAGATGCATCTTTTGAGTTGAAATCAACAAGATAGAGATTTCCAAAACAAAAACCTTTGAAGATCAAAGAGTTATCTTTTAAACTTTCAACTAAAACATTTTTAGGAGAAAATATGCAACAAAATCTAAGATCACAAATTTGTGCAACGGATAACAAATTAAAATTCAATGATTCAGCAAGTAAAACATTTGAAATTGAAAGACCATGAGATATAGCAAGTTTACCCAAGCCTACCACATTTCCTTGACGATTGTCACCAAAGATGATCTTTTGGTTTTCACTTGAGTTATCTTCCAATGAGGTGAACAATATTTTGTTACCGGTCATGTGTTCGGAGCATCCACTATCTAGTACCCAATGTTTTCCACTGGTCTTGTAGTTCACCTACAAAAACAAAAGAATGAAGTCTATTTAGGTACCCAAACCCTTTTGGGTCAAATGAACAGTGCTCGAGTGACCTCTAGTCGAATGAACAGTGCTCAAAAGACCAGTTTCAGTCCCTCTTTATAATCTATATATTTTTTCTCAGATTTCGACAAAGAATATGAATAAATGCGAATGCAACATATGACATAAGAGTTTCTCAGTTTTTGCCAAAACTAAAAGAGATTTCTCAACCCCTCTTAATAGTATAGTTAAAAACTAAAAAGAATTTTTATAAAACTGGTCAATACTCAAAACACCGAGACCAGTACAATAAACAAGCACTTACCTTAGGTCTTTGCGGCTTCCTTCTTGGCGACCTTGGCTTGCGACTTTGGCTCACGACTTTGGGCAGCATTGTGACCTTGTGCTTGCGACCTTGACTCACGAGTTTGGACTGTGACCTGCAGATCCTCCTGGATTACTTGCAGACTTTACGGAAATGGCTCTTAGGTCTTTGCGGCTTCCGTCTTGCGACTCCCATTTGACGTTTCTTCTTTTCACCTTATCTTATTGATTATACTCAAAGCAAATAGATTAGTCCAAGACACTTGTTGTCATTTATCATCAAAATCAAGATTAAGGGCCTAGAAGCAACATGGAGTGGTCTTAATCACGCCCCAGGGCGACTAACTCCAGTACGTCATACAACTCCACTTTGTCGCGACTAACAACACGGCAGAGTATGAAGGTCTTCTAGCTGGGCTTCGAGTAGTCAAATCCCTTGGAGTCCATCAGATAGTGGTGAGGGGGGACTCACAGCTAGTCGTAAACCAGGTAAACAAGGATACATGCAGCACCTCCGATGGGACAATGGCTCGTTACCTGGGCAAAGTGAGGAAATTGGAAAAATACTTCAGAAACTTCGAAGTCCAATTAGTGCCGAGAAGAAACAATACTCTCACTGACCAGATATCGAAACTTGGATCCTCACGCGCATCCACCCTGGCAGGAGTGTTCATCGAACTCTTAAAATATCCCTCGATCACCGAGACGACCGAGGCAATGACTAACTAATCCAGGAGGATCTTTAGGTCGAGTCGCATACAGCTTCACGACCATAGCTGAGTTCGGAAAGGTTTCGCAACCATGGTTTGGTTCGCGACCTTGAAAAGGAATTCGTTCTCTATTTGGAATTGTAATTCGATCCGAATAGATATAATTAAGCTTATCTGTTAAGGGTTAGTTAGTTATATGAGTCTAATACGTTTAGGTTATTGAGTCTGATACATACTCATACGATTGGACTATAAATACCTTGTAATAAGTCTAGTTTAGATCATCGAATATTATTACAGCATTGGATCATATATCCAGCTTATAGTTCCTTCGACGTAGACAAGGGAGTGTAACGTTCGACGTGTAAAGCCCTCTTTGAAATAAAGAGTTGTGCAATTACTTTGGGTTGTGTTTTTGATCAACCTTTGGGTTTCAGTATTTCTGAGTAAGATCCCGTTATTCCGCATATTAGAATCTGGGCGAGCCTAGTGTGAAAACCAATGCTAGGTCTCAAATAGATCAAGTTGGTATCAGAGTAACTTTCCTATCTTGTGGATGGTGAAGACTCGCCAGGGTTACAAAACCTCCAGCGAAACTCCAGGTGATCAATTGACGGTTCCTACAGTCACGTCTCCGACAATGTCTGACGATACCTCCGTTCAAGCTAACCTAGCTAAAAAAGTAGCTAAGTTCTCCACTGACATAGAAATTGTGCTTGATTGGATTAAGCAGCAGGCCATGATTGTACCTCCTGAAGCAGGGAAGGATATGGGTGTGAAGACTGGTGAAGACTTGCACAGGGCAGACAAAGGTGACCATAAGACCGACGACCTCGCCAACACCTCCTTAGTTGTCTGATCTTTTAAGGTCGACACTAAGATTGATATACCCATATATGATGGGGTGATCGATGCTGAGAAACTGGATTCTTGGATCGACTAGCTTGAGACCTACTTTGACCTGAAAGGGTTCAGTAGCACTCAAAAGGTTAAGTTCACACATTTGAAGATGAAGGACCACTCCAAGACTTGGTGGAAGGCCCTTGTTGCCAGTGGTGAAGCTGACGACCTTGCGTGGGGTCAATTCAAACAACTTCTGCGACAAGAATTCTATCTGATGGGTTACCTTGAGAAGAGATGGGAACGTTGGTACAGATTGTACCAATAGCGCGACCAGACTGTCCAAGACTATACTACGGAGTTCCGGAGACTAGCAATGGTCATTGGCATATCCCTGTCCGATCCTCAGGTATTTTAGAAATACACATCTGAACTTCAAAAATTGATCAAACTGAGCTAAGTCTAATCAGCATCCAAGACATTGCGACTGTGAGCACAACTGCTATGGCGATCGAGAAGAAGAACAAATCCCGTAGTGACAAAGGCACGAAGGACAGTGCGACCTCGACAAAAAGAAAATCGAGTTCGAAGAAGGACGCTCCGAAGCTGGGCACTGGTACTTTTTGCGACCATTGTCAAGCCGTAGGACATACCAAGGACAAATGCTAAAAGCTTCATCCTGAACTTCGACCGAAGAAAAAAGGACAGCCACAGCTACTGCGACTTCACCCGACGAAGAAGTTGTCAGAGTGAATTCGGTTGCTGAGGTGGATACAACCTTGTCTCTGATGGCAATGCCGAAGGAGAAGGGTTCAGATCCACCGAATGACCATTACACAACGGAGGACTTGTTCACCATCAACATCCAGGTGAAGCACAAAGTGGTCGCAGCGATATTCGATCCCAGAAGTTAGAAGAATCTGGTCTCCGCTGGACTGGTTCGGTGACTTGGTTTGAATACAACCACACACCCGCAACCATATCCGCTGGGTTGGTTTTACATCCAACGTGAACCAACAAATTACGAGTCAATGTGTGTTTAAGTTTGCGATCTTTGCATGATATATCGATGAGGTGCAATGCGACGTTGTTTGTATCGATATCTGTCAAGTGATCTTTGGGAGTCCATATCTGTATGATCGAGACGCTCACTTCCATCAACGTGAGCAATAGTATGACCCACCAAAGACGGAGTTAAGTTTGTGATCGGTAGAGACATCCACGTCAACACTTCGAACTTAATTACCGCAAATCAAGCCAAACAAATTGTCAATGCATGTCACAAGTACGTGCTTGTCATGATTCGATGCATTGGTCAAGGTGAGGGTACTCGACCAGCGTTGTCGTTGGCATGCCGCGAGGATTCTGGTCGCTTATCAGGACTACTGGAGAAATATGGTGATCTGTTCAAGAGTCCCCAGAGTCGTCTACTGAAACGTCCAGTCAAGCATGAAATTCAGCTTGTGTCTGATGCAACACTTCCCAATTTGAGCATGTATCACAACTCGGATTGGAGAATGAAGAGATCAATAGAACTTGGTGAGTTGCTGAACGATGGTGTCATTCAACCAAGTAGTTCATCTTGTGGATCTCCTGTGGTGTTAGTGCCAAAGAAAGATGGGACTTGGCGTATGTACATCGACCACCGAGCACTGAACAAGATCACCATCAAGAACCAGTACCCCCTTTCTCGTATTGATGACCTACTAGATCAGTTGAAGCATGTTGTTGTCTTCTCCAAATTAGATCTTAAGTCAGGATATCATCAAGTCAGCATCCGGGAGGAGGATCGTGGAAGACCGCGTTCAAAACACGACAAGGTCTGTTTGAATGGCTGGTCATGCCGTTTGGTCTTTGCAATGCCCCAGCAGCTTGCATGCGTCTTATGAATGACGTATTGAGATAGTTCATCGATGACTTTGTGATCGTTTACCTCGACGACATACTAGTTTATAGATGTTTGTGGGATGAGCACCTAATTCATGTCGAAAAGGTGTTCGAACAGCTGCGGCAACATCGACTCCGCCTCAACAGTAAGAAGTGCGAGTTCGCCAACAAACTCTACTTTACCTAGGATTCATGGTCGGCAATGGTACATTGTTGCAAATTGACCTAGATAAGATAAAAGTGATTCGCGAGTGGCCGCGACCGCGAACGGTTACAGACGTGCGCAGTTTTTTGGGAGCATGCCAATACCTTCGGAAGTTCATCCGACACTTCTCGATATTGGCTTCTCCATCGCATGCATTAACACGGATCTCTCAGAAGTTCGAATGGACAGGGAAACATGAGACATGTTTCTCTTGCTGAACAGGAAGATCAGTGAGGCGCCTGTGTTAGCTTTGCCGAATCTCCAAAAACCAGTCGAGCTAGAAACCGATGCCTCAGGTTATGCCAAGGGCGCTGTGCTAATACAAGAAGGTCGGCCAGTGGCATATCACTCTGAGTTATTCCAGGGAGCTCAGAAGAACTACCTGACTTATAACAAAGAGTTGTGTGCACTGCATCAGGCTGTAAAGCATTGGCGGTGTTATCTCTTTAGTAAAGAGACTGTTGTCCACACCGACCATCAATCGTTATAATATTTGCAAACTCAGTCCAAGCTACAGCAAGCTCGGCACATGAAGTGGATGTCGTATCTGCAGTAGTTTAATCTGGTGATTAAGTACAAGAAGGGCGTACACAACAAATTGGCGGACATGTTGTCGCGACCATCAGTTACGACCCTCTGTTTATCAGTGTTCATGTAGATCGAGCCCTCATGTCATGATTGTTGGATCTAAGTCGATCTAAGACATCTAGGTTTTGTTGATTAATGACGATTTGGATAAATCTATAATGATTAATATTGATCTGGATAACGACAATTTTGAGGATTAAATGACAACTTAGATAAATCTTAATTTAACACAAGTAAAATGAATTGAGGATTGATAAACTCTGAAATGGATGTTTCCTTAGTTGTGGGTTTAATATTGATGCATATGTAGAGGGGGAGCTCGGTGGTTGCATCAATCTTGTGCTAAGTGAGAATCGAATTGTCATAAGATAAATCTTGAAGTTTGATGGCTCCTTATTGAGGTTTTGACATCGATGCATATGTTGAGGGGGAGCCCATCACTTTGATCATCTGATCTGATTGCCATCATGACCTGTGCAGTATAGATCGCGTGCATAAGCATTTATCATCTACGACTCTATATGGTTGTGTATTTCATCTCATAATCATTTCTTATTTGTTGAATATGGTTTTGTCATTTCATCGGAAAGAGAAACTGTAGAGCTAACTCTTCTGTGGAGTAGTTTCTCTTGTGGTGATCAATGACGACCTATATATGAGACTAACATTATGCGTTGAGGTTATGTGTTCTAGTCTCAGATTGGTCACGAGATGAAAGCAAGCAAAGGCGTGAAGAGAATGATGCCGATATGAATCATCTCGAACGAAGTCAAGCTTAGCGAGATCGAGCTTTGCGAGGACAAGCATCAAGTGGTCGAGCTTCAAGAGGTCGAACTTCACCAAAGGTAAAATCCAAGATTAAGGATTGTTTTCTTAGGATTTTACCAATCTTAGTGTTTGGAGATAGACTGGATTGATAGGATTCTTTTTACTAGTTTGACCGTACTATTAAGAGGGGTCAGAAACTAGTAGCTTGAATCTATCTAGTATGGAAGCTCAAATGCATTCATATCATCTTGCACTAGTGTTTTATCGCTTCTTGCATTGCTAGAGAATCTAAGTGTTGTTTGTGGTGTATTAGAGAAAATACCTTGAAAAACTGCACTTAGTCTTGATCGCCAGCTATTTAAATTGGTTTTCTTTCTAGAGCTGGTCGTGGTTGTATTTGCACATTCTGATTGTATCCTTGTTTGATACGTGGTTGTGGTCGTGTCGCTAGTTTGGCGGTTTTCTGTTTAGGGCTTGGTCGTGGTTGTAGGAGTTCGAGCTGGTTTTACTAGTCTTCGGCTCGCTTGCGTACGCTCGACCAAACTCACTCGACCACCTATTTTCGATCGGATGTCAGACCTGTGTGGTCGTGGTCGTCGCTGAGTGTCAACTGAGATATCCCCGAGAAAACAGGAAATCCGTATGTGCAAATCCCAAATCAAGTTTGGAGTAAATTTGATAAGTTCCTATTTTCGTTTGGAATAGGCCGGACAATGTCCGGCAAATACACAACATCTGCGGCTTAGGAAAAATGAAACTAGAGACAAATACATTTGTCCGGTGCATCTGTCCGGCGAAGGCCGGACATTGTCCGATGTGGCTGGACAATGTCCGGACTGTATAAAACTTGTGAGATTTTGTTTAAATGCACTAGAGACGTTTGTATTTGTCCGGAGGGTTTTGTCCGGGATGGGCCGGACATTGTCCGGCCTGTACAAATTTGTTGTGCCTTGTTTGGGAGTGTTAACAGAGACAATTGGATTTGTCCGGTGCTTCTGTCCGGTGAAGGCCGAACATTGTTTGTGATGGCTGGACAATGTCCGGCCTTTACAAATTAAGCCCCCAACGGTCACTGACACATTTGCAATGGTCATTTGAGTTGTACTGGCCAGACAATGTTCGGCCTGTACAATTTTGGTACGATTTTTTGCAAACGGCTAGTTTTTCTTTGAGGCTATAAATACTTCGTGTTTGGCTTCATTTGTGGGTGCTCAAGGAGTTCATATTTCAGCTGATAAGCTGACCAAGTCTTTGCATTTGCTATTTTGCATCTAGAGGCTAGATTTGAGCCCAAATCTTGAGTAGATTTGAGAGAGAGCAAATTGGGTGAGGTTAATAGTGCTTAGTGCACTTCAATCACCATTTGCATACTAGTGTTAGAGTGTTGAGCATCTCATTTGCATCTTTGAGCTTCTAGCACGAGACTCGTTCAAGCGAAAGCGCATCTGGCTTGTTACTCTTGGCGATCACCTTCGCCTATACGTTGTCGGAGGAGAGTCGCGATCTCTCCATTGAAGTTTGTCGGAGAGACCGGCAAAAGCTTGTGAAGGGTTTGGTGCTCGCCTATCCGGTGTGGATAAGGAGCAACCCTAGTGAGATATCCTTCGTAGATATAGAAGTGAGGTTCACGAGTGAGCACTTCAATGAGTAAGGGAGTCCTGGCGAGTCTCCGAGACCTCGGTAAAAATATTGTGTCAATTGCGTATCTCTTATTTGCTTTATATTCATCTTGACACAATTGCTAAATTTACTAATGTTGCATGTGTGGTTGAATATTTTATATGGTTGAATGCAACTAGTTGATTAAATTGTTTTAAGCCTCATTGTATAATCTAGGTTTCACAATTATCTTATTGAAATTGCTTAGTGGGGAAAGAAATTTTAAAAGCCTCCAAATCACCCCCCTCTAGTCGGCATCCTTGATCCTACAATTGGTATCAGAGCGAGGTCTCCCTTTTATCGGCTTTACCGCTAGAGAGAAAGGACAAATTTGTTGCATCTAGGCCTTTATACCTAACCCTAATTTTGATGAGTAATGAAAATAAAGTGTTTCAAACTAACTGTGCTTCTGAGATTTTTCATATAGACCTTGTTTGGGAAGAAATGCAACATGATCAAGATGAACCGGACGTAAAAAGCACAAGTCACAAACAACATGGTCAAGATACAAATCGAGAAACGCAAAGGACCTAAGGTAATAAGAGTTTTTATTTTTCCCGATCTCGGCGTTTGGAGTTAGATCGGTTAAGGACTTTGTTGCTTACATTTAACCGTACTATAAAGAGGGGTTGCAAAGTCCTCTCTACATTTCCATCTTGAACCGAGAAACTTAGGTCATTGCATTGCATTCTTTTTGGTTGGATTTGATTTGAATTTGATTTTGAAAGATTTGGATTTTCAGTTGAGTTTTTGATAGCAGAAGAGTTTTTCAAATTTCTAGAAATATCTAGGAAGATCTAGTTTTTGCTTCTGTTGAAAAAAATGTAGCCCTTGAAATTATATTTCAAATGACCTATTAAACACCTCTTTTGGATTTCTGGATTTAAAGTTATAGTTGTTTTTGTTCATGCTGACTGTCAGTTTGTTGAACTGACTGTCAGTTTGAATGTCAGTTTGTGTTAACTGACAATTGTCCAGAGAGTGTGTTTTTCGGGCCAAAAATTTTTGTACTAAACTGACTGTCAGTTTGCCCATACTGACTGTTAGTTGGAGTTTCGACCACAGTTGTTTTTATCTGAGTTTTCTTTTAAACTGATCGATGTTTTGGTCGAACTGACTATCAATTTGCCTAACTGACTATCAGTTTGGGGTTTCAAGTTTCCTTATACGACAACAAACGGCTAGCTATTTTTTATCCTTAAATTTTGTCGGCCGTTGTGTACGTAACTGACTGTCAGTTAGGTGAACTGACTATCAGTTTGAGTTGCTGATTTTCCGCCTGAGCTCCAACGTCTCTTTTGATCCTTGAGGCTATAAATAGGGGCTTTGGGCATGTGTTTCATACAACAAGCAGCCTTGCATTCTTATACACTCTTAAGCTTTAGTTTTCTACACAAAATCTTGATTTGTTGATCAAGTCGAGTGTTTTCTGATCCACCGAGCATTCCAGTTCATTGCATTTGCATACTTGTAGTTTCTCGGTGCGTGTTTGGAGGTCTAGAGAAGACCTTGCTGCCTATTACTCTTGGCGAGCACCCTCACCTGGACGGTTCGGAGGCGTGGCCATTGATCTCTCCGTTCGAAGATTGTAGGAGAGACTCGGCAGGATTGTAAAAGGCATTGGTGCTCGCCTTTCCGGAGTAGACCAGGAGCAACCATTAGTGGATAATATCCTTTGTGGATATTGGAGCAAGACTCAATTTATTTGAGTGCTTCAACGAGGATTAGGGGAGACTGGGCGAGTCTCCGATACCTCAGTAAAAATCGTTGTGTTCATTCTCTCTTTCTCTTGCTCATATTATTATTTGTTCTTGATCTCTTTATTTGCAAATATTTGTTTTAATTTAAAGTTTTTAAAAGTCCTCTATTCACCCCCCTCTAGTCGGCATCCTTGATCCTACACGTGGTATCAGAGCTCGGTCTCTCGATTCATTAGGCTTTACCGCCTAGAGAGAGGATGTCGTCTAATGAAGGTTTCTCTCTTAGTCATACCAGTCGTGCGCCTATCTTTGATGGGACAAACTATCCCTATTGGAAAGTGCGCATGTCGGTATTCCTAGAGGCCATGGGGCTTGACGTATGGGATATTATTAAACTTGGTTTTACTCCTCCGGATGATCCGGCAAGTAACTCCGAGGATGACAGGAGAAAACTGCATTTAAATGCCCGTACGAAAAATGCACTCTTTGCCGGTTTATCTTTAAATGAGTTTAACTGTGTAAGCAATCTCACGACTGCTCACAAGGTTTGGACCACCCTCGAAGAAATTTACGAGGGCACTACAAAAGTTAAAGAGGCAAAGTTGCTCATGGTGAGGCAATGATATGAGAATTTCACAATGTCGTCAACCGAGTCCGTGGACTCCATGTTCACTCGATTGAATAATATTGTGAATGAACTCAAGGGGCTCGGAGTTGTGTTTACTGACCTTGATATTGTGAGAAAGATGCTCAGGGCTCTACCAGAAAGTTTCGACACTCTGGTGACGGTTCTCACAAACTCCGACTTGTCGACCACGACACCGACTGATGTCTATGGGAACCTCATTACCCATGAGATGCATAAAAAGGAGAAGAAGGAAGCAGCCGAACCCTTAGAGACAAAGAAGAAGGCATTGGCTTTCAAAGCCAAAACTAAGAATGATTCAAGTGATGGCTCCTCCGACGAAGATCTAGCTCTCATGGTAAAAATTACTCAGAAACTTCTTCGCAGGTTACACAAGAAGGGTGTCAACATTGACACACGACCCAAGGGACCAAAGCAAACCAACTTCAAGGACATCATTTGCTATGGATGTCATGAAAAGGGACATATAGCATCAAGATGTCCAAACAAGAACAAGACATGGAACAAGAAGAAAAAATTCTTCAAGAAGAGCAATGACGCATCCAAAGAAGCATGCTTCAGAGAATGGATGTCCGGCGGAGAGAGCTCCGACTCCGACTCCAACGATGAAGAAGGTTGCTCCAAGAAGCTAGCCAGACTAGCTCTCGGCAACACATCGACTAGTTCACCCCTTTATCTTATGGCTAAGGGCGATGAAAAGGTACATTCTTCCGATCCTTCATATGAAGAACTAGTTGAAATGATCACCGAGTTAAATGAAGTTTATGGAGCTACTAAAAAGAAGTATAGAGCGCTTAAGGAAGAACATTCTTCATTACGCACTCAATACTCCAAACTAAAAGATTCTTATGAAAGCATGCTCATGAAAGATATTACTAATGCTTCATCTAAGGTAGATGTTTTCACATCATGTGATTTAAATGATACTCCTTCTAGTAGTCATCATATACCATGTACTTCAAATGATACCATCTTAAATGAAAATAATGAACTTAAGGCACAAGTTGAAAAACTTGGAAAAGGTCTAGAAAACTGCTATAAGGGAAAAGTATCACTTGATCTCATACTTAGCAAACAAAAATGTTCATTTAGAAAAGAAGGATTAGGATACTTTCCGAAGAAAGGAAAGAAACCAAACGCTAAAACTGTTTTTGTAAAAGCATGTAACACATTTTGCTTTAAATGTCATGAAACTGGTCATTCGCATGAAGCAAAGTATGTTGGTGCACCCATGTTAAATAAAAAGAAGAAATCAATTTGGGTGCCTAAAGCTTTGATTGCTAACATTGAAGGATCCAAAAAGGTTTGGGTACCTAAAAGGACTTGATTCTTTTTATGCAGGTGAACTACAAGACCGGTGGGAGGCATTGGATGCTAGACAGCGGATGCTCCGAACACACGACCGGTAACAAGAAGTTGTTCACCTCACTAGAAGACAACTCAAGAGAAAATCAAAAGATCACCTTTGGCGACAACCGTCAAGGAAATGTGGTAGGCTTGGGTAAAATTGCGATTTCAAATGATCTTTCAATTTCAAATGTTTTGCTTGTTGAATCTCTGAATTTTAATTTGCTTTCCATTGCACAAATTTGCGATTTTGGTTTTCGCTGCACTTTTTATCCCAAAGAAGTTTTAGTTGAAAGTTTGAAAGACAATTCTTTGATTTTTAAAGGCTTTCATTTTGGAAATTTGTACTTAGTTGATTTTCATTCAAAAGATGCATCTCTTTCAACATGTTTTGTCTCTCAAACCTCAAAAGGTTGGCTATGGCATAGACGACTTACACATGTTGGAATGCATCAATTGAAAAAGCTTTTAAAACGAGATTTGGTTATTGGCTTAAAGGATGTGAATTTTGAAAAGGATAAACCTTGTAGCGCCTGTCAAGCTGGCAAGCAAACAGCTACTTCACATCCGATTAAGCGTGTTCTTTCGACTTGCAAACCTTTGGAACTATTGCATATGGATTTATTTGGACCTTCAGAATTCCAAAGTATCGGGGGTAGCAATTATGGTTTTGTGATAGTTGATGATTTTACTCGATACACTTGGGTTTTCTTTATTTCTCAAAAATCTGAAACCCCCGATGTTTTCAAAAGTTTTGCAAAACATGTTTCTACTGAATTCGAGCTATCCATCAAGAAAATCCGAAGTGATCATGGTGGAGAGTTCGTTAATTCAACTCTATTTGATTTTTGTGACTCTCTTGGAATCAAACACGAATTTTCTACTTCTTACACTCCACAGGAAAATGGAGTCGTTGAAAGGAAAAATCGAACACTTATAGAAATGGCAAGGACTATGTTAAGTGAGTATGATACTCCTACTCGCTTCTGGGCTGAAGCCGTGCATAGTGCTTGCTATTCTATAAATCGACTTTATTTGCATCCTCTTCTGAATTTGACTCCTTATGAGCTTCTTGTTGGGCATAAGCCAAATATCTCTTATTTTCGAGTTTTTGGTTGCAAGTGCTTTATACTTAAGAAAAGAAATTTTGGCGGTAAATTTCAAAGAAGAGTAGATGAAGGCTTCTTAGTCGGATACTCTACAACTTGCAAAGCCTATCGTGTCTTTAGTAAAAATACTGGTTGCATTGAAGAATCTAGTGATGTAGAATTCGATGAATATAATGGCTCGCAAAAGGAGCAAGTCTCTCATGAAGTTTCAGGTGAAGATCTTCAAGAAGCCGTGAAGAACATCACAATTGGAGACATCAAGCCAAGAGAAGATGATCAAGACAACAAGTCTCTCATGAGAACATTGAGGTTGATGATCCACATGTACCACCACCTCACATTGATCCACCAGAACAAGATCAAGACGAAGCAGTACAAGAAGAAGCACCAAGGCAACATCAAACGATCACCAAGCATCACCCTCTAGATCAAATATTGGGTGACGTCAGTAAGGGTGTTCAAACTTGCTCTCGTATTGCTGCTTTTTGTGAACATCATTCATTTGTATCTTCTTTAGAACCTAAACATGTTAATGAAGCTTTAAATGATCCTGATTGGGTAAATGCCATGCATGAGGA
Organism: Pharus latifolius; assembly: GCA_019359835.1. Lineage (NCBI taxonomy): Eukaryota > Viridiplantae > Streptophyta > Magnoliopsida > Poales > Poaceae > Pharus > Pharus latifolius. The sequence continues at coordinate 67,910,469 of CM033321.1, read as the reverse complement.
ACTTAATAACTTTTCTAGAAATGAAGTTTGGACTTTAGTAGAAAGACCCAAGGATCATAATGTAGTTGGAACAAAATGGGTTTTCAGAAATAAGAAAGATGAAAATGGTGTAGTAATTAGAAACAAAACTCATCTTGTTGCTCAAGGTTTCACTAAAGTTGAAGGTTTAGACTTTGGTGAAACTTTTGCACCTGTAGCAAGACTTGAAGTTATTCGTATTCTTCTTGCTTATGCATCATGTTTTAATATCAAATTATTTCAAATGGATGTAAAAAGTGCATTTCTGAATGGTGAGATATCTGAACTAGTATTTGTTGGACAACCTCCCGGTTTTGAAGATTCAAAATTTCCAAACCATGTATTTAAATTGTCTAAATCTCTCTATGCTCTCAAACAAGCTCCTCGAGCTTGGTACGAGCGACTTAGAGACTTTCTTTTATCAGAAGGTTTTAAAATTGGGAAGGTTGATACAACTCTGTTTACTAAGAAAATTGAAAAAGACTTGTTCATTTGTCAGATATATGTTGATGATATTATCTTTGGATCTACTAATGAACATTTCTGTCATGAGTTTGGAGAGATGATGTCTAGAGAATTCGAGATGTCCATGATCGGTGAGCTGAGCTTCTTCCTTGGACTTCAAATCAAGCAACTCAAGAACGGTACGTTCGTGAGTCAAACGAAGTACGTGAATGACCTACTCAAGCGCTTTGGGATGGAAGACGCTAAGGCAATCAAACCCCCCCCCCCATGACGACAAATGGACATCTCGACATGGACAAAAGCGGAAAATCGGTTGATTCTAAACTCTATAGGTCTATGATTGGTAGCTTGTTGTATCTCACTGCATCTAGGCCTGATATCATGTTTAGTGTGTGCTTATGTGCTAGATTTCAATCAGATCCTAAGGAATGCCATTTGATTGCTCTTAAAAGAATCCTTAGGTATTTAAAATGTTATCCCAGTTTAGGTCTCTAGTATCCGAAAGATGCAAATTTTGAATTAATTGGTTATTCGGATTCTGATTATGCTGGGTGCAAGATTGATCGTAAAAGCACATCTAGTAGCTGTCAGCTATTGGGGAGATCATTAGTATCATGGTCATCCAGGAAACAGAACTCTGTAGCTCTCTCCATAGCTGAAGCTGAATATGTGTCTGCAAGCAGTTGTTGTGCTCAATTATTATGGATGAAGCAGACATTTTTGGATTATGGGATTAAATTTGATAAAGTGCCACTCTTGTGTGATAATGAAAGTGCCATTAAAATTGCAAATAATCCTGTTCAACATTCTAGAACTAAGCATATTGAAATACGGCACCATTTTATCAGAGATCATGTGGCAAAAGGAGACATTGATGTGAATTATGTCAGAACAGATATGCAACTAGCAGATATTTTCACCAAACCCTTAGATAAATCTAGATTTTTCTTTCTAAGAGGTGAACTGAACATTATTGATATATCTAATGCTAGTTGATGTGCTATCAGTATTAAAATTATATTAAATATAAATTTATTCCCTCTCTGGTCCTAAAACTGTTTCTGGTCGAAATTGACCAAACTGACAGTCAGTTCATCTAACTGACAGACAGTTCAGTGCTTAGGAGCCTGTTCTTAGCCTCTGGTCGAAGTCATTGACCATGCTGACAGTCAGTTTCACAAACTGACTGTCAGTTATGTGCATCACTTTTGGTCGTAGGTCCTGGTCAAATTGGTGACACAAACTGACTGTCAGTCTCATACACTGACTGTCAGTTTCAAAACTCAGTTATGTGAACTGACTGTCAGTGTGGTACACTGATTGTCAGTTCCATGTTTCTGGGTTTGAAACTGACTGTCAGTATATCATACTGACTGTCAGTTGGGGTCTCCCGAACCCTAAAACCCCGTTCTGTTTCTTTGTCTCCTCACCTTTTCTGTCTCACCATTGCTGTTTTTGCTTGTTGCCGGTGCGCCTCCTTGCCGCCATTGCCCTTGCTCTCACCACCGGTGCATCCTCGTCGTACCGCGCCGCTGCCTCCTTGCACCACCACCACAGCATCTCGCCACCGCCGTTAAGCCACGAGCCTCCGTCGCATGCTTCCCCATGCCGCTGCTTCTCCACTCTTCGCTGCTGTCCAGCTGTTCCTCGGCATCCGTGCTAAAGTCATAGCAGTGCCGAGGCTCCTCTTCGGCCGTTCTGATCAACGTCGACCATTCTCTTCCCGTCGGCCTCTCAGTTCAGCCTCTCTGCTCAGGTCTTTTTCTCTCTCTATTTTCTTTTCGTGATCATGTCTGATCAGCCGGGATCTTCTCGTCGTGTTGCCCGACGGAAGAACGCGGCAAACAGCTAGTGTTCATCGGGTCAGACGTCCGAGACCAGGCCTTCTCCTCCGCCCGAGTGTGTCCCCATGGATTATTCCCAATGGCACGCGAGCCGCCTTCACTCCCTTCGCGCCGCAAACCTGTATCTCTCACCGCGTCCCACTGGTCGCGACGCATGCGACGTCCTCACTTTCTACATGAACTTACAGCTGGATCTTTTCACTAGCGTGTACAGCCGTGTCCCCATATTCGCCCACCGCTCTCTGTCCTGGCAGACGATTGTCTCTCGCACAGGCATCGTCTCCCTGGCAGATTCCTTTGCCTCTATCGGGATCGCGACCTTGTCGCCGATTCCTCTCTTCACTGGGCTGAGCAGCCCATCCACCAGTTTTACTCCACCGTCTACATTTCCTCCCAGCGTGACTCACTGACCTTCATGACGGGCCTCCAGGTTCACACCGTCACGAAGGAGCAGTTTGAGGCTGTGCTAGGTCTGGTTCACCCTGCTTCTGGGCGCTAGCTCCACACCCTTCCAGACCTTGAGCATCGGGAGGTGGCCACGCTTTACTCCGGCCCCTTCCAGCTCCGTCACATTGTAGGCCTGCGCCGCGATGTTGACTTGGCTCTGCGGATTCTTCGCCTCACTCTAGTCCCTATGTCCGGCGATAGGGCTAGAGTCACTTATCTAGCCCTCCATGTACTGATTTCCACCTTCCAGGAGGAGCCCTTCGACGTTGCGGATCTCATCATCAGTGCGATTCAGCACGTCCTTCTCTCTCTGCGCCATCTACTGATATACGCTCCGTATATCATGGTAGTGCTTCTGCATATTAGGGCTGTGGACACTGAGCTCCCGCGGCCCCATCATCCCCTTCTCTTCTATCCTCCTGGCCAGACCGACCGTCGCCTTGGTGCCCGGTCTGCGGCTACTGCTGACCATGATTCTCCCGCATCTGATGATGATGCTGCGGGGGAGACAGAGGACGAGACTCCAGTTCAGGAGTTTGATCCAGCACCAGCTACAAAGACAGGCACCGGATCTTCCTCAGCATCTTCTCAGCTCCAGCAGATCTTTCATGTGCAGCAGCAGATCCTCAGCACCCAGACAGAGCACCATCAGATGCTGCTTCGCCTGCTTGCTCAGCAAGAGGAGATTCTGCGACGCATACCTTCTTCAGCTTCCCCAGTCCCTCGCAAGAGGGCCCGCCCAGCGTCGTCGTCTCCGAGCTCAGCTTCAGGACCAGCTGCTCCAGCTCCTGCGGCACCAGCTCCAGCTCCAGCTGCTCCCTCTCCAGCTGCCACTCCTCCGCTATCACCTGTTGTTGATGTGACTGGATCTCCTACAGGCTCCGGAGATACAGCCGTCTTAGGGCTATCTTCCGATGATGAGCATTAGGCTCTGCTTTCTTGTATTTGCTCCCTTTTTGTTCTTGATGCCACAGGGGGAGAAGTATTTTATATATATTTGTGTTATGATTGGATGATTTTGGATATATTTATTGTTTCGGATGTCTATATCTGGATATTGGTTTATTATATCTCTGTGAGTTTGGATATGGATATGATGTTTTGGGTTTGTGAAGCTCTGATACTTGATTCTATATGATGAATGTGATGCTCTGATATCTATCTATGTGTTGATTCATGATTGGTTCATGCTCTGATGTATGCTCTGCACTTATATCTGTGAGATGTGTATGTGATGCATATACTCAGGGGGAGTTATTTACTTATTATCTTTTTCGAACACTTGTTGTCATCAATCATCAAAAAGGGGGAGATTGTTGCATCTAGGCCTTTATGCCTAACCCTAATTTTGATGATTAATGAAATAAAGTGTTTTAGACTAACTTTGCTTCTGAGATTTTTGATATAGAGCTTGTTTGGGAAGAAATGCAAGATGATCAAGACGTAAAAAGCACAAGTCGCAAACAAAATGGTCAAGACACAAATCGAGAAACGCAAAGGACCTAAGGTAATAAGAGTTTTTATTTTTCCCGATCTCGGCCTTTGGAGTTACATCGGTTAAGGACTTTGTTGCTTAGATTTAACCGTACTATAAAAAGGGGTTGCAAAGTCCTCTCTACATTTCCATCTTGAACCGAGAAACTTAGGTCATTGCATTGCATTCTTTTTGGTTGGATTTGATTTGTATTTAATTTTGAAAGATTTGGATTTTCAGTTGAGTTTTTGATAGTAGAAGCGTTTTTCAAATTTCTAGAAAGATCTAGGCCGATCTGGTTTTTGCTTCTGTTGACAAAAATGTAGCCCCTGTAATTATCTTTCAAACGAGCTATTAAACACCTCTTATGGATTTTTGGATTTAAAGCTATAGCTATTTTTGTTCAGATTGACTGTCAGTTTACTGAACTGACTGTTAGTTTGAATGTCAGTTTGTGTTAACTGACAATTGTCCAGAGAGTGTGTTTTCGGGCCAAAACTTTTTATACTAAACTGACTGTCAGTTGGGGTTTCGACCACAATTATTTTTATCTGAGTTTTCTTTTAAACTGGTCGATGTTTTGGTAGAACTGACTATTAGTTTGCCTAACTGACTGTCAGTTTGGGGTTTTAAGTTTCCTTATACGACCACAAATAGCTAGCTATTTTTATCCGTAAATTTTGTCACACAACGTAACTGACTATCAGTTTGAGTTGCTGATTTTCAACCTGAGCTCCAACGTCTCTTTTGATCCTTGTGGCTATAAATAGGGGCTTTGGGCATGTGTTTCATACAACAAGCAGCCTTGCATTCTTATACACTCTTGAGCTTTAGTTTTCTACACAAAATCTTGATCTATTGATCAAGTCGAGTGTTTTCTGATCCACCGAGCATTCCAGTTCATTGCATTTGCATACTTGTAGTTTCTTGGTGCGTGTTTGGAGGTCTAGAGCAGACCTTGTTGCCTATTACTCTTGGTGAGCGCCCTCATCTAGACGGTTCGGAGGCATGGCCATTGATCTCTCTGTTCGGAGATTGTAGGAGAGACTAGGCAGGATTGTAAAAGGCATCGATGCTCGCCTTTCCGGAGTGGACAAGGAGCAACCATTAGTGGATAATATCCTTTGTGGATATTGGAGAAAGACTCAATTTATTTGAGTGCTTCAACGAGGATTAGGGGAGACTGGGCGAGTCTCCGATACCTCGGTAAAAATCGTTGTATTCGTTCTCTCTTTCTCTTGCTAATATTATTATTTGTTCTTGATCTCTTTATTTGCAAATATTTGTTTTAATTTAAAGCTTTTAAAAGCCTCCTATTCACCCCCCTCTAGTCGGTATCCTTGGTCCTATAGAATTCACTAGAAAATTTTGGATTGATTGCTCCTCACTTTGATGGCTCAAATTATTCACGTTGGAAAATTATGATGAGTACTCATCTTGAGGCATTAAACTTAAAATTATGGAGATTAGTGCAAAAGGGTATGTCTAACTCGTTGTCTTCGGACAAAAACATTCTCCTTTTATATACAAAAGCTAAAGATGTGCTTCTTGAATCCCTTAGCGATGACGTGCACGAACTAGTGAGTGATTGTTCGACTACTCACGATGTTTGGACCACTCTTGAGTCATTATTTATGGGTAGATCTAGCTTTGAGCATGCTAAGATGCGTTTGTTATTACAGGACTATGAGACATTTGTGATGTTGGAGCATGACACACTCTCCACCATATATGATCGCTTGATCAACATCACAAATGAGCTCAAAGCCCTTGGTGCTAATATTTCCGATCTAGAAATTTGCAGAAAATTACTCTAGGTGTTGCCAAAAGGTCGCTACGATGATTTCATAACTACCCTTGCGAACGGTGACCTTTCTGACACTTCACCAAGTGAGCTCATTGACATGCTTATGTCAAATGAGGGAATGTCCAAAGAAAAGGACATATGTTCTACCTCTGAGCATATCAAGGATGATGATCACATTGCAGAGGATCAGGAGCTTTCCAGCGAGCTCAAGGACGTCAATGACGTGGTTTTCCTAAGCAAGACAATGGCAAAACCTTCCAAGAAGAGCTCAAAAAAAACTAGAAAGAAAGCGTCAAAGTCGAAGTCTTCATCTCAAGACAATTCTAGATTCCCTACGCCATGCAAGTCGACGGTATCAAACTCTAACCTCTCTAAGAATGAGCTAATGGACATAATTGTAGAGTTAAAAGATTTGCTTGGCAATTTGACTCAAAACTTTAGCACTTTAAAAAATAATCTCACCTTTGAAAGTGCAACATCAAGAATTGAAAAATTCTTATGATTCTTTGCTTGCGAAGAATACTATTAGCTCAACATGTATATTAGATGTTAGATTTGCTTGTGACTCCTCTATTGATCCATCTTTAGAGTCACACACTTCCACTCCACATGCTAGCAATAATTCAATTGTTGATTCATGGTTAGATTCAAATGCTAGTCTTGTGGACACTAGTACTTCATGTGAAAACTTATCTAATGATTTAATTATTGATTCACATGCTTGTACAGATAATACTAGTATCTGATACCATGATTCTTCTAGTGACTCATCGTTATGCCAAGGTATTAGTACTAGGAGCTCCTCATTTGATATGCCTAGCTCATCTAGCGATTTTAGTGTTATGCCTTCTAGTTCATCTACTTGTGATGATATGCCATCTTGTTCTTATTCATGTATTAATACGGAATCATCTCAAACACCTAAAATTGAAAATGATGAACTTAGGAGTAAAGTAAATAGATTGAGCAAAAATCTTATCAAAACTCATATGAGTTGTGCTATGCTTGCTAAACCCCCTATAGATCATAAAAATTCATTTAAAAAGGAAAAATTAAATCATGCACATTCATCTAGTAAGAGACATCATATCATTCATCACACTCATACAAATTGATTCAAAAAGCTCTCTCGCACTTCATGTTTATCATATTACTCAATAGGGAAACATTCGCATAAGTGTGCATTAAACTCTTTTAAAGATGTTTCTTTTGGCTCTTATTTGATTTCTTGCTCTAGAAAGGGTTTATTTGCAAAATCTATTCATTTATGTTTTCAAAAACCTAAAGATAGAGCTATTTGGGTACCAAAAGACATGCGACAAGGCTAGAGGGCCTCGTATGGTTTGGGTACCAAAATGAGCTTAAATCTTTTTGATGTGTTTAATAAAAATATTTGCATTGCATCTTCTCCTTGTATTCTTTGTTGTTTTAAATCTATATGGCAAATTTTACAAAAGAGTGAAAATTTAAATCTTATGTTGTTCCATCTCTGGGGTTACAATTTAAAATGCTTCCGTTGTCTATTGCCCCCCATATGTGAGATTTTTCTAAATTGCAAGCATATGTTTTCAAAAATGAGTTCATTTTGTCAAAATGTCAAATTTTCATTCAAAAGCCCAAAAATCATCAATTATTTTCAAAATGGTCTTCAAAATGTATTTAAAAGGTTTTCAGAGGCTTTGGATGAAGAAATGATGTTAAAAAGTATTTTCATTAAAAACTAGCCTCAAAATGATCTTCGGGTATCTTGTTTTTTTTAACAAAATCATTTTCAAACGCAAATCAAAATCTATTTAGAATTTGCTAAAACTTTCTTTACAAAATACTTAGATATTATTATCCCGAAGAAGTTTTAAATTGAAACTTTCTCAAAAGAGTTCTCATTTGAAAGTTATGGGTATTTGAATCCCACCGAAAAACTTGAATTGACACGAAATACCCTAAATATGCAAAACATGAGTTTAACTGCTTTTATGGTTATTTGTGAGCCTTGGCTCAAAATGATATGTTTAGCTCATGTAAGCCCTTTCATGTCAAAAATATCATGAAAATCAAATTTGAACTCAATTTGTAAAAGTTTGTCAAAATTCAACCTCTTTGCTTAATACAAACATCAATTGGCCATAACAATTAATCGAAAAAATCCTTTTTGAAAATTCTTTTTGGAAAATGTATTTGATGCATTGAAAATCATCTCTGCAAATTTTCATCTCAATTGGATTTGATTTTAGCAAAATTGATTCTTTTTGCAAATCAAATATGAAACTTGCAAAATTCAGTTTTCTCATGATTTTGGGCTAATTTGTCATTTTCATATCTCTCTATTGGTTGGCTATTTGGAGAAAGTTTCTATATAACATTTTATCCTCTATTATTGTTCTTTCTTGATAAATTATTTCAAAATTATTGGAAGTAATTTGCATAGATATTCAGGTGCGTTTAAAAGTGTAAAATGATTTTCTGAAACCTGAAATCTGAAATTTTAAATCTGACCAACATTTGTCTTTTTCATATCTTATTGTTGGATCATATCTTGGCTTCACTATAAAAGTCAATCTTGTTCCTCATTGCATTATCTATCTCCAAAACTTATTTTGGAATTTTTGGAACTTATTTGCATATGTTTCAATGATTATAAAGAAGCTAACGAACTTGTTCAAGAAAATTTTAGTCAAATTGGATGTCATCTCATCAATTCTTTCAAATGACTAAAATATTTGAATCTTGAATCTTCATGAAAAGTGTTCCATTAATGGGTTTCATCTTTATGAAACCTTCTCATGAGTTTTGATGATCATTTGGATGGGTTGCCAATTTGAGTTCATTTGGATCTTTTGTTTATCTTTAAAAGTCATTTGTTTAATCCATATACTATTTGGTAAAAGCTTCAAAAATGAAAGTAAATGAAATTTATGCCAAATAGAATACTCTCTTGCATGACATGGTTTTAAATTGAAGTCATTTCAGACATTCTTTGTATAGGGCAAATAGAATGAAGTTCATGTTTGTCACTTTTGTTATTGTTTTTATTGAACTCAATGATATTCAAAACTAGATCATTCCATCTCTTGCAAAATATTCTTGACAAAACCTGGATGACACATTTAGGGGGAGCAACCTCAAAGTCATTGAATCCTAGTATACCCTAATTGTGCACATATATCACATTTTGCAAGCATTTTGGCAAAAAAGGTCATTTTCGAGCAAAAAGGTAAAAACAGCTCAAAACTTTCAAAATGTTCAAAATTACTTCAAAAGCTTCATAAATACGTTTCAAATATAGTTTCAAAGGTTTTGGATGTGAAACAAAAGGTTTTCGAGCTAGAATGCAAAATTTCGACAAAACTGAAAACTTCGGGATCTTGTTTTAGTCCAAAACGATTCAATTCCATAAAACAAGATGGGTTGAGATTTGATCAAAACTCTCTTCATAAAACATTTAGAACTGACTCACCCGAAGATAGTTCGTATTGAACTTATTCTTAGAAGGCCTATGGTTTCCAAATTATCACATATCCTAGGTCTCTCAAAAACGGCTATCGACCCGAAAATACCCAAAAGTGCATTTTTGTGATTTGATTTCAAACTCATCCATGTCCAAACATTTGAGAAAAATCCAAGTTTCATCAAGATTTGAAGTTCTTGTGAAAATCAATATTGGTTTTACTCTTTTACCCAAAAATCACTTCTTGAGAATTGATTTCATGATCTCCTTCAAATCAAATTCATTCACTTGGTATCTACTTGTTATTCAAATCTATTATGGAACTTGACTCAATTTTTGAAGCAAAATTGCAAAAATCATAAATTTCAGAAGTTTCAGCAGCTTTAACTGAACTGTCCGGACATTGTCCACCCAGTGACGAACTCTGTCCGCCCCTACCGGACTTTGTCCGGCCCTAGTAGACATTGTCTGGCCTGTGTGAAACTGGATGGTTTCTGAATTTTCGGCTGCTGCTTTCTCTCCTTCCCTGTTTTGGTCAGTTTTTGCTTCCATTACTCTCCATATGTTGCAATTCTTCATGATTCATATGATGGTGTTTAAAATGTCTTTGATTTGTGATTTTGGATATTAAATAAATATGTTTTTCATGAATTTGGAGCATATTCAAATGAACTTGAGATTTGAGTTTATTTTTGAAAATTTGAACTCCTCACTAGGTCATATGCTTTTATCTCAACCTTGTGACCTAAACATGTTTCGACAAACCTCCTTTTGGCATATTCCTCATTTGTATGTCTTTTTGTGTTTTATGCCAAAAGAAGTGAATTTTTGAGGATTGAATCTATTGTTTCAAATTGAGTTGGTTTAAAAGCTTAAAATCTTTTCTCATGCTTTCCAAAATTGAAAGGTTAACACAATCATCATCAAATATTCAATCGAGACATTATATTCTTGTGTGTCAAATACATCTTGATGACATGAATTTTGATTATACTAATGAATCTCTCTATCAAGAATTTTTGTGAGATGATATTTAGGGAAAGCGAGATGATTCAAGAGCAAAGTTACTTTCATGCATGACAAAACAAGCAACTCAAGAACGCGATGTTTAAGAGTAAATTCAAGCATGTGAAGCAATGGCTCAAGAGCCTCGAGATGCACAATGATGATGCTATTACAACTCTCATGGCTACAAATGAACATCTCGACATGGACAAACATGAAAAACGGTCAATTCTAAACCATATCAATCTTTGATTGGTAGTTTCACTTTATTTTACCGCATTTAGACTCGAAATCTTGTTTAGTGAGTATTTATATGCTAGCTTTTGACCATCTCCTAAGGAATGTCATATGATTTCCATTAAATGCATTCTTAGGTAATTGAAATACAATCCTAGATAGATCTTTGATATCCGAAAAGTATAAATCTTGAATTACTTGATTATTTGGATTTGGATCTTATGAATTGCAAGATCAAATAAAAAGTACATCCAATGGTTGTTATGCTTAAATTCTTATGGATGAAACAAAATATTGGATTATAGAATTGCCTTTGAATAGCTGCCACTTAAGAAATATTGAAAGTGTCGTAAAGATGGTGAACAAGATGATTCAAAACTCTCGATTAGAGTACATTGATATACGACATCATTGTATAAGAGACTTTGTGGCATAAAGTGATTTAGAGATCAATCATGATATGGCAAATATGCATCTAGCGGATATGTTCACATCAAACTATTAGATGCATCTAGATTTTGAATGATTGAAAATGGATTAAATGTCATCGATATAAATGTCATCGATATACTCACTGTATGTTGATTGTTTGGATATCTTCTCCATACTTTCGATGTGTTTTTCAAAATCACTTGCAACAAACCTTCTTGAGATCATGTCTTTGCATAAAAACCATTTCATATAAAATTTCATCCCTTCAAAACTATTGCTTATCAAAATTTAAGTTCTCAGTCCTTCCTTTTTGTGCTTGATGACAAAGGGGTAGAGATAGTGTTTGAGAGAGAGTGTTTAGAGATAAGCTTTAGGGGCAGAGATTTTGAGAGAGTTTGGAAGAGACTAGAGATAGTTAAGTTAATTGACAAAGGGGGAGAGATAGATATCATTTGGTATTTGATATATTTGATATTGATAGCTGAGAGAGATGAGAGGAGTTATTTGAGATTGATAAATGATATTTGGAGAGAGATATTATTTGATATCATTAATATTGATATTTCGGAGAGGTAAATGAGATAGAGAAAATCAAGATAGTTGATGTTTTGGAAGATGACTTGATTGAATGTGCTCAATTGCCATTTATATCTCTTAAACTCGTATCATTAAATGTGTTGTTCAGTTCCGATATACTATTGTATATATTGAGGGGGAGCTGAAGAATCTATTTTGGATTTATTGAAATTATAAAGTTGGTCGTCATCAATCATCAAAAAGGGGGAGATTGTTGGATCTAGATCGATCTAAGACATCTAGGTTTTGATGATTAATGATGATTTGGATAAATCCATAATGATTATTATTGATCTGGATAATGACAGCTTTGAGGATTAAATGACGACTTAGATAAATCCTGATTTTACACAAGTAAAATGAATTGAGGATTGATAAATCCTGAAATGGATGTTTCCTTAGTTGTAGGTTTAATATTGATGCATATGTAGAGGGGGAGCTCAGTGGTTGCATCAATCTTGTGCTAAGTGAGAATCGAATTGTCATAAGATAAATCCTGAAGTTTGATGGCTCCTTATTGAGGTTTTGACATCGATGCATATGTTGAGGGGGAGCTCATCTGATCTGATTGCCATCATGACCTGTGCAGTATCGATCGTGTGCCTAAGCATTTATCATCTACGACTCTATATGGTTGTGTATTTCATCTCATATTCATTTCTTATTTGTTGAATATGGTTTTGTCATTTCACCGAAAAGAGAATATATTGAGCTAACTCCTGTGTGGAGTAGTTTCTCTTGTGGTGATCACTGACGACCTATATATGAGACTAACATTATGCGTTGAGGTTATGTGTTCTAGTCTCACATTGGTCGCGAGATTAAAGCAAGCAAAGGCGTGAAGAGAATGATGCCGATATGAATCATCTCGAACGAAGTCAAGCTTAGCGAGATCGAGCTTTGCGAGGACAAGCGTCAAGTAGTCGAGCTTCACGAGGTCGAACTTCACCAAAGGTAAAATCCAAGATTAAGGATTGTTTTCTTAGGATTTTACCGGTCTCGGTGTTTGGAGACAGACCGGATTGATAGGATTCTTTTTATTAGTTTGATCATACTATTAAGAGGGGTCGAAAACTAGTAGCTTGAATCTATCTAGTGTGGAAGCTCAAATGCATTCATATCATCTTGCACTAGTGTTTTATCGCTTCTTGCATTGCTAGAGAGTCTAAGTGTAGTTTGTGGTGTAATAGAGAAAATGCCTTGAAAAAGTGCACTTAGTCTTGATCGCCAACTATTTAAATTGGTTTTCTTTCTAGAGCTGGTCGTGGTTGTATTTGCACATTCTGATCTTATCCTTGTTTGATATGTGGTCGTGGTTGTGTCGCTAGTTTGGCGGTCTTATGTTTAGGGCTTGGTCGTGATCGTAGGAGTTTGAGCTGGTTGTACTAGTCTTCGGCTCACTTGCGTACGCTCGACCAAACTCACTCGACCACCTGTTTTCGATCGGATATCAGACCTGTGTGGTCGTGGTCGTCACTGAGTGTCAACTGAGATATCCGCGAGAAAACAGGAAATCCGTATGTGCAAATACCCAAATCAAGTTTGAAGTAAATTTGATATGTTCATGTTTTCGTTTTGAATAGGCCGGACAATGTCTGTGGTGGCCGAACAATGTCCGGCTAGTACACAACATCTGTGTCTTAGGCAAAACGAAACCAAAGACAAATACATTTGTCTGGTGCATCTGTCCGGAGAAGGCCGGACATTGTCCAATGGGGCCGGACAATGTCCAGACTATATAAAACTTGTGAGATTTTGTTTAAATGCACCAGAGATGTTTGTATTTGTCCGGAGGGTTTTGTCTGGGACGGGCCGGACATTGTCCAACCTGTACAAATTTGTTGTGCCTTGTTTTGGTGTGTTAATAGAGACAATTGGATTTGTCCGGTGCTTCTGTCCGGTGAAGGCCGGACATTGTCTGTGATGGCCGAACAATGTCCGGCCTTTACAAATTAAGCCCCCAATGCTCACTGACACGTTTGCAATGGTCATTTGAGTTGTACTGGCCGGACAATTTGTACACTTCAATTACCATTTGCATACTAGTGCTAGAGTGTTAAGCATCTCATTTGCATCTTTGAGCTTCTAGCATGACATTTGTTCAAGCGAAAGCGCATCCGGCTTGTTACTCTTGGCGATGCCTTCGCCTAGACGGTGTCAGAGGAGAGTCGCGATCTCTCCATTGAAGTTTGTCAGAGAGGCCGGCAAAAGCTTGTGAAGGGTTTGGTGCTCGCCTATCTAGTGTGGAGAAGGAGCAACCCTATTGAGATATCCATCATGGATATAGAAGCGAGGCTCACGAGTGAGCGCTTCAACGAGGAGTAGGGGAGACCGGGCGAGTCTCCGATACCTCTGTAAAAATATTGTGTCAATTGCGTATCTCTTATTTGCTTTATATTCATCTTGACACAATTGCAAAATTTACTAATGTTGCATGTGTGGTTGAATATTTTATATGGTTGAATGCAACTAGTTGATTAAATTGTTTTAAGCCTCATTGTATAATCTAGGTTTCACAATTATCTTGTTGAAATTGCTTAGTGGGGAAAGAAATTTTAAAAGTCTCCTAATCACCCCCCTCTAGTCGGCATCCTTGATCCTACAATGATGACTATACTACTATGTACAGTGAAGACCCTGATTTTCAAACAGCACTAATTGAGCTTGAAATAAAGAAACCTATAGAGTTCGTTCGTCGAGAAGGACTCTTGGACAAGGGGAATTTACTTTGCATACCTCGTGGAGCACCTCGAATTCAATGGTTGTGAGAAGTGCACACATCGAAGGTAGCTGGTCACTTTGGGATTACAAAGAAGTTGCAAAATCTTCACTGACATGTGTTCTGACTGCATATGCAGCAGAATGTGGCTAGTTTTGTTCAAGGTTGTGGTCTCTGAAGCATCTCAAAACCAGCAAACCAAAAATTAGGTTTGTACACTCCTTTGCCAGTTCCATCGCGACCATTGGAGAGCATATCCATGGATTTCATGGGAGGATTGCCTAAGACCCGACGTGGCAACGACTATCTATTCGTGGTTGTTGATCGGTTCTTCAAAATGATTATTCTTATAGCTTGTCAGAAGACTATCACGGGAGAAGAAGCTGCTCGGGTATTCTTTCAACATGTTTGGACACACTTCGGACTGCCGACTTCTGTTGTGTCTGATCGCGATACCCGGTTCCGTAGTCAAATTTGGCGATCGCTCTGGATGATGATGGACACCAAGCTAAAGAGGAGTATTGCCTTTCATCTGCAACAGATGGTCAAACCGAGGTGGTAAATCGCACAGTCGTTCATCTCTTGGGAGGATATAAATCGAAGCACCCGAAGACCTGGGATGAAAGCATACCGTACTTGCAGTTTGCTTTTAATCGAGCAGTGCATGGTTCGACTGGAAAGTTGCCGTTCAAGGTCTGTTTAGGATTTCTACCACAGAGTCCATTCAACATGGAGTTTGTGATCCCTGCCTCAGCACAGAACAGCAAGGAAGAATTTGATCAGGATCGAGCACAAAAGTTCCTGGAAGGTATTCAACGGCTCCATCGTGAGGTTGAACCGAACTTGCTGTGGGCTCAACTCAAATACAAGGCGCGACATGATCGGCACCGAGTCAACGCTCAATTCGAAGAAGGTGATATGGTATGGTTACATCTGAGTGAGTAGAGACTTAAAGGTGAAGGTAAGAAACTCAAACCATTCATTATGGTCATTTTCGTATTTTGCGGAAAGTGGGTAATAATGCTTGTCAGCTTGAGTTACCTCCATAGATGGATATTTAGTCGCTTGTCAATGTTGAGCACCTCAAACTCTTCGAACCTTCAATGTTGGATGATGAGCCAAATACTATAGTACCATCTGTTGAAGACTTGGTCTATCAACGAGACGAACCTCTACGTGAAGATGTTATTCTTGAGAAGAAGGTGAATAACACACGCAGTGGCACAAAGGAAACTTTTCGAATCGGTCGGAAAGGTCAACGAGTACATGCGGCAAAGTGGTACACCAGAGAATACGGACAAGCCCAATTTCCACATCTCCAGTTTGATCAAGAGGTCGCAACAAGGGTTGGCTCCTTCTCAACAAGGGAGTCATGATCCGGGAGGATCTTCAGGTCAAGTCGCATACCGCTTCGCGACCATAACCGAGTTTGGAAAGGTTTCGCGACCATGGTTTGGTTCACGACCTTGAAAAGGAATTCGTTCTCTGTTCGGAATTGTAATTCGATCCGAATAGATATAACTAAGCTTATCTGTTTAGGGTTAGTTAGTTATATGAGTCTAATACGTTTAGGTTATTGAGTCTGATACATACTCATATGATTGGACTATAAATACTTTGTAATAGGTCTAGTTTAAATCATCGAATATTATTACAGTCTTAGATCATATATCCAGCTTATAGGTCCTTTGACGTAGACAAGTGTGTGTAGCGTTCGACGTGTAAAGCCCTCTTTGAAATAAAGAGTTGTGCAATTACTTTGGCTTGTGTTTTTTATCAACCTTTGGGTTTCGGTATTTTCGAGTAAGGTCCCGTTATTCCGCATATTAGAATCCGGGCGAGCCTACTGTGAAAACCAAGGCTAGGTCTCAAACAGATCACTAATGTCGCCGCCCTCGAGCAAGAAGCAGATTGGATCAAACCATTGAGAATCTATCTTGCGCGTTGGACCTTGCCCGAGGACGAAACCGACGTTGATCGTTTTGTTAGAAAAGCACGCATGTACAAATTGGTCGACGGCACCAGGTACAAAAAGTGTACACAAGGGGTACTCATGCGTTGCATACCTCAGCAAGAAGGCCAATCCCTTCTGAGAGACATACATGAAGGCATGTGTGGCGCATATGCATCCTACCGAACACTGGTTAGAAAAGCCTCCCGACAAGGATACTATTGGCCTATGACACTAAACGATGCCAGGCATTTGGTCAAGACGTTACCCTAGTGTCAATTTCATGCACGCCAAACTCGTCAACCTGCATATGCACTACAGACTATCCCTTTAACATGGCCGTTCAACGTATGGGGGATAGATATTCTAGGGCCAATGCCCCAAGCAGTCAATGGATACAAGTTCCTGTTCGTAGCCATCGACACATTCACCAAATGGATTGAGGCTGAACCAGTCTAAACCATTACCGCTACCGCAGCACAAAAGTTCCTTCACAAGAACATCATAATGCGATTTGGGGTCCCAAATCGCCTCATTACAGAAAATGGTTCACAATTTGTCAGCGGTCTTTTCCTCGACTATTGTGATGATATTCGTACCAAGGTTTGCTTCGCCTCCGTTGCCCATCCGCAAAGCAACGGGGCAGTTGAACATGCCAATGGGCAAATCATTCAAGGGGTTAAGAAACGCATGTTCGATTGCCTTAAGATACGCTCGGGGGCTTGGGTAGACGAACTCTACTCCGTTCTATAGGCTCTTCGTACCACACCCAGTAGAGCAACAAGTGACACGCCTTTCCAGCTGGTTTTCAGTGCCGAAGCCATGTTGCCAAGTGAATTACAACTTGGCTCCCTAGCGTGACAAACTTTGATAATACAAATTCTACTGAAACACGTGACAACGAACTTGCCCTTCTAGAAGAAAAGCGCAATCAAGCTTTATTTAGGTCTGCAGCATATTGACAAACCTTGTGTAAATATCACAACAAAAGGGTGCGGCCATGTAGCCTTCACAGGGGAGACTTAGTTTTGAGAAAGATCCAAAATCAGTCTAATCACAATAAATTCTCCCCCCTATGGGAAGGTCCATACACCGTGGTTTCAATGCCTTAACTTGGATCGACAAGATTAGCTATGAAAGATGGCAGAGTCCTGTCCAATACCTAGAGCATCGACCAACTACATAAGTTTTACGTGTAAGTACTTTTTCCTTCTCCATTCTCAATACCTTTTTCATTTCTTGTTACAGTTCTTTCCGTTATGGTTATATTCCCATTTTCCCTTCGTCAGGCTAAGCCCAGGGCTAATCGCACTAAGCACCTCACTATGATGATTAAGCGGATTCACTGGCCGATCTCATGGTCGGATCTAGATAAGACATTTCTTTATAAGCCGTTTCTCAATGCTTTAGAAACTTGCTAGCATGTTCTGATCATTCGAGTGGCTGTCAGTTAGCAATAACCTTATGACATCGTAATAACGTGCTCTCAAGTCGATCAGACCATGACATCTAATTCACACATACTGTTGTGACTCAACTCTTAGTTTGTCAATACTCATATTGACCGAGCCATCTCAATCCTGCGATCAACATATACATTTCCAGTATCCTCGATCGCAACAGGGGGCTAGGGGAATATTAATCGTACCATTCAGTTTTTAAGTTCAAGCATTTTTTAGTTTTTGTTAATACTACTAATCATGTGTATTTGCAAGGTACAATAACTAAAGAAAAGTCATTGTATTTGAATAGTCATTGCCAGAGAATACAATACATCAACAAAGGCCGAGATCATGTAACAGTTTCTCTACAAGAATTTTGACCTCGGCCCTAATCGCATCCAGCTAGTCCTCGCTGTCAAACGCTACACTTTCCACCGCTAGCCTCAAGTCCAAATCCAGCCCATGGTGATGCCTAAGTTTGCAAAGTAAAGCACAGGCCACGTCACTGACATCAGTCTTCAATGTCTCCCTATGCTTCCTTACAAACTCTGGAGTGTTAGCGACAAGCAAGTCAGACTGAGCGGCGACCAGGTTGCAGGACTCGGCAAGTGATAAGTCATCCCCTTCAGGATGACAACTTCTGCGTCAAATGAGTCTACAACCTCTTTTAGCCTGGCCAAAGTATTTTTCTTAGCGAGGCGGTAGTTTTCGATGATCCTTTCCAAATTCTCCTTCTCACTGAGGGTTGACTCTGTTTTCTCCTTGGCATTGTCGCTGGTCGACTGAATTTGGTTACTGATGTTGTGAAGCTTCTCAAGGTCGTGTCCACGCCTGATGAACTTCTCTTCCAATTGATCGTTCTCCTTGGTCAGCCTGCGATTTATTTCTCTTTAACCTAATCAAAGAAAGAAACATACTCATGTATCTAATAAAATTGAATAACCAATGATAATTTCTGCTTGCAATTTACTGCATGCCAATGCGAGGCTCTCTTTTTCCCCTTGGAGAACATCATGTGCTCGTGTCTTCTCCTCCAAGGACATGAGAGTGTCTGAGAGTTTCTCCATATTTTCCCTCAAGAGCCTCAGCCACTGCAACTCCTTCATTGTAGCACACCGTAGCAATCTCTTCTAGTAAAGCAGAGTTTTCCCTACGACAATACTAGAGATTGACATCCTGGTCCATCTAAGGACTAAAGGTAAAGCAAGAAACTTACTGCTTTACGAGGTCGCGCTCCGCTTGGACGACCTTCAAATGCTCTATCAGCAGACCAACCATGGTCACGCTGCGAGAAGAATTTTGCCGACAAACATTAAGCAGACCTTAAGAACAATTCAAATGAATACTAAATAACCTGGTGTAAGAACTTCTCTTACCACCAAAGGATCTTCCAAGAATTTCTCCGATCCAACCCCTTGGCTCGGAGAAGGCGCGCCACCTCGCACTGGTCTGGAGCTCTGAGCTTCGGTGATTATCTCTGGTGTCAGGCACTGCATAGCCTCATCGACCAGCACCATGGCAGAGGCATCCACATCCGCGATCGTGGTCGCCGCCGTGACCTCTGCTCCTTTGCCATCGACGGATTTGATACATAGTGTATCCGCAACCACCTCATCAACGAAGTCGGGCAATGGTGCAACGTCAGTAGTCGCAGGGGCCTCTGTTGTGGCCGCTGGCCCTATTGCGGGACTGCTCAAGGCAGGAACACCTGCCGTAGTAGTCCCTTCCCCCTCGACCAAACCTGGCTCCGCTTCGCTCGATAGAGTATATACAGCCAAGGTCAAGGGAGTTCTGTGCATTCGATTCACAGTTGATCAAGATATTCCTAACTACACAATGTGACATTGCTAGAGAATGACTATTCACCTGATGCCAAGCCCTAGAAGATTTTGGGAGCTTGACCCCCCACTTTGGGGAGACAACAGCGAGGATAGTTCTTTGAGTGCTGGTTTCCTTGGCGGTTTCTACCAACCTTCTCCTTCAAAAGATCAGGGGAGTCTCGTCCTCCTCCTCCTCGCTTCCTTCCCCCTGTACAAGCAAGAAGTAATTCCCCATTACATTAATTGGGATATAAGGGGTATGAAGGTTTACCGTGGCCGCCTTCAAGCGGGTCGCAATTGCCTTGGACAAAGCAGCCCCAGCAACAATCGACACTTTTGCTTTGCTAAAAGCTAGAGCCTTGGGCTGTTTGGACTTCGAGGTCCTCTTTGCCTTCTTTGAAGAACCACCAGAAGGACCTTCACCACCCAGGGGCCTCTTCGTCCCCACCACTTGGCCCTCGGCCATCTATGCGAATCAACATGTTCATTGGTTAAGCTTACATCAATAGCACGACTTGTCCCAGTTTTTCAAACAAAGTAAACCTTTCGGCGCGCCTGTACAACTTCGTCGGCACTACCAACAAGGCTCTCCGGCCTCGACGTGCTTGGGTCGCCTTCCTCAGCCGGGTTAAAAGCCTTCAACAGGTAGCTGACCCTTACCGCGACATCAGAAGCGGCCAACTCTGGACAATGCTAAATGTTAACCAACACATCCAAAACAACAAAACAACAAGCACATGTCCTACTGACTTACCAAGGCTGCTATCCCTAGTGGCGTCCTGACTTGTTTTGATCTCCCACGCAGGGTGATCCCTCTTCTTCAACGGGCTGATCCAATTTTCACAAAGTCAAGGATCACGTCCCGAGCAGTGAGGCCCGCATCTATGAGGCACCTCCGCACCTAGGCTTGCTTCTTCTGCTCTTCATCAAGGACAAGGCCAATATCCTTCTCCTTGCTCTTCTCTGGCCGCCGATCGACGAACCAAAGATGACTCTCCTCAAGCGCGGTGCAGTAGAACCACCTCTGGTTCCACTAATGCACTGAGTCGCGCAACAGAAAGGGGAGGAAATCTTTCTTCTCCCGCAGGTGAAAGTAAACGCACCTCGGCACTGCCGTTCCCTTCGACATCGCGAAGAAGTAGTATTGGCGAAACAGCGTGACACTGAGCAAAACCCCCAAGAACACCTCGCACAAATGCTAGAAGGTGGTGATGATCAACACAGAGTTGGCATTTAGATTCACCAGCTCCAAATCGAAATGGGCGAGAACCTCTCGCAAGAAATCACTCTTCGGAAGACGAGAGCCACAGCGTAAGAAGTCCTCAAACATCACCAGCTCGCCCTCCCGTACTTCAAAGCTTTCTTCGTTCTCCCCAGCAGGCTGCCATGGAATCAACGACCTGGCTGGAAGATAACCATCGCCCTCCAACACTAGCAAACTCTCCACCGATCAGTGACTGAATCTTGTCTAACATGCCATCAGGATGGGTTTTTGGTGGAGGACGATGATGGCTGCGAACTAAGGCTAAGCAACAAACTTAGAAAATTTCAATGAGACTTCGGTGAGAAGCTAGGGCTCAGGACAAAGGGTTTAAAAACCCACTTCCCTTGGGTCCTTCACCGCGCTCCACACCGCGCAAAAAAAGTGTTTTTCGCATTAAATGCGCGTCAAAACAGACCTGACACGCGCACTCATAGTCCTGCAAACATTCAACAGGAAGTCTAACCAAAAAGATGCCTCTTTTAGAAGCTGAAATGCCTTTTTGCAGTGAAAATGCCATTTCCAGCTAAAAGAAAGCTTTTTCACTTTGACTTCAGGGGCTAGCAGACAAAGATTCCCGCTCTCATGATCGCACATGACCGCCCTGCGACAATCATTCCATCATCGCGATAGTCATTCCGTGATCATACGCAACGCGCATACATTTCTACGGTCAAAGAAAGAGTTATGACCGTGGTCTAAGAAAGCACTGAACATAATTCATCGATAGAAAATGAAAACTTTGCATGAGGAAAATTAATTCTTCATTAATTTTTCTCCTTTACTTACAAAAACAAAAACACAAAGGCCCAAACTAAGGATTGGCCTTAGTCCTAGCTGCATCTAAGATGAAGTCAGTTTGACTTGTAGCTAGGACTCAAGACTCCTCCAGTGACAAGTTGTCCTTCTTAGGTCGACCACATACTCTTCGAGGAGCCCCGCAACCTCCCTCAGTTTTACGAGGGTATCCTTCATGGTGAGACCATAGCCGGCGATGGTTACATCCGCAGCATGCTTCTCTTCGTGCACAAGTTGCTCTTTTTGTCGAGCCTGCCTCGCGGTCTCCCAGGCCTGGTTGAAAGTTGCCTTCAAACGCTCGACGCGCCTGAAGAAGTCATCCAAATCGAGCCCCGCCGGGTGTACTTCTCCCCAAGGAGTCTGTTCTCCCCCTGGAGGGCCCGCAGCTCTACCTTCACCTTGTCCAACTCTTCCCGGGATTCATAGCTCTGCACAAGACCACCAACTTACCCCGAGGTAAGGATCTACTAACTAGAATGAGTCCAGAAGATCGAGAGTTCTTACCGAGGAGAACAAGGGCGAAGTGGCTGTGGCAGGACCAAAGGCTTCCTCATCCTCCCTCGACAAGGGAGAATGAGGCGAAGCTTGTGTGGCCATAGGCTGCACCCGAACCACCATTCCAGGGGATACTTGGGATGAAGCCTGGTATGCAGCTAGCTCATCGAGCTGCATCGGCCTCTTCGATGAAGATCCCCCAGATGATCCAAGTTCATCGCTGCCTTGTTTCCTCAAAGCAGGCAGATGATCAAGTGGCTACGCAAAGGCAAAAAACCTTAGAAAAACTACATTTCAAGAAAAAACTTGTATCAATCTACCAAGAGAGGGTTACCTCTTGAGACGAATGTGCAACGCCAGTTCCGCGCACTCCCAAAGCCTCAACATTCTCTTCTCCAGTTCCCTCATCGGTCTGATTCGGAGATGCCATTGGCACAAAGGGATAAAACGAAGAAAGGTTTGAGACTTAGAGAAATTTGTGAAGAAGTTAGAAATTCCACAACAACGGAACGACTATTTATTGACTTAGGCGATGCTTCAGCTTCCTGACCTTGGGCACAGTGCGAAAACCTCGAGATCCTGCCTAGTGCCTATAGCTCACCCCAGGAGACGTATCGCGGCTAGCACCCGTGCACGCAACGTGCGAATTCGAAGCGACGAAGTACTGTTAAGAATTTGAAGCGATGAAGTCACTAGCACAGAAATGCAGTCTACTAACCCCTATCTTCTAATGGTTATTAGTGATTTAGAAGAAAACCATTACAAAAGGTGTTGTGTGATAAGTCTTAATTTGGTAGAATTTTCCCTAGGCTTAGTACTGAAAATGTGCAAAAATGATGCTTAAAATTTCTTTAATATGTCATTTTCTATGACTTTTGGTAACATTTTTACAATCCGCTTTCACGAGTGTGTTCATCATGTTTCAGGGAACAAACGTACCAAATTTGGAGTTATTTCGACATCGTTTGGATAGGAAACGAAGTGGAGAAAGAAGATGCTGAAAATCTAGAAAAAAAACAGCAATCCGACCCGAAATTGGACCCGAATTCGACCTAAAACCCGATTTTCGAATCCAAAACAGACTCGTTAGTCGATTTAAAGTACGAATTTGAGACAATTCCCTTCCTAAATAAGTCTTGAGTTGTAATTGGTTGATTTTAAGACTTATGTACTATAAATACAGCAGTTTTTGGCTCAATTAGACATGCTTTTTTACATACTAGCCATTAAGATTTAGTTTAGTAGCGCCCCTTCTCTATTTTATTGCTTTTGTAAGCTGGCAAGGACGGCAACTTCAATTCTCAAGCAATCAAGTAAGTTTTTATTTATTTCTTATTATTATTTCTATATTCTTATGGCTTTTTAAGAGTAGATCCCTTCTGGGGTTAGGGATGACCTAATCCAGAAGGCATGATTCTTCCTTGATTTTGATCTCAAGTTTTGGAGTTATTTTCTAATGTTTTCTTCCTCTAAACCCTAAATTCTCGTTTCGGCAATAGACATAACAGTTGAGCCTTAGCTAGAGTTTAGGGGAGTTCTTGAGTCTTTAACGCTTTGACGTGGGACCCTGAATAGGAGAGGGGCTCTCGCCAAACGTGACAGTGGAAGCGATCCTCTGACTGTTGACCCAATGCCCCGAAGTGGAAACTTAATTTGTCTTGGAAAACAATGGAAATTAACTCACAATTCTCGGACCTTGGATAGAATTATGCCAGATGGTTATGGAATTCCCGAAGCCCTAGGTTTTAATTCCTGCTTTATAAATCCAGATTTCATACCTGCAATTTACTGCTTTAAAATCCTAGATTGATAGCTTTAGTAGTAGAATTAGTTATAGAAAAACAACCCACAACTCGTTTAGACTTAATCAATGACCCATTAATCTAGAAAGACGAATATGCTTGTTCCTCGTGGAATTCGACCCTCAAGTGCTCAACATTCAACCGTCCACTTGCGGTATTACAAAATCACACCATTTTAGGTGTGATCAAGTTTTTGGCGCCGTTGCCGGGGAACAATGGTAATTCATCTTTTTAAATTAATTTTCGCTGATATAAGTCAATCTCACTTCTCAATCTTTCTTCTCTTTTTCTTTTGCTTTTTCTTTTCTTTGCACCACTAACCTTTCAGGGACAGTAGTGCAAAGCTGTATAGCTCGGACGAACCTGTCAAAATGGCGCGCCAACTTCGGTACGAGCCAAGACAGGTAAGATTCGAGGAAAACTCGCAGCTTTTTGAAGATATCGAACAAAAACCGACAATGGAGGACCAAAAAAGACTCAAGGATTATGCAACCCCACTCAGCCTGGGATTGGAATCAGGTATTCTTAGATCACCGATTGAATCAAACAATTTTGAGATAAAACCTGCGCTTTTGAATTTGGTTCAAACAAAACCAATTCAGCGGTCTTCCCATTGAAGATCCATCACTACATTTACATATGTTTCTTGAGCATTGTGATATTTTCAAGATTCATGGAGTAACACAGGATGCACTTCGTTTGAGGCTCTTTCCTTTCTCGCTTCATGAGAAGGCGAGGGCATGACTATGCACTCTTCCTCCTGTGTCAATCACTATTTGGGACGAACTCTCACGAGTTTTTCTTGGTAAGTTTTTCCCTCCTGCTAAAACTGTTCAAATTCGCAACCAAATTGCATCTTTTTCTCAGTAGATAGGTGAATCACTTTATGACGCTTGGGAACAGTACAAGGACTTGCTGATCAAATGTCCACATCATGGACTAGAGAAGTGGCTTATAGTTCAAATGTTCTATAGCGGATTGAACTACAATGCACGGATGGCCGTAGACGCCACAGCTGGCGGCGCACTAATGAACAAAAGTGTAGACGAAGCATACGACCTCATCGAAGGAATCACTCAAAACTACACTAAATGGGGAACCGAACAAGTTGCTCAACAAGCTCCAACCAACAACAAGGAGGTAAGTGTAATGTCGTAATTAGCTGAGCAGGTAGCACTCTTGACCGATAAATTATCAACTCTTGGATCTTCTGCTACTTCATTTGTTAATGCAGTAGCAGAAAGACGAATACTCTTGTTCCTCGTGGAATTCGATCCTCAAGTGCTCAACGTTCAACCGTCCACTTGCGGTATTACAAAATCACACCGTTTTAGGTGCGATCAAGTTTTTGGCGCTGTTGCCCGGGAACAACGGCAATTCATCTTTTTTAGATTAATTTTCGCTGATATAAGTCAATCTCACTTCTCAATCTTGCTTCTATTTTTCTTTTGCCTTTTCTTTTCTTTGCACTACTAACCTTTTAGGGACTATAGTGCAAAGCTGCATAGCTCGGATGAACCTGTCAAAATCGCGTGCCAACTTCGGTACGAGGCAAGACAGGTAAGATTGGAGGAAAACTCATAGCTTTTCAAAGAAATCGAACAAAAACCAACAATGGAGGACCAAAAAAGACTCAAGGATTATGCAACCCCACTCAGCATGGGATTGCAATCAGGTATTCTTAGACCACTGATTGAATCAAACAATTTTGAGATAAAACCTGCGCTTTTGAATTTGGTTCAACAAATCCAATTCAATGGTCTTCCCGCTGAAGATCCATCACTACATTTACATATGTTTCTTGAGCATTGTGATACTTTCAAGATTCATGGAGTAACACAGGATGCACTTCATTTGAGGCTCTTTCCTTTCTCGCTTCGCGAGAAAGCGAGGGCATGGCTATACACTCTTCCTCCTGTGTCAATCACTACTTGGGACGAACTCTCACCGGTTTTTCTTAGTAAGTTTTTCCCTCCTGCTAAAACTATTCAAATTCGCAACCAGATTGCATCTTTTTCTCAGTAGGTAGGTGATTCACTTTATGACACTTGGGAACAGTACAAGGACTTGCTGATCAAATGTCTGCATCACCGACTAGAGAAGTGGCTTGTAGTTCAAACATTCTACAGCGGATTGAACTACAATGCACGGATGACCGTAGACGCTGCAGCTGGTGGTGCACTAATGAATAAAAGTGTACATGAAGCATACGACCTCATCGAAGGAATCACTCAAAACTACACTCAATGGGGAACCGAACGAGCTACTCAACAAGCTCCGACCAACAACATGGAGGTAAGTGTAATGTCGCAATTAGCCGAGCAGGTAGCACTCTTGACCGATAAATTATCAATTCTTGGATCTTCTGCTACTTCATTTGTTAATGTAATTGCACCTATATGTGAATTGTGCGGCATACAGGGCCACTATGGCCATGAATGCCAATTTAACCCATCAATGGAGCAGGCAAACACTTTTTAGGGTATGCAACAACGGCAAGGTAATACTTTTCCTAACTTGTATAACTCTGGATGGCGCAACAATCAAAATTTTGCATAGTCAGGACAAAATCAGCAACCTCAACGCCAACAACCAAATTTTGGACAGCAGCAAATACATCAACAAAATCCCCAATACCAAGCTCAAAGGCCACCGTTTCAACCACAAAATCAGCAACCTTATTGACCTCCAAACCAACGAAAATCCGAGCAATCGAACATGGAGCACATGCTAGAGAAATTTCTAGCAAATCAAGAGAAAGAGAAGACATCCATGAACCAAAAGATCGACTCCATATCGACTCACGTCCGCATGCTCGAGACTCAAATCGCACAATTAGCAAATCCTGCACCGAAAAACGATAACCCTCTTCCTTCTCAACCTATTAATCCTAGCAATTCTGAGCATATTAATTCCATACACTAGTACAGAAAAGCTTTCTTCTATCGGTAAAAAACACGCTTCTACTATCGGTTTTTGTACCATTAGAGATAGACACGATAGAACAAGACAGGTCATTTTCTATCGGTAAATAACCGATAGAAGAACTTCACTATTTTAACGGCATTTTAGGCAACAATCGGTAGAAAACCCGTTGTAGTCTGACGTTTGTGAAAGAGTTTACCGATAGAACAAGTATAGTACTCTCTCAGTCGTTAATGAGTTTACCGGCAGGAAAAGTCACACTCTTCTAATAGTTAATTACGAGCGTACCGATAGAAGAAAGTATAGTACTCTCTCGGTTGTGGATGAGTTTACCGATAAGAACAAGGGTAGTACTCTCTCGGTTGTGTATAAGTTTACCGGCAGGAAAAGTCACACTCTTCTAACGGTTAATTAAGAGTTTACCGATAAAAAAACCGTAGTACTCTCTCGGTTGGAAATGAGTTTACCAGCAGGAAAAGTTACACTCTTCTAACGGTAAATTACGAGTGTACCGATAGAAGAAAGTATAGTACTCTCTCGGTTGTGGATGAGTTTACCGATAGAAAAAATGATAGTACTCTCTCAGTTGTGAATGAATTTACCGAGAGAAATATAGTATAGATGCAATACAGTACATTCACATATACAGTACAGATGCAATACAGTATAGATTGGATACACAATACAGTACAGATGCAAAGAAGGGTAAATTCACATATACATTGAACAGATTGACACATTAGACAGTTATTCACATTTATTCACATATACATGGACAAATACAAATTACAATCCAATATGGACATTTATTCACATATATATAAACAATCTATGCACGGAGTACACGAAAAAGAGAAAATTGTCATGGCGGTTGGTTGGGCGCAACTTCCTCCATAACATATTGAGCCCAGATTTGTCGAAGATCTCTAATCTTTGCATTTTCGTATTGGTCTTTTGACATGGCGATCTGCAAGCATGTGTGAATACTGAGTAACTAACTTCCTAATTTTGAACGTGACACCCAATTTTCAAATTTGAGTTAGCTATCGATGCTTACCTGGGGGAATTGGGAAAAGTTTGTCCGCACTAGGTCGTACATGTAGCGTAGCACATAAAACCCGCATTCCCACGATTGCGGCTGCTGATGGCACTGAGATAATTGCATATGCAAAGACATGTTAGCTATTATTTCCATAAACTAATTAAGCATAAACAAAAAGTCTCGTGAGTACCTCATATTCTTTCCAAGCTAGTAGGGAGCCCTGCGGTGTGGCCTGCCTCCCTCCAGCGGACACATATTTCTCAAAAGCACTGCATTTCAGTTAGCAATGCCGGTTAATGTATTATCATTAGCTAGTGAGGTTCAAATTTAAATCAAACACATATCTTACTGTGGGACCCTCATTTGAGGAATCCCGTGGCAACCACCCAGGTGGATTGCGCACAGATAGGTTCATCACAAGCTCACAACAAGCGGAAAGTAGTAATTGCATAAAACATAAATAAACAGGTACGAGGTCACAGGGACCAATATTACATTAACATAGCGCCCAAAATGACGCTATTTAGAGTTGCTATGAAAATAAAAATTTTATCCATACAAGAGTCGGTATCGAGATACCCACACAAAACAAAGCAGACAGCAACAATGAATATCTTCACTTCTGGCGTCAACGGTTCTGGTAGGGCTTTCTCCACATCGGACTCAACTCGGCGCGAGACCCTCCTAGAACTCCGAATCATCTGGGGCTATCCCATTTTTTGCTTCATCCTCATAACCAAACGAATCGGGATCGGCGAATCCCTCTTCTGAATTGTTTGTATAGGCAAGGGTGAGCATGCTTTGACACAATGCTCAGCAAGTCTTTTACTTAGAAATGCAATTGTATAGATGAGGAGTGATCAAGAAAAGGGGTTAAGTCTTATAATCATAAATAGTATAGATTTGAATTCTTTGATCTCTCAAATAAGGGTTTTATTTTCAACAGCGGGGATTTCAGAAAGGCCCTAGAATTAACAGAAAATCACAGCAAGGCTCAGGACACAGGAAATCGAATGCCACTGTACAGCAGTGAGCTGGGGCACATCCGTCTGGACGAACCACGCATGCGTTGCTTCGCCAAACATGTCAGGGAGGTAGGTGGGATCAAAACAAGGTTGCTGGTGAAAGGAATTTGGCTGGGGTGGCTTATCGGCGACGAACGGCGAAGTTGAAACCTTCGGCCGCCTGAGACATGGACAAGCCACGGTGACAGAGAGCTGGGGTGGACTGAACCTGAAATTGATTGAGGGGAAATACTCCTGGGGTGGTGCTGATCGTTCTGGAGAAGGGAATTGAACAGAGGTTAAGTGAGCGAGCTCATCGGCGTTGTCACCGGACTTGGAGAAGACAGCGAACGACGAACTGGCTCTACACAGCAATGCAGGTTAAAAGCTCTGGGCTACACCATCTAGGGATTACAGGGAAGGTGTAGGTGGCTTCAATTTGGGGAGAGCTACAGCGAGGCATGCCGACGACGTGTGACGCCCACGGTGGCGCGCGAAAATTGGGAAGTCACGCGGTGCTACACCAATTTGAAAACTGGCTGAATAGTCTTGCTAAGAAGTGGCTGAGGATCAATTCATTCTACAGAAAGGGGTGGTGAAAAGGACTGGAGTGGGTTTAATTTCAGCAACAGAGATCTTTGGTTTTCCGGCGATCACCGGCGATGGAGATCACTTGAATGCAATTGGTTGCTTGGACACAGGAAGATGGGTGTGGGGAGCTTACTGGTGAGCCCAGATTGGAGAGAGGGGCTATGGTTTGCTCTGGCGACGGTGGCCTCAAAATTGGCTCGCCGGGGAAGAAGAAGAAACAGCGAGAAAACTGGAAATTTGGCTAAGTCCTGGAGTTGTGGTTTCTTCACAATGCTGGAGGGTTTAAATAGGCACAGGGACGGAGCCAACGAGGGAAAACAGCGAGTGAATTTGCGCCAGGGACGAGACTGGCCGGGCGTAGGCGCAACAGCGGCGAATGGCGATGTGATGGCGATCAGGTGGTGTAGCAGCTTTGCTAGCTTTGTTGGGTGCATTGGAGGCAATAGCACGGCTCCGGCAATGACACGTAACTACATGCAAGTGCCACGGCCACGGGTGTGCGTGCGCAAAAACGATGCTGGAGCATGGGCGTTTATCCGCTGGTTTCAACGGGGCTCTGGTTGCTGGCACGTGCGCGCGGGGTGACTAAGTTGATCACTAGCACGGCGACAAGAGGCGATGGCCGGCGGCGAGCAAACACGGCGAGAAACACGGCGCAGCTCCAGTCGAACGGCACAGGGGCTCTGGTCGAAGGCAACGACCAGGGGCTGATCGAACTGGGACTGAAAAGAATAGAAAGGCCGATTTGGAATTACATAATTTGATTCCAGGGACTAATCTGTGAATTTGGTGAATGGCTTAGATGAAAAGGGTTTTGACTTTGCCGAATTAATCCACAAAGTCTAAGAGATTGATTAGCAGCTAGGGATGATAGAATTTGGAGATTTAGACAAGTTTTGGGATGAACTGAAAACAGGGTAATTTGGGTAATTGGAACTGTGAAATTTTGATAGTCTGAAACTAGGGTTTCGAGCGAGATTTGGAAATTCCTCCAGAAGGGAAAAATGTTCAGAAAAGTGAAGGGGAGATGTTCACTGAATCAAATCAGAATTTGGAGATGATCTGCGACTTTTAGCCTTTTTGGGCTTCTCAGAAATCTGAAAAGGACTGATTTGTGAAACTTTTGGACTGATCTACGAAAATGACCTGAATGAAGGAGTTTAACTGCCAACCTTTCAGGGTAACACTCTGGCATAACCAAGATCTCATCCTGAAATATAGACAGACAAGGCAGGCTAGGGTTGGGAAAAATAGGGGTGTTACAACCTAACCTCCTTAAAAACAATCTCGTCCTCGAGATTCTGGTAAGTCTGAGAACAGGTATGGAAAGTTTTGGCATAGCTCTTCTTCCTTTTCCCAAGTCGATTCTTCCTCTGAATGGTTATTCCATTGGACTCTGCAGAATCGGATGGTTCTTGATTTCAATTTCCTTTCGCTGACTTCGAGTATCTTGATGGGGTATTCTTGATAAGACAAATCTGGTTGTACTTCTGTTTCTCTGGGAGATATCTGTTCTGTTGGTTTCTTTAAACACTTCCTCAGTTGAGACGCATGGAAGACATTGTGGACTCCTGCTAGTTCAGGTGGTAGTTCTAACTTATATGCTACCTGTCCTTGCTTCTCCAGAATCTTATAAGGTCCAACATATCTCGGGCTCAATTTTCCTTTCATTTGGAATCGACGTACCCCTTTGTAAGGCGTCACTTTGAGATAGACGTAGTCACCTTTTTCGAATGATAGTTCTCTTCTTTTGTGGTCGGCGTAGCTTTTCTGTCGAGATTGAGCCGTTTTCATCCTTCCCGAATGATCTTCACATGGGTTGTGGCTTCTTCCACTAGTCGTGGTCCTAAAAATTGCTTTTGGCCTACTTCGGTCCAATATAAGGGAGTACGGCATCTCCTTCCGTAGAGTGCTTCGTATGGTGCCATCTTTATGCTTGCTTGGTAGCTGTTGTTATGTGTGAACTCAGCATATGGTAGGAATAGTTCCCAAGAATCTCCATATTCCAAAGTACAAGCTCTCAGCATATCCTCCAAAACTTGGTTCACTCTTTCGGTTTGTCCTCCAGTCTGTGGATGGTAAGCTGTACTGAACTTTAATTTGGTTCCTAAGATTTCTTGTAGTTCTTCCCAGAAATTTGATACAAACAGGGGTCCTCTATCAAAGACTATTGCTTTTGGCACTCCATGTAGACTAACAATTCTAGAAAGGTATAGTTCTGCCAATTGCTTGGTTGAGTACTGGGTTCTCACTGGTAGAAAATGTGCTACCTTTGTCAATCTATCTACTATGACCCATATGGAATCGTAACCTTTCCTGGTCCTTGGTAATCCTGTTACGAAGTCCATTCCGATTTCGTCCCATTTCCATTCTGGGATTGGTAGGGGTTGTAGCGGTCCTGCAGGCTTCAAGTTTTCTGCTTTCACCCTTTGACAGGTGTCGCAAGATGCTACAAACTCAGCAATTTCTCTCTTCATCTTTCTCCACCAAAATTGACTCTTCAAATCTCGATACATTTTTGTACTACCCGGGTGGATTGAGTACGGGGTATGGTGAGCTTCATGTAAAATTGCATCTTTGATTTCCTTATTATCAGGAACGCAAATCCGATCATGGTGCCATAGAATCCCTTGTTCATCTTCTCTGAAATTGATTGCGTCTCCGTGCTTCATGTCCTCTTTCAGCTCCTGGATATTTGGATCTGTTACTTGAGCTTCTCGGATTTGATCTTTTAACTTGCATTCCATCCTCAAGGTAGCAATAGTTCCTTGTTCAACCAATTCCAATTGTAGTCTTTCGAAATCCTTGAGCAGTTGGGGTGGTAAACCCAAATTCTTTGCTTGGCTACAGTAGGACTTTCTACTCAAAGCGTCTGCTACCACATTTGCTTTTCCAGGATGGTAATGTACCTCAAGGTCATAATCCTTGATAAGTTCCAACCATCTTCGCTGTCTCATGTTCAGATCTTGTTGTGTGAAGATGTACTCTAAGCTCTTATGATTTGTGTAGATGTCACACTTATTACCCAGTAAGTAGTGTCGCCAAATTTTTAATGCATGGACGACAACAGCTAGCTCCAAATCATGCGTTGGGTAGTTCTCCTCATGGGGTCGTAATTGTCTTGATGCGTACGCTACCACTTTTCCTTCTTGCATCAGAACA
This sequence comes from Pharus latifolius, assembly GCA_019359835.1. Classification (NCBI taxonomy): domain Eukaryota; kingdom Viridiplantae; phylum Streptophyta; class Magnoliopsida; order Poales; family Poaceae; genus Pharus; species Pharus latifolius. Next base: position 67,877,707 of record CM033321.1, on the reverse strand, counting down.
CAACCTAATCCTTGCTTAGATGCGTCACAGTAAACTTGGAAATCCTTCTTGACGTCGGGTAATATGAGGATAGGTGCAGTCATCAACCTCTTCTTCAGCTCTTCGAAGCTTGCTTCACACTTTTCAGTCCACTTAAATGGGGCATTCTTCTTTAACAACTGGGTCAGTGGCCTAGTGATTTTGGAGAATCCTTCAACAAATCGTCTGTAGTAACCAGCTAATCCTAGAAAGCTTATCACTTCTATCACAGTCTCCGGTTGTTTCCATTCCATCACAGCTTGGATTTTTGAAGGGTCCATGAATTTCCCTTTGTCAGAAATGATGTGGCCTAAGAAAGAAATCTCTTTCAACCAAAAGGCGCACTTATCAAATTTGGTGTACAGCTGACGGTCTGCTAGGTTCTTCAGCACTAGCCTGAGATGCTCAACATGTTCTTTCTCTGTCTTGGAGAAAATGAGTATGTCATCCACAAATACAATAATGAACTTGTCCAGATATTCCATAAGGACTTTATTCATCAGCTTCATAAATACAGTTGATGCATTCGTTAGTCCAAATGGCTTCACAGTAAACTCGTACAGTCCATATCTAGTTATGAACGCAGTTTTCAGAATATCCTTCTCTCGGACCTTCAGTTGATGATAGCCGGATCTCAAGTCAATCCTTGAAAATACTTGGGCTCCTCTGAGTTGATCGAAAAGATCATCAATCCTCGGCAGAGGGTACTTGTTTTTGATCGTCATATCGTTCAATTTCTGGTAATCAATACAAAGTCTTAGGCTGCCGTCTTTCTTCTTGGCGAAGAGCACTGGGGCTCCCCAAGGTGAAGAACTTGTCCTGACGAATCCTTTCTCTTCCAATTCTTCTACTTGTTTTCTCAGTTCTTCTTGCTCTTGGCTTGTCATGCGTGCAAGTTTTCTTGCATATGGGGTTGATCCAGGTTTCAGCTCAATGGCAAACTCTATATCCTGGTCCGGTGGCATTCCGGGGAGTTCTTCAGGGAAAACTTCTGGAAATTCGTTAACTACTGGAACATCCTCAACTTTGATCTCTTCAGCGTTATTCAGGCAGTCCATATGATCACTCAATGGAGTTCTACTTGCACTGAAAGTAACTTGTCTTTCCTCGGCATTGGTCAGGGTGACGGTCTTCTTCTCACAGTCTATCTGACCTTTGTGTTTGGCTAGCCAGTCCATTCCGAGAATGATGTCTAACCCTTGAAGATTCAGAACTAGCAAATCTGCTAGGAATCCTAAGTTGCCGATACAGAAGGCAATATCTCTCTACAAATGGATTTGACTGGCATTCTAGCTTCAGGAGATTGGATTAGGATGGAAGATTCTAGTGCAAACTCAGGCAGTTCACTTCCCAAAGTAAAAGATTTTGACACGAATGAATGCGTAGCACCTGAATCAAACAAAGTAACAGCAAGTTTAGAGTGAATTTGAATTCTACGTACCGATCACGACGTCTGAGGCTTCTCCAGCTTCAGCTGTGGATGCATAATTTAGTCTGCCTCAGCCTGTTGTTGACATTCCTCTTCCTCTGCTATTCGGAGTTCTTCCTCCTCTTGATGGTAGAATGCTTCTGCCAGGGTTCTGAACTGGGGTAGTGGATCCTGCTGCTCTAGCTCTGGCAACACTGAATGGCAAGTGTTGGAGCGAGCAGCTCTCTTTGCGATGACCTCTTCTCCCAAAGTGAAAGAATTCGACATTCTTCAAAGTGCAATCCTTGTAAAGATGATTTCCTTTGCATCCGGTGCATTGTGGTGTTGAGGTTGATATCGGTCTTGGAGCTCTCTGGGGCTGTCTGAAATTTGGTCTGAAACTTGGTGCTGGTCTTCCTCGACTGGTATTGCCTTGATATGGGCTAGACGAAGCTTTTCTCTTCCGGTCCTCCTCAACTATTCCTTGCTTTTCCTCCATCTTGAGCACCAAGACATGAAAATCTGTAAATTCCTGTGAAGCTATCTGATACTGCAAAAAGTTCTGCAGGCCTTCACAAAATCGATCGATCTTCTTCTCTTCAGTTGCTACATCCTCTGGTGCATATCTTGCGAGCTGGATAAACTCATGCAGGTATTGTTTAATTGGTTTATCCCCTTGCTTGAGATTCCTAAACTCTCGGCGCTTCGCTTGCATGACACCTTTTGGGACATGATATTTGCGGAATTGCTCCTTAAATTCATACCATGTGATTGTGTCTGGACTTGGGTGTACAGATTGATAATTTTCCCACCAAGCTGCGGCAGGTCCAGATAATTGGTGTGGTCCATACAAAAGTTTTTCTTCATTACTACATTTGACTGTGTTCAATTTTCTTTCCACATCCCTTAACCAGTCATTGGCCACAATAGGGTCCTTGGTACATGAAAAGGTCGAAGGGCGTGTCTTCTAAAAATCTGACAATCTGGCTCCGATTGTCGATCCTCCGGTCTGTCCTGATGAGAATTGTTGCTTCATCTGTTTCCACATCTGGTTCTGTGGAACCATGGACTGTTGCCTGTTCCACTCCATCCATATCAGCACTTCATTGATATCACTTTCCTGCAGCATAGATGAAGATTCTGGCTGGTTCTGATCAGTACGAGCTCTGCTTCCAGATGCATCTCTTGCATTCTCAGCATTTCCTTACGACATTCTTCCTTGAGATCTTCCGCTGGTATTAACCATTCTGTTCTGATTGGGGATCAAAGAAATAGCTGCTGATTTAGAGGGAGAGACAGATAGGGTACAAGCAGAAGGCTGAGATCAATCCATGAGACAAGGATTGGAAAGTGCAAGATGTTTTTCATAAACTAGTTTTTCATAAGATACATAATTTTAGCCTCCACGGCTTACAAGTACAACATACAACCAACATAACTGAAACAGCCACAAACAAGAGCAACAGACAAACAAATAAATCTAACGATTGCCGGGGTCAGGTACAGAAAAAGGGCTGAGCCAAAGGGGGTCTAAGATCACTCGTCGGTTTCGGAAGAACCACAGGGTTCCACCTCTTCTGGATCCTCTTCTTCAGGGTCTTCATCCGCATCCATCAGATCTAACTCCATGTCGTCGTCTTCTTCTTCATCATCAGTTGAAGTGTCGGTGTCGTCTTCGACAACTTCTTTCCCTTCGCCGATAGAAGCTTCTTTTCTTCCTCCAACATTGAGGCGTTCAGGGTCTTGAGAACTGATGACGATCCCACGCCACGCAGGTGTGAATTGGCCAAGGTAATCCTTAGGCTTTCCCACACTCTTGCGAGCGGTAGTCCTCAGCTTCGGACGACTTCTCTTGTTGACGGACTCTGATGTTCCGGGGTTCCTATTTTTACTTGGACCGACTAGTTCTTGGATCTGCTTCTCTTTTTCTTGGAGATCTACACGAGCTCTTGCAAGCATGCCTTCGAGGTAGTGGCAATCATCCCGAGCGCTCTCATGCTCGCGTAACAAACGGTTGTATCCGATTTCCAGAGCTTGAACAATATCCCTGGTCTTTGTCAGCACTGCATCTCTTTGGTCACTTGATGGGTGGACGACTCGGCGATCTGACCTGGGGATCTGACAAGGCACAAAACGGAAAGGGGAATCTACAAGGAAATCCTCGTATAACAGTCTGATGGTACCTATAGCGCGATGAGCAGCAGCTAGAATAGCGTCTTCCTCTTCCGCTCTGCGGGCTTCTTGTTTCATGGGACCTCTTCCAAGTCTTGGAATTTCATAGACCACCACCGAGGCACGAAAGTTGTAGGGTCTGTTGTCTACTTCTTCCTGTCGGACATAGTACACTGGCCGCTGGCTATCCAAAGCTCCCAAGAACTGCAGCATCATCCATAAAAGAAATGCCCATGATCCTAGCTCATCTCCGTGCACGAACTTCCTGCTGAAAGCCATCTGAAGAAACAGGACACAGAACTCCTAGAAGTTAAAACAATTTTCAAATCCTTTTCAAAGAGACAAGGTGAGAAGATAAATTATTCAGCATATTTTTGTTTAAAGAAATTAGGTTTTTGAAATTAATTTTTAATCAAATAGACTAACAATTTTCGCTCTAGGCACGCCAATATCTATCTAAGGGTCACGGCCTACAGTCAAGCCTTTGCTCTGATACCATGCTCTATGGGACCCTCATTTGAGGAATCCCGTGGCAACCACCCAGGTGGATTGCGCACAGATAGGTTCATCACAAGCTCACAACAAGCGGAAAGCAGTAATTGCATAAAACATAAATAAACAGGTACGTGGTCACAGGGACCAATATTACATTAACATAGCGCCAAGAATGACGCTATTTAGAGTTGCTATGAAAATAAAAATTTTATCCATACAAGAGTCGGTATCGAGATACCGAACACACAAAACAAAGCAGACAGCAACAACGAAGATCTTCACTTCTGGCGGCAACGGTTCTGGTAGGGCTTTCTCCACATCGGACTCAACTCGGCGTGAGACCCTCCTAGAACTCCGAATCATCTGGGGCGTTCCCATCTTTTGCTTCATCCTCATAACCAAATGAATCGGGATCGGCGAATCCCTCTTCTGAATTGTTTGTAAAGGCAAGGGTGAGCATGCTTTGACACAATGCTCAGCAAGTCTTTTACTTAGAAATGCAATTATATAGATGAGGAGTGATCAAGAAAAGGGGTTAAGTCCTATAATCATAAATAGTATAGATTTGAATTCTTTGATCTCTCAAATAAAGGTTTTATTTTCAACAGCGGGGTTTTGGAAATCTTATGATAGACTTTAAGAAAACAGTGTGGATGGCGATCCTCCATGATCCACCATTTTGAATTAACCATATTATGAAAGCTTTTCCCAAATTTTACTTGTGTTGAACCACATGGATAAATCCACCGCGAACATACTCCATGACCTCGGAGTACAGAGTATCTGATACTTTTCTTACGCTTTGCAATGGTGTACCTCTTTTTAAATCCACTTCTTTACTCGACTTTCAAGTCGGGCCAACTCCATGCGACTTTTACGCATGTGACAAGGCCGAGATCACACAACGCTTTTGCAGTCTAGTATTAACAGTATCCCCACCCGGTAAATAGACAATTAAGTCTCAAGTACCATTGTGGGTCCTCCCCACTGCCTTACTTTCTAGCCTTGGTCTGTGTCCTCGCAAGACATATGACCTTCCTGATTACAGCCGCGTACAACTTAATCTAGGCATAGGGCGACTTCCTTCTATCCACCTTATCCTGTCATAATTTTTCGGACCTCACACCACTCACGGACGAACTGCACCCAACTAGTTTCCACGAGAGAAACAAGACCGACAAACCATGCAGGGAACTGCTAATACCATAAAGCTACTAAGTTGTGCCTGTCCCACACCAGGCAAGTGGTTGGTACGTTTTCATGCCGCATAGAGGCACAACACAAGGTTCTTATCCTTATGAATTAATAGTGAGGAGACATTCTGTGGGGAACCCTACCCCGTACCGAACACCACGGTACGGAACAGCACTCCCCTGTCGCAACTTCCCAGGAGTCAGTTGCGAACCAGAAATGAATATCACAACAACCAGCACAATACATAAATAATCCACAAAATATCACAAGGTTCACAGATGACGGCACTAGGGCCTTACAATAGTAACACAACGAGGTACAAAATAACGGTTCAGTTTTTCAACAAAACGCGGAAGGAGCGGAGCGCTAATCTTCGCCCACAGTCGCTCGACCGGGGTACGCGACGCCTAGAAGCTCGGATCATACTCGAAGAAGTCTTCACAAGGCTCAAGCTCACACTCATGTGAACCCAAGTCGCTTGGCTCTTCAACTTCTGATGGAGAAAGTCAGTCACGGGTGAGTACAGAGTACTCAGCAAATCACCACTTAACAAATGCAATATATAAAACATGATAAGGAATTCAAGGAAATGATTGAGGTTCTTTTCCAAACCTTTTTCGTCACCTAACAGTTGATAGTCATGAAAAGCATTCAAAACATTCTTTGAAAATTTACCTTATATATATATAACAGTTCAAGAGTGCAGAATTTAAAGCAGTTGATAAAACAGTTCATAAAAACTACTTGTGCCTCACAACATGGATAAAAACCCATTGACCATAACACACTCCAAAATCCGGGAGCACGGAGTATTTAAATACATTTTTAAACTCTGCAGAGGGGTACCGCTTTACCCACAAGACTTCTCAACTACCACTGTTGACCACGAGCATAGGCCTTTTGCCCAATCACGCTACTTTAAGCATATGAGTCTCCTATGCCAGGTTCGATCACGCTGCTTTAAGCGCGCCACTGAGTTGAGAATAACACGCTTTTCACCCTACCTTGCCATTATACTAGCTCTGCCCCGTAAAAGGTTCACCACCGGTCAGTGGCCCAGGAATTCCACCTCCGGGTGGGGTTCCTAATACAGTTGTGAAGTATTGTAGGGATCTTCCCTCTCATACCTTCACCCTACCCCTCACTCAGTATTGGGCCGCGGTGGGAGACCCACTCCACCAATAGTGAGCGGACACACGAGGGGTTTGTGCTGGGAAACCACATCCAGCACTCGTGCCCTGGAACCACATCAGTTGCACGATCTTTCACTCAGAAGAATCGGTTGGGCTCATCCCAACCGTCAGTGTAAGTGGGCCAAGAGGGATCTTCCCTCCCTGACCAGTGAACAGTATTAGTGCACATTATTATTTAGGTTATAGACTCTATGCAGAGCTAGGGCAATAGTTCGGCAAGGATACTTGGTCGTGCCCATCCCATACCAGGCTTGTGGAGGTACGTTAACATGTTATTGGATGTTTAGCACAAATTGGTGGGTCCTTAAGCTATTCTAGAGAGGAGTTTCCATATTCACATTTTTCACAATTCACAACATTTCATATTTACAACATTACCATGTTATCACATCATCATCATAAGCATCACAGTATTTTCCATGTTTCGACTGACACACCTCTCCTCTCTAGGATAGACATTTTAAAAGGCATTTTTAGTTTTGAAAACCATTTTTGCTCATTTATGTGAATAACCCATATTACCAATGTTATGCTTTCGCATTAACCTAGGGCATCAAGAATATTATACACATGGCTTGAGAATCAGGAATGGCTATTCAATGTAGGACAATAGCTAAACAGGTATATTTGAACATACACAGTTTACTTAATTAGCATGCATAATACTCAAATAACAAAATACTTAGCTAACTGGAAAACATAGAGTCAACATGATCAAGGTGGTGGTGACTTGCCTTGAAGTCCCGCGATAAGATCTTCAGCGACGTCCTCGATCGGCTGCTCCTCGGCTTCCGGACGGGCGGTTTCTAAACACGAAAAGAGCACCGATCAAACAAAATGCACAAGTATGAGACTAACAAATGCAAAATCTAAAACCTAATAAGTCTAGGCGAAACAGCCTCGGAGTTGGATCTGAAAAAGACTGAAAAACGGGAGTTTTTGAAAACGGCGGATCAAGGTTTTAGGATTAGAATCTGAGGTGATTCCTGAAGGAGAATATGTGGCAGGAGCAATTTGTGGTAGGATGGTTCAGACGGATCTGGATTTGGAGGTTGGACGGAGAAAAACCACTTTTGGCAGAATTTTAGGATAAACCGGGTAAAATCGGATGTGGAAAAAGGTGAAAACAAGATCCGAGACTCGGATCTGAAGAAAAATTTCAGATCTGGAAGATTTGAGTTGAGGCGAATCTGATGGCGCAGACGGATCTTCGATCGGAGATCTCTAGAGCATTGAACAGTTAAAAGAATCACTAATAAGAAAGGCTGAAATTACTCTAGCATACGAGTACTGTAGCAACGGGATTTTAGCATGGGTGGTTTGAGCTCCGGTGGGTCTCGCCGGAGAGGAGAGAAGGCCGGGGAGTTTGGGAGGTGATGGAGGCTACAAGGGGGAATGCTGGGGGCCAACAATGGCAGCAAGAGGTGGCCGGAAATGGAGAAGGTGGCGCACGGCCGGCCGCGAGGAAGACGAGCTCGCCGGCGGCGGTTCTCGGGCGGCGGTGCACGATTTGAGCTAGGATTTGGTGGGTGAGCTGCTGGAAACGAGGGGAGGATGATGGTATGGCCTGATTGGAGTGAAAATGGCCCGAACGACGAGAAACCCAAGATGGCCGGCGGCAGGAAAAACAAGAAGCGCCGGTGGAGGGAGCTCCGGCGACCATTTCGCCGAGACCCAGAAGAGAGAAAGGAAGAGAGTGAGGAGGCACACCTGATGGACAAGCTCGGACAGCAAAATACGTCTGCAGCGAGGGAACGATGACGAGGTGATGGCGGCCGGCGCTGGAGCGCGGCCAAACCAGCGGCTGAAGAGCAGAAATCACCCGCTTTGATATTTTATGTGAAATTTTTCAACCAAATTCAAAACTCTTGAATGCTCTGCGTGTCTAAGTGTTTCCTCTACCACTCTACAGAAGAACTTGTGAAAATATTCTGGTTTGAGCTGTTTTACAGCCATGCCAAAGCTTATAAAGAATGACATTCAGGTGGAAACGAGGTGTAACAGTGGCATGCTGACATGTAATGCATCTAACAGGGTCATGCAGGTCTTTACACTGTGTTTGCTGTGGAATGGGTGAGGGTAGAAGGGTAATTGTGCATAAAATATTGTTTTTGTCAATTCTAGGGGCTTGTTTGGAAATTTCTGAAAATAGGAGGACTGAAATGCAAAATGTCAGTGCATGGGAAGTTGTGGAACCTGGTTACTTGTGCAAATAAAATATGTTAAATATTTTCACAGAAACTTTAATGCATTACTTTAAATTAAATATATTCCTTTATGCAATTTCCAAATAGGAAAATCATTATTTCATGTGGAACAATGATTTGTTTGATGCGTAAAATCATGATGCCATGAACTTAAAAATATGCATGCATGAGAAAAATGTTGGGGGGATGATTTAGGATTGAACAGGTGAAAGAATTTCGCTGATCGGAATAAAAAGATAATTAAACAGAATTTCGGAAGATTTAGACCGGAAAGAAAATCTGAGAAGTAGAGAGTTTAAGAATGGAATTTTGCGGCTGTTACACATTCACATACCCAATGCGCACACAGCAGCCAACCAATCAAACCATCCTCACTATCAATCCTTAATTTCACATTTTCTTTCATAAAAGGGGTTTCAAATTCATTTCTCACATATTAGCCATTTCACACCCAACATGTACATTTAAATAAGAGTAGAGTTTAAGAATAGCATCCTAGGGTGACAAGGTTGCATGATGATTCAATCTCAAAAGGGGGTTTCCACGTAAGACTTGGGTCATATCTATTCACATGTTTCTAAACATAGTTTTTATCAAATACTCAGCATGCATATATCTTTAAAACAGTTAATCTACTTTATATCAAAATACCAGGTGAGACATGATCAAGGGTGGCGACTTGCCTTGCCAAGTTGGGTCTAAGAAATCTTCTGGGTCTTCGAATGTTCCTTCCAAATCTTCCGCTCCTTGCTCTGCATTCGCACGAAAGCACACACAACACATACAAGACATAAGCATCCAAAAAATAGGCTTTATACAAAAATATATGTAAAATACAAACATGTATGCAAACGAGCGGAGAAAAGGATATTAGGGTTAGGTTCACTGGACAAGACTCGAATGCGACGAAAGTCAAAGGCTTGGCATTTGGTTTGCGAACAGACAATGTCCGAAAAGGACACAAGAATGATTTGGGGCTTCTAGATGATCAAAACTGGTGCAAGAGGTGGCATTGTGTGCCAAATGCTGTGAGGGACCTAAATGACAAAGTGGACTTTTCAGAAAGGCCCTAGAATTAACAGAAAATCACAGCAATGCTCAGGACACAGGAAATCGAATGCCACTGTATAGCAGTGAGCTGGGGCACATGTGTCTGGATGAACCACGCATGCGTTGCTTCGCCAAACATGTCAGGGAGGTAGGCGGGATCAAAACAAGGTTACTGGTGAAAGGAATTTGGCTGGGCTGGCTTATCGGCAACGAACGGCGAAGTTGAAACCTTCGGCCGCCTAAGACATGGACGAGCCACGGTGACAGAGAGCTGGGGTGGACGGAACATGAAATTTATTGAGGGGAAATATCCTGGGGTGGTGCTGATCATTCTGGAGAAGGGAATTGAACAGAGGTTAAGTGAGCGAGCTCATCGGCATTGTCGCCGGACTTGGAGAAGACGGCGAACGACGAACTGGCTCTACACAGCAATGCAGGTTAAAAGCTCTGGCCTACACCATCTATGGCTTACAGGGAAGGTGTAGGTGGCTTCAATTTGGGGAGAGCTGCAGCGAGGCACGCCGGCGACATGCGACGCCCACGGTGGCGCGCGAAAATTGGGAAGTCACGCGGTGCTGCACCAATTTGAAAACTGGCTGAATAGGCTTGCTAAGAAGTGGCCGAGGATCAATTCATTCTACAGAAAGGGGTGGTGAAAAGGACTAGAGTGGGTTCAATTTCAGAAACAGGGATCTTTGGTTTTCCGGCGATCACCGGCGATGGAGATCACCTGAATGCAATTGGTTACTTGGACACAGGAAGATGGGTGTGGGGAGCTTACTGGTGAGCTCAGATTGGAGAGAGGGGCTATGGTTTGCTCTGGCGACGGTGGCCTTAAAATCGGCTCGCCGGGGAAGAAGAAGAAATAGCGAGAAAACTGGAAATTTGGCTAAGTCCTGTAGTTGTAGTTTCTTCACAATGTTGGAGGGTTTAAATAGGCACAGGGATGGAGCCAACGAGGGAAAACAGCGAGGGAATTTGCGCCGAGGATGAGACCGGCTGGGCGCAGGCGCAACAGCGGCGAACGGCGATGTGATGGCGCGCAGGTGGTGTAGCAGCTTTGCTAGCTTTGTCAGGTGCATTGGGACTTTGCTCCGGATGGTGCAGATGCAGAGGTAACAGCGCATCTCCGGCGATGACACGTAACTACATGCAAGTGCCACGGCCACGGGTGTGCGCGTGCGAAAATGGTGCTGGAGCACGGGCGTTTATCCGCTGGTTTCAACGGGGCTCTGGTTGCTAGCACGTGCGTGCGGGGTGGCTAAGTTGATCACTAGCACAGGCGACAAGAGGCGATGGCCGGCAGCGAGCAAACGCCGCGAGAAACACGGCGTGGCTCCGGTCGAACGACACAGGGGCTCTGGTCGAAGGCAACGACCAGGAGCTGATCGAACAGGGACTGAAAAAGAATAGAAGGGCCGATTTGTAATTACAGAATTTGATTCTAGGGACTAATCTGTGAATTTGGTGAATGGCTTAGATGAATAGGGTTTTGACTTTGCCGAATTAATCCACAAAGTCTAAGAGATTGATTAGCAGCTAGGGATGATAGAATTTGGAGATTTAGACAAGTTTTGGGATGAACTGAAAACAGGGTAATTTGGGTAATTGGAACTTTGAAATTTTGATAAGGCTGAAACTAGGGTTTCGAGCGAGATTTGGAAATTCCTCCAGAAGGGAAAGATATTCAGAAAAGTGAAGGGGAGATGTTCACTGAATCAAATCAGAATTTGGAGATGATCTGCGACTTTTAGCCTTTTTGGGCTTCTCAGAAATCTAAAAAGGACTGATTTGTGAAACTTTTGGACTGATCTGCGAAAATGACCTGAATGAAGGAGTTTGGCTACCAACCTTTCAGGGTAACACTCTGGCATAACCAAGATCTCATCCTGAATTGTAGACAGACAAGGCAAGCTAGGGTTGGGAAAAATAGGGGTGTTACAGTTACTTTGGGTAATCTGTCACGCATATTCGTTCGGTAATCTGTCACGCATTGAATCGAGGTAGTACATCTCGTTGCTCCACAGACAGATCACGATGAGGATCCAATGGCCCCTACATTGTACGTAAAAGAGGACCGCTAGCTCAAAGTATATCTCAGGTGTAACATACAAGATTGAGTTAAATTAGTACGAAATGCACTAACCTTTGGTGGTATGGCACCAGAATGAACTCTCTGTCCTGCTGCGCCATGAGCGCCTTGGATATGTACTGCTCAGCGTGTGCGGCATCGTGCTCTAGCATCGTGAGGCTTATTTTCTCTGGGTTGAGGAAACCCACCTTGTCACACGCAGCCTCCGATGCTAGCCTGTACATGCACTTGCATGCAAAAGACGATATTAGTATTGCACAGAAAGTTACTACATTTCAAATGAACTACAACAATGCAGAGTTAGCAAACAGAGTTAGAAAACAGCAATACATAACATCAGCAAATTCACAGGACTCCAGTCCGTATGATGGACATATCGAGCTCCCGCCAGTTGTAGAGGTCGAACAGATCCTCGTGTGCCACGGATATACTCCCGGGCTCACGGTGGAACTGCCCAGGCCTGTAGGGAACTAAGAAGTTCAGATTGCGCCGAGCTCGGTGTAGGTACCACTCGTGGAGGTCTCTGGTTGATTGATCCAATTTGCTCAAAGCTGCCTCCGACACGAGTGGGAACCCGTTCTTGAACCTCTCCGACTGTCCCTTTCGCCCTTTGCCCTTGCCTTTTGCCGGGGACTGAGCGCGTACCTTCGAAGGCAAGGGTGAGGTGATGGCGGCTTTCTTCGGAGGTGAAGGAGTGGATGCGCTTGACGAGGATTGTCACCCGGGTCACTTCTAATAAACTTTTGGTTCAAGACAGGTTCGAACCAGATATGTATCTGGCAATGCGAACTCAAGCTATTCTGAGGGGCATCGCCATCAGGTCGCAAGCTTTACGCGATCAGGTCGCGGGCTTCGTACGATCAGGCCGACAGCTTTTGCGCGGTCAGAAGTTCGCATGCTATACGCGAACTGGATATCCGGGATGTTGCGCGGGTAGCCCACATTCCGCGGTCAGAACATTCTCGACCAGGGTGCTTAGAGTTCATTCGGTTATCCATATAACAGGATATTCCAAGTATCCCGAGGATTCCTCCACGTTGAAGACCAACCGTCAGAGGTTAATATATGCGGTTATTCATGATTAACACGTGTTAATAACCTCCGTGGAAGTTAACAACAGTTCTCCAAAAACCGCATTCAACCGTTTGATGCAGTTTCTTCATATGGCACCCTTTCGACCAGTATAAAAGGGGGACATTCAATCCATTTGGAAGAACAAGACTCCTGATACAAATAAGACATAACACATCTCAACTACGAAAAACAGCCAAGTCTACGACCCAAATTAAATAGTTTCTACAAGCATCCCTGGTTTTATTCTGTACGTTTACATAGGAAAAATCCTTCGCCTGTGAAGGAGTTTTTCTGCTATTTCTGTAACCTTTTATCACCTATAGTGAAATCCTAACAGGACGTAGGGCTATTACTCCCACCATCGAGGGCCCGAACCTGTATAAATCTCTCTGTGCTCCTGTTCACCATTGTTCTACATACCTTCCCGGAGGGTCATCTTGAAAGGTCTCACCATTACAAATTTTGCATAAGTTCGGCTGAGGACTCCGAGTCCGAACCGTCGACAGCTGGCGCCCACCGTGGGGCCTTTCTCAAGGCGTCCTAATTGAAATCCGGAGGTTCGCTGAAACATGGCTGGAGCATATGATTCCGAGAACGATTTCGATCTCGAGGATTATGCCCATATACCCATGCCTTCTCCAAGCGATCCTGTCCCGATGGAGGAGGTCGAAGGCCAGAATCTTCCACAAGTTGAATCGTCTCTCCAGGTCATGACGATCGACCAGGAAGCAACTGGAGCAAGGTCGAAACCCACAGAGGTTCTTAATGCGCTAGGCGATGAATCCGGCCCGTCATACGACCCCGCTGAGGGAAAATATGATGATGACCCGGAAATTAGCCCTGGAAGGTTCGACCCTGATAACCTTCACCGTCTCTTTGATTTCGAGTCCGACTCAGAACAAACTGAGATGTTTTCCCCATCGGCAACCTCTTTCCCTAGGCAGTTTGCTGCGTTGTCGGAAGAAACTCCCGATCAACAGGCTGCCAGGGAAGAACAAGATCGCAAATAGAAGGAGGATCAAGATCTCGAGCAACAAAACAACGAACTACGCAGAACTGCCCTAGAGGCTCTTTAAGATGCGCAGGCTCGTTACAATGCTACTTCGAGTTCTTCTCGACGGTCGCGTGGTCGCAAACGTGACCAGACCCCTTCTTTACCACCGGAGCGTTTCCCGGTGGACGAAGAAACGATAACACCTGGTGCCCCTAGGAGAAGTACCCATGGTCGACTGCGATCTATCGCGGAAGTCATGCGTAATTTTCCTCCTACGGTCACGGATGCACAGAAACCGGCCTTTTTTAGGATCCTGGCGGAGAGACTGGATGAGGTCGCGTCCGAGGCGACCCCAACGGCCTCCTCCCGCTCGGTAACGCATTCCCGTGAGCGAGATGGTCCTCATTCTGGTTCCGGCCGGCGGAGTTACCCGCCGCCCGTACCGTCCCGACAGGACAAATACCGGCGAATGCAGGATTCTCGTAGTAGGGATCGAGTTCCTGTTCACTCTCGTTTGGGACCACGAGTAACCTCGCCATTGCGTGAGGTCGCTCGAGACCCAACCGAGAGTCACAGGGCGATTCACGGTCCTTACGTTGGTTGTAAAGCTTTTTCGCCTGGCCTGCGAGCAGTCTCTTGGCCCGATAAGTTTCGACCAGGGGCCATTGAGAGGTTTGATGGAACTCAGAACCCATCCGAGTTCCTTCAAATTTATATTACTGCCATCCAAGCGGCAGGAGGTGATGACAAAGTCATGGCCAACTACCTGCCCACAGTCCTCGCAGGACCGGCTAGAACCTGGCTGTTTAATCAGCCCGAGGGTTCCATCTACAATTGGGAAATGCTATGCGATGCCATCCTCAGCAATTTCCAAAATTGTTACCAAAAGCCGGGTAAGGAGGACGACCTGCATCGGCTGCGGCAAACTTCAACCGAAACACTTCGGCAGTTTGTCAAGAGGTTTGTCGGGGTGAGGAATACCATCCCGAACATATCTGATGGCTCCGTAATCAGGGCATTTAAGCATGCCGTTCGATACCGGAGATTCACTGAGGACATGCTTATCCACCCTCCTCGATCAGTTGCCGATCTGTTCGACATGGCCGATCGATATTCCGATGTAGCCGAAGCGGTCGAATGGTCGACAAGGGGGGCCTACCACCCCAACCAGGCTTCAAGGACGCCAGGAAAGAAGATTCAAGCAAGAAGCCGGAATCTTCATCGGATGGGAAGTCAAAGAAGTCGAAGAGGAACCGCTCTGGACAGTACCGCGAGGTCGCAGTCGCAGTGAAGCCACCTTCGACAAAAGGTAATAAGTCTTCATTCAAAAATAAAATTGCCTCTGGTGGTCAAAATGTCGACCAGCCAGAAAAGTCAACTAATCCGCAGGAGGGCAAGAGGTGGTGTCCACTCCACAATTCCGCAGGCCATGATCTCAAGAACTGCAGGAGTTGGTTGAAGCAACTGGATGACTTCTACCAGGGAGTTGGGCCAATGCCAACCTTACCACCTAAAGAACAAGCGTGCGAACTTAGGGACGCCGATGGAGACGAGGAAATGTCCTACCAGGTACCTCAAAATCATGTTAACGTTATTTTTGGAGGTTCTTCTTCTTTTGTTTCCAAAAGGCAGTTTAAGGCCTTTTACCGAGAGGTTAACCAAACGGAGACATCCCTTGGCAAACCTCAGTACCCCCGTTGGTCGGATACACCTTTAACATTTGATCGCACTGATTGTCCGGCGGGGTTAACACGACCATTGAGACTCCCTCTGGTCATTACCCCGATCATCAGTAACGCGAGAGTTGAAAGGGTCCTGATCGACGGAGGAAGCTCCCTTGACATTTTGTTGGTCAAGGCACTCGACGAGATGCAAATTCCTCGTTCGAAGATCAAGCCCATAATCCATCCGTTTTATGGGATAATCCCAGGCCCCTCCATGATGCCATTGGGACAAGTGGTCCTCTAGGTCACTCTGGGAGAACCAGACAACTTCCGGACAGAATTGGTTACTTTTGATGTAATCGATTGTGACTCAGCTTATAATGCAATCTTTGGCAGGCCAACTCTTGCTAAGTTCATGATGGCAACGCACTATGCTTATCAGTGCGGGAAATTGCCTGGCCCCAAAGGCGTCATCTCGGTCCGAGGCAGTCGCAACGTGGCACTCACGTGCGACCGGCTATCTTTGGAGATGGTCGATCAACTTCCCCTCCGGGACGCTCAGGTCGCCACTGTTACCACCGACGCGATCAAGGCTGCTCCTCGACCAGATGAAAAGCTCAAATTGGTTCCTTTGTGCCCAGATGATCCATCCAAGACAGTTCGGGTCGGATCAGCTTTGGATGACAAATAGGAACTCAACCTCGTTGCTTTCCTCCGGGCTAACGCAGACGTGTGATACCGGCCTAGACCGTCTCGCAATAGAACGAGGATGATGCAGTAGGCGAGTATTCTGTCGTTCTTTCCACAGGGACTAGAGAAGCAAAACGTGAAGAACTAAACTAAATCGAATGACAAAAAAAAATAAACTAGATGAAAGAAAGAGGGAGAAAATGTAAGAAGAATTGAGAAGAGAGAAAGATGTGGATATCTCGCAATTGGCCATTAGTGTTTAAAATTGTACGATGATTGTAAATATGTGCAATGTTTAGTATAATCGAGAACCCAATGAAACAAAGCATAAATGTCTATCGATTACTAATCACCGCACAAGTCGACGAAACAATAGTACAAAAATAAATACTAACAACTTCAACGAGCCTCGACACAAATCAACCACACAACCATTTAAGATAAGCGAGCTCTTCAACCTGAAGCATACCAGCAGACGAATAAGAATTGAAGATAGATTGAAATCAGTCTTCAATTACCCCCAATCCTCTCTCTATCAATCGAATTTTACATAATACAGTTTAGTGCAAAAAGGACTTCAATTCAAGAATAATTGGAATTCAGCTCTAGGACTCAGAGGTTCCAAAATCAGGTCACGACCACCTCAGTTCATACCTCACAAGCACACTTCTCAGCAACTAAGGCAATAAGAGACAATTACTGGAGATAACAAGATATACAAAGAACTCCAAGAACTAATCAAACACAATCACCAAAACAGCTCGTAGCTAGTGAAGGCTATCAACTGATAAACAGAGCAACATGAAGGTCAACTGGAATGAACAACACAAGCGACAAGCATTTCAAATCATCACAGGGGACAATAGAGATATCAAGTTCACTGGGATTGAATTCAACGGGGTCTCAACATCAGCATCAACAAAAAGAAATAAACAGATGAAGAGCAGCTGATTTAAAGATCTCCAGAAAACTAACGGCTCAATTCCAGGAGCTCAAACCACAAAGAGAAGATTTTAATTAGGCTGCACAAGACTAAACGGGAGAAATTCAGCTAAGCATCAATCACAGAATCACAGCATCATAACAGAAGAATTCAGTTCTTTACAGCATCTCAGGAAACAGTGGAGAGAAAGAAGAGAAATGGAGGGAAGAAGGTTGTCACTGAAGAAGTCGATGAAGAAGAAGGAAGTTGAAGCAGTTGTTGAGGTCGCAGTTCTTGGCTTCGGAGGAAGAGGAACTGGTTGCTAAGGCTGCTGGAGAGGGGGTGAAGATGGCGCCGTGGAGATCAAGGGCGCACGGCTCGTGGACGGCGCGGGAGCGACGCAGGAGTGGGCCGGCTCTGGTGCGGCGGCTTCGAGGGAGGCGCCGGATCCGAGGCGGTGGCGCAGCCAAATCGCGACGGGAGGTGCGGATCTGTGGAGGTTACGGCGTCGGGATGGGTTGGCGGTGGCGCGCAGTGGAGGCGCAGATCGACGGCGGCGGTGTGGAGGCGTGGCACGGGCGGTGGCGCGCGGGAGCGAGATCGGCCAGATCCGGCCGGATCTGGCGTGCGGCTGGCGCTGCGGCTCGAGGGAGATGGCGGTGTGGATGCTCGGTGTAGAGGAGATGCTGCGGCGGCGCGAAGAAGGCCGAGGGAGAGGTGGTGGCGCGGCGAATTGGTGACGGGGACGAGGATCAGCGACCGGCGCCGGATGGTGGAGATGGCCGAGAAGGGAGGAGCGGCGCGGTGAGAGGAGACGAGATCGGCGGCAGGGGCGGCTGGATCGGGCGCGATTTGGGGAGGCGCCGGCACGAAGAGGAGACCGGCGGCTTGGGCGGCGCCGGCTCAGGACTCGGATCCGGCCAGATCCGGCCGAGGAAGATGGCGGTGTGGCGGCCCAGTGTAGATCCAGTGGCTTTGGGGCTTGAAGTGGTGGATTTGGTGGAGTTGTAGTGATGAAATGGAGAAGATGAAAACAAGAAAAAGGAAGAAGAAGGGGAGGAAGGGGAATGGAGCACCGCCGGCGTATGGCCCGGCCGCCGGCGGCGAGGTGGAGCGAGGTGTGGAAGAGTGATTTGGGGAAGAAGAAGAAAGGAGTAAAAAAATAAATGCCGGGCTCAAGTTTCCTCTGATGGCCGGCGGCAAGGAAAAGAATGGGCAATTTGGCACTTTTGCGGAAAAGCCCTCGAGGTTTTGGAGAATTAGAAATGTGACCTCGTGGCTAGGGTTTGGGATTCCGGGCCCCGGAGACTCCGATTTCGGTGCGGTCAGATCCCACGCGTCCGCGAGAACGCACACTTCCATCAGGAATCGTCCGATGGCCGGATTAAGTCGAGGACGCGTGTCCGCTAGCCGAAAATCCATCCAATCCTCGTCGACCTGCGATAAAAATTGGAAAAACAAGTAATCCGGTCGATTTGGCGACAAATCTGGAATAATCTAGACATATGCCGAGGTTAATGACTGATATGCGCAAAAGCATGGGGAAAATGTACACAAAAATGAGGCAAATCAAGTAAATATCATCCCCCCACGCTTAATTCTTTGCTTGTCCTCAAGCAATGTGACAGGAAATAAATCCAAGGAGTCAAGCAAGCAAACAGATGTCATGAAAGAGTAAAATGCAGCGTATAGTAAGCTCGGCAAACTAAGATATGTATCAAGCGCTCAACCATCTAATAATTGCACTGAAATTGCAAGTAACTAGCTTAGTTCTAGATACGGAGGAAATAAGAGTGCTTAATTCTACTCATACCACCTACATCCATACATGTATATAGAAATTCAAAGTGAGCATAAACAATACACAAGCATCGAAGAACTACAGTCTCCATAAACATCAAATAAACAGTTTCAACCTTATTAATTTCTGAGCTCTCTTTATTTGAAAAACAAAATCTGGTGCACATGTAAGTCTCTACCCTTCGACTTATTTAGGCGGATCTCTCCGTACTTCGCTCTAGGGTAGGTAGACCACTAGAGTGTTTATAAACATGCTCATGAGTCAAAAGATGTAGCGGGAAGGCTTGTGCACTTATTAGATTTCAAAATGTGCAAACCATGCTTACATACCAAATACTCAGAGGAGCAACGAAGCAGAAGAGTTTTTATTCAAAAGAAAAGAAAATTTGGCAGTGTCTACAAGGTAGAAAACGAACAATTGCGACCTTATTAGCAAGATTTTTTTTTTTTCAAATCTGGTTTACACAAGTTATATGATTGTTTAGGAGACTCGTGTTCTAAACATGTGTGTAGAGATTAGGTTCACAATTGACATTTCAGTATACAAGATAGAATGCGGTAATAAAGATATTAGTAAGCATTCAAATTTCCACAATATCCACAACGAAACTAAGTACAAGCAGTTTTAGTACCATTAGAAGATGATTAATCACAATTCAACCTATAATAGATTGTCGAGCTACTAAACCATGCAATAAAAAAACTCAACACGACATGCAAGAGGCTCCAAAAGCCAAATGAGGACAGTGAAACGCAAAATGAAAAGCACATTTAGTCATAACCACAACAATCACATATATATACAAATCTGCACAAGTCTAGAATTTGCAGAAAATTTTGACATGACCTTTCTAAATTTTTCATGCAATCCAAACAACACAAGTATACAGCAGGTCATATCACAACATAAACAAGCCCACAAGGCTGGATAAAGATCATTCACAACATAAGCAAGGCAAGATAAGCAAGTACATACAACAGATCTCATACATGAGCAGAAACTTGCACAAAGAAGCTCAATTTTGAAAAATTTGACCCAAATTTTCAGAATTACATCACAACAAGAAATGCATTCCTCCCCCCAAGCTTAAATGGTTGCATAGTCCACAATGCAACAACATGATATGAATACATGGAGATGGGAACACAAAATAAATTTCATGCACAAGGGTCATATGAGAGGTCCGCAATAGCTCACCGGGTGAAGAATGAAGACGATGACGCTGCGATGAGCCATCCAAAGTATCCCAAATGTGCCAGGCCGCTATATGAGGATGATGCCCTGAAAGAACAACCAAAGAATAAACTAAGAACAATCCTACAAAATAAAGGAAAATAAATAACGAAAAGAAAGAAAGAGAGAAAACACTCGGGTTGCCTCCCGAAAAGCGCTTCTTTTAGGTCGAAAGCTCGACCCTCAAAGGATATAGCGTTGAAGCGCGAGTGTGGAAGGAGAGGCAAGTATGGGACGTAGTAGAAGCGCCACGTCCACCCTCCTGTCGAAAGCAGCATACCTGGGAATCCACCAGGATCCCAAGGAATGTTGACTCGGAGCAAGTTTGCTCGCGGTCGAGAAGCCACACGTGCTAACCTGCAAATAAGATAAAGAAAGACCAAGCACGTGTGTATGGTAGGGACAAAGCCCTCCAGAAGGTCAGCTGACGAAAATCCTTTCTCGTAGATCGACTGACTATACATATCATGAGGATGGCATATATCGATGCAGGATGAATGACAACTCAAAGGAATATGAATAACCTCGTCAGAACTAGACAACTCATAATGATACGAGAGGGGTTTTGAGTCTACCTGAATAGTGGATGGCGTGAAGTCTGGGGTAGGAAGGACCTCCACGGGGGTCGGGTCTGGTAGATCAGGATGAACTGGCACCCCTATGTCAGAAGGAAGTCCCTCATCAGCAAATGAGAATGTCTCCCTCTCGATCTCGTGGCTCAAGGAGTAGTCCAAAAGGTCATCATCATCACACATGAGCAGATCAGCAGGAGGTGGAGGTGATTGATGCGACGTCGAAGAAAGAAGATCGGGTCGAAGCTCGTAGCTCAATACTGTGGTCTCTCCGTGAGGGTCTCCGAGATAGATGTCATGGGTGGGCTCCGGGACACTCGACGGAGATGTGATGGCCTCAAATGCGGGTACTTGAGATGGCAGGGTGTGGACTGGATCTCGATATCCTCTAAACTCAGCTATGCAAGATCGCACACCCTGCATCTCAGCCCGCAATAGTTCCACATCCCTTGAATGCTGGGTCATGAGTCGCTCAGATTGCTTAACCAAGCCCTCCATCAGTGCCTCAAGTCTGGATGTATCCTCAACTTCGGGAGGCGACTGTGGAGACGGATGTAGAAACTCATGCACCTTTTTCAAATGGCACTCAAACATCACCTCAAGCCTAGATGTGTCCTCGTATGCAGGAGGCTGCGGTGAGTACTGCTGATGTGCCAAGTATGGAGACTGATATGATGTGCATGGAAGCTGCTCTCCGTACCTAAAACCCTGCGAAAGATGACTAGGAGAAGATGATGAGATAACAGGGTGGTTGTTCCTATATGGTGAATTTGGGTATGTAGGCCATCCAGGACGATATGTAGTGGATGCTCGACCACGCCGACAAGCGGCGGGCGAATGACCTCGAATACTGCAAATAGAACATATAGGAGCAACACTAATATGAGCAAATAATCCACGAAGGGCTGTATCCATCTGACGAGGCAAATCATCTAGTTTAGCACTGAGATTGTCACATGCATCACAAAAAGACTGCGAACCATCCATATCCTCCATCAGCAAAAATCAATCAACGAAAAAAGGACAAGAGGAAAGGCGAGAAATAAAAGAGCTGGGAGGGAAAAAGGGGCGGGAAAAGATGCAAACAAAAACCAGAAAGAAAAAAAAAACAAAATGATTTAATCTAGTTAAACACATTCACTTTCATCTAATCCCCGGCAACGGCGCCAAAAATTGATACCGGCCTAGACCGTCTCGCAATAGAATGAGGACGATGCAGTAGGCGAGTATTCTGTCGTTCTTTCCACAGGGACTAGAGAAGCAAAACGTGAAGAACTAAACTAAATCGAATGACAAAAGAAAATAAACTAGATGAAAGAAAGAGGGAGAAAATGTAAGAAGAATTGAGAAGAGAGAAAGATGTGGATATCTCGCAATTGGCCATTAGTGTTTAAAATTGTACGATGATTGTAAATATGTGCAATGTTTAGTATAATCGAGAAGAAACCCAATGAAACAAAGCATAAATGTCTATCGATTACTAATCACCGCACAAGTCGACGAAACAATAGTACAAAAATAAATACTAACAACTTCAACGAGCCTCGACACAAATCAACCACACAACCATTTAAGATAAGCGAGCTCTTCAACCTGAAGCATACCAGCAGACGAATAAGAATTGAAGATAGATTGAAATCAGTCTTCAATTACCCCCAATCCTCTCTCTATCAATCGAATTTTACATAATACAGTTTAGTGCAAAAAGGACTTCAACTCAAGAATAATTGGAATTCAGCTCTAGGACTCAGAGGTTCCAAAATCAGGTCATGACCACCTCAGTTCATACCTCACAAGCACACTTCTCAGCAACTAAGGCAATAAGAGACAATTACTGGAGATAACAAGATATACAAAGAACTCCAAGAACTAATCAAACACAATCACCAAAACAGCCCGTAGCTAGTGAAGGCTATCAACTGATAAACAGAGCAACATGAAGGTCAACTGGAATGAACAACACAAGCGACAAGCATTTCAAATCATCACAGGGGACAATAGAGATATCAAGTTCACTGGGATTGAATTCAACGCGGCTCTCAACATCAGCATCAACAAAAAGAAATAAACAGATGAAGAGCAGCTGATTTAAAGATCTCCAGAAAACTAATGGCTCAATTCCAGGAGCTCAAACCACACAGAGAAGATTTTAATTAGGCTGCACAAGACTAAACGGGAGAAATTCAGCTAAGCATCAATCACAGAATCACAGCATCATAACAGAAGAATTCAGTTCTTTACAGCATCTCAGGAAACAGTGGAGAGAAAGAAGAGAAATGGAGGGAAGAAGGTTGTCACCGAAGAAGTCGATGAAGAAGAAGGAAGTTGAAGCAGTTGTTGAAGTCGCAGTTCTTGGCTTCGGAGGAAGAGGAACTGGTTGCTAAGGCTGCTGGAGAGGGGGTGAAGATGGCGCCGTGGAGATCAAGGGCGCACGGCTCGTGGATGGCGCGGGAGCGACGCAGGAGTGGGCCGGCTCTGGTGCGGCGGCTTCGAGGGAGGCGCCGGATCCGAGGCGGTGGCGCAGCCAAATCGTGACGGGAGGTGCGGATCTGTGGAGGTTGCGGCGTCGGGATGGGTTGGCGGTGGCGCGCAGTGGAGGCGCAGATCGATGGCGGCGGTGTGGAGGCGCGGCACGGGCGGTGGCGCGCGGGAGCGAGATCGGCCAGATCCGGCCAGATCTGGCGTGCGGCGGCGCTGCGGCTCGAGGGAGATGGCGGTGTGGATGCCCGGTGTAGAGGAGATGCTGCGGCGGCGCGAAGAAGGCCGAGGGAGAGGTGGTGGCGCGGCGAATTGGTGACGGGGACGAGGATCAGCGACCGGCGCCGGATGGTGGAGATGGCCGAGAAGGGAGGAGCGGCGCGGTGAGAGGAGACGAGATCGGCGGCAGGGGCGGCTGGATCGGGCGCTGATTTGGGGAGGCGCCGGCACGAAGAGGAGACCGGCGGCTTGGGCGGCGCCGGCTCAGGACTCGGATCCGGCCAGATCCGGCCGAGGAAGATGGCGGTGTGGCGGCCCGGTGTAGATCCAGTGGCTTTGGGGCTTGAAGTGGTGGATTTGGTGGAGTTGTAGTGATGAAATGGAGAAGATGAAAACAAGAAAAAGGAAGAAGGGGAGGAAGGGGAATGGAGCACCGCCGGCGTATGGCCCGGCCGCCGGCGGCGAGGTGGAGGGAGGTGTGGAAGAGTGATTTGGGGAAGAAGAAGAAAGGAGTAAAAAAATAAATGCCGGGCTCAAGTTTCCTCTGATGGCCGGCGGCAAGGAAAAGAATGGGCAATTTGGCACTTTTGCGGAAAAGCCCTCGAGGTTTTGGAGAATTAGAAATGTGACCTCGTGGCTAGGGTTTGGGATTCCGGGCCCCGGAGACTCCGATTTCGGTGCGGTCAGATCCCACGCGTCCGCGAGAACGTGCACTTCCATCAGGAATCGTCCGATGGCCGGATTAAGTCGAGGACGCGTGTCCGCTAGCCGAAAATCCATCCAATCCTCGTCGACCTGCGATAAAAATTGGAAAAACAAGTAATCCGGTCGATTTGGCGACAAATCTGGAATAATCTGGACATATGCCGAGGTTAATGACTGATATGCGCAAAAGCATGGGGAAAATGTACACAAAAATGAGGCAAATCAAGTAAATATCAACGTGTTTGCGTGGAAACCGTCCGACATGCCCGGTGTCCCAAAGGAAGTAATTGAGCACAGGTTAGCAATTCGACCTGGACAACGACCAATAAAGCAAAAGCTCAGGCGTTTTGCTACTGACCGACAGGAAGCCATCCGAGAGGAGTTGGACAAACTCCTACAGGCCGGGTTTATCCGTGAAGTGGATCACCCGGAATGGCTCGCCAATCCGGTCATGGTCCGCAAGTCAAATGGCAAGTGGCGCATGTGCGTCGACTACACTAGCCTCAACGCTGCCTGTCCGAAGGACGACTTTCCCCTTCCCCGCATCGACCAGCTGGTCGACTCGACTGCGGGTTGCGAACTGATGAGTTTTCTGGACGCTTACTCAGGATATCATCAAATTAGCATGGCAGAAGACGATGAAGAGAAGACTGCCTTCATCACCCCGTTCGGCACATACTGCTACGTCAGAATGCCGTTAGGTCTCAAGAACGCAGGTTCCACGTACCAGCGCTTGATGCAAAAGACCTTTCTTTTCCAGATAGGGCGTAATCTCGAAGCATATGTAGACGATTTGGTTGTAAAAAGTACCAAGAGATTGTCTCATTTGGACGATCTCACTGAAACCTTCTGTAATTTGAATCGCTTTGGAATAAAATTAAACCCGGAGAAATATTCTTTCGGGGTTTCTTCAGGAAAACTCCTGGGTTTTCTTGTGTGTTCCAGGGGCATTGAAGTTAATCCTGAAAAAATCAGGGCTATTGAACAAATGAGATCACCCTCAACCATGAAGGATGTTCAACGCCTGGCTGGTCGCATGGCGGCTTTAAGTCGTTTTATATCACGACTAGGCGAAAGGGGATTGCCTTTCTTCAAAGCCTTGCGGAAGCATCATAATTTTACATGGTCAGATGAGGCCGAAAAAGCATTTCAAGAGGTAAAAACGTATCTGTCCAGTCGACCAGTATTGGTGTCTCCCGACAAAGGAGAACCACTGCTCCTTTACCTGGCGGCCACACCGCACGCGGTCAGCGCCGTTCTGATCGCAGATAGGGAAGGAATACATAGACCCGTCTACTATGTGAGCGAAGTACTTCAGGGTCCTAAGGAGCGCTACCCTGAGGTCCAGAAGATACTTTACGCGCTACTGATGGCTTCCCATAAGCTACGACATTACTTTCAAGCGCACAAGATCACAGTACCCTCCTCTTTTCCTTTGGGGGATATTGTCTGAAACCCAGAGAAATCTGGTCGAATCGCCAAATGGGCGGTCGAACTCGGTGCCTTCGAGATCCATTTCACGCCCCGCACGGTGGTTAAGTCTCAGGTTTTGGCCGACTTTGTGGTCGAATGGACCAACCCTGAGCCACCCGTGCAATTGGCAGAGGAACTGGAGTGCCCCGATTACTGGACAATGTACTTTGACGGCTCCCGTAGTTTTCAACACTCGGGAGCTGGAGTAGTCTTAGTTACGCCCCAGGGCGAACAGCTTAAGTATGTCATTCAACTACACTTTGTTGCGACTAACAATGCAGCAGAGTATGAAGATCTTCTTGCAGGGCTCCGGGCAGCAAAATTCCTCGGAGTCCGTCGATTAGTGGTGAGGGGAGACTCACAGCTGGTCGTAAACCAGGTAAACAAGGAGTACAACACCTCCGATGAGACAATGGCTCATTACCTGGGGGAAGTGAGGAGATTGGAAAAACACTTCAGTCATTTTGAAGTCCAATATATCCCGCGAAAGGACAATATTCTCGCAGACCAATTATCCAAAATTTGGTCCTCACGCTCATCCGCTCCGGCAGGAGTGTTCATTGAACACTTGGACCGTCCTTCGATCATGACTTCGGTTGAGGATGATCCGGTAATAGCCTTCGTTACCAACCTCGGTCAGGAACAAGATTGGACTCATCCATTGAGGGTCTATCTTGAACATGGGACCCTACCCGAGGACGAAACCGAAAGTGATCGGTTAATTCGGAAAGCGCGTCTGTACAAACTCATAGATGGGATTCTGTACAGAAAGGGTACTCAAGGAGTATTCATGCGTTGTATATCTCAGGAGGAAGGAAAATCCCTCTTGAAAGAAATACATGATGGTGTATGCGGTGCGCACGCGTCATATCGGACACTGGTCGGAAAGGCTTTTCGACAAGGATTCTACTGGCCTTCGGCACTTGATGCTGCCAAACATATGGTCAAGACGTGTCCCCAGTGTCAGTTCCACGCAAGACAAGTTCATCAACCTGCCTATGCGTTGCAAACATTCCTCTCGCATGGCCATTCGCGATCTGGGGGATGGATATCGTCGGTCCTATGCCACAAGCGGTCAATGGGTACAAGTTTCTGTTCGTAGCCATTGACACATTTACAAAGTGGATTGAGGCCGAACCAGTACGAAACATTACAGCATCAGCCGCACAAAAGTTCTTCCATAAGAACATTGTGGCACGATTTGGTGTTCCAAACCGTCTCATCACAGACAATGGTTCTCAGTTCGCCAGCGGTCTTTTCCTGGACTACTGCGATCAGGTTGGGACCAAGGTGTGCTTTGCTTCTATGGCACATCCACAAAGCAATGGTGCCGTAGAACGAGCCAATGGGCAAATATTGCAAGGCATTAAAAAGCGCATCTTTGATCGCCTTAAGACCCGCTCGGGGGCTTGGGCAGATGAGCTCTATACCGTTCTATGGGCATTACGGACTACTTCTAGTCGAGCCACCGGTGAGACGCCCTTCCATTTGGTCTATGGGACCGAGGCTGTATTGCCTATGGAAGTAAGTATTGGTTCTGTTCGGACAGATCAATTCGAACAGGTTAATCAGTCCGAACAACGGGCGCAAGATCTCATCCTCTTAGAAGAAAGGCGTGATCGCACCCTGATTAAATCCGCGGCATACTTGCAGGCTTTACGCAGGTATCACAGTAAAAAGGTGCGACCACGTGATCTCAACGTGGGCGACTTAGTTTTACGAAAAATTCAAGACCAGTCTAATCGCAACAAATTCTCCCCAAAATGGGAAGGCCCTTATACTGTTATCTCAGTGCCGCGAACAGGATCGGCGCGGTTAGCTATGGAGGATGCTCGGATTTTGTTCAATACTTGGAACATCGATCAACTTCGCAAGTTTTACGAGTAAGTATTCCAATCCCTTTTTTCCTGTTCAATTAGCATCTTTTCATAAAATAAAATATGTTTTGCTTTCATACAATGAGTTTTTCTCTTTAAGCCCGTATCATATGCATTCGACCTGGGGGCTGACCGCCGGCGGTCAGATCATTACAACATTTTAATCGGATTCGCTGGTCGATCTCATGATCACTTCCAGATAAGTCACTCCTAAATAAGCCATTTCTCAGCACATACGGGGCTATCTGGCAAGTCCTTGGTCACCTGAGTGGCAACCAGTTCGCAATAAGATTAGATGTTACATTGATCCTGATTATTGGTTTAAAACGCACACCCCTGGTCGTTACGCTTATGTTTTCTCCTCTACTTATAACCTTAAGGCTTCAGTATTCATAAGCAGAGGCGGGGGCTAGGGGGGATGTGCTTATAGTATGAAACTCATAATATAAAATTGCAAAATATGTACTTTCTGTCAAAAATGGTTTTTTACATACATTGCATTATACACAATAGTTTGGATACAAAAACAAGGATCATTCGATCCCCAGCTCAGTCAGGAGCCTGTCTACGAAAGGCTTGACCTCCTCCATGATGGCATCGAGCAGCTCGTCACTCTCGACCTCAACCGGACCCACCAGCGCGCTCAGATCTGCATCTGGACCATGGTGAAGTCGAATCCGGCTGAGTACGGCTGCTGCGGCTGATCGAACCCTGGTTCTGATCGCCTCTTCGCGTCGCCGTATATCTCCAGGGAGATACTCAAGTAGTGATTCTGCCTGGGCAGTGATCAGCGATGTCCAGTCGCTTACGCTGAGGTTGTCTTTCTTCGGTTGTACCACATCGGTCTTCAGAAGATCAGCCACGGCCTTCAGTTTTTCGAAGACCAGGAGGCTCAGCTCTTTGATCGCCCGATCGGTGTGGTGAATCGAGGATTCAAGAAGCCCCTTGTCCCGACTAAGCTGTGTAATTCGACCTGCTTGCGCTGTACAGAGAGAGGAGATTATTTGCATGTTATGGATTCAAGTCTTCTTAATCAGGAATCGGCTTACCAGCATTTTCTGACCGAAATTTGTTGATTTCGATCTCTTGTTTCTTAAACATCGAGACTGAATTGAGCCTCAGTTTGGCCACCTCTCTCTTCAAAAATGTAACCTCTCTGCAGCGAAATCAAGGCAGTCACAACCAAAATGCACCCATACTAACCAAAGGGTAATGATCCTCACCTGCGCAAGCTGTCGCGTTCTTTCTGAATGGCATCTGTACTGGCCATCACAGCATGCGACTGGCCTGTTAGCCAGGATAACCCCTGTGATGCAAAGGAAGAGGATCAAAGGTGTCCTAAGTACAATTCAGGCACGAGAGCAGAGGTTCATTATACCTTCATAAACTTTTTTAAGATAGCATCATCCAATCCAGCGGGGATCCTCGCCAGAGTCCCGGATGTGCTTACCACAGGGACAGTCGGTGGGAGTGCTGGCTGGGCGCTACCCCCAGTAGTCATCGGTCGCGACTGGGTCCCTGCATTTATTCCTTCCCCTGCGGTCTGGACGACTTCCTGGACCACAGGGGTGGAGCGTTCTTCGTTGAAAGCTCCTGTACCAGCTACGGCTTCAACCCCTCCGGAGGCGGTTGAAGGGCTGGACGCCGTCTTTCTTTGCCTGACAAAGAAGGCAAGTTGAGCAATTTTTTATCACCATTTATTATAGCCCAGTTAAAGGTTCTTACCTTACATGAAATCCCATCCGCTCCTGGGATTTCTGGGAAGGTCCCCCTTGAGAAGGAGAACCGTCGTCGGTTCTAGCTTTCTTCTTGACGAACGGGGCATCTCCCCCCTGGATGTGTTCTGCTATGAGCATATTCCTAAGAAAAAAATAGAGACAAAAAGCAAGGTCTTTACCTGGGCTACCAGGCTGACTGGTGGGGCTGCATCTGAAGGCCTTGGCAGGTCCTGGATCACCGGAGCAGCCACAGTCGGCCTTTGCTCAACCATCTCCACCTCTGTCTGCAAAGGTGGAGCATTTTCCTCCCTAGGACTCGCGGTAGTCGCGGGGAGAAGCTCTTCTCCCTGTATAAACCTTGACTTGTCGAAATATACAAAAGGAATTGAAGAAAGTATGACCGTAAGGAATCCTTACCGAGGTCGTCCTTTCGACTAGGGAAGCAGAGACAATCAACCCTGAAGCCTCGGGGGCTTCAGGAACTGGGAGGTCATCCGCAATCCCAAGATTTTCCGCGGTTGCAGGATCTGCCACGGCCACCTCTTCGGTAGCAGTGGTCTCTGCGGGGCAGTTTGGAGCATCGCCGGATGGGAGGTCCGCGATCTTCCTCCTCCGAATGACCAGAGGAACATCATCCTCTTTCTCCTCGCTCCCCTCTCCCTGTACGACGAAGAAGTGATTCCAATCTGTGCCTGGTAAAACAGAAGGGATGTGATATCTTACCGCCGTCTTTCTTGCGGTAGGAGGAATGCTCCGTGAAGATCCCTCCCCGGGATTTGGCCTGGCCTTCTTGGGGGCAGGACTCTTTTTCCTGGGTCTTTGGGAGACCTTCTTCACGTTCTTCACCGTTGGCTTCCCAAGGGAGCCGACGTTTTCACTTGGGAAGGTCGTCTCGGTGAACCTTCCTAGGAGCTGATTCACATTTTCGATGGAATTGTTTAGCGCTGGACATGCATAAGACCTGAAAAACGGAGGCCAGATAGAGAATGTACCTTTTGGCGCTCCTGTTTAAGGTCGTCGCCGCGTGAATCAGGCTCTGTGGGCGAGGCGATCCCTTAGGGCCCTCTACATCGGCATTGTAGGCCCTAAGGAGGGAGTTGGTCCGCCTCTCAATTTCAGATGAAGGCAGGACTGTTCCCAAATTCGAGTCAGAATTTGTGCAATTCAAGAATGGCAAAGCTCAGCGCCAAAGAAATAAATACCTTTACTGTAGTCCAAGGTGCTGTCCGCCATGGACCTAATCTCCCATGCCGGATGAGCCCTTTCGCCCAGAGGACTCACCCGATTCTTCATAAAGTCTCGGATGACATCTCGAGCTGTCAACCCTTGATCGACCAAGTGAAGGATCACCTCGGCATGCTTCATGAACTCCAAATTCAACGCCGGAGGAGCATCCAACTCGCTCGACTTCTCTGGTCGCGAGTTTTCAAACCACAGGCTGCTCTCGGATGGTGGAGAGCAGTAAAACCACCTTTGTGCCACCCATGCACAGAGTCTCGCAGGGGTGGGGAGGGATACTCCTTTTTATCCCTCAGCAGGAAGTAGATGCATCCGGCGGCGTTGGTGCTCTTCGACCACGCCGAGAAGTAGAATCGCCGGAAAAGATCCACGCTGGGATACACTCCGACGAACGCCTCACAGAGATGCTGGAACACTGCAAGGATCAGCATCGCGTTGGGGTGGAGGTTAATCAATTCCCACCCATAATGCTCAAGGACATCTTTGAGGAACCGACTCTCAGGGAATCGGAACCCGCAGCGCAAGTACTCCTCAAAAACCACCAACTCGCCCTCTTGGACGGTTGGGGTTTCTTGGTCCTTCTCCGCGGGCCGCCAGTTGATGAGCAACCGCGGAGGAAGGATCTCTTCCTTCTCCAACGCCACTAGGCTCTCCTCAGAGTGGTGAATGGATCGGCTCCAGGATGCCATTTTTGGTGGAAAATCAAAGGAAAAGTTGGCGATTTTGGGAAGACGAAGGCTGAAGAAAATGAGGGTTTTTGTGGGGCGGCAACGATGAGGGTTTTTGGCTGTGTGGCTTCTTTGAGAAGACATCTGCTCTTTTTTATAGACCCAAGGCGGCGCATTAATGTGAGTAAACGTTTCATTTCAAACTTTCCATTGAATGCTTTATTCATTTCCCATAATGGATACTGCCTCTGGCGGACCCGATAAAGTGTTCAGGCATCGGATCTGAAACAAAAAGACTTCTTTGTTTTGGAAACTGAAAGTGCAAAAGGACTGAAAAATTTTCAGTACTTTTCAGAAGATGTTTTTCCTTTGTATGCTTTGAACATTTTTACGAAAAAATCATGCAACTTAATTTTTGGACGTACGGATGTATTTCTAATCGGGTTGTGGTTTGATTGAAACCATGTTTTAGAATAAACTTCGATTCTAATCGGAGTGACGGTCTGACCGAGTTCCAACTCTGGTCGCAATTCAGTTCTGATCGCGGCCCTAAAACTGATCGCGGTATCAGGGCGGGTCGCGATGCTTTTGGAAGCATGATTCTGATCGCAGAACTAAAGTTTCCTGTGTATGAGTGGTCGCGAACATAAAGTTTATGGCCATATTTTCGCACAGAAGATGTGAAGAATATTCATAAGAAATAAGATACTTTTATTTCTTACATTCTTTACATACAAAAGGGATACAGTCGATCAAAACGTCGACTTGCTCCGAAAGAAGTTTACAAAGTTCCCCAAGGGACATGTCGTTGTCAATAGGATCTACACTGGCAACCCCCAGGGAACTAGCAACTACCCTAAGTCTATCTACATCGTCCCTAACGACAGACGCACTATTGTCCCTAATCAAGTCAGAGAGTTCTCGCTGTTGCTGAGCGTGATCCCTCTCTCGACGGAAATGGTGCGCCTCTTCCCAGGATCGATCAAGACATTCTGCTAGAAGCAGAATCTTCGAGGCCATCTCCTCGGTCTTCTTCTCCAGGGCATTCTTCTCCTCCAGAAGAGTCTGTCCAGAAGGAAGAGATGGAGCAGCAGAAGGCTGATCGCTGGAGCCTCCAACCTCCTGCATTTTGCAAAAGTTAGTCGTACTAACTATAATTATCAACAAAAGGGGAGAAGAATTATTACCTGTCCCAGTGCATAACCCGTTGATACACCCATCTTGGGAGGAGGATCATCAGATGGTGGAAGTGAAACCTTCCCACCAGATGATTGCTTCGCCAACCCAATATGGCAATCATCTGATCGAGGGATAGTCACCGCTTGCCGACAAGAATATCGATCACCCAAAAGGATGGGAGAATTGGAGGGAAAAGGAGAGAGTTGAGAAGAATTCCTCTCCAAGGTTAAAGGCCTAACTTGCCGAGATGCATGAACAGGGAGAGTCAAAGGAACTGAAGGAAGAAAGAGACTTGCTACATTCTTCACCTTTGTTCCACTGGAAGATCCTTCGTCAACTTTGGGTTTCTTCCTTAAGGGAGACAGGTCTTCAATCGTTTGAGGCCCTTGTTCGACAACTTCCTCTTCATCACTCTCAATCTCGATGATGTCATGATCTGCCATCAGGAGGAGTATGTGAAAAGGAAGAAGGCAGGATGACAAGAAAAGGACTTAGGCGTGGGGGGAAATTGTGAAGTTTTACAAATCCAGGAGCCTGGTATTTATAGCCGCCAGAGTGACGGTTTGCATTCCAGACTCCTCGGGTTTCGTCAAAGCATTTACAATTTTACCTCGAGATAAAAATAGTTCTACGGCGCTATCATTGCTCGTCACATAATGTCAGAACCCGTCTTGGGAAACCAATCGTTTTTCACTTAGTGCGCCACTAAGTGGAAAAATTGAAGAGTCGAGTTAAAAATCCAATGCATGGTCTTAAAATTCGAAATAAACAAGTCTCTTCGTTTTCTTCGAATTTGGGGGCTAGCTGACGAGGATTGTCACCCGGGTCACTTCTAATAAACTTTTGGTTCAAGACAGGTTCGAACCATATATGTATCTGGCAATGCGAACTCAAGCTATTCTGAAGGGCATCGCCATGAGGTCGCAAGCTTTACGCGATCAGGTCGCGGGCTTCCTACGATCAGGCCGACAGCTTTTGCGCAGTCAGAAGTTCGCATGCTATACGCGAACTGGATATCCGGGATGTTGCGCGGGTAGCCCACATTCCGCGGTCAGAACATTCTCGACCAGGGTGCTTAGAGTTCATTCAGTTATCCATATAACAGGATATTCCAAGCATCCCGAGGATTCCTCCACGTTGAAGACCAACCGTCAGAGGTTAATATATGCGGTTATTCATGATTAACACGTGTTAATAACCTCCGTGGAAGTTAACAGCAGTTCTCCAAAAACCGCATTCAACCGTTTGATGCAGTTTCTTCATATGGCACCCTTTCGACCAGTATAAAAGGGTGGCATAGAGGTCCGAGGAAAGGGGGACATTCAATCCATTTGGAAGAACAAGACTCCTAATACAAGTGAGACATAACACATCTCAGCTACGAAAAACAGCCAAGTCTACGGCCCAAATTAAATAGTTTCTACAAGCATCCCTGGCTTTATTCTGTACGTTTACATAGGAAAAATCCTTCGCCTGTGAAGGAGTTTTTCTGCTATTTCTGTAACCTTTTATCACCTATAGTGAAATCCTAACAGGACGTAGGGCTATTACTCCCACCATCGAGGGCTCGAACCTGTATAAATCTCTCTGTGCTCCTATTCACCATTGTTCTACATACCTTCCCGGAGGGTCATCTTGAAAGGTCTCACCATTACAAATTTTGCATAAGTTCGGCTGAGGACTCCGAGTCCGAATCGTCGACAGCGCTGGCTGGGTTTGAGGCTGTCTTTGCTGTGTTCATGTTCGCACGAGATCCGGCCTCATGCCCCGAGCTGGGGGCGCAATCCCCTGGTAGCACGCCGGCAGGCCACTTCAATTAATGAGCACGTATGTTAGATTTTGCAAGTTGAGTGTACTGAGTAGGATGTAATCTAAAATGTGTAGGATTTACCTGTTGTATTAGAACACACTTCTTGGGCCACTGTACGTAGGAGCCCACTGCCTCAGCAAGTGTCTACATTTCCTCTGTTGGGACTGGAAATGGAGAATCGTTGTAGCCCAGCATGGCCATGTCCACCTGTACCTTTGCGAACCCCAACCGCAAAGGTACGCAGTGGATCCGGACATCCGGCCCAGACGGATATATGAAGCCGTGTCCAATCACTTCCTGCCCATTGCCTAGGTGAGTCAGTAGGATGCAGCCCTCCGGCTTCTGCAAATTTGTAACAATTAAAATAGGTTTGTGAAACAACTCTAACAGAATGGGAGTGGCATCAACTTAAGTACATAGATGAAGGCTTGCAATACCTCAAGTAGATCCACTGGATCCGCGAGGATCTTCGAAGAGCAACTGCTTATCTCGGATCTGCACTCTTGGCCAGCAATGCTTCTCTCAACTGTGCAAACTCTTCCCTCATTTGTGCGACCCTAGACTGCACCTCAGACTGCACCTCAGCCCGTATCTTACCGAAGAGCTCCGCTTCCTTTTCCTTCCAGGAGCGGGCCTTCTTCCTCGGTGGAGCCGGATCTGCGAAACCGGGCTTCCATGACACAATGGCTCCCACGGCCCGTGTCCGCCCGGGATGCTCCTTATTTCCTAGAGCCCGGGTGAGGATGTCGTTCTCCCTCTGCGGGGTAAACAATCCCTCCATTGCTTCCTTCTCAAAAGAGATATGTTACATTTAAAGGTACCTTGTGAGACAAATTGCCTTATATACACTTGTGCACACACAATTTACGAGGTTAGCCAACTTACCATTCGCCTCACAATGTCGGCGTCCCCAGGGTTTGCGAACTGCACAGACCCCATGGACGACACGGACCCTCTCCCCCTCCACCATCGCTTGCACCTCTCATCCCGGATCTCGGAGAGCGGCAACTCAGGGGAGTCGATGACAGAATTTTGCTCGTCTTCCTTCTTACACTGCTCCTCTTTCCCCGCATAGCCCCGGGATCCGAGCCGATGCAGGTGGTCGTTCCTCTTCTGGATCGCCTTATTCTTCTCGCTAAGGGCCTTGAACTCCTCGGTCCCCTTCTGCTTGGTGAATTCCTCCCATACCTCCTCCGATATGAAGGGGTACTTCTCGCAAGGAGATTTCCCCGCAGCGAGGGAGTTATTGACGAGCCAGCTCTTAAAGGTTTTCCATGTTCCGTTCATGTCCTTCAAGCAAGCCGTCCTAGGTGTATCGTCGGGGATGTTCCACTTAGCCTGTTTTCAAGCAATGCATACAATTAATCACGAGTTAGTTAAACTTTAGCTTGCACCAAGAGAACGTGATTACGAAAGAGTTCAGCGATTTCAGTTCATTTAAACTTCACTTCCGCCCACAACCTATCCCTCTCGTCCGCTGTCACGTCCTTCCAGCTCTGGACGGTGATCTTCACCCTTTCTTTTGCCAATAGCCCAACATAGGCCGCGTACTTCCCAGCATTCTTTCCGATCGGCCTCCCAAATTGGTTGAACTCACAAGAAAGATCCGTGTGTTTGGCCAAACGGCCCAACGTCGTCGCGCCTCGTCCCACCCTCTTGCGCTGGGATGAACCAGCTGCATCTTCAGTTACGTTGGGGTTGGCCCTAGTCGAACCACTAGTACCATCCGATGAAGACGACGACATGTCTTTCCCTACAAAACCATCAACAAAGCATCAAGAATTTAATGGAAACACAAACCAAATCATTTTACAAAGCAAAAGGACCTATTTTAAATATTTTTTCTATCGATAAACACAGAAACTACCAATAGAAGATAAGATTCTATTTCTGAGCATTTTCATCTTCACATTTTCATATAGGAAGCAGGCAACATATGGCAATTAATTCTTCTTGGAGTTCCATAACTCAATTCAGGACTGGAGACTAATTAGGGCTGCAAAAGGGATGTCCGAAGAAAATAATACTAAAAGAAATGCAAAAATTAATTGCTGAAGTGTTCAGCAATGTTTTCTATCGGTGAACCCATGAGATACCGATAGACCATAACAATGTTTTCTATCGGCAAAGATACGAGATACCGATAGAACATAACAATGTTTCCTATGTTATGGAATATTGTTGATAAGCCGCCATTCACTGGCATCACATAATCTTGGTTTAAGTCAACATTCTCCATGATTTGCTATACTAATATTCATGGGCCAACATTATTATTTCACACATAACAATCTTTTCTATCGGTAAACACATGAGCTGCCGATAGAACATAACAATGTTTTCTATCGGTAGACACGTGAGATACCGATAGAACATAATAATGTTCTCTATATATGGAATTTTGTTGATAAGCCGCCATTCACTGGCATCACATAACATTCTCCATGATTTGCTATACTAATATTCATGGGCCAGCATTATTATTTCACACGTAAATATGCACACAAGCATCTAAGTGCCACTGTGCATAATCTGACAAACCTAATGGTAATGAAATATAAAGATATTGAAGTAGCACAGAAAGTAGGTCACAATCAAAAAAGGAATAACATGGTTTATAGCACCCTCTCTTGGTTATCTTTAGCATTACCTGTATGCAAATCATAAGGACTTCACATCTATTAGGTTGGGAAAAGTCATGTATAAGCATTTGAAACATATACACCGAAGACCCATCCACATTGCCATATATTCATACCAAGAGAGTAAAAATTCCCAACCAAACTAGTACATTGCTTGGCTCATGTCCTTCCAGATCCAAAGTTTTAATACTTGTTCAGAAATCTTTTCTATCGGTAAACACATGAGCTGCCGATAGAACATACCAATTTTTTCTATAGGCAAATACAGGAGATACCGATAGAAGATGTGTAAGAACACCTCCAACATATAATGTGCATTACATGGCAGTTGGATACAATTGATCACACATACAACAGTATAGATAAGTTAAAATCTCAAAATAGGTTCATTACAACACTGGAACATATTATGTCAACCCTAATTTAAATCAACATTGCCTGTGGAATGTACATAATCTAACACAATAGGGAACCCTAGTTTAATTGCAAAACTCAAAGAATTAGTACGTACAAAACACTAAGATCAAATAAGGAAGATGCTGGAAAAAGAACTACGAATTAGGGTATTTTACGGCGATCAGTTGTGGTGATGGAGAGGCGGTGTAGAACCGGTGGCAGTGGCGAACCAGTATCCAGCCGGCGATCGTTGTGTGGGAGTGAGGAAGTGAGTGGTCACTGCAGAGGTTGTGGTTTTCTTCGCTCTCGAAGAGACGCAGTGCTACAAGTTGGAACTGTTCGACTGGAGGGAAACTCAAGGGCTATGTGTAATAAAGTAGTGGATGCCCTTTTCTATCGGTACAAACAACAAAATACCGTTAGAAAAATGGATTTAGTCTAACGGTACAACATAATAATACCGATAGAATAAGTAAAATATTCCCCGTATAATATTTGAAATAGTAGATGCCCTTTTCTATCGGTAAAAACAACAAAATACCGTCAGACCAATGGATTTATTCTAACGGTACAACAAAAAAATTCCGATAGAAAAAGTAAATTTTTCCTATAATAAATTTTGAAGTGCCTGAGACACATTAAAGTAGTGGATGCCCTTTTCTATCCGTACAAACAACAAAATACCGTAAGGCCAATGGATTTATTCTAATGGTACAACAAAATAGTACCGATAGAACAAGTAAATTTTTACCCACGGTAATTTTTGAAGTGGGTAGGGCATTGGAAAATGATGTTTCAGGGAATGGGATTTTTGGAGAGCTTAATTTGTGAAGAAGCAAGAGGCTGCAATGAGATTTTGGCAAGAAAATTTGAAGGGAAGAATTAAGTACTTACAGGATAAAGGTACTGTACATGTTAGAACTCTTGCTGTGGAGTAAAATTGAGATATATTAATGCTGTGAACTAGCTTATCATTAAGTTCTAAAGAAAAATGTATTGTCTGATGTATTAATGATAAGTTCCTCACCTTGGTGTCTGACTCTATCAAGATCGACGAGAGTAAACCCGTAACTATCAACTTGAACACCTCGAGGGATTTCGACCCATTGGCATCGACACAAGGGAATCTTAAGTAATCCGTAATCGAGCTCCCATATTTCGTCAATAGCACGGTAATATGAGTTCAGCGCCCTTACTGACCTGGCATCCTCCGAAATAGCAAACAGTGTCACTCCGCTACATTGCATGCTACTCTTGGCGTCTTGAGCTCTTTTGTAAAATGAATACTCATTGATGTTGTACCCCTACCAAGTCCCTACAATGAATCTTGGGCCTCCAGCCAACCATGTCACAGTTTCACTTATGGAGCCCTCGGTAGCTCACGTGACTCTTTCTTGGATCCACCCAGCAAATTTCCTATTATGTTCTCTGGTGACCCAAATCTCTGACTTCGAAGGATTCTGTGACCGTAACATTACCTTGTGCTTGTGTATGTATGGCTCGACCTCCGTCATGTGTTGTAAGACCCAAAAATGTGATTTTGAGTACACATCACGGGCGGAGACGATAGCTTTGAATCCAATCGTTCTGATGCCCTGAAGCCTACCCTCATGTCGGGACCTAGGAACGCCAATTGGGTCAACCCCGGCCATATAATCTGTGCAAAATTCAATCACCTCCTCGGCAGCATAACCTTCCATGATACTCCCCTCGGGTCGACGACGAGTCCTTACGTATCCCTTCAATACACCCATAAATCTCTCAAATGGATACATGTAGCGCAGGCACACAGGTCCACAAAGCTTAATTTCTCTGATAAGGTGAACAATCAGATGGACCATAACATGAAAAAAGGATGGAGGGAAATACATCTCGAGCTGACAAAGAGTTGTAACCACGTCGTGTTGCAAAGCGTCCAGTCCATCCGGATCAATTATCTACGAGGACACAGTTGCGCCAAATATTCATATCAGAAAAATCTTCTAATTAAGCTCGACAAATGGAGGTAATTAACTTATAGTATGAGTGCACGTACTTACCTTGCAAGATATTGCGTTGAAGAAATAACATAGGTTTGTGACGAGGATTGACACCCGGGTCACTTCTAATAAACTTCTGGTTCAAGACAGATTCGAAACTGACATGTGTCTAGTGATACGAACTCAAGCTATTCTGAGGGGCATTACCACGAGGTCGCAAGCTTTACGCGATCAGGTCACAAGCTTCAGGTCGCAAGCTTTACGCGATCAGGTCGCAGCTTACGCGGTCAGACCGTAAGCCATGCGCGGTCAGAAGTTCGTAGGCTATACGCGAACTACACATTCGGGATATTGCGCGGTCAGCCGATACCCCGCGGTCAGAACATCTGCCGATCAGGATACTTGGGATCCATCTATTCAGTTGCCTATACAACAGGATATTCTAAGTATCCCGAAGATTCCTACACGTGGAGAATCAACCGTCAAGAGGTTAACACGTACAGTTATCCATGAATAACACGTGTTTAACCTGCGTGGAGGTTAAGAGCAGTTCCAAAAACCGCATCCAACCGTCCGTGCAACCGATTGATGCAGTTTCCTTCACATGGCACCCTTTCAAACAGTATAAAAGGATGGCATGAAACATCAATCAAGAGGGGGATGAAGAAACCCAAAATCATTTAAGTTAGCCAAGTCTACGGCACACCTCATATAGCATTTTTAAGTCTTCTTTAGCTTATCTTTGTACACTTTTAGAGGGAAAAATCCTCGCCTGTGAGGACTTTTTCCTCCACTTGTAAACATTTTACCACACTTAGTGAAATCTCAACAGGACGTAGGGCTTTTACTCCCACCATCGAGGGCCCGAACTTGTCTAAATTCTCTGTGCTCCTGTTCACCATTGTTCAGCATACCTTCCCGAAGGGTCATCTTGAAAGGTCTCACTATTACAAATTCTGCATAAGTTCGGCTGAGGACTCCGAGTCCGAATCGTCGACAGCTGGCGCCCACCGTGGGGCCTTTCTCAAGGCGTCTTAATTGAAATTCGGAGGTTTGCCGAAACATGGCTGGAGCATATGATTCCGAGAATGATTTCGATCTCGAGGATTATGCTCATATCCCAATGCCTTCTCCAAGTGATCCCGTTCCGATGGAAGAGGTCGAAGGCCAGAATCTTCCACAGGATGAATCATCTCCCCAAGTCATGATAATCGACCAGGAGGTAACTGGCACAAGGTCAGAACCCGCAGAGGTTCTTAATGTGTTAGGTGATGAATCCGGCCCGTCGTGCGATCCCACTGAGGGAAAGTATGATGGTGACCCCGAGGTTAGCCCGGGGAGGTTCGACCCTGATAACCTCCACCGTCTCTTTGATTTCGAGTCTGACTCGGAACAGACCGAGATGTTCTCCCCATCGACAGCTTCTCTCCCTAGGCAGTTTGCAGCGTTGTCGGAGGAAACTCCCGATCAACAGACTGCCAGGGAAGAACAAGATCGCAAACAGAAGGAGGAGCAAGACCTCGAGCAACAAAACAACGAACTACGCAGAACTGCCCTAGAGGCTCTTCAAGATGCGCAGGCTCGTTACGATGCTGCCCCGAGTTCTTCTCGACGGTCGCGTGGTCATAGACGTGACCAGACCCCTCCCTTACCACCGGAGCACTTCCCAGTGGATGAGGAAACAATAACACCTGGTGCCCCTAGGAGAAGTACCCATGGTCGACTGCGATTTATCGCGGAAGTCATGCGCAATTTTCCTCCTACGGTCACGGATGCGCAGAGACCGGCCTTTTACAGGATCCTGGCAGAAAGATTGGACGAGGTCGCATCCGAGGCGACCCCAACAGCCTCTTCCCGCTCAGTGACACATTCCCGCGATCGAGATGGTCCTCATTTTGGTTCTGGCCGACGGAATTACCCGTCGCCTATACCGTCCCGACAGGACAAATGTCGGCGAATGCAGGACTCTCGCAGTAGGGATCGAGTTCCCGTTCATTCTCGTTTGGGACCCCGAGTAACCCCGCCATTAAGTGAGTTTGCTAGAAACCCGACCGAAAGTCGCAGGACGGTTCACGGTCCTTACGTTGGTTGCAAAGCTTTCTCGCCTGGCCTACGAGCAGTCGTTTGGCCCGATAAGTTTCGACCAGGGGCCATTGAGAGGTTTGATGGAACTCAGAACCCATCCGAGTTTCTTCAGATCTATATTACTGCCATCCAAGCAGCAGGGGGCGATGACAAGGTCATGGCCAACTACCTGCCAACAGTCCTCGTAGGACCGGCTAGAACCTGGTTGTTCAATCAGCCTGAGGGTTCTATCTATAATTGGGAAATGCTATGCGATGCCATCCTCAGCAATTTCCAAAACTGTTACCAAAAGCCGGGTAAGGAGGACGACTTGCATAGATTGCGGCAAACTTCGACCGAAACGCTTCGGCAGTTTGTCAAAAGGTTTGTCGGGGTAAGAAATACCATCCCGAACATATCTGATGACTCCGTAATCAGGGCATTTAAGCATGCCGTTCGATACCGGAGATTCACTGAAGACTTGCTCATCCACCCTCCTCGATCGGTGGCCGATCTGTTCGATATGGCTGATCGATACTCCGATGCAGCCGAGGCAGTCGAATGGAACCGAATGGTCGACAAGGGGGACCTACCGCCCCAACCAGGCTTCAAGGACGCCAAGAAAGAAGATTCGAGCAAAAAGCCGGAGTCTTCATCGGGTGGAAAGTCAAAAAAGTCGAAGAGGAACCGCTCTGGACAGTACCGTGAGGTCGCGGTCGCGGAGAAACCACCTTCGACCAAAGGTAATAAGTCTTCTTTTAAAAGTAAAACTGCTTCTGGTGGCCGGGATTCCGACCATCCAGAAAAATCAACTAATCCGCAGGAGGGCAAAAGGTGGTGTCCACTCCACAATTCCGCAGGCCACGATCTCAAAAACTGCAGGAGTTGGTTGAAACAGCTGGATGATTTCTACCAAGGAGCTGGACCAATGCCAACCTTACCGCCCAAAGAGTAGGCGTGCGGGGTTAGAGACGTCAATGGAGACGAAGAAATGGCTTACCAGGTACCTCAAAATCATGTTAATGTCATTTTCGGAGGTTCCTCCTCTTTCGTTTCCAAAAGGTAGTTTAAAACTTTTTGCCGAGAGGTTAACCAAACGGAGACATCCCTTGGTGAACCTCAATATCCCCGTTGGTCGGATATGCCTTTGACGTTCGACCGCGCTGACTGTCCTGCGGGGCTAACTCGACCATTGAGGTTACCTCTGGTTATTACCCCAATCATCAGTAACGCGAGAGTCGAAAGGGTCCTGATCGACGGGGGGAGTTCCCTTGATCTTTTATTGGTCAAGACACTCGATAAGATGCAAATTCCTCGTTCGAAGATCAAGCCCATAATCCATCCGTTTTATGGGATAATCCCAGGCCCCTCCATGATGCCATTGGGACAAGTGGTCCTCCCGGTCACTCTGGGAGAACCAGATAACTTCCGAACAGAATTGGTTACTTTCGATGTAATCGACTGTGATTCAGCTTATAATGCAATCTTTGGCAGGCCTACTCTCGCTAAGTTCATGATGGCAACGCACTATGCTTATCAGTGCGGGAAATTGCCTGGCCCCAAAGGTGTCATTTCGGTCCGAGGTAGTCGCAACGTGGCACTCACGTGCGACCGGCTATCTTTGGAGATGGTCGATCAACTTCCCCTCCGGGACGCTCAGGTCGCCACTGTCGCCATCGATGCGATCAGGGCTGCTCCTCGACCAGATGAGAAACTCAAACAAGTTCCTTTGTACCCAGATGACCCATCCAGGACAATTCGGGTTGGGTCAGCCCTGGACGACAAATAGGAACTCGACCTCGTTGCTTTCCTCTGAGCTAACGCAGACGTGTTTGCGTGGAAACCGTCCGACATGCCCGGTGTCCCAAGGGAAGTAATTGAGCACAGGTTAGCAATTCGACCTGGACAACGACCAATAAAGCAAAAGCTCAGGCGTTTTGCCACCGACCGACAGGAAGCCATCCGAGAAGAGTTAGACAAACTCTTGCAGTCGCCCCAGCGCTTGATGCAAATGACCTTTCTTTCCCAGATAGGGCGTAATCTCGAAGCATATGTAGACGACTTGGTTGTAAAAAGCACCAAAAGATTGTCTCATTTGGACGATCTTGCTGAAACCTTCTGTAACTTGAAGCGCTTTGGAATAAAATTGAACCCGGAGAAATGTTCTTTCGGGGTTTCTTCAGGAAAGCTTCTTGGTTTCCTTGTGTGTTCCAGGGGCATTGAGGTTAATCCTGAGAAAATCAGAGCTATTGAGCAAATGAGGTCGCCCTCGACCATGAAGGATGTTCAACGCCTGGCTGGTCGCATGGCGGCTTTAAGTCGCTTCATATCGCGGTTAGGCGAAAGGGGACTACCTTTCTTTAAAGCCTTGCGTAAACATCATAACTTCACGTGGTCCGACGAAGCCGAAAAAGCGTTTCAGGAGGTAAAAACATACCTTTCCAGTCCGCCGGTATTGGTGTCTCCTGAAAAGGAAGAACCATTACTTCTGTATTTGGCGGCCACCCCGCACACGGTCAGCGCAGTTCTGATCGCGGAAAGGGAAGGAGTACACAGACCCGTCTACTATGTGAGCGAAGTACTTCATGGTCCTAAGGAGCGCTACCCTGAGGTCCAGAAGATACTTTACGCACTACTGATGGCTTCCCGTAAGCTACGACATTACTTTCAAGCACACAAGATCACAGTACCCTCCTCTTTTCCTTTAGGGGATATTGTCCGAAATCCAGAAAAATCTGGTCGAATCGCCAAATGGGCGGTCGAATTCGGTGCCTTTGAGATCCATTCCACCCCTCGCACGGCGGTTAAGTCTCAGGTTTTGGCCGACTTTGTGGTCGAATGGACCAACCCTGAGCCACCCGTGCAGTTGGCAAAGGAACTGGAGTGCCCCGATTATTGGACAATGTACTTTGACGGCTCCCGTAGTTTTCAACACTCGGGGGCTGGAGTGGTCTTAGTTACGCCTCAGGGCGAACAGCTTAAGTATGTCATTCAACTACACTTTGTTGCAACCAACAATGCAGCGGAGTATGAAGGTCTTCTTGCAGGGCTCCAGGCAGCAAAATTCCTCGGAGTCCGTCGATTAGTGGTGAGGGGGGACTCACAGCTGGTCGTAAACCAGGTAAACAAGGAGTACAGCACCTCCGATGAGACAATGGCTCATTACCTGGGGGAAGTGAGGAAATTGGAAAAACACTTCAGTCACTTCGAAGTCCAATACATCCTGCGAAAGGACAACATTCTCGCAGACCAATTATCCAAAATTGGATCCTCACGCTCAT
Organism: Pharus latifolius; assembly: GCA_019359835.1. Taxonomy (NCBI): domain Eukaryota; kingdom Viridiplantae; phylum Streptophyta; class Magnoliopsida; order Poales; family Poaceae; genus Pharus; species Pharus latifolius. The sequence continues at coordinate 67,833,200 of CM033321.1, read as the reverse complement.
CCGCTCCGGCAGGAGTGTTCATTGAACACTTGGACCATCCTTCGATCCTGACTTCGGTCGAGGATGATCCGGCAATAGCCTTCGTTGCCAACCTCGGTCAGGAACAAGATTGGACTCATCCATTGAGGGTCTATCTTGAACATGGGACCCTACCCGAGGACAAAACCAAAAGCGATCGGTTAATTCGAAAGGCGTGTCTGTACAAACTCATAGATGGGGTTATGTACAGAAAGGGTACTCAAGGAGTATTCATGCGCTGCATATCTCAGGAGGAAGGAAAATCCCTCTTGAAAGAAATACATGACGGTGTATGCGGTGCACACGCGTCATACCGAACACTGGTCGGAAAAGTTTTTCGACAGGGATTCTACTGGCCTTCGGCACTCGATGATGCCAAGCTTATGGTCAAGATGTGTCCACAGTGTCAATTTCATGCAAGACAGGTTCATCAACCTACTTATGCATTGCAAACTATTCCTCTCGCATGGCCTTTCGCGATCTGGGGAATGGACATCGTCGGTCCTATGCCACAAACGGTTAATGGATACAAGTTTTTGTTCGTAGCCATTGACACATTCACAAAATGGATTGAGGCCGAACCCGTACGAAATATTACTGCATCAGCCGCACAAAAGTTCTTTCACAAGAACATTGTGGCACGATTTGGTGTTCCAAACCGTCTCATCACAGACAACGGTTCTCAGTTCGCTAGCGGTCTCTTCCTAGACTACTGCGATCAGATTGGGACCAAGGTGTGCTTTGCTTCTGTGGCACATCCACAAAGCAATGGTGCCGTAGAACGGGCCAATGGGCAAGTATTGCAAGGTATCAAAAAACGTGTTTTTGATCGCCTCAAGACCCGCTCGGGGGCTTGGCCAGACGAGCTCTATACTGTTCTATGGGCACTACGGACTACCTCTAGTCGAGCCACCGGTGAGACACCCTTCCATTTGGTTTATGGAGCCGAGGCTGTGTTGCCTATGGGAGTGAGTATTGGATCTGTTCGCACGAATCAATTCGAACAGATCAACAAATCCGAACAGCGATCGCAAGATCTCATCCTCCTGGAAGAACGGCGTGATCGCGCCCTGATCAAGTCCGCGGTATACTTGCAGGCTCTACGCAAGTATCACAGTAAAAAGGTGCGACCACGTGATCTCAACGTTGGCGACTTGGTTTTACGAAAAATTCAAGACCAGTCTAACCGCAATAAATTCTCCCCAAAGTGGGAAGGACCATACACTGTCGTCTCAGTACCGCGGCCAGGATCGGCGCGGTTAGCCATGGAGGATGGTCGGATTTTGTCCAATACTTGGAACATCGATCAACTTCGCAAGTTTTACGTGTAAGTGCCACATCCCTTTTCCTGTTCAATTAGCATCTTTTCATAAAAAGCATGTCTCGTTTTCATACTATAAGTGTTTTCCCCTAAAACCCAAATTATATAAATTCGACCTGGGGGCTGATCGCCGGCGGTTAGGTTATTACAGCATTTTTCAACCGGATTCGCTGGTCGATCTCATGATCACTTCCAGATAAGTCACTCCTAAATAAGCCGTTTCTCAACGCACACGGGACTATCTAGCTAGTCTTCGGTCATCTGGGTGGCTACCAGTTTGCAATAAGGTTAAAAATGTTACTTTAATCTTGACCATCGGCTTGAAGCACATATCCCTGGTCATCATACTTATGTTTTCCCCTCTGCTTAAAATACTAAGGCTTCAGTATTCATAAACAGAGGCGGGGGCTAGAGGGATATGCTTATAGTATGAAACATATGATGTGAATATGCACTTTCTTTTGAAAAAATAGTTTTACATACATTGCACTGTAATTACAATTGTTTGGTTACAAAAATAAGGATCACTCGATCCCCAGCTCAGTCAGGAGTCTATCTACTTGGGGCTGGACTTCCTCTATGACTGCATCAAGCAGCTCTTCACTCTCGACCTCAACCGGACCCACCAATATGTTCAGATCTGCATCTGGGCCATGGTGAAGTCGAACCCGGCTGAGTATGGCTGCTGCGGCTGATCGAACCCTGCTCCTGATCGCCTCTTCGCGTCGCCGTGTATCTCCAGGGAGATACTCGAGCAGTGAATCCGCCTGGGCAGCAAGCAGCGATGTCCAGTCACTTATGCTGAGGTTGTCTTGCCTCGGTTCTACCACATCGGTCTTCAAAAGATCAGCCACGGCCTTTAGTTTTTCGAAGATCCGGAGGCTCACTTCTTTGATTGCCTGATCGGTGTGGCGAATCGAGGATTCAAGAATCTCCTTGTCTCGACTAAGCTGCGTAATTCGACCTGCTTGCACTGTATAGAGAGAAGAGATCAGTTGCATATTATAGATTCAAGTCTTCCTAATCAGGAATCGACTTACCAGCATTCTCTGATCGAAGTTTGTTGAGTTCAGTTTCTTGTTTCTTAAACATTGAAACTGAACCGGCCACCTCTTTCTTCAAAGATATAACCTCTCTGCAGCAAAGTCAAGGCAATCACAACCAAGATATGCCCATGCTAACCACAGGGATTATCCTGGCTAATAAGCCATTCGCGCGTTGTGATGGCCAGCACAGAAGCCATTCAAAAAGAACGCGACAGCTTGCGCAGGTGAATACTATTACCCTCTGATTCTACTCGCCTTCTTGGACAGTTGGGGTTTCTTGGTCCTTCTCCGCAGGTCGCCAGTTGATGAGCAGCCGCGGAGAAAGGATCTCCTCCTTCTCAAGCGCCATCAGGCTCTCCTCAGAATGATGAATGGATCTGCTCCAGGACGCCATCTATGGTGTAGAATCAAAGGGGAAGCTGGCGATTTGGGGAAGATGAAGGCTGAAGAAAGTGAGGGTTTTGAGCGGCGGGAATTCTAAGGGTTTTTTTCGCGGCTGAGTGGCTTCCTCAAGAAGCTACCTACTGCTTTTTATAGACCCAAGGCGACGCATTAATGAGTAAACGGCTCGTTTCAAACGTTCCATTAAATGCTTTATTCATTTCCCATAATGGATACTGTCTCTGATGGACCCGATAAAGTACTCAGGCGTCGGATCTAAAACAAAAAGACTTCTTTGTTTTGGAAACCGAAAGTGTAAAAGGACTGAAAAATTTCAGTACTTTTCAGAGGAAGTTTTCCCCTTTTATACTTTGAACATTTTGTTCGAAAAAATCACGTAACCCAATTTTTAACGTACTGAAGTGTTTCTAATTGGGTTATGGTTTTATCGAAATCGTGTTCTAGGCTAAAACTTCGTCTCTAATCGAAGTAATAGTCTAACCGGATGTTCAACTCTGGTCGCAATTCAGTTCTAACCGCGGCCTTAAGTCTGATCACGGCATCAGGGAAGGTCATGGTGATCTTTTAAAGCGCGATTCTAATCGCAGAACTGAAATTTCCTGTGTACGAATGGTTGCGGACTAAGCTTTTTAGCCTTAATTTCGCACAGAAGGTATGAAGAATGTTCATATGGATAAAAGAAACTTTATTTATTACATTCTTTACATACAAAAGGGATACGGTCGATAAAAGCATCGACTTGTTCCGAAAGAAGTTTACAAAGTTCCCCAAGGGACATATTGTTGTCAGTAGGATCTACGTTGACAACCCCCAAGGAACTAGCAACTACTCTAAGTCTATCTATATCGTCCCTAACAACGGACGCACTATTGTCCCTAATCAAGTCAGAGAGTTCTCGCTGTTGCTGAGCGAAGTCTCTCTCTCGACGGAAATGGTGCGCCTCCTCTCGGGATCGATCAAGACATTCTGCTAAACGCAGAATCTTCGAGGCCATCTCCTCGGTCTTCTTCTCCAGGGCATTCTTCTCTTCCAGAAGAGTCTGTCCGGAAGGAAGAGATGGAGCAGCAGAAGGCTGATCGTTGGGGCCTCCTACCTCCTGCATTTTGCAAAAGTTAGTCATATTAACTAAAATTATCAGCAAAAAAGGAGAAGAATTGTCACCTGTCCCGGTGCATAACCCGTTGATACACCCATCTTGGGAGGAAGATCATCATATGGTGGGAGAGCAACCTTCCCAGAAGAAGATTGCTTTGCTAACCTAATATGGCAATCATCTGATCGAGGGATAGTCACCGCTTGCCAACCAGGATGTTGATCACCCAAAAGGATGGGGGAATTGGACGCAATGGGATCTTTCTCTAAGGATAAAGGCCTAACTTGCCGAGAGGCATGAACGGGGAGGGTCAAAGGAACTGAAGGAAGAAAGAAACTCGATACGTTCTTCACCTTTGTTCCACTGGAAGATCCTTCGTCAACCTTGGGTTTCTTCCTTAAGGGAGACAGAACTTCATTCGTTTGAGACCCTTGATCGACAATTTCCCCTTCATCGCTCTCAATCTCGATGATCTCATGATCTGCCATTGGCAGGGGTATATGGAAAGGAGGCAGGATAACAAGAAAAAGACTTAGACGTGAGAGGGAAATTGTAGATCTTTTACATGTCCAGGGGTCTGGTATTTATAGCCGCTTGGGTGACGGTTTGCATTCCGGACGTCTCGGGTTACGTCAAAGCATTTACAATTTTACCTCGAGATAAAAACAATTCTACGGCGCTATCATTGCCCGTCACGTAATGTCAGAACCCGTCTTGAAAAACCAACCGTTTTCACTTAGTGCGCCACTAAGTGGAGAAATTAATGGGCCGGGTTAAAAATCCAATGCACGGTTTTTTAAATTCGAAATAAACACGTCTCTCCGTTTTTTTTCGAATTTGGGGGCTAGCTGACGAGGATTGACACCCGGGTCACTTCTAATAAACTTCTGGTTGAAGACAGATTCGAAACTGACATGTGTCTAGTGATACGAACTCAAGCTATTCTGAGGGGCATTACCACGAGGTCGCAAGCTTTACGCGATCAGGTCACAAGCTTCAGGTTGCAAGCTTTACGCGATCAGGTCGCAGCTTACGCGGTCAGACCGTAAGCCATGCGCGGTCAGAAGTTCGTAGGCTATACGCGAACTACACATTCGGGATATTGCGCGGTCAGCCGATACCCCGCGGTCAGAACATCGCCGATCAGGATACTTGGGATCCATCTATTCAGTTGCCTATACAACAGGATATTCTAAGTATCCCGAAGATTCCTACACGTGGAGAATCAACCGTCAAGAGGTTAACACGTACAGTTATCCATGAATAACACGTGTTTAACCTGCGTGGAGGTTAAGAGCAGTTCCAAAAACCGCATCCAACCGTCCGTGCAACCGATTGATGCAGTTTCCTTCACATGGCACCCTTTCAAACAGTATAAAAGGATGGCATGAAACATCAATCAAGAGGGGGATGAAGAAACCCAAAATCATTTAAGTTAGCCAAGTCTACGGCACACCTCATATAGCATTTTTAAGTCTTCTTTAGCTTATCTTTGTACACTTTTACAGGGAAAAATCCTCGCCTGTGAGGACTTTTTCCTCCACTTGTAAACATTTTACCACACTTAGTGAAATCTCAACAGGACGTAGGGCTTTTACTCCCACCATCGAGGGCCCGAACCTGTCTAAATTCTCTGTGCTCCTGTTCACCATTGTTCAGCATACCTTCCCGAAGGGTCATCTTGAAAGGTCTCACTATTACAAATTCTGCATAAGTTCGGCTGAGGACTCCGAGTCCGAATCGTCGACAGTTTGTGATTGTCTCTGACTTTAATTGGGAGATTGCCTTTGATAGCAATGGGAAGCATTTGTGACATCAGCACATGACAGTCGTGGGACTTCGTGCCAACCACTCTTAGGTCCTTCATGGACACAAGTTTTTTCAAGTCCGAGGAGTACCCACATGGAACTTTAACACCGTGCAGGCACCAACAGAGTTCTATTTTTTCGCTCTTGGACAACGTATAGCAGGCCGGGGGGAGATATGTACGCTTTCCCTTCTCCAAAGGTGCAAGCTCAGTCCTTATCCCCATTTCCACCATGTCACGACGAGCTTTCACACCATCCTTTGTCTTTCTCGGAATGTTCAACAACAAACCAATCAAACTGTCACAAATATTTTTCTCTACATGCATGACGTCAATGCATGTTGAACTTGTAAGTGCTCTCAGTACGGTAGATCCCAAAGAATCGATCTCTTCTTCCAAGCATTTTTTCTCAAGGTTTAGAATACTTACCGAACTCAGCTTTAATGTCCTTCACGCGCGAGTAAATCTCCTTACCAGTCAGAAACACTGGAGCTGATCCCTTCTCAAGCTTCCCATTAAATGATTTCCTCTTCTTACGGTACGTGTGATGCACCGGAAGAAACCTATGGTGACCCATGTACACTGTTTTCCGGCAGTTTCGTAGCCACATGCTCTCAGTTTCATCTAGGCAAATAGGGCAAGCCTTGGCTCCTTTCGTACTATACCCCGGCAAATTGCCGTAGGCCGGAAAATCATTTATGGTGCAAAATATCAGGGCCCACAAGATGAAATTCTCTTTCTTGTATGCATCCCACACCTGCACCCCCTCGCTCCACAATTTCTGTAAGTCCTCAATTAAAGGCGCTAGAAACACGTCAATATCATTTCCGGGTTGTCTGGGTCCTGATATTAGTAACGCCATCATGATGTACTTGCGCTTCATGCATAACCAAGGAGGAAGACTGTAGATGCATAAAAGAACCGGCCAAGTGCTATGCCGACTGCTCATATTACCATGTGGGTTCATATCATCTGTACTCAACCCGAACCTTATATTCCCAACTTCGCCGCCGAACTCAGCAAATGTTCTGTTGATGTTTCTCCATTGAATAGAATCAGCTGGTTGTCTCAGTTTTCTGTCTTGTTTCCGGGCTTCAGCATGCCAACGCAAGTGCTTCGCAACTTTCAGATTTGCAAACAGCCGCTTCAATCTAGGTATCATAAGCAAGTACCACACAGTTTTCACTGGAGGTCCTTTCTTTACCTCGTGACATTCACTGTCAATCCAGTCCCTACGCGTATACCTCGATGCGCCGCATCTTGGACAAACATGCAAACTGGAGTACTCGTTACGGTACAACACACAATCATTTGGGCATGTGTGTATTCTTTCGATTTCCATTCCCAACGGACACAACAGTTTTTTGGCTTGGTAAGTAGATCTTGGCAACTCATTTCCCTCTGGAAGCATGTCCGCTAGAAGATCTAATAGTGCCGTGAAAATCTTATCGCTCCAACCGTTGCCTGCCTTCAAGTTATATAATCTCAGCACAGAAGACAGTTTTGTAAATGTTGCACATCCAGGGAACAAAGGCTTCTCAGAGTCAGCAATCAGTTTCTCAAATTCACAGAAGTCATTTTCATTGTAATCTTCCTCTACATCATGTAACATCTCATCTAGATTGTCATCATCATCATCATCTACATGCACATCGGAATGAACATTATCAAAATTCGGATGATCATCGATATTATTGCAATCCACATCTAAGTCCTGCTGATTGGTAGTAGTGGTGATTGTTTCCTCAAGATCTTCGCCATGCCATATCCAACGGGTGTATCATGCGTTAAAACCCTGACGAATCAAATGACTCTTAATTTGATCAGAGTTGATAAACCTCTTCAAGTTCATACAATCTGTACAAGGACAAAGCATATTTTTCTCTCACTTCCTCTCCTTTTGTTGCTCAATAAATTTAATAAACTCATTCACACCATCCAAATATTCAAGAGTAGTACATTTTATTCCATACATCCAATATTTCCTATCCATCTACAATTAACAAAATTTAACGAGTCAGCCATGCATGAAACCTGCCCGATTAAGTTATGTATATGTACATGTACAGCCTCTTACAACTGATGTGTTAAACCCTACCTTGACAAAATGAACACTAATTAACCTAGCTAACTACACAATACAAGCTAGTGAGCTCCTAAAACATGAGGCATTTCCAGCTAGCTAGCTCCCAAGCTTGGAACTACACAATACAGGTAGCTTGCAAGTAGAGAGGGAGGGACATCTAGAGGGAGAGAGAGATAAGTGATGACAATTGAGCTTACCTTAAACAGAGGGGTGCAATCAACTTCCTTCCAGCTTGCCCTGATCACCCTAGCAGTGTACGTGGAACTTTCGTCACAAACAGAGGGACATAGAGTGCAACAGAACAAAACAGCAGCTCAGTAATGGTCGAGTGGGGTTTTACTTGTACTGGACCTATTTGTAATGGTAAATACATGAAATGCCCGTTAGACTAAGTGCAAGTAATTTTGTACTCACATCTTCTGTCGGTACAAAAACACATATACCGTTAGAACAAGTGCTGGTGGATTGCTGAACAGGTACAGGTGTTGTTCTATCGGTAAATATGTGTATTTACCGTTAGATCATGCATGACACAGCAAATACATGTGTTGTTCTACCGGTAAATATGTGTATTTACCGTTAGAAGAGGTACTGGTACATGGCTGAAACAAAACCAAACTAGGTAATGCATGACACAGCAAATATTGTGTTGTTCTATCGGTAAATATGTGTATTTACCGTTAGATGATGCATGACACAGCAAATACATGTGTTATTCTATCGGTAAATATGTGTATTTACCGTTAGAAAAGGTACTGGTACATGGCTGAAAGAAAATCAAACTGGGTAATGCATGACACAGCAATCTGGGTAATGCATGACAAAGCAAATACATGTGTTTTTCTATCGGTAAATATGTGTATTTACCCTGAGAAGAGGCAACACAGCAAATACATGTGTTTTTCTATCAGTAAATATGTGTATTTACCGTTAGAGGAGGTGCTGGTACAAACTGGGTAATGCGTGACACACATGACAGCAGTTCTCACATCCAAAGAATCATATCTAAACATAATGTAACATCAAACAGATCTTACATCAAATAGATCTTAACTAGAATATAAAGAAATATTTCAAGAAATGCTAATTTGTAGATTAATTAGGAGACACAAAAATACTTTTCTTAGGTACTTGGTACTTCATCTTGCCTAAGAAATTAAAAATATCTACTTACATGATATCTTGTTTGCCTCCATTCCTTTAAGAAAATGCAAGACGAAACATAAAAAATGGGTACTATTTAAACTCATTCTAGTTAATGGCTGAAAACAAAAGCAAGCTGAGTCATGTATGACACAGCAATTTAGGTACAAACATACACATGCCAGTTCACAAATTCAAGTGCATGTCTGAAACAGCAGTACAAATACACACCTACATACCAATACAATTAAATACACAAATACTCCCTACACATTCAAGTTCATGTCCCAAATAGCAATACATGATACACAAATATACAACAATATACAAATACAACAATTCACACATTCGATGTATATTAGAAAAGTCACGTATGAAATTAACAACAGATCACGACGAGGACCTAGTGGCCCATACATTTTACATAAAAGAGAACCTTTGCAAGTTGCGACAATGCAACTACCGACTACAAGTTAGACCTGATACATCACAAATTCATTCATCCAAAACAGCAAATGTCTGAACCACATTGGACTTAACCATAGGAGTTCAGTTCGAAGACGCCCGAGGAGCTGGAACTACCGTCGAGTTACATTTGTATTGGTGATTTCCTCGGACTCAAACTCGATCAACTCAACTCAACTCCATTAACAAAAAGAACCTACCTTCCAAGATGTTGTTCTGTGTAATGATGGTGTAGAATGGCTGTGCAAATGACAACAATTCTTCTTCTCCAAGCAGGTAAGCATCTGGCCACAAGCTGGTGCATGCAAAAAAATGGCTGAAACACCGATACAAATGTAAGATGCTTTCTATAGGTCCTGATTTGAGAAACACGCCGGGCTTAAGGATCTTCTTGACCGAGCCAACCAAGATCTCGCCCTTCACGTCCTTCCAACTCTCAATGGTGATCTTCACCGTTTCTTTCCAGCTCTCGACGGTGATCTTCACCGTTTCTTTCCAGCTCTCGATGGTGATCTTCACCGTTTCTTTCGCCAACAAGCCAACGTAGGCAGCATACTGCGATGAAGAACCGTTAAATGTGTTGCCCCTCATGAGCATCATCCAAGGACCTGCACAGATCATAAATAGGCATTCTAGAGCAAATTAAGATTGTTTACTGTTTCCTACATGACTCCCTATCTGAGAAAGATTACCAACTGAAGGTTAGGTTGTGCTTCATCATAGTAACATCAACTTGCAACTGGAGATCAAGATATTGCATATCTACTCTATTTCATCAGAAGAAATTACTTTGCCAATATACATATATTAATTATTTAATGAACTTTTTACATGCACTTGATCATTGAGCAAGCTAGTTGGCATTTGACTATGTTATTGGCATTGAACAACCTACAGAGAATATCAAGATATTTGTGTATCTCATGATATTTGTAAATATCTTGACATTAATGATCTTTCAATTTCAATTTCAATTACAAATATCTTTCAATTTCAATTTCAACTTCATGATCTTTCAATTTCATTTTCAATTTCATGATCTTTCAATTTCAATTATTACTAAGTCCAAGTTGGCATTGAGCAACCTACTGAGAGATGAAGATATTACATTTATACTCTTATTGGCATTTCACTATGTTAGATAGAGTTTGTATTGCAAATATATCCTGATAATTTTCTACATTTGATAGGATCATCAAGCAATTGAACATTATCTGTCCCACAGTGATATTATGTAGTTTTAATAAAAAACAAGAACAAGACACCGTACATAATCATATTGAAAAGAAGACACATCAAAATGAAGGATACAAAAATTGCAGAATAATTGCCATAATCGGATTAGAATAATCTAACAATATTGCCAAAATTTTACGTACCTTGCTTGCGATGCCGAAATCTAGTGGGTGTTGATGGAGGTGCGGAGGTGCAGCAGTCGCCAGTAGAGGTGCGCCGGTCGTCCATGGAGCTTACGGGTTAGGGCTACGAGCGCCCGATGAACTGTGAGAATGAAAGAGACACACCCGGGTATTTATAGTATTAGATAAGTTCTATCGGTACACAACCTCATACCGTTAGTAATTTGAGATCTATTCTAACGGTATAAACATACATTACCGATAGAATAAAACTATTTGTAGAAGGAGAACAGTTCTATCGGAACACTACATCCTACCGATAGGCATTTTTGTACATATTCTGTCGGTATAGATATACATTACCGATAGAATAAGACTAGTTGTAGAACGCGAACAGTTCTAAGATATTTGCGCTATCTTCTAACGGTATAAACATACATTACCGATAGAATAAAACTATTTGAAGACGAATAGTTCTAAGCAATTTTTGATATCTTCTAATGGTACAAATATCCATTACCGATAGAATAAAAATATTTGTAGAAGGCGAACGGTTCTATCGGCACACTACATATTGCCAATAGGAATTTTGAGATATTCTGTCGGTATACACATACTTTACCGATAGAATAAAACTATTTGTACAAGGAGAACAGTTCTATCGGCACACTACATCCTACCGATAGGAATTTTTGTACATATTCTGTCGGTATAGACATACATTACTGATAGAATAAGACTAGTTGTAGAAGTCGACCAGTCCTATCGGCGCACAACATTCTCCCGTCAATACTTATGCATCTCTTCTAACGGTAAATATATTCATCACCGCTAGAGTAAATCATACTGCTTCTTCTAACGGTAAGTTTCTTACAAACTGATAGGAAAAATACATCCCATATGCCTTTTATGACCGTGAGTCACCTTTTCTAACGATTTTCTACTAAATCGCTAATAACCGATAGAAGATAGGGGTTAGTAGACTGCATTTCTGTACTAGTGATAGTTTGTTCTAACTCTCTTGTTTCTAATGCAGTGATCTTAAGGAGTAGAACAAAGGTACCGAAACGAACACCACCAATTGAAGAAGTACTATCACAGCCAGCAAAGGATGATGACAAGGTTGTTGAACCACAAGAAAAGGAAAGTGGAGAAAATCAGGTAACACGTATTTATAATCCAACTCCACCTTTTCCGGGAAGGTACGTAAAAGCAAAACTCGATAAGCAATTTGAAAAATTTGTTGAAAAATCTTAATGTGACTGTGCCTTTCACTGATTTAGTAATTCAAATGGCTTCTTATGGAAAATTCTTGAAAGATATACTTACTAAAAAGAGGGATTTGAGTGAATTTCAAACTGTTGCTTTAACTGAAAATTGTAGTGCTTTAATTCAAAATAGGATGCCAGCAAAGCTACGGGACCAAGGGAGCTTCTCCATCCATTGTAACATAGGTACGATACATATCAATCAAGCTCTTTGTGACCTTGGCGCATGCGTTAGTGTGATGCCTCTTAACATCGCACAACGTTTGAGCATGGCTGAGATTAAGCCTACACACACGGTTCTGCAACTCGCCGATCATTCGGTAACGGATGGAATCCTGGAAGATGTGCCTCTTCAAGTCGGTAAATTTTATCTTCCGGTTGATTTTATCGTTCTTGATATGGATAAAGATGTTGCTATACCTATTATATTGGGACGACCCATGCTCCGGACAGCAAATGCCCTCATTGATGTTCGTGAAGGACGAATTACTTTTCGTATAGGGGAGGAGAAATTTTTTTTAAAATGTCTAAACTTGTTGACTGCCCTATGTATGAAGAGAAAATTTGTAGCGTGGATGCTCTAGAAGAAGTCTTGGAAGAGGAGTCACCACTTCGACTCACTTCTAGAGAAGGAACGGATGAACTATTCGAAAATGAAAAAACGGACAGCAACAATGAAAACAAACAAAACGAAGACGAACCAACAAAAGAACCATCCAAGGAGGTCATCTTGGATTCCAACGTCACAGGTAAGGAAAAGGTAAGTAAACCTACACTCAAAACTCTTCCTTCCTCACTGAAATATATGTTTTTGGATGATGATGAGATGCAACATGTCATTGTTAATGCAAACTTGACCAATTCGCAACTAGAAAAATTGATTTCGTTACTTCGTGTGCATTGCAATGCTCTTGGTTATTCTATTGATGATATCAAAGGGATTAGCCCTAAAATTTGCATGCATAGGATCTCTCTAGTTGATGAAACTAAAACCTCCATTGAGCGTCAACGTAGATTAAACCCAAACTTGAAGAAAACTGTAAATGCTGAAATTTCTAAACTATTAGATACAGGTATCATTTATAATATTTCTGATAGTAATTGGGTTAGCCCTGTTCATGTGGTTCCAAAGAAATGAGGTATGACTGTGGTCAACAATAATAATAATGAATTGATCCCTACTAGACTTGCTACTGGATGGCGCATGTGCATTGATTATCGTAAATTAAATAGCATCACTAGGAAGGATCACTTTCCACTACCTTTCATTGATCAAATGTTGGAAAGATTAGCCAAACATGCATACTTTTGTTTTCTTGACGGGTATTCGGGGTTCTTTCAAATCCCAATTCATCCCGATGATCAAGATAAGACGACGTTTACATGTCCCTTCGGTACTTTTGCCTATAGGCGCATGTCGTTTGGATTATGTAACGCGCCTGCAACCTTTCAACGATGTATGATGGCTATCTTTTCAGATTTAATCGAAGAAATAATGGAAGTCTTTATGGATGATTTTAGCGTTTATGGTTCCTCTTTCAATGATTTTCTCCAAAATCTTTCTCGAGTCTTAAGTAGGTGCGAAGAAGTCAACCTTGTGCTAAACTGGGAAAAGTGCCAATTTATGGTTCAAGAAGGCGTGGTGCTTGGCCACATAATTTCTGAACGAGGGATTGAAGTCGACAAGGCAAAAATCAAAGTCATAGCAAGTCTTCCACCACCAACCAACGTGAAGGGCATACGCAGTTTCTTGGGACATGCAGGTTTTTACCGTTGTTTAATTAAGGATTTTTCCAAAAGTGCTAAACCTCTGACTGATTTGCTTGGTAAAGATATGCCTTTTGATTTTGATGAAAAATGCCTTGATGCCTTTAATCAACTGAAACATGCATTAACTACTGCTCCCATCATACAACCTCCAAATTGGAAAGAACCTTTTGAATTGATGTGTGATGCTAGTGCTTATGCAATTGACGCTGTTCTAGGGCAAAGAACAAATAAGGTCTTACATGCTATATACTACATAAGCAAAACTTTGGATCATGCTCAAAATAATTACACTACAACCGAAAAAGAATTGCTTTTTGTAGTCTATGCCCTAGATAAATTCTGTCCATATTTGATTGGTTTAAAAGTAATTGTGCATACTGATCATGCTGCTCTTAAGTATCTTTTGACCAAGACAGAAACGAAGGCACGGCTTGCACGATGGATCTTACTGCTGCAGGAATTTGATTTGGAGATGAAAGATAAGAAAGGTGCTGAGAACATCGTCGCCAATCATCTCTCGCGACTCTTGACTGACACCACCAACATTCACATCAATGACACTTTACCCGATGAGCACCTTTACTTGATTCAACAAGAACCATGGTATGCTGATATTGCAAATTATTTATTTAACCATGAACTTCCTCCAGGGTTGACAAGTAGACAATGAAAATGCTTCCTCCACGACATCCGATGCTACTAATGGGACGATCCGAATATTTTCATAAAGGGAGTTGACAATATATTTCCAAGATGCGTGCCCGACCACGGGATCCAAAGTGTTCTTGAACATTGTCATTCATCTCCATGTGGTGGACACGTCGGAGCTTCAAAAACAGCGGCTAAGGTATTGTAACCAAGTTTGTTTTGGCCTTATTTATTTAAAGATTCTTATGACTTTGTGCAAAAATGCGATCCTTGCCAACGTTCAGGAAATTTAAGTCAAAGACATCAAATTCCCTTAACAAGTATTCTTGAAATTGAACTCTTCGATGTATGGGGGGTAGATTATATGGGACCTTTTTCATCTTCTATGGGTAACTCCTACATCTTAGTTGCGGTTGATTATGTTTCAAAGTGGGTAGAGGTTGTTGCTACGCCAACAAATGAGTCAAAACATGTGATAAAGCTTTTCAAAACAGTCATCTTTCCCCGATTTGGTATACCGCAAGCAATAATTAGTGATGGCGGTGCGCATTTCACTAATTACTAATTTCAAAAATTGTTGATGAAATATGGGGTAATTCATAAAGTTGCTCTTGCATATCACCCTCAGACAAGTGGACAAGTTGAAGTCTCAAACAGAGAAATCAAGTCGATCTTGCAGAAGGTGGTGGGACCTTCTCGTATGGATTGGGCACTCAAACTTCCAAATGTCCTTTGGGCATATCGCATTGCATTCAAGACTCAGCTAGGTATGACACCTTACAAACTTGTATTTGGTAAAAACTGCCATTTGCCTGTTGAACTATCACATAGGGCGTTATGGGCGTTAAAAGAACTCAATTGGGACTTTCAAAAAGCGGGGGGAAGGCGAATCCTTGAATTGCATGAGCTAGAAGAGCTTCGGAACAACTCCTATGAGAGTGCCTTGATCTATAAAGACAACACGAAAAAGTGGCACGACGAACGGATCCTCAACCGTGAATTTAAACCAGGTGATTTGATTCTATTGTTCAATTCTCGATTGAAATTGTTCCCAGGGAAATTAAAATCACGATGGACTGGGCCACACGTGATAGAAAAGGTCTTTCCGTATGGTGCTGTCGAACTTCAAGCACAAAACGGCACCACTTTCAAGGTAAACATGCAACGTATCAAGCTATACAATGCGGGAGACCAGGTAAGTACACTAAACTCGATCGATTCTTTTGCTTCTATATATATTTTTGAACGGTTGAGGACGTTCCTTCGAGCGGGATGTTAAACCAGCGCTAGCCGGGAGGCAACCTGGTTACCCAAACTCCGATGGTTGATCCACACGGTGCGCAATTTTTATTTATTTATTTATTTATTTATTAGGTTTTCACTTGCGACGCCTTGGACTGCACCATTGGAGCTACGTGGACCACAACATCTTCTTCCACCACATCATCATCCACAACATCCACCAACCTGAACCACAACTGCAAACAATAATCTGTATCTATATCCATACATTGAGGAAAATGTCTAATTTAGCTTGGGGGGTGTTCACTTAACCATTTACTTAGTCTGATTTATCTTGGGGGATGTTCACTTCACCATTTGTTTAGTCTTCAGCAAATCATCATTCCATCATAAAATGAAAAATAAAAAGAGTTTTATCACTTGGAATGCCTGGTTTTGAAGATGATCTTTAATCAATTAGATGATTATTCTATCACATCTTTGCATATGATCCATTGAACTTAGATCTTTTAAAGATTTTCATTGCCTATGTTTAGTTTTTATTTTAAAGTGACCATTAAGTTTGAACTTATCCATTAAATTGTACTCGACTTCTTCCAAATTGAAGATTTTTAATAGAACTATTTTTTGGAATTAACTCTCTTATGTTACTCTTTATGCCTAGATTGCTAATTTCCCTTCTCTTTAAAAGTAAAAAAGGTGTAAAAGTAAGTATAATCGACCCACTGTGGGGAGGCGGTGGTGAATCGTCAATCAGCTGGGGAAGGGAAGATTTACTTAACTTATGCATACAAAAAAATATTTTCAGTATAACGGTTCCTTAAGCTGCGGCTTTGTCTAATCTCGTGTAACATATATGCAACCCTCTGGGGGGAGGCGGTGGTGAATCGTCGACCAGCTGGTGAAGGGAAGGTATACGGAGCATTGAGGTTGCTTACAGGGGCTCGAGAAACCAACAAAGCTGCCTTTCTGTAACTGCACTTAAGTAAGCATCTTCAGCGGTGTCTCCTCTCACCGCAACGGAATGATCTAGTAAAAACATTCTGGCCAAGAGCACGAAAAAGTTGAAGAATAAAAAAAAAAGGCAAACAAACAATCAAAGAAAATAAGTGTTTTTCTTCAGAAGAGGGCAATTTAGCAACTTTGTATAAATCGTAGCATAACAAGCGTTTTCTTTGCATGGTTTATTTTAAATCCTATATGAAAGAAGATTTTTAAGACAATTTAATTAATTAAGCTCTCTCTTTTCTAAGGTTGAAATTTGATAATCTTAATATATGCATTTGAAAATATTAACTTGCTAAGATCAAGTGTCTCATCTGCATAGATGTGTTGTGAATCTTCGAAAGATTGTTTATAGAGAATCTAATTTACCAAGGCATTTCAATTTTTGAAAAATTATTCAGATTCTTTGCTTGAGGACAAGCAAAATGCTATCTTGGGGGAATTTGATAAGTCTTAATTTGGTAGAATTTTACCCTAAGCTTAGTATTGAAAATGTGCAAAAATGATGCTTAAAATTCCTTTAATACGTCATTTTATGTGACTTTTTGTAACATTTTTACAATCCACTTTCACGAGTGTGTTCACATGTTTCAAGGAACAAACGTACCAAATTTGGAGTTATTTCAACATCGTTTGGATAGGAAACGAAGTGGAGAAAAAAGATGCTGAAAATTTGAAAAAAAACAGCAATCCGACCCGAAATTGGACCCGAATCCGACCCAAAACCTGATTTCCAAATCCAAAACAAACCCGTTAGTCGGTTTAAAGTCCAAATCTGAGACAATTTCCTTCCTAAATAATTCTTGAGTTGTAATTGGTTAATTCTAAGACTTATGTACTATAAATAGAGAAACTTTTAGCTGAATTAGACATGCTTTTTTACATACTAGTCATTATGGTTTACTTTAGTTTTAGTTTAGTAGAGCCTCCTTCTCTATTTTATTGCTTTTGTAAGCCGGCAAGGACGGCAACTTCAATTCTCACGCAATCAAGTAAGTTTTTATTTATTTCTTATTATTATTTCTTTATTCTTGTGGCTTTTTGCGAGTAGATCCCTTCTAGGGTTAGGGATGACCTAATCCGGAAGGCGTGGTTCTTCCTTGGTTTTGATCTCAAGTTTTGGAGTTATTTTCTAATGTTTTCTTCCTCTAAACCCTAAATTCTCATTTCGGCAATAGACGTAACAGTTGAATCTTAACTAGAATTTAGAGGAGTTCTTGAGTCCTTAGCGCTTTGACGTGGGACCCTGAATAGGAGAGAGGCTCTCACCAAATGTGACAGTGGAAGCGATCCTCTGAGTGTTGACCAAGTGCCCCGAATTGGAAACTTAATTTATCTTGGAAAACAATGGAAATTAACTCACAATTCTCGGACCTTGGATAGAATTATGACAAATGGTTATGGAATTCCCGAAGCCCTATGTTTTTGTCGAGGACTCGGACTCGGGGTCCTTAGTCGATCTTATGCAGAATTTGTGAGTTGTGAGGCCTTTCAAATTGTCCTTCCGGAAAGGGATGATGAGCAATGTCAGTTGAGGCACAAAGAGATTTATACAGGTTCAGGCCCTCGATGGTGGGAGTAATAGCCCTACGTCCTATTGTGATTTAACTATGTATGAAAAATGTTTACAAGATTGAAGAAAAGATCATCACAGGCGAAGATCTTTTCTGTGTTGTTGTCTAAAAATGACTAAACTAACTTATGAAAGCTTGTGCTTGATCTGTCGTCGTCTCCAATCTCTCTCCGTCTAGTACATTTGCTCACCCTTTTATACTGGTCAAAAGGCCACCAATGCACAACGGTTTTGAACGGTTGTAGAAGCATAGTTTTGGTAACCGCACTTAACTCCGACGCAGGCCTAATATGTGCATTAAGGGATAACTGCAGATGTTAACCTCCGGGCAATTGTCTTTACACGTGGAGGAATCATCACGATCCTAGGGATATGCCTATTACAGAGCTAAGCAATCCCGAATTATTCTGGTCGAGGGTAGCCAACGACCTTCTGACCGTGCATCGTCTGTGGCCTCCTGACCGCGCATCGTCTGCAGGCTCATGATCGCGCAAAGCCTGCGACCATAAGTCATTCTTGCGTCCGCGCTTCTCAGGTCGTCGGAGATCATAACAGCGGACCTTCAGACACTCATCTGGTTCGAATCTGCCTTGAACCAGATGTGTATTATTTCAAACTAGCTCGGGTAACAATCCTCGTCAGCTAGCCCCCAAATTTGAATTAAATGAAGAGACATATTTACTTCAAATTTTAATCCTGCATCGGATAAGTGACCCAACGCTTCAACTTCTGCACTTAGTGGTGCACTACGTGCGACGGTTTATTCCCCGAGACGGGTTCCGGCTTGTTTTTGACAGGTAATGATAGCGCTGCTGACTTGTTTTTTAACCAGAGATATAACTATAAATATGTTTTAAGAACTCGAGGCGTTCGCCAATACGAACCGTCACCCATGGGTGCTATAAATACCGAACCCTCTTAATTCCAAAACTTCACAAGTTTATTCTTGGCTAAGTCTTTTCCAGAAATATCTCTTCTTCTCTTCCGTTTTCATCTCAATGGCGGATCAGGACTTCAAGAACATCATTGAGATTGAAAGTGATAAGGAATCACTAGAACTTGATCTCGACCAGAAGGTACGTAGCTTCAAAAAGATCTAGTTCCAGTGCTTTTTTTTGGTCGTTCTCAAAGTAGTGTACTTTGGAAATTTTTCAGGTCAACGAAGAACAAATTCCCCCGAAGAAAAAAGCAAAAGTTGACAAAGGATCCTCCAGTGGTGTTGCAGCTGTAGGTGCAAAGGTTAGAGATGCATCATTGCTCTCTCTTCCTTTGACCCCTATAGTTCTTCATGTGCATGCTACTCCACAGGTTGGAACATCATTTTTGGGGATCCATGATAATTCCGGAGGGACCCCTACATTGTCGCGAGCGGACAATGTAGCTGCTCTTGATCAGACTTCATAGGATGATCAGCTTTCTGGTGGGAAGGTTGCACTTTCGCGACCAGGTGGTCCTCGACTTTCATCGGGTGACCTGTTTTTTGGAGGAAGTTCCGCATCTCCTCATTTTACTCCAATGCGAGGATTGGTAATTATCTCTATTGCCCCTATGAGTCGTTTCGTCCTCAAAGCTAACACATGTGAATGCAAGAGACCAAAATTTCCAGAGCCCCCAGTGACCAGCCTGCCAATGTTCAAGTGCTTGGCCAGGGTGCAGCCTTCGAGCGAACTCTCCAAGAAGAAAAAGAGGAACTGGAGAAGCATTCTGAGAAGATGTCCTCGGCCATTCTGCATCTGGCAGAATGTCTTGACAACTCTTGCAAAGAGTCACACCAACTTCGCCTGGAGAGAGACCATGCTCGGCAGCAGCGAGAACTCTCCGACACGATCAGGAGTAGTAGTGCTTCCTTTGCTCCAGGATGATGTAGATAGGCTTAGAGTAGTTGCTAGTTCTCTTGGGGCGGTCAGTGTAGATTCTACTGACGCCAATATGTCCTTAGGAGAACTTTGTAAACTTCTCTCGGATCAAGTCGATGCTCTGGTCGCCTGTACCCCTTTTGTATGTAAAGATTGCCCGAAATAAGAATTTCCTTTACCTTACACACCTTGATTTCTCAAGAAGGATTATGCAAGACTTATAATCCCGAATTAAAGCTCTTCACAATCTCTGTGCGAAAACATGGTGACAAAAAATGCCTTTGCAACCACACATACACAAGTAAAGCCCTATCCGAAATATGGCTTCGCAACAACTTTTTTGATCAGAAATGCATTGATGTGCTATACCACGACCAGTACTGGTATTGCAATCAGAACTGAAACCGTGATCAGAACATAATACCTTGATCGAGTGATAATTGTATATGTTGCGATTACCCACTCGCAGCGATCACCGAATTGCATTGCGATCAACATGCAAATCTTGAGACGATCACAGAACTGCATTGTGATCAACTCACAAAAATGAGTTTACAAAAGACATGAGGGATTATTTCCTCAATAATCTTTGCAAATTTTTCATGTTTTTATGTGCACCCCAGCCTCCGAATTCGAAACAAAGATTAATGAAGATATATTTTGTTCCGGATTCACTGTAGGGAGTGCATAACGGGTTTCCAGAGAGAAGGCACCCATTATGGGAAATTAATAAAATATTTGGCGAAGGATTGTCTCGGGCATATAAAAGGAGAAGGTAGCTTCCTGAGGAAGCTGCACAACCAAAAACCCTTCGTCTGTCTTAGAGTTTCTCACCGCACAAAAACCCTCTTTTTCTCCCCTCTTCGTCTTCCCAAAAACACCAACTTTTCACATCCTCTTCCAAAATGGCCTCCTAGAGCCGGTCCATTTACCACGTCGAGGAGAAGTTGATGGCTTTGGAGAAGGAAGAGGTTCTCCCCCCACAGTTGTTGATCAACTGGCGGCCAGCGGGGAAAGATGAGGAAACTCCAACAGTTCGTGAAGGCGAACTGGTGATCTTTGAGGAGTATCTGCGTTGTCATCCACTACTTTGTGAAGAACAGGATGAGTCTTTTGCATGAAAGGGCACATCCGGCCTGGGAAGTGAACTCAATGGCGGAAAGTACATTGGACTACAATACAGGTGTGTCCTCTTGTTCACAAACTGTACATGCTTACTGACGAAAAATTGTCATGTCAAGTAATTTGGTTTGTATGTGACACAGTCCTTTCTTTGTCCGAGATTGAGAGGCAGAAAAACTACCTTTTGCGGCCATACAACGCAGAAGTGGAGGGAGCCAAAGGATCCATCCGCCCCCAAAGCTTGATAAATGCCGGCGATGAACTCAAACAAGAGCGCCGAAAGGTATATTTTTCTCCCAACTAGACTTGGCATAAATTGTCCATTTTGAAATTATGTCATTCCAAGGCATATTACACAGCTACTGGAAAGGACGATCAGAACAAAGCGTCCTGGCGATGATGGATCTTCGGGGCAAATTGCCAAGAAGAAGGCGAAAAGAACCCCCGTGAAGCCCAAGACGAAGGAACACGTACCTGGAAAATCCAAGAAGATCTTGGGAGAGGCCTCACGAAAGAAACCCACAACTGCGAAGAAAACGGTGGTAAGATATTCCGTACCCCCCGTTTTTCGAAGCACGAGTGGAAATTACTTCCTGGTTGTACAAGGTGAGAGGAGCGAAGTCGAGGAAGATGACGTCCCTCTTATCCGCCGCAAAAGGACTCCTACCAGTCCTGGGAATGACTGAACAGGGTCCCGCGACCACTACTGATCTCATGGTCGCGGATGAAGTCCCAGTGTTTGCGGTTCATGAAGCTCTAGGACCAATGGCTTCATCTTTACCAACAGAAGAAGTTACTCCGGTAAGGACCCTTACAATCTTGTTTTTCATCGTTCCTCAGGTGTATTCTCATAGACTTGCATACACACAGGGAGAAAAGGACAATGTCCTATTTAGGAAAAGGAAGACCAGGATAAATGACGACTGTCCTCTTTTTCCTGAGGAATCATCCTCGAAATCCCAGAAATGGACATGGTTTCAAGTAAGGTAAGAATTTCTCCTGTTTGGACAGGGTCATATCGAAGCAATCGACTGAAGACATTCTAACCGATGATTCACTTGTTTGCTTACGCTAGGCGCAAAGATGCAGCGCCAAGCGCCCCAGTGACCTCTACGAGTCTTGATGCTCCTCCTGCTACGGAGGTCACGGGCGAGCAAAGTCCCATCCCCACGGCCGAGGAAGTTATTCATGCCATTGTAGAGGGGATGGCCACAGCGGTCCAATCACAGAGATTGGAATCTGAAACCCCAGCCATGGAGGAGGCTCAACAGGAAAATTCATCTGCCGCTCCAGCCGAGGATAAGGTGAGTCTAGAGACTCAGCCTTTGGCTGAATCAGAAAACAGCTCGTTTAGCGAGTATATTGAGGTATGCAAAACACCTCTTGTTATTTTTAAGTTCGCATTTGCATAGGAATATCCAGGCTCTGAAACTGATCTCCTTCCATGTCATAGGAACTAACTCGTGTGGCGACCAAGTCGATAGCTGTTGCGAAGCGTATCGAGGTCACCCAACAGGAAACAAGTCACCTGCAGCGGTAAGGAAGATGTTTCCTCATCTGCCTGAATTTTAGTCCTATTTTAACAATTGCCTCCTTTGTCACAGAGAAAATGCCTTTCTGATCAAGAGCCTTGCTGACCGGGAAAACCAGGAGATCAGGGCAGCCACCAAGATCTCTTTCCTGGAGAAAGAACTCCAACAGCTGCGATTGCAACTCTCCTGTAAGTGCACTGCCGCGCCCCGCCTTCATAGGGGAACACGACTACTCCCATGGGGACCCAGCTCGCTATAGCTGATCCCATACCTTTTGACTTCCTAGGATGATTCAAACACAGGAGTATATTGCATCAGTTTAACTTACATTACATTGAGCAGTATGGCCAACTGGCCTCATTACAACATAATAAATTACAAGCCATCACAGCATAAATAAGTTTGGTTGCAGAAGAACAACTACTCGTCAAAAGCTAAGTGAACCCCCACAGCAAGAAGTTGAAAGCAAAGCAACACTTTTCAGGACTTGGGTGGGACTGACTCTCTTCCTTGTAAGATCCAAGAAGTTCTCTAGGCCTTCATCTTGATCAAGGGACATTCCATCTATTGGATAGTGAATTGCAAGGGTGAGGACTTACGTACTCAGCAAGTCATAGATAAGAGTATGTACATACAGTAGAATGATATGAACCTATGCTATTAGGGAAGGAGGGAAGGCTGTAAAATACTTTTCTTCTTTCTAAACTTATGGCAGTGCTCATCATGACATACCATTCATATCTTTTATAAACTCTTAGAAGTACTACCATAGCACGACAACACATGTCTGCCCATGTTAGCACCTCATTTCATGACAACACATGTCAAGCACACATGAGCTAAGTCTAGCCAATTTTATTTAGAAAACATACTTGTGTCACATCGACCTGGATAGGATCCACCGCGCACAGGCTCCTATGGACCCGGGAGCTCAGAGTATTCGAATACGTTTTTAACTTTGCAAAGGTGTATCACTTTAATCTACCGATCACTCAGCTTTCAAGTTGGGACCTCTCCATGCGACTTTTACGTATGTGACAAGGCTGAGATCAGACAACAGTTTGCAATCCTAGCATTAACAATTCCCTGCCCGGTAAATAGACATTCCAGTCCTTATTACCGTTGTGGGTACTCCCCACAGCCAATTCTTCCTAGCCTTGGTCTATTGTCTCGCAAGACACATAGCCTCTCTTGATTACAGTCGCGCACGACTTAATCCAGGCGTAGGGCATCTTCCTTCTTACACCTTATCCTCTCATTATTTTTTGATCTCACATCACTCATGGTCCTCTGTGGCCCACCAGTTTCCTCTCGAGAAAACCGTACCGACAACCATTGCAGGGAAAAGCTAATACTGAGAAAGCAACTATGTTGCGCCTGTCCCATACCAAGCAAGTGGTTGGTACGTTTTTCATGCCACATGGAAGTATAACACAAGGTTCTAGTCCTTACATGCCTGTGACCAGCGCATTCCACAAACCCTGCACTCATCAGTGCCACCACCATTCCATACCAAACTCTGGCCACGGCAAGGGTTTTATTTCATGAATATACATATATACATATATATATTAGTTATGGCTCACAATTTGATCATTTTATAAGGAATCTCCTCATCTTTTGTCGGCATACAACCTAGTACTGCGATATCATACTTTTCTCATTTCATCACATGCAATACTGCTTATAGTCAAGGCAATATCTTAGCAATTCATAAAATATAGGTTCAAGATGTTCAAGAATATGACTTGCCTTCTGCGTCGTAAGATACAGCAGTTGATGTCGGTCTGACAAAATCTCTGTACTCAGGCTCTTGCTCTAATCAGAGATCAAACAAGCAAACAGGAATCACAATCCATTT
Source organism: Pharus latifolius (assembly GCA_019359835.1). Lineage (NCBI taxonomy): Eukaryota > Viridiplantae > Streptophyta > Magnoliopsida > Poales > Poaceae > Pharus > Pharus latifolius. The sequence continues at coordinate 67,808,584 of CM033321.1, read as the reverse complement.
AAATGCATTAATAATCTATATGCAACATGCAAAGGAGAAATACTGTCGGCGATACTGGAATAGGTAAGCTTGAAAGCTGGATTTGAGTTAATCTTGGAGATTTATGGAATTAGGGTTGAGGACAAATGCTAGAGACTCTCAGGGTTTCAAGGCTGCAATATGGACATCAAGTCCGCGGCTGTTTTGCTCAAAATGATGAACGTCAAAAGGTCAACATTCGGTTCAGGGCTCTGACATAGCTTCAGAGGATGCTAGAGAGCTTATCTCAAGGTGTGGTAGTTGAATAAAATGTAGAACATAGCTCTACAAGTTCAGTAGACAAGGTGGTTTTTATGGTGCATAACCAGAAGTGGTTAAACTGGCCTAATGCCATTGGCTTACATGAACTAACAAGGGCTGGCATTGTCAAGAAATGGCATTGACATGTGTTAGGAGATTTCCAGTGGGAAAAATGGGATTTGATCAAAGCATTAGATGCAAAATGTAATAAGGTAACTATTTGACAAGGTGGTTTTCACAGGAAAGTCCAGAAACTCCAAAAGTTTTGCAAAGAGGCCCCTGGACACAGTGAGTTAGGTGTCTTTGCACTGTCAAAACCTAGGGCTTGAGTATTTGATCGATCTTCTTGAGCTTTGCTTCGCCAACTATGTCTAGGAGATAGGCGAAGACAATAGGAATCCAATGGTGGAGGTTTCAGGAACTGAGATGGCCGGACGATAATGAACAGCAATGAGATAGCACGGTGACGACACGACAAGACATAGGTACTGGACAGATCTTGGCATAGGGATTACTTGTGATTTGGCTGAGCATCGAAGGGAGACACAGTGGAGTGATATGCTTAGGATGTTGAGGCAAATCCACAGGACAAAGTAGATTGAACAACGGCAATGAGACGACGGCGAACGGCGAGGTCGAACTCGTCGATTTTCATAAACAAGGCGAGCTACAGTGGCAGCGAGCTACAGACGATGAAACTCGAAATTGGTTGAGGGTTAATGCTCCTGGGGTGTTGCTGATCATTCTCCAGCGAGAAATTGGGTTGCAATCAAGTACTGGAGCTCGCTGGCGTTGATGCCAGACTCGAAGAAGACGACAGCTGGGGCGCCACTGATATAAGATAGCTCCGGTTAATTAGGTTCGGCTACACCATCTACGGAGTTCAAGGATCATGTTGATGCGGTCAATTTGGTCGGAGGTGAAGTGGCACGGGCCGGCGATGTGAGCTGCTCATGACGGCGCGCGAAAACAGGGAAAGGCTCCATCTGAGCTTCAATTTGAAATCTAACAGCATGGGCTTGCTAAGAACATTCTAATGATCAATTGGTTCTACTAAAAGGAGTACTGAAATCAGCTGGAAAGGGTTCAATTGCCGAAACAGGGCAAATCCAAAATCCGACAATCACCAGCGACAGGAGCCACCGGAGTTCAATCAAAGGCTACTGAATGATGAGGTGAGCACAAGGTACTTACTGGTTGAATTAATTTGGAGATTGGTGGAGTAGATTGCCCCAGCGTCGTGCTCCTCCTCGGCGGCTTGCTGGAGACGAAGAAGAAGCGGGAGGAAGCGAGACTTTGCTGGTTCTGGAGTGGGGTGCAGCTGCTGCGTGCTACGGGGAAGCTTAAATAGCAGAAGATGGGGGCTCTCGAGACTTGGAGCAATCGGGAGGATATCAATCTGGTTGGCTACGGTGGAGGTGTGCAGCGGCCTCGACGGCTTTTCAGCACGGTCAACGCGTGCTCTGGCAGGTGAAGTGGTAAAGCGACTGGTGGCTCCGGCATGGAGGCAATGTGGCGTAAAGTCTCTGACATAGCTGCAAGCGAGCGCGCGCACGTGCGGGGGAAAGATTCGGGTGATGCTGGTGCTGCTGCAGTGCTGCCACAGCGGCCAACCTGGTGCGCGCATGTGGCGACGAGGCTGCGGTGAAGCTGGCAACGGCGGAGCTCCACCAGCGGTAAGGTTCGTGGTTGAGTTGTGCTCCTAGTCGCGGCTGGTCCTGAGGTCGAAAACGGCACAGCTCCTGGTTGTTGGTCGAAGCTGCGCTGGTGGAAGGCGGTGCTGCTGGTCGAGACAAGAGGCTGGACCCGATTTCAATTTCAGCTTTCTGATTTTGGACTAATCTGTAAAATCTGAGACATTGAAGATTATGGCTAATTTTGACTTCACAGATTTGAAGAACTTTATTCAACGGATGATTTGAGAGAGGACCTGATAAATCTGGGAACTTTTCATCAAATTTGAACTGAAGTGAAAACAGGGTAATTTAGGGTATCTCAAATCTGGGTTTTGTCGAGATCTGGAAATCTGAGACTTAGGGTGAGATTTTGATGTTCTGACAAAAGGAGATTTTGTATTGAATAGCATTTGGGAGGTATTCCCTGAATCAAATTGAGATTTGGAGCTGATTTGTGGCTTTTAGCCTTTTTGGGCTCTGGGAAATCAGAAAAGGACTAATCTGCGATACAATTTGGACTGATTTGCGACAAGGGCTTAAATGATGGGATCTGGTTGCCAACTTTTTGGATTAGGGTATTGGCACGCCCATGATTGCAATCCAAGAATAATCTGGTCTAGATTAGGTTAAAATTTGGTTAAATCTGAATTCTAAAACTCAGGGTATTTAGGGTAATTAGGATATTCAATTGTTTTCAAAAATAGATTGAGATTGAAAATTCTGGGAGTTAGAGTTCGAAGTTGATCTGGCTTCTGAAGGCTTTTATACTCAGGATAAATAGTAGGTCATATCTAGATAATCTGATCTTGAATTGGATCTTCAGGATAGATTTTGGGATTTTTGGGGCTTACGATAGATTAGAATTGAACTGATCTTGCAACTTCTAAAGAGATACATGCATGCATGATTTTCATGAAAAGAAATTTTCACCCCCAAAACTAGGGTGTCACATGCACTTCCAACCAGAAAGAATTAACTTGTTATGCGAACTGTTTGTGATGGTCTCTCATTACAGCACGAGAGGACCAAATAAGCCAACTCTCTCAAGAGAAGAAATTTCTCCAGGCGACCATCGAGTTGCAAAACTCGAAAGTTGATTCTGTCTGCAAGGAAAATGAGGGCTTGAACGCGACACTCTCAACCTACAGCAGTGTTCAACAAGACATCTTCGAAAAACTGAAGATGGTGGCCAGTTTGCTAAAAGCCGATGTGGTCAAAACCCAGAAGGACGACCTTAGCCTTAGCGACTGGACCACACTGGTCGCAACCCAAGCTGAATCACTCCTCGAGTATCTTCCCGAAGATACAAGGCATCAAACAGAGGTGATAAGGACAAAAGTGCAATCCGCAGCCTCTGCCATTCTCTGCAGACTTCGTTTTCACCATGGCACGGACCTTGATTTAAATCCAGTGGTGGGAGAAGTAGAGATCAAGAGTGAAGATCAGCTTGCGGTTATAATGGAGGATGTCAGGCCTCTAGTCGAAAATCTCTTGAAAGAACTTGGCTTATGGTAAATTTTGTACCTGTACAGATGTAACTATACAATGCATATGTATGCCTTAATTTTTGAAAACTTATTTTTATTTCATGTTGCGACCGTATTCCCCTAGCCCCCTCCTGAGATTATGTATACTGAAGACATAATATTATAAGCGCAGGAAAAATATGGGTGTAACGATGACCAGGAATACCTAAGGAATACTGTGACTTTAGGTATTATCATCCGACCAGACCGATAATCATTTTCAATCCAACACCCGACCTTATTGCGAACCGGTAGCCACTCTAATGACCAAGGACATGCCAGCAGGCCCCGTGTGCGTTAAGAAATGACTTATTGAGGGTTGTCTTGTCTGGAAGTGATCACGAGATCGACCAGCGAATCCGATCGAGGTATTATAGTGATACAATTATTGGTGACCAGCCCCCGAGCTAGACTCGTAACATATGGGCAAAAGGAATGATTATCACAAGAAACAACTAAAATTAATGATTTGTTAAATCATGCTAATTGAAAAGGAAAAGGGTTTGGTAAACTTACACATAGAATTTGCGTAATTGGTCGATGTTCCAGGTTGATCCGGGAGGATCTCCAAGTCCTGATCGCATACGGATTTGCGACCAAGTCCTGATTGCATACGGCTTTGCGACCTTAACCGTGTTCGGAAAGGTTTCGCGACCCTGGATTGGTTCGCAACCAGGAAAAGGAATTCATTCCCTGTTCGGAATTGTAATCCGATCCGAATGTGTATAACTAAGCTTATCTGTTTAGGATTAGTTATATGAGTCTAATACGTTTAGGTTATTAAGTTTGATACATACTCATACGATTGGACTATAAATACCTTGTAATAGGTCTAGTTTAGATCATCGAATTCAATCGAAGAGTCATAGAACTTATTTGAGTTTTAGACACTTATAGTTCCTTCGACGTAGACAAGTGTGTCTAACGTTCGACGTGTAAAGCCCTCTTTGAAATAAAGAGTTGTGCAATTACTTTGGGTTTCGGTATTTCTGAGTAAGATCCCGTTATTCCGCATATTAGAATCTGGGCGAGCCTACTGTGAAAACCGAGACTAGGTCTCAAACGGATCACAGGTATTGGATAAGATCCTACCGTCCTCAATTGCTAGCTGAGCCGATCCTGGTCGCGGCACCGAGACAATAGTGTAAGGGCCTTCCCATTGAGGGGAGAATTTATTGCAATTAGATTGGTTTTGTATTTTCTGTAAAACCAGATCACCCACGTGAAGACTACGTGGCCGCACCCTTTTGTTATGGTATTTGCACAAAGCTTGCAAATACACCACGGATTTCACCAGAGCTCGATCACCCTTTTCTTCTAGGAGGATTAGATCTTGTAATCATTGTCCATTCTGATCAACTTGTTCGAATTGATCTGTTCAGACAGAACCAATACTAATTTCCATGGGTAACACAGCCTCAGCTCCGTATACCAGATAGAAAGGTGTCTCACCAGTGGCTCGACTAGAAGTAGTACGTAATGCCCACAGAACGGTATAGAGCTCATCTACCCAAACCCCCGAGCGTGTCTTAAGGCGATCAAAAACACGCTTTTTGATGCCCTACAATATTTGCCCATTGGCATGTTCAACGGCACCATTGCTCTGCGGATGAGCTACAGAGGCAAAACACACCTTGGTTCCAATATTGTCGCAATAGTCTAGAAAGAGACCGCTAGTGAATTGGGAACCATTATCAATGATGAGACGATATGGAACACCGAATCGAGTCACAATGTTCTTATGAAAGAACTTTTGTGCAGCGGTAGCAGTGACATTGCGTATTGGCTCGGCCTCAATCCACTTTGTAAACGTGTCAATGGCTACGAACAACAACTTGTATCCATTGACCACTTGTGGCATAGGACCAACAATATCCATCCCCCAAATCGCGAAGGGCCATGATAGAGGGATAGTTTGTAGAGCATAGGCAGGCTGGTGGACCTGTCTCGCATGAAATTGACACTGAGGACATGTCTTGAACATATTTTTGGCACCATCAAGTGCTGAAGACCAGTAAAATCCTTGTCAGAAAACCTTCCCAACCAATGTACAAAATGACGCGTGTGCACCACATACACCGTCATGAATCTCTTTCAAGAGGGATTTAACTTCCTCTTGGGACACACAGCGCATGAATACTCCTTGTGTCGTGGTATTATGGATACCCCGGCAGGTTCGGACGTGCGCAGCACGAGTACGACGGCGGGAGCTGACCGAGTTACCGGTCTTCTCCCGCCGGGCAACACAGAAATTGACACAGTGGTTTATACAGGTTCGGGTCCCAGTGGGGGCCCTAGTCCTATTGGCTCTCTGCGAATGCGAGTACGCTGGGGAGGTATGCTCTCGGGGAGAGGTCTCCAAGAGAGCCCGATGTTTTGAGTTAATTCAAATGAGTTCGAATCCCATGAAAAGAGGTACAGGAGGGGTATATATAGCCCCTAAGAAATACAAAAGACCAAAAAGCCCTTGCTACAACCGTTGGATCGAAGGCCGCAGATGTCCTTTGGCTAGGAGGACGGCTCGAATGCTTGACACGTGTCCTCGCCGGCTTCCTAGAGGCTTCTCGGGTCAGCAACCGCCCTTCCAAGGCTCCGAATGCCACCGGGGGCTGAGAGACCCTTCGAGACTCACCGGGGGCCCGGTGACCCTCCGGATCTTACCGGGGGCCCGGGGACGCTCCGGGTCTCACCGGGTGTCCGGTGACCCTCCGGATCTCACCGGTCGCCTGGTGACGCTCCGGGCCTCACCGGGGGCCCGATGACGCTCCGGGTCTCACCAGGGGGCTTTTCAGGACTTCGTGGGGCCCTGGGACTTCCCCCAACAGTAGCCCCCCAGGCCCTCGGGGGCACTTAGTGCCCCAGATGGGTATGCGAAACTCCCGATGATGACGCCTCGTCTCCCAAGAAGTGCCTTATGTCATAGCGGCGTTTGGACACCCGAGCCATTTTTCGCGGGACGCGCCTGTCCGCGAACCGACGCGCCGTTTCGAAGCGTCCGCCTTCGCGTCGCCTCGTCTTGCGCTTGACGGTTCAGCTTTGCGGCCTTGATTGGCTTGTGGACACATGGCAGGCATCTGGGTCCCCCTCCACCGCCTATAAATAGGAGGGGACCCTTTAGTTTGAGTACGCCCACCAGCCCCCAGGCCACAAAGCTCCTCTCAGCGATTTCTTCTAGTGATTTGTCCCGGTAGCTTCCGGTGATCCGTTCCGGTAGTTTCCGGTGATCAGTTCTGGTAGCTTCCGGTGACTCGCTCTGGTAGCTTCCAGTGATCCGTTCCGGTAGCGTCCAGTGACTTCCGGTGACCCTCATCGAGTCCGCTCCTGATGGCGCCGAAGAGCCGCGCCAAGGTTTCCAAGTTGCCCCCGGAGGAGGTGACCTCCGATTTCCTCGGGGCCACCGAGTTTTCCTCGGGGGCCCTTGAGGCCTTCTTGGAGCGCGGCTATTTCAGAGCAGGAGACATCAGGATCCCTGGTCCGGCGGAGCAGGTGCCGAGCCCCCGGGACGGGGTGGTGGTGGCCTTCGAGGCCTTCGTGGAGGCGGGCCTCCGACTCCCGGTCCACCCGCTGCTGCGAGAGTTCCTGCAGGTGTACGGCCTCTCGCTCAACCGTCTCACCCCGAACACCCTAGTTCGGATGGGTCTGTTTATCTGGTTGTGCGAGACGGCCGCCGTGACGGAGCCCACACTGCGCCTCTTGCGGTACTTCTACGAGCCATCGGCAACGGGCCGGTGGTGAGGAGGGGCGGCCCCAGGTCAGCTTTCGGCTCCATCATGATTCAGTTGACGCCGGGCCGCGCCTACGAGTACCCGGTTCTAGCCTCCCGGGACCACTGGGGAGACTGGCTCCGGCACTGGTTCTAACTCCGAGTAGGAGACCCGGGGGTGACGTATTCACCGGAGCCCTCCACGTATTCGCGGTCCGGTGGGCCGGTGGCTCTGGAGTGGACCGTGGCGGAGATGGACCTCCTCACCGCGATGGCGGAGGCCCAATTTCGGCGGTCCATGAGGGATCTAGCGGAGGAGATGGCCCTCCTCCGAGTGGCACCGTTCCACACCCGCCGAGGGTGGGGGATGTCGGCGGTGCACAGGCCACCTGGGATGGCGGTGGCGAACCGTAAGTGCTCAGATCTCTTCTCCCTGCCGGGAGATTTTTCCTAACTCTCGTATCTTTCCCATTTTGCAGTTAGGTCCTATGGTCGAGCCAAGGAGGTTGCGGTGACCCTCCTTGGGTGACACTACGAGGACGAGCACGAGAGGGTGGTGCGTGTCATCGGGGAGGGTCCTCCCCGGAACGTCGTCGCAGAGACGTTCAGGCTGAGGCTCCCAGCCCGGGTGCCTCTTCCCACCCCTGCTTCACGCAAGTGGGGGAAGGAGGTTGCCGGCGGACCCTTGAAGCAGTCTCGTCCGTTGGGCAGCCCCGCAGGATCCCTGGCCCGGAGGAGTCCCGCGAGGCCCCGGTCTTCGCCTCCGCCTTCCCCCGCGAAGGACTCTGCGGCGGCACTTGCTGTGGCATCGGGTGCAGCCCCAGACACCCCTGGCGGGCCAGGATCCCGCAGGCAGCGTTCCGACCGGGGAGGGCCAGGGCTCAGACTCGGAGATGTATGCTCCGAGTCCCTCTCCGCCTCCTGCTCCTGCGGGGGTTCGGCCGCAGCCCTCGTCCGGCGAGGTCTCCATCTAGGTTTCGGATGCCGGGCGGCCTGCCGATGGCCTCGATCCTTGCCCCAGAGATGGGCTCCTCGGTGGTTCGGCCCGCGACGGCGGCGCTCCCTGTACTCGGGAGGGGTAAGGGTCTGTTTGTCCGCCCCGGGGTTCCGGTGCCGCCGATGGAGCAGGCTTCCGGCTCCTCTGACAGTGGGACTCCGGAGGAGGGTGCTCTGCTCGGTGGGGAAGCCTCCCAGGGGAGCGACCCAGGGGGCGACGAGGGTGACGTTGACGCAGTTATCGCTTCCGGACGTCGGGTGAGTTATTTGAATCTCACGCTCATCCGACTTTTGTATTCTGATTATTGTTTCCTTGCAGACGGTTGCGTTGGCCCGGGGCTTCAGGGCTCGGCTCGCCATGCGTCTCCGGGCTGCCGAGGACATAGTGGCCTTCGAGCACGCCGGAAAGGAGAAGGCGCTCAGGGACGCGGCCTCGGAGCACTCCGAGAAGGACTGGGCGCTTGAGGAGGTCACCGCGGTGCAGGCCCGGCTCGCTGCCGTCAAGGACATGGCCTCTTGGCTCCGGAAGGAGCTGCAGGCGGAGCAGGGAGGCTGCAGGCTTCGGGCATCCAGTCCGTAGTCTCGGGAGGCAGGGCGATCCGCTCTGCCTTGGAGGAGCTCGGGATCGAGCTCGGGCGGGGGGCAGGCCCCGACCCGACGCCGGCGTCGGTCAGGGAGGCCGCGCACGTCCATGGTGCGCAGGTTGCCCTGATCCCGGTCGCTGCGGAGGCTCGGGTACAAGGCCTCGCCGTCCCGGTGATTGCGTTGGCGGCGGCCCTCGTTGAGTACCGCGGCGAGGGCGCCCGGGTCATCGGAGAGCTTGACCCCCGGAGCTTCCCTGCCTTCTTCGACCCTCGGCGGGCGGAGCTGGAGCGGTCCGCCGAGGCCCTCTTCGACCGGATCACCGGTACCATGGAGACGGGTGGCCGGCGCTCGGGTCAGGACGCAACAGCCAGCACGGATGTCCCCCCGGGGGGAACAAGGGCGTGCAAGTATGAGCTCACCCCCCCCCCCCCCCCGCCGGCTAGATTAGGCTTTTCTTTTTAGATCTCTTTTGCTCCGGGTAGCTTCTTTAGAAAGGGCCCCGGGAACTTGTAAATATCTTTCAACTGGAAGAAAGTAGTCTTTCGCTAAGTGTGTTCAATTTGTCAACAGGTATCTTTAGATATCACTTTCCCGGGGTTTTCTTGCCCTGAGGGGCATCCTTCGGAGAGTGCTCGAGGGTCGCCCGGGAGGTCTAGCCCAGATAGCGCCCAGGCGGCCTTGATTTTACTAAGTCTAGTAGCCGGGGGAGCATCCGGCGAGCTAGTCTCCGGGTTCGTTCGTGCTAACTCCACGAAGGGAGGTGCCCCTGGGAGCTGGCTCGGCTGCGATGGCTCCCGGAGTGGCACCTGGGGAACTTCGACGATTGTCGCGCCGAGTTATCTCCATCGAGGCCGGGGTCTCTAAAGGTCCCCCCGCTCAGGATACTCCCCCCAGCCGGCTACGAGTGTTGGCCGGAGGATCTCCTTCGGAGGGCTCTTTGGCCTGTGAGGAGTTTGTACAAGGATCTTTCCCGGGAGATCTCAGAAGGCCTCCGAGATTATTAGGTGTAGTTGCTTCTCGGGGGTCGTCCTTCGAAGTAGTTTCCCGCGGGAGCCTAACTCCCCAGGCTGTACTCGCGTGCCCGGGTCTTATCTCGGGGGCACTTTCATCCCAATAGGGGGGTTGTCCCCTAGTGCAATGTTGTATTAATAGGGTTTTAGACTTGTTTATTTGCCTTGTCTTTGTCTCCGAAATTTCAAAATCTTCCGCATTAGGTCGTTGTTTTTCTGTCCGGGCCCGGGGTTCCTCCCCCCCCCCCACAGCGGGGTGCAGCTGGACTCCGCGCGCTGTGGATAAGGATTGAAGAGGCCCGGACTGCAGTGGGTGCTTAACTTATGTAGCCCCCCGTCGGGAGTCCCGGGGACTAGTGGGGGTGCCCGACCTAGCTAACTGGAGGCGGGGAACTTATCGGAAGGATTCCCTTTCTGTCTTTTGAGATAATGAATTCTGAAAGCCGATTTCCCTCTCTGGCCCGGGGGGCAAAGAATATGTCCTTAGGAGGGTTTCATGACCCAGTAGCGGGTGTAGAGTGTTTGAGGGGGGACTAGTCTCTCGAAGTGACTCGTTACCGCAGTTCGTGAGAACTGGGTTGCCGCTTACCCCCTCAGTCTACGAGGGGTTATGGTAAGTTGCCCTATGGGAGCTGGGCTCCCATTGTCGGGACATTAGGCTGTGATAGCCTACTTCCTCATGGAGAGGGTATCCTCGTGGGGAGGGCATTTTTATAGAGGCGACATCTCCTTTTAGGTAGAAGAAGAAACTCTTGTAAAAGAATTCCAACGTTGAAGTAGAAAAAAGCCATTCGAGTTAATGGAAACATAACACCCCCCCTGCGCGGTGACAGCGGGAGAGGGACACAAAATCCCAGAGTTGAACAAAAAATCCACTTGTATTAATAAAGGGCGAGATACAATGCCTCCCCCCACGAAAGCGCAGCGGGGGAGGGAACAGTGAGTACAAAAGCCTCCCCCCGTGGAACCGCGGCGGGGGAGGTGGCAAGCCCGGAGGCTAAACATAGAACTTGCGGAGCAAGTTTATGTTCCAAGTGTGCGTCAGCTCTTGGTCTTCAAGCGTGGAGAGCTTGTAGGCTCCCGATCCCAGGACCGCGGAGATCCTGTACGGGCCCTCCCACTTGGGGGATAATTTGCCCTGGGCTTGGCGGTACGTCACGCGCTTGAGGACCAAGTCCTCGAGGCGGAAGGCCCTTTCGCGCACGCGCTGGTTGTATGCGCGCGCCATCTCGCGCTTGTAGATGGTGTGGTGGAGGAGTGCTCGGTCGCGTTCGTCTTCAACAAGGTTGACTTCGAACCATTGATTGGCCTCATTGGCTTGGTGCGCCGCGGTCGTAGCTCCGTCCAAGAGCTCGACCCGCAGTGATCGAAAACCAATTTCCGAGGGGAGAACTGCTTCGGCCCCGTACACGAGCGAAAAAGGCGTGCGCCCTGTCGCTCGGCTAGGGGTTGTGCGCATAGAGCAGAGGATGCTTGGAAGCTCTTCTGCCCATGTGCCTCGCCTGGAGGCGGTCTGTTCAAGCCATCGACGCAGGCCTTGCAGGATCACGCCGTTGACCCTTTCAACGGCTCCGTTCCTCTGGGGATGAGCCACGGAGGCAAAATGGAGGGTAGCCCCTAAGCCTTCACAGAACTCCCGGAAATATGCCGAGTCGAACTGGGTCCCTTTGTCAACGGTGATTTCTTGGGGGACCCTGAAGCGACATACGACATTTTTCCAAAAAAAACGCTGCACCGCACGGGAAGTGATGCTGGCCAAGGGCTCAGCCTCCACCCACTTGGAGAAATAATCCACAGCGACCACCGCGTACTTGTAGCCCCCAGGTGCTGGGGGGAAGGGACCAAGGAGATCCATCCCCCAGTGCGCGAAGGGCCAAGTAACAGGGATGGTTTCCAGTGTCGCAGAGGGCAGCCTGGTGCCCTTTGCCATCTTTTGGCAGGCCTCGCACGCGGAGATCAGATCCCGTGCGACGCGGACCAGCGTGGGCCAATAAAAACCTTGGCGAAGGACCTTCGCCGTGACCGCCCGCGGAGCCAAGTGGGATCCACAGCTCCCCGAGTGTATGTCCTCGAGGAGCTGGAGTCCCTCCGTCCACGGGAGGCAGCGGAGAAGGGCAGAGGCTCCCTACTTGTAAAGCTTTCCCTCTAGCAGGACGTATGCCCGGGGCCTTGGCACAGAGGCAATTCACCTCGGCATCACCGGAAGGTTCCCCCTCGCCCCTTATGCAGGAGATGAGGGGATCTATCCATGATGCAGTCCTAGTGATCTCGGATATCTCTGGGATGCAAACCCCAGGGTTTGCGTCTGGAAGGGTTGTCGAGGGCTTCGTGATGATTTCCAGAAAAGCGCCCTTGGGGAGAGGTTCTCGGGCGCTGGCTGCCCGGGCTAAGGCATCGGCCCGGTCGTTATCCCTCTGGGAGATATGTCGGGCCTACAAGCCCTCGAAGTGTCTTTCCATCTTCCGCACCTCCCCCAAGTAAAGACTCAGGTTCGCGTCATGTCACAAGTAGGACTTGTCCATTTGGTTGACCACAAGCTGGGAATTTCCTTTCACCAGGAGGCGGCGGATTCCCCAGGAGCAAGGCCTCATACTCGGCGACATTGTTCGTAGCCGGGAACTCGAGCCTGGCAGCGTACTCCAGTATCTTCCCCTCGGGACTCCGAAGAACCACCTCCGCGCCGGCCCAGGCAAGGCACAAGGAGCCATCAAACATGAGTGTCCAATGGTCTTGGCACCGGGGGGGCGAGGGGAGTCTCTCCATCTGCCTCGGTGGTCGGGGTCCATTCTGCCACGAAGTCAATGAGGACTTGCGACTTAATGGCGGAGCGGCCCGTGAAGGTGAGGGAGAAAGGAGCAAGCTCGGCCCCCCACTTCCCCTAGTGGGAGAGATGATGGGACCGTAATTGGGTGTCCGAGGAAGTAGTGGCGGAGCTTCCGTGACGCCATGAGGAGGGCATAGCACAGCTTTTCCACCTCCGTGTACCGTGTCTTAGCCCCTTGAAGGGCCTCGCTTACAGAGTACACGGGGCGTTGTTGCCCATCTTGCTCTCTTACGAGCACCGCGCTCACAGCGACCGGGGTCGCAGCAAGGTAGAGGAGTAAGGGTTCCTCTTGAGATGGGCTCACGAGCATTCGAGGACTCACGAGGTACTTCTTTAGCTCGTCGAACGCCGTCTGGGCCTCGGGAGTCCACTTGACCCCCTCGAGGCCCCGGAGGATTTTGAAGAACTGTAGTCCACGAGACGAATCGACCCAACGCGGCCAGGCGGCCGGTAATTCTCTGTACATCTTTCACGGAACGCGAAGGAGGCATGTCCAGCAGGGCCCGAATTTTTTCAGGGTTTGCCTCAATGCCCCGCTGGGACACAAGGAAGCCAAGAAGCCTCCCGCCGTGTACACGAAAGGCGCATTTTTCCGGGTTGAGTTTCAACCCGTACTTGCGGAGGTTGCTGAAGGTCTCCGCCAGGTCGTCGATGTGGGCGGCCGCACGAAGGCTTTTGATGACCGCGTCATCAACGTAGACCTCGACGTTGCGGCCGATTTGGTCCTTCAGGACCAGCGTCATGAGGCACTGGAAAGTTGCCCCGGCGTTCTTCAACCCGAAGGGCATGTGGAGATAGCAGAAGGTGCCGCGGGGAGTTATAAAACTCATCTTTTCCTCGTCCTCTGTCGCCATTCGAACCTGATGGTACCCTGAATATGCGTCGAGGAAAGTCATCAATTCACACCCCGCGGTCGAATCGACCAGTTGGTCAATTCGCGGGAGTGGGTAGTTGTCCTTTGGGCAAGCGCGATTAAGGTCGGTGAAGTCCACACACATCCTCCACTTGCCACTTGAGTTCTTCACGAGGACGGGGTTTGCCAACCATTCAGGATGCAGGACTTCCCGTACAAACCCCGCCTCTAGAAGCTTGGCGATCTCGACTTTGATGGCGTCTTGGTGTTCGAGCGATAGCTTCCTCAACTTATGCTCGATGACATCTTGGGGGACTCCTTGCATGTCCGAGGGTTCCCACGCGAAAACGTCTGAGTTTTCGTGGAGGAAGGCCGCGAGTTGTTCCGCGTGTTTCTCGAGGAGATCTGCTCCGATCCTGATGGTCCTCTCTTCATCTCCCAAGGACAATTGAACTTTCCGGAGGTCCCCCTCGGGGCGTGGCCTCGGGAGTGGCCTTCTGGAAGAAGCGGCCAGGGCATTAGGCTCGGGGGGGTTCTCTTCCCCCGAAGTCTTGATCATGTTGACGTTTCCAATGGCCGCGGTGGCGTGCTCGTAAAGAGTGTGGGCCACGTTCTGGTCGCCTCGAACGGTGATCGCACCGTGAGGCCCAGGGATCTTCACGCAGAGGTAGTTCTGGTGAATTGCCGCCCCTAGATGGTTGATCGTGGTCCTCCCCATGATGGCGTTGTATGAAGAGGGGAGGTCCAAAACATCAAACCGGACCATCTCCGTCCGGTAGTTTTCCGGGGTGCCGAAGGTCATCGGTAGGTCGACCTTCCCCACCGGGTGGATGGTCTTCCCGGGAACGAAGCCTTGCAGCGGCCCAAGTGCGGGCTGCAGCAGCTTCTCGTCGACTTGCATCTCCCTGAATGCCTTCAGGTATAAGATATCGGCGGAGCTTCCGCCGTCGATGAGGATGCGCGCTAATTGGCAGTTGTAGACTGTAGCCGAGATGATGAGCGCGTCGTCGTGCGGGAAGCGAACCCGCGCGTGTCTTCCGCTGTGAAGGTGAGGGGGACGTCTGACCATTTCGGTGGCGGAGACGTATGCAGCACCCCCACAACCTTCACCTCTCGCGCATACTCGTTGCGCTGACGCTTGGAGTCCCATCTCCAGGCGGATCCCCCCATAATGACGTTTATACGCCTTTGGGAGGTTTGGAAGGGGAGCTCTTGGGCTGAGCCCCCTTCCTGTGTTTGTCTTTGCTGCTCGCCCGCAGGAGCAGGAAGTGCTGGCAAGGTCGTCGAGGGAGGCAAGGAGGCAGGGCCCCCTCCCACCTGGCCGCGCTGGTCGAGAAAAGCCGCGAAGTGCTGTAAAAGCTGATGGCATTCTCGAGTAGCGTTGGTAGTTGACTTGTGGAAGGCACACCACACGTTGGCTGTGCCTGCAGGACGACCGTCCCCCCCCCCATAGCTTTTTGACTTAGGGGGAGCATGACTGCCTTTGCCGCCGTCGTGCGAGCCGCCTCCGCCCTCGAGGACGAATGCGTCCCAAGGCCGTGGCTCGCTGCGATCGTTTCTTCGGGGATGCTAGTTGGGGGGATCTCTAGCCTCCCGATCGGCGGGGGCAGGAGCCCCCTGGTTCTTCTTCCAAAGATCATCCTCCTCCACGCGAGCGTACTTCTCGAGTACGGTGAAGAGCTTGTCGGCGGAGGTGGGGCAGCTCCGAGAAAGCCTCCGGTGGAGCTCCCCGGGGAGTATCCCGCTCTTGCACGCTTCGATGACTGTGGAGTCGGGGACATGTGCCACTTTGCTCTTCACCTGAGCGAAGAGCTTAAAGAAGCTGCGGTTAGTCTCCCCCGTCCTTTGCCGGACGGTGTAGAGCTGGGACGAGTCTAAGGGGCGTACATAGTTCCCCTGGAAGTTCGCGCAAAATTCGCGCTTCAGCTGCGCGAAGGACTTGATGGACCCAGCTCTCAGGTTGTAGAACCATGACCGGGCGATGCCTGTGAGGTAGAGGGGGAATACATTGCATTGCACTGTCTCGTCCCCCCCTAGCCGCCGAGATGGCCGTGGAGTAGACCTGCACGAACTCGTAAGGATCGGCCTCACCGTTGTAATGCTCGATGTGCGGCGGGCGGTAAGGCCACGGCCAGCAGATGCACCGGAGGCGTCTGCACAGCAGCTGATTGGCCCCCTCATTTTCCTTGGGGGATTCATGGTCGCTGTCTTCTCTCGCCGGGGACGCATGCTCATTGTCGGAGTCTAGGAGGGGTGCCAGCGGTCCACCGGTGCGACGGTATCGCCTCTTTTCCTCGGGGTTGGTTGAGCTGACCTCTTGATCATCGAGGTATTCCACGGGGAGGGTAGCGGCCTCATTAAACGATCTCTTCCCCCGGGCGAGTTGGGAGCGCATCTCCACGCGCCCGCGGGTTTGGGGGAGTCCTGACCGATGGTGGGAGGTGGTTTCCCCGGACTTGGCAGTACGCATTCGCTCGACCTCCTTCCTAGTGAAGCGGGTCTGATCCGCTGGGGGCGCCCGCAGGGGCGGCCCCGAAGGGGGAGGGAGCCGATGCGCGTCCGCCATCATCCCAATGGACGCCGCCGGTGCGCGGACCGGGAGAGGCGCCAGGTCCGCGCTAAGGGCGGCGGCGGGAGCAGTCATGGTTTGAGTCTCCGGGGTGCTCACAGGAGCGGGCGCCGCACCAGCCCCGAGCATCGGCCTCCGAAGGCTCTCAGGCCTAGGTGTGGCGGTTGTCGCCTGTGCAAGGGAGGCCCGCAGCATGTCGGTAGCCGCTTACGGGGGTTCCGGGCCCAGGCCCGGGTGACTCCCCAAAGCAGGGGAGGACTCGGGGACGAGTTGACCCCCCGGCGCGGGAAGCATTCCCAAGACCGGATATGCCCCAGGCGCGGGCGCACCTCCAGGAGCGGGGAACATCCCCGGCCCGGGAAAGGTGGGGTGCCCCATAAAGAATTGGGCGGTGCCCCCATAAACAGATATGGGGGCGGATAGACTGGAGCCGGGGGTCGCGCCAAGACGTGCAGTAGCCCCTCCAGGGTGTGCTGGGTGTGAAGCTGGCCCTGGATCAAAGCCCCCAGCAAAGGATCTCCGGAGACCGGGACGGAGAGTTGGGGCGCAGTAGGTCCCGCAAGCTCGGTGGCGGTCACTGGGTTAGAAATGGGGACCCTCCTGCCGGAGGCCGCAGATGGAGGAGGCAGTTCCTCCTCACGGGCGCCCCCAGGCGGCAAGGTCATGGAGGCATCATCTCGCGGAGGCGGAGCTGGGTTGCTAGGACCAGCGCCATCGGGAGATGAGAGGGCTTGAGCTCTGGTTCTTGGGGGAGCCATGGCGATTCGTCGCGAAGTCCCCACGGACGGCACCAACTGTCGTGGTATTATGGATACCCCGGCAGGTTCAGACGTGCACAGCACGAGTACGACGGTGCGAGCTGACCGAGTTACCGGTCTTCTCCCGCCGGGCAACACAGAAATTGACACAGTGGTTTATACAGGTTCGAGTCCCAGTGGGGGCCCTAGTCCTGTTGGCTCTCTCCGGACGCGAGTCCGCTGGGGAGGTACGCTCTCGAGGAGAGGTCTCCAAGAGAGCCTGATGTTTTGAGTTAATTCAAATGAGTTCAAATCCCCTGAAAAGAGGTACAGGAGGGGTATATATAGCCCCTAAGAAATAGAAAAGACCAAAAAGCCCTCGCTATGACCGTTGGATCGAAGGGCGCAGATGTCCTTTGGCTAGGAGGACGCTCGGATGCTTGACACGTGTCCTCGCTGGCTTCCCAGAGGCTTCTCGGGTCAGCAACCGCCCTTCCAAGGCTCCGAACGCCACCGGGGGCTCGGAGACCCTTCGGGACTCACCGGGGGCTAACTGGGGCCCCGGTGACCCTCCGGATCTCACCGGGGGCCCGGTGATGCTCTGGGTCTTACCGCGGGCCCAGTGATGCTCCGGGTCTCACCGGGGGGGTTTTCAGGACTTCGTGGGGCCCCTGGGGCTTCCCCCAACACCTTAAGTACCTTTTCTATACAAAACTCCTTCTATAAGTTTGTACAGGCGCGCTTTTCGAACTAACCGATCGCTCTTGGTTTCATCCTTGGGCAAGGTCCCGTGTTCGAGATAGACCCTCAATGGATGGGTCCAATCTCGTTCATGTCCAAGGTTGGTAACACAGACTGTTACCAGATCATCCTCGGTCGTAGTCATGATCGAATGATGTTCCAACTGTTTGACGAATACTCCTGCCGGAGCGGATGTGCGTGAGGACCCAATTTTGGATAATTGGTCTGCGAGAATGTTGTCCTTTCACGGGATGTATTGGACTTCGAAATGACTAAAGTGTTTTTCCAATCTCCTCACTTCCCCCAGGTAATGAGCCATTGTCTCATCGGAGGTGCTGTACTCCTTGTTTACCTGGTTTACGACCAGCTGTGAGTCTCCCCTCACCACCAATCGACGGACTCCGAGGAATTTTGCTGCCCGGAGCCCTGCAATAAGACCTTCATACTCTGCTGCGTTGTTGGTCGCAACAAATTGTAGTTGAATGACATACTTCAGTTGGTCACCCTGAGGAGTGACTAAGACCACTCCAGCCCCTGAGTGTTGAAAACTACGAGAGCCATCAAAATACATCATCTAGTGATCGAGGCATGCCAAATCTTCATGCTCCTGCATGGGTGGTTCAGGATTAGTCCATTCTACCACGAAGTCGGCCAGGACCTAAGACTTGACCGTAGTGCAAGGCGTGAAATGGATGTCGAACGCTCCAAGTTCCACAGCCCATTTTGTGATCCGACCAGATTTCTCCGGGTTCCAGATAATGTCCCCCAAAGGAAAAGATGAGGGCACTATAATCTTATGTGCTTGGAAGTAATGTCGTAGCTTTTGGGAAGCCATCAACAGTGCGTAAAGTATTTTCTGGACCTCAAGGTATCGCTCCTTAGGACCATGAGGTACTTCGCTTACATAGTAGACGGGCTTATGCACACCTTCTCTTTCTGCGATCAATACAGCGCTGACCGCGTAAGGTGTGGCCGCCAAGTAAGGAGTAATGGTTCCTCTTTATTAGGATAAACCAAGACCGGCGGACTGGACAAATATGCTTTTACCTCCTGAAATGCTTTCTCGGCCTCATCAGATCAAGTAAAATTATTATGTTTGTGCAGAGCTTTGAAGAAAGGTAGTCCCTTTTCGCCCAGTCGTGATATGAATCGACTTAACGTCGCCATGCGACCTACCAGGCGCTGAACATCGTTGATGGTCGAGGGTGACCTCATTTGTTCGATAGCCCTTATTTTTTTGGGATTTACCTCGATTCCTCTGGAACAAACGAGAAAACCTAGAATTTTTCCAGACGAAACCCCGAAAGAACATTTCTCTGGGTTTAATTTTATTCCAAATCGATTCAAATTATAGAAGGTTACAGCAAGATCGTCCAAATGAGACAAACTTTTTAAGTTTTTTACAACCAAGTCATCTACATAATCCTCAAGATTACGCCCTATCTGGGAAAGAAAGGTCTTTTGCATCAAGCGCTCGTATGTGGAACCAGCGTTCTTGAGACCGAACGGCATTCTGATGTAGCAGTTGGTGCTGAATGGTGTGATGAAGGCAGTCTTCTCTTCATCTTCTTCTGCCATGCTAATTTGATGATATCTTGAGTAAGTATCCAGGAAACTCATCAGTTCACAACCCGCAGTAGAATCGACCAGCTGGTCGATGCGGAGAAGGGGAAATCAAACTTTGGACAGGCACTATTTAGGCTGGTGTAGTCGACGCACATGCGCCATTTTCCATTTGATTACGGACCATGACCGGGTTTGTAAGCCATTACGGATGGTCGACTTCGCGAATAAATCCGGCCTTTTGGAGCTTATCTAACTCCTCTCGGATGGCTTCCTACCGATCAATAGCAAAACGCCTGAGTTTCTGCTTTATTGGTCGCTGTCCAGGTCGAATTGCTAACCTGTGCTCAATTACTCCCCTGGGGACACCGGGCATGTCGGATGGTTTCCACGCAAACACATCTACATTAGCTCAGAGGAAAGTAATGAGCTCGAGTTCCTATTTTTTCATCCAGGCCTGATCCAATCCGAATTGTCCTGCATGGTCATCTGGGTATAACGGAACCAATTTTAATGTTTCATTTGGTCGAGGAGCAGCTTTGATCGTATCAGTAGACATTGTGACAATCTGGGCTTCTCGGAGGGGAAGCTGATCTACCATCTCCAGGGATAACCGATCACACGTCAATGCCACATTGCGACTACCTCGGACCGAAATAACACCCTTGGGGCCAGGCAACTTGCTGCACTGGTAAGCATAGTGCATAGCCATCATGAATTTAGCGAGAGTTGGCCTGCCAAAGATTGCATTACAAGCCGAATCACAATCAATTACATCGAATGTAACTAATTCTATTCGGAAGTTATCTGGTTCGCCCAGCGTGACCGGGAGCACCACCTGTCCCAATGGCATCATAGAGGGACCAGGAATTATCCCATAAAACGGATGAATTATGGGTTTGATTTTTGAACGAGGAATTTGCATCTCGTCCAGTGCCTTGACCAATAAAATGTCCAAGGAACTACCTCCGTCGATCAGGACCCTTTCGACTCTCGCATTGCTGATAATTGGGGTAATGACCAAAGATAGCCTCAATGGTCGAGTGAGCCCCACGGGGCAATCAGAGTGATCAAACATCAAAGGAGTATGCGACCAATCGGGGTACTGAGGTTCACCAAGGGGAGTCTCTGCTTGGTTCACCTCTCGGTAAAAAGCTTTAAATTGCCGTTTAGAAACAAAGAGGAGGAACCTCCAAAAATGATATTGACATGACTACGAGGTACCTGGTAGGACATCTCTTCGTCCCCGCAGGCATCTCTTAGCCCGCAAGTCTGTTCTTTTGGTGGCAAGGTCAGCATAGGTCCGATCCCCTGGTAGAAGTCATCCAACTGGTTCAACCAACTCTGGCAATTCTTGAGGTTGTGGCCTGCAGAGTTGTGGAGTGGACACCATCTCTTGCCTTCCTGTGGGTCAGTCGACTTCTCTAGTTGGTCGGCACTACGACCACCAGAAGTAGTTTTATTCTTAAATGAAGATTTGTTACCTTTGGTTGACGGAGGTTTCTCTGCGACTGCGACCTCTCGGTATTGTCCAGTTCGACTCCTTTTTGATTTCTTTGATTTCCCGCCTGATGAAGATTCCGGCTTCTTGTTCGAATCCTCTTTCTTTACGTCCTTGAGACCTGGTTGAGGCGGTAAGTTTCCTTTGTCCACCATCTGATTCCACTCAACGGCCTCGGCCGCTTCGGAATATCGATCAGCCATATCAAAAAGATCAGCTACTAATCGAGGGGGGTGGATGAGCAAATCCTCAGTAAACCTCTGATATCGAACGGTGTGTTTAAAGCCCTGATAACGGAATTGTCAGATATGTTCGGGATGGTATTTCTCATCCCGGCGAATCTTCTAACAAACTGACAAAGAGTTTTGGTCGATGTTTGTCGTAGTCAGTGGAGGTCGTCCTCTTTTCCCGGCTTCTGATAACAATTCTGGAAATTGTTTAGGATGTCATCGCACAACATTTCCAAGTTATATCAAACCCTCGGGCTGATTGAACAGCCAGGTTCTTGCCGGTCCCTTGAGGACTGTAGGTAAATAGTTGGCCATGACCTGGTCATCGCCACCTACTGCCTGAATAGCAGTGATGTAAATTTGAAGGAACTCTGATGGATTCTGAGTTCCGTCAAATCTTTCAATAGCCCCCGGTTTAAACTTATCTAGCCAAACGACCGCACGAAAGCCGGGCGAGAAAGCTTTACAACCGACATAAGGACCATGGAGGGATCTACGACTCTCGACCTGATCTCGGGCGACCTCATGTGAAGGAGACACCACGCGTGGCCCCAGACGAGAGTGGACAGGAATTCATTCCCGATCACGAGAATTTCCTGCCCGTCTGGCTTTTGTCATGCCGAGACGGCACTAGTGGTGGCCGATTCCGTCTACCAGAACTAGAGTTAGAATATTCTCTGTCATGGGAACGTATCGCCGACCGGGAAGAGGCTATAGGGGGTCGCCTCGGATGCGACCTCGTCTAACCTCTCCGCCAAGATTCTGGCGAAAGCTGGTTTCTGCGCATCTGTGACGGTAGGAGGAAAATTAGGCAAGACCTCTGCGATGGATCGAAGCTGGCCATGTGTGCTCCTCCTGGGTGCGCCAGGTGTCACCGTCTCCTCATCCGCTGGGAAATGTCCCGGGGTTAAAGAAGGTGTGTGGTCGCGTCTGCGACGATGCGGACGACGGGAGGAACTAGGAGCAGCGTCGTAATGAGGTTGCACATTTTGTAAAGCCTCTAGGGCTGTTTTGCGGAGCTCATTATCTTGCTACTCGCGATCTTGATCCTCCTTTTGTCTATGCTCTTGCTCTTCTTTCTGCTTGCGCTCCTGTTCTTCCCTGGCGGTCCGCTGATCGGGCGTTTCTTCTGATAAGGCAGCGAATTGCCTAGGGAACGAGGTTGCCGATGGAGAGAACATTTATGTTTGTTCTGAGTCGGACTCAAAATCAAAAAGATGATAGAGGTTATCAGGATCAAACCTCCCCAGACTAAATTCCTGGTCAACATCGCCTTTGCCCCCGGCAGGGTCGTGCGATGGACCGGATTCAATCCCTAATGCAGTAGAAACAACATTGGGTTCCGGTTCTGCGTCGGTTTTCTCCTAGTCGATAGACATGACCTGAGTGGTCGAATCGACCTCTGGGACATCTTCGCCTCTGGTTTCCTCCATTGGAACAGGATCACTAGGTAAAGGCATCTATATATGGGCATAATCCTCGAGATCAAAGTCGTTCTCAGAATCATATACCCCAGACATGGCTCACCGAACCTCCGGATAGAAAAAAGAATACCTTGAGAAAGGCCCCACGGTGGGCGCCAGCTGTCGACAATTCGGACTCGGGGTCCTTAGTCGATCTTATGCAGAATTTGTGAGTTGTGAGGCCTTTCAAAGTGTTCCTCCGGAAAGGGATGATGAGCAATGTCAGTTGGGGCACAAAGACATTTATACAGGTTCGGGCCCTCGATGGTGGGAGTAATAGCCCTACGTCCTGTTGTGATTTCACTATGTATGGAAAATGTTTACAAGATTGAAGAAAAGATCATCACAGGCGAAGATCTTTTCTGTGTTGTTGTCTAAAAATGACTAAACTAACTTATGAAAGCTTGTGCTTGACCTGTCGTCGTCTCCGATCTCTCTCCGTCTGGTACATTTGCTCACCCTTTTATACTGGTCAAAAGGGCGCCAGTGCACAACGGTTTTGAACAGTTGTAGAAGTGCAATTTTGGTAACCGCACTTAACTCCCACGCAGGCCTTATACTGCATTAAGGGATAACTGCACATGTTAACCTCCTGGCAGTTGTCTTTACACGTGGAGGAGTCATCATGATCCTAGGGATATGCCTATTGCAGAGCTAAGCAATCCCGAATTATTCAGGTCGAGGATAGTCAACGACCTTCTGACCGCGCATCGTCTGCGGCCTCATGATCGCGCAAAGCCTACAACCATAAGTCATTCTTTTGTCCGCGCTTCTCAGGTCGTCGAAGATCATAACAGTGGACCTTCAGACACTCATCTGGTTCGAATCTGCCTCGAACTAGCTCGGGTAACAATCCTCGTCAGTTTTAATTCCTGCTTTATAAATCCAGATTTCATACCTGCAATTTACTGCTTTAAAGCCTTAGATTGATAGCTTTAGTATTAGAATTAGTTATAGAAAAACAGCCCACAACTCGTTTAGACTTAATCAGTGATCCATTAAGCTAAAAAGACGAATACGCTTGTTCCTCGTGGAATTCGACCCTCAAGTTCTCAACGTTCAACCGTCCACTTGCGGTATTACAAAATCACACCGTTTTAGGTGCAATCATGTTTTTGGCGCCGTTGCCGGGGAACAACAGTAATTCACCTTTTTAGATTAATTTTTGTTGATATTAGAAATTGTGTGGTTTTTTGTGATGGTATAGAATATATATATATATATATACCGTTAGAAGAGGTACACAAGTACTAACAATGGTATTTTGCATACCGTTAGAAGAAGCCGAATGATTTATTCTAGCAGTGCTGCATATATTACCATTAGAAGAGATGCAGAAGTACTAACGGTAGTCTGTTGGGCACCGTTAGAACCGTTCGACTTCTACAAATAGTTTTATTCCAATAGTGCTGCATATATTTACCATTAGAAGAGATTCAGAAGTACTAACGGTAGCCTATTGGGTACCGTTAGAACTGTTCGACTTGACCAAATACTCTGGAATGTCTCTTCCAGCCGAACTGTTCCACTTCTTTATCTCCTCGGGTGCAACAAGCCCTAACCCATAACCTCCAACGATGGCCGCCACACCTCCACCGACGACCGCCACACCTCCGCACCTCCATCGACGGCCACTTGTTTCTCAGGTGAATCAAGTCCAAGATTGATCGTAGCCTCAACTCCCTAGACTAGATTTCGGCATTGCAAGCAAGGCAAGTAAAATTTTGGAATTGTTAGATTATTCTAAACCTATGATGGCAATTATCCTGCGATTTTTGTATCTTTCATTTTTATGTGTCTTCTTTTCAATATGATTATTTACGGTGTCTTGTTCCTATTTTTACTAAAACAACTAAATAATATCATTGTGGGACAGAGAATGTTCAATTGTTTGAAATTCAAATGAAAAAATGATCAAGATATTTGTAAGACAAACACTAGGTAACATAGTCAAATGCCAATAAGAAAAAAACTAGCTTGCTCAATGATCAAGATATTTGTAAAAAGTTCATTAAATAATGTATTATTGGGATTGTAATTTCTTCTGATGAAATAGAGTACAAATGTAATATCTTGATCTCTCAGTTGCAAGTTGATGTTACTATGACAAAGCACAACCTAACCTTCAATTGGTAGTCCTTTCCAGATAGGGAGCCATTTAGGAAGTAGTCAACAATCTTAATTTGCTCTAGAATGCCTATTTATGATCTGTGCATGGCCTTGGACGATGTTCATAAGGGGCAACGTATTTCACGGTTCTTCATCACAGTATGCTGCCTACATTGGCTTATTGGCGAAAGAAAGGGTGAAGATCACCGTCGAGAGCTGGAAGGACGTGAAAGGCGAGATCTTAGTTGGCTCGATCGAGAAGATCCTCAAATCCGGCGTGTTTCTCAAATCAAGACCTATAGAAAGCATCTTACATTTGTATTGGTGATTTCCTCGAGCTCAAACTCAACTCAACTTAACTCAACTCAACTTAACTCAACCCAACGCAGCTCAACTGAGTCAAGTTGAGTTGAGTTGAGTTGATTTGAGTTGAGTTGAGTTTGTGCCCGAGGAAATCACTAATACAAATGTAACTCAACACCAGTTCCAGCTCCTCGGGTGTCTTTGAACTGAACTCCTATGGTTAAGTCAAACGTGGTTCATAAATTTGCTGTTTCAAATGAATGGATTTGTGATGTATCAGGTCTAACTTGTAGTCGGTAGTTACATTGTCGCAACTTGCAAAGGTTCTCTTTTATGTAAAATGTAGGGGCCACTGGGTCCTTGTCATGATCTGTTGTTTCAGACGTGACTTTTGTAATGTGCATCAAATGTGTGAATTGGTGTATTTGTATTGGTCTATATTGGTGTATTTGTGTATTTAATTGTATTGGTGTATAGATGTGCATTTGTATTGCTGTTTCAAACATGCACTTGAATGTTTGAACTGGTGTATATGTGTGTACTTGCATTGCTGTCTCATACATGAACCAACTTGCTTTTGTTTTAGCCATGTACTTGTCCCTATTCTAATGGTAAAACATATTTACCGTTAGAAGAAAACACTTGTATTTGCATATGTGCTTCAGATATGTACTTGAATGTGTGAACTGGTGTATATGTGTATACTTGCATTACTGTCTCATACATGAACCAACTTGCTTTTGTTTTAGCCATGTATTTGTACCTATTCTAACGGTAAATACACATATTACCGTTAGAAGAAACACTTGTATTTGTATATGTGCTCCAGATATGCACTTGAATGTGTGAACTGGTGTATATGTGTGTACTTGTATTGCTGTCTCAGACATGAACCAACTTGGCTTTTGTTTTAGCCATGTACTTGTACCTATTCTAACGGTAAAGACACATATTTACCGTTAGAAGAAACACTTGTATTTGCATATGTGCTTCAGACATGAACTTGAATGTGTGAACTGGTGTATATGTGTGTACTTGTATTGCTGTCTCAAACATGAAACAACTTGGCTTTTGTTTTAGCCATGTACTTGTACCTATTGTAACGGTAAATACATTTTTTTACCGTTAGAAGAAGCACTTGTATTTTCATATGTGTTTCAGACATGTAATTGAATGTGTGACCTGGTGTATATATGTGTACTTGTATTGCTGTCTCAAACATGAACCAACTTGGCTTTTGTTTTAGCCATGTACTTGTACCTATTCTATTGGTAAATACACATATTTACTGTTAGAAGAAACACTTGTATTTGCATATGTGCTTCAGACATGCACTTGAATGTGTGAACTGGTGTATATGTGTGTACTTGTATTGTTGCCTCAGACATGAACCAACTTGGCTTTTGTTTTAGAAATGCACTTGTACCTATTGTAACGGTAAATACATTTATTTACCGTTAGAATAGTGTAACATCCTGAGTTTATGGGTGAAAAGTTTCTTTCTTAAAAAGTCATGCATGCATATGTCTCTTCTAGATCAACCAAATCAGCCCCAGTTTTATTCTGTTCTAAACCCAAAATCTTAAAATCTATCCTGTAGACCCAAATCAAGACCTGACTTTTCAGATTTAATCAAAATCTTGGCCAAGTTCAGACCAGATTATTCTTGGATTATGATCAAGGGTATGCCAATACCTTAATCCAAAAAGTTGGCAGTCAGATTATATCATCTAAACCTTTTTCGCAAATCAGTCCAAGAGTATCGCAGATCAGTCCTTTTCCAGATTTTCTAGAAGCCTGAAAAGGCAAAATGTTGCAAATCATCTCCAAATCCAAATCTGATTCAGGGAACACCTCCCAAATACCATTCAACACAAAATCTTCTTATATGAGTATCTTAAAATCAAATCCTAAATCCCAGAATTCGAGATCAACAAAATCCAGACTTCAAATACCCTAATCTACTCTATTTTCAGTTTATATCAAAAACCATTCAATTATTTCAAATTTTATCTTCTATCTGTGCCAAATTATCTATTGAATCAAGTCTACCAGATCAGTGCAATCAATCTCAGATTAAACCCTCTAAATCATCATATTTATAATTCAGCCCAAAATCAAGAATCTGAAATCACAAATCAGTCCAAATTCGACCAGGGCAGCTGCTGAGATTTCAACCAGAGCTTTGTCGTGATTTTTGCACCGTGCTCGCTCGCCGCCGGCCAAGCCTCGCCTGCAATTGTGACCGTGCATGCTTGCGCGCACGCGTCCGCGTCTCAGCCATCGCTGTGGCAACACCGTGGCAGCATCGACGACCAGCATTTGCTCTTGCGCGCGACCAGCAGCAACAACAGGCTTTTGTCAGCAACTCCATGCCACGTTGCTTCGCCGTGTCAGCTCTTGTTGCCACTGTTTTCACCGCCCGACATTGTTGAGTTCCAATGAGCCGACAAGTTGATCAGCTTTGCACCGCCTGTACGCCATCGCGTCACCGCTCGTCGTTGTCGCACCTGCGCCCGGCCAGTCAAGTCACCAGCGCCAATTTCTTTGCTGCTACCTCTTCGCAAGCTCCGTCCTCTGGTCTATATAAGCAGCCAACACCTTGTGCAATCTCTATTTCACCAGAACTTATCCAATTTCAAATCTACTCCGCTGCAGTCGTCTTCTCCGGCGAGTCCAGCACGAGGCTTCACGGTGCCAGCTTCACCCACTACACCTCCTGCCAAATTGAAGCCACCAGTGAGTTTCTCTCATCACACTCATCGTGCTGTATCATTTAATGGGATTTCCATGCATCTCATCGCCGGTGATCGCCGAAATCCTTGAAATGCCCTGTTCCGGCAATGCAGCCCGATTTACCCCAAATTAGCTCTCGATTCTGTAGAAGAAGATGGTCAGTGAGCTATTTAAAGCAAGTCTGTGCATCCAGATTTCCAGATTGAGTTCGAATCAAAGGTTTCCCCAAATTCAAACTCCACCAGTCGCCGGCGATCGTCGCCAGGCCACACCGGCCATCCTCCGACTAAAATGATGTCTCCAGTAGCTTTCTTGTACCTCTCTTTCACTCTCCAAGCTTGGAATTGAGTTCATTTGACCTGTATCAAAAAGCCCCAATTGCAGTGTCTTCTTCTCCGGCGCCAGCCACCGGAAATCCATTCCCGGCCGATCTAGCTTCAACCACCTTGTCCACCAGATGTGCCTCAACCTCTTGAGCATTTTTTTGTCTTCTAGCCCGATCTCTGAAACTGTCCAGATTGCAAGATATAGCCATGCCAAGATCTTGTCCAGTGTCTTCACTGTGCCGTGTCGCCACCAAACTTCTTCATTGATTTTCATCACTTTCCAGCCATCTCCTGCCCTAGATCCTGTTGAGTTATTTGTTCCTGTTATCAGTGCCTACCTCCCAGACAGAGTGGTGCATCATTTGGAGCCCTAGATCAAAAGTTATGGCAAGCCCTAGTTGCTGGCCATGTCAGATTCAATGCCAGACTATGTCAGTCAGTGGCATTAGCCCTTTTCACTTCCTTCCAGATGTGCATTTTGAGCATAACTTTGTCCCTTAGATTCCTGAGGTTGTGATCTATAATTTCTTCTTCTATCACAACTTGATTTGAGCCCTTGAATTGTATTTGCTGCTAAGCCCTAGTTTTTGACACTGTCAGCACTATGTCAGTGCATGCCAGCCAATGGCATTAGCCTTGTTTACCCACTTTTGGTTGTGCAATTTGAAAGCCACTTTGCCCACTGAATTTGTAGAGTTATGATCTACACTTTCTTCTTTTGTCACAACTTGAGATAAGCTCTCTATCTTTCCTTGAAGCTATGTCAGAGCTTTGATCCGAATGTCAATCTGCCGACATTCGCTGTTTTTGATCAAACCAGCCACAAAATTGATGTTCTTATTGCAACCTTGAGATCCTAAGAGCATCTAACACCCATCCTTATCCAATTCCTTGAAACTCTAGAATCTTGATTCAGTTCAGCTTGCAATCCCAATTATCTCCAATATTGTTCAATCATTCTTGTAAAGCATATCTGCATATAGATCATAAATCATGTTAACATAGTAAGTAATATTTGTGTGTATTGTTTGGTTTGTCGCTGAGCAGATCCAGAAGCTAACTTTGAGGATTTTGCTGTTGACCCGTCATCAACTGCTGTATCTTACGACGCGGAAGGCAAGTCATATTCTTGGTCATCTGGAACCTATATTTTAAGAGTTGCTATAACATAACCTTGAATATAGATAATATTGCATGTGAAAGATTGAGAATGGTTGATTTATGAATTGGCAGTACTAGACTGGTTATCTGTGAAATGTGAAATAAACAAGTTTTGAGCCATGAACTATTATATATGTATTTATATGTGTATATTCATGAAATAAAACCCCTAGCCGTGACTAGAAAAATGGTATGGAATGGTGGTAGCACTGGAGGTGCTAGACTACAAAGGATGTGCAGGTACTGAAGGTGCAGGGTTGTGGATGGTCTAGTCACTGGCATATAAGGACTAGAACCTTGTGTTGTGCGTCTAGTGGCATGAACAACGTACAAACCGCAAGCCTGGTATGGGACAGGCCTGAACAAGTACTTATGTTGATCACACATGAAACCCCTGCATGAGATGGAAAACAATACACTAAACTCACGGGGTTCAGCTCCTCCACGTATTATAATCAAGCACGTTGACCCAGTAATGGGAAGAGGCATTTGGGTGTGGGGGTATATCCCGCCACAACTGCGGTTTGTGTGAAGAAAACTGCAGGGTCAGGGGTGAATTGTAAGTGAAACATAACAAAAGTTCTTGCTATCTCCACCTTGCCGCTCACAGTATGAAGTGAGTCAGGGGTCCAATCATTTCGATAGGAAGGGCTTGAAAGTGGAATATCTTGCAGGTAAATTGGTACCTCTCTGCAGAGTTAAAAATGTATTCGAATACTCCGAGCTCCCGGGTTTATAGGAGTCTGTTGCGGTGGATTAAATCCACGGGGTGTGACACAAGTATATTTTCTAAATAATTATTTGTTAAATCAAGATTACCCAAATGACATGTGTTGTCATGATAAGGAGTGCTGCCGTGGCCTGTCGTGTGTCGACGTGTCACGGTAGTGCTATAATCTAGTGAACATGAATGATGATGTTATATTATGAAAGGTGCTGCCATGAGATGAGGTATGAAAGAAAAAAAAAGGGTTATTTTACAAACATCCATAATTCTTGACTAGTCTAGGTTCATATCATCACTACTATATGTATCTACTCTTACCTATGACTTGCTGAGTACGTAAGTGCTCACCCTTGCAACCTACAAATCAGTAGATGGAGCGTTCAATAATCAAGATGAAGGCGTGAAGAATTTCTTGGATCCAGAAGGAGGAGAGTCAGTCCCGTCAGTGCCCTGATGTGTGTTGTTCTGCCGTCCACTTCTCATTGTGGGTGGGTCACCTATCTTCTGTTGTGTAGTTGTTATTTTGCTAAACCATGTATGCCGTGAAGGCATTGAAATCTTCTTATGTAATATCAAGGCCAGCAGGCCACACTGCTTAAATATTTTGTAAGTTACTCTGTTGCAATGTAATATACTCCTGTGCTTGACTTATCATGGGAAGTCAAGGGTATGTGTATGCTTTGCATATATGGGACTAGCTACAGCATGCTAGGTCTCTACAGGAGTAGTCGTAGTCCCAGTTTCGGGGCGCGACAAATAGGTACAAGTACATGTCTACACAAAAGCAAGTTGGTTCATGTATGAGATAGCAATGCAAATGCACACATATACACCAGTTCACACATTCAAGTGCATGCCTGAAACACATATGCAACTACACACATATGCACCTATCGTGGTATTGCGAATACCCCGGCAGGTTTTGTGAACGATCCTAGTGAAGAGAACGCGACGCGGGCTGACCGGGTGACCGGTCCTCCCCCGCCGGACAAACACAAGAATTGACACGAGGATTTATACAGGTTCGGGTCCCGGTGGGGGCCCTAGTCCTGTCGGCGTGCTCCCGACCGGAGTCGGCTGGGGAGGCTCTCTCCGGGGGAGAGGCTTCTGGAGCACACTTGTGAGTTTTGGCTATTCCAATAAATGAATCACCTGCTTACAACTGAGGGGTACAAGGGCTATTTATAGCCCCAAAAAGAAGCAAAAAGGCCTATCTACCCCGGAAGCCACCGTCGGATTGAGGGGTAGCAACGTCCTTCTCCCGGTCAAACGCCTTGGATGCTTGACAGGTGGTCACTGATTCCCGAGGCGCTCCTTGCGTGACCTGCACGTGATCAACAACCAGAGACTTTACCTTTAGAAGGACGACGAGGCCCGGGACACGCACCGGAGGCCAGATCCCCGGACCAAGGGTGGCTCCCGAGACCGGCACCGGAGGCCAGGTCCCGGGGACCAAAAGGCGGCGCTCGGGGCAGCCACCGGAGGCCAGGTTCCCGAGCAAATGGCGGCGCCCGGGACCGGCGCCGGAGGTCAGGTCCCCGGGCCAACGACGGCGCCCAGGACCGGCGCCGGAGGCCAGGTCACGGGAGCCAAAAGGCGGCGCCCGGGGCAGGTACCGGAGGCCAGGTCCCCGGTCAAATGGCGCCGCCCGGGACCGGCGCCGAAGGCCTGGTCCCGGGAGCCAAAAGGCGGCGCCCGAGGCTGGCACCGGAGGCCAGGTCCCCGGGCGAATGGCGGCGCCCGGGACCGGCGCCGAGGCAGGCACCGGAGGCCACGTGCCCAGGCAAACGTGACGCAACTTACCTGGACTTAGTCTCGCGGAGATTTCCCCCAACAACAGCCCCCCATGCCCCCCGGGGACGATGCTCGAGTCCCCGGTGGGAATGGTACATGTCACCGGGAAAATCTCCGGACCAAGCCACCGGAGCCGTGACGCTTCGATTCCCGTGCCGCGCGCTTATGACCGCCGCTTCGCCATAAATGTGCTCGCGATTCGAACCGAAGTGGAGGGAGCCCCCGTGGCAACGACCGGAACCGGAAAGGGGGAAAGCCCTGTAACATCCGGGACCGGCGAGGGGGGAGCCCCCGCGGCAACGTCCAGGACCGGGGAGCCGATGCGGGGGGAAGTCCGCTGAGGCACGGGAGCTGCTCTGTCGACCCCCCCCCCCCCCCCGGTGCGGTAAACGCGACGCGAGGGGCGGGACTGGCTCCCGGCGTAGGGAAAACCCCCGGCATGAAATGGGCCCCCGGCCCCGGGAATGGGCCCGGAACGGGGTACCCCCTGGTGCCATGAAGGGCCCGGGCATGAAGTAGCCCCCCGTCACCGGGACGGGCCCGGGTGCCAGGAAGGGTTCGGACGTATATCCCGCAGGGGGAGGGAACCCCCCGACGGGATCATATGGGGCGGCCACACCTCCGGATGCCGGAGGGGCCGCCGGGTAACCCATAAACGGGGGCATAGTCCCCGAGTATGGGTGCGACGCAAATGTGGGGGCCGGAGGCCACGCCAACACGCTGAGTAGCTCATCCATAGAGCGCTAGGCGCGAAGCTGGCCCTCCACGAGAGCCTCAAGCAGGGCGTCCCGGGGGGCCGGGGGAGCCGTCGGGGGGAGACTGGTCCTGGCCGAGGTCCCTGAGGTCACCGGAAGCGACCTGGAGGTAGAAGCACCTAAGTTAAGAGGAAAGGCGGGAGGCGGTACCTGGGCCTGACCGCCTCCGGGCGGCAGCGCCGGGACAGTCGTGTCCCGGACGGGCGGCGCCGGGTCTCCGAGACCGGCGTCACCGTGAAGGGTGCGAGCCCTTGTTCTTGGGGGAGCCATGGCGTCTTGTCACGGGTCCCCACGGTCGGCGCCAACTGTCGTGGTATTGCGAATACCCCGGCAGGTTTTGTG
This sequence comes from Pharus latifolius, assembly GCA_019359835.1. NCBI lineage: Eukaryota > Viridiplantae > Streptophyta > Magnoliopsida > Poales > Poaceae > Pharus > Pharus latifolius. Next base: position 67,776,075 of record CM033321.1, on the reverse strand, counting down.
AACGATCCTAGCGAAGAGAACGCGACGCGGGCTGACCGGGTGACCGGTCCTCCCCCGCCAAACAAACACAAGAATTGACACGAGGATTTATACAGGTTTGGGTCCCGGTGGGGGCCCTAGTCCTGTCGGCGTGCTCCCGACCAGAGTCGGCTGGGGAGGCTCTCTCCGGGGGAGAGGCTTCCGGAGCACACCTGTGAGTTTTGGCTATTCCAATAAATGAATCACCTGCTTACAACTGAGGGGTACAAGGGCTATTTATAGCCCCAAAAAGAAGCAAAAAGGCCTATCTACCCCGGAAGCCACCGTCAGATTGAGGGGTAGCAACGTCCTTCTCCCGGTCAAACGCCTTGGATGCTTGACAAGTGGTCGCTGATTCCCGAGGCACTCCTCGCGTGACCTGCACGTGATCAACAACTAGAGACTTTACCTTTAGAAGGAAGACGAGGCCCGGGACACGCACCGGAGGCTAGGTCCCCGGGCCAAGGGTGGCTCCCGGGACCGGCACCGGAGGCCAGGTCCCGGGGACCAAAAGGCGGCGCCCGGGGCAGCCACCGGAGCCAGGTCCCTGGGCAAATGGCGGCGCCTGGGACCGGCACCGGAGGTCAGGTCCCCAGGCCAATGGCGGCTCCCGGGACCGGCGCCGGAGGCCTAGTCCCGGGAGCCAAAAGGCGGCGCCCGTGGCAGGTACTGGAGGCCAGGTCCCCGGGCATATGGCGGCATCCAGGACCGGCGCCGGAGGCCAGGTCCCCAGGCCAATGGCAGCGCCCGGGACCAGCGCAGGAGGCCAGGTCCCAGGAGCCAAAAGGCGGCGCCCGGGGCAGGCACCGAAGGCCAGGTCCCCGGTGAAAGGGATCTAGGATATCGACTAGAGGGGGTGAATAGGCGATTTTAACAAATTATCAATAAAACAAACAATTAATAGTAAAAGAGAGCAAATAAATAACACAAGATGAACAATGAACAATTTCAACACAAGGATATATCCCGTGGTCTCGGTGATTTGCCGATCACCCCTAATCCACGTTGAGGCAAACCCAAATCTCTAACCGCTCCTCTATCTAGTCAACCTTCTCTCGAGAAGTGACCTAGATCTTGAGCCGGATTAGTGTGATGAGTTATCCAAACCTCGATTTCACTAAGGATGCACTTTACCGCTCCGGCAAGGCGTGCTCAACCCTTTCACAAGACGTTCTGAGGCTTCTTCACAATCTTCCTTGAAGAGCTCACCAAAACCTTTCTCCTAGCCGTCTAGGAGCCGGCAAACTCCAAGAGTAACAAGCCGGTGATGATCACTTAGCCTTCTTCTAGTGCCACAAGATTGATTTAATGATCTAAATGCAATGCACTAGAAGATCTCAAATGCACACTCTCACAAATATTCGAGAATTTGAACCCTAGAGTGTATGAAACTTGCTTAAGTTCTCAAGGATGATGACAATGCTCAAAATTATGCCAAAAGTTATGAACAGGGCCGTGCATGGGAGTATATATACCCCCTCAATAAATATAGCCGTTACAGGCCGTTGGGAGAAAAAGATCACTTGGCGGTCAGACCGCAGGTATATGCCCGGTCAGACCACAGCAATTGCAACGGCATAAAACAGGCACAATAAATGCTCAACTGCCCTTGTCAGGCACACACACGGTCAGACCGGAGCCAATTTCGGTCAGACCGTGAAACTGTCCAGAGACGACATAGTTTCTGGACACTTTATACGGTCAGGCCGATAAATACGGACAGACCGGCCATACGGTCAGACCGTAGTTCAAAAACACGGTCAGACCGATTTCTCGGTCAGACCGATTTCTCGGTCAGACCGGTCTAATCAAATGGTCAGACCGTCATAGCTCAAAAACAACAGAGGGATAAATCAAGAAGTTCCAGGAGACTGACCTAGGACTTAACTACGGACAGACCGACCTTATTAAGGAATAAACTACACTTAGACATAATGTCGGTCAGTCCGAGATCCTATTCGGTCAGTCCGTGTATTCGGTCAGACCGGTTTAACACACGGTCAGACCGACTGACACAGTGCTGAGTAGAAATGAGCTGAAACAAGCATTTTCAAAGTATATGACCTTCTAGTATGCAATGCAAGTTGATTTTATGATTTGTGGCACATAGATGAAGTATTTCGAGATACACCACATGCTCCTCTTAATAGTACGGCTACTATCCTAAAATCCGGTCAAAATTCTTCTCTAATCACCTTAGACCGGTAAAAATGGAAAAGACCCTATTTCGTACCTTTGCCTTTTTGATCAATGCCCTTTCTTCATCATGAGGCTCTTTCTTGGCCTTTCATTAACCTGTCTTTTAAGTTTCTTCTTGACACAACTTAGCAGGTATCGTTAGTATAGCATTTGTAGTTGTCATTAATTACTAAAACACTCTTTAGGGGCCTAGAAGCTACAATCTCCCCCTTTTTGGTAATTGATGACAACATAAAGAGTAGATGAATGAGTTTTAAGCATAAAAGGAATTTTACAATAAGCATCGAAGAGAAAGACACTCCCCCTAAATGTATGAATAAGAGAATTTTGACATTTTGGTGGAGTTCAAGCATGTGTAAAAGATGCTATCTCAATCCATTCATTATATAGGCATGAGGTATCACAAGTAAGACATTCAATTCTACACATGATACCTTCATCACAAGGTTATATGAAAATAACATAAGCATATCTTATATATCATGAAGTAACAATCTCATATAAGAGTCATCCAACATAAATGTCATCCACATAGATCATAAAAGAGATATTCAACTAAACAAGTTAATTAAAACTTTACACCAAAAGTTTTCATTTAAGGTTCATCTCTCCCCTACTCTTCTACTTCTACTCTCTTCTCTCCCCCTTTGGCATCAATTGCCAAAAAAAAACTAAGAATCGGCGGGAGCATCATCATCGGAAGGATGGTGTGGAGGAGTCTGAGGGAAACAGGTGTAGAAGTGAGCGGAGAAGGCGTCAAAGCGCTGCTCAAACTGATCCTGGCGTGACGAGAAGGTCTGGAACTGATCATTCTATGCCGCCAAGTCCGAGCGAGCGAGCTCAAGCCCCTGGAGAAGAGTAGCGAACTGATCCATCATCGGCTGATGGAACTGCTGCTGGAACTGTATAAACCAGGCGGGGGCTTGGCTAGACTGAGCTGTCTGCTGTGCCTGAGGTGGAGGAGGAGGAGGCATAGGCTGAGCCTGCTGCTGCTGCTGCTGTGCTCCATGGCCTCGAGCCAAGACACGCGGGTTGACACTAAACGGCTTATAGCCGAGATGTCTGATATCACATGAACCGCGAGGGAACTTCATCTTCTGGAGCAGCAAAGACATGATAAATGGAGCATAGTAGAGATTCGGCAAAGTGGTTGCCGAGACATCCTCAATTGTCTTCAAGATAAATGAGACAATGTTGATCCGATGACTCTTGAGGATGTGGTCGATGAAGTTCCAATAGAAATCTCGGACCGCTTCTCGATTTCCACTCTTTGGATGGATCGTGTCTCGTACGATTTTGTTGACTACAGCAGGGACGACTTTGAGACCTGTAACGGTGCCAGGTACAATCCGCTGTCCACCTCCCGGCTGCTCATAAAACTGGAGCCAGTCATCCTCATGGAGGTAATCCTCATCCTCCATATCGATCCCCTCCTTCATTTCCTCATAGTTTAACTTGTTTGCCGCAGCAAACTCCTCAAATGTGGCCTCATAACGCCTAGAACCTGTCAACCATATGATCTGCTGGTCCGCCCGCTGTCAACCATTCCATCACCTATCTCTCTCTCTCTAGATCTCCCTCTCTCTACTTGCAAGCTAACTGTATTGTGTAGTTCCAAGCTTGTAGCTCCAAGCTTGGGAACTAGCTAGCTAGCTAGAAATGCCTCATGTTTTAGGAGATCACTAGCTTGTATTGTGTAGTTAGGTTAATTAGTTTTTCATCAGGCTAGGGTTTCACATATCAGTTGTAAGAGGTTGTACATCTATATATAGCTTAATTGGGCAGGTTTCATGCATGCCTGACTCATTATGTTTTGCAATTTGTCAATTTTGTTAATTGTAGATGGACCAGAAATATTGGATGTATGGAATAAAATGTACTACTCTTGAATATTCGGATGGTGTGAATGGGTTTATTAAACTTGCTGAGCAACAAAAGGCGAGGAAGGGTGAGAAAGATATGCTTTGTCCTTGTACAGATTGTATGAACTTAAAAAGGTTTAGCAACTCTGATCAGATTAAGAGTCATTTGATTTGTCATGGTTTTAACGCACGATATACCCGTTGGATATGGCATGGCGAAGATCTTGAGGAAACAAACACCGCTACCAATCAGCAGGACCCGGATGTGGATTGCAGTAATATTGACGATCATCCGAATTTTGATAATGTTCATTCTGATGTGCATGTAGATGATGACAATCTAGATGAGATGTTACGTGATGTAGAGGAAGATTACAACAAAAACGACTTTGGTGAATTTGAGAAACTGATTGTTGACTCTGAGAAGCCTATGTTCCTTGGATGTGCAAAATTTACAAAGCTGTCTTCTGTGCTGAGATTATATAACTTGAAGGCAGGCAATGGTTGGAGTGATAAGAGTTTCACTGCACTATTAGATCTTTTAGCAGACATGCTTCCAGAGGGAAATGAGTTGCCAAGATCTACTTACCAAGCCAAAAAACTATTATGTCTATTGGGAATGGAAATCAAAAAAATAGACGCATGCCCAAATGATTGTGTGTTGTACTGTAACAAGTGCTCGGATTTGCATGTTTGTCCAAGATGCGGCGCATCGAGGTATAGCGTAGGGACCGAATTGACAGCGAACGTCACGAGGTAAAGAAAGGACCTCAGGCCAAAACTGTGTGGTACTTGCCTTGATCTCTAGATTTAAACAACTATTTGCAAATCTGAAAGTCGCAAAGTACTTGTGTTGGCATGCTGAAGGCCGGAAACAAGGCAGAAAACTGAGACACCCAGCTGATTCTATTCAATGGAGAAACATCAACAAGACATTTGATGAGTTCGGTGGGGAAGTTAGGAATATAAGGTTTGGGCTGAGTACAGATGGTATGACCCCACACGGTAATATGAGTAGTCGGCATAGCACTTGGCCAGTTCTTTTATGCATTTACAATCTTCCTCCTTGGCTATGCATGAAGCGCAAGTACATCATAATGTCGTTACTAATCTCAGGACCCAGACAACCCGGAAGTGATATTGACGTGTTTCTACCACCTTTAATCAAGGACTTAAAGAAATTGTCGAGCGAGGGGGTGCAGGTGTGGGATGCATATAAGCAAGAGAATTTCATCTTGCGGGCCATGATATTTTGCACCATAAATGATTTTCTGGCCTACAGAAATTTTTTGGGGTATAGTACGAAAGGAACCAAGGTTTGCCCTATTTTCCTAGATGAAATGAGAGTATGTGGTGCATCATGCCTACCGTAAGAAGAGGAAATCATTTAACAGGAAGCCTGAGAAAGAATCAGCCCCAGTGTTTCTGATCGGTAAGGAGATTTACTCGCGCATAAAGGACATCAAAGCTAAGTACGGTAAGTGTTGTAAACCTCGAGAAAAAAATGTTCGGTAGAAGAGATCGATTCTTTGGGATCTACCATACTGGGAGCACTTACAAGTTTGACATTGCATTAACGTCATGCATGTAGAGAAAAATGTCTGTGACAGTTTGATTGATTTGTTGTTGAACATTTCGGGAAAGACAAAGGATGGTGTAAAAGTTCACCGTGACATGGTGGAAATGGGGATAAGGATTGAGCTTGCACCTTTGGAGAAGAGAAAGCGTACATACCTCCCCCCGGCCTCCTATACTTTGTCCAAAAGCAAAAAAATAGAACTCTGTTGGTTCCTGCATGATGTTAAAGTTCCATGTGGGTATTCCTCGAACTTGAAAAAACTTGTGTCCATAAAGGACTTGAAACTAGTTGGCATGAAGTCCCATGACTGTCATGTGCCAATGTCACAAATGCTTCCCATTGCTATCAGAGGTATTCTCCTAGTTAAAGTCAGAGAGACAATTATAAAGCTATGTTATTTTTTCAACGCAATATCTTGCAAGGTAAGTGCATTCCTACTATAAGTTAATTAGTTCCATTTGTGGAGCTTAATTAGAAGATTTTTCTGATATGAATCTGGATGGACTGTGTCCTCGTAGGTAATTGATCTAGATGGATTGGACGCTTTGCAACGTGGCGTGGTTACAACTCTTTGTCAGCTCAAGATGTATTTCCCTCCATCTTTTTTTGATGTTATAGTCCATCTGATTGTTCACCTTATCAAAGAAATTAAGTTTTGTGGACCTGTGTTCCTATGCTATATGTATCCATTTTAGAGATTTAGGGGTGTATTGAAGGGATACATAAGGACTCGTCATGGGCCCGAGGGGAGTATCATCGAAGGTTATGCCGCCAAGGAGGTGATTGAATTTTGTAGTGATTGTATGGTTGAGGTTGACCCAATTGGGCGTTCCTAAGTCCCGACATGAGGGCAGGCTTTAGGGCATCGGAACGATTGGATTCAAAGCTGTTGTCCCCGCCAGTGATGTGTACGTGAAATCACATTTTTGGGTCTTACAACACATGATGGAGGTCGAGCCATACATACACGAGCACAAGGCAATGTTACAGGCACAGAATCCTTCGAAGCCAGAGATTTGGGTCAGCAAAGAACATAACAGGAAATTTGCTGGGTCGATCCAAAAAAGAGTCATGCGAGCTGCCGAGGGCTCCATAAGTGAAACTATGACATGGTTGGCTAGAGACCCAAGATTTATTGTAGGGACTTGGTAGGGGTACTGTAACATCCCAAATTTTGCCATCTCTTTAGCTTGCCAGTCAACGTATCTTCATTGGATTCTCGGATGTCTCAACCCTATTGTTGATCCTTATCTCAGAATTATGATCTCAGGTATGCCACTACCTTAATTTAAAGAGTTGGCAGATAAACTCCACCTTTCAGACCATTTCCGCTTTTTAGTCCAAAGGTATCGCAGATCAGTTCTTTTCAGATTTGTCAAAAGCCCAAAAAGACTAAAAGTCTCAGACCATCTCCAAACTTTGATCTGATTCAGTGAACATCTCCCATTCACTATTCTGGACATTTTTCCCTTCTGGAAGAATTCCAAAAACTCAACTGAAACCCTAGTTTCAGCCTCGCCAAAGTTTCAAACCCTAATTACCCTGTTTACCCTAATTACCTTGTTTTCGATTTTTGTCAAAACCACCAGATCTTATCGGATTTCACCATTTTTCCTGCTGGATGAGTCCAAGTGAATTAGTAGCACTCATCTGCAAAACCAGATCTCAGATTAGCCCTTCAGATCTCCAGAATTGCAAATAAGACCAAGATCCCGAAAGAAAACCTTGCAAGTTAGTCCAAGTTCTTTGCAAAACAGTCCCTGGTGCAAATTTTGGAAATTATAGATCAGCCCTAGCCTTCTTGTTCTGCCATTTTCGACCAAGCCCCTGGTCGTTACCCACGACCAGAGCTCCAGCATCGTTGCGACCAGAGCCCCCGCCGCTTTGCCTCGCCGCCGACGAAGTATCCCACGCAGCCACGTAGCACCACCTGTGCGCAACAGTGCCGCCACCGTGGAGCAACTTCAACCGCGCTGTGCCGTGATTCTCCCGTGTGCGCTCGTGCTCCAGCAGCAGCAAAGCAACGCCACGTTGCAGCCATGCCGAAGCCAGTGATCCCGTCGCCCTGCTCCAGCTGATTTCGCGTGATTCCCCTTCTCTGGCACAGTCTTTGCCGTGCCCCGACGTCGCCTCGAACGCTTCTCCGGTGTCAGCCGCGAATCCCGCCTGATGTGCTTCAACTCCCGAGAGCCCCAGCCCTTCGCCTATATAAGCTCCCTCCCTTGCCCAGAATCACTTCGCACCACCCCGTAGCTTCATTGCTTCAGCTTCTAGCACCAGAGAGCAGCTAATTCCTCAGCGCCGCCGTGAGCACCTTCTTCTCCGGCGAGCTGCTTTCGAGGCCACCGGTGCCAGCTTCGCCCGCAGCTTCCCACTCCAAACCAAGGCCACCAGTGAGTCACTCTCATCCCCCTCTCCATATCATAGCATCCAATTGGCCCCCGGCGAACCTCAACGCCGGCGATCGTCGGAAAAGCCCAAATGCCCTGTTTCCTCAATGCTGCCCGATTCGATCCGAATCAACCCTTGTGCCAGTGATGAAAATTGTTCAGTACACCCCTTTGAGCAAGCCTACTAATTTGGATTTCGAAATTGAGCAGTGATCATAGCCTTTCCGTGGTTTGCGCGCCACCAACAAACTAGCTCTCGTTGCCAAGCCACTCAGGCCATTCTCCGGTAGAATTAACCCCACAAATAGTCCCCTCATCTCACCCTCTCACTCCCTGAGCAATGAATCGAGTTCAAACTCTTTAAATCGAAAACCCCCAATCTCCAGTGTCGTCTTCTCCAGCGCCGGTCGCCGGAATTTCTCCCCGGCCGATCTAGCCCCGTACACTTTGTCTGTTAGATAGATCTCAGTACCCCAAGCAACATTGTCTACTAGCTCGACTCCTGAATCGACCTAAATCAAAAGATATTCCAATGCCAAGATCACTGTCCAGTAGCTCAGGCCACCGTGTTTACTCGCCTGATTTGGCCACCCTCCGGCCACTTTCTGCCCTTGAGCCTATTAAGTACTTTGTTCCTGTTATCAAGGCCTAACTCCTAGACAAAGTGGTTCATCAATTGGAGCCCTGAGTCAAAAGTTATGCCATGCCCTAGTTTCTGGTCATGTCCAGCACTATGTCAGTGCATGTCCACCAGTGGCATTGAGTGATTTAGACCTATTTCACTTGAGCAATTGAAATGCCACCTTGTCCATTAGATTCCTAGAGTTTTACTCTACAACTTTCTCTACTGTCGCTTCTCCAGAAAACCTACCTGAGACCAGCTTAAGGCTATGTCTTGCCGTGGACCGAATGTCGGCCTTTCGACATTCAACCCCTTTTCGAGCCCATCTCTTCAATCAGCATCCAAGTGACTTTGTCCAAACCTTTCCCCTGCATGCATGATATATTTTACGTATCATTTCCCATAAAGACTATCTTCTGTATGCTTATATAGTGTATGTATGTATTATCTGTATCCGCCGTCGAACCAGAGATTGGAGGAGCGGAAGAAATCTTCGAAGAATTATCCAAGTAACTAGACCCAGCATTGCAAGGCAAATCTCAATCCCTTGATCATGTCTAGCCTAATATTTTGAAATGAAGTATGTTAACTGTTTTCAAGTATGTGCATGCCTTAGATTCAAATAAGAGTTATGTTTTAATGAAATGATTAGATATGACCTAAATAACTATAAAGCCCCTTTTGACATTGAATATCCATGCACCCTTGTCACCCTAGAATATCATGCTTAGACTATGCTATGCCCAAGATTATATGATAAATGTTGAATGGTCACATATGAGAAAAGTATGTTCAAAACCCCTTTTGTGAAAGAAAATGTGATTGGAATCGATAGTGAGGATGGTTTGATTGGATGGTGCTGTGTGCGCACTGGGAATGTGAAAGACTCCTCACTAGAGATTCATAAGGACTAGAACCTTGTGTTGTGCTTCTATGCGGCATGAAAAACGTACCAACCACTTGCCTGTTTATGGGACGGGCGCAACTTAGTAGCTTTCTTTAGTATTAGCTTTTCCCTGCAATGGTTGTCGATCCAGTGTCTTGCGAGAACTGGTGGGCTGCAGAAGGCCATTGGTGATGTGAGTTCAGAAAAATCATGAGAGGAAAAGGTGGAAAGAAGGAAGACGCCCTATGCCAGTTTAAGTCGTGCGCGACTGTAATCAAGAGAGGCTATGTGTCTTGCGAGAACATAGACCCAGGCTAGGAAGTAAGGTAGTGGGGAGGACCCACAACGGTACTTGAGACTTGACTGTCTATTTACCGGGCAGGGAATAGTTAATGCTAGGACTGTAAACTGTTGTGTCATCTCGGCCTTGTCACAAGCATAAAAGTCGCATGGAGCTGATCCGACTTGAAAGCCGAATGATCGGTGGATTAAGGTGGTACACCTTTGCAAAGTTTAAAAAGTATCAGATACTCTGAGCTCCCAGGTTATGGAGTCTGCGCGCTGTGGATTCTATCCACGTCGATGCAGCACAAGTAGCTTTTGGAAAGTTCTTCACAAAATCTGAGTAAAGTGGTGACTCATGAAAGACCGCCACACATAACATTTCTGAAAATCTAGCTTAGAATTTTAAAAGCCTCGCTTTTGAAAACAAAGACCTTTTCTGCAAAACTGAGAGTGAAAATCTATTCTATTCCTATATATAAAGCCAAGACCTCTTTCCTTGAAAACCCCTCATCTATATATCTGCATTCTCATAACGGGACTTGCTGAGCATCGTGGAAAAATATGCTCACCCTTGCCTTTTCACACAAATTCAGAAGAAAGGATTCGAGGAACCTGATCCCTTTAGCCTTGAGCACTGCGAAGGAGGAAGGAACTTTTCCAGACGATTTGAGCTTCTAGGAGGGTCATGCGCCAAGTTGGCTTTATGGTAATGTAATAGTGGTCCTCGTGACCTTGTACTTCTTTTATCTATTTGCTTTATTGTTTAAAGAAAATCCTGTTATTGTGAGCTTGTGATGTACCTTTCTGTGTGCAATCCACCTGGGCGGTTGCCATCGGAATCCTCAAATGAGGGTCCCACAAGTACGACATCAACGGGTATTCATTTTACACAAGAGCAATACGCAACATAGTGGAGTGACACTGTTTGTTATTTCGGAGGATGCCAGGGCAGTAAGGGCGCTGAACTCATATTATAGTGTTATTGACAAAATATGGGAGCTCGATTACGGATTATTTAAGATTTCTTTGTTTCGATGCCAATGGGTCGACATCCCTCGATGTGTTAAAGTTGACAATTACAGGTTTACTCTCGTGGATCTCGATAGAGTCGCACAGCAAGACAATCCATTCATACTTGCTTAGAAAGCCACACAGGTATTCTACATCGTTGACCTGGCCAATCCAAAGTTGCACGTTGTCCTCCACAAAAAGAGACGTATTGTTGGGGTCGAAGACGTTGTCGATGAAGAAGAGTATAACCAGTTCAACGAAATACCTCCATTTTTAGAGGACATTCAATCTGTCCCTATCAAAGATATCGACGAAACAACTTACCTACGAGATGATCACGAAGAAGGATTATGGGTTGACAACCATTCATGACTATTTCCTAATTGAAGAAAAAATACCAGGCAAACAGCCCACAAGTTTTGCATCAAGGTGAGGAACTTATCATTAATACATCAGGCTATACATTTTTTGTTTAGATGTTAATGATAAGCTAGTTCACAGCATTAATATCTCAATTTTAGTTCACAGCAAGAGTTCTAACATTACAGTACACTTATATTCTAAGAACTTCTTCCCTTGAAATTTTATTGCCAAAGTCCCATCTGCAGCCTTTTGCTTCTTCAACATGCCTGAAATATCATTTTCCAATGCGTTGCGTTGCCCACTGCAGAAATGAAGCCCTGAAAAAAATTGTACTTTTCTAACGGTATTTTTTGGTCTTACGTTAGAAAAAGTGCGCAGGGCTGACGGTATTTTCTCAACCTACCATTAGAAAAGTGCACATACAAGGTCTTATGATATTATTGGGTCTTACCGTTAGAAAAAAATCAATTGGTCTGATGGTATTTCTTGGTTTTACCGTTAGAAAAGGTACTCACTAATTTATTAAACTTCGCCCGAGAGTTTCCCTCCAGTCGAACCATTCCAACTCATATCTCTATGTCTGCTCGAGCGCGAAAAGCCCTACCCTCATCGGCGACCACTTCCTCACTGCTGCACCACCATCGCCGCCTGGATTACCGTTCACCACCGCTACTGGGTGCTATTTTCCTCCATCGCCGGCCACCGCTCCTTTCTACACCACCTCTCGATCGCCACAACTGATCGCCGTAAATACCCTGCCAATCCCTAGTGCGTCGTTCTTTTTCCAGCATCTTCCTAATTTGATCTTTGCATTTTTTACACTAGGGTTTGCTATTTTTCTCCGCTCATCTTTTGGATTTAAACTAGGGTTCGCTATTGTGTAGGATTTAATAAACTCCGCAGGCACTATTGATTTAAACTAGGGTTTACATAATATGTTTCAGTGATGTAATGAACCTATTTTGAGATTTGAAATTATCTATACAGTAGTATGTGTGATCATTTGTATCGAATTGCTATATACAGTACTTTATATGTTGGTAGTGTTCAAAAACATCTTCTAACGGTAGTCCATGTATTTACCGATAGAAGAAAGATTATCTTCTATCGGTAGCTCATGTGTTTACCGATAGAACAAATTTTTTTGCTTTCTCTTTCCTTTCAGTGTACCAGATTAGACAACAAGGCTCAAAAATGACATGAATCCCCAGGCATATCTGCTCTAACCAACAAATTTGATGTCCTGAATATTTTTTTGAAGGGTTAAACAAAATATTGCTAAAACAAAAGTAAGTTGGTTCATGTATGAGATAGTATGTGTGATCATTTGTATCAAATTGCCATATACTGTACTTTGTATGTTGGAAGTGTTCAGAAATATCTTCTAACAGTAGTCCATGTATTTACCGATAGAAGAAAGATTATCCTCTATCGGTAGCTCATGTGTTTACCGATAGAACAAATTGCTGAACCCTTCAACATTTTTTTTGCTTTCTCTTTCCTTTCAGTGCACCAGATTAGACAACAAGGCTCAAGAATGACATGAATCCTCAGGCATATCAGCTCTAACCAACAAATTTGATGTCCTGAATATTTTGTTGAAGGGTTCAACAAAATATTGTTGAAGGGTTCATGACTTCAAAAGGTTTTTCACTCCTTAATTCCAACTTCCTACTCTTGCCTCTTTTGTTCTTAATAATAGTGTCTAGATAATATTAGATAGAACTAATAAAAGTTGATATATTTAGCTTTTATTAATGGTAATGTCTACATAATATAGTAATTTTTATATTCAACTCAAAAAATTTAGGGACCAAAAAGTATGACAGATATTCGCGGTTTAAAGTTATTTAACCCTGAACAAATGGTGTGTCTTTTTGGCCTTTTAGTACTATTTTCTTGTGACATCCCTTTAGCAACCCTAATTAGTCTACAATCCTCAACTGAGTTATAGAACTTCAAGAAGAATTAATTCTCATATGTTGCCTTCTTCCTATGAAAATGTCTAGATGAAAATGTTCAGAAATATCTTCTAACGGTAGTCCATATTTTTACCGTTAGAAGAAAGCTTATCTGCTATCGGTAGTTGATGTGTTTTCTTTTGACAACCTTTTTAGCAATATTAGATAGTGCCTTTTTACCAGTAGAACAAATTGCTAAAAATAGTGCCTTTTTCTTTGTAATACTATTTGCTTTTGACAACCTTTTTAGCAATCCTAATTAGATCTAATCCTCAACTTATTAAGTTATAGAGCTCCTCCCTGAAAAATAAATTCCCATATGCTGTCTTATTCCTATGACAATGTCTAGATCAAAAGTACACATTTCCTTCTGTTCTCAACTCTAAAATTAAAAGACCAAAATGGTGCTCTCGAAAATTTCAAGATCTAAAGTACAGTCAACCCTGAACTTGACAGACAAAATTGGTGCCTTTTTTGCTTTCTCTTTCCATTCAATTTTTGATGGTTTGTTGATGGAATTTTAGGGAAAGTCATGTCAGTGTCTTCCTTGGATGATAGTAGTGGTTCGACAAGGGGCAATGTAACTGACGATGCTGGTTTGTCCCAGCGCAAGAGGATGGGGCGAGACGCGATGACGTTGGGTCGTTTGGTGAAACGCACCGACCTTTCTTGTGAGTTCAACAAATTTGGGAGGCTGATCAGAAAGAATGCTGGGAAGTACGCTGCCTACGTTGGGCTGTTGGTGAAAGAAAGGGTGAAGATCACCGTCCAGAGCTGGAAGGATGTGACAGCGGACGAGACGGATAGGTTGTCGGTGGAAGTGAAGGTAAAATTAATCGAAATCCCTGAACTCTTTCGTAATCACTTTTCCTTGGCTTATCCTAAAGTTTAACTAACTCGTGATTATATGCATTGTTTGAAAATAGGCTAAGAGGAACATCCCCGACGATGGACCTAATACAACCTACTTGAAGGACATGAACGGAACATGGAAAACCTTTAAGAGCTGGCTCGTCAGTACCTTCCTCGCTACAGGGAAATCTCCTTGCGAGAAGTACCCCTTCATATCGGAGGAGGTATGCGAGAAATTCACCAAGCAAAAGGGGACCGACGAGTTCAAGGCCCTTAGCGAGAAGAATAAGGTGATCCAGAAAGGACGAACACTTGCACCGGCTTGGATCCTGAGACTATGCGGGGAAGGAGGAGCAATGGAGGAAGGAAGACGAGGAAAATGCTCTCGTTGACTCCCCTGAGTTGCCGTTCTCTGAGATCCGGGATGCAAGGTGCAAGTGGTGGTGGAGGGTGAGAGGGTCCATGTCATCCACGGGGTTTGTGGAGTTCCCAAATCCTAAGGACTCCGAGGTTGTGCAGTGAATGGTAAGTTGGCTAACCTCGTTGACGAGGATTATTACCCGAGCTAGTCATTTATTTTATTCATGTCTAAGATATTTCAGATATGGTGCGGGGTCTTGAATTCACACAGAATACTCTGACCACGGGGACTATCTTCCCGCAACCAGAAAGTTGCAGATTCGAGACCAAATTATGGTCACAAGCTATGCGCGATAAGGATACCACTAGAGCTTAAGTAGTGACTGAGTCTCCCGGTCATGCTTCAAGCATAAGTTAATTTCTTCTCCCACATTTGACGATAACCATCTAGAGGTTAAGATGTGCGGTTATCCATAACTGTACATGTTAAAGCGCAGTTATGCAAACTGCATTTTAGCAACCATCTATACCCCCGGAACTGCTCTACATTGGCGTCCTTTTGATCAGTATAAAAGGGTGACAGATGTACAGGAGCAGAGAATCGAAGACTTGAACAACTCAAGCCTTAGACAATAGTCAGAAGCATTGAGAGAGATTGCCAACTTCTGTAATAATCTCTCTTCCTCTATAAACATTCTCATACATAGTGAAACCACCACGGGACGTAGGGTTGTTACTCAATCTATTGAGGGCCCGAACCTGTATAATTCCTTGTGTCTCCATTTCATACTTGTCTTAACTTACCTGATAAACACTCTGAAAGGTCTCCACTTCCTACTCACAAATATGCGTAAGATCGACTAAGGACCCCGAGTTCCAATCGTCGACACTCGTAAACTATGTGCGCACAAGTGTATATATGTATTTGTCTCACAATGTAGCTTTAAATGTAACAGATCTCTGCCGAGAAGGAGGCAATGTAGGTATTGTTTACCCCGCAGAGGGAGAACGACATCCTCATCCGGGCTCTAGGAAATAAGGAGCATCCCGGGCGGACACGGACAGTGGGAGTCACCGTGTCGTGGAAGGTCGGCTTTGCAGATCCAACTCTACCGAGGAAGAAGGCCCGCTCCTAGAAGGAGAAAGAAGCGAAGCTCTCCGAGAAGATATGTGAAGACGTACGGGCATAGGTCGAGGCCACGTTCGCACATATGAGGGAAGAGTTTGTACAACTGAAACAAATGATGTTGTCCAAGAGTATAGATCCAGCTCCCGAGGGCGACGGTACCCCGCGGGGTCAACTGAGCAGTTGCTCTTCGAAGGTCCTCGCGTATCTAGTAGATCTGCTTGGGGTATTGCAAGCCTTGAGCTGTGCCCTTAAGTTGATGCCACTCCCATTCTGTTAGAGTTGTTTCGCTAACCTGTTTTAATTGTTACAAATTTGCAGAAGCCGGAGAGCTGCAGCCTAGTGACTCACCTAGGCGATCGGCATGTAGTGGTTGCCCACGGGTTCGTATATTCGTCTGGGGAGAATGTCTGGGTCCACTGCGTACCTCTGGAGTTGGGGTTCGCAAAGGTACAGGTGGACATGGCCATCCGGTCTACAAAGCTTTTCCGTTGCCAGTCCCAACAGAGGAAATGCGGACACTTGCTGAGGCAGTGGGCTCCTACATACAGTGGTCCAAGAAGTGTGTTATAGTACAGCAGGTAAATCCTACACATTTTAGATTACAACCTACTCAATACACTCAACTTGCAAAATCTAACATACGTGTTCATTAATTGAAGTGGCTTGCCGGCGTACTACCTAGGGACCCCACCCCAATGCAGGGCATGAGGGATCTCCTTCGGACCTCAACACTCCAAAGACGACCTAAACCCCAACCAGAGGATCCACGCCTCCCAGTGAAGACCTTTCGCCTTCAAAGAAAGCCGCCAGCACCCCGCCCTTGCCTTTGAAAGTATGCTCTCACTCCCTGGCAAAAGGCAAGGGCAGAGCCAAGGGCAAAGGCAAAGGGGCAAAGGGACAGCCGGATAGGTTCAGGAACGGGTTCCCACTCTTGGTGGAGGCAGCTTTACATAAATTGGATCGCACAACCAGAGACCTCCACGAGTGGTACATACACTGGGCTCGGCGCAACTTGAACTTTCTACTTCCCTTCAGGCCTTGGCAGTTCCACCGTGAGCCCGAGAGCATATCCGTGGTGCACGAGAATTTGTTCGACCTCTTTAACTGGCAGGAGCTTGATATGTCCATCATACGGACTGGAGGCCTGTGAGTTTGTTGATCCTATATATTGCTGTAGTTCATTTAAAATGTAGTAACTTTCTGTGCAATACTAATGTCGTCCTTTGCATGCAGGTGCATGTACAACCTAGCGTCGAAGAGGACGTGTGATAAGGTGGGTTTCCTCGACCCAGAGAAAATAATCCTCGCAATGCTAGAGCAGGACACAGCACACGTGGAGTAGTACATATCAAGGGCACTGATGGCGCAACAGGACAGGGAGTTCATTTTAGTGCCATACCACCAAAGGTTAATTCATTTCGTACTAATTTAACTCAATCTTATATGTTACACCTGAGATATACTTTAAGCTAGCAGTTCTTTTACGTACAATGCAGGGGCCACTAGGTCCTCTTGTGATCTGTCCGTGGAGGAATGAGGTGTACTACCTCGATTCGATACGCGACAAGTTACCGAACGAATACGTGATCAAGGGGAATATGGACGCGTAAGTAAAATGTTTGATTTAAATTTTGACCTCACTAGCTAATGATAACATATTAACCGGCAATGCTAATTGAAATGCAGGGCTTTCGAAAATTATGTGTCCACTGGAGGGAGGCATGACGCACCGGAGGGCTTCCAAATTTCTTGGAAAGAATATGAGATACTCACGAGTCTTTTAGTTTATGTTTAATTAGTTTATGGAAAGAATAGCTAACATGTCTTCGCATATGCAATTATCTCAGTGCCATCAGCAGTCAGCCTCGTGGGAATGTGGGTTTTATGTGCTGCGGTACATGTATGACCTAGTCAGGAAAAACTTTGTCCAATTCCCTCAGGTAAGCATTTTAGCTAACTCAAATTTGAAAATTGGATGTCACGTTCAAAACTAGGAAGTTAATTACTGAGTACTCACACATGCTTGCAGACTGCCAAGTCCAAAGACAAATACGATAATGCAAAGATTAGAGAGCTGCGACAAATTTGGGCTCAATATGTGATGGACGAAGTGGCGTGCAACCAACTCTCTGTGAATTGGGGTTTTTTGTATTTGTATTTGTATTGGTTAGTATATATGTGAATAAATTGAATGTGTGAATAAATGTGAATAACTGTCCAATGTGTCAATATGTTTAATGTATATTTGTGAATGTACCTTTTTTGTATCTGTATTGTATTGTGTATCCAAGCTTTTCTAACGGCTAAATAGCAAAGAAAGTTAGAAGACAGCAATATTTTCTAACGGTTCACTACAACTATCCGATAGAAAAAAATACCATCTTCTAACGGTAACTAGTAATGCACCATTAGAAAATAACATAGTATTCTACTGGTTGTTTAGAAGTATACCGTTAGAAAAACTTACAATTTTCTAATGGTATACTCCTAAACAACCGTTAGAAAATAGCACAATATTCTAACAGTTGTTTCAGAGTATACCGTTAGAACATTGTATGTTTTTCTAACGGTATACTTCTAAACAACCGTTAGAATACTATGTTATTTTCTAATAGTGCAGTACTAGTTACCGTTAGAAAAATTTATTATTCTCTAACGGTTAACATGGAAGAACCGTTAGAATATATATCTTCTAATGGTGAACTAAAAACTGATCATTAGAAAACTGTGATATTGTATAACGTTATAATGTTCCAAACCATTAGAAAATAGTGAAATGTTCTAACGGATAGTGCTAGTTAACCGTTAGACTTGTTAGGTTGTTCTAAGGGTTATCTCAGAAAAAACCATTAGAACATTACACTTATTCTAACAGTTATTTACCATTAGAATAGTTCTTGTCTTGTTCTATCGTGCCTATCACTAACAGTATGAAAACCGTTAGTAGAGGTGTGTTTTGAACTGTTAAAAGAAAGCTTTTTTGTGCTAGTGAGTATTGTTAAGAATTCGAAGCGACGAAGTACTGTTAAGAATTTGAAGCGACTCACCATTAAATTGGGCCTTTGTCACTTCAAATTTGGGGGCTAGCTGACGAGGATTGTTAGCTATTTTTTTTAGGCCTCCATGATCGCACATGACTATGGTCACTGTCCTGACCAAGGGCATTCTGGATAGTACTCAAAAATCATACTCATTTTGCACAAATTCAAGACATTCGTTATCTCAAAGTTATGTTTTATGTTGTATCCAAGGATAGTATGGTCCTAGAGGTAGTCCCTACGACCATCCTCTCTCACAAATATAAGAACAAATCTCACTACCGTGGTCGCAGCGCTACGCGATCACCCCTTAAAATATTACCTTACCATGATCCTTATGATTATTCCCGAGATAATCAAAAGTCCCTGACAAGGTAACCGTCAAAGGAGGTTAAGACGGTAAGGCGGCTCTAGGATGACCCAGTCAAGACTGCCAAACCACCACGTACCCATGATCTATGGCAACTACCATGTATCCACGATCTCACAGCTGCCACTCCGGGGTAGTTAAGAGAGATTGTGGGGCATGCCTTCAGGAGAACACTGGATGAACTCTTCGGCAAGTATAAGAAGGCCTTCAAGGAGGACAGATCGACGACAGAGAGAAGACTAGGCTTAGCAAAGATAGGATTAGTTAGCTACACACTTTGTAATCACCTCTCTGTAACTCTTTTTCCCACATAGTCAATTACACAGGACATAGGGCTATTACCCAGCTTAAAGGGGGCCTGAACCTGGATAACCTTCTCCCCGTGTCTTAGATTCATAGATACCTTGAACGTCTTGAGAATCTGTCTAATTGGCCTCATTCCTTCTCACTCCCTTCTTTGCATAAGATCAACAGAGGGACTTAGAGTTCCAATCATTGACATAGGGTTTCAGGAGTTCATAACCATCTAGCGTAATCCTATCCAAGGTCCGAGGATTGTAAATTAACTTTCATCATTTTTTAAGACAGATTAAGTTGCCAGTACGATCACTAGTACAATGTTCAGAGGATCACTTCCATTGTTACGTTTGGCGAGAGCCTCTCTCCTATTCAGGATCCCACGTCAAAGCACTAAGGACTCAAGAACTCCTCTAAATTATTGCTAAGACTCAACTGTTACGTCTGTTGCCAAAATGAGAATTTAGGGTTTAGAGGAAGAAAACATCAAAAAATGACTCCAAAACTTTGAATCAAGACCGAGGAAAAATCACGCCTTCCGGATTAGGTCATCCCTAACCTAGAAGGGTTCTCGCAAAAATCCATAAGAATGCAGAAATAATAATAAGAATTAAATAAAAACTCACTTAATTGCTTCGAAATTGAAGTTGTCATTCTTGCTGGCTTACAAAAAGCAGAAAAAATAGAGAAGGGGGCTCTTCTAAGAAAATTAGACTAAAAACTACCTAAAAAACGCATATGAAAGCATGCCTAAGCATGTCTAATTGAGCCAAAAGCTTCTCTATTTATAGTACATGGATAAACATTCCCAAAAACAACTCCTTGACGTGCAGGCGATGAAGCCTGGCTTCAAATGGTGTGAGAACAGACAAATCTGAGTCAAAACCGACCAAAACCGAGTAGTTCTGATCAAATACGACTAAAATCGAGCACATCTGGTTAAAATCGACCAAATTCAACTAGTTCCAATCAAATCCGACCAAAACCGACTAGTAAAAGCTAAATAAACCGAGTCGAACATGACTAGGACACGTGGCGTGTTCGTGGCCAAACATGTGTTGTGACCAAAACCGAGTCGAACACGACCATGACACATGGCGCAATCATGGCCAAACACGTGTCGTGACCAAAACTACCGAGTCGTTGTCATGGTCGATTAGGACTCTCTGCGACCACCTGCTCGTAATCGACCTGGAGTCCTTTTCGAACAAGTGCCTTCGAGTACAGCTCCTTTTTGTCGTGACGTGTTCGAACATGTCTCTTTTTCGCCCAGCCGTGTACGGATAAGGAATTTTCCCGCCAAAACGTGTTTGACGAAGTGTGTTATCCAAAGAACACTCGATGAGGACCTTTTTGCTTCCAGTTTTAGTTTTCTTGGTCGAATTGGGTCCAATTGTGGTCAAAATTCTCTCAAATTTGGCAGGTTTGATCCCTAAAACATTATGAACACAACCATGAAAGCAATTTGTAAAAATAATAAAATTTTATGCATAAAATGTCGCATCAAAAGAGTTTTAAGTATGATTTTGCACGTTTTCAATACTAAACATAGGGTAAAAATGCTACCAAGTTAGCACTTATCAGAATGCGTCAGTACATGACTCATCGAATATCAAAAGTACCTCTGAGCCAAGAAGCTTGGTCAGCGGCTTCGCGATCTTCGAAAAGTCTTTGATGAATCGACTGTAGAAGCCTGTATGTCCAAGGTGTCGACGATTGGGACAATATCCCAACCAAACTTACACAAATTTGGATTATTTAGAAGGGGGACATAATCAATCAATCACCAAAGAATATCACCGCAAAAATGAACTAGACACACTATGTTTACATAGGTTCGGGCCCTCGCAGTCTGAGTAATAGCCCTACTCCTATTTGATTGTCACTATATGAATGATGGATTACAAAGTGTGTAGAATTTCACAATCTTTGTATTGTATAACTCTCACTTCTCTTGTTTTCTTGTTGGTTCTCTTCATGCCCCTTTTCTACAAGTTCTAACCCCTTTTTATACTTCATCAAAAGGGACCGCTTTAGTCAGAGAGCGGTTATGGTCTATCAAACATGATTACATAACTACATCACTCTTAGATCGTGGTCGGTAAGTTACATCTGGACCAAACCTTCCTTTCTTGATTCGAAGGTACTGCCAAGCTCAATATTTGTCTTAATTCACTATCATGATAAGGATAGAGAAACCACTATTGATTCCCCCATAAAGAGAGTTAAAGATAACTCTCTTATTACATGGTCGCGTACTGGCTACGACCATATATTAAGGATTACCACATCTCCACAACTATAGTAACCACGGGTAATGACCACGGACTCTGCGAACTTAGGTATTGCGATCACAGAGGCCGCAGCCACAAATATTGAGACCACAGACATTGCACTAGTATAATGATCAATCGTGATGGGTTTTGTTTGTTTGACAAGATAGGTCATATATAGTCTAGAAGATCTTGAACTATCATATGATCTCTCTTCATGGTCGCAAGCGACCACGGAAAGGTACAAACAAATAAGTTTGATTAAGTCTAGAAGATCTTGAACTATTAGGTGATCTCTCTTCGTGGTCACGGGTGACCACGGAAAGGCACAAACAGATAACTTCGATTAAGTCCAGAATATCTTGGACTATCACATGATCTCTTTCCATGGGTGCAAGTGACCATAGAAAGGCACAAACAGATAACTTGGGTAATAATCTCCATCACAAGGAAGCTCTGAATATCCTTCATGTTCGATGGCGGAGGAAGCTTTCGATGACCTCGACCTTCGCTCGAAACACATGCACTTTCAACCAAGAGACCACGGCAACGTACTCCTTCAACCAAATGCCCTTACTTTTGGGTGAGGCACACGTTACAACCAATCGGATTGGTCGTAAGCATCCCAACCTAAAAGAAGGTTGGTTGAAGATGGGAGTTAGTGGGAGCATGATATGCACCAACTTCGTGAGAAATTAGTACACGGGATTTCCGATCTTCACGGCATCGGATTCTTGGATAACTTGGTGGAATTGTGACCCGACGACGAGGAAGCCAACCGTAGCCTGTTATTCGAACAATCGCTAGTCCACAAACCAAAAAATAACCCACACAAATGACGCTCGAAGGCGCAGCAGCACAGATTAGGTGCAATTCACAAAGAATCACAAGAACATGGCAGCAAGAACTCTCTCTTGGTTCTTATAAAAATGATATGGTGTCTAACCAAAACAATCTCCAATATTCATGATCTGCTTAAAACCATGACCATGCTCCTCTTTTATAGAGGATGATATTTACAAAGATAGAAGGTTTAAACTAGAAATCAAATTCTAATCTAATTCAAATCCTAACATAGTATAAGAGATAAAAGAAGTCCGGAATCATTTTTCTCGGATTCGGACTAAACTTTTTTCTCTCATATAGTCGTTACTCTTTTTGGTCTCCTGGTTGCATACGACATCTGAATTTAATGATTCTAGATGCGTTCGAAAGCTCTTTTGAATACCTTTCCAAAACGTACTCACATGGTCAAATTGGATATCTGTGCTGAGAATGGTGCTTGGTCGAAGTTGGACTATCGCTTGGTTAGCAGACTGCATGCCGAGCAAAATTCTTTTGGTCCAATCCATCTTGGGCAAGTTTAACCACACACAAACAAGTGTATAGTAGCTCCTCTTCTCTTCGCTAAAACTCTTATGCATTGGTTCCTCTCCCATGTACCTAAGTAACACAAAAAAAGAACATACCGACAGCACCACTAAGTCGTTAAAATCAAATATTAAACTCAAGTTAGCTTTTACCTGGTTTTAAATTTGTTTAGCACGACTGCGTGTAATTGGACCATGGTATGCTTCCTTTGAATTCTCTGAGCCAAAATCACCAAGTGTATGTGTAGCATCACCATGCATAGGTGCTATTCGTGAAGGTGTATATGTCATTGGGATGTCCTCATTAGAGCAGGTCCCACCACTCTAGACTTTTTAGACCAAGGATGAAATACATATCCTCGACAGATCCTTTCTGAGTTTCAATTTATTCATTGTTGTCTATGATTATATGATATAATAAAAGGGGAAAAGAGATCCACTACTAGTAGATCTAAATAGGAGGGGAGGGGAGGTGGAACTACAACAATAAGAAAGAGTAAGAGAAGGTATATGATTTTTATATTGTTTTATGCATTTATGAGCTATTCGGTTGGTGTCCTCACTCCAGTTTACCTAGCCTAGAACTTTCCTAGCCAAGGTTTTTTAGGGTGTTTGCTTAGTGTTCTGGCTTACACAGAAAAAATGTAATTCAAAAATGCAATTTCATAATACACAAAACACAAAACATAAAGAATAAAATACAGAACACCACCTCCTCAAATATTTTAATCAACTTATTGTCAAACTATGACACAACCGCCGACGATAGCTTTCGAGATGTCGGAGATTTTCGTGGTGATGGTGGCGGCCTTCTAGTGACATCGACAACCTTCGAAACGATAGTGACGGTGATTTGTACGGCTGTGTCAATGAGCAAGCAGAGAGTGACAACCTTCGCAGAGAGTGAGCGACTAAGGCTGGTGTCGCAGTGACGGAGGGTGGTGAGCCTTCATGACGAAGGGCTATGAAATTCGTGGCCTTCAAGGCGGCCTTCATGGCAACGACAGATAGTGATTACTTGCCGGCAGCAGCAGCCTTTGTAGCAATGGCGGTAAATAGTCTTTGAGGTGGGAATGGTGAGTGTGAATGCGTGAAGACCAAAGAAAAAAGGGAAAAGAGAAAAAAAAATCATACGCGGCTCTCAAAAACGCGGCCCCCACCATAAGGTGAGTAAAATTGTCTCTTGGCTCCCAGGCCTATCTGGGACGGCTCTCAGGCACACAAAGGACACGAAACAAATAATTTTTTTGGTCATGAGAAAATAAGACTTGAATATAAAAAAGAGTTAGTTTGTGGTCTTTAAAATAATAATTTTTAGTTAATGGAGGTATGACCTCGTAATTTGTCATAGGTTAGTTGGATTAGAAAATTTGGTGTGTTATTAATAAAAAGAATTCATGGAATAAATTGGAGTTTCGCTTATTATAGACAATATAACTTAAATATAATGATAATTGTTTTAGAAATCTTTTTGTACACAAGCTTAGTCAAATTGACCTCAGACAAGCGTCTAACTCAAGTCGGCTCATAAACAAAAACAAATTGAGAATTTGGCTCAAGATCAGCTTGCTTTCTTTTGAGTTGAGCTCAAGTCTGAGTTGAGTTCAAGTCAAGCCCTAGCAATTCACGAGTTTTTTTCACACACCTATGCAAAACCAATAGAAAAAAAGTAGAAGCATGATGGATGCATGAAATACATACCGTACGATATCTCATATCGAATTTTAAACAATAGGCGGATGATATTTGTCAAAAGATGAAACTGCACATGTGGCTCGTACAATTTACTCCTTTTGTGCCGGTGTATTACACTGGTAGGAACTGACTATTTTTTTTTCGAAAAGAAACAATACGAGATGGTCCTACTGTTCTTTCATTAAAAGCAAGAAAGTATTTACAAAAGAAAGGAAAGAACAAAGGAGAAACGTAGGGTACTACTATAATTTCATTAAAAGCAAGATAGTATTTACAAAAGAAAGAAAAAGAACAAAAGAGACAAAAAAAATAAAAAGAACAAAACTGCGTTAAAATTATAATGAAGCCCAAGTTAGCACTTGGGTCTTTTTATCTGAATTTGTTCTTGAAATGTCTAGTCCCCTGCCTGTCTGAATACCGAATCTCTTCAATAGTTTTTCTTAAATTGTCGTTTCAGATTTTTCAATTTTGATATTATATTTAATTTCATATAGACATATATTGATCAATTCATTTAAAATTTTAAATTGTTAAAAAAATAAAGTCAATCTACTTATTACTAGCAGCCCAACCGCCTAGAATTATGATTTCCATGAGAAAAGGTCAAGACTGAAAATTCCTTTGGATATCAATAAGAAGATCATGTAAGTTAGAAATATTGGCCCAATGTAACCCAAGTTTATGCCAACAACAAGATCTGAATGCGCATTGAAAAAAAAAAGTTGGGATATATTGTCCTGCAACAAGTGATTTTACTATTTCAAGATAGAATATGTTCAAGTATACATAAATTGATTATTTTTCTCATCAGTTTAAATTATTACAAAAACTAGTAAGTGTGTGAAACTCATTATGTTATCAAAGTTCAGAAATTCTAAGTTTGAGACTTGATTATGATAATTTATGATAAAAAATAATTGAATTGTCTAGACATAAAAGAGAGTGTTAACGTATCAGTATATTGATTATATTTTTTATCAGTTTAAATTTCGGGGGAAAATCTATTTTATTTTTTTAATTATCATTTTAGATTTTTTACGGTCTTTAATAATAATAATAATATCAATATTAATATGAAAGTAAATTTTGATTTTGATTTTATTTCTATTTTTCATTTTAAATTTTTCACAATCTCCAAAATACAATTTTGAAATTAATTTTTTTATAACTATATAATAACAATAATAATAATAATAATATGAAAGTAAATTTGATGAAAAATCTACTAATACTATTTTCATATGATAAAATTTTGATATTTTTATATATTAATGATAAAAAATTTTAAAAAATTAACTTATATGAATATTAAATGACAAATAAAACAGAACGGGAGTAGTTTTATTTTCTCGTCTCCATTAAACCCGAGCGATCCTGCAATTCACGAGAATTGAACAAATTGACCATCTCATCACCCTTTGCAGAGGTCGGAAAGAGGCGCTAATCAGTTTTCTATCCGAATTGTAGGTATGGGGTGTGAAACCGATATACATTATCTAAATTATCTTATTATCAAGTCTGATAATATACAGATATGATAAAAATTTTCCATCCAAATAACAATATTTTCTCTCTCCAAATCCTTATCCGAATTTGACAAAAAAAATATCTATATCTGCATCGGAACCAATAAAATCTAATAAAATGATATATTTGGATCTTTCAATTCAAATTTGAGTTTTTTTTAAATGAAACTAATATCTATCTTTGTAGCATATCAACTTTGTAATCAAATTCTTACATGATATTTGAAATATAATACAAATTCATTCAAAGTGTGTTATTTATCCATTTAAAATGAGCTATTTTTAACTTGAAGTAAGAAAATAACAAAATCAAGAAATATCAATAATTTTTGATTGAATCTGAAATCCGATCCAAATCTATATCTGATATTTATCTGACCTAAATCCAAATTTGAATATGAGTTAAAAATATGGATATAGATATAATTTGACTAATATCTAATCCAAATATGACCAATTTATGTTGCTAATTGCAAAGATATTAATAATAGAAGATAATAATAACCAGAACTCCCTCCGAATTCAAAACTCTGATCATTATTTTGTTTTTGCCTTAATAAGCAAAAAACTACTACTCTCTTCTATTAGACGACGAATGCATCCATGATATTTTCATATGGACAATCTAAATACTTGTAAATATATTTGTGATCAGAATTGCAAAAGTTTTAACTGCACATATCAGATAAGTATTTGTGACCGGAGGGAATATATGCATTAGCTTGGTTGCCACATATTTGCTCAGAACAAGCTGAATAAACTGATAAAAGCATTAAAAGCATCATCACTACAAGCACGCACATACCAAACTTAGAAATGGGAATGGAGAAGCACACATGCAGAAGAAATTCTAGCTCTAAACTTAATTTGCTGTATAGAACACAAGCACAATGCACAAAATTCACTTGGGTGTCAGACATATGAGGTTTGAAATTTTACACACATATTCTAAACAACTCCACAGTTTCATGAACTCACTGAGAATGTTGGATGTAATGATGTCTTTTAATTACAAGCTCTGTTTATACCCTGAAGGATATGTAGGGATCAAAATGCCGCCCTCGCTGCACTGCGCGCCGCCTCGCGCTTCATCTCTGCTTCTTTGCCACTTCCTCGGAAATACAAATATACTCGCTGTACGCCGCAAAAATTGTAAAACAATTAGTTTGAATTTCCTGGGTACTTTAATCAAACTATAACTCAAGGTATAACATGGTGGGCAGTATGAATAAGATCAGAAATTACTAGTAATTTACCTGAATGACCCACATGCTCACCAATGTTTCAAAACAGAACAATGCAAAACCAATGAAGTAGAATATCTGCAAGTAAAATGATATTATACAAGGGAATTGTTCATTATTAGGTAAAAATATAACTTGTTGATAATATGAAAAAATGACTTTTACTGTATATATCCAATGAAGAACTGTGAATGTTATACTGTGAATTTGGGTAGATATGAACTCACCCCAACAATCACACTATTGCCTATTAAGCTGATTGCTGGAAAAATTCCTCTGCCGAACATGGATCAAGATAAAGGAAGATGTTAGACATCTGAAAAATAATAACTTAAGAAAACATTAATAAGAGCAAATTGAGAATAAGTTTCCATACTTATGTTTGAAAACTGGATTGCAACGAAAAGACAGTTGTACGGTGATCAATACAAAAAGGTGAGGATATGGGCAAAATGGTGTCCACGGTGCAAATTTTTGTTCAGAAAAGCCTATGAATGTTAAATGGTAGTCCTTTTATATAACAGAAACTTTGGAATCTCGATGACGCTTGTGCAAATAAAGTTAGCTGCTTCAAAGTATAATGTTTGTACACAACTTACGTCATTGATTTCCCCACAAATAGGATTGATGGAGAAACCGCCGCATATATGCAAAAAGCGATATGAACCTGTTATGAGGCAGCAAGAACAAGTGAGGTGCATATCCCCATGAATAATGAGCACATGGATATATCTGAAAAAGCATGCCATTTTGCAGTAATATTACAGAGAACTCACCAGGTAGAACAGGAAAAACCATCCAAATTTCAGAGCACTCTCATTCCTGTAATATGTGATATTAACAAGAAGTATAGACTTGAAATATATCATAAGTTAAAACAAAATGCAAGCCACAGTTTAGGATAAAAATTCAAGTGTTTATCAAAACATGCAAACAAAGAGTAAGAATAGGGAATTAATATTCCATGTCTAACCTCATGGCGCGGTAAAGCGGTCTGTACCACAAGTAGTAGGCACCAGGGCATCCAGCAATGAAGTAGATGATTGCAAGGAACCAAATCTTAGGACCTGTATAGATGAACCATCTAATGAAGATTACAACATAGATGAGCTGAAACTACATGAGCAGGCAAAACAATCTATTGTCAACATACCATGCCCTTTAATCCATGCCGCGGTAACGGAGATAATGTTCCAAAACAGGCACAGGATTAATCCTACAAAACAGTGAGAAATCAATGGATTGCTGCTCTCTATCAGAAATAGATAGCAAGTAAATAGTTCATAGCCTGATCCAAAAGGTGTGATTATTACCAAAGAAAGCCAAAACTTAGGTCAGAGAACACATACCTAAGAGTGATGCAAAGGCGACATACTGCGTTCTTTGCAAGTGCACGGGTATCTCGTTAGCAATATCATGATGAATGATGGGGAGAAAAGGAGGCCAATTTTTCTCTTCCAAGACAATGCCAGCTACAAAAAAGCAACAAAAGTAGCAATCCTAGATTACAGGAAAGTTATGAGAACAGAAAAAAAAAGAGAGAAAAAGTCTGATACGATATGCCACCGCCTGTTTACTTAGATCAGAGAAATGAAAACAGAAAATCCACCTCGTGCCGCAGCCTCTTCCCTCCTCTTGAGTTCCTACATGGGACAAACAAAAACACAAAACATAAATCAATAGAAGGAAATATAAAAGAATGCAGCAATGTCCACAAGAACTCCAACAAGAAGACGCGACAATCTTGTTCAAACTTCAAAATCTTCATGCAACAAGATCTGCTTACCTTCTCTCGCCTGTTTAGCTCAGCCTCCTTAGCCAGAAGTTCCTTCTCCTTTGTCTTCAGGTCCTGCGTATATTTGACAAGTATGTTACAACATCTTATTAGATTTGTTACATCAATTGCATCTAGGTACATCAGAGTATTGAGCTCGATTAGCTAGTATAACCACCTGTGTTGTATCCATAGGAATATCCACTGGGGTAGCGAAGTCATTGTAGAAGTCGGCCGGCTCAGGCGGGAGAGGTGAAAGGCGGGAGCTCGGAGGAGTAGCGCGCGATTGCTGCATCAAATATATGATATGTGCAGGTTATTAGGCAAAAAATTAGGCTAAAAAAGCCGCGAGATGCTTCAAAAGAGCATAAAAAATTTTCTAAGTATAAGAAAGAGTATAAAACAAACGTAAAATGTGTGATATGTTGTGAATAGCTACGTGGAAGAACGGGATTTCCGAATATTGGGCAGCCGTTGTTAAACCGGGTCGAATACTTTATGAAATGGGCAGAGTATCCGAAATTGTGCTTTACATGTACGTACAATTACAGTTCGAATTACTTTGGATCTTTCTAGAGGCATTTGGGGCACTGCATCTTTGATTAGAGCAACAATAACTGTTGGGAGCCAATAATTGTTGGGAGCCGGGACATATTGATGTCATCCAACAAACAAGTGTCATATATGATATGATTAGCAAAAAGTTGTTCACTTAAATAACTAGGTTTCTAGCAGTGATGCCAAAGCTTACTAGAACTTAGTGAAATATGGATCTTGACCCACTATATGCCGTTGTAGGGACTATGTTTTTAAACATATAGTGGAAGATACTTTTATTAAATGTTAATAAAAGATTGTTCATAAATATGATATCTTTTGCATGTTTTTCTGTTGTAGATAATGGCCGATAACTCCTCAACCAGCTTTAATTTGCGATCTGTACTCAATAAAGAAAAACTGAATGAAACAATTTTCGTTGATTGGTTTCGTAACTTGAGAATTGTTCTCAAGTAACAAAGAAAGGACTACGTTCTAGAGTCCCCAATTCCTGATGAACCTTTGGCTAACGCTTCACGATCTCAACGAGATGCTTACGAGAAGCATATTGATGACAATCTCGATGTCAGTTGCTTCATGTTGGCAACAATGGGTTCTTAGTTGCAAAAACAATTTGAGAACGCCAGTGGTTATGACATGAGTGTGGCTCTTTGAAGCTTGTTCGAAAACCAGGCAAGAGTGGAAAGATATGAGACCACCAAGAAATTGCATGCCTGTAGACTGGCAGAAGGAAGTGCAGTTAGCCCTCATGTAATCAAGATGATTGGTTACATTGAGAACTTGGGTAAATTTGGTTACCCTCTTAACCAAGAGTTGGCTGCTAATGTGATCCTCGAATTGCTCCCTCCGAGCTACAATCCTTTCATATTGAACTTCAATATGAATAATCTGGAGAAGTCTCTGCCTGAATTGCATGGGATGTTAAAGACGGCAGAGCAGAACATCAAAAAGAATCCTGATCATGTGATGATGGTTCAAAAGGAAAAGATTTTCAAGACTTCTGCTTCAGGTATTTATGTTATAGAAGTCAATATGGCTACTTCTCCTTCTGATTCTTGGGTATTTGATACCGGTTCAGGAGATCATATTTGCACTTCATTGCAAGGGCTTAAAGGGAGTAGAAGTTTGGCAAAGGGTGAAGTTCAACTTCGTGTTGGCAACAGAGCAAGAGTTTCTGCTTTAGCCGTTGGGACCTTTATATTGTCTTTACCTTCAAGATTGATTTTGGAGCCTAATAATTATTATTATGTTCCTACCATAAGCAAAAACATCATTTCTGTTTCATGTTTGAACAAGAAAAGTTTTGAATTCAGAATAAAGAACAATTGTTGTTCATTTTATTTGAATGATTTGATTTATGGATTAGCCCAATTGACGTACGGGCTTTATATTTTAAATCTTGAATTTCTTGTATACAACATACATACCAAAAGCTCAAAACAAATGATTTGAATCCAACCTTCGTATGGCATTGTCGTTTAGGTCATATAAATGAGAAACGCATCATGAAGCTCTATAAAGATGGACTTCTAGACTCATCTGATTTCGAATCATATGACACATGCAAATCTTGTTTACATGGAAAAATGACAAAGACACCTTTTACCGGTTTAGGTGAAAGAGCAAGTGATTTATTGACTCTTGTACATTCTGATGTATGTGGACCATTAAGCACTATGGCCAGAGGTGGATTCCAATACTTTATAACTTTCACTGATGATTTTAGTAGATATAGTTATATCTACTTAATGAGGCATAAATCTGAAACTTTTGAAAAATCATCTTGGCAAGAAAATTAAATTCCTATGATCAGACCATGGAGGAGAATATTTGAGCCAAGAATTTAGCAATCATTTGAAGCAATGTGGAATTGTTCCACAGCTAACACCACCAGGGACACCTCAATGGAATGGTGTGTCTGAACAACGGAATCAAACCTTGTTAGACATAGTTCGATCAATGATGAGCCAAGTCGATCTCCCATTATCTTTTTGGGGATATGCTCTAGAAATTGCTGCGTTCAACTTAAATAGGACTCCATCAAAAGCGGTAGAGAAGACACCATATGAGATATGGACTAAGAAGCGACCTAGTTTGTCTTTTCTCAAGATTTGGGACTATGAGGCATACGTGAAATGTTTGATGTCTGACAAACTCACACCCAAATCAGACAAGTGCTTCTTCATTGGGTATCGCAAGGAAACAAAGGGATATTACTTCTATAAGAAGGACGAGAACAAAGTGTTTATTGCTCGTAATGGTGTATTTCTTGAGAAAGAGTTTCTCACAAAAGAAATTAGTGGGAGTACAGTGTGACTTGAAGAAATTCAAGAACCATTGCAAAATGTTTCAGCTCCCACTGAGTTTCAAGAAGAACCACAAATTATTCAAGAAACAGTTGTGGAACCACCAGCCCCACATAGGTCTGAAAGGGTCCGTAATGTACCTGAGAGGTACATGTTCGTTACCACAGAACGACGAGATATATTATTATTAGACAATGATGAACCCAAGACTTATGAGGAAGCAATGATGAGCCCAGACTCTGAGAAATGGCTTCACGCCATGAGATCTGAAATAGACTCCATGTATACTCATCAAGTTTGGAACTTGATTGATTTACTCGATGGTGTAAAACCCATTGAGTGTTAATGGGTCTTTAAGAAAAAGATTGACATGAATGGAAATGTTCACATTCATAAAGCACGATTGGTTGCCAAAAATTTCAAACAAATTCAAGGAATTGATTATGACGAAACATTCTCACCGGTCGCTATGCTAAAGTCAATTCGGATCATCTTAACAATTGCTGCCTACCATGATTATGAGATATGACAAATGGTTGTTAAAATAGCTTTCCTCAATGAAAATCTAAGTGAGAATGTGTACATGACACAGCCCGAACGTTTTATTCATCCACAAAACGCTAGGAAAGTATGTAAGCTTCAGAAATCCATTTATGGATTGAAGCAAGCATCTCGGAGTTGGAATATTCGTTTTGATGAGACAAGTCAAACAATTTGGCTTCATAAAAAATGAAGATGAACTTTGTGTTTACAAGAAGGTTAGTGGGAGCGCACATGCATTTCTAGTTTTGTATGTAGATGACATACTATTGATCGGAAATGAGATTCCTATGCTTGAATCTGTCAAGTCTTATTTGAGAAATAGTTTCTCTATGAAAGACTTGGGAGAGGCAGCATACATATTGGGTATTAAGATCTATAAAGATAGATATAAATGGCTAATTGGATTAAGCCAAAGTACATACATTGACAAGGTGTTGAATCGGTTCAACATGCAAGACTCCAAGAGAGGTTTCTTACCTATGTCACATGGCATTAGTCTTAACAAGAGTCAATGTCCTATGACATCTGATGAGCAAGACCGAATGAGTAAGATTCCATACACTTTGGCTATTGGTTCTATCTTGTATGCCATGCTTTGTACACGCCTAGATGTTTCTTATCCTCTAAGTTCTACGAGCCGATACCAATGAAATCCAGGTGGGAGTCACTAGATAGCTGTTAAAAACATCCTGAAGTACTTGAGAAGAACTAAGGATGTGTTCCTGGTTTATGGAGGTGAGGAAGAGCTCATTGTAAATGATTACACTGATGCTAGCTTCCAAACCAACAAGGATGATTACCGATCGCAATCTGAGTTTGTGTTTTGCCTCAATGGAGGAGTTGTAAGCTAGAAGAGTTCTAAGCAAGAGACGGTCACTAATTCTACAACAGAAGCCGAGTACATAGTTGCTTCTGAAGCAGCAAAGGAAGCTGTTTGGATAAGAAAGTTCATCTCTGAACTTGGTGTGGTACCTAGCATTATTAGTCCGGTGGATCTCTATTGTGATAAAATGGAGCCATCGCTCAAGCTAAGGAACCAAGGTCACATCAAAAGTCCAAGCATATACTTCGGCGATATCACCTTATATGAGAGTTTATCAATAGAGGTGATGTGAAAATATGCAAAGTAAATACAAACTTCAATGTGGCAGATCCTTTGACGAAGCTTCTCCCGCAACCAAAGCATGAGTCGTGGTATTCGATACCTATATGATTGACTCTAGTGCAAGTGGGAGATTGATCGAGATATGCCCTAGAAGCAATCATATAGATGATTGTATCATAATATGTTTATGAATTGTTACGAATAAAATGTTATTACATTCCTTGAATAAAGTATCACTTTTATTGATCAAACAAGTATGTGCTTTGTTTGTGGAACTATTTATTATGATATATGTATTGTCAGCATTATCAGTGATACTTATTCTAAATATCCCTGACTTTCGGCATTACAT
Organism: Pharus latifolius; assembly: GCA_019359835.1. Classification (NCBI taxonomy): domain Eukaryota; kingdom Viridiplantae; phylum Streptophyta; class Magnoliopsida; order Poales; family Poaceae; genus Pharus; species Pharus latifolius. Next base: position 67,742,107 of record CM033321.1, on the reverse strand, counting down.
GGAATAATAATGCAAGATAAGTCAGCATAATCATTGATTGATAGTGAAGTTTCACAAGACTATAGATATGAGATATCAAATCAATGTCGTGGACACATGTTGGAGAATATATTAGTTGGATTGACCCATCTTGAGACACTGTTGAGTTTTTTATGTGTCATCAATTGGTTTCTAACAGTTATTTTGATTTATCTTTAGACCTGAGATCATCATGGTTTCATACATGCGTAATAGCATACTTGATATTATCAACAGCTAATTTTAACCGAGTAGTCATAAAGGTGACATACAGATATGTTATGAACCATGTGGTTGAAAGTGAATGGTCGAGATGGAATTTGCCCCTCTTATATTTTGAGAGATTTCTGAACCCCTTGATGTAATTGGACTAAGAAAGTGCATGGTCGTGCCAAATATAGTTGAGAGTCAACTATGGAATGGTTAGTCCATTACAAGATCAAGAAAAGACTGAACTATTCAAGGATGACAAGTTTCTCACCTTGAGTTCGATCTGGTATCGTGAGACAAAGAAATAATCCATGATAAGTTGAATAGGTTTGTTGAATATGATCTTCGTGTACATGCGAGTAGTGAAAATGTCTTGCTAGGGATCGCTTATGACTTGTGATTCGGGAAGTTGTTTCTGGTCACGTCCAAATATACACGAACCTACAGGGTTACACACTTAACGGGTTGGAGTATTAATTCGGATGGGATCCAAAATGGGTGCCCTATTGGTAATGGGATTACCATTAGGATTAGAGTTCGTATTTGAGTAGGATTTATCTGCAAGACCCTATCAAAGGAGATGCGGTTGGCACGCATTGATTATCTGATCTATTCTGGCTGCCACCACCATCCATGAGATAGATCTCATAAAACTCTAGTCGCGTGCGTTGGTGCTAGCACACGAACAAGCGGTGCTCCTTCCCCGGACGTATGGACTTCCGTAGAGGTGCGGCTGTTATTGCTGCACTGCTGGTCACAATCCGGTTGCAGATAAGTCCTACTCAAATGCGAACCCTAATCCTAATGGTAATCCCATTACCAATAGGGCACCAGTTTCGAATCCTATCCGAATTAATACTCCAACCCATTAAGTGTGGGACCCTGTAGGTTCGTGTATATTTGGACATGACCGAAAACAACTTCCCGAATCACCAGTCATAAGTGGTCCTTAACAAGACATTATGACTACCTGCATGTACACAAAGATCATATTCGACGAACCTATTCAACTTATCATGGATTATTTTTTTGTCTCACGATACCAGATCGAACTCAAGGTGAGAAACGTGTCATCCTTGAATAGCTCGCTCCTTTCTTGATCTTTTAATGGACTAACCTTTCCATAGTTAACTCTCAACTATATTCAGCACAGCCATGCACTTTCTTAGTCCAACTATATCAAGGGGCCCAGAGATATCTCTCTCAAGATATGAGGGGCAAATTCCAACTCGACCATTCACTTTCAACTACATGGTTCATAACATATCTGTATGTCACATTTATGACTACTCGGTTAAAAGTAGCGGTTGATAATATCAAGTATACTATTACGCATGTATGAAACCATGATGATCTCAAGTCTAAAGATAAACCAAAATAACTGTTAGAAACCAACTAATGACACATAAAAGAACTCAATAATGTCTCAGGATGGGTCAATCTAACCAACATGTTCTCCAACATGTGTCCACGACATTGACTTGATATCTCATATCTATAGTCCGTGAAACTTGACTATCAATCAAGACTTATCTTGCATTATTATTCCATGTAATGCTGAAAGTCAGGGATGTTTAAAATAAGTATCACTAATAATGCCGACAATACATATATCATAATAAAGAGCTCCACGAACAAATCACATACTTGTTTGATCAATAAAAGTGATACTTTATTCAAGAAATGTAATAACATTTTATTCGTAACAATTCATAAATATATCATGATACAATCATCTCTATGATTGCTTCTAGGACATATCTCTATCAATCTCCCACTTGCACTAGAGTCAATCATATAGATATCGAATATCCATTGCTCTAGGGCATATCTCTATCAATAACATCACCAATACGAGCATATCGCTGATTACTAGTAGCTCCTATGATTCGAATACACATTAATTTTCGAGCTATACTATTATCTGCTACATTTAAAAGGTATTCTAAAATCATATGGAAGAATTATAGCATTTTGTGACTCATTGGTAAAACAACTTTGATTCTCTATAAACTAATAATGTGAGACCATTAACACGGTTAAAACTAAACTGCGATAGAGTCGTAGAAACACTTGTTGATTTCTATTTTGAACCCTAGCTCTATGAAACAATATGCTATTGTGGAAACATGAAAAAATTGCAAATCTTAAATCAAAACACTATGTATGAATGATATGAACTGTCTAAATAAGAATTCTTGAGCGTCCAACAACCTGAGTACTAATTACATTATTATATCAAACCCCTTCTTCCTGTAAATTACTAAGAAATAGTAATATTTATTTTATACATTAAATTAGATTGGATTTTAAGTGTATATCATTCCTTGATTATATGAGACCAAAAAGAAGAAATGATAAGAAAGTTGTATATAGATAAAGAGAAGAAAATTACGATGTGGAAATCAAGACAGGAAATGGGAAGGGTACGAATTCGGTATTTGTAGTTTCTATAAAATTTCTAATGATTTGGCACTATAAACTCACTGTTGTGTAGAATGCACCTCCAGAATAGCTTGATGGAGCAGTTGATTTTCCTCTAGCACCTTGGTCCTAATAAAGGAGCAGTATCAGTGAGTAAAACAGGGAAAGCAGCAAAAACTGAATGTGTTAGCACAAGGAATACAACATTGAAATATCGGTCACAAATTTCTATTTATTTTTTAAAAAAATAAAGAGGGAAATGATTTAAACTACATGCTATTATAACAAAATTAATTATCTAGAGAAGATTTTTTTCAAAGAAAAAAAATGATATAACTTGGAAAGTAAACATTCCAAACAGAATTGCAAATTGTCCAACCTCTTTATCTCTGAAAATTTGATTTATTTCATTTTCATTGACCATATCTGTTTTGATTTTTATCTTTCAAAGACAACATTTTTCAGCTGCTATCATGTGTATCTTCTGTTTTCAGCAGAATATTTGAACAAAAAGGCAAACTAATCGATGCACCAGTTTCTTTCTGCTCTGATATTCCCAAAAGCAACTTTTATGTATCCTTGTGCAATTTTTTTAAAAAGAATTCTATTTTCATTAACACTAGTATTCATGGAAAGTGCTACCATTAATTTAATCAGCTCACCTGTTCCATTTGTTTGTACAGTGTAAGATATGGATAGAACTTCAACATGCAGTTGATTGTATTAAAAACAAAACTCCAATGATAAAAGAAACATGGCTTCACAAATCACAAGTAACCAAATAACCATTGTAATTGAAGAAATTAATGGTTGACTCCAACAATCCTACACCTTAGCATGAAAATAATTTATGTAGGAACTTTCTCACATGTGAGACCCAATTAAGATCTATCGAATTAAAATTTATATCATAATTCACACCAAGCTGGTGAATTCATTACATAAGTAGAAATATATCAATCTTGAAATACATGAATTTGATAGAAAATATATATTTGATAAGAACTCATGAAAAATTTTCTTTAAAATTTCTGTATTTCAAACACGACCTTAATACACAGATACATAATTTTAACAATAGCTGCCTAACCAACTGCAACAACAACTCTCAGTTATGAATTACAACCACATATATACAACCAGTACTCAACAGCAAGAATACATCAAAGATCAAACAGCAGCTCAAGAAAAAGAACAAACTAATTAAAGAAGAAAATTAATTAGGGATTAATCTTCGCTAAAGATAGGAAGCAAGCTCGTGGGCGACTTTTACCGCGAAAGGGTTGACCTCGTCGCCGCCCTCCTCAAACGGGTTATCATACTTGGACCTCCCCGCCATGGATCTCTTCCTGATCAGTTAGATCCCTGGTTCTTGGTTCTCTTCTCTTCTCTTCTCTTCTCTCTGGTTCTTGGTTTCTTGCTGTTAAGGTCAGCAAAAGAACAGCGTGCAAGAAGCAAGCAGCCCAATTAGACCTCTTCACAGTATTATTTATACTATAGATAGATATGAGAAGAAGAATAAACCTGTGCTGTTCACTTGCTGAAAGTCTGCGCAAGAAGTTGAAGGCAATAAAAATCCCAATGAATTAACAATATGAAGTGGCGGAAATTCTAGGATTGTTTCCAAGGGAAAGACCAACGCGTGGTGGTTTGCCGCCGTCATGTTTACCTTTTATTTATGGCCTACGCCTACCCACCACCACCGTCAATTGCATCACCTTCCCTTCTGGACTCGATGCCTTCCTTATTCTTTGCCGCCTCCCCTACGCTAACTTGACAGCGACAGCCTAAGTGTTTGGTTATATTTAAATCTTTTTAAAATAAATTTGTTTCATTTTATCAACTCAATCCATCGGTCTCAGATAATTAAGAACTTTTAATTAAAATTTTCAATTTATTAAATAAATTCGAAAATAAGTCGAATACTTAACCTTAATTTCTACTTCTAAACATATAAATTAAAACTAAAACTAAAATTCGGCTAAACACTTATAAGAGTGTTCAATCTTAATTTCAGTTTACAAATATATAAGTTTAAACTAAAACTCAACTAAATACCTCCTAGATAAGTGTTAATGATATGTCTTAGAGATAATCACAAAGATAATTTTATTGATGTTATGTTTATAAACCTTCTAATAATATGTTATTATGTTCTTTGAATAAAATATCATCTTTTTATCAGCACTCTTAATTTATTTGTCGATATTATTTTATATAATCTTCAATCTATTATCACTAAATATGATACTAATGATTAATAGACCAGCATATGTATTGATTGGTGTCCATATTTCATAGATCATAAATATAAGATATCAAATCAATAATGTGGACATATATTGGAGGATATGATGTCGGATTCACCCACATTAAAACACTGTTGAAATTATTATATAAGTGTTACCAGTTGGTTTCAAATAATATTTATAATTAATCTTACACTTGAGATCATCATGGTTTTAATATGTGTAGTGTTTATATTTTGATGTTAACAAACACTATTTGTCCACAACGAAGAAAGTTGACCGTCGGACTTGCAAGAGAAGACAAATAAAGGTGTCGAGACAATAAGGGGACACAAAGACTTTTTATACAAGTTTAAGCTCTCGAATTACCAAGTAAAAACTCTACATCTTGTGTGATTTGTATTTAATCGATCTACCCCTTACATTTACAAAAAATATAGTACTTATAGGCGTACAGGAGCAATTTTGCGTGGGGTAGTTGACGTTGATTAACTCCTGTTCGCGGCACTGAGACAACAGTATAAGGATCTTCCCATTTTGGGGAGAATTTGTTGCGATTAGACTGGTCTTGAATTTTTCGTAAAACCAAGTCGCCCACGTTGAGATCACGTGGTCGCACCTTTTTATTGTGATACCTGCGTAAAGCTTGCAAGTATGCCGCGGATTTAACCAGGGTGCGATCACGCCGTTCTTCTAAGAGGATGAGATCTTGCGCCCGTTGTTCGGACTGATTAATCTGTTCGAACTGATCTGTCCGAACAGAACCAATACTTACTTCCATAGGCAATACGGCCTCGGCCCCATAGACCAAATGGAAGGGCGTCTCGCCGGTGGCTCGACTAGAAGTAGTCCGTAATGCCCATAGAACGGTATAGAGCTCGTCTGCCCAAGCCCCCGAGCGGGTCTTAAGGCGATCAAAGACGCGCTTTTTAATGCCTTGCAGTATTTGCCCATTGGCCCGTTCTACGGCACCGTTGCTTTGTGGATGTGCCACAGAAGCAAAGCACACCTTGGTCCCAACCTGATCGCAGTAGTCCAGGAAAAGACCGCTAGCGAACTGAGAACCATTGTCTGTGATGAGACGGTTTGGAACACCAAATCGTGCCACAATGTTCTTATGGAAGAACTTTTGCGTGGCTGATGCGGTAATGTTTCGTACCGGTTCGGCCTCAATCCACTTTGTAAATGTGTCAATGGCTACGAACAGAAACTTGTACCCATTGACCGCTTGTGGCATAGGACCGACGATATCCATCCCCCAGACCGCGAATGGCCATGCGAGAGGAATGGTTTGCAACGCATAGGCAGGTTGATGAACTTGTCTTGTGTGGAACTGACACTGGGGACACGTCTTGACCATATGTTTGGCATCATCAAGTGCCGAAGGCCAGTAGAATCCTTGTCGAAAAGCCTTTCCGACCAGAGTCCGATATGACGCGTGAGCACCGCATACACCGTCATGTATTTCTTTCAAGAGGGATTTTCCTTCCTCCTGAGATATACAATGCATGAATACTCCTTGAGTACCCTTTCTGTACAAAATCCCATCTATGAGTTTGTACAGACGCGCTTTTCGAATTAACCGATCACTTTCGGTTTCGTCCTCGGGTAGGGTCCCATGTTCAAGATAAACCCTCAATGGATGAGTCCAATCTTGTTCCTGACCGAGGTTGGTAACGAAGGCTATTACCGGATCATCCTCGACCGAAGTCATGATCGAAGGATGGTCCAAGTGTTCAATGAACACTCCTGCCGGAGCGGATGAGCGTGAGGACCCAATTTTGGATAATTGGTCTGCGAGAATATTGTCCTTTCGCGGGATGTATTGGACTTCGAAATGACTGAAGTGTTTTTCCAATCTCCTCACTTCCCCCAGGTAATGAGCCATTGTCTCATCGGAGGTGCTGTACTCCTTGTTTACCTGGTTTACGACCAGCTGTGAGTCTCCCCTCACCACTAATCGACGGACTCCGAGGAATTTTGCTGCCCGGAGCCCTGCAAGAAGACCTTCATACTCTGCTGCATTGTTGGTCGCAACAAAGTGTAGTTGAATGACATACTTAAGTTGTTTGCTCTGGGGCTTAACTAAGACCACTCCAGCCCCCGAGTGTTGAAAACTACGGGAGCCGTCAAAGTACATTGTCCAGTAATCGGGGCACTCCAGTTCCTCTGCCAACTGCACGGGTGGCTCAGGGTTGGTCCATTCGACCACAAAGTCGGCTAAAACCTGAGACTTAACCGCCGTGCGGGGCGTGAAATGGATCTCGAAGGCGCCGAGTTCGACCGCCCATTTGGCGATTTGACCAGATTTCTTTGGGTTTCGGACAATATCCCCCAAAGGAAAAGAGGAGGGTACTGTGATCTTGTGCGCTTGAGAGTAATGTCGTAGCTTACGGGAAGCCATCAGTAGCGCGTAAAGTATCTTCTGGACCTCAGGGTAGCGCTCCTTAGGACCATGAAGTATTTCGCTCACATAGTAGACGGGTCTATGTATTCCTTCCCTATCCGCGATCAGAACGGCGCTGACCGCGTGCGGTGTGGCCGCCAGGTAAAGAAGCAGCGGTTCTCCTTTGTCGGGAGACACCAATACTGGTGGACTGGATAGATATGTTTTTACCTCCTGAAATGCTTTTTCGGCCTCATCCGACCATGTAAAGTTATGATGCTTCCGCAAGGCTTTGAAGAAAGGCAATCCCCTTTCGCCTAATCGCGATATGAAGCGACTTAAAGCCGCCATGCGACCAGCCAGGCGTTGAACATCCTTCATGGTCGAGGGTGACCTCATTTGTTCAATAGCCCCGGTTTTCTCAGGATTAACTTCAATGCCCCTGGAACACACAAGGAAACCAAGGAGTTTTCCTGAAGAAACCCCGAAAGAGCATTTCTCCGGGTTTAATTTTATTCCAAAGCGATTCAAATTACAGAAGGTTTCAGCGAGATCGTCCAAATGAGACAATCTCTTGGTACTTTTTACAACCAAATCGTCTACATATGCTTCGAGATTACGCCCTATCTGGGAAAGAAAGGTCTTTTGCATCAAGCGCTGGTACGTGGAACCTGCGTTCTTGAGACCGAACGGCATTCTGACGTAGCAGTATGTGCCAAACGGGGTGATGAAGGCAGTCTTCTCTTCATCGTCTTCTGCCATGCTAATTTGATGATATCCTGAGTAAGCGTCCAGAAAACTCATCAGTTTGCAACCGGCAGTCGAGTCGACCAGCTGGTCGATGCGGGGAAGGGGAAAGTCATCCTTCGGACAGGCAGTGTTGAGGCTAGTATAGTCGACGCACATGCGCCACTTGCCATTTGACTTGCGGACCATGACCGGATTGGCGAGCCATTCCGGGTGATCCACTTCGCGGATAAACCCGGCCTGTAGGAGTTTGTCCAACTCCTCTCGGATGGCTTCCTGTCGGTCAGTGGCAAAACGCCTGAGCTTTTGCTTTATTGGTCGTTGTCCAGGTCGAATTGCTAACCTGTGCTCAATTACTTCCCTTGGGACACCGAGCATGTCGGACGGTTTCCACGCAAACACGTCTGCATTAGCCCGGAGGAAAGTAACGAGGTCGAGTTCCTATTTGTCATCCAGGGCTGATCCGACCCGAATTGTCTTGGATGGATCATCTGGGTACAAAGGAACCAATTTGAGCTTTTCATCTGGTCGAGGAGCAGCTTTGATCGCGTTGGTGGTAACAGTGGCGACCTGAGCGTCCCGGAGGGGAAGTTGATCGACCATCTCCAAAGATAGCCGGTCGCATGTGAGTGCCACGTTGCGACTGCCTCGGACCGAGATGACACCTTTGGGGCTAGGCAATTTCCCGCACTAATAAGCATAGTGCGTTGCCATCACGAACTTAGCAAGAGTCGGCCTGCCAAAGATTGCATTATAAGCTGAGTCACAATTGATTACATCAAAAGTAATCAATTCTGTCCGGAAGTTGTCTGGTTCTCCCAGAGTGACCGGGAGGACCACTTGTCCCAATGGCATCATGGAGGGGCCTGGGATTATCCCATAAAACGGATGGATTATGGGCTTGATCTTCGAATGAGGAATTTGCATCTCGTCGAGTGCCTTGACCAATAAAAGATCAAGGGAACTTCCCTCGTCAATCAGGACCCTTTCGACTCTCGCGTTACTGATGATTGGGGTAATGACCAGAGGTAGCCTCAATGGTCGAGTTAGCCCCACAGGACAATCAGTGCGATCGAACGTCAAAGGCATATCCGACCAACGGGGGTATTGAGGTTCACCAAGGGATGTCTCCGTTTGGTTAACCTCTCGGCAGAAGGTTTTAAACTGCCTTTTGGAAATGAAAGAGGAAGAACCCCCGAAAATGACATTAACATGATTTTGAGGTACCTGGTAAGCCATTTCTTCGTCTCCGTCGATGTCTCTAATCCCGCACGCCTGCTCTTTAGGCGGTAAGGTTGGCATCGGCCCAACTCCTTGGTAGAAATCGTCCAGTTGTTTCAACCAACTCCTGCAATTTTTGAGGTCGTGGCCTGCGGAGTTGTGGAGTGGACACCACTTCTTGCCCTCCTGCGGATTAGTTGATTTTTCTGGCTGGTCGGAATCCCGACCACCAGAGGCAGTTTTACTTTTAAATGAAGACTTATTACCTTTGGTCGAGGGTGGCTTCTCTGCGACTGCGACCTCGCGGTACTGTCCAGAGCGGTTCCTCTTCGACTTTTTTGACTTCCCACCCGGTGAAGACTCCGGCTTTTTGCTCGAATCTTCTTTCCTGGCGTCCTTGAAGCCTGGTTGGGGTGGTAGGTCCCCCTTGTCGACCATTCGATTCCATTCGACCGCTTCGGCTACATCGGAATATCGATCAGCCATGTCGAACAGATCAGCCACTGATCGAGGAGGGTGGATAAGCAAATCTTCAGTGAATCTCCGGTATCGAACGGCATGCTTGAATGCCCTAATTACGGAGCCATCGGATATGTTCGGGATGGTATTCCTCACCCCGACAAACCTCTTGACAAACTGCCGAAGTGTTTCGGTTGAAGTTTGCCGCAGCCTATGCAGGTCGTCCTCCTTACCTGGCTTTTGGTAACAATTTTGGAAATTGCTGAGGATGGCATCGCACAGCATTTCCCAATTATAGATGGAACCCTCGGGTTGATTAAACAACCAGGTTCTAGCCGGTCCTGCGAGGACTGTAGGAAGGTAGTTGGCCATGACCTTGTCATCGCCTCCCGCTGCTTGGATGGCAGTAATATAAATCTGAAGGAACTCAGATGGGTTCTGAGTTCCATCAAACCTCTCAATGGCCCCTGGTCGAAACTTATCGGGCCAAACGACTGCTCGTAGGCCAGGCGAAAAGGCCTTGCAACCAACGTAAGGACGGTGAATCGCCCTGTGACTCCCGGTTGGGTCTCGAGCGACCTCATACAATGGCGAGGTTACTCGTGGTCCCAAATGAGAGTGAACTGGAACTCGATCCCTACTACGAGAGTCCTGCATTCGCCGGTATTTGTCCTGTCGGGACGGTACGGGCGGCGGGTAACTCCGCCGGCCGGAGCCAGAATGAGGACCATCCCGCTCACGGGAATGCGTTACCGAGTGGGAGGAGGCCGTTGGGGTCGCCTCGGATGCGACCTCATCCATTCTTTCCGCCAGGATCCTAAAAAAGGCCGGTTTCTGCGCATCCGTGACCGTAGGAGGAAAATTACGCATGACTTCCGTGATAGATCGCAGTCGCCCATGGGTACTTCTCCTAGATGCACCAGGTGTTATTGTTTCTTCGTCCACTGGGAAATGCTCCGGTGGCAAAGAAGGGGTCTGGTCACGTTTTCGACCACGCGACCGTCGAGAAGAACTCGGAGCAGCATCGTAACGAGCCTGCGCATCTTGAAGAGCCTCTAGGGCAGTTCTGCGTAATTCGTTGTTTTGTTGCTCGAGATCTTGATCCTCCTTCTGTTTGCGATCTTGTTCTTCCCTGGCAGCCTGATGATCGGGAGTTTCTTCCGACAACGCGGCAAACTGCCTAGGAAGAGCGGTTGCCGATGGGGAAAACATCTCAGTTTGTTCCGAGTCGGACTCGAAATCAAAGAGACGGTGAAGGTTATCAGGGTCGAACTTTCCTGGGCTAATTTCCGGGTCATCATCATATTTTCCCTCAGCGGGGTCGTATGACGGGCCGGATTCATCGCCTAGCACATTAAGAACCTCCGTGGGTTCTGACCTTGCGCCAGTTGCTCCCTGGTTGATTGACATGACCTGGAGAGACGATTCAACCTGTGGAAGATTCTGGCCTTCGACTTCCTCCATCGGAACAGGATCGCTTGGGGAAGGCATTGGTATATGGGCATAATCCTCGAGATCGAAATCGTTCTCGGAATCATATGCTCCAGCCATGTTTTAGCGAACCTCCGAATTTCAATTAGGACGCCTTGAGAAAGGCCCCACGGTGGGCGCCAGCTGTCGACGATTCGGACTCGGGGTCCTCAGCCGAACTTATGCAAAATTTGTAATTGTGAGACCTTTCAAGATGACCCTCCGGGAAGGTATGTAGAACAATGGTGAACAGGAGCACAGAGAGATTTATACAGGTTCGGGCCCTCGATGGTGGGAGTAAAAGCCCTACGTCCTGTTAGAATTTCACTATATGTGATAAAGGTTTACAAACTAGCGGGAAGAAACCTTCACAGGCGAAAGTTTTTCCTATATAAGTGTACAAAAAAGAAGCTCTAGGAGACTTGTGAATATTGTCTAATCTAAGCCGTAGACTTGGCTGTTTGAGTGGTTGAGATACGTTGTATCTCACTTGTATCAAGGGTCTTGTTCTTCCAAATGTCTTGGATCCCCCCGTTTGATGTACTTTGCCACCCTTTTATACTGGTCGAAAAGGTGCCATATGAAGAAAACTGCATCAAACGGTTGGATGCGGTTTTTGGAGAACCGCTATTAACTTCCACGGAGGTTATTAACACGTGTTAATCATGAATAACCGCATATAATAACCTCTGACGGTTGGTCTTCAACGTGGAGGAATCTTCGGGATACTTGGAATATCCTGATATAAGGATAACCGAATAAACTCTAAGCACCCTGGTCGAGAATGTTCTGACCGCGGAATGTGGGCTGACCGCGCAACATCCCAGATATCCAGTCCGCGTATAGCATACGAACTTCTGACCGCGCAAAGCTGTCGACCTGATCGCACGAAGCCCACGGCCTGATCACGTAAAGCTTGCGACCTCATGGTGATGCCCCTCGGAATAGCTCGAGTTCGCATCGCCAAATACATGTCTGGTTCGAACCTGTCTTGAACCAAAAGTTTATTAGAAGTGACCCGGGTGACAATCCTCGTCAATACCCTGGACTATAACGAAGGTATGCGATTTCGACACCGGAACCTCATACTCTTGTTATATGCCTTCTGATTGGTCTTCTGGGAACAGCCCTGCCTTCCTCCGAGGTCGAGAGGCGGACAAATTACCTCCTCAGGGCCTACAACGCTGAAGTGGAGGGTCCCAAGGGATCGTCTCACCCACAGAGCTTGGTTCACGCCGGTGACGACCTCAAACAGGAGCGCCGAAAGGTATGTCATCTTTCACTCAGCTTCTATTCGCAGGTCTCATGTATACTCAGCACTGACAAATTTTGTCAGGATGAAACAGCTCCTGGGGAGATTCGCAAAGGCGACGTTCCCAAGTGAAAACATCGGTTTCCTGGGAAAGCCGATGGTGAAGAACGTGAAGAAGATCTCCTTGAAGCCCAGGACGAGGAATCCTGCCCCCAAGAAATCCAAGAAAACTCTTGGGGAGGGGTCTTCACGGAGCGTTCCTCCTACCGCAAGGAAGACCGCGGTAAGATATCACGTACCTCCCGTTCTTCCAGGTACAAACTGGAATCATTTCTTCATCGTACAGGGCGAGAGGAGCGAGGAGGAGGAGGAAGATGATGTTCCCCTGATCCGCCGGAGGAGGAAGATAGCGGACTCTCCATCCGGTGAGACTCCACCTCGTCCCATAGAAACAGAAGCAACCGCAGTGGACCCCGCAACCACCGAAAGTCCCGTGGTCGCGGGCGAGATCCCTGCTCCCGAAGCCCCAGAGGCTTCAGGGGCAGTTGCTTCTCCCTCCCTGGTCGAAGGGACGACCATGGTAAGATTTCCTCATGGTCTTATCTTCTCAATTTTCTCTGTACATGTGTTTATCGAATTTACACTTATACAGGGAGAAGAACTTCCCCCTGCGACTCCTGTGAGTCCCAGGGAGGAAAATCCTCCACTCCTGCAGACAGGAGAGGAGGTGTCCGAACAAGACCCCGCGAGAGTCACGAATGAAGTGCCGGCTCCAGTAGTCCAGGAGCCACCCAGGCCTTCGGATGCACCCCTGCCAACCAGACAGGTTACCCAGGTATGAATTCTTACCACTCAAGTCTTTATTATCCCTTATGAATGTACTCACAGGGGAACATTCATAGGGAGAAAAAGCCCTGTTTACAAAGAGGAAGACTAGGACAGACAGTGACTGTCCTCTTTCTCAAGGAGAGCCTTCCCTGAAATCCCAGAAGCTGATGGGATTTCAAATAAGGTAAGAACCCCATTCTAGTTATTCTGGATCGGACTGTGGTGAGTACTAATGTAATCGTCGACTCCTTTTTCCTTTGTAGGTGCAAAGAGGTAGCACCGAGCTCTTCAGCCGCCCGGGGAGGGTTGAAGTTGCTACTGGTGCCAGAGCCTCCGGTGAGGAGCGCTCTGTCCCTCTGGTCCAGGAAGTCGTCCGGACCGTGAGGGATGAATCGGGCACAGAGGCCCAGTTGCAGGCAACAGAACCTGCGACTGGGGCCCAGCAGGCACATCCACCTGCTGCTCCTGTCGAGGTCGTGACGGGTTCCTCAACCAGACCTCCCGTCATCCCGGAGGACATTTCATTTCGGGAGTATACAAAGGTATGATGAACATCTCTTTTGGTACCTGAATTGTGCATAGGACACCAGTGATTTCTCTTTGTATTACAGGAACTATCCCGTGTATCGGCCAGATCGATCGCTATGGTGGCGAGCATCGAGGCCATACAAAAAGAAAGAGACTGCTTGCGCAGGTAAGGATAAATGCCCTCCAATCTGTATAGACACAAATTCGTTATGACAACCATTTTTTCTGTCACAAGGAGGTTGCTTCTCTGAAGAGGGAGCTGGCCGCTCAGAAGCTCATGTCGATCTCCACATTTTCGAAGCAAGAGGTTGAGCTTAACGAATTGCGGTCACAGCTCTCTGGTAAGTCGATTCCCAACCAGGAATACTTGTCTCCAAAGCTTAGACTGTTGATAACAATCTTTTTACTGCAGCGCAAGCAAGTCAAATAAAACGGCTTGATCAGGACAAGGCGATCCTCCAGCTCTCCATTAACTCTACCCGCAAGGCGAACAGAGACCGGAGCCAATCCATCTTTGAAAAGCTAAAGATGGTGGCCCATCTCCTGAGGACTGATGTGGTTGAGACCACAAAGGACGAGCTTAGTTCGAGTGACTGGTCTTCATTGTCATGGCCCAAGCGGAGTCACTTCTCGAGTATCTTCCTGAAGATAGACGGCGACGAGAAGAGGCGATCAGAACCAGGGTTCGATCAGCAGCCTCCGCCATTCTTTGCCGGTTTCGTCTCCACCATGGCCCAGATATGGATCTGAATCCACTGGTGGGAACGGTAGAGATCGAGAGTGAAGAGCAACTGGAGGCGATCATGGAGGAGGTCACCCCCCTTGTAAATAAACTCCTGACCGAGCTCGGGATTGTATAATCCCTACAACTGTACAGATATAACATGTAGAATGCAATGCATGTACTAATTGATTTTTGAAAGAAAGTATATATATATATATATATTTTTCATTTTGTTGTTTCATATTATAAGCATATCCCCCTAACCCCCGCCTGTGATTATAGATACTGAAGGCTTAGTATTATAAACACAGGAGAAATACGAGTGTAACGACCAAGGGTGTGCGATCGGACCAGCAATTATGATCAATGTAACGCCTAACCTTGTTGCAAATCGGCAGCCACTCAGATGACCAAGGACTTACCAGAAAGCCCTGTATGCATTGAGAAACGGCTTATTTAGGAGTGACTTGTCTGGAAGAAGTCATGAGATCGGCCAGCGAATCCGACTAGAACATTGTAGTGATCTAACCACCGGTGACCAGCCCCCGAGCCAAGTTCGTAACACATGGGCATGAAGGGAGATGTTCATCGTATGAAACCAAAAGAAATTTTGTTTTATTAAACAATGCTAATTGAACAGGAAAAAGGGATGGAATACATACACGTAAAACTTGCGTAGTTGATCGATGTTCCAAGTATTGGACAGAATTCGACCATCCTCCATGGCTAATCGCGCTGATCCTGGTCGCGGTACTGAAACAACAGTGTAAGGGCCTTCCCATTCGGGGAGAATTTGTTGCGATTAGACTAGTCTTGAATTTTTCGCAAAACCAGATCGCCCACGTGAAGACTATGTGGTCGCACCCTTTTGTTATGGTACTTGCGCAAAGCTTGCAAGTATACCGCGGACTTGATTAAAGCGCGATCGCACCTTTCTTCTAAGAGGATGAGATCCTGTGATCGCTGTTCGGCCTGATCAACTCGTTCGAATTGCTCTATCCGAACAGATCCAATACTAACTTCCATAGGTAGTACGGCCTCGCCCCCATAGACCAGATGGAAGGGTGTCTCACCGGTGGCTCGACTAGAGGTAGTTCGCAGTGCCCATAGAACGGTGTAGAGCTCGTCTACCCAAGCCCCCAAGCGAGTCTTAAGGCGATCAAAAACACGTTTTTTGATGCCTTGCAGTATCTGCCCGTTGCCCCGTTCCACGGCACCATTGCTCTGTGGATGTGCCACAGAAGCAAAGCACACCTTGGTCCCAATCTGATCGCAGTAGTCCAGAAAAAGACCACTGGCGAACTGAGAACCATTGTCTGTGATGAGACGGTTTGGAACACCGAATCGAGCAACAACGTTCTTATGGAAGAACTTTTGTGCTGCTGCTGCGGTAATATTTTGTACTGGTTCGACCTCAATCCACTTTGTAAATGTGTCAATAGCTACGAACAGGAACTTGTACCTATTGACCGCTTGTGGCATAGGGCCGACAATATTCATCCCCCAGACTGCAAAAGGCCATGCGAGGGGAATGGTTTGTAACGCATAGGCAGGTTGATTAACCTGTCTCGTGTGAAACTAACACTGAGGACACATCTTGACCATATGCTTGGCATCAACGAGTGCCGAAGGCCAGTAGAATCCTTGTCGAAAAGTTTTTCCGACCAGTGTCCGATATGACGCGTGCGCACCGCATACACCGTCATGAATTTCTTTCAAGAGGGATTTACCTTCCTTCTGAGATATGCAGCGCATGAATACTCCTTGAGTACCCTTTCTATACAAAACTCCCTCTATGAGCTTGTACAGACGCGCTTTTCGAATCAACTGATTGCTTTCGGTTTCATCCTCGGGTAGGGTCCCATGTTCAAGATAGACTCTCAATGGATGAGTCCAATCCTGTTCCTGACCGAGGTTGGTAACGCAGACTGTTACCAGATCATCCTCGACTGAAGTTATGATCGAAGGATGGTACAAGTGTTCAATGAACACTCCTGCCGGAGCGGATGTGCGTGAGGACACAATTTTGGATAATTGGTCTACGAGAATGTTGTCCTTTCGCGAGATGTATTGGACTTCGAAATGACTGAAGTGTTTTTTCAATCTCCTCACTTCCCCCAGGTAATGAGCCATTGTCTCATCGGAGGTGCTGTACTCCTTGTTTACCTGGTTTACGACCAGCTGTGAGTCTTCCCTCACCACTAATCGACGAACTCCGAGGAATTTTGCTGCCCGGAGCCCTGCAAGAAGACCTTCATACTCTGCTGCGTTGTTGGTTGCAACAAAGTGTAGTTGGATGACATACTTAAGCTGTTCGCCCTGGGGCATAACTAAGACCACTCCAGCCCCCGAGTGTTGAAAACTACGGGAGCCGTCAAAGTACATTGTCCAGTGATCGAGGCATTCCAATTCCTCAGGTACTTGCACGGGTGGCTCAGGGTTGGTCCATTCGACCACAAAGTCGGCCAAGACCTGAGACTTAACCGCCGTGCGGGGCGTGAAATGGACATCAAAAGCATCGAGGTCGACCGCCCATTTGGCGATTCGACCAGATTTCTCTGGATTTCGGACAATATCCCCCAGAGGAAAGGAGGAGGGTACTGTGATCTTGTGAGCTTGGAAGTAATGTCGTAGCTTACGGGAAGCCATCAGTAGCGCGTAAAGTATCTTCTGGACCTCAGGGTATCACTCCTTGGGACCATGAAGTACCTCGCTTACATAGTAGAGGGGTCTGTGTATTCCTTCCCTTTCCACAATCAAAACAGCGCTGACCGCATGCGGGGTGGCCGCCAAATAAAGAAGTAATGGTTCTCCTTTGTTTGGAGACACCAATACTGGCAGACTGGATAGGTATGTCTTTACCTCCTGAAATGCTTTTTCAGCCTCATCGGACCATGTGAAATTGTGATGCTTCCGCAAGACTTTGTAGAAAGGTAATCCCCTTTCACCCAGTCGTGATATGAAACGACTTAAGACCGCCATGCGACCAGCCAGGCGTTGAACATCTTTCATGGTCGAGGGAGACCTCATCTGTTCGGTGGCCCTGATTTTCTCAGGATTGACTTCAAAGCCTCTGGAACAAACAAGGAAACCAAGAAGTTTTCCTGAAGAAACCCTGAAAGAACATTTCTCTGGGTTCAATTTTATTCCAAAGCGATTCAAATTACAGAAGGTTTCAGCGAGATCGTCCAAATGAGACAGTCTCTTAGTACTTTTTACAACCAAGTCGTCTACATATGCTTCGAGATTACGCCCTATCTGGGAAAGAAAGGTCTTTTGCATCAAGCGCTGGTACGTGGAACCTGCGTTCTTGAGACCGAATGGCATTCTGACGTAGCAGTAGGTGCCGAATGGGGTGATGAAGGCAGTTTTCTCTTCATCTTCTTCTGCCATACTAATTTGATGGTATCCTGAGTAAGCGTCCAGGAAGCTCATTAGTTCGCAACCCGCGGTTGAGTCGACCAGCTGGTCGATGCGGGGAAGGGGGAAGCCATCCTCCGGACAGGCATTGTTGAGGCTAGTGTAGTCGACGCACATGCGCCACTTGCCATTTGACTTGCGGACTATGACCGGATTGGCAAACCACTCCGGGTGATCGACCTCGCGAATAAACCCGGCCTTTTAGGAGTTTGTCCAACTCCTCTCGGATGGCTTCCTGTCGGTCAACAGCAAAACGCCTGAGCTTTTGCTTTATTAGTCACTGTCCAGGTCGAATTGCTAAGCTGTGCTCGATTACTTCCCTTGGGACACCGGGCATGTCGGACGGTTTCCACGCAAACACATCAGCGTTAGCCCGGAGGAAAGTAATGAGCTCGAGTTCCTATTTGTCATCCAGGCCTGATCCGACCCGAATTGTCTTGGATGGATCAGCTGGGTACAATGGAACTAGTTTGAGTTTCTCATCTGGTCGAGGAGCAGCCCTGATCGCGTTGGTGGCGACAGTGGCGACCTGAGCGTCTCAGAGGGAAAGCTGGTCGACCATCTCCAGAGATAGCCGGTCGCACATTAGTGCCACGTTGTGACTGCCTCGGACCGAGATGACACCTTTAGGGCCAGGCAATTTACCACACTGATAAGCATAGTGCGTTGCCATTATGAACTTAGCAAGAGTTGGCCTGCCAAAGATTGCATTGTAAGCCCAATCACAATCAATTACGTCAAAAGTAACCAATTTTGTTTGGAAGTTATCCGGTTCTCCCAGTGTGATCGGGAGGACCACTTGTCCCAACGGCATCATGGAGGGACCAGGGATTATCCCATAAAACGGATGGATTATGGGCTTAATCTTCGAACGAGGAATTTGTATCTCGTCGAGCGCCTTGACCAATAAAATGTCCAAGGAGCTTCCTCCGTCGATCAGGACCCTTTTGACTCTTGCATTACTGATGATCGGGGTAATGACCATAGGGAGCCTCAATGGTCGAGTAAGCCCCGCAGGACAATCAGTGCGATCAAACGTCCAAGGTGTATCCGACCAACTGGGGTACTGATGTTCACCAAGGGATGTCTCCGTTTGGTTAACCTCTCGATAAAAGGCCTTAAACTACCTTTTGGAAACAAAAGAGGAGGAACCCCAGAATATAACACTAACGTGATTATGAGGTACCTGATAAGACATCTCTTCGTCTCCGTTAGCGTCTCTAAGTCTGCATGCTTGTTCCTTAATCGGCAAGGTTGGCATCGGTCCAATCCCTTGGTAGAAGTCATCCAACTGCTTCAACCAACTCCTGCAGTTCTTGAGGTCGTGGCCTGCGGAGTTGTGGAGTGGACACCACTTCTTGCCTTCCTGTGGATTAGTCGACTTTTCTGACTGGTCGGCACTACGACCACCAGAAGCAGTTTTATTTTTAAATGAAGGCTTGTTACCTTTGGTCGAAGGAGGCTTCTCTGCAACTGCGACCTCGCGGTACTGTCCAGAGTGGTTCCTCTTCGACTTCTTCGACTTCCCGCCCGATGAAGATTCCGGCTTCTTACTTGAATCTTCTTTCCTAGCATCCTTGAAACCTGGTTGAGGCGGTAGGTTACCTTTATCGACCATCCAGTTCCATTTGACTGCTTCGGCCGCGTCGGAGTATCGATCAGCCATATCAAAGAGATCGGCTACTGATCAAGGAGGGTGTATGAGCAAGTCTTCGGTGAATCTCCGATATTGAACGGCATGTTTAAATGCCCTAATAACGGAGCTGTCATATATGTTCGGGATGGTATTTCTCACCCTGACAAATCTCTTGACAAACTGGCAAAGGGTCTCTGCCGAAGTTTGTCGTAGTCGATGGAGGTTATCCTCTTTACCCGGCTTTTGATAACAATTCTGGAAATTGTTGAGGATAGCGTCGAACAGCATTTCCCAATAGTAGATGGAACCTTCGGGCTGATTAAACAACCAGGTTCTCGCCGGTCCTTCAAGGACTGTAGGCAGGTAATTGGCCATGACCCGATCATCGCCTCCTGCTGCTTGGATGGCAGCGATATAGATTTGAAGGAACTCGGAGGGGTTCTGAGTTCCGTCGAACCTTTCTATGGCCCCTGGTCGAAACTTGTTAGGCCAAACGACCGCACGGAGACCGGGCGAGAAAGCTTTACAACCAACGTAGGGACCATGAACTGTCCTGTGGCTTTCGACCGGATCACGAGTGACCTCACGCAATGGTGAAGTTATTCGCGGTCCTAAACGAGAGTGGACAGGGACTCGATCCCTACCACGAGAATCCTGTGCCCGCCTGGACTTGTCCTGGCGGGATGGTACAGGCGGTGGGTAACTTCGTCGACTAGAACCACAGTGAGAACACTCTCGTTCGCGGGAACGTGTTACCGACCTGGAAGAGGCTGTTGGGGTCGCCTCAGATGCGACCTCATCTAACCTCTCTGCCAGGATTCTGGTGAAGGCCGGTTTCTGCGCATCCGTGACCGTAGGAGGGAAATTACGCATGACTTCCGCGATGGATCGCAGCCGACCGTGCGTACTTCTCCTAGGGGCACCAGGTGTTACCGTTTCTTCGTCCACCGGGAAACACTCCAGTGGCAAAGAAGGGGTCTGGTCGTGTCTACGACCACGTGATCGTCGGGAAGAACTCGGAGCAGCATCGTAACGAGCCTGCGCATCTTGAAGAGCCTCTAGGGCAGTTCTGCGCAGTTCGTTGTTTTGTTGCTCGAGATCTTGATCCTCCTTCTGTTTGGGTTCCTGTTCTTCCCTAGCAGCCTGTTGATCAGGAGTTTCCTCCGATAAGGCAACGAACTGTCTAGGAAGAGAGGTCGCTGATGGAGAAAACATCTCGGTTTGTTCCGAGTCGGACTCGAAATCAAAGAGACGGTGGAGGTTATCAGGGTCGAACCTGCCTGGGCTGATTTCCTGGTTGATATCATCCTTCCCCTCAGCGGGGTTGTATGACGGACCGGACTCGCCCTCTAGCGCATTAAGAACCTCTGTAGGTTCAGACCTTGCGCTAGTCGCTCCCTGGTCGATGGACATGACTTGGAGAGACGATTCGACCTCTGGGAGATTCTCGCCTCCAACTTCCTCCATCGGAATAGGATCGCTTGGAGAAGGCATCGGAATGTGAGCGTAATCCTCGAGATCGAAATCGTTCTCGGAATCATACACTCCAGCCATAGTTTAGCGAACCTCCGGATGAAAATTAGGACGCCTTGAGAAAGGCCCCACGGTGGGCGCCAGTTGTTGACGATTCGGACTCGGGGTCCTTAGCCGAACTTATGAAAAATTTGTAGCTCGTAAGACCTTTCAGGGTGACCCTCGAGGAAGGTATGTAGAATTATGGAGAACTGGAGCACAGAGAAGTTTATACAGGTTCGGACCCTCGATGGTGGGAGTAATAGCCCTACGTCCTGTTGGGATTTCACTATGTGTAGTAAAGAGTTACAAAGTGACGGGAAAAGATCTTCACAGGCGGAGATTTTCCCTATATGATTGTACAAAGTGAAGCCTGGAAGGCTTATGGAAGCTATCTAATCTATGTTATTGACTTGATTGTTGGATTCTTTGGGTGAGACGTGTTGTATCTTGTGATCCTCCAATCCCCTATTTGATGCGCCATGCTGCCCTTTTATACTGGTCGAAAGGGTGCCAAGTCGTAACAACATCAAACGGTTGCTTAGATGCGGTTTAGAGAACCGCTCTTAACCTCCACGCAGGTTTAACACGTGTTATTCGTGGATAACTGCACGTATTAACCTCCTGACGGTTGATCCCCTACGTGGAAGAATCTTCGGGATACTGGGCATATTCCTGTTACAGGGACAAATGAATCCCACGTTCCCTGGTCGAAAGAGTTCTGACCGCGCGATGTTGGCTGACCGCGCAACATCTTCAGCCTTCTGTCCACGCACAGCATACAAACTCCTGACCGCGCACTAGCTGCGATCTAATCGCATAAAGCCTGCGACCTCGGGCTGATACTTCTCAGAATGACTTGAGTCCGTACCACCAGGCACGTGTCTGGCTCGAATCTATCCTGAACCAGTCGTGCACTTATTTGAACTGACTCGGGTGTCAATTCTCGTCAAGAACCAATCAACAACCACAAATAGATAGTCGTTGCCACATCGGGTCTTAGGCAATCCTCCCAAGAAATCCATGGATATGCTCTCCCATGGTCGCGATGGAACTGACAAAGAAGTGTACAAACTTAATTTATGGTTTGTTGGTTTCAAGATGCTGTAGAGACCACAACCTCGGACAAAATTAGCCACATCTTGCTACATACGCGGCCAGAACACATGTCGGTGAAGATTTTGCAACGTCTTTGTAACCCCAAAGTGACCAGCTACCTTCGATGTGTGCGCTTCTCGCAACCATTGAATTCGAGGTGCTCCACGAGGTATGCAAAGTAAATTGCCCTTGTACAAGAGTCCTTCTCAACGAACGAATTTCGTAGGATTCCCTGTTTTGAGCTCAGTCAGTGCTGTTTGAACATAAGGGTCTTCACTATACATATTGGTATAGTCATCATGACATGAGGGCTCGATCTGTATGAACGCTAATAAACAGAGGGTCGTAATTGGTGGTCGCGACAACATGTCCGCCAATTTGTTGTGTACGCCCTTTTTGTACTTAATCACTAGATTAAACTGCTGCAGATACGACATCCACTTCATGTGCCGAGCTTGCTGTAGCTTGGACTGAGTTTGCAAATATTGCAACGGTTGATGGTCGGTGTGGACAACAGTCTCTTTACCCAAGAGATAACACCGCCAATGTTTCATGGCCTAATGAAGTGCACACAACTCTTTATCATAAGTCGGGTAGTTCTTCTGAGCTCCCTAGAATAACTCGGAGTGATATGCCACTGGTCGACCTTCTTGCATGAGCATGCACCCATCGCATAACCTGAGGCATCGGTTTCTAGCTCGAACGGTTTCTAGAGATTTGGCAAAGCTAACACAGGCGCCTCGCTGATCTTCCTTTTCAGTAAGAGAAACGTGTCCTCATGTTTCCCTGTCCACTCGAACTTCTGATCGATCCTGGTTAATGCATGCAATGGAGAAGCCACAATCGAGAAGTGTCAGATAAACTTTTGAAGATATTGGCATGCTCCCACAAAACTACGCACGTCCGTAACTGTTTGTGGTCGCGGCCATTCACGAATCACTTTTACCTTATCTGGGTCGATTTGCAACGTACCGTTGCCGACCATGAATCGAGGTAAAGTAGAGTTTGTTGGCCGAACTCGCACTTCTTACAGTTGAGGCGAAGTCAATGTTGCCGAAGCTGTTCGAACACCTTTCCGACATGAATGAGTTGCTCATCCCACGAACCACTATAAACCAGTATGTCGTCGAGGTAAATGATCACAAAGTCGTTGATGAACTGTCTCAATACGTCATTCATAAGACGCATGAAAGTTACCAGGGCGTTGCAGAGACCAAACGGCATGACCAGCCATTCGAACAGACCTTGTCATGTTTTGAACACGGTCTTCCACGTATCCTCCTCTCGGATGCTGACTTGATGATATCATGACTTAAGATCCAATTTGGAGAAGACAACGGCATGCTTCAATTGGTCTAGCAGGTCGTCAATACGAGGAAGGGGGTACCGGTTCTTGATGGTGATCTTGTTCAGTGCTCGGTAGTCGATGCACATACGCCAAGTCCCATCTTTCTTTGGTTCTAACACCACAGGAGATCCACAAGGTGAACTACTCGGTTGAATGACACCATCTTTCAGCAACTCACCAAGTTGTCTCTTGATCTCTTAATTCTCCAATACTGAGTTGCGATACATACTCAGATTGGGCAGTGTCGCATCAGACACAAGCTGAATTTCATGCTCGACTGGACGTTTTGGCGGACAACCCTGGGTAGTCTCAAACATATCACTGTATTTCTCCAGCAATCCCGACAAACGACCAGAATCCTCTCGGCACGCCAACGACAACACTGGTTGAGTACCCTCACCTTGACCAATGGGTCGAATCATGACAAGCACATACTTGTGACATGCATTAACAATTTGTTTGGCTTGGTTTGCGGTAATCAAGTTCGAAGTGTTGACGTGGATGTCTCTATTGATTATGAACTTAACTCCGTCTTTGGTGAGGTCGTACTCTTGCGCTCGCCGATGGAAGTGAGCGTCTCGATCATACAGATACGGACTCCCAAAGATGACCCGATAGATATCGATAGGGACAACATCGCATTGCACCTCATCGATATATCGTGCAGAGATCGCAAATTTCAACACACACTGACTCGTAATCTGTTGGTTCACATCGGATGTAAACCAACCCAGCGGATATGGTCGCGGGTGTGTGGTTGTCTTCAAACCAAGTCGCCAAACCAGTCCAGCGGAGACCAGATTCTTCTGACTTCCGGGATCGAATATCGCTGCGACCACTTTGTGCTTCACCTGGATGTTGATGGTGAACAAGTCCTCCATTGGGTGATGGTCGTTCAGTGGATCCGAACCCTTCTCCTTCGGCATTGCCATCAGAGACAAGGTCGTATCCGCCTCATTAACCGAATTCACTCGGACAACTTCTTCGTCGGGTGAAGTCACAGTAGCCGTGGTTGTTCTTTTCCCTGGTTCGTTTTTCTTTGGTCGAAGTTCAGGATGATGCTTGTAGCATTTGTCCTTGGTATGTCCCATGACTTGACAATGTTCACAAAAGGCATCCGTGCCCGATTTTGAAGCGTTCTTCTTCGGACTCGGCTTTTTCTTTGTCGAGGTCGCACTTTCCTTTGTGCTTTTGTCGCTGCGGGAGTTGTTCTTCTTCTCGATCGCCATAGCAGTTGTGCTTGCGGTCGCGATGTCTTGGGCGCCGAACAGACTTAGCTCAGTACTGATCGTTTTCTGAAGTCCAGATGTGTATTTCCGAAATACCTGAGGATCGGACAGTGATATGCCGATGACCATTGCTTGTCTCCGGAATTCCATAGTATAGTCTTTGATGGTCTGGTCGCGCCGTTGGTACAATCTGTGTCAACGCTCCCATCTCTCCTCAAGGTAACCCATCAGATAGAATTTTTGTCACAGAAGTCATTTAAATTGGCCCCATGCAAAGTCGTCAGCTTCACCATTGGCGACAAGGGCCTTTCACCATGTCTTGGCGTGGTCCTTCATCTTCAAAGGTGCAAATTTCACATTTTGAGCGCTACTAAACCCTTGTAGGTCAAAGTAGGTCTCAAGTTGGTCGATCCAAGAATCCAGTTTCTCGGCATCGATCACCCCATCATATATGGGTATATCAATCTTAGCGTCGACCTTAAAAGATCCGACAGCTAAGGAGGTGTTGGCGAGGTCGTCGGTCTTGTGGTCACCTTCGTCTTCATTTTCGTCTGTCCTGCGCAAGTCTTCACCAGTCTGCATAAGTCTTCACCAGTCTTCACACCTATTACCTTCCCTACTTCAGGAGGTACAATCATGGCCTTTTTCTTAATCCAAGCAAGCACGGTTTCCATATCGGTAGAGAGTTTAGCCACTTGTTCGGATAGGTTAGCTTGAACGGAGGTATCATCAGACATTGTCGAAGACGCGGCTATAGGAACCGTCGATTGATCGCCTGGATTTTCACCAGAAGTTTTGTAACCTTGGCAAGTCTTCACCATCCACAGGATAGGAAAGTTGTTCTGATACCAACTTGATCCGTTTGAGACCTAGCCTTGGTTTTCGCACTAGGCTCGCCCAGATTCTAATATGCAGAATAACGGGATCTTACTCGGAAATACCGAAACCCAAAGGTTGATCGAAAACATAGTTCAAAGTAATTGCACAACTCTTTCTTTCAAAGAGGGCTTTACATGTCGAACGTTAGACACTTGTCTACGTCGATGAACTATGTGGCTAAGACTTCAATCTAGACTCGATTGTATTCGATAGATTTTCGATGATCTAAACTAGTCCTATTACAAGGTATTTATAGTCCAATCATATGAGTACGTATCAGATTCAATAACCTAACTAATCCTAAACGGATAAGCTTAGTTATATATATTCGGATTGGATTACAATTCCTAACAGGGAACGAATTCCTTTTCATGGTCGCGAACCAATCCATGGTCGCGGACCCATCCATGGTCGCGAAACCTTTCCGAACACGGTTAAGGTCGCGAAACCTTTCTAAACACGATTAAGGTCGCGAAGCCGTATGCAATTAGGACTTGAAGATCCTCCCGGATCAATGAACCTAGCGGTTACCACTCATTGGGTTTGGAAGAATCTACTCCAGACAACTTGCATTCCCTTTTTGACTTTGAGTGTGACTCAGACAAAGAAGAGATGTTCTCTCCGTCTGCGGTCTCGGCTCTACGGGAAGTCACTGGACTTTCTAAGGAAGCCCTAGAGCAATGACTTTCTAGGGAAGAGGGGGACCTCAAACAGCAAGAGGATGAAGCTCGCGAACAGTGAGAAGAATTCGCAAGACCATAGAGGAAACTTTGCGCCTTGCTCAATGTCGCCATGACACCACTGTTCGCGACCTTGGCCCTAGAACGTCTCGCCAACGACATCCTGGTGGATGTAGGCGTGACCAATGGCCGCTCACAGATCCAGAGCGATCCCCAACATCTAAGGCGATAATGGCAAAGACTCCTCTGGCTCCCAAAAGAAGTACACAGGAGTGCATCTGTGTGATAGCGGAGGCACTCCGCAACCCTCCTTCTGGTTTTGCAAATGACGACAGGATAACATTTGCAAGAGTCGGTGCAGAAAATCTAGATGGAGTAGCATCAGATGTAAGTCCAACTGCTTCATCGCGATTAATAACTTATTCCTGAGAAGGGGATAGTACTTACTATAGTTGGGGACGACGCAACCATGCTCGAGTTACACCAACCCATCATGGTCACAACAAAGTCCAAAGGACTGAACGTTCCCGCAAACGTGACCATGAGCAGGTATTCTCCCGCTTGGGATCCCGTCGTGAGGTTCCTCATATACTCACTCTTCCTACAACCATGAAATAGTTGTGATGATCGACAACAGCATATTACATATATTGGTTGCAAGGCTTTTTCGCAGGGATTGCGAGCAGTAGTCGGGCCTGACAAATTTAAGCCAGGCATGATCGAGCGATTCGATGGGACTTAAAACCCATCCAGGAGGCAGGCAGAAATGAAAAAGTAATGGAAAATTATTTGCAACAGTGACGAGGATTGATACCGAGTCAGTTCAAATAAATGTACGGTTGGTTCAGGATAGATTCGAACCAGACAAGTGCCTGGTGGTGCGAACTCAAGTCATTCTGAGAAGCATAGGCACGAGGTCACAGTCTTTACGCGATCAAACCATAGCTAGTGCGCGGTCAGGAGTTCGTGTGCTATACGCGAACAAAAGACTGCAGATGCTGCACGGTCAGCCAACATTGCGCGGTCAGAGCACTTTCGACCAGAGGAAGTGGGATTATTCTGTCCCTGCGACAGGGATATCCCGAGTATCCTGAAGATTCTTCCACGTAGGAGAACAACTGTCAGGAGGTTTATACATTTTTTTTATCCATGAATAACACGTGTTAAACCTGGTGGGAGTTAGGAGCGGTTGCATAAACTGCATCCAAGCAACTGTTTGATGCCGTTGCAGCTTGACACCCTTTCGACCAGTATAAAGGGGTAATCCTATGCATCAAACAAGAGGGATCGAGAGATCAAGAGATCGATTGATTGAACCAGATCAAACAAAAGCAACTCAAAGACAGTAGTCTAAATTAGATAGCCTTCACAAAGCCTTGCAGGCTTTGTCTTGTACAAACATATAGGAAAAATCTTCGCCTATGAAGATCTTTTCCATAACTCTGTAAATCCTTTTACTATACATAGTGAAATCCCAATAGGACGTAGGGCTATTACTCCCACCATCGAGGGCCCGAACCTGTATAAACCTCTCTGTGTTCTAGTTCTCTTTAATTCATCATACCTTCCCGGAGGGACACCCTGAAAGGTCTCACAACCTACAAATTCTGCATAAGTTCGGCTAAGGACCCCGAGTCCGACTCGTCGACAAACAGTCCTTGAAGGTTCGGCATGAACCTGGCTTTTCAACCAACCAGAGGTATCCATCTACAATTGGGAAATGCTATGTGATGCTATCCTTAGTAATTTCCAAAATTGCTACAAAAATCTGGCAAGGAAGACAATATCGTTTATGCTAGACTCGAGTGAGACTCTCCGACAGTTTGTGAAGAGGTTTGTGGGGGTAAGAAATACTGTCCCCAACATCTTTGACAATTCGGTAATCAGAGTCTTTAAACACGGTGTTCGATATCAAAGATTCACGGAGGATCTCAGCATTCACCCGCCAAGATTAGTGTCGGAACTTTTTTGACATTGTTGATCGCTATTCTGACGCCACTAAAGCAGTAGAATGGAATATGATGGTTGACAAGAGTGATTTACCACCCCAACTTGGTCTAGACTCCGAAAGAAAAGAAAATTCTAACAAGAAGTCTGGATCCATGGGTGGGAAGAACAAAAAGGTGAAAAAGGATGGAACAAATCGTTCTCGAGAGGTCGCGAACATGGAAAAGCGACCATAGGATAAAGGTAATAAGGTTCCATACAAGAATAATAAACCTCGTTCTGGTGGATGCAATAGCAACCACACAGAAGAACAGACTAACCCGCAGGGAAACAAGAGGTGGTGTTTGATACATGATGTCTTGGGACATGATCTCAAGAATTGTCGAACATGGTTAAAGCGCATGGAAAAATCTACCAAGGTAATGCACCTATGGCCACCATACTAGAAAAAAGGCAACTCAGTGGTAATATGGACGCTAATGGAGACGAGGATATGCTGTATTAGGTACCAAATAATCATATTAATGTTATTTTTTGTGGCTCTTCATCCTATATCTCCAAGCGTCACTTTAAATCTGTTCACCGAGAAGTTAATAATATTGAAGCTCTCCTAGGAGAGCCTTAATACCCCATTGGTCAGAGACATCCCTGACCTTTAGTCGGGAAGATTGCCCAAGGGATTGTCGCAACCACGACGACTTCCTTTGGTCATAACCCCTACTATTAGTTATGCGAAAGTGGGTAGAGTCTTAGTCAATGGAGGACCTTCTGTCGACTTACTCTTTGTAAAAGCACTTGACGAGATGCAAATCTCTCGTTCAAGAATTAAACCTGTGGTTCACCCATATTTTGGGATCATCCATGGTCCTTCGTACACTCCTATCGGTTAGATTGTACTATCGGTAACGCTCAGAGAACCAGAGAATTTTTGAACAGAATTGGTTACTTTTGATGTAATTGATTTTGATTCAACGTACAATGCAATTCCTGGTAGGCCCTCACTTGCCAAATTCATGGTAGCAACGCATTATGCTTATCAGTGCGTCAAGGTGCCAAGACCAAAAGGCACGATCACGGTCATGGGTAGCCAGAATACGACTCTTGCTTGTGATCATATTTCCTTGGAATTGGTTGTTCAGCTTCACCTCTGGGATGTTAAGGCTGTGACCAAGGCTAAAGAGACAGATTCGGTGAAGGTAACTCCTCAACCAGATGAAAAACTTAAACAAGTTTCCCTATTCCCAATGATCAAACTAGAATTGTTCAGATTGGGTCACTGGAGAGCAAATAGGAACTTACACTCATTGCTTTCCTCCAGACTAATGCAAATGTGTTTGCGTGGAAACCATCCAACATGCCTGGAGTCCCAAGGGAAGTGATTGAGCACAAGTTAGCAATACAGCCTGGACAACGACCAATAAAGCACAAGCTTAGATGCTTTTCTTCTGATAAAAAAGAAGCCATCCATTCGAAGTTAGATAAACTCCAAAAGGTTGGCTTTATTCACGAAGTAAACCATTTTGAATGGCTCGCAAACCCGGTCATGGTCCTGAAATCTAATGGTAAGTGGCGCATGTGCATCGATTATACCAATCTTAATGCTGCCTACCTGAGGGATGGTTTTCCCCTTCCGTATCGATCAGTTGGTTGATTCAACAGCAGGTTGCAAACTAATGAACTTCCTGGATGCCTACTTAGGGTACCATCAAATTAGCATGGCAGAGGAAGATGAAGAAAAAACTACCTTCATCACACCCTTTGGCATGTACTGTTATGTCAATGCCATTTGGGCTCAAGAATGCTGATTCCACGTATCAGCGCTTGATGCAGAAGACCTTTCAATCTCAATTAGGGTGTCACTTAGAGCTTATGTTGATGATCTGGTTGTAAAGAGTGTTAAAAGTTCCAGTCATGTAGATGATTTGGCTGAAACTTTCTGTAACATGAATAAATATGGAATAAAGTTCAATCCTGAAAAGTGCTCCTTTGGGGTTTCTTTTGGTAAACTTTTGGGTTTCTTTGTTTGTTCACGGGGTAGAGGTTAATCCCGACAAAATTCGGGCCATTGAGCAAATGTGGTCTCCTTTGATCATTAAGGAGGTACAAAGCCTAACTGGTCGGATGGTGGCTTTAAGTCGTTTTATTTCCCAGTTGAGGAAACGTGGATTGCCTTTCTTTAAGGTTCTACGTAAGCACAATGGTTTCTAGTGGTCGGACGAAGCCAAAAAAGCATTTCAGGAAGTGAAGGCATATTTAGCCAGTGCTCCGGTACTGACTTCGCCAACTTTGGGAGAATCATTACTCATCTATTTGGCTGCTACCTCTCATGCGGTTAGCGCTGTTCTGATCGCAGAGAGGGAAGGAGTGCAACGGCCATTTATTATGTAAGTGAAGTACTAAATGAACCAAAGGAAAGGTACCATGAGGTCCAAAAGTTACTTTACACTCTCTTAATGGCTTCAAGGAAGTTGCGACATTACTTTCAAGCGCACAAGATTATTGTGCCCTTGCCATTTCCCTTAGGAGACATGCTCCATAATCCGGAAGTAACTGGCCAAGTTGCGAAATGGGCAGTAGAACTTGGAGCATTTGATCTCCACTTCACAGCCCGAGTAGCAAGAAAATCCCAAATTCTTATAGATTTCGTGGTCGAATGGACTAATCCCGAACCACTTACGCAAGAATGTGCGGATTCAGAAAATACCGACCACTGGACGATGCATTTCGATGGCTCTCGAAGTCTCAAAAACTTGGGGGCTCGAGCGGTCTTAATTATGCCTCAGGGTGACCAACTCCAGTATGTCGTACAATTACACTTTTTTCTACAAATAATGAAGTAGAGTACGAAGGTATTCTAGCCGGGCTTCGAGCAATCAAATCCCTTGGAGTCCATCGATTAGTAGTGAAGGGTGATTCACAACTAGTTGTAAACCAGGTGAATAAGGAATGTTCCGACGATACAATGGCTCTATACCTAGACGAAGTGAGGAAATTGGAAAAATACATCAGAAACTTCGAAGTCCAATTCGTTCTGCAAGGACACAACATTCTCGCAGATCAATTGTCAAAAGTTGGTTCCTCACATATATCCATCTCGGCAAGAGTGTTTGTTGAGCACTTAAAAAAGCCCTCAATTGCAACCATCACAGAGGCACCAACGGCGATGACTAACGTCGCCACCCTTGTGCATGATGCAGATTGGATCCTACCATTGAGGAATTATCTCACACATGGGACCATGCCCGAGGATGAAACCAAGAGTGACCGGTTAGTTAGAAAAATGCGAATGTACAGGTTGGTTGAAGGAACCTTGTACAGAAAAGGTGCTCACGGAGTACTGATGCGTTGCATCTCTCAAGAAGATGGTAAATCCCTTCTAAAAGAGATTCATGGAGGCATGTGTGGAGCACATGCATCCTATATAGAATGTTGGTCAAAAAATCTTTTTGGTAGGGTTATTACTGGCCAACGACGCTTAATGACGTCATGCAATTGGTCAAGACTTGCTCACAGTGTCAATTTCATGCTTGGCAGGTCCACCAGCCAGCATATGCATTATAAACTATTCCTTTAATGTGGCCATTTTCCACATGGGGAATAGATATCATGGGTCCTATGCCCCTAGCTGTCAATGGATATAAGTTCTTGTTCATAGCCATTGATATGTTCACCAAATGGATTGAGGTTGAACCAGTCCAACATATTACCGTAGCTGCTGCGATGTAGTTCTTTCAAAGGAACATTGTAACACGATTTGGTGTTCCAAGTCGTCTCATAACAGAAAATGGTTCGTAGTTTGCTAGTGGTCTCTTTTTGGATTATTGTGAACACATTGGGACTAAAGTCTGTTTCGCATCCATTGCTCATCCACAGAATAATGGTGCAGTTGAACGTGCCAACGGGTAGATTATACAAGGGGTTAAGAAACATGTTTTCGACCGCCTTAAGTTACGCTCGGGGGCTTGGGTAAAAGAACTCTACTCGTTCTGCAGGCATTATGCACTACATCCAGTAGAGCCACAGGCAAAACGCCTTTCCAATTGGTTTATGGTGCAGAAGCT
Organism: Pharus latifolius; assembly: GCA_019359835.1. Lineage (NCBI taxonomy): Eukaryota > Viridiplantae > Streptophyta > Magnoliopsida > Poales > Poaceae > Pharus > Pharus latifolius. Next base: position 67,709,781 of record CM033321.1, on the reverse strand, counting down.
ATGCTGCCAATTGAAATCAAAATTGGCTCTGCTTGCTTGGATCACTTAGATGTCATAAATCAAAGTGACAAACGCGAAGATGATATTACTTTTCTTGAAGAAAAATATGATCGGGCACTGATTCGTTCAGCGGCATATTTACAAGCTGTATGTAAATACCATAATAAAAGGGTGCGACCACGTACACTAAACGTAGGGGACTTGGTTTTGAGGAAAATCCAAAACCAGTATGGTCACAATAAGTGCTCTCCTCAATGGGAAGGTCCCTACACTGTGGTCTCTATGCCATGACCAGGATCGGCCCGATTGGCAATGGAAGATGGAAGAATATTATCAAACTCCTAGAACATAGACCAGTTGCGTAAATTTTATGTGCAAGTTTTTCCATTCCCATTATAAATTGTTTATCAATAAGTACGTTTATCACTTTATGTTTTTGTTGCATTCCCATTTTCAGCCTTATTTTCTATCAGGTCATGCCCGGGGGTTAGTTGCAATAGGTGCCTTAGTATGGTGTATAAGTGGATTCGCTGGCCGAGCTCTTGATCGCATCTAGTTAAGACATCTCTTTCTAAGCCAGTTCTTACTGCCTAAGGGACTTACTAGTATGTTCTGATCGTTCGAGTGGTTGTCAGTTAGTAGAAAAACTTATGCATTTATATTAAGTCAGTTATCTTCGCGACTTCATGATCGCATCTAGTTAAGACATTTCTTTTTAAGCCAGTTCTTACCGCCTAAGGGACTTACTAGCGTGCTTTGATCATTTAAGCCGTGGTCTCCTTAGTCAAGGAGAATTATCTTGTGACCACTATACTATGTCTTCCGTATCACTGGTCCCAGGAGGTGGCTAGGGGAATATAACTATAACGTTGAGTTAAAAAACTAAATACTTTGCATTTTTCATCATTCATTTTTTCCACTGATCATATGTATTTGCAAACTATAAAACAAAGACTCTAATAATAAGGTAAGAATTTTCATTTCATTCTTGTTCCATTGTTACAAAAAATCACAATAAGAGGAGATACATCAAGAGAGGCTGAGGTCGTGCAAATAGTTTCTCTATAAAAGGACTGACCTCGGCCATGATCGCGCTCAATTGGTCTTGGCTATCAAAGGTCGCATCTTCTGCCACTTGATTTAGATCTAGATTAGGACCATGGCGATGTCTAAGTTTGTAGAGGATGGCAGAGGCTATAGTTGCGATGCTCTTCAGTGCCTCCTTGTGTCTCATCACAATTTCAGGAATACCTACGACCAGAAGATCTATTTGAGCTAAGACCATCTTGCAGGACTCACCAAGGGAAGGATCATCCTTCTTAGGATCGATAACGTCCGCGTTTAGTGAGTCCATGACTTCCCACAACTTTGCGAAGGTATCTCTTTACATGAGACCGTACTTTTTGATGATTGCTTCCAAGGTACCCTTTTCATTAAGGACAGGTTTTGCAGTCTCTTTGGCCTTCTCTGAGGCCGTCTTGTAGTGGCTGACAACATTTTGAACTTTATCCAGATTGTTTCCACGCTCGATAAACTTCTGCTCGAAGTGGGTTTTCTCTTCAGCTAGCTTGATGTTTTCCTCTCTTTGCTCTGAGTAGAGGAAGAAGTGAACTTACTTGAGTTCGTGAAATTATAAACTCCATAAAGGTAACGCAAGTTTATGCCAAAATGAACTTACCGTTTACCCTGGCCTGCAGTTGGTGGCAAACCATTTGAAGGCGATCGACTTTCCCTTGGAGAGAATCAAATAGCATTGCTTTCTGCTCCAAGGTTGCCGTTTTCTCTTCAGCAGCCCTTAGTTTGTCCTCAAGCACCAGTGTCTCAATAAGCTTTTTGTTGCTAACCCTCTGGGCTTCAGCCAACTCCATTTCCAGAGAGGAGCGCTCAATGGATGCAACCTCTTTGCTGTTGCACTCATTGGCGACTACCTCAAGTAAAGCAGAGTTTTCCCTGCGACAACAGAAATTATTATTCCAGTTCATAAAGGACTGAGTTTAAAGCAAGGTGCTTACTGCTTTAATTTGTCGCACTCCACTTATGCGGCCTTGAACTGCTCCACTAGTAGGCCAAACATGGCTGCACCGTGAGCAGTGTTTTGAATAGTACAAAAGAAGAAGTGTTTGAAGAAAATTCTCAAAGAAGCACTTGAAATTATGAGGTAAAGATTTGTTACCTACCTCCAAAAATTCCTCAAGGTACCTCTCCGGGAGGTCCCCAAGCTCAGCTGCTCCGCTCGTAGAAGCCAAGATATCCCATGCCTGCCTGACTCTATCCAAGAATTGGGACTGAAGGCTCAAATCTTGGGCAGGGTGCTGGATTTCGGCGGCTGGACTGCCATTTCTTCTATCCTCTCCTCTCCTTGTTCTCCTGAACATGAGGAAGGCATAGTTTCTTTGACCAAAGGGGGAGTAGAAGCTCTTGCTTGTTCATTGGTCCCCATGGTCGAGGTTGTAGCTGCGACCTCAGTTTCTCCATCATTGGTGGGTTCAATAGATTGGATATCTTGAAACACCTCATCAATGATGTTCGCAGGGTCCTCTTCGAAGCTCTGTGGAGGCGCGACTTCAGCCAAAGTGGTAGCAGCGGCCTCTTCATCAGCCGTAGGTTCTGCAACTACCCCACCTATGGCAGGAATCTCCGCCATAATTGTCGCCGCCATCTCTTCGGCCGTGGAAACAGATGATTTGTCTGTGACTATTGGAGCTGACGTTGCAATGGTTGAGGAAGCCCTGCACATCCAGTTCCAAGTTTGTTAAACTATTGCTGACTAAGTATCATAACTTAGTTAGAAAGGAAATAAATACTTACCTGATGCTGAGTCCCAAGAGATTTCATGAACTCGAAGCCCTGCCCTTGGGAGACACAGTGAGGATAGCACCATAGGGGAGGATTGATCAGAGGTAGTTGATGGCCTCCTCCTCAAAACAAACAGAGAAGCTTCCTGTTCCTCCTCCACATCGCTCCCCTCTCCCTGTACGACCATGAGGTAATTCCTAGCCGTATTTAATGAAATTTGGGGAGCTAAAACCCTTACCGTAACAACCCTCGTGGTTGCAACCAGAGGGTTGATTGTGGTCATGACCGCAACGGGGCCTGGTTGGCTCACTATAGCTGTCGTCCCCGCGGTCACGGGAATTCCCATGGCTGCGACAGTCGTCGTGGTCGGGGGACACTTGCAGTCGCCGCTGAGGACACAGCTGCGACAGTCGATGTAGTCACAGGGACATTTGTGGCCGCGGTCGCCACTGTGGTCAGTGCAACTTGCCAAATTTGTAAGGCCCTAGGTCTAGCCAAACCTTTGGACATAGGATGAGCTTTCTTCAGCTTCTTTGATGTAGAACCACTTGAGGGTCCTACATCATCACCGGTTCGCCTCTTCTGGGCCGCCCGGCACTCGAATAGCTAAGTTGAACCAAAAAGGACTACTTTGGCAAACTGCAGTTCAAAATCAAACATAAACAAGATTATTCGAAAAATCAATACCTTTCGATGTGCCCTAGCAAAGTCATCTGTATTGCCGACCATGCTCTAAGGCCTTGGCACCTTGGCATTGCCTTCGGTGGCCATGTTATAGGCCTTCAGGAGATAGTTTGTCCTCCTGTTGACCTCAGAAGTGGGCAAAACTGTTGAAAAGGAAGAACAGTCAAAATTAATCAATAGAAATCAGTCCCAATAAATGAAGAATAGATTGAAAAGAATGTACCAATTTGCAAGACTGGTAAATTACCCGAGTTATAGTCCCTGGTGTCGGCTTCAATAGCCCTAACCTCCCAGGTAGGGTGTTCCCTTTTATTCAAAGGGCTGATTCAGTTCTTCACAAAGTCCTGGATCACGTCGGGGGTAGTCAAGCCCTCATTAACCAAGTATCGAATCACTTGGGCCTGCCTCTTCTATTCATCATCCAGCGGAGGAGCAAAATCTTTGTCTCCACTTTTCTCTTGTCGACAATTCTCGAACCAGAGATGGCTCTCGCTCGGAGCCAATCAGTAGAACCACCCCTGATATCATCCATGGACGGAATCACGGAGGGGAAAATGCGGGAAGTCCTTCTTCTCCCGCAGTTAGAAGTCGACGCATCCGTAGGCGTTTGAACTCTTTGACCACGCCAAGAAGTAGTATTGGCGGAAGAGAGGTATGTTGGGTAAAACTCCAACATACGCCTCACACAGGTGTTGGAAAACAATGAGAATTAAAATAGAGTTGGGGTTGAGATTTACCAACTCCAAATCATAATGAGTAAGGATACTCAGGAAGAAATCGCTATTTGGGAGCTGAAACCCACAGTGCAAAAAGTCTTCGAAGATCACCAGCTCACCCGGTTGCACAACTGGGATTTCTTCTTCGTCTCTGGCGGGGTGCCACAGGATCAGAGACGTTGAGGGGAGGTAACCCTCCAGTTCCAAGGCTAGCATGTTCTCCAATATGCGGTGGTGGGAACAGGTCCCAAACGCCATTAAAGGGAGATTGGGGAAGAAGAAAGAATTTGAAGAAGGAAAACTTGGAGGCTAAGAGTTCTAAGTCTCAGAGGGTTCTGGAGTTCTCAGTCGTGGGTTGTATATTGTAAAAGACAGCCTTTTATCATGACAGAGATCCTTTTCATTTAATGTTTCTCATGATGGGTTTGACAAACGAACCCAAATGTTTTCTTGGGTTTTGTTAGAATCCGAAACGAAAAGGGGTGTTTCAGCCAAAACAATGCTTGAATTAAATAACCTTTTGTTTCACATTCGGGGGCTAGTTGATGAAGATTATTACCTGAGTTATTTGCTTATGCCTTTTCGTGGTCACAGGAGACCATAGAGAGGGAGAGAGAGAGAGAGAGAGGGAGTTAAGTTTATGCCTTTCCATGGCCCTGGCCAACCTGTGACGGAATGTCCCATAAGGGATTGCCAAGGCAATCACCTCATGGAGTATAACTCCCCAGGATATAGTTGTACAGAGAATGTATATCACAACCACAACTCATAAACATTTAAATATACAATGATAAAGTACAGTCTCACAAAGGAGACCACAATGGTCACAATTTATTTATGTTACATGCATACAACAGCCCTTCCCACAGTCAAACTCGGCCGTGGACTGCGACCTTAAAAGAGCTGATCAAACTCGCCCTCGAGCGGAGCTGGTTCATCCTCAGGTGGTTCTTGGTCGGCTTCACATTCTTCTATTAATTTGAAACTTCGGGGATGAGTACAGGGTACTTAGCAAGCCAATTGAGGAAAATGCACAAATATACATATTCAAGGATTCATAACAGGATAGAATGTTCAAGAAGGTATTCATAATAAATCAGTTTACGATTCCTTATTGCAATATGGTAGTTGCAAAAATTTACTCTACTGTTTACTTTAACAAGAATATAACATATCCATTTTAATTAACTTTTCAAGGTTGAACTTAATAGTTTAAAATAAAATTTGTAAATCTATTTGTGCTTAACCACATGATAATTCATTGACCATGACATACCCTAATCCGAGGGTACGGAGTATTCGAATACATTCTTTACACTCTGCAGAGGTGTACTACTTTTCCCACAATTTACTTTGAGTACTACTGTCAGTGCATATACATGCAACAATACTGCATGCGACTGCGTCGAAGCTCACATACTTTTCTCATTGTCTTATAGTAACTTTAGCTCTGCCCGGCTAAGGTCTTATCATGCATCAAAGAAAACCTATAGCCGTTGTAGTGGGCTATACCCCTACCCCGATCCCTTTCCTATGCTAGTCCGTGATAGGGTATTCCCCTTTGTCTAGCAGTGGATCAATGGAGGGATCACATCTCATAAACATATCAACACATCACTTTCATACCTCACTATCCATGCAGAGCTGAGTTAAGTATTTGACAAAGTTACTAGGTTGTGCCGGTCCCATACCAGGCTTGTGGTTAGTACGGTAACATACCATTAGAAGTTAAAGCACAATTGTTTGGTCCTTAAGTGTTCGGGTGAAGAACTTAAACACAATGCCCCTGTGCCTCATGCACCAACAACATTCTAATCCATTCTACCCAAACATTTTTCCTTTATAATTAAATTCTTATATGGCACATAGCCCATTTTCTTTAGTAGGATAATTATCAAATTATCATATATTTGAACTGCATAATGCAATTACAAAAATTTCTTTTATCAACTACAATATAATATTTTAAATCTAAATGATCAAGTTCAATTGACTTACCTCATTCCTCTAGGATTGGTTCTCCTGGTATAGTCTCGGCGATTTGCTCCTCAACAGTAGGTATCTCGGGTCCTATATATAATTAAAGTACACTATTGATCAAAATGTGATTAAGTATTCAATGGATAAAATAGAATGCATGCGGAGGGTCTAACATACTTATACTTAAGTCACTGCGATGATTAATCGAATAAATCGGACCGTAAAAGGGTCTCATTAGGAATCGAAAACAAAACAAAACAAAAACAGGGTAAAATAAGAACGACGTTTTCGAAAAGGGTAAAAAGGTTGATTAGCAGGTCTTGGAAGCCGAATTTGACCTATATTCTGAAGGCAATTAAGTGTAAAATAGGCAAAGGGTTCTAACCATTCAAGCTGAATCAAATTCCTAGCTTTCTAAGGTGATTTGACACTTTTAGGGTTTATATATATATTAATTCAATATATATATATATACTTTAATTAGGGTTTTAACACTTGTATCAATTATGGGCTAACTAAGGACTTTTATGTAATACAAATTATATGGTTAGACTCTAATTAAGATAATAAATAAAATGACACGGTTAGAATTTGAAATAATGCCTTAAAACTGGTCGACTGACCTAACGAGCATCAGCGACTGACATGTATTGTACAGAATAAGTAGATCACAAGAGTTAGGTAGTAATCCATTCTGAAAATCCAAAGTATTAAACCCGAGGAAAGAGTCACCCTAATAGTTTAGTTGTCGTGCCCGAGCTCTAGTTATAGGTCCAAGTAATTGTTCCAGTTCAGCTTCATCTAGAAAAGTAGTCGTGCGTGTATCCAAGGTTGTTATGTCCTCATCATCCTCCCCCTCTTGAAATGGAGTCGTCCTCGACTCTAACTCATCTTCTTCGCCTACGTACGGCTTCAAATCTGAAATGTTAAATGTGGGACTAACCCTGAAATCTGCAGGCAAATCAAGCTTGTAGGCATTATCATTAATCTTTGCTAGAACTTTAAATGGGCCATCAGCTCCAGGCATTAGTTTTGACTTTCTCAACTTTGGAAATCTATCTTTTCGCAAATGTAAACAAACAAGATCACCAGGTTCAAAAGATAAATGTTTTCTACCCTGGCTACCAACAATCTTATATTTCTCAGTCATCTTCTCAATGTTTTCCTTAGTATTTTCATGAATTTTCAGAATCAGTTCAGCCCGCTTTTTAGCATCCAAATTCAACCTTTCAGATGTAGGTAACGGTATAAGATCAATCGGAGCGTGGGGATTAAACACATATACTACCTGAAATGGACTTACCTTGGTGGTGGAGTGTACCGACCTGTTATAAGCAAATTCAACATGTGGTAGGCACTCTTCCCACATCTTCAAGGTCTTTTTTAGCACGGCCCGCAACATGGTAGACAAGGTACGGTTGACAACTTCAGTTTGTCCGTCTATTTGAGGATGACATGTGGTAGAGAATAGCAGCTTCGTCCCCATCTTGTTCCAAAGTGACCTCCAAAAGTGACTCAAAAATTTCACATCGCGATCCGAGACAATTGGGCACTCCATGTAAGCGTATGATTTCCCTGAAAAACAAATCAGCTGTGTTTGTGGCATCATCGCTCTTGTGACAAGGTATAAAATGTGCCATTTTAGAAAAATGATCTACAACCACAAAAATACTATCCCTCCCCCTCTTTGTCCTAGGCAGTCCTTAAATGAAGTCCATAGATATATCCTCCCAAGGTGTACTAGGAATAGGAAGAGGCATATAGAGTCCATGTGGATTGAGACGAGAGTTAGCTTTGTTGCATGTAGTGCAGCGTGCCACGTAGCGCTCGACATCGCGTCTCAGCTTAGGCCAAAGAAATGAGCGGTCAACACATCTTCAGTTTTCTTCACTCCAAAGTGCCCCGTTAATCCTCCTCCATGGGCCTCCTGCAAAAACAAAAGACGAACAGAGCTAGCTGGAACGCATAACTTGTTAGCACGATATAGCAAACCATCATTGAGCACATACCTATTCCATGTTCTTCCTTCTCTACAATTATCAAAAGCTTCTTTAAAGTCCAAATCAGTAGCATACAATTCTTTTATTGTTTCTAATCCAAAAATCTTATGATCAAGTTTAGATAACATGGTATAGCGTCTAGACAGAGCATCAGCAATTGCACATTGTCTTTGCCTTTCTTATGCTTAAATGACTCAATAAATTCCACCCATTTAGGATGTCGTTTATTCAGTTTAGCTTGACTTCTAATATGTTTCAAAGATTCACGATCACAATGTATAATAAATTCTTTCGGCCATAAATAGTGTTGCCAAATTTCTAATGTTTGAACCAAAGCATACAATTCTTTGTCATAAGTGGAATAGTTCAAACTAGGCCCTGACAACTTCTCACTAAAATATGCAATCGACTTACCTTCTTGAATTAGCACGCTTCCAATTCCAATTCCACTAGCATCGCATTCTAGTTCAAAAATCATACCAAAGTTTGGGAGTTGGAGCAGTGGTGCATGAGTCAACTTCTCTTTAAGTAAATTAAAGGCATCTTCTTGTGCTTGTCCCCATTGGAAAGGAACGCCTTTCTTCGTTAGCTCATTCATGGGTGCGGCAATGGTGCTAAAATCCCTCACAAAGCGGCGATAGAATCCAGTCAGCCCAAGGAAGCGCCGCACCTGTGTAACCGATTGAGGAGTCGGCCAACTCTTGATTACTTCGATCTTGTTCTCATCAACCTCTATTCCCTGTGGAGTCACAACATAACCAAGAAACGAAACTCGATCCGTACAAAAGGTGCACATCTCGATGTTACCAAACAAACGTGCTTCTCTCAAAGCAAGAAAAACAGCACGTAAATGTTCTTTATGCTCATCTATAGACTTGCTGTAAATCAGGATATCATCAAAATAAACTACCACAAATTTTCCAAGAAAGTGCATAAAACGTCATTCATGAGACGCATAAAAGTACTAGGTGCATTAGTTAAGCCGAAAGGCATCACTAACCACTCATACAAGCCAAATTTAGTTTTAAACACTGTCTTCCATTCATCACCCAATTTCATCCTAATCTGGTGGTAGCCACTAAGCAAGTCTACTTTAGAGAACACCAGAGAGCCACTTAATTCATCAAGCATATCATCTAACCTAGGGATAGGATGACGATATCAAATAGTAATATTATTAATGGCTCTACAATCAACACACATACGCCATGATCTATCTTGCTTAGGTACCAAAATAACCGGAACAGCACAAGGAGTAAGGCTCTCATGTACGTACCCTTTGTCAAGCAATTCTTGCACCTGATGCTGAATTTCCTTAGTGTCTTCGGGGTTGGTCCTATAAGGAGCATGGTTTGGCAAAGAAGCTCCCGGGATCAAATCAATTTGATGCTCGATTCCTCTCATAGGTGGCAGACCCAGGGATATTTCACTTGAAAACACATCAGCAAACTCCTACCAAAGGTTAGCAACAGCAGGAGGCAAAAAGGAAGGCAAGTCTGCAAGTGTAAACAAGACCTCTTAGCAAATCAAAGCATAGCACATAGAATCATGTGCACTTAGCTCAGAAATGTCAGATTTAGTAGCTAACAGGGAAGCACCTTTCAACTTAATTATGTCTTTCCTAGCAAGTGGTTCTTTCTTCTCCCTTTTAGGTGGAGAAATATCTTGAGCTACTTGCTGATTTTCAGATTTAGATTCATTTACTTTTCTCTCATTTTCAGCACGTTCTACATCATCCTTCAAAATTTCAGCAGGGTCATTGGTAGCAACTCTATCTTTTTACCCTTATGTGTGAAAGTGTATGTGTTAGCTCTACCACGGTGCAAGACATCTCTATCATATTCCCAAGGTCTACCTAGCAATAAAGAACATGCTTGCATAAGCACCACATCAAAGTCTGAACTATCATGGTAGTTGCCTACTGAAAAATGCACTCTTACAACTTTGCTTACCTTCAACTTACCACAAGAGTTGAACCATTGGATGTAGTAAGGGCGTGAGTGCGGCTGCGTGGTCAAGTGAAGTTTCTCGACCAGATCTGAACTAGCAAGGTTGTTGCAGCTCCCTCCATCAATGATGACATGGCATGCTCTCTCATTCACGACGAACCTCTATTGGAACAAATTGTGGCACTGATTGTGCTCCGCTCGCGCCATTTGAGCACTTAGCACAACAATGCTCATGTATTTTGCCGTATCTACAGCACCTATTTGCTCCACTCCATCATCCTCATCACCGTCTATCTCATAGTCTTCACCTGCATGGTTAGCTGCAAGTACTATTTCATTGTCAACATCACTAGCACTAGTGTACTCACCATTGTTGTTAGCAATAAATGCTCACTGACTTGGGCAATCCTTCATTACATGGCCCATTCCTTTGGAACGGTGACAAATAATCTCACGTGATCGACCCGTGGACGCAACCGATGAAGAGTTCTTTGCAGGTGCCTGCACACTAGCGGATTTGCTCACCTCGGATGCATGTGGCGGCGTCGACGGTGCTACTGAACGCGCCCTACTAAAGGAGGGGGAAGCAGACCAAAAAGCAGTAGGAGGTGTGGATTTGGCTTGCCCCGGTGTCGCTCTCAGTGTAGAATTACTCCCAAAAGTGTTCCTTGTCCGTTGTTGCTTTCCCTGCAATTTTGTTTCTGCCAACATAGCAAGGTGGAACAATCTATTGATAGTATTATATTCCTTATAATTGATAATGTCCTGAATTTCACGTCGTAAACCCCCATAAAAATGTGCCATTTTACCCTCCTCATCCTCCTCTAGGCCGCAACACAGCATGCCTATTTGGAGCTCCTGATAGTACTCCTCTACAGATTTGTTATATTGGTTGAAGTGCTGAAATTTCTAACGCAAATCACGTTTGAAAGAAGGAGGAATAAATCTACCATGCATAGCTCGCTTTAATCTATCCCACGTGTCAGGTTCTAGGCCAGATTTAACTAGTTCATTCCACCAAAGGATAGCGAAACCCGTAAACTCACTAGTTGCTTGCCTAACTCTGTGTATTTCAGGGACTAAATGGGAGTTAAACTTCTGCTCAACTGTCATCTCCCAATCTAAATAAATTTCAGGATCATATGTACCAGCAAAGGAAGGTATGGTAAATTTAACTTTAGCAAAAGAATCATCATTACCACGACCATTGCGATTAGCATTATTACCTCCCATATCGTGACGGTTGTTGTTCAATCGTTGCTGTAGGCATGCATCTCAGGCAGCAGGGTGATCAATATGGGCATCGCGATCTTCTCCATCAATATCATCGCCTGCGATGGATCCTTCATTCTCTGGTGCTACACCATGGTGAAGCGGCTGGTTTCTTGCTGTTCCATCAATGCATGTAGTGAGCATTGCAATGCTATCGGTGAGTGCCTCAATATTCCGTTGCAAGGTGTTTATGGTAGCCGCATTAGCTTCGAGCTTCTTGTTTAGTTGGTCATGTTGCTCGTTCATGGCATGTTGTTGTTCATCCATATGCCTTGTGAGCTCATTCCTCGACACACACTCCTCCCCATCATGATCTCTAATTTGTGGACCTGTCATTGTTAGTAGGAAACAGAAGATAACACGAGAGTATTATCCCTATCAACTACTAAGTGGTGGAAAGGTGGAAACATACACTCTCAAGCGTCTTACCAAGCTATTATGAAATTCTTACCAACTGCCATAGGTGGTACAACCGAAGAGGTGGGATGTATGACGGGCGCGGTGAGCGATTGCAAGGATCCAACCTGAACTGACCAGAAGAATGTGGAGCTCAGAAGGCAATTTATGAGTAGCAAGTATTAGCAACAATTCAATTCAAAAATTGCGAGACTGAAAAGTAGTCCCAAGCTAGTCTATGTCGTAGCTGGCCTAAACTTGTTTGTGACCCAGTTCAAGCAACACGAAGCACACAACTCAGCAAAGGACTCAAAAGAGGCAATCAATTCACTTTTTTTTTGCAATTCGACCAAGGAATCACAAGCTTAAGATCGAGAAAAAAAGATTACACAACTTTGAAGCAAGAAAAACTCAAACTAGATGCAAAAGATTGACAAACGGTTGCCGAAACTTCAGAGGCTGTTTTGAGACCCTAAATGACTTTTTGGGGTTCATTCAGCTGCACGTACATGGTCGTGAGTTTGCTGTCGAAAGAGCACTGATTTCAGACTTTTTGTAAGCTTTCCAACTGTCCAAAGAACGCTCCGATCGGAGCTCGTATACAAAAGTTATGGCTGTTTTACTGCAGGGTGGTCGAATTCCGTCATGGAATGGAGAAATCCGCCGGAAAACTCAACGACAATACCTAAACCAGCAACTTCGACACGACAACACGGCTAGGGACCAAATTTTAGAAAAGCAAACTGGAAACGAAAAGTTGCAAAAGACTCAAAGGGTTTGGACAGCAGAGAACGGATATATATATATATATATATATATATATATATATATATATATATATATACAAAGCCCGGCCGTCCCGGTCAGCTCCGCCATCTTTTCGTCTGGGAGGAGGGAGGAGTTGGTATAGTAGGTCCAGGCGGAGATCCCTGTTGGCTTTGTCGGGGGTTCCGAGGTAGCGTCGCCCTTTTAGCCGTGTGATAGGCGTTTGGTGGGCATAAATCGCGAAAGGAACACTGCAAAGGAATGAGGTTGATCTTAATTGTGGGAGTTGTCCCTGCCGTTGACTGGAAACTATTCATTACTCTCTCTTCTGTACTAAAAGATGTCTTGGCTGATCAGAACTCTGAGCACTGCTAATCAGGCGGTTGCCTCAAGTAGTCAGGAAAAGTCTGTTAAGACAATATCGGTTAAAAATGGTTCTTCCATATGCTTTGCAGATATAGAGAAAAGTTTTGCCAATTGGAAGATACCTAAGGTTAATATTAGAGAAAAATATCATATAGGAGCTTTTAGTTTAAGATCTGATTATTATATAAAAACAATTGAGAAAACACTTTCTATTAGTTCCTTACATGAAACATTGCATCTTTTATCTGAAAATGAAATCGACTGTATTAGAGCTAAATCTGAATATAATTATCTGTATATCGGTTTGGTTCAAATTGCAATCAAATCTTTGACCAGAAAAGGGTTAAATATCTCTGTGTTGGCTTGTTTAAGAGATACCAGAAATAAAAAGTTCTCTGACTCTTTATTAGGACTGGTTGAAGCTAGTCTTAGTAGTGGGCCAGTGTTTTTCAACACTTTCCCTGATTTTTCTGTTTCTCTTACAGATGCAAATATCAAAAAAGTTTTGACCTTAAATCTTCAAACATCTGGCTTTGATCTTGAACCTGGTAGTGAAAATATCTCTGTTACTTATTGAGTTTATTACAAAGCCATGACCACTTTAGCCCCTTGAGCCAAACAACATACACCAAAGGGCCTAACTACTTTACTTCAAGCCAATCCCAAAAACAACTCTATAACCCCAAAAACATTAAAATGGGATGAAATCTCTCTCCCTGAAAAATGGACTCTTTTCCAAGTTGTTGATCCTAAACCTCTTCAACAAACTGAGTTAGAATCTTTGACTGAAACTCCAGATGGAGATGTTGAGGTAGTTTTCTCCTCACAAAGAAAAGCCTTTATTCAGTCAAGACCTTCCATGAGATATGAAAGAAGGCCAGTTAAGCCTCAAAATGTCGCCTTTGTTACTTATGAAGATAGCACCTATGAGCCTTCTGTCTCAGATTTTGAGGTCAATGTCATTGAATTTGATCAAAAATCTGAGTTTGAAATAGACAAACCTCTTCTCAGATTAGAGTTTAATCTTCCTAAAAATAAGATTAAAAAGGAAAGATTTTTCAATAAAGTCAAGAACCTTTCAAAACTAAAATCAGAGACCTTTGGTATGCTGATATGATGAAACAAAAGAGAAACATATTCTTCTTCGACTGGTACGAAGATTCTTTTTGGATTCACGTCGAAGACTATTTGTTTGAAAAAAAGACAGCAAGTCTCAGTTATCAAAAGGGATTCCACTGATTGGAAGACCCCTAGTGGAGAAGTGGTGGAATCAGTTCATCCACCTTTTGAATATGTTCAGATATCTGAGAATATCAAAGCCTGCCCCCTTAAGATTATGAACAAAACTTCTTCAATAGAGCCTACCAGGACAGAACATATTAGTCATCTTATGGAACAACAAAATTTTGCAAATGTTTCCCTACATGCTTTGGGAAAACAAATTGGATAGGATTGAAAGTATTTTGGTAGAAGGTAGCAAACAAAATAAACCTGAGGTAAAGGTTAATATGCCTTCTAGCTCAAATTATGCTTTACCTATTTTCATTCCTCAAAGTTTAGATCCTAATACCAAATTAGGAAAGCAAAAGGCTTTTGGCTCACAAGATCTTATCTCTGAATTAACTAGCAGAATGAATAGCCTAAAAGTTTACAAAACTATCAATCATATTTCTGATGGTGAAGTTGAAAATAAGAATGAATTAGTAAACAAGATTTCAGCCTTTAAACCTGTCACATTTACTTCTAGGACTAGAAATTGTTATCCTAGACCAACCTTTGCAGACTTGCAGTTTGAAGAAATGCCTCAGGTCAGTTCTATGGTTTCTTTTAGTGGAAAATAAATTGTAGAATGGAATCTTGATGGTTTAACTGAATATCAAATATTTACCCTTTGTCATCAAATGGTTATGTACGCTAATGCCTGTAGGGTCAATGGCAACAATGATAAACAGGTGGCAGGCATAATTGCCACAGGATTCTCTGGTCAGCTTAGAGGATGGTGGGATCATTAGTTTACTCTTGAGCAAAAGGAAAACATCTTAGGGACCATTAAGATTGATCCGGAAGGAAATGCTTTGCCGGGTAATCCCTCCGATGCCATTACCACCCTCTTATTCAATATTCTCTATCATTTTGCTGGAAACTACGATGATATCTACGAAAAGACTAGAGAACAACTGATCAATTTGAGGTGCAAAACAATGTCAGATTTTAGATGGTACAAAGACACATTTTTATCAAAACTCTATACTCTTCCTGACCCCAATCAAGAATTTTGGAAAGAAAAATATATCTCTGGCCTACCTCCCTTATTTGCTGAAAAAATAAGAAATTTGTTAGGAAAAGGAGGAGGTAGTATCAACTATCATTCTGTAGATATTGGAAGAATCACTCAAAAGATTCAGTTTGTTGGGGCTGATCTTTGTAATGATCTCAAAATTAAGGATCAACTTAAAAGACAAAATATGTTGGGAAAAAGAGAACTAGGGGATTTTGTTATCAGTTTGGTTTCCAACAAGATCTTTATGAAAAAAGAAAAAATTAGGTAAAAAAATTCAATAGTAGGCACCCAAAGAATGACAGATTTAGGAAAAGAAAACCTAAAAAGATCCACAACAAAGAAAATAAAAACAAAGATATTGTTTTCTTTAAGTGTGGAGAAAAGGGTCATACTGCCAATAGATGTTACAAGAATGGTTTTAAAAAGAAAATCCAAGCTTTGCTTGAATCAGATCCCAAGGACCTTAAAGGAAAGCTGGGAGAAACTCTAAATAGCATTGATTCAGAGGCTGACTATACTTCTGATATAAATTGCTGTGAAAATAGTGAATGTTTTTGTTGTGAGCAGGATATTTCGGAAGAAAAATCTGAAGAAAGTATTTTGGTCGTAACAAGTTTTGAGCAATTTATTTTAGATACAATTGATTCAATTCAGGATTCTGAAGAAAAGAGAAGTCAGCTTGAAAAATATATTTCCATGATAAGTGGAAACAAAGACCTTGAGGTAAGATCAAGCCAAAATAATGAGTTCTTCACTATTGTCGAGGTCTTTCAAAAGATCAGAAGTTCTAGAGGAATTGGTAAGAAGCCTTTAATTGAGGATCTTTGGCAAGAACAAAATATTCTCAGAAAAGAATTGTTTGATATTAAAATAAAAATCCAAATTTTAGAATCTCACAAACAAAATAATCTTGAAAACATTCCTGATATAGAGCCTGAGCTTAAAGAAAATGATGGAGATTTTATTGGTTCTATCGAAAAATATTTCAAACAAAAATGGTATGCAGAAGTCCTATACAAATTCCCTGATGGTTATGCTTTTAAACATAAAACTTTGTTAGATTTAGGAGCTGATATAAATTATATCAAGGAAGGGATATTTCCCTCAAAATATTTCGAGAAAACTGCACACAAAGTTAATGCAGCCAATGGTGATCCTATGATTGTGAGTTATTGGATTCCTAAAATTTATATTTGCATCTCTGGAGTCTGCATCAAAACCTCTTTTTTCTTAGTAAAAGATCTCAAACAAGGTGTTATCTTAGGGACACCATTTCTTTTAGCCATCAGACCATTTTTGGTAACTGATAGTAGTATTCAGTTTAAAATAAAAGGCAAATGGGCTGAGATGAAATTCTCTTCCAAGCCAGAAGAAATCTTTCTAGATCATATGGACAAAGCCTTTCCTTACAAAGAGCATTTTGTCAAAAATATATTTATAGATCATCAAGATAATCCTTTTTTCAAGAAAATGGAGAAGCCAGAAGGCAATCAATTGATAAAATTCAGCACATGGAACCTGCCATTGCCGTCTCAAGGGAGACAAAGCTGCTTTAATCATAATTTTCCTGCTACAAAGATACAACAAGGGTTGCTAAACTTGATTTGGCAATCTAGATCTGCCTCAGAGAAGGCTTCAGCACTCAATGCATTGGCATATTACTTCGCATCCACATGCAGAGAATATAGCCCAGAAGATCATGCATCTAGATCATAGAAAATTCCTATAGATCAGTCACCTCATACTAGTAAGCATGTAGGATCATCAAATTTGCATTCGTCCATTCAACCTAACATCTATTTAAGCATTCCCTATAGATAGATTAACATATAATAAGGGAATAATAAAACATCAAAAGATCATACATAACTTTGCAGTTGAACATTTAATTCCTAGATTAAGCTTCAAAACAGACGAAGAAATGTCTTACTTCAGTAAAGACATTGTAGATTTAATCTGGAAAAAATTTGAAGAAAGACAATTGGGAGTCTTTATGGGACTTCAAGATTATTTTCTAGATATGTATTTGGGTAAAGAGGATCCCCATGGGATAACTCTATACAATGATATTATTCCTCTCTTTACCATAGATACAACTATTTGTTTCCAATCAAAACACCGCTTTTTGGTGTTAAGGGCGGAGATAGATTTAAAACATTTTAGAGGTTTGGAGATAGGTCCATATAGAGAAACTATTTCTCTCCAAACTCTCCTAGATCAAGGTTTATTGCGGGCCGTTCACGAAACACTAGATCAAATACTACAATCCGATCTTGGATTTGTAGTAAAAAGAATTTGTGAAAACATAAGTGATCTTCGGGGTCGCTACAAAATATTCTTTCGCTCAGTTCCCCCAAAGTTCCAGCAACCCTTGCGGCCGACAAGTCATCACATTTGTGTGCTGAAAGGAAAATTTGATAGCTCGCTTCGAGAAATCTATGATTTGACAGAAGAAGATAAAGAAATGAACCAACCATATGAGAAAATCCACAAAGCATGGAGGCATTGGATGAAATCCTCTGAACTCGAGCAGCATGTTAAGATAGATCCTGACTATGAAATGATTTTCCAGGACCAAATAATGAGGGTATTTGTTAATCGAGATATTCGGTTAAACAAAAATCTTCATTACATTGTGAGACCAGAATATAACGACGACAACAAAACACTGCAAAACTACAGAACCATGGTGAGATGGCTAGAAAACTGGTTTCGTCCAGAAGAATGTTATTATCAAGGAAATGAGCTCAACCATCTGAAGATGAAGAAGAAATTTTCTTTCATGAAGACTAAAATATTCCAAGATACATCAATAATGGAACATGACAAGATGTAAGAGTCAAAAGGTATTCTACTTGAAGACAACTTTGACAAGACATAGGAGTCAAAAGGCATTCCACTTGAAGACAAGAGGGACAAATTATATGGTAATACTATTCAAAAGAAAAAATTATATGAAGAAACTATTAAAAGAGTCCTTCTCATGGATCTACATACACCCAAGACCTCTATAAAAGGAGGAGTCCTTCAAGAAGAAAACACAAGTTGGAAGAGAACACCACACACAACACACACACATCCACAACACTCTTCCATCCCATTTCCACTCCACTTCCACTCCACTTCCACCTCAACTTCCACTTCACTTGTAAATAAAATTTAAGTAGTATTGTAAATAGGCTTGCACTAAATAAAGACTCTATATAGAGAGTCATAGTGTGTAAGGATTGTACTAAACTTGAACGCATGTACTGAACTGAATGCATGTACTGAACTTGAACGTGTACTGAACGTGAACTTGTACGTGCGTGAAGGTAGCAGAAGCACTCGCCTTCTGCCTTTGTAACTATCATGCTTTCTTAATATAATTGTTCCTTTTGTATATTTCTGTTCTTATTATCTCTATGCTTTCTTGTTCTAGTTTACTGTTTGCTTTTGTTATGTGATTTACTGTTTATCTTCTTTCTTTTGCATATTTACTATTTATCTTCTTTATTTTTTTTCTTTGCATTACTTTAGCTTTTCATCCTTGGTTTCTGAAAATAGCAATAGTAATTCTCATATCCCCATTGCTATATTAGATATTAGAACCATTATCTTAGCCTTATCCACACACAAATTATATGGCTAAGATAATGGTTCTAATATCTAATATAGCAATGGGGATATGAGAAGCACTAGCTTCTCGTTCTTGAGTTTTTGTTTTTGATCGGTTGCAATTCCCTGATCACCTTCATTCTCGAAGACTTTTCTTTTTGGCTCGTCCTCATGGTGTTTCGGTGTTTGAATGCCTTCAGTTTCCGAATAGCCATCATCCTCAACGGTCTCCTGTTTGGCCCCTCAGAATTCTCTTCGTTGTTTTAATTGTCTTGCCTTGGGTCATGTTAAACAGGAGTGTCGCTCTTTGGCTCGTTATTTGAAATGTTTTAATTATGGACATCTAAGCCATTCTTGTTTGAAGCATCACTTGGTTTGGAAGAGGAAGAGGCCATCTGTTCTCCAGGATTCTTGTGGTAGTGGAATTGGTGCAATCGCCTCCCCTTTCGCGCCTCTTTCTGGGGGTTCTTTCTCAGATCGAACAGCTAGATGTTGTCCTTCATTTGGAACTGATTTGGATTCAGCTGCCAGGATGGCCTTGAACAATGGTAAACGTGTGCTCTGTCATTTCGATAATTTCTTTGAGTTTTTCAGGTTTCGTGATAACTCTACTGTCAATCATTACGTCGCTCAGTCTCCCTCCACTTCCACTTCTGATCTCTTTGTGTTGGCGTCCTATTTAGCCATTGTTCTTCTTGTTTATTCCTTCAAAAACATGGCAAATTACTGGGTGAATCCTGCTCCATTTCTGAGAGATGGATTGGAGGAAATTGTTGTGCAAGGTCGGCCTCTTCGAGCCAGGTGTGTTTCTACCAGAAGCGAGACCAATGAGAACACTGCTATTGTTAGCCTTGCACCAGAGGCTGTGGCTCCAATTCAAGTAATCAGGAATTACTTCCAGAATGCGAGAGAGATTCCAGCTCATGTGTATCCTTCAGGATTGGGTGATGCCTCTATTAGCTTTCAATCAACTCTTCAAAGAGACATTCTTCTGGATGAAGGGATCCCTATAGAGGCGGATTTCTTGCTTTTCCTTAATCGTCATAATGAGGGTTTCAATGCTAGAAGAGTTAGCTTTAATCATGAAGTTTGGTTAATGCTTTTAAACTTCCCTCTTGACTTCTGGTCTATGCAAACTCTTAACAAAGTTGTTTCTTCTTTTGGCTTTCTTAAAGAATGGGATAGCGATTATCAAAGAACTAGTGATAGATCTCATGCTTTGGTTAAATGCTTAGTGACTTCGCTAGTTGATATTTCCCGTTACCTGGTTATTTCTGAGCCCAGCGAAACATTAGGAAGAAGCTGGACTGTTCAAGTGGTGATATGCTCTTCTCGTCCAACCGGGGCTTTGGCGGGACATGAGGATGATCCTGAGGATCCTCACCCTGATCTGGAAAATGCTGAAATAACCCTGATGATGATCAGAACATGAACCTCGATGATGATCCTGCTGATGATGATCCTGAGATTATTTTGGATGGTGGGGATCCTGTTTGGGATGCCTTGGTCCCTCAACAACCAGAAGCCTGGGATGCTTGGAGAGCAAATGATCATTCTTCAAATTCCTCTGGATCTTCACCTGGCATTGTGATTGATTTTGAAGATGATTCCCTTCGCGTACTCTTGTTTCATTTGCCATTGTGGAATTTTACTAGGGAGCTAAATTTGTTGCTGTGCCTCCAATGTTCTTGGAGTTTGCTTAATTCCTTTGCTCCAAGGAATTCTTCTTCTTCTGGTCTTTCTCTGTGGTTAGAGAATCAGCTTCTCTCCTTTCAATGCAAGAAAAGGAAGATGAAGGTTCTGTTGGAAGCCTCAGGGCTACGTCGTAGTCCAAGATTGGCGGCTAAATTCAGAGGTTTTAAACCTGGTGCCACTCTAACTTCTGTTTCAAATCAGCCTGGTGCCTCTTGGCTTCTTGTCCCAGATCTTTCATTGGAGATGTTGCAGGCTTTTGGTTCCTTCTGTGGAATTCCTTCAGAGTTAATCTCTAAGGAAAACTTACAAATGCCAAGGATCATGGAAATCGATGATTAGCTCATACTGCAAGACCTTTTTTGGTGAATCATTTTATGTTGTGGAAAGACTTGGGTTGTGTTTTGTCTTTGGGATGGTTGATATTTATGTTTTGTTCCATTGTAGCCAGGTTTGTTACTTGACTCTCTACTTGACCTATGCATAATTCTAGAAAGTTTAATATTCTTAACTGGAATATTAGAGGGCTAAACTCTCTGGATAAAAGGATTGCTATTCGTAGAAAAATTATGGATGAAAATTGTTCTATTATCTGTTTACAAGAAACCAAAGTTCAATCTGTGGACATTTTTTTGATTAAGTCCTTTTGCCCCAGATCTTGGAATGAATTTGAATTTATTCTTTCAAATGGTAATTCTGGAGGGATTTTAATAGTTTGGAATAGCATTTTCTTCAGTAAAGAAGATGTGGTGTTTAATGACTTTTGCCTTTCGGTTACTCTGAAACATAAACTCTCTGGTGAGCTTTGGATGATTTCAAATGTTTATGGTCCTTGTCCTCAGAGGAAGCTGGAGTTCCTTGATTGGTTTAGAAACATTTCGGTTCCTCCCAATTCTCTTTGGATAATTATGGGGGACTTCAATCTCTCTAGGTTTCCTTCTAATAAGAACAAGGGAGTTTTTAAATCTAGTGAAGCTGATCTTTTTAATGAGTCTATAAATCATCTTAATTTGGAGAAGTTCACCATTAAAGGAAAACAGTTTACTTGGTCGAATATGCAAGCTCTTGCTACTCTGGTTAAACTTGACTAGTTTTTTGTGAATGGAGGATGGTTGAGGGCCTTTCCTAACACTTTTGTTACAACTTCTAGTAGACCTTTGTCGAATCATTTCCCTTATGTCGTTAATATTTCTTCTCTCTTCCCACATGCCAAGATTTTTAGATCTGAAAACTTTTGGACACATTGTCATGGTTTTCTGGATGTTGTCGCTCGAACTTGGAATGCTATTAGCTCTGATGCTAATGTTACCAGGAGAATCAATTCTAAATTCAAGACTTTGAGAAGAACTTTGAAAGGATGGAGTAAGCAATTCAAGATGTCTCAAATCTATGAGCAAAATTGTTACTTTACTCTGAATTTATTGGATGGCTTGGAAGAACAAAGGGATCTTTCCTGGATGGAATTCAATTTCAGAAATATTTTGAGGTCCCATTTGAAAGATCTTTTAAGGAATAGACATGAGTATTGGAGACAAAGAGGAAGGTTACTTTGGGCTAATTGGGGGATGAAAATACTAGATTCTTTCATTTTGTGGCTTCTAATAATTTCAGAGTCAACCATATTGTTTCTATTAAGAATGATTTGGACACTAAGCTTTTCAACCATTCAGCTATTGCGCAACATCTCTAGTTTTCCTTTAAGGATAGAATTGGATCTTCGGACTTCCAAGGCATGTTATTCAATCTCTCTTAGCTATTTTCTCCTTCTCTGTCTGAGCTTGCTGTTTTGGAGGCAAATTTCTTGTCTCTTGAGATTGATTCTGTTATTTCTAAAATGCCTTTGGACAAGAGTCCCAGTCCAGATGGATTTAATGGAGCATTCTTTCGGGCTTGCTGGACGATCATTAAACATGATTTTTATGATCTCATTCATCAGTTTTTTGAGGGACAAGCAGAGCTTTTTAGAATTAATTCTTCCCTTATCACTTTGATCCGTAAGAAAGATGGTGCCAATAAAGTTTCTGATTATCGTCAAATCTCTTTACTCAACAGCTCTTTGAAGATCATCACCAAGCTTCTTGCTAATCCCTTGCAGCAAGTGATCATCTCCATCATTCATCGCAATCAATATGGCTTTATTAAATCTAGAACTATTCAGGACTGTGTTGCCTGGGCATATGAGTACATCAATTTTTGCAAGACAGGTCATAATAAAACTATCCTGTTGAAATTGGATTTTGAGAAAGCCTTTGATATGATAGAACATGCTGCTATTATTGAGGTTCTTAAGGCTAAAGGATTTGGTGTTAAATGGCTTAGTTGGATTAAGCTGATTTTGGAATCTGGATCCTCCAATATTCTTCTAAATGGGATTCCTGGTAATCAAATTTGGTGTAAGAGTGGAGTTAGGAAAGGTGATCCTTTGTCGCCTTTGCTTTTTGTGCTTGTAGCCGATCTGCTGCAATCAATTTTAAACTCAGCTAAGGATAAGGGTCTTCTTAATCTTCCTGCTTTATATGAGGGAAATGAGGATTTTCCTATCGTCCAATATGCTGATGATACTCTTATCATTTTGAAAGTGGATGCGAAGGAAGTTTTTCTTCTTAAAGCTCTTCTTCATTGTTTTGCTATCTCCATTGGTTTAAGAGTTAATTTCCATAAATCCTTCATGGTTCCTATTAATTGTTCTGATGATCTGGTTATGAATCTTGCTGGGATTCTTGGATCTCAAGTGGGTTCTTTTCCCTTTACTTATTTGGGTCTACCTCTTGGTCTCTCTAAGCTGAAGGTAGAATTGTCGTGGTATTGCGAATACCCCGGCAGGTTTTGTGGACGATCCTAGCGAAGAATACGCGACGCGGGTTGACTAGGTGACCGGTCCTCCTCCGCCGGACAAACACAACAAGTGACACGGAGGTTTATACAGGTTCGGGTCCCGGTGGGGGCCCTAGTCCTGTCGGCGTGCTCCTGACCGGAGACGACTAGGGAGGCTCCCTCGGGGAGAGGCTTCCGGAGCACACCTGTGAGTTTGGCTATTCTAACAATAATGAGCAACTTGTCCTTACAACAGGGGGTACAAGGGCTATTTATAGCCCCAAAAGAAGCAAAAAGACTAAACAACCCCGGACGCTACCGTCGGATCGAGGGGTAGCAACGTCCTTCTCCCGGCCAGATGCCTCAGATGCTTGATAGGTGGCCGCTGATTCCCGAGGCGCTTGCCACGCGACCCGCACGTGACCAAGGCGCTAGTCACGCGACCCACACGTGACATAGGACCAAGGACTCTTGTCCCCGGAAGGACGACGGCGCCCGGGACAGGAACCAGGGACCACATCCCCGAGCGAAAGGCGGCGCTCGGGATCGGCACCGGGGGCCAGGTCCCCGGACGAAAGGCGGCCCCCGGGGCAGGCACCGGAGGCCACGTCCCTGGACGAAAGGCGGCGTCCGGGGCAGGCACCGGAGGCCACGTCCCCGAACGAAAGGCGGCGTCTGGGGCAGGCACCGGAGGCCACGTCCCCGGGCGAAAGGCAGCGCCCGGGGCAGGCACCGGAGGCCACGTCCCCGGCCGAATGGCGGCGTCCGGGGCAAACATCGGAGGCCACGTCCCCGGACGAATGGCGGCGCCCGGGGCGGGCACCGGAGACCGGAGGCCAGGTCCCCGGGCGAAAGGCGGCGCCCAGGACCGGCACCGGAGGCCACGTCCCCGGGCGAAAGGCGGCGCCCCAGACCGGCACCGGAGGCCACTTCCCCGGTCAAATGTGGCGCAACTTACCTGGACTTAGTCTCGCAGAGATTTCCCCCAACATCAGCCCCCCATGCCCCCCGGGGACGATGCTCGAGTCCCCGGTGGGTATGGTACATGTCACCGGGAAAATCTCCGGGCCAAGCTACCGGAGCCGTGACGCTTCGATTTTCGTGCCGCGCGCTTATGACCGCACCGCTTGGCCATAAATGCGCTCACGGTTCGAACCGGTGCCTCGGTTTGCGCGCCCGTCCCTTCATTTCCCGCGCACGGTTTGGATTCCAACGGCACAGATGTACAGCGAAGTGCCACATGGCGCCCATCTGGGCCACGCTTCGCCACTATAAATAGGACCTTGGGTGGCCCGGGGAGCTCATTCCAAATTTTTCACTCCAGCGCCCTTAGCTCTCCCGGTAGTTAGCACTCGGATGCTTAGCCTCCGGAACCGTTAGGTGTCTCCAGTTCCCGGAAGTTTAGTCACCGAAAAAAACCAAACCTAATGGCGCCCAAGGGTCGAGCGAAGACCACGGAGGTGCCCCCGGAGGAAGTCGCTCCGGACTTCCTCTGGGCCTTCGAGTTCACGGCCGAGGACTTAGAGTCCCTGGTCGACTGGGGAGTCGTCGAGGACGGGGATGTCCGGGTCCCCGTGAAGAAGGATGGAGTCCCCCGCCCCAGGCTCGGAGAGGTTGTAGCCTTCGAGGTCTTCTTGGAGGCGGGGCTCCGGCTCCCGGTGCACCCGTTGCTCCGGGAGTTCTTGAAGGAGTACGGGGTGGCTTTGTACCACCTCACGCTGAACGCCATCATCCGGATGGGCCTATTTATATGGCTCTTCGAGAAGTCGACCGGACGGGAGCCCACGCTGCGAGCCTTCTGGTACTTCTACGAGCCGGCGGCCAGGAGCTCCCACATGGTGAAGGGGGACCCAAGTCCCCCTTTGGCTCGGTGATGGTGCAGATGCTGCCGTCCGGGGTAGCCGATTACTCGGTGGCGGCCACCTGGGACCACTGGGGCGATTGGATCCGGAGGTGGTTCTACCTCCGGGTCCGGGACGACGGGGTGGTGTACTCCCCGGAGGCCCCCACCTACAGCCGGTCGTCAGCGCCGAAGCCCCTGGTGTGGACGGACGAGGAGCTGGAGCTCCTCGGGAAGGTCATCATCTCCCGGGGCACCCGCTCTATGCGGGACACCGCCGAGGAGATGATGCTGTTGAGGATCTCCCCCTTCTCGCGCGGGAGAAGGGGGATCGGGATGTGCCCGGAGCAACGGCCCCTGGTGAAGCCGGTGACCCGACGTAACTCTTCGATTACCTGGTTCATTGCATTTACAAATTTTTCAAAATTTTTCTAACTCTTACCTTTCGCAGTCCGACCGTACCCGGCTGCACGGGAGAAGGCGGAGAACCTCCTGGGAAGGTACTTTGCTGACGAGCACGAGCACATCGTGCGCGTCGTGGGGGAGGGCCCTCCCCGGAACCTTGTAGCCGAGGCCTTCGGGCTAAAGCTACCGGAGAGGAAGCCGCTCCCTACCCCCGGAACCTTGTAGCCGAGGCCTTCGGGCTAAAGCTACCGGAAGGAAGCCGCCGGGAGCTCTGAGCCTAAGAAGGCCAGAGTTCAAAAAGCCCCCGGCCCATCGATGACGCCGGCGAAGGCCCGGGGCGAGACCCCCGGGACCGGGCGCGCCCGGGCGCCGGCCCGGAAGGAAGCAACAGCCCCTCCCCCGGAGAGCCCCATTGAGGCTCGGGGGAAGGGACCGGCCGCGGACGGGGTGGCGTCCGATTCGGCGGACTACGCCCCCTCTCCGCCTTCGGTGGTGGCCCTCCCGGTGCCCCCGGCACCTTTGGAGTTGGATAGGCCGGAGGTGAGGTTCACGGAGGCCTCGCCTCCACGGGTGGAGTGGCCGGTAGACGAGGGGGGAGCCCCTCGGTCTACGAGGTCCCTCCGGAAGTGGAGGTCCCGGGGGCCCCGCAGCCCGGGAAGGGGAAAGGGCTGATGGTTCCTCCCCGGGGAGAGGCCCCCTCCGAGACCTCTTCGGCCACTTCCTCGGAGGCCACCTCCTCGGCGATGAAGACGACGACCACCTCCACCCCGGCCGAGATTATGCCGGGCGCTCAGGTCCGGGGGCCCGTCATCGGCTGCGACGGGACCGGTACCGGGCGGGAGAACCCCCTGCTTTCCGCGGGGGAGGTCGACCGCTACGCGGAGGGCCTGCAGACCCGGAAGGTCCAGGCCTACTTCTCAGAGGGGACGCTCCGCGAGCGTTTTGGGGAGCTTCAGTCTCTCCAAATCTAGGTACTTACCCGAACCGGTGGGTGCTTTCTTTCGGCCCCCTAATCTCGAATTATTTCTAACTCTGGAGTTTGTTGGGGGCGGCCATTACCTGGGGGCTTGAGCAGCGCATCGGCCAGCTGCTGAAGGATGCGGAGGACCAGGCCGCCGCCTTCCTGGGGCAGTGAGATGAAGCCCTCCAGGAGTTGGCCCGGGTCCGGGCCCAGGTCCATGTCTCTGAGGCCGTTAACGACCGCCTCCGGCGGGAGGCCAAGGAGAAGGAGGAAGCCCTCCGGGAGCTCGAGGGCTCGAATGTTCGGGCGGTGATGGGCGCGGGCCGCTCCGTCCGCTCGGCCCTCGAGGGCCTTGGCGTGAGCCTAGGCTCCGGGGGCAGCTCGGGGGTGCCCCAGGCCACATTCACGGAGGCTGTGCGTTTTCTTAACGCACAAGTCTTCGTGATCCCAGAGGCAGCAGATGCTCAGGCGCGAGGCCGGGCAATCCCCGTGGTTGCGGCCGTGGCCGGGCTCGTGGAGCACCGGCGGTGGGCGCCCGGGTGATCGGGGCCGCATCCCCTGGAGCTTCCCCGAGTTTTTCGAGCCCTCGTGCCGCGAGGTGGAGCAGCTCGCCGGGGGCTTCTATGGCCGGATCGTCCGAGCGAAGTTCCCGGCGCCGGCGCCTCCGAGAGCGGATGCCCCGGCCCCGGCGGAAGCCCCCCGGGGGGAGGACGCCAATGACAAAGTATGAGCCTCCCCCCGGGTCTTAGATAGGACCCTTTTTGCTTTCTTAGTATTTTGCTCCGGGTAGCTTCTTAGAAGAAGCCCCGGACACTTGTAAAAAGACATTTTGAAATGCAATAGAATTGAAAATTTTTCTAAGTCTTGAATGAATACAATGTTACCAGGTTTCCCGGAAGGTTATTCCTGGGCAAAGGTCCAGAAGAAGTTCCCCGGGGGCGAGGCCATTGAGCCCCGGTAGGTGCCCCCCGGGGGACGCCCAAGCCGCTTTGATCTTGCTAAGCCTCATCTCCGGGGAGCGCAGCGGGGACGTTGTCCGGGAGCCGATCCGATTGAGATGGCATCCGGAGTGGCACTTGGATAATTTCGACAATCATCGCACCGAATTACCCCCTCCGCGTCCGGGGTCCCGGATGATCCCCCCTCTTTGGATACTTCCACCGGCGGGCTACGAGTATTGGCCCGAGGACGTGCACCGGGAAGCTCAGCGTCGCATACGCGCGTTGTACCGGGACCTGGCCCGGGAGCTAGCGGAGGGTCTCCGGGACTATTAGGCGTAAGAGCCTTAGGACTTAGAGAATTTTCGGGTTATAGCCCGGGTTGTACCGTTTCCAATGCCCATTGGAGGGGGAAGATGTCCTCCGGTTGTGTCACGTCTGCCATGACAGTGACATCACCTGTGAGGAGCCCAGCTCGGTGCAGCTGGCCCTTTAACCACTTGACTTCCCAGGATGAGTCAATCACAGGATTACATTGCAGCAGCAAAATAGTACAATAGTCATAATTGTATGGCCATCAGGCCTTAGTACAAAACGAGATACAGTGCCGTACAAGGCACAAGGGTCTAACAAAACAATACATCTAGTCGGCGGAAGCTAGGCCCAAAAGCAAACCACAGGAAACAGAGGTTGACAGCAAGACAGCACCACATCAGGGTTCCGGAGGAAACTGCTCATCATCTCCTGGGTCCGCAGCATCTTCGGGGTATCCTCCAAGGTCGTAGAATGCTCCATCTATTGATGAGTTGTTGCAAGGGTGAGTACTTACGTACTCAGCAAGTCATAGGGAAGGTAGAGATACATACATATATATGACATGAACCTATGCTATTGGGGAAAGAGTGAAGGGTTTTTTTTCCCAAAATACATTTCTTTCTCAATTCTTACTCAACTTCTGATCATACCCATGGCAGTAAATAAATCATATTGATGGTGATACATATATCCCATATCCAAGGCGATATATCCTCATATCACACTACTCTTATTCAAGTCTTTCAATCATATGCTCTTAGCAGTATTTCATAACTTAGGGCATAAACCACATGCCTCTTAATTATCATATGATCTCTATATTATGGTATTACCGCGACACGTCAACACATGACAGCCCACGGCAACGCCCCTTATCATGACAACACATGCCACTTGGGTAATCTTGAGCTAACAAATTTTAGTTTATAAACAATACTTGTGTCACACCCCATGGATTTAATCCACCGCAGCATACTCCTAGAACTCGGGAGCACGAAGTATTCGAATACATTTTTAAACTCTGCAGAGATGTACCTCTTTTTAAATCCACTTTTTCACTCGACTTCCAAGTCGGGCCAACTCCATGCGACTTATACGCATGTGACAAGGCCGAGATCGCACAACGTTTTTGCAGTCTAGTATTAACAGCATCCCTGCCCGGTAAATGGACAACACCATCCCAAGTACCGTTGTGGGTCCTCCCCACTGCCTTACTTCCTAGCCTGGGTCTATGTTCCCGCAGGACACATAACCTCTTTCGATTACAGTCGCGCACGACTTAATCTGGCGTAGGGCGTCTTCCTTCTTTACACCTTGTCCTCTCATAATTTTTCTGATCTCACATCACTCATGGACGAACTGCGTCCCACCAGTTTCCACGCGAGAAACCGGATCGACAAGCCATGCAGGGAACTGATAATACTAAGAAAGCTATTAGGTTGCGCCTGTCCCATACCAGGTAAGTGGTTGGTACGTTTTTCATGCCACTAGACGCACAACACAAGGTTCTAGGTCCTTATGTGCCAGTGACCAGATCATACCACGAACCATGCACCTTCAGTGCCTGCACAACCAGTGCAGCCAAGCACCTCCAGTGCTACCACCATTCCATACCAAAATACTGGTCACGGCTAGGGGTTCTATTTCATGAATATAAATGTACATGTTTATACTTTTATTAGTTCGAGGCTTGCTATCTTATCAAGTTCACATTTCTCAAGTATTCAATCTATCACTGCCATAATATCATTGATCTCAACATGTGCAATATTAATGAAATATCTACTCATGGAATAGCATAGCAATTCATAAAATATGGGTTTCAATATGTTCAAAGTATGACTTGTCTTCCGCGTCGTAAGTATCAGCAGTCGACGACGGTTCAGCGACAAGATCTTCAACTCCGGACTCTTGCTCTGAACAAGATCAAACAAGCAAACAGGCATTACAATCAATTCTATTCTACTAACTTGCTACATGCAAAGGTGCAAGGAGAAAATACTCTGGCAATACAAGGTTTGAAAGCGATGTGGTTTTAATTATGGAAACCAGGGTTAAAGTTAGCTGTCAAGGTTTACAAGGTTTCAAAATATCAGGGTAATATCAAGGTGCTGACTGGTTCGCTCAAAAACAGCGAATGTCTTTAGGTTGGCATTCGGTTCAAGGCATCGACATAAGGTCGATGGGTGATAGAGGGCTCAACTCAAGTTGTGACAGTAGAGAAAAGTGTAGATCACAACATCAGGAGTCTAAGGGACAAAGTTATTTTCAAAGTGCATGGCTGGAAGTGGGTGAAAAGGCTCAATGCCACTGGCTGACACAGGCTGGCATAGGCTTGACACGGCCAGAAACTAGGGTTAGCCGTATCTTTTGACTCAGGACTCCAAATGATGCACCACTTTGTCTGGTGGTTAGGCATTTGTAACAGGAACAAATGTCTCAACAGGACCTAGGGCAGGAGATGGCCGGAAAGTGATGAAAACCGGCGAAGGAGTTGGCTGGCCTGGAGCACATGCAGTGTGAACAGTACAGCAAACTAGGGCATAGCTATATCTCACAATCTAGGCCGAATTAGGAGTCGTGATAGAAGACAAAGTTGCTCAGAATGGTCCAAAACATCTAGATGGCAAGGTTTCTATGGCTGGATTGGCTGGATTTAGGGGATATTGGCCGGGGAAAAGATTAACTCAAGCCTGATTTGGGCATTTTTGATCTAGGGCAAATAAACTTAATTCCTTGCTTGTGGATAGTCTCTGGGGCATAAGTAAGCTACTGGTGAAGTTAGATTAACTAGAAATGCACCAGAAAAGCTTGAACAGCAAGCTCAGTTCACAAGCAAAGTTCCAATTTGGGGTTTTTCACATTTTAGCAAATCTGTCGATTTTGGTTGCTTAGGGATGTTAAGCAAGGTCTAGTGAGCATATTTGATTACTAGTTCGAAAGCTGAATCGATCTGGTTGAGGGTTAATTGCTCGCCGGAGCTACTGGAGTAAAACTGAAATTGCCGGCGACTGGAGAGGTTTGAAGTCAATTACATGCTCGGGCATGATGAGGGAGGTAAGAGGAGCTTACTGGAGTATCTGGATTGGAGGGGGAAGCAGTGTAGAAGCTTGGCACCGTGAGCCTCCTTTGCTGCTCGCCGGGGAAGAAGAAGACACAGTGAGTTTGAGGGCTTAGGTGCTTCTGGTGGTGTGTGATACTTCACTGAGACCAGGGGCTATTTATAGAGGATTCGGAGGTGTTGCAACGGCTGGAAAACGCCTGGAGACTTGGAGCGGCGAATTGACCGGCCGGGCGGGACAGCAGCGAAGCGACGTGCTCCAGCGGCCGTGCCGGCTTTGCAGGTTGGCGTGTGCTGTCCCAGGTGATGCAGCGGCGAATTGATGGGCTCCTCCGGCATGCTTGCAACGTGGCATCAATCTTCTGCCGTGGCTGCAGCGATGGCGTGCGCGCGCGGGCAAAATTGGCGCTGCTGGTGCGACCGCGGTGGCTCCACGGTGGCGAACGGCGTGCGCACACGTGGCAGGGACGCAGTGGCAAGGGTGGCGACCACGGGGCTTCACCGGCGATGAAGTTCCTGGCGTGGCAGCGCGGTGGTCGCGGTCGTGCACGGCTGCTGGTCGCGCACAGTGCCTCTGGTCGAACCAGGGACCAAAATGCAAGGATTCTTATTTGAAATCTGGACTGATTTGTAATTTCTGTCTTAGAGATGGTTAATTTGAGAATTGATTCCATGGCTGAGTATAACATTTCTATTAGTACTCATCCAGCTCAAATTTAGAGAAAATTTGATAAGATTTGGGGGATTTCACCTATTTTCGAAAATAGGGTAAAATTAGGGTAAAATAAATCTGGATTTTGTCGATTTCGAATTCTGGTGATTGGAGAGAGATTTTGAAGTCTGATCAAAAGGGAGATCTGTATCAAATAGTGTTTGGAAGGTGTTTCCTGAAGAAATTCTGGAGTTGGAATTAATTTGCAGATTTTAGCCTTTTCAGGCTTCCAGGTAAACAGAAAAGGACTTATTCGCAGTAAAATTTGGACTAAACTGCGAAAAGTGTTTAGATGAATTAATTTGGCTCCCAACTTTTTGAAGTGAGTTGAGGATGAACTTAGGAACATATTCCAGGGGTTACTTGAGTCTGAATAGGGTTAGATTAAAATAATTCAATCATCTGAAAACTGGGGTACTTAGGGTAAGTCTGAATTTTCCTGTTTTCGAAAACGGAGAGAGGCTTAGGTATTGAGAGTTAGGTTCAGAATTTGATCTGGCTCCTGAAGACTTTTATCCTCAGGGTAACTGATAGGTTAAATCTGGATGGTCAGATCTTGATCTGGAACTAGAGAATAGATTTGGAGATTTTTAGGGTTTGGGAGAGATTAGAGTTCAACTGATCTGGCTACTACTACAGGGATACATGCATGCAGGATTTTCATGCAAAACTTTTCACCCCCAAAACTAGGGTGTTACAGGTTGAATGATCAATAAAGCTGTGTTTACTTGTTGTTGCTTTGAGAGTCTTCTTTCGATAAGATAGAGCTAAGTTTGCTCATTTTTCTTGGATGGTCTGGACGACTTCTTTTGATAAGAATGAGCTAAGTTTGCTCGTGGATGGTCCAGACGACACCCGGGGGTTCCTTATCTCCCCCCGCCCACAGCGGGCTGGAGGGTAGCTCCGCGCGTTGTGGGGATGACAAAGCCCCCGGGTGAAGATGAAGACCTATGGCATAAGAATTTTTCCAAGTTAAAAAATTCCAAAACGAGGTTTCTGGGGAAAACTTTCCGGGAGACAATCGTCCGATCACCGTGAGGACGGGGAGCCGGGAATAAGGTCTCAGGGGAAGAAACATCCGAGAAAACCCGACGAAATTTCCGGAGGCGAACTTTCCGGGGGACAATCATCCGGTCACCGTGAAAATGGGGAGCCGGGAATAAGGTCTCCGGGAAAGTAATATCCAAGAAATCCGTCCCGCTGGGGGGACCATTGACTCCCAGAGGAGGATGTGCCCGATGATGGCTCTGAGTATTTGGGTAGGGGACTAGTCTCCCAAAGTGACTCGTTACCACAGTCCCTGAGGACCGGGTTGCCGCTTACACCCTCAGTCCACGAGGGCTGATCGTAAGCAGCCCTACAGGAGGGACTTGATGGGTCATGAGAGCCCACTTCCTCACGGGGAGGGCATCCTCGCGGGGAGGGCGTCCTCGCGGGGAGGGACGACGGGACGGTGATGGGGTGTCCCAGGAAGTAGTGGCGAAGCTTCCGGGACGCCATCAGGAGGGCGTAGCAGATTTTCTCCATCTCCGTGTACCGAGTTTTGGCCCCTTGGAGGGCCTCACTCACGTAGTACACGGGACGCTGCTGCTCCCCTTGCTCCTTCACCAATACCGCGCTTATGGCGACCGGTGTCACGGCAAGGTAGAGGAGCAAGGGCTCTTCTGGAGATGGACTCACGAGCATTGGAGGGCTCGTGAGATACTTCTTGAGGTCGTCGAATGCCTCCTGGGCCTTGGGGGTCCATTGGAACCCCTCGAGCCCCCGGAGGATCTTGAAGAATTGGAGGCCTCGTTCCCCCGACCGCGAGACTAAGCGGCTTAGCGCGGCTAAGCGGCCGGAAAGCCGCTGGACGTCCTTGACGAAGCATGGTGGGGGCATGTCCAGGAACGCCCGGATCTTTTCAAGGTTTGCCTCTATGCCCCGTTGGGACACGAGGAAACCCAGGAGCTTCCCCCCGTGCACGCCGAAGGCGCACTTCTCCGGGTTGAGCTTCAACCCATACGCGCGGAGGTTGCGGAAGGTTTCCGCTAGGTCGTCGACGTGGGTGGCTGCGTGGGGACTTTTGACAACAGCGTCGTCTACGTAGACTTCGACGTTGTGGCCGACTTGGTCTTTGAAGACCAGCGTCATGAGGCGCTGGAAGGTCGCTCCCGCATTCTTCAGCCCGAAGGGCATGTGGACATAGCAGAAGGTTCCGAGGGGAGTTATGAAACTCGTCTTTTCCTCGTCCCCTTCCGCCATCCGGACTTGATGGTAGCCCGAGTAGGCGTCTAGGAAGCTCATCAACTCGCACCCCGCGGTGGAGTCGACTAGTTGGTCAATCCGCGGGAGTGGGAAGTTGTCCTTGGGGCAGGCGCGGTTGAGGTCGGTGAAGTCCACGCACATCCGCCACTTGCCATTTGACTTCTTCACGAGGATGGGGTTCGCGAGCCACTCGGGGTGCAAGACCTCCTGAATGAACCCCGCCTCTCGGAGTCGGGCGATCTCCACCTTGATCGCCTCTTGGCGTTCAAGGGAGAGCTTTCTCAGCTTTTGTTTGATTGGGGGGTGACCGGGGGTCACCACGAGCTTGTGCTCAATGACCTCCCGGGTGACTCCCCGCATGTCCGAAGGCTTCCATGCGAAAACTTCAGAGTTTTCACGCAGGAAGGCCGCAAGTTGCGCTGCCTGCTCCTCGGGGAGCTCCGCCCCGATCCAGATGGTTTTGTCCCCGTCGCCCGGGGACAGCAGCACCTTCCGGAGGCCCCCCTCCGGACGTGGCTTGGGGAGGGGCCTCCCGGGGGGTATCGCAGCGATGTCTGGTTCTGGGGGAGAGACCTCCCCCCCCGGGCGCCTTAATGATGTTGACGCTTCCGATTGTGGTGGCGGTGCGCTCATATAGAGCGCGGGCCATGTCTTGGTCTCCCCGGACGCTGATAACGCCGTGCGGCCCGGGGATCTTCATGCATAGGTAGTTTTGATGGGTGGCAGCCCCCAGGCGGTTGATCGTGGTCCTCCCCATGATCGCGTTGTAGGAGGAGGGGAGGTCCACCACGTCGAATCGGACCATCTCGGTCCGGTAGTTCTCCGGGGTGCCAAATGTCATGGGGAGATCCACCTTCCCCACGGGGTGGATCGCCTTCCCCGGGAAAAACCCTTGCAGGGGCCCACGGGCTACAGAAGCTTCTCATCCGCCTGCATCTCCCTAAAGGCTTTCAGGTAGAGGACGTCGGCGGAGCTACCGCCATCCACGAGGATGCGGGCCAGGTGGCAGTTGTAGATGGTGGCGGAGACGATGAGCGCGTCGTCGTGGGGAAAGCGAACCCCGCGCGCGTCTTCCGCCGTGAAGGTGAGGGGGACGTCCGACCACTTGGGTGGCTGACACGTGTGCAGCACCCCCACCACCTTGAATTCGCGCGCGTACTCCTTACGCTGGCGCTTAGAGTCCCGCCCGGAGGCGGACCCTCCCAAGATGACGTTGATGCGGCGCTGGGAAGTTTGGAAGGGGAGAGTTTCTGAAGGCTCCCCCTCCTGCGTCTGCCCCTGCTAACACCCCTCGGGAGCAGAAAGGGCCGGAATAGTTGGCCGAGGGGGTAGGGAGGCCGGAGTCCCCCTCCCCCCCCCCCCCCCCCCGCCCATGCTGGTCGAGGAAAGCCTCGAAGTGCTGCAGCAGCAGGTGGCACTCTCGGGTAGCGTGGGTACTGGACCCGTGGAAGGTGCACCACGGTCCTTCCTTGCCTCTCCCCGCGGGGCCTTCTCGACCGTGGGAAGACTGTCCTCCCCCATGACCTTTCGGCTTGGGGAAGGGGCGGCTGCCCCTCGGGGGGTCGCGCGAGCCGCCTCCGCCCTCGAGGACAAAGGTATCCCGAGGCTGTGGCTCGTTACGGCCCCCCTGCCTACGGCGCTTGAGGGGGTCCCTGGCCCCCCGGTCGGCGGGGGCGGGAGCCCCCTGATTCTTCTTCCAGATATCGTCCTCCTCCGCCCGAGCATACTTTTCGAGTACGTTGAAGAGCTCGTCGGCGGAGGAGGGGCAGCTTCGGGAGAGCCTCCGGTGGAGCTCCCCCGGGAGGATCCCGCTCTTGCACGCCTCGATGACCGTAGAGTCGGGGACGTGAGCCACTTTGCTCTTCACTTGAGCGAAACACTTGAAGAAGTTGTGGATGGTCTCCCCCGTCCTCTGATGGACAGTGTACAGCTGCGAAGAATCCAGGGGACGCACGTAGTTCCCCTGGAAGTTTGCGCAGAACTCACGCTTGAGCTGCCGAAGGACGTGATGGAGCCGGCCTTCAAGCTGTAGAACCAGGACCGGGCAATCCCGGTGTGGTAGGGGGGAAGACGTTGCACTGCACCGTCTCGTCCCCCCCGGCCGCAAAGATGGCTGTGGAATATACCTGCACAAATTTGTAAGGGTCGGCCTCACCGTTATAGTGCTCGATGTGCGGCAGGCGATAAGGCCGCAGCCACCGAATGCTCCACAATCTACGGCAGAGGGGCTAATTAGCCCCCTGCACTTCCCGGGGAGAGTCCCAAATTTTGCCATCTCTTTAGCTTGCCAGTCAACGTATCTTCAGTAGATTCTCAGATGTCTCAACCCCATTTTTGATCTCTTATTTCAGAATGAAGATCTCAGGTATGCCACTACCTTAATTTAAAAAGTTGGCAGCTAAACTCCACCTTTCAGACCATTTCCGCTTTTTAGTCCAAAGGTATCGCAAATCAGTTCTTTTCAGATTTGTCAAAAGCCCAAAAAGACTAAAAGTCTCAGACCATCTCCAAACTTTGATCTGATTCAGTGAACATCTCCCATTCACTATTCTGAACATTTTTCCCTTCTGGAAGAATTCCAAAAGATCAACCGAATCCCTAGTTTCAGCCTCGCCAAAGTTTTAAACCCTAATTACCTTGTTTACCCTAATTACCCTCCTTTCGATTTTTGTCAAAACCACCAGATCTTATCGGATTTCACCGTTTTTCCTGCTGGATGAGTCCAAGAGATTTAGCAATACTCATCTACAAAACCAGAACTCAGATCAGCCCTTTAGATCTCCAGAATTGCAAATAGGCCCAAGATCCCGAAAGAAAACCTTGCAAATTAGTCCAAGTTCTTTGCAGAACAGTCCTTGGTGCAAATTTTGGAAATTACAGATCAGCCCTAGCCTTCTTGTTTTGCCATTTTCGACCAAGCCCCTGGTCGTTACCCACGACCAGAGCTCCAGCATCGTTGCGACCAGAGCCCCGCCGCTTTGCCTCGCCGTCGATGAAGTATCCCACGCAGCCACCACCGCAGCCACATAGCACCACCTGTGCGCAACCGTGCCGCCACCGTGGAGCAACTTCAACCGCGCTGTGCCGTGATCCTCCCGCGCGCGCGTGTGCTCCAGCAGCAGCAAAGCAACGCCACGTTGCAGCCATGCCGAAGCCAGTGATCCCGTCGCCCTGCTCCAGCTGATTTCGCGTGATTCCCCTTCTCTGGTATAGTCTTTGCCGCGTCCCGACGTCGCCTCGAACGCTTCTCCGGTGTCAGCCGCGAATCCCGCCTGATATGATTCAACTCCCGAGAGCCCAGCCCTTCGCCTATATAAGCTCCCCCTCAACCGCAGCATCACTTCGCACCACCCCTCAGCTGCAAAGCCTCAAGCTCCTAGCACCAGAGAGCAGCCAGTTTCCCAGCGCCGCCATGAACGCCTTCTTCCCCGGTGAGCCACTTCTGGAGCTCACGGCGCCAGCTTTGCCCGCAGCTTCTTTCTCCAATCCAAGACCACCATTAAGCTTCTCTCGTCCCCCTCTCCGTATCACAGCATTTAATTGGCCCCGGTGAACCCTAACGCCGGCGATCGTCGGAAAAGCCCAAATGCCCTGTTTCCTCAATGCTGCCCGATTCGATCCGAATCAACCCTCGTGCCAGTGATGAAAATTGTTCAGTACACCCCTTTGAGCAAGCCTACTAATTTGGATTTCGAAATTGAGCAGTGATCATAGCCTTTCCGTGGTTTGCGCGCCACCAGCAAACTAGCTCTCGTCGCCAAGCCACTCAGGCCATTCTCCGGTAGAATTAACCCCACAAATAGTCCCCTCACTCCCTGACCAAAGAATCGAGTTCAAACTCCTTGTATCGAAAACGCCCAATTTAGGAGTCGTCTTCTCCAGCGCCTGTCGCCGGAATTTCTCCCCGGCCGATCTAGCCCCGTACACTTTGTCTCTTAGATAGATCTCAGTACCCCAAGCAACATTGTCTACTAGCTCGACTCCTGAATCGACCTGAATCAAGAGATATTCCAATGCCAAGATTACTATCCAGTAGTTCAGGCCACCGTGTTTACTCGCCTGATTTGGCCACCCTCCATCCACTTTCTGCCCTTGAGCCTATTGAGTACTTTGTTCCTGTTATCAAGGCCTAACTCCTAGACAAAGTGGTTCATCAATTGGAGCCCTGAGTCAAAAGTTATGCCATGCCCTAGTTTCTGGTCATGTCCAGCACTATGTCAGTGCATGTCCACCAGTGGCATTGAGTGATTTAGACCTGTTTCACTTGAGCAATTGAAATGCCACCTTGTCCATTAGATTCCTGGAGTTGTATTCTACAACTTTCTCTACTGTCGCTTCTCCAGAAAACCTACCTGAGACCAGCTTAAGGCTATGTCTTGCCGTGGACCGAATGTCGGCCTTTCGACATTCAACCCCCTTTCGAGCCCATCTCTTCAATCAGCATCCAAGTGACTTTGTCCAAACCTTTCCCCTGCATGCATGATATATTTTACGTATCATTTCCCATGAAGACTATCTTCTGTATGCTTATATAGTGTATGTGTGTATTATCTGTATCCGCCGTGGAACCAGAGATTGGAGGAGCGGAAGAAATCTTCGAAGAATTATCCAAGTAACTAGACCCAGCATTGCAAGGCAGGTCTCAAACCCTTGATCATGTCTAGCCTATTATTTTGAAATGAAGTATGTTAACTGTTTTCAAGTATATGCATGCCTTATATTCAAATAGAACTATATTCAAATAAAGTGATTAGATATGACCTAAATAACTGTGAAGCCCCTTCTGACATTGAATATCCCTGCACCCTTGTTACCCTAGATTATCATGCTTAGGCTATGCTATGCCCAAGATTATATGATAAATGTTGAATGGTCACATATGAGAAAAGTATATTCGAAACCCTTTCTTGTGAAAGAAAATGTGATTTGAATCGATAGTGAGGATGGTTTGATTGGATGGTGCTGTGTGCGCACTGAGAATGTGAAAGACTCCTCACTAGAGATTCATAAGGACTAGAACCTTGTGTTGTGCTTCTATGCGGCATGAAAAACGTACCAACCACTTGCCCGGTTATGGGACGGGCGCAACTTAGTAGCTTTCTTTAGTATTAGCTTTTCCCTGCAATGGTTGTCGATCTAGTGTCTTGCGAGAACTGGTGGGCCGCAGAAGGCCATGAGTGATGTGAGTTCAGAAAAATCATGAGAGGAAAAGGTGGGAAGAAGGAAGACACCCTATGCCAGATTAAGTCGTGCGCGACTGTAATCAAGAGAGGCTATGTGTCTTGCGAGAACATAGACCCAGGCTAGGAAGTAAGGCAGTGGGGAGGACCCACAACGGTACTTGAGACTTAATTGTCTATTTACCGGGCAGGGAATTGTTAATGCTAGGACTGTAAACTGTTGTGTCATCTCGGCCTTGTCACATGCGTAAAAGTCGCATGGAGCTGATCCGACTTGAAAGCCGAATGATCGGTGGATTAAGGTGGTACACCTTTGCAAAGTATAAAAAGTATCAGATACTCTGAGCTCCCAGGTTATGGAGTCTGCGCGTTGTGGATCCTATCCACGTCGATTCAGCACAAGTAGCTTTTGGAAAGTTCTTCACAAAATCTGAGTAAAGTGGTGACTCATGAAAGACCGCCACACATAACATTTCTGAAAATCTAGCTTAGGATTTTAAAGGCCTCGCTTTTGAAAACAAAGACCTTTTCTCCAAAACTGAGAGTGAAAATCTATTCTATTCCTATATATAAAGCCAAGACCTCTTTCCTTGAAAACCCCTCATCTATATATCTGCATTCTCATAACAGGACTTGCTGAGCATCGTGGAAAAATATGCTCACCCTTGCCTTTTCACACAAATTCAGAAGGAAGGATTTGAGGAACCTGATTCCTTTAGCCTTGAGCACTGCGAAGGAGGAAGGAACTTTTTCAGACGATTTGAGCTTCTAGGAGGGTCATGCGTCAAGTTGAGTTCGATGTGGTAAAGGCCCGAGCCGAACCGCTGCAGAAGGAAATGAAGACCTCTATTATTGCTTTCGTGTCATTGTTTTGATTCTTGATTTATGAAAGACTCTCTACTTTGTATCAACCTTAA
Organism: Pharus latifolius; assembly: GCA_019359835.1. NCBI lineage: Eukaryota > Viridiplantae > Streptophyta > Magnoliopsida > Poales > Poaceae > Pharus > Pharus latifolius. The sequence continues at coordinate 67,669,897 of CM033321.1, read as the reverse complement.
TTAATGCCATTCTTGGCTTTATGGTAATGTAATAGTGGTTCTCATGACCTTGTACTTGTTTTATCTATTTGCTTTATTGTTTAAAGTAAATCCTGTTATTGTAAGCTTGTGATGTACCTTTCTGTGTGCAATCCATCTGGGCGGTTGCCATCGGAATCCTCAAATGAGGGTCCCACAGTGAGGGTACGCCCCGGTGGGGTCATACGAGGCGGCTGAACCTCCAGAGACCGGAGGGACCACCGGGTGACCCATAAACGGGGGCATAGCCTCCGGGTATGGGTATGGCGCATATGTGGGGGCCGGTGGCCGTGCCAACAAGCGGAGCAGCTCATCCATAGAACGCTGGGCGCGGAGCTGGCCCTCCACTAAAGCCTCCAACAGGGCGTCCAGGGGAGCCGGGGGAGCCGTCGGGGGGAGACTGGTCCCGGCAGAGGCTCCTGCGGTCACTGGGAGCGACACGGAGGTCGAACCACCTAAGTTAAGAGGGAAGGTGGGAGGCAGTACCTGGGTCTGGCCGCCTCCATGCGGAAGCACCGGGACAGTCGTGTCCAGGACGGGTGGCGCCGGGTCACCAGGACCGGCGTCACCGGGGAGGGTGCGAGCCCTCGTTCTTGGGGGAGCCATGGCATCATGTCACGAGTCCCCACAGACGGCGCCAACTGTCGTGGTATTGCGAATACCCCGACAGGTTTTGTGGACGATCCTAGTGAAGAATACGCGACGCGGGTTGACCGGGTGACCGGTCCTCCCTCGCCGGACAAACACAACAAGTGACACGGAGGTTTATACAGGTTCGGGTTCCGGTGGGGGCCCTAGTCCTGTCGACGTGCTCCCGACCGGAGTCGGCTGGGGAGACTCCCTCGGGGAGAGTCTTCCAGAGCACACCTGTGAGTTTGGCTATTCTAACAATAATGAGCAACTTGTCCTTACAACGGGGGGTAGAAGGGCTATTTATAGCCCCAAAAGAAGCAAAAGGACTAAACTACCCCGGACGCTACCGTTGGATCAAGGGGTAGCAACGTCCTTCTCCCGTCCAAATGCCTTGGATGCTTGATAGGTGGCCGCTGATTCCCGAGGCGCTTGCCACGCGACCCGCACATGACCAAGGCGCTAGTCACGCGACCCGCACGTGACACAGGACCAAGGACTCCTGTCCCCAGAAGGATGACGGCGCCCAGGACAGGCACTGGGGACCACATCCCTGGGCGAAAGGCGGCGCCTGGGACCGGCACCGGGGGCCAGGTCCCCGGGGCAGGCACCGGAGGCCACGTCCCTGGGCGAAAGGCGGCGTCCGGGGCAGGCACCGGAGGCCACGTCCCCAGACGAAAGGCGGCGCCCGGGGCAGGCACCGGAGGCCATATCCCCGGGCGAAAGGCGGCGCCCGGGGCAGGCACCGGAGGCCACGTCCCAGGGCGAATGGCGGCATCCGGGGCAGGCATCGGAGGCCACGTCTTCGGGCGAAAGACGGCGCCAGGGGCATGCACCGGAGGCCACGTCCCCGGGCGAAAGGCGGCACCCGGGACCAGCACCGGAGGCCAGGTCCCCGGGTGAAAGGCGGCGCACGAGGCAGGCACCGGAGGCCAGGTCCCCGGACGAAAGGCGGTGCCTGGGACCGGCATCGGAGGCCAGGTCCCCGGGCGAAAGGCGGCACCCGGGACCGGCACCGGAGGCCACATCCCCGGGCAAATGTGGCGCAACTTACCTGGACTTAGTCTCGCGGAGATTTCCCCCAATAAGAATGTTACAATTTGTTGATTGAAAGATTTGAAAGAAGACTTTCTGGATGGCAATTCTCTTTTCTTTCTTTGGGAGGAAGACTGACCTTAATCAATTCGGTTCTTTCTTCTCTTGCTATGTTTATTATGTCCACACTTAAAAGTCCCCAAGTTGTTCTCAACAGAATGGATAAAATTAGAAGAGCATTCTTTTGGAGGGGAAAATCGAATTGTGTTGGTAGTCATTGTCAGATTGCTTGGGACAAAGTTTGTATACCTAAATCAAATGCTGGACTTGGTGTCATCAATTTAAGAATCCAAAACTTGGCTCTTCTGTTGAAATTCTTGTTTAAGTTCTTTAACAAGAATTCATCTCCTTGGGTTCAATTAGTTTGGTATCATCATTATTTGAATTGTCTGCCGTTGGAGTCTCATTTGGTTGGTTTCTTTTGGTGGAAGGACATTTTGCATCTTTTATCCTACTTCAAAGGTATTTTGTCATGCAAGTTTGGGTTAGGGGATACTTGTGATTTGTGGAATGATCTCTGGACTTCGGAAATTTTAGCTCATAAATGGCCTGAATTGTTTTCCTTTTCTTCTCGAAATTTGACTACTCATCAATTTTGGAGTTTGAATAGCTTGGAAGCTATTTTTCATTTGCCTCTTTCGAAGTCGGCTTATAGACAATTTCAGAATCTCTTGTTGCTTCATCAAGATACCAGTGGTCTTGTTTCTTTGAATGATTGTTGGACTATCTTTGGAAACAATTCACATACATACAAAACCAATAAGGTTTATAAGAGGTTAATGGGTATTGCTCTCTCTCACCCCATTTTCAGTCTCTGTTCGAAGACAAAGTGTATGCTTAAAATTAAGATTTTTGTTTGGATTCTCCTTTGGGAATGCCATAATACTAGAAAGAGTTTAGGAAGGAGAAATTTGCTGATCTCCTCTTATGAGTGTGAGCTTTGCATTGATGGTATTCTTGAATCACACTTTCATCTTTTCTTTGAATGTGCTTTTGCTCTTCAATGCTGGAACCTTATTGGTATTAGTTGGATGGGAAATTTGACTAATTCTACTATGACGGATTTAATTTAGAAACTTAAAGAAGACAATATGAGATTCAAAGACTTTCTAATGGAAATCATTATGTTGTCGTTGTGGAATATTTGGAAGATTAGAAATTCCAAAATTTTTAATCATCAGTCGGGGAATCTCTTCAAATGGAAGAAAGCTCTCATTTCTGATCTAAAACTTGTCGCTGCTCATTCTCCTAAAGGCATTAGAGTAAAAATTCTTAGATGGGCTGATCTTTTGTAATGATTTGATTGTTTTTCCTTTTCCTTTGTAACTTGGATTCTCTTTATAATATATTATTACTAATAGTAGGCGGCTTGCCTACTGTATTTCCTTCAAAAAAAAAAGTAATTGGACCCATGCCAACCATGCCACAGCAAGATCAAGCCTGCGATATTAGGGACGCTGATGGAGATGAAGAAATGTCCTACCAGCTACCCCAAAATCATGTCAATATTATTTTTGGTGGTTCTTTTTCTTATGCTTCTAAGCGTCTGATCCGTTTGAGACCTAGTCTTGGTTTTCGCACTAGGCTCGCCCAGATTCTAATATGCGGAATAACGGGATCTTACTCAGAAATACCAAAACCCAAAGTAATTACACAACTCTTTATTTCAAAGAGGGCTTTACACGTCGAACGTTAGACACACTTGTCTACGTCGAAGGAACTATAAGTGTCTAAAACTCAAATAAGTTCTATGACTCTTCGATTGAATTCGATGATCTAAACTAGACCTATTACAAGGTATTTATAGTCCAATCGTATGAGTACGTATCAGACTTAAAGACCTAAACGTATTAGACTCATATAACTAATCCTAAACAGATGAGCTTAGTCATACACATTCGGATCGGATTACAATTCCGAACAGGGAACGAATTCCTTTTCCTGGTCGCGAACCAATCCATGGTCGCGGACTCATCCAGGTCGCGAATCCTTTTCCGAACACGGTTAAGGTCGCGAAGCCGTATGCGATCAGGACTTGGTCGCGAAGCCGCATGCGATCAGGACTTGGTGATCCTCCCGGATCATGACTCCCTTGTTGAGAAGGAGCCAACCCCTGTTGCGACCTCTCGATCAAACGGGAGATGTGCAAATTGGGCTTGTCCATCTTCTTTGGTGTACCACTTTGCCGCACGTGCTCGTTGATCTTTCCGACCGATTCGAAAAGTCTCCTTGGTGCCACTGCGGGTGGTAGTCACCTTCTTTTCCAGAATCACATCTTCACGTAGAGGTTCTTCTGGTTGATAGACCAAGTCTTCAACAGATGGTACTATAGTATCTGGTTCATCATCCAGCATTGAAGGCTCAAAGAGTTTAAGGTGCTCAACATTAACAACCGAGCAGATATCCATGTATGGAGGTAACTCGAGCTGACAAGCATTACTACCCACTTTCCGCAAAATCCGAAAAGGACCATAACGAATGGGTTTGAGTTTCTTACCTTCACCTTTAAGTCTCTCCTTACTCAGATGTAACCATACCATCTCACCTTCTTGAAATTGCGCATCAACTCGGTGCCGATCATGTCGCGCCTTGTACTTGAGTTGAGCTTTCAGCAAGTTCTGTTCAACCTCACGATGGAGTCGTTGAATACCTTCCAGGAACTTTTGTGCTCGATCCTGATCAGATGCTTCCTTGCTGTTCTGTGCTGAGGTAGGGATCACAAACTCCATGTCGAATGGACTTTGTGGTAGAAACCCCAAACAAACCTCAAACGGGGACTTTCCAGTCGAACCATGCACTGCTCGATTAAAAGCAAACTGTAGGTACGGTATGCTTTCATCCCAGGTCTTCGGGTGCTTCGAGTTATATCCTCTCAAGAGATGAACGACTGTGCGATTAACCACCTCGGTTTGACCATCAGTTTGCGGATGAAAAGCAGTACTCCTCTTTAGCTTGGTGTCCATCATCGTCTAGAGTGATCGCCAAAAGTGACTAAGGAACCGGGTATCGCGATCAGACACAATAGAAGTCGGCAGTCCGAAGTGTGTCCAAACGTGTTGAAAAAAATACCCGAGCTGCTTCTTCTCCTGTGATAGTCTTTCGACAAGGTATAAGAACAATCATTTTGGAGAACCGATCAACGACCACGAATAGATAGTCATTGCCACGTCGGGTCTTAGGCAATCCTCCTAAGAAATCCATGGATATGCTCTCCCATGGTCGCGATGGAACTGGCAAAGGAGTGTACAAACCTAATTTCCGGTTTGCCGGTTTCGAGATGCTGCAGAGACCACAGCCTCGAACGAAACTAGCCACATCTTGCTGCATACGCGGCCAGAACACATGCCGGTGAAGATTTTGCAACGTCTTTGTAACCCCAAAGTGACCAGCTACCTTCGATGTATGCGCTTCTCGCAACCATTGAATTCGAGGTGCTCCACGAGGTATGCAAAGTAAGTTGCCTTTGTACAAGAGTCCTTCTCGACGAACGAACTCCGTAGTTTTCCCTGTTTCGAGCTCAGTCAGTATTATTTGAAAAACAGGATCTTCACTGTACATAGTGGCATAGTCATCATGACATGAGGGCTCGATCTGCATGAATGCTGATAAACAGAGGGCCGTAACTGGTGGTCGCGACAACATGTCGGCCAATTTGTTGTGTACACCCTTCTTGTACTTAATCACCAGATTGAATTGCTGCAGATACGACATCCACTTCATGTGCCGAGCTTGTTGTAGCTTGGACTGAGTTTGCAAATATTGCAATGGTTGATGGTCGGTGTGGACAACCGTCTCTTTACCCAAAAGATAACACCGCCAATGTTTCACGGCCTGATGCAGTGCGCATAACTCCTTATCATAAGTCGGATAGTTCTTCTGAGCTCCCTGGAATAACTCGGAGTGATATGCCACTGGTCGACCTTCTTGCATAAGCACTGCGCCCATCGCATAACCTGAGGCATCAGTTTCCAGCTCGAATGGTTTCTGGAGATTCGGCAAAGCTAACACAAGCGCCTCGCTGATCTTCCTTTTCAGCAAGAGAAACGTGTCCTCATGTTTCCCTGTCCACTCGAACTTCTGATCGATCCTGGTTACTGCATGCAATGGAGAAGCCACAATCGAGAAGTGTCGGATGAACTTCCGAAGATATTGGCATGCTCCCACAAAACTACGCACATCCGTAACTGTTTGCGGTCGCGGCCATTCGCGAATCACTTTTACCTTGTCTGGGTCGATTTGCAACGTACCGTTGCCAACCAGGAATCCAAGGTAAAGTAGAGTTTGCTGGCCGAACTCGCACTTTTTACGGTTGAGGCGAAGTCGATGTTGCCGAAGCTGATCGAACACCTTTTCGACATGAATGAGGTGCTCATCCCACGAACGACTATAAACCAATATGTCATCGAGATAAATGATCACAAAGTCGTCGATGAACTGTCTCAATACGTCATTCATAAGACGCATGAAATTTGCCGGGGCGTTGCAGAGACCAAACGGCATGACCAGCCATTCGAACAGACCTTGTCGTGTTTTGAACACGGTCTTCCACGTATCCTCCTCTCGGATGCTGACTTGATGATATCCTGACTGAAGATCCAACTTGGAGAAGACAACAGCATGCTTCAATTGATCTAGCAGGTCATCAATACGAGGAAGGGGGTACCGGTTCTTGATGGTGATCTTGTTCAGTGCTCGATAGTCGATGCACATACGCCAAGTCCCATCTTTCTTTGGTACTAACACCACAGGAGATCCACAAGGTGAACTACTTTGTTGAATGACACCATCGTTCAGCAACTCACCAAGTTGTCTCTTGATCTCTTCATTCTCCAATACTGAGTTGCGATACATACTCAGATTGGGCAATGTCGCATCGGACACAAGCTGAATTTCGTGCTCGACTGGATGTTTCGGCGGACGACCCTGGGTAGTCTCGAACAGATCACTGTATTTCCCCAGCAGTCCCGACAAACGACTAGAATCCTCTCGGCACGCCAGCGACAATGCTGGTCGAGTACCCTCACCTTGACCAATGGGTCGAATCATGACAAGCACATACTTGTGACATGCATTAACAATTCGTTTGGCTTGATTTGCGGTAATCAAGTTCGAAGTGTTGACGTGGAGGTCTCTACTGATCACGAACTTAACTCCATCTTTGGTGAGGTCGTACTCTTGCGCTCGCCGATGGAAGTGAGCGTCTCGGTCATACAGATACGGACTTCCAAAGATCACCTGACAGATATCGATAGGGACAACATCGCATTGCACCTCATCGATATATCGTGCAGAGATCGCAAACTTCAACACACACTGACTCGTAATCTGTTGGTTCACGTCGGATGTAAACCAACCCAACGGGTATGGTCGCGGGTGTGTGGTTGTCTTCAACCCAAGTCGCCGAACCAGTCCAGCGGCGACTAGATTCTTCTGACTTCCTGGATCGAATATCGCTGCGACCACTTCGTGCTTCACCTGGATGTTGATGGTGAACAAGTCCTCCGTTGGGTGATGGTCGTTCGGTGGATCGGAACCCTTCTCCTTCGGCATTGCCATCAGAGACAAGGTCGTATCCGCCTCATTAACCGAATTCACTCGGACAACTTCTTCGTCGGGTGAAGTCGCAGTAGCCGTGGCTGTTCTTTTCCCTGGTCCGTTTTTCTTTGGTCGAAGTTCAGGATGAAGCTTGTAACATTTGTCCTTGGTATGCCCCGCGACTTGACAATGTTCGCAAAAGGCACTCGTGCCCGATTTTGAAGCGTTCTTCTTCGGACTCGGCTTTTTCTTGGTCGAGGTCGCAGTTTCCTTCTTGCTTTTGTCGCTGCGGAATTTGTTCTTCTTCTCGATCGCCATAGCAGTTGTGCTCGCGGTCGCAATGTCTTGGACACCGAATAGACTTAGCTCAGTACTAATCGATTTCTGAAGTCCAGATGTGTACTTCCGAAATACCTGAGAGTCGGATAGTGAGATGCCAATGACCATTGCTTGTTGCCGAAACTCAGTCGTATAGTCTTGGACGGTCTGGTCGCGCCGTTGGTACAATCTGTGCCAACGCTCCCATCTCTCCTCAAGGTAACCCATCGGATAGAATTCTTGTCGCAGAAGTCGTTTGAATTGACCCCACGCAAGGTCGTTAGCTTCACCACTGGCAACAAGAGCCTTCCACCATGTCTTGGCGTGGTCCTTCATCTTCAAAGGTGCAAATTTGACCTTTTGAGCGCTACTAAACCCTTTCAGGTCAAAGTAGGTCTCAAGTTGGTCGATCCAAGAATCCAGCTTCTCGGCATCGATCACCCCATCATATATGGGTATATCAATCTTAGCGTCGACTTTAAAAGATCCGACAGCTAAGGAGGTGTTGGCGAGCTCGTCGTCTTGTGGTTGCCTTCGTCTTCATCTTCGTCTGCCCTGCGCAAGTCTTCACCAGTCTTCCCACCCATAACCTTCCCTACTTTAGGAGGTACAATCATGGCCTGCTGCTTAATCCAAGCAAGCACAGTTTCCATGTCGGTGGAGAGCTTAGCCACTTGTTCGGCTAGGTTAGCTTGAACGGAGGTATCGTCAGACATTGTCGGAGACGCGGCTGTAGGAACCGTCGATTGATCGCCTGGAATTTCGCCGGAAGTTTTGTAACCCTGGCGAGTCTTCACCATCCACAGGATAGGCAAGTTGCTCTGATACCAACTTGATCCGTTTGAGACCTAGTCTTGGTTTTCGCACGAGGCTCGCCCAGATTCTAATATGCGGAATAACGGGATCTTACTCGGAAATACCAAAACCCAAAGTAATTGCACAACTCTTTATTTCAAAGAGGGCTTTACACATCGAACGTTAGACACACTTGTCTACGTCGAAGGAACTATAAGTGTCTAAAACTCAAATAAGTTCTATGACTCTTCGATTGAATTCGATGATCTAAACTAGACCTATTACAAGGTATTTATAGTCCAATCGTATGAGTACGTATCAGACTTAAAGACCTAAACGTATTAGACTCATATAACTAATCCTAAACAGATAAGCTTAGTCATACACATTCGGATCGGATTACAATTCCGAACAGGGAACGAATTCCTTTTCCTGGTCGCGAACCAATCCATGGTCGCGGACTCATCCAGGTCGCGAATCCTTTTCCAAACACGGTTAAGGTCGCGAAGCCGTATGCGATCAGGACTTGGTCGCGAAGCCGCATGCGATCAGGACTTGGTGATCCTCCCGGATCAGCGTCAATTTAAAACTTTTTACCATGAGGTAAAGAAAGTTGAGGCTCCCCTTGGAGAGCCTCAATATCCTCGTTGGTCAGAAACTTTCTTAACCTTCGACCGAGACGATTTCCCCAAGGGGCTCACATGACCATTGCGACTTTCTTTGGTCATTACACCTATAATTAGCAATGCTAGGGTCGAAAGGGTTCTGATCGACGGAGGCAGTTCGTTGGACCTATTATTGGTCAAGACTCTTGACGAGATGCAAATTCCTCGCTCAAAGATTATACCCATAATTCATCTGTTTATGGTATCATTTCTGGTCCCTCAATAATGCTAATTGGACAAATTGTGTTGCCGGTAATTTTGGGAGAACCAGGTAACTTTCGAACAGAATTAATTACATTTGATGTAATTGATTGTGACTTTGCATATAACGCTATATTTGGCAGGTCAACAATTGCTAAGTTCATGGCGGCGGCGCATTACACTTATCAATGCGTTAAGCTGCCAGGCCCCAAAAGGTGTTATTTCGGTCCGAGGCAGCCGGAACACAACTCTTACTTGTGATCTGCTATCTCTCGAGTTGGTGGATCAGCTTCCCCTTTAGGATGTTAAAATTGCGAGCACAACCTCAGATACGATCAAAGTTGCCCCGCGACCAGCTGAGAAACTTAAAATGGTTCCATTGTACCCAAATGATCCATCCTGGACCATTCGGATTGGATCAGGTTTGGATGACAAATAGGAACTTGAGCTCGTTACTTTCCTCTAGGCTAACGCAGATGTGTTTGTGTGGAAGCCATCCGACATGCCTGGAGTCCCAAGGGAAGTGATTGAGCACAGGCTAGTGATTCGGCCTGGACAGCGACCAATAAAGCAAAAGCTCAAACGCTTTGCTGTTGACCGACAAGAAGCTATCCGGTCGGAGTTAGACAAACTCAAGAAGGCAAGATTTATTCGCGAAGTCGATCATCCTAAATGGCTTGCGAACCCGGTCATGGTCGTAAAGTCAAATGGTAAGTGGCGCATGTGCGTCGATTACACCAGCCTAAATAGTTCCTGTCCGAAGGATAATTTTCCCCTTCCCCGCATTGATCAGCTGGTTGACTCTATTGTGGGTTGTGAACTAATGAGCTTTCTTGATGCTTATTCAGGCTACCATCAAATTAGCATGGCAGAAGAAGATGAAGAGAAAACTGCCTTCTTCACACCTTTTGGCACTTACTGCTACGTCCGAACGCCATTTGGTCTCAAGAATATTGCTGGTTCCATGTACCATCACTTGATGCAAAAAAATTTTCTTTCCTAGTTAGGGCATAATTTAGAAGCTTACGTCGATGGTTTGGTTGTAAAGAGTTTGAAAAGCTCTAGTCACATAGATGATCTTGCTAAAACCTTCTGTAATTTGAATAAGCATGGAATAAAGTTGAACCCTGAGAAATGCTCCTTTGGAGTTTCTTCTGGTAAAATTTTGGGTTTCCTTATTTGTTCTAGAGGAATTGAGGTTAATCCTGAAAAAATTAGGGCCATTGAGAAAATGAGATCTCCTTCAACCATGAAGGATGTCCAGAGCCTAACAGGTCACATGGCGGCTTGAAGCCGTTTCACATCGCGACTAGGCGAATGCGGTTTACCTTTCTTTAAGGTTCTTCACAAACACAATGGTTTTACCTAGTCGGATGAAGCCGAAAAAGCCTTTCAAGAGGTCAAAGCATATTTATCTAGTCCGCCAGTACTGGTTTCTCCAAATTTGAGGGAACCATTACTCCTTTATTTGGCAGCCACCCCTCACGCGGTCAGCGTAGTCCTAGTCGCGGAGAGAGAAGGTGTATAGCAACCAATCTATTAGGTAAGTGCAGTACTTCATGGACCAAAGGAGCGGCATGTTGAGGTCCAGAAGTTACTTTATGCTCTTCTGATGGCTTCCCGTAAGCTACGACATTATTTTCAAGCGCATAAAATTACTGTGCCTTCGTCCTTTCCATTGGGAGATAATATCCAAAATCCAGAGAAATCTGGTCGCATTGCGAAATGGGTAGTGGAACTTGGAGCATTTGATATCCATTTCGCCCCTCGTTGTAGTTAAATCTCAAATTCTTGCAGATTTTGTGGTCGAATGGACTAATCTTGACCCACCTGTGCAAGAATCTAAAGATTTACAATGCACCGACCATTGGACGATGTATTTTGATGGCTCTCGCAGTTTTCAACACTCGGGGGCTAGAGTGGTCTTAATTACGCCTCAGCGAAACCAACTCAAGTATGTCATTCAATTACACTTGTTGCGACCAACAGCGCAGCGGAGTACGAAGGTCTTCTTGCAGGGTTTCGAGCAGCAAAATTGTAACATCCTGAGTTTTGGGGTGAAAAGTTTCTTTCTTAAAAATCATGCATGCATATGTCTCTTCTAGATCAACCAAATCAGCCTCAGCTTTATTCTGTTCTAGCCCTAAAATCTCCAAATCTATCCTGTTACCCCAAGTCAAGATCTGACTTGCCAGATTTGATTTATCAGTTATCCTAAATCTAAAAGCCTTCAGAACCCAGATTCAATTCTATCCCTAACTTCCAGAATTATCAACTCTTTTCTGTTTTCGAAAACAGAATATCTGTTATTACCTTTTACCTTAAGTTTCAGAAATTCAGATTTAATCAAAATCTTAGCCAAGTTCAGACCAGATTATTCCTGGATTATGATCAAGGGTATGCCAATACCTTAATCCAAAAAGTTGGCAGCCAGATTTCACCATCTGAACCTTTTTCGCAAATCAGTCCAAGAGTATCGCAGATCAGTCCTTTTTCCAGATTTTCTAAAAGCCAGAAAAGGCAAAATGTTGCAAATCATCTCCAAATTCAAATATGATTCAGGGAATACCTCCCAAATGCTTTTCAATACAAATTCTTCTTTTATGAGTATCTCAAAATCAAACCCTATATTCCAGAATTCGAGATCAATAAGTTTCAGACTTATTTTACCCTAATCTACTCTGTTTTGAGTTCATATCAAAAGACATCCAAATGTCTCAAATTTTATCTTCAATCTGTGCCAAATCATTTGTGGAATTAAGTATACCAAAACAGCAGAATCAATTCCAGATCAAATCTTCCAAATCTCTAGAATTACAGTTCAGTCCAAATCAAGAATTGGAAATTGCAATCAAGCCCAAATTCGACCAGGCCGTTTGCTGTGCACGACCAGAGATCGCCGTGCAATTGCACCGCGCTTGCTCGCCGCCGGTGAGGCTTCGCCGCACTTGTGACCGTGCATGCCGGTGCGCACGTGTCCTTGCTTCAGCCGTGCCGTGGCAACGCCGTGGCAACACCGTTGAACAGCATGTGCTCCTGCGCGCGACCAGCAGCCATTTGTCAGCAATTCACTGCCACGTTGCCTTGCTGCGCCAATGTTGTCGCCACCGCTTGCTCCAGCTTGCCATGTCCCGATGAACCGACATGATGATCAACTGCAGAGCCGTTGTCGCCGTCGCATCACCGGTTAATGCTGTGTCTTCGCCGCTAATGCTCCTGCACGCAACCAGTCAAGTCACAGCAACCAATCTCTTCATTGTTCCCCTTTGCCATCTTCGCCGAGCCTATATAAGCACTCCTGTGCTCAGCAGTTTCCTCCACACATCACCAGGACTTAACCAATTTCCAAATTTCACCGCTGCAGTCGTCTTCTCCGGCGAGCCATCGAGGAGGCTCACGGTGACAGCTCATTCCACATCATCTCTTGCCAAATTGACAGCATCTGTGAGTTCCCCTCATCTCTCTCATCGTGCTGTATCACTTAATTGGATTTCCTTGCCTCCTATCGCCGGCGATCACCGGAATTTGCTGAAACTTGAAGAATGCCCTGTTCCGGCAATGCAGGCCAAATTACCTCGAATTAGCTCTCGATCCTGTGGAAGAAAATGATCAGTGACTCATTTCCAGCAAGCCTATGCGTCAAGATCTCCCGATTGAGCTTCAATCGAAGCTTTCCCCAATTTTGAGCTTCTCCAGAAACCGGCGATCGTCGCCAGTCTTCTCCGGCCATCCTCCGGCCCATCTAATTGTACCAGAAGCTTCCCTATACCTCCTAGATGCTCTCCAAGCTTGGAATCGAGTTCATTCGACCTGTAACAAAAACCCCCAAATGGCAGTGTTCTTCTCCGGCGTCGATCACCGGAAAACCTATTCCTGGCCATTTCAGCTTCATCCACTTTGTCATTCAGGTGTGCTTCAACCTCCTGAACATATTTGTCTTCTAGCTCGATCTCTGAAACTGCCCAGAATTCAAGTTATAGCTTTGCCAAGTTTTTGTCCAGAACTGCTACAGTGCAGCCAGTTCATCTCTGTTCATCATCAAATTTCTTGCTTTCTAGCCATCTTCTGCCCTAGATCCTGTTGAATGATTTGTTCCTGTTATCATTGCCTACCTCCCAGACAAAGTGGTGCATCATTTGGAGCTCTAGATCAAAAGTTATGCCAAGCCCTAGTTTCTGGCCATGTCAAGATCAATGCCAGACTATGTCAGTCAGTGGCATTAGCCCTTTTCACTTCCTTCCAGATGTGCATTTTGGGCATAACTTTGTCCCTTAGATTCCTGAGGTTGTGATCAACATTTTATTCTTCTATCACAACTTGATTTGAGCCCTTGAATTATATTTGCCGCTAAGCCCTAATTTTTGACACTATTCTAGTGCATGCCATCCAATGGCATTGCCTTGTTTACCCACTTCTGATTGTGCATTTTGAAAGCCACTTTGTCCACTGAATTTGTAGAGTTATGATCTACATTTTCTTCTACTGTCATAACTTGAGATAAGCTCTCTAGTTTTCCTTGAAGTTATGTCAGATTCTTGATCCGAATGTCAATCTGCTGACATTCGCTGTTTTTGATCAAACCAGCCACAAACTGATGTTCTTATTGTAACCTTGAGATCCTAAGAGCATCTACCACCCATCCTTAGCCAAATCTTTGAAACCCTAGATCTCAACTCAGTTCAGCTTGTAATCTCAATTATCTCCAGTTTAGTTCAATCACTCTTGTAAAGCATATCTGCATATAGATCTTAAATCATTTTAATATATATAAGTAATATTTGTGTGTATTGTTTGGTTTGTCGTCGAGCAGATCTAGAAGCTGAGATCGAGGACTTCGCTGTTGACCCGTCATCAACTGCTGTTTCTTACGACGCGGAAGGCAAGTCATATCCTTGGTCATCTTGAACCTATATTTTAAATGTTGCTAAAACATAACCTTGAATATAGGCAATATTGCATGCGAAAGATTGAGAATGGTTGATTTATGAATTGGCAGTACTAGACTGGTTATCTGTGAAATGTGAAATAAACAAGTTTTGAGCCATGAACTATTATATGTATTTATATACTTATATTCATGAAATAAAACCCTTAGCCGTGACCAGAAAATGGTATGGATGGCTGTAGCACTGGAGGTGCTAGACTGCAAAGGAATGCAGGCACTGAAGGTGCAGGGTTGTGGATGGTCTGGTCACTGGCATATAAGGACGAGAACCTTGTGTTGTGCGTCTAGTGGCATGAACAACGTGCTAACCGCAAGCCTGGTATGGGACAGGCCTGAACAAGTACTTATGTGGATCATACATGAAACCCCTGCATGAGATGTGTTGTGATGATTGACTTGGAGGCTGACTCCTACTATCACTGAAGGTGATCTGATATTTGACCCAGTAATGGGAAAATGAGGTGGGGTGGAGGTTATGATACAGCCTACCACAACTGTGTTTCGCTGAGAGCCACAGGGTCAGGGGTGAATTGTAAGTGATGCATAACAAAAGTTCTTGTTATTTCCACCTTGCCGCTCACAGTATGAAGTGAGTCAGGGGTCCAATCATTTTGTTATGATAGGAAAGGTTTGAAAGTGGAATATCTTGCGGGTAAATTGGTACCTCTCTGCAGAGTTAAAAACGTATTCGAATACTCCGAGCTCCCGGGTTTATAGGAGTCTGCTGCGGTGGATTAAATCCACGGGGTGTGACACAAGTACTATTTTCTAAATAAAATATGTTTAAATCAAGATTACCCAAATGACATGTGTTGTCATGATAAGGAGTGCTGCCGTGGGCTGTCGTGTGTCGACGTGTCGCGGTAGTGCTATAATCTAGTGAACATGAATGATGATGTTATATTATGAAAAGTGATGCCATGAGATGAGGTATGAAAGAAAAAGATTATTTTATAAACATCCATAATTCTTGACTAGTCTAGGTTCATGTCATCACTACTATATGTATCTACTCTTACCTATGACTTGCTGAGTACGTAAGTGCTCACTCTTGCAACCTACAAATCAATAGACGGAGCGATCAACAATCAAGATGAAGGCGTGGAGAACTTATCGGATCCAGAAGGAGGAGCGTCAGTCCCGTCATTTCCCTGATGTGTGTTGTTCTGCTGTCCACTTCTCTTTTGTGGGTGGGTCACCTATCTTCTGCTGTGTAGATGTTATTTTGCTAAACCATGTATGCCGTGAAGGCATTGTAATCTCCTTATGTAATATCAAGGCCAGCAGGCCACACTGCTTAACTATTATGTAAGTTACTCTGTTGCAATGTGATATACTCCTGTGCTTGACTTATCCTGGGACGTCAAGGGTATGTGTATGCTATGCATATATGGAACTAGCTGCAGCGAGCTAGGTCTCTACAGGAGTAGTCGTAGTCCCAGTTTCGGGGCGCGACAAAAATTCCTTGGAGTCCGTCGATTAGTGGTGAGTGGAGACTCACAGCTAATCGTAAACCAGGTAAACAAGGAGTACAGCACCTCCGATGAGACAATGGCTCATTACCTGGAAGAAGTGAGAAGATTGGAAAAACACTTGAGTCATTTCGAAGTCCAATTTGTTCCGCGAAAGGATAATATACTCGCAGACCAATTATCAAAAATTGGGTCCTCACGCACATCCGCTCCGGCAGGAGTGTTCGTTGAACACTTACAATACCCTTTGATCACGGCTTCGGTCGAGGATGATCTGGTGACAGTTCATGTCGTCGACCTTGGACATGAAGAAGATTGGACCCGTCCATTGCGGATCTATCTTGAACATGGGACCTTGCCCAAGGATGAAACTGAAAGTGATCGGTTAGTACGAAAGGCGTGTCTATATAAAATAATTGATGGAATTTTGTATAGAAAGGATACTCAAGGAGTATTCATGCGCTGTATATCTCAAGAGGAAGGTAAATCCCTCTTGAAAGAAATTCACGACGGTGTATGTAGTGCACATGCATCTTATCAGACGTTGGTCAGAAAGGCTTTTCGACAGGGTTTTTTATTGTCCTTCGGCACTTAATGATGCCATGCATTTGGTCAAAACATGCCCACAGTGTCAATTTCATGCATGGAAAGTTCATCAGCCTTCATATGCCTTACAAACTATTCCTTTAACATGGCCCTTTGCTGTTTGGGGAATAGATATAGTGGGTCCGATGCCCTAAGCGGTTAATGGGTACAAGTTCTTATTCGTAGCCATTGACACATTTACTAAGTGGATTGAAGCCGAACTAGTTCGCAATATTACCGCCACTGCGGCGAAGAAATTCTTTCATAAGAATATTGTAACATAATTTGGTGTTCCAAGTCGTCTTATTACCGACAACGGTTCTCAATTCGTTAATGGTCTTTTTCTAGACTATTGCGACGATATTGGGACCAAAGTGTGTTTTGCCTCTATGGCTCATCCACAGAGCAACGGCCCCGTTGAACGTGCCAATGGGCAGATATTACAAGGCATCAAGAAGCGTGTATTCGATCGCCTTAGAATACGCTCGGGGGCTTGGGTAGATGAACTCTACTCCGTTCTATGGGCACTACACACTACATGTAGTCGAGCTACGGGTGAGAAACCTTTTCAACTGGTATATGGTACCGAGGCTGTCTTCCCTATGGAAATTCACATTGGTTTTGTTCATGTAGATCAATCTGATCATTCTGATTAGCATGAACAACGTGCCCAAGATATTACCCTCCTTGAGGAGAAACGCGATCGGGCGTTGATTGAGTTGCAGCATATTTACAAGCTTTGTGTAAATACCATAGTAGACGGGTGCGACCTCGTAGTCTTCATATGGGCAACTTGGTTTTACGAAAAATCCAAAACTAGTCTAATCGCAATAAGTTCTCCCCTCAGTAGGAAGGCCCTTATACTGTGGTCTCAGTGCCGCGACCAGGATCAGCTCGATTAGCAATGAAAGATGGAAGGATCTTGTCCAATAATTGGAACATAGATCAGCTATGCAAGTTTTATGTGTAAGTTTCTCCATTTCCTTTTACCTTTTCAATTAGCATGATTTCGTTAAAAACAACATGTACCTTTTGTCGTCTTACATTATGGTCTAATTCTTGACCCCTACTCTCCCTTAGTCGAGCTATGCTCGGGGGCTGGTCGCCAATGAACATCTTAGTATAGTAACCGAGTTGGATTTGCTGGCTGATCTCATGGTCGCAGCTAGATAAGACATCCCTAAATAAGCCATTTCTCAATGCATACGGGACTTACTAGCATGATCTCTGACCATTCGAGGGGCTGCCAGTTCGTAATAAACTATGATATTATATTAAGATCAGTATTGGTGCAACCAGATGGTCATATCTGGTTGAGATATTTCTGTCTAAACCATTTCTTAACATTGAGAAACTCGCTAGATATTCCTCAATCATCTTTAACCCATATTTCTCCTAAGATTATAATATAATGCCTTCAGTATGTATGATCTCAGGAGGGGGCTAGGGGATATAGCCATAATATAAGACAAGATTAAGTACATTTTTTCCAAAAGTGAAGGGCATGCATCTGCATATTTTCTACTATAATTGTATATGTGCAGGTACAATTCAAATAGAGGATCATTGTTCATTACAATGAAATCACGATAAGCCGAGTTCTTTCAAGAGGTTTTTAACCAAGGGCTTGACTTCTTCCATTTTGGCTTCAAGCTAATCTTCACTCTCGAATTCTGCATCTCCCACGACTGGATTCAAATCCAGATTTGGGTCATGGTGATGTCTTAATTTGCACAAAATGGCAAACGCTACGGATCTTGTGTTGGTCTTCAATGCCTCTTCTTGCCGCTTTGTATCTTCAGGAAGATACTCGAGGAGTGATTTAGCTTGAGCCACAACCAGTTTTCATGATTCATTGAGGCTTATGCTCCTTTTGGGCAGCGTTGATATCAGCCTTCAGCAAATCCGCAACCTTCTTCAGTTTTTCAAAGACTTCTGACTAAATGCTATTACAGGATGAGATTGTCGCCTTCAGGGTTTTCCTCTTCTCATAGACAGTTTCGGTTGTCTTTTTGAATGATTCAATGGTTGCACGAAGGTGCCCGTTCTGACTTTCAGCCTGGACACACTTCTGCTGGAAGTCATCCTTTTCCTCAGAAAGAACGCTTATCTGTTCCTCTTGTGCTACATGAACAAAGTAACAAAAATTACAGCAATTCATGTAAGGAAATAACATCCTTTGACTGAAAGTAAACTTACAGGCAAGCTTTAACTGTGCCTCATTGAGTTCTTTCTCCATAGAAGAAAATCTCATGGTCGCAGTTTCTTCCTGACCTTGTCGATCAGCCATGCTTTTCGTCAAGGAAGAATTTTCCGTGCAACCAGAGATACAATCATTATACTTAGATGATGTTCAGGTTGGTATAAACAAGGTATGGATACTTACTGTTGTAGACAATGGAAACTATGGCCGCAGAATCTTTTGCGACCATGGCTGTTGAAATTTTGGCCTCAGGGCTGGTAACTTCTTTTGTGACCACGAGTTCTCCCGCGGCCATGGGATCCCCTACCTCAATAGCCACCTCTGCCACTGAGGACAATATGTTGGCAATGGAGGGGGAGGATGGCCTCTCTGGAATGTCAATCTCCAGAGGGTTCACCGCTTTTCTCTTTCGACGGATGAGAGGAACGTCGTCTTCCTCATCCTCGCTCCCCTCACCCTATACGATTAAGAAGTGACTCCTATTCGTACAAGGTATAACAGGGGGAAGAAAAAACCTTACCACAGCAGTTTTTGCAGCAGTTTTCTTTGCCTTCTATGAAGTCCCTCCTATGGTCTTTCCTTTGGACGCTCCAGGGGTTGGCTCCTTCATCTTCTTGGCTTTGGAAGAGATCACTCTTATTCTCTTCGATGCTGGCCTTCCAGAAGGTCCAACATCCTCCCCAGGACATTTTGTCTTGATAACTTGCCCCATCAGCATCTACATCATTCCATAATTGGTGATTTGATGATCAATATCAACAGGCATCATTGAGCAAGCTTTCCAAAAGAAGTCTTACCTTTTGACGTTCTTGCCATAAATCGTCGCCGCTGTTGATTAAGCTCTGAGGACGGGTGATCCTAGAACTCCTTCTGTCGTAGCATTATATGGCTTCAGAAGGTTGTTTGTCCTCCTATCAATTTCTGATATGGACAAGACTGTTTCATAATTGCAGTTACTCAGTATGACATTGATCATCAGTAGTAATGCACATTTTGTTAAACGAGTGAAACTTACCATTATTATAGTCCAGGGTATTATCCACTTGGACTGCACCTCCCAGGCGGATGCTCCCTCTTTTTTAGAGGGCTTATTCTGTTCTTCACAAAGACGCGGATGATATCTCACGCTGTTAATCCCTGGTAGACTAAGTGAAGAATTACTTGCATTTATTTTTTTCAAGTCAGCACTTAACACTGGGGCGGTGTTCATTTCGCTGCTTTTCACTAGCCTCCGGTTCTCAAACCACAAGTTGCTCCCCGCAGGTGTAGAGCAATAGAACCATCTCTGGTTCCATCCGTGTACTGAATCACACAGTGGGAAGGAGGGATAATCCTTTTTCTCCCGCAGGCGGAAATATACACATCCTGCTGTACTGGGACTTTTCGACCATGTTGAGAAGTAAAACCGTCGAAACAGATCTACACATGGTAATACTCCCACCAAAGCCTCACACAAGTGCTGAAAGACAGTCAGGAGGAAGATAGCATTGGGATGAAGATTTACCAGCCCCAAGTCAAAGTGCATCAGTACATCTTGCAAGAATTTGCTTTCCGGTAAACGGAATCCACATCGTAGGAAGTTTTCAAAAATCACCAGTTCACTTTCCTGGACATTGGGGGTTTCTTTTTGTTTCTCCACCGGCCGCCAGTTGATCAGCAATCGCGAAGGCAGGATTTCATCCTTTTCCAACGCCACCAAACTCTCAACATTGTAGTGGCTTGATCAACTCCAATCGCTGAGAAGATCTTTGGAAAGAGGAAGGCTTTGCTGGTGATGAGAGAAAAAGTGAATAATGGGGTTTCCTTTTTTTGCAGCGGAGTGGCTAGTGCGAAAGAGGGTTTTCTGAAGCTTCTCAAGCAAGGTACCATCCTTTTATCTGCCCAAGGCCACTACCTACTGCATTTATTATTGTAATGGGTATTTTCACGGATTGAACCCGAAACCACATTGTTACCCTAGTGGAATTGGAAACAAAATGCCTCTTTCTGGGAAATTAAAAAGTCATTTTAAGTCAAATTCGGGGGCTATGGTACAAGTGATTATATGGGAATTTTTATGGTGTAAATACCCTATGATTTCAGGGTAATCTCATAATTCTAGTATTGTTATAATCTCAAAGTGAATTATGTGATCGTAGTACTATGCATGGTCTTGGTGCAAGCTATGGTCGCAATGCTATTCTGTGACCTCAGTGCTCCTTATGGTCTCCATGTTATTCTGTGACCT
This sequence comes from Pharus latifolius, assembly GCA_019359835.1. NCBI lineage: Eukaryota > Viridiplantae > Streptophyta > Magnoliopsida > Poales > Poaceae > Pharus > Pharus latifolius. The sequence continues at coordinate 67,649,208 of CM033321.1, read as the reverse complement.
CAGTGCTCCTTATGGTCTCCATGTTATTCTGTGACCTTAGAACTATCTTCGTTTGATCATGGACAAAATACTTATTACCTGTGTATGTATTGGTCGCAGAAGCATTTACCTGTAACCATTTTCCACAGAAGGTTTAAGAACTCCAGCTGATGATTATAGATTATATGTAATCATTAAAAAAAAGAGAGGGAGTCAAGATGTAAAGAAAAGGAATTTTATTTCTTGCATTCTTTACATAGAAAAGGGATGTAGGCGATCAGCGTCGACCTGACTCGAAAGTAAATTACAAAGTTCTCCTAGGGACAAGTTAATGTTGGAGGGTTCAGCACTAATTGCCCCAAGGGAGCTTGCGACATCCCTCAGCCTGTCAACGTCGCCTCTAATGAAATAAAGCAATGAACCCTGATTGCATCAGAGAGGTCCCTTTGATCTTGTACAAAGTCCCTCTCTTCGCGAGTTAATCTTATTTCTTCATGAGCTCTCTGAAGGCTTTATGTCAGGTGCTCAATGACTGTCAGGGTGGTTCTGAGACAGCGTTCTCGGCTAGCGAGGCGTGCTTCCATAAACTCTTGGTCTTCTTGGAGAGTTTTGCATGAAGCAATTTTCTTCCCAAGAAGAACTTAGATCTCAGCAAGCTGTTTGCTGAGGACCCACAAAGCCTTCTCATCCTGTAAAGACCATGAGTTAATCATAGGATGTATTCAATAAGGTCAAAGATAAGAGAGTATTTACCTTGGAGGTAGCAGCTGGTTGGGAAACTGAAGGAATTGGCTCAAGAATGGTACTAACGTTCCTGCATTTTCAAAATGAAATTGAGCCATACCTAACTATGCAATTCAGTTAAGAGGAAATATCAAAAATCTTAGAACCCTAGTCCCGAAGAATTTGGTGTCAAAGACACTGTGGGAACAATGGCAGTTGACACACTCGCAGATGGGTGTAGATCCGAGGATTGGGGTAATGAGACGACCCAATCCTCAATCTTCTTCAGTTTTTCTGATGAAGTTCCGCTGGATGATCCAGCATCATTCCCAAAATGCTTCTTCGAAGAAGGAGAATCATCGAACACCTGGAGAATTTTAGAATGCATTACTCTGAAGAATTCTGCTAAAAAGAATGAAGATTGGAACAGATGTTTCGAAAGAAGATTACCTTTTGGATCATCTCCGCAATGGTGTCTTCAATATCTGAATCCTCTCCATCACTCTCAACAACTCGTTTTGAGCTTTGGTTCTCCATTGAAGATGAGAACTGATGAGGTCATCCCAGCACGTGTTGCACCTTCGCATGTAGACCAAAGATCTGATCAAGAATACAATGGACCGATCACTCGACGTCGTGCAAAGAATCTACAACAAGAGGTGACTTCACTCCTTGCTGAAATTGACATTACAAATGATGAGAATTTTATACTACCTAAAAGCTCTACACTTTTGCTACTTAGGTTCACATACGAGGAGATAGAAGATGGTCCAGCTAAGAAGGCCTATGTGGAGGACATGGAGGATAAGGAAGATTGCGTGGAGGCAAACATGGGTGCTGCCCAAAGTTGAGACGTGTCATGTGACAAGTACTGTAACTTTCACAAGTCGTACGATGAAATATTTTGACGTTTCTGGATGCATAATTCACATGGATGGAAAGCTTATGGAGTCTACTTTCCAACGCAACAAACGGCTCGTCTTTTGGACTTCCCAATTAGGAGTAATCACCATTTTAGTGCTGGCTGCACAGAAGTCAAACAGCTGCGCGCAAATTACTTCGTGGTGACCTTTCAGCTAGCTTATCTTCAGATTCTTAAAGTCTTTTCTCACCTAACTAGAAGGGTTGTTCTCTAGTATTAATATCCACTATGTATGGTGTTAAGGGGAATTATTTTTGGAGAAGCAAATACCAATCCCTTTTGTTCAGCTGTGTGCTAACAATTTCCGAGAGTGATCTCTACCCTTTTGCTCTTGTGATTTCCTCTCGAAATTACAGAAGCGGTCGCATCATCGACTCCCAATCGATGCTCCTGCTCCGTTTGATTGCAGGTTGTGTTGGTTGGTTTTATAAGAGTGTGGTTGGACGAATCCTCGATTCAGGTTGCCGTATTGCGACGGTGGTTGGCTTCGAGTTTTATTTGTCAGGTTGCACTAGTTATCTTGGCTGTTTTCAGTAAGTTATCGTGTTCATGATCCTACGCCGTGAAGATCAGGACCAAAGGACGCATCATCTGGTATCAGAGCTTTCGTTGCCACGGTAGGATTCTTTACCCTTAGCTACATATATTTGTGTTCTGTCCTATCCACTAAAAAGCCTTAAAAAAATTGTTTTAGCCGTTCTTCAATCTGTTATTTTGGTGAGTTTAGTTAAGTTTCGGTCCATTAGAGTCTTTGTTCTTGTTGCTGATCATAATTTCCTTTGCGTGTCCCTTGAGCCATTTATCTCTCCATATCATTTGTATCTACATTTGAAAACCAAAAAAAAAAAAAAGAGTATTAGTCCATTTCCTCCTTCGCGAAAACCTTGCTCTAGCCTCTGGTTGTGCTGAGATTATATGTTCAAGTTGTGCAAGTGCTATATCTGTTAGTTGCTTTCAGTTTGTTTAAAAAAAAAAAGAGTTGACAAAAGAAGTGAAAGAACAGATTGTATTGTTTATATGCACAAGTGTTGAAATCTCAAAAAAAAAAAAAAACGTTGTGCAACCAGATTGCTATCCTTCTTTGGTGAAATTTTGCTAGGTATATCTCAAGAACCATCAATCCCTAGCATAATCCTTGTTTGCATCAAAATCAGAATTTCCTTTGCGTGTGAGTTGCTCATATACATCATTCCTAACTTGTGATCAGTGCTAGACATTGGGCTGCTAGTTTGGATTGTTACTTAGCTTTACAATATCTGAAATTCAGATTGTTATTTGTGCATCTTTCCCTACCAAGCTCCACAAAGAAACCATCGTAGACAGAACGCTGGTCGTGTATTCGTCTAACCATCACTTACCACCACACATATACTTCTGTAATTTTCAGGGAAAGCATAAGAGCTTCAGTTGGTAAGAGAAGGTGAGGTTGAGAGATCAACAAATTAATTTTCATACATATACTTGCTGCTCGTGTTCACTAACAGTGCAGGAAGGATGTCCAAAGAACCAGAGATTGATGATTGTGTCACAATGGCACAATTCAATGAGCTGAGACAAAGATTGGAGGAGAGACAAGAGAGAATGTCCCAAGATCTTCAAGCTCTTCTAGCTCAACTTCGAGATCAAGGACGTGGTGCCAACAGTACAGCTAACCAAGATGAAGAAGTAGATGAAAATGATGACGAAGTTGCTGCCCAACCTCCAATACCACCGCGAGCACGAAGAGATCGAGCTGCTGCCCGAGGAGATGGGCCATTCAAAGTTTTGGCCAAAGTCAATGACAATGCATACAAGATTGAGCTTCCTGGAGACTATGGTGTTAGCACGACATTCAATGTTGCTGATCTCACACCGTTCTTTGGCTCGGAAGAATCAGAGTCGAAGATGAAGATTTGTCCCTAAGTATCACCGTCGTGATCTTTTTAACAAGCTGCAGAATTTAAATCAAGGAAGTCTCTCAGTTGAAGGATATTATAAAGAAATGGAGAAGGCTATGATCAGGGCCAATGTAGTCGAAGATGAAGAGCAAACTATTGCACGCTTCATGTTGGGATTGCATCGCAACATTCAACGAATTGTTGAATTTCAGCCATATCGCACACTTATTGAATTGGTACACCAAGCTACTAAGGCTGAGCGTCAATTGCAGCAAGATACTAAGTCAAGTAGAGCTGGTTCATTCGGTACAAAGGTGACAACAAATGGAAACAAGTTTACCCCAAGGTTTGCTGAAGGCCGAACTACCACCACAAGTGCAAATGGTGGTACACGCTCTAATACTCAAGGAGATTTCAGCAGCAAAACCACAGCTGCTCCAAGTGCAATGAAACCCTCTTCATCAGCAACCTCATCAGTTAGTTCTACAGCCCGCAGTAGCCAAATTCAGTGCTTCAAGTGTGGAGGCCGTGGTCATGTTATCAAGGAGTGTCCAAACAACCGTGTGGTACTTGTTAATGACCTAGGGGAGTATGAATCAGCAAGTGAAGAAGAACAAGATGCTGATGAAACACCATTAGAAGAAGCACAAGAAAATGATGGCGAAAAATATTGTGAATTTGAGAGAGGGACTGCTCTTGTAGTCACTCAAATCTTGAGTGTGCAGTTGAAAGAAGCTGAAAATGGACAGCGCCATAATCTCTTTCAAACAAGAGCCAAAGTTGAAGACAAGATATGCAAGGTGATCATTGATGGTGGAAGCTGCCATAATCTTGCAAGCAAAGAGATGGTTGAAAAGCTTGGATTGAAGCTGCTGCGACATCCTCACCCATATCATGTGCAATGGTTGAATGATTCTGGTTCCATCAAGATTGCACACAGAGTGAAAGTATCATTCAAGATTGGTGAATATGTCGACACCGTGGAATGTGACGTGGCACCCATGACAGTGTGTCATCTGCTGTTAGGAAGGCCATGGCAATATGATCGTTCATCCCAACATTGTGGCCGCACAAACAATTTCACAATCAAGTGGAAGGGAAAGGACTTGGTTCTTAAACCTATGACGCCTCAACAAATCATGGCTGAACATTTGCAAAAGAATTCAGAAGTGAAGGTGATTAGTGAGAGTGAAAAACAGCAAAAGAATATGAATGCCCTCCACAAATCAGTGAGTGAGCGCCACAAGCCAAATATGAAAGGTAAAAAGAAGATAGAGGGAGAGAATTTAGTCATGATAGCCACCAAATATGAAATGAGAGATGTGAGGAATCACCCAGACCAAGTACTCATTGTACTTGTGTACAAAGACACATTGCTTTCAGCTAATGACATAACATCTCTTCCTAGTGCTATGTCTCATCTTTTGCAGGATTACCTAGATATTTTTCCAGAAGAATCACCTGCTGGACTTCCTCCTTTGCGTGGCATTGAGCACCAAATTGATCTCATTCCGGGAGCTGCACTACCTAATCGGCCACCATACCGCACCAACCCTGAAGAAACCAAGGAAATACAAAGGCAAGTGCAAGCACTTTTAGATAAAGGTTATGTGCGAGAGAGTTTAAGTCCATGTGCTGTCCCTGTGATCTTGGTGCCAAAGAAAGATGGTTCTTGGAGAATGTGTGTTGATTGTAGGGCCATCAATAAAATAACTGTTCGTTATCGTCATCCTATTCCTAGGCTTGATGATATGCTTGATGAATTGAGTGGTTCTATGATATTTTCTAAAATTGATTTGAGAAGTGGTTACCATCAAATAAGAATGAAAGTTGGAGATGAATGGAAAACTGCTTTCAAAACAAAATTTGGATTGTATGAATGGTTAGTTATGCCTTTCGGTTTGACAAATGCACCTAGTACATTCATGAGATTGATGAATCATGTTTTGAGAGTATTCATAGGAAAATTTGTTGTTGTTTATTTTGATGACATCTTAATTTACAGCAAGACATTTGAGGAGCATATTTATCATATTCGACAAGTTTTGGATGTGCTTAGAAAGGAGAAATTGTTTGCTAACCTAGAGAAGTGCACATTTTGTACAGAACAAGTTGTGTTTCTTGGCTTTGTTGTTTCAGGTCATGGAATTCAAGTTGATGAGTCAAAGGTGAAAGCAATCAAGGAATGGCCAACTCCTATGAATGTAAGCCAGGTGAGAAGTTTCCATGGTCTTGCTAGTTTCTATAGGAGATTTGTGAAAGATTTCAGCACCATAGCTGCTCCTTTGAATGAATTGACAAAGAAAGGAGTTGCTTTTGAATGGAGTGAATCACAAGAAAATGCTTTTCAACAAATAAAGAAACTTTTAACTGAAGCACCATTGCTTAATTTACCTGATTTCACTCAAACTTTTGAAATTGAATGTGATGCTAGTGGAATTGGGATTGGTGGTGTTCTCATGCAAAATGGAAAACCTGTAGCATACCTTAGTGAGAAACTAGGAGGGGCGCAATTGAATTATTCTGTGTATGATAAGGAATTATATGCTTTGGTGAGAGTGCTTGAAACCTGGCAACACTACTTATGGACAAAAGAATTTGTAATTCATTCTGATCATGAGGCTTTGAAGTACTTGAAAGGCCAAGCTAAGCTAAACCGACGCCATGCCAAATGGGTTGAATTCATTGAAACATTCCCATATGTTGTGAAATATAAGAAAGGCAAGGACAATGTTGTTGCTGATGCCTTGTCTCGTAGAACTGTTTTGTTGAACCAGCTTGAAGTGAAAGTACCCGGTCTAGAGAGCTTGAAGGAGATGTATCCTGCTGATCATGAATTTTCCGAACCATATGAGAAATGTACAAGTGGGAAAGGATGGGAAAAATATCATGTGCATGATGGATTCTTGTTTAGAGCTAACAAGTTGTGTGTTCCAAATTCTTCTGTTAGACTCTTCTTGTTGCAGGAAGCTCATGCAGGAGGACTGATGGGTCACTTTGGATGGAAAAAGACCTACGAGCTGCTGGCCGATCATTTCTATTGGCCAAAGATGAGAAGGGACGTGGAGAGATATGTGCAACGCTGCAACACTTGCCACAAAGCTAAGTCAAAACTGAAATCCCATGGTTTATATACTCCATTACCTGTTCCTAGTGTACCTTGGGAAGACATTAGCATGGACTTTGTTTTGGGTTTACCTCGGACAAAGAGGAGGATGGATTCCATTTTTGTAGTGGTTGATAGATTTTCCAAGATGTCACATTTTATACCCTGTCATAAAAGCGATGATGCTTCCCATGTAGCCTCTTTATTTTTCAGGGAAATTGTGAGATTACATGGCATGCCAAGAACAATTGTTTCCGATCGTGATGCAAAGTTCATGAGTTACTTTTGGAAGACGTTATGGGCAAAGCTTGGAACAAAGTTGCTGTTTTCGACAACTTGTCATCCGCAAACAGATGGACAAACAGAAGTGGTGAATAGGACACTCTCCATGTTGCTGCGGACAATGATCAAGAAGAACTTGAAAGAGTGGGAAGAATGCTTGCCGCATGTGGAATTTGCTTATAACAGGGCTATCCACTCCACTACGAACATGTGTCCTTTTGAAGTTGTTTATGGATTCAAACCAATTGCTCCTATAGATTTGTTGCCGCTGCCATTGCAAGAAAGGAGTAACATGGAAGCCTCTCAGCGTGCTGCATATATAAAGAAGATACATGAGAAAACGAAGGAAGAAATCGAGAAGAAAACCAAGTACTATGCTGAGAAGGCAAACAAGAACAGAAAGAAGATGATATTCAAACCCGGCGATTTAGTTTGGATACATCTACGCAAGGAGTGTTTTCCTGAGAAACGTAAATCAAAGCTGATGCCACGAGGAGATGGGCCATTCAAAGTTTTGGCCAAAGTCAATGACAATGCATACAAGATTGAGCTTCCTGGAGACTATGGTGTTAGCACGACATTCAATGTTGCTGATCTCACACCGTTCTTTGGCTCGGAAGAATCAGAGTCGAGGACGACTCCTTGTCAAGAGGGGGAGGATGATGAGGTCATCCCAGCACGTGTTGCACCTTCGCATGTAGACCAAAGATCTGATCAAGAATACAATGGACCGATCACTCGACGTCGTGCAAAGAATCTACAACAAGAGGTGACTTCACTCCTTGCTGAAATTGACATTACAAATGATGAAAATTTTATACTACCTAAAAGTTCTACACTTTTGCTACTTAGGTTCACATACGAGGAGATAGAAGATGGTCCAGCTAAGAAGGCCTATGTGGAGGACATGGAGGATAAGGAAGATTGCGTGGAGGCAAACATGGGTGCTGCCCAAAGTTGAGACGTGTCATATGACAAGTACTGTAACTTTCACAAGTCGTACGATGAAATATTTTGACGTTTCTGGATGCATAATTCACATGGATGGAAAGCTTATGGAGTCTACTTTCCAACGCAACAAACGGCTCGTCTTTTGGACTTCCCAATTAGGAGTAATCACCATTTTAGTGCTGGCTGCACAGAAGTCAAACAGCCGCGCGCGAATTACTTCGTGGTGACCTTTCAGCTAGCTTATCTTCAGATTCTTAAAGTCTTTTCTCACCTAACTAGAAGGGTTGTTCTCTAGTATTAATATCCACTATGTATGGTGTTAAGGGGAATTATTTTTGGAGAAGCAAATACCAATCCCTTTTGTCCAGCTGTGTGCTAACAATTTCTGAGAGTGATCTCTACCCCTTTGCTCTTGTGATTTCCTCTCGAAATTACAGAAGCGGTCGCATCATCGACTCCCAATCGGTGCTCCTGCTCCGTTTGATTGCAGGTTGTGTTGGTTGGTTTTATAAGAGTGTGGTTGGACGAATCCTCGATTCAGGTTGCCGTATTGCGACGGTGGTTGGCTTCGAGTTTTATTTGTCAGGTTGCACTAGTTATCTTGGCTGTTTTCAGTAAGTTATCGTGTTCATGATCCTACGCCGTGAAGATCAGGACCAAAGGACGCATCAAGAACAGAGGAGAAGATTTGGTGTTAGAAGATGAAAGGAAGTTCTAAAGGACTTAGCGAGTGAAAACTTGTGAGTCTTAGAAACTAAAGAGCTTAGCTATTTATAGGCGCCAGAGGCAACAGTTCATATTCAACAGGTGCTTCGAAATCTTAAAACGCACTTACATTTTGCCTCGATTGTGTGGTCAAAGATTTCATGATTGCCAGTCAAGATTATCCCAAAGTTCTTGGGAAACTAACCGCCACCCGGTGTACAGTATAGCAAGAAGAAGGTAAAGCGTCGGGTACTGTATCCAATGATTTTTAAATTTGAAGCAATAATCTTTTTTACCACTTCAAATTTGGGGGCTAGCTGACGAGAATTATTACCCGAGCTAGTCATTTATTTATATATATTGTGTCTAAGATATTTCGGATATGATATGGGGGCTTGAGTTTTAAAACAAAATACTCTGACCGCGGGGACTATCTTCTTGTGGTCAGAAGGTTGTGACTCAAGACTAGACTATGGTCGCAAGCTATGCGCGACCAGGATACTACTAGAGCTTGAGTAGTGAGTGATACCGGCCTAGACTGTCTCACAAGAGAACGAGATCGGAGTAGTAAGGAGAATATTCTGTTGTTCTTTCCACAAGGACTAAAGAAGCAAAACGCGTGAAACTAAACTAAATCAATTGCAAATGAAACTAAAACAGACGAGAGAAAGAGAGAGAATGTTAGAAGAAAAATAGAGAAAGAAAGAGGTGGATATCTCGCGACTTGCCATTAGTGTTTAAAATTGTACAATTATTGTAAATATGTGCAATGTTTAATATCATCGAGAAGAGGCCTAATGGAAGAAAGCATATATGTCTATCGATTACTAATCACTGCACAAATCAATGAAAAAATAGTACAAAAATAAACATTAACGCTTCAAGAAGCCTCGACACAAATCAACCACACAACACTCAAGATAAACAAGCTCTTCAGCCTCACATCAGCCTCACAAAGCACACTTCTCAGCAACTAAGTCACCAAGGCAATAAGATGCAAATACTGGAGACAACAAGATATACAATGAATGACTAGAATTTGTTCAATTCGATCACCAAAACAACCAAGAGCTAGTGAATGCAGTCAACTGACAAATAGACCAACGTGAGGATCAAAACTGGATTGAACAGCAAGCAACAGGAATTTCAGTTCATCACAAGAGACAAATAAAATATCAAGTTTACTTGGTAATTGAAATAACCATTCAACGCAGAATTTTAGATATAAAATTGTACTCAGATGTCGCATGAATGAACAGCCAAATTCAGAGCAATTCATTTTAATTGAGAATTCTCCAATTAGATGTGAAATAAGACATTCAATCCTTCACATTTACAAACAAGAAAATCTCATACAAACATCCAATTCATCAGAATTCAAGCACTGAGGAGAATGAGAAAAGTTGGACCAAAGATGTGGCTTGCTGGAGATGTTCTGGTGATCTTTGGTCATCTGAACAGGTTGTGGCCGTGGAAGTAGATGCTGATGCACAATAGGTGATGAAGTCGGCCAAGGCAGCAGCTCATGCATGTTGAGGTCGTATTCTCGATGGAGTGGTCGAGGAGCCCGATGAAGTCGAGGTCGTGGTCGAGCTCGAGGAAGATGCACTGGTCGTCGTGGAAGCTGCTTGAGGTCACCGTCGATGAGTAGATGCGGTCAAGCTCGCCGTTGGCACTGGAGAGTTGATCAGATCTAGATGGCCAGGGCCAGATAAGATGGTGAGAAGCAGAGTGTAGAGAGAGGGAGAGCCAGCGGCGGTGAAGTGGGTAGATCCGACACAGGCCGGTGGAAACCAACGGCGGCACGGCTGTGGAAGGAAGAAGGTGAAGAGGAGTGGCGGATTTGGGGGAAGCAGAGGGAAGACAGAGAGAAGATGGGCCGAGGTGGAGCAAATGGTGGTTGCGGCTGTGGAGAGGAAGCGGGCAGCAGCGGCGAGACGCGGGACGAAGGCGGCGCATCACACGGGAGGTGTTGACGGGAGGCCGCGGGATGAGGCGGCGCGACGAGATCGGCGGCGGCTATGGCGTGTAGTGGCGAGTTCACCGAGGGAGGCGGCGGATCGAGCTCGGCAGGCGCGACACAGAGAAACAGGGCGCTAGATCTGAGAGAGGAGGTGGCGAAGGCGGCAAGATCTAAGAGAGGGGAGAGAGAGAAAGAAGGGGGCCAATTTGGGGCTTTGGTGCACCGGATCTGGGTGTAGAGGAAGCGAAGGGAAAAGGAAGAGGAAGAGGAGGAAGAAGAGACCGGCTAGGGTCGGGGGTGGACGGAGGTGTGGATCACTTGGGAGGGAGGCAGAAAAGAAGCTCGGGTGAAGAGAAGAGGGGGAGACGGCAGTCGTTACCGCCGCTGTCACTACGGAGGCGAATGGAGCCAGAGAAGAAGAAGAGCAGCAGTGAAAGTGAGAAAAGGGGAAGAGGAAAAACAGAGACGAAGAAGAATGGAAGGAGGAAGAAGGAGGAGGAGCAAAGAAGAGGGCACTAGCGGTCTACGGTCTGGCGGGCGCCGGTGTGGTAGTAGGAGGTGTGGAAGCTGGAGGTAAAGGAAGAAGAAGAAGGTAAGATACAAAAAACCAGGCTCAAAGTGAAACAATGGTCGGTGGTTGTGTTTAGAGAAGAAAGATGATTTTGTAAAAAGGCCCTTGGGGTTTTAGAAATCACAAAAAGGTCCTTCCTGAGTTAATGTTTAGATTTCTGAGTGTAGGTTGTTTTGCAAAAGGGTGCTTGAGGTTTAAAGAATTTACAGGAAAGGTCCTCAGTTGAAAGGAATTGAAATTCCAGGCACCTGGAGAGTCCGATTTCAGCACGGTCAGTTCCTATGTATCCGTGGGAACGCGTGCTTCTGTTCGAAATCGACCGAGGGTCTAGTATAGTCAAAGAGACACGCTCTGTCAGTCTAAATGCACCAAAATCATGTTGACCTGCAATAAAATCACATAACAAATAATACAGTCGATTTGATGATAAAGATATGTATGATTAATGCGAATGCCGCCTTATGTGACTAAATGTGCATGATCAGGGCTTAAACATAAGGAAAATATGCACATATATGACAATTATCAGTGACTAAGCCTTCCGGTCATGATTCAAGCATGAGTTAATTTCCTCTCCCACGTTTGAGGACAACCGTCAAGAGGTTAAGATGTGCGGTTATCCATAACTGTACATGTTAACCGACGAGGAGATAAAGAAGTGCAGTTATGCAACTGCATATTGGCAATCATCTAAACTCCCAGAACTGCTCTACATTGGCATCCTTTTGAGTAGTATAACAGGATGATAGATGTATAGGAGCAGGGGATTGAGGACTTGAACAAATGAAGCAATAGACAATAGGTAGAAACATAAGAAGAGATTGTCAACTTCTATAACAATCTCCCTTCCTCTGTAAACATTCTCATACATAGTGAAACCATCACAGGACGTAGGGTTGTTACTCAATCTATTGAGAACCTGAACGTGTATAAATCTTTTTGTCTCCATTTCATACTTGTCTTAACTTACCTGATAAACACTCTGAAAGGTCTCCACTCCCTACTTACAAATCTGTGTAAGATCGACTAAGGACCCTGAGTCCCAATCGTGACAGTCGTTGGCACATGTTGGAGAACATGTTGGTTGAATTGACCCAACTTAAGACATTGTTGAGATTTTATGTGTCATCACTTTGTTTCTAATAGTTATTTTGGTTTATCTTTAGACTTGAGATTATCATGGTTTCATACATGCATAGTAGCATACCTGTTGGATCTAGGTTTTGATGATTGATGACAATGTGGATAAACCCTGTTTTAGTAGAAGTAAATTGAAATATTATTTGTTAAATCCTGAAGTTGATGTCTCCCTTATTGTAGTATTAATATCGATGCATATGTTGAGGGGGAGCTCATCATATCAGTCATCTGTGCTTGCATCAAGCTTGTGCTAATTGTTATCATGACATGAGTAGTATGGATCTTGTGATTACCTCTTATCATGTATGGATCTATATGACTATATATTTAATATCTTACCCTTTTGTGGTTTATCGAAAATGGTTTTGTCATTAAACACCAAAAAGGGAAATTCTTGAGTCAACTCGTTTGGGAGTAATTTCTTCAGTGATTAATGACAACCCTACTATGAGACTAATGTTGTTTAATGAGTGTAGGTGTTGTAGGCTCAAAGTGTATTGCGAGATGAAAGCAAACAAGGCCATATGGAGAATGATGTTGATATGAGCCACCTTGAGCGACGTCAAGCTTCACCGTAGGTAAGATCTAAGATTAAGGATTATTTTCTTAGAATTTTATCGGTCTCGGTGTTTGGAAATAGACTGAGTTGATAGGTTTCTTTTTGCTAGTTTAATTGTACTATCAAGAGGGGTCGGAAACTAGTAGCTTGACTCGATCTAGTGTGGAAGCTCAAATGCATTCATATCATATTGCACTAGTGCTTATTCACCTCTTGCATTGCTACAAAACAAGTGTAGTTTCTTTTAATTAGAGGTAATATTTGAAAACTACACTTAGTCGTGGTTGCACAGAGCAAACAAACTGATTCAGTACTAGAGCTGGTCGTGGTCGTATATGCACAAATTGGTCGTATCACTATTTGGAGCTGGTCGTGGTCGTAGAAGTTCAAACAAGTCGTACCAGTACACAACTCGAATACAGAGATTCAACCACTTGCTATTCGATCGGATATTCGACCAGTGGCTTAAAGTTCTTCAATCAAAACTGGTCATGATCTATGCTGACTATCAGCATGCATATCTGTGTGGACACAGACAATTGCATTTGCATATAACCTCAAATCAAGTTTGAGTAAAATTCCTAAGTCCTGTTTTCGGTTTGTATAGGCCAGACATTGTCTGTGGTGACCGGACATTGTCTGGCCCATACAACACCTTTTAGATATATGCAAAATGAAACCAGAGACATATGAATCCATCTGGTTGCATCTGTCTGGAACAGGCCAAACAATGTCTGTTTTAATGGCCGGACAATGTCCTGCCAGTAAAAATTTTTTCAGCCTTGAGCAAGAAAAGTACCAGAAACAAATGTTTTTGTCCAGGTGTATTTGTTCGGAGTTGAGCAGGCATTGTCTGGCCTGAGAAGACAATGTCTGGCCTGTAGAAACTCTGTCTTGGACTAAAATCCTAAAAGTGAACCAGAGACATATACATCTGTCAGGGCTTTTGGTCCGGGCAAAAGATGATTTGTCCAGCCTTCACAAAAGTAGCTGAACGGTAATTGACACGTTTGCAATGGTCATATTGACATGTACTATTTGGACATTGTCCAACATGGCCATAGTACATTGTCTGACATGGCCAGACAATGTCCGGCTTATACAAAATTTGCTCAGCTTCTTGCAAACGGCTAGTTTCTTTGTGAGGGCTATATATACCTCGACTTGGCAAGCATTTGAGGTGCTCAACAACTCAAAAATCCTATGCAAAAGCTAGCCAAATCCTTTGAATTCAATCTCTTGAATCTAGAGCCAAGATTTGAGCCAAAATCTTTGAGAGCATTTGAGAGGAGAAGCATTTGTGAGAGGCTAAGAGTGCTTAGTGCACATCATCCAGCATTTTGCAAGCTAGTGCTTGAGTATGGGCATTCATTTGCATCATTTGAGCTTCTAGCACTTGATTCATTCAAGTGAAGGCATTCGATTTATTACTCTTAGCGATCGCCATTGCCTAGATGGTTGTTGGAGAGTCGCGATCTCTCCATTGGAGTTTGTTGGAGAGGCCGATAAAAACTTGTGCAAGGTATTGGTGCTCGCCTATCCGGAGTGGAGAAGGAGCAACCCGAGTGGAGATATCCTTCGTGGATATAGAAGCGATGCTCACGCGTGAGCACTTCAACGAGGAGTAGGGGTGACCGGGCGAGTCTCCGATACCTCGGTAAAAATTGTTGTGTCAATTGTTTCTCTCTTGCATAATTTGTATTTACCTTGACTCAATTACTTCCACTTACTCTTGTTGTTTGTTGTATTGCATTTTCTATCTTGTTCAATGCAAATTGATCTTAGATAGTTTTAGACCCTTTTGCAAAACTCGATTTTCCTTCATATCTTGCAAAAATTGTGTTAGTTGAAAAGAGTTTTTAAAGCCTCCTATTCACCCCTCCTCTAGTCGGCATCCTCGATCCTACAATACCTTGGTGTTATCAACCGCTGCTCTTAACCGAGTAGTCATAAAGGTGACATACATATATGTTATGAACCATGTGGTTGAAAGTGAATAGTCAAGATGGAATTTGCCCTTCTCATATCTTGTGAGAGATATCTCTTAGCCCCTTAATGTAATAGGACTAAGAAAGTGCATGATCGTACCGAATATAGTTGAAAGTAAACTATGGATGAAAGTTAGTCCATTACAAGATCGAGAAAGGACCGAGCTATTCAAGGATGACATGTTTCTCACCTTGAGTTTGACCTGGTATCGTGAGGTAAAAAGATAATCCATGATAAGTTGTATAGGTTCGTCGGATATGATCTTTGTGTACATGCGGGTAGTCATAATGTCTTGCTAGGGACCACTATGACTTGTGATTCGGTAAGTTGTTTCCGATCGCGGCCAAATATATACGAACCTACAAGGTCACACACTTAACGGGTTGGAGCATTAGTTCAGATGGGATCCGAAATGGGTCCCCTATTGGTAATGGGTTACCATTGGGATTAAGGTTCGCATGTGAGTAGGACTTATCTGCAAGGTTTTATAAAAGGAGGCAAGGTGGGCATGCAAAAGAGATATGATCTATACAGGCTGCCGCCACTATCCACGACATAGATCTCATAAAACTCTAGTCGTGTGTGTTGGTGCTAGCACACAAACACACGGCGCTCCTTCCCCAGACGTGTGGACTTCCGTAGAGGTGTGGTTTCTACTACTGTACTGCTGGTCATGATCCAGTTACGACATCGACACTTCTTCCGCTGCTGCGTTGTCACATCCACGCGTCTAGCACTAGTACAGAAATGCAGTCTACTAACCCCTATCTTCTAACGGTTATTAGCGATTTAGAAGAAAACCGTTAGAAAAGGTGCTTCGCAGTCGCAAAAGGCATATGGGAGGTATTTTTACTATTGGTTTGTACAAAATTTACTGTTAGAAGAAGAAGAATGATTTACTTTAGCGGTGATGAACATATTTATCGTAAGAAGAGATGCAGAAGTACTGACGGTAGTTTGTTGCGTACCGTTAGAACCGATCAACTTCTACAAATAGTTTTATTCTATCGACACTGTATGTTTATACCATTAGAATATATCGCAAAATTCCTAACGGTAGGCTATTGTGTACCCTTAGAACCGATCGACTTCTACATATTGATTTATTCTATCGGTACTGTATGTTTATACCATTAGAATATATCGCAAAATTCCTAACGGTAGGCTGTTATGTACCGTTAGAACCGTTCAACTTCTACAAATAGTTTTATTCTATCGGTACTGTATGTTTATACCGTTAGAAGAGATCTAAAATTACTAACGGTAGGCTGTGGTGTACCGTTAGAACTGTTCTAGTACTATAAACACCCGAGTATGTCTTTTCCTTTTGAACAGTTAGTCGGGCGCACGTAGCCCTAACCCGTAAGCTCCATGGACGGCCAGCGCACCTCCACCGGCGACTGCTGCACCTCCGCACCTCCATCGACGCCCACTAGATTTCGGCATGACAAGCAAGGAAAGTAAAATTTTGGCAATATTGTTAGATTATTGTAATCCGATGATGGCAATTATCCTGCAATTTTTGTATCCTTCATTTTGCTGTGTCTTTCTTTTAATATGATTAAGTACGGTGTCTTGTGGGACAGATACTGTTCAATTTTTTGAAATTGGATCAAATGAAGAAAATTATCAGCATATTTGCAAGACAAACAGTAGCTAACATAGTCAAATGCCAATAAGAGTATAAATGTAATATCTTCATCTCCCAGTAGGTTGCTCAATGCCAACTTGGATTTAGTAACAATTGAAATTGAAAGATCATGATATTGAAAATGAAATTGAAAGATCAAGAAACTGAAATTGAAATTGAAAGATATTTGTAATTGAAATTGAAATTGAAAGATCATGAAATTGAAATTGAAGTTGAAATTGAAAGATCTTGAAATTTAAATTGAAATATATATGTAGTTTACAAGTATCATGAGATACACAAATATCTCATGAAATTGAAAGATCATTAATATCAAGATATTTACAAATATCATGAGATACACAAATATCTTGATCTCTCTGTAGGTTGTTCAATGCCAATAACATAGTCAAATGCCAACTAGCTTGCTCAATGATCAAGTGAATGTAAAAAGTTCATTAAATAATTAATGTATATTGGCAAGGTAATTTCTTCTGATGAAATAGAGTAGAAATGTAATATCTTGATCTCCAGTTGCAAGTTGATATTACTATGACGAAGCACAACCTAACCTTCAGTTGGTAGTCCTTCTCAGATAGGGAGCCATTTAGGAAATAGTAAACAATCTTAATTTGATCTAGAATGCCTATTTATGATTTGTTCAGGTCCTTGGACGATGCTCATGAGGGGCAACGTACGTATTTCACGGTTCTTCGTCGTAGTCCGCTGCCTACGTTGGCTTGTTGGTGAAAGAAAGCGTGAAGATCACCGTCGAGAGCTGGAAGGACGTGAAGGGCGAGATCTTAGTTGGCTCGGTCGAGAAGATCCTCAAGCCCGGCGTGTTTCTCAAATCAGGACCTATAGAAATCATCTTACATTTGTATCGGTGATTTCCTCGGGCTCACACTCAACTCAACTCAACTCAGTAATATAAGTGGTTTCTGACGAGGATTGACACCTGAGTCAGTTCAAATAAATGCACTGTTGGTTCAAGACAGATTCGAGCTAGACATGTGCCCGGCGGTGCGAACTCAAGTCGTTTCTGGGAAGCATCAGCCCGAGGTCACAGGCTTTGCGCGATCAGGTCGCAGGCTTTGCGCAATCAGATCACAGCTAGTGAGCGGTCAAAAGTTCGTGTGCTGTGCGCGGACAGAAGGTCGAAAATGTTGCGCGGTCAACCAACATCGCGCGGTCAGAGCATCTTCGACCAGGGAACGTGGGAGTATTCTTTTCCTATAACAGGAATATCCCAAGTACCCCGAAGATTCTTCCACGTGGGGATTAACCGTCACAAGGTTAATGCGTACAGTTATCCATAATAACACGTGTTAAACCTGCGTGGGAGTTAAAAGTGGTTCTCCAAACCACATCCAAGCAACTGTTTGATGCAGTTACGACTTGGCACCCTTTCAAACGGTATAAAAGGGCGGCAAGATGTATCAAACAGGGGGGGATCGATCAATAGATCAAGATACAACTCAAACAGCCAACACTACGGTTTAGACTAGATAATTTCTATAAGCCTCCCTGGCTTCTTTCTGTACATTTACATAGGAAAAACCTTCGCCTGTGAAGGCTTTTTCCCGCTACTTTGTAACTATTTACTACACATAGTGCAATCCCAACAGGACGTAGGGCTATTACTCCCACCATCGAGGGCCCGAACCTGTATAAACCTCTCTGTGCTCCAGTTCTCCATAGTTCTACATACCTTCCCGGAGGGTCACTTTGAAAGGTCTCATTATTATAAATTTTGCATAAGTTCGGCTATGGACCCCGAGTCCGAATCGTCGATAGCTGGCACCCACCGTGGGGCCTTTCTCAAGGCGTCCTAATTTTCATCCGGAGGTTCGCTGAAATATGGCTGGAGTATATGATTCCGAGAACGATTTTGATCTCGAGGATTATGCTCACATTCCAATGCCTTCTCCAAGCGATCCTGTTCCGATGGAGGAGGTTGGAGGCCAGAATCTTCCAGAGGTTGAATCCTCTCTCCAGGTCATGTCCATCGACCAGGGAGGGACTGGCACAAGGTCAGAACCCACCGAGGTTCTTAATGCGCTAGAGGGTGAGTCCGATCCGTCATACTATCCCGCTGAGGGTAAGGATGATATCGACCTGGAAATCAGCCCAGGGAGATTCGACCCTGATAACCTCCACCGTCTCTTTGATTTCGAGTCCGACTAGGAACAAACGGAGATGTTTTCCCCATCGGTGACCTCTCTCCCTAGACAGTTTGCTGCCTTATTGGAGGAAACTCCTGATCAACAGGCTGCTAGGGAAGAACGGGATCGCAAAGAGGAGGATCAAGAACTCGAGCAACAAAACAACGAACTACGCAGAACTGCCCTTGAGGCTCTTCAAGATGCGCAGGCTCGTTACGATGCTGCTCTGAGTTCTTCTCGACGATCACGCGGTCGCAGACGCGACCAGACCCCCTCTTTGCCTACGGAGCGTTTCCCGGTGGACGAAGAAACGGTGACACCTGGTGCCCCTAGGAGAAGTACCCATGGTCGACTGCGATCTATCGCGGAAGTCATGCGTAACTTCCCTCCTACGGTCATGGATGCGCAGAAACCAGCCTTCACCAGGATCCTAGCGGAAAGACTGGATGAGGTCCCGTCTGAGGTGACCCCAACGGCCTCTTCCCGGTCGGTAACACGTTCCCGCGAACGAGAGTGTTCTCATTCTGGTTTTGGTCGGCGAAGTTACCCGCCGCCTGTACCATCCCACCAGGACAAGTACAGGCGGACACAAGATTCTCGTGGTAGGGGTCAAGTCCCTGTCCACTCTCGTTTGGGACCACGGATAACTCCACCGTTGCGTGAAGTCGCCCGCGACCCGGTCGAGAGTCACAAGGCAGTTCTCGGTCCCTACGTCGGTTGTAAAGCTTTCTCGCCGGGCCTACGTGCGGTCGTTTGGCCTGATAAGTTTCGACCAGGGGCCATTGAAAGGTTCGACGGAACCCAGAACCCATCCGAGTTCCTTCAAATCTATATCACTGCCATCCAAGCGGTAGGAGGCGACGACTGGGTCATGGCCAATTACCTGCTTACAGTCCTCGAGGGACCGGCTAGAACCTGGCTGTTTAATTAGCCCAAAGGTTCCATCTACAATTGGGAAATGCTGTGCGACGCCATCCTCAGCAATTTTTGAAACTGTTATCAAAAGCCGGGTAAAGAGGACGATCTTCATCGGCTATGACAAACTTTGACCGAAACTCTTTGGCAGTTTGTCAAGAGGTTTGTCGGGGTGAGGAATACCATCCCGAACATATCTGATGGCTCCGTTATCAGGGCATTTAAACATGCCGTTCGATACCGGAGATTCACCGAAGACTTGCTTATCCACCCTCCTCGATCAGTGGCCGATCTTTTCGACATGGCCGATCGATACTCCGATGCAGCCGAAGCGGTCGAATGGAACCGGATGGTCGACAAGGGTGACCTACCACCTCAACCAGGTTTCAAAGACACCAGGAAAGAAGATTCAAGCAAGAAGCCGGAATCTTCGTTGGGTGGGAAGTCGAAAAAGTCAAAGAGGAACCGCTATGGATAGTACCGTGAGGTCGCAGTCGCAGAGAAGCCACCTTCGATCAAAGATAACAAGCCTTCATTTAAGAATAAAACTGCTTCTGGTGGTCGTAGTGCCGACCAGCCAGAAAAGTTGACTAATTCGCAGGAAGGCAAGAAGTGGTGTCCCCTCCACAACTCTGCAGGCCACGACCTCAAAAACTGCAGGAGTTGGTTGAAGCAATTGGATGACTTCTACCAGGGAGTTGGGCCAATGCTGACCCTACCGGCTAAAGAATAGGCATGCGGACTTAGAGACGCCGACGGAGATGAGGAGATGTCCTACCAGGTACCTCAAAATCACATTAATGTTATTTTCGGGGATTCTTCCTCTTTTGTTTCCAAAAGGCAGTTTAAAGCCTTTTACCGAGAGGTTAACCAAACGGAGACATCCCTTGGTGAACCTCAATACCCCCGTTGGTCAGATACACCTTTGACATTCGATCGCTCTGATTGTCCCGCGGGGCTTACTCGACCATTGAGGCTCCCTCTGGTCATTACCCCGATCATCAGTAACGCGAGAGTCGAAAGGGTCCTGATCGACGGAGGGAGCTCCCTTGACATCTTATTGGTCAAGGCACTCGACGAGATGCAAATTTCTCGTTCGAAAATTAAGCCCATAATCCATCCGTTTTATGGGATAATCCCAGGCACCTCCATGATGCCATTGGGACAAGTGGTCCTCCCGGTCACACTGGGAGAGCCGGATAACTTTCGAACAGAATTGGTTACTTTTGACGTAATCGATTGTGATTCAGCTTATAATGCAATCTTTGGTAGGCCAACTCTTGCTAAGTTCATGATGGCAACGCACTATACTTACTAGTGCGGCAAATTGCCTGGCCCCAAAGGTGTCATCTCGGTCCGAGGCAGTCGCAACGTGGCACTCACGTGCGACCGGCTATCTTTGGAGATGGTCGATCAACTTCCCCTCCGGGACGCCCAGGTCGCCACCGTCGCCACCAACGCGATCAAGGCTGCTCGTTGACCAGATAAGAAACTCAAACTGGTTCCATTGTACCCAGATGATCCATCCAAGACAATTCGGGTCGGATCAGGTCTGGATGACAAATAGGAACTCGAACTCATTACTTTCCTCCGGACTAACGCAGATGTGTTTGCGTGGAAACCGTCCGACATGCCCGGTGTCCCAAGGGAAGTAATCGAGCACAGGTTAGCAATTTGACCTGGACAACGACCAATAAAGCAAAAGCTCAGGCGTTTTGCTGTTGACCGACAGGAAGCCATCCGAGAGGAGTTGGACAAGCTCCTAAAGGCCGGGTTTATTCGTGAAGTCGATCACCCGGAATGGCTCGCCAATCCGGTCATGGTCCGCAAGTCAAATGGCAAGTGGCACATGTGCGTCGACTACACTAGCCTCAACAGTGCCTGTCTGAAGGACGACTTTCCCCTTCCCTGCATCGACCAGCTGGTCGACTTAACCGCGGGTTGCGAACTGATGAGTTTCCTGGACGCTTACTCAGGATATCATCAAATTAGCATGGCGGAAGAAGATGAAGAGAAAACTGCCTTCATCACCCCGTTCGGCACCTACTGCTACGTCAGAATGTCGTTCGGTCTCAAGAACGCAGGTTCCACGTACCAGCGCTTGATGCAAAAGACCTTTCTTTCCCAGATAGGGCGTAATCTCGAGGCATATGTAAACGATCTGGTTGTAAAAAGTTCTAAGAGATCATCCCATTTGGACGATCTCGCTGAAACCTTCTGTAATTTGAACCGCTGTGGAATAAAATTAAACCCGGAGAAATGTTCTTTTGGGGTTTCTTCAGGAAAACTTCTTGGTTTCCTTGTTTGTTCCAGAGGCATTAAGGTCAATCCTGAGAAAATCAGGGCTATCGAACAAATGAGGTCGCCCTCGACCATGAAAGATGTTCAACACCTGGCAGGTCGCATGGCGGCGTTAAGTCGTTTCATATCGCGACTAGGTGAAAGGGGATTACCTTTCTTCAAAGCCTTGCAGAAGCATCATAATTTCACATGGTCTGATGAGGCCGAAAAAGCATTTCAGGAGGTAAAGGCATATTTGTCTAGTCCGCCGGTATTGGTCTCTCCCGACAAAGGAGAACCATTATTTCTCTATCTGGTGGCCACCCCACACGCGGTCAGCGCTATTCTGATCGCGGATAGGGAAGGAGTACACAGACCCGTCTACTATGTAAGAGAAGTACGTCATGGACCCAAGGAGCGATACCCAGAGGTCTAGAAAATACTTTACGCACTACTGATGGCTTCCCGTAAGCTACGACATTACTTTCAAGCTCACAAGATCACAGTACCCTCCTGCTTTCCTTTGGGGGATATTGTCCGAAATCCAGAGAAATCTGGTCGAATCGCCAAATGGGCGGTCGAACACGGTGCTTTCGATGTCCATTTCACGCCCCGCACGGCGGTTAAGTCTCAAGTCTTGGCCGACTTTGTGGTCGAATGGGCCAATCCTGAGCCACCCGTGCAGATGCCCGAGGAATGGGAATGCCCCGATCACTGGACAATGTACTTTGACGGTTCCCGCAGTTTTCAACACTCGGGGGCTGGAGTGGTCTTAGTCACGCCTCAGGGCGAACAGCTTAAGTATGTCATCCAACTACACTTTTTTGCGACTAACAACGCAGCAGAGTATGAAGGTCTTCTTGCAGGACTCTGGGCAGCAAAATTCCTAGGAGTCCGTCGATTAGTGCTGAGGGGAGACTCACAACTAGTCGTAAACCAGGTAAACAAGGAGTACAGCACCTCCGATGAGACAATGGCTCATTACCTGGGGGAAGTGAGGAGATTGGAAAACACTTCAGTCATTTCGAAGTCCAATATATCCCGCGAAAGGACAACATTCTCGCAGACCAATTATCCAAAATTGGGTCCTCACGCTCATCCGCTCCGGCAGGAGTGTTCATTGAACACTTGGACCGTCCTTCGATCATGACTTCGGTCGAGGATGATCCGGTAACAGCCTGCGTTACCAACCTCGGTTAGGAACAGGATTGGACGCATCCATTGAGAGTCTATCTTGAACATGGGACCCTACCCGAGGATGAAACCGAAAGCGATCGATTAATTCGAAAAGCGCGTCTGTACAAACTCATAGATGGGGTTTTGTATAGAAAGGGTACTCAAGGAGTATTCATGCGCTGCATATCTCAGGAGGAAGGTAATTCCCTCTTGAAAGAAATACATGACGGTGTATGCGGTGCGCACGCATCATATCGAACACTGGTGGGAAAAACTTTTCGACAAGGATTCTATTGGCCTTCGGCACTCGATGATGCCAAGCATATGGTCAAGTTGTGTCCTCAGTGTCAGTTCCACGCGAGACAGGTTCATCAACCTGCCTATGCATTACAAACCATTCCCCTCGCATGGCCTTTCGCGGTCTGGGGAATGGATATTGTTGGTCCTATGGCACAAGCGGTCAACGGGTACAAGTTTCTGTTCGTAGCCATTGACACGTTTACAAAGTGGATTGAGGCTGAGCCGGTACGAAATATTACCGCATCAACAGCACGAAAATTCTTTCATAAGAACATTGTTGCTCGATTTGGTGTTCCAAACCATCTTATCACTGACAATGGTTCTCAGTTCGCCAGTGGCCTTTTCCTAGACTACTGCGATCAGATCGGAACCAAGGTGTGCTTTGCTTCTGTGGCACATCCACAAAGCAATGGTGCTGTAGAACGGGCCAATGGGCAGATACTGCAAGGCATCAAAAAATGTGTTTTTGATCGCCTTAAGACTCGCTCGGGGGCTTGGGCGGACGAGCTTTATACCGTTCTGTGGGCACTACGAACTACCTCTAATCGAGCCACCGGTGAGACGCCCTTCCATCTGGTCTATGGGGCCGAGGCTATGTTGCCTATGGAAGTTAGTATTGGGTCTGTTCGGACAGAACAATTCGAACAAGTTGATCAGTCCGAACAGCGATCACAAGATCTCATCCTCTTAGAAGAAAGGCGTGATCGCACTTTGGTCAAATCTGCGGCATACTTGCAAGCTCTGCGCAAATATCACAGCAAACCAAGATCTCATGGAAGTAGAGATTTTTAATTTCTTTGGCAAGATGTAGTACCAAGTACCTAAGAAAAGTATTTTTGTGTCTCCTACTTAATCTACAAATTAGCATCTCTTGAAATATTTCTTTATCTTCTAGTTAAGATCTGTTTGGTGTTATATTGTGTTTAGATATGATTATTTGAATGTGAGAACTGGTGTGGATGTGTGTACTTAGATTGCTGTGTCATGCATTACCCAGCTTGCTTTTGTTTCAGCAATGTACAAGTACCTGTTCTAACAGTAAATACACATATTTACCGTTAGACCAAACACCTGTATTTGCATATGTGCTTCAGGCATGCACTTGAATGTGTGAATTGGTGTGCATGTGTGTACTTGGATTGCTGTGTCATGCATGAACCAGCTTGCTTTTGTTTCAGCATGTACATGTACCTGTTCTAACGGTAAATACACATATTTACCGTTAGAACAAACACTTGTATTTGCATATGTGCTTCAGGCATGCACTTGAATGTGAGAACTGGTGTGCATGTGTGTACTTAGATTGCTGTGTCATGCATGAACCAGCTTGCTTTTGTTTCAGCCATGTACCAGTATTTGCTTTTGTTTCAGCCAGATTGCTGTGTTTTTACCGAAAGAAGATGTACGTACAAAATTACACGCACATATTATAACGGGGATTTCGTGTATTTATCGTTAGAAATGTGTCCAATATAAGTAAAACCCCACTCGACCATTGCTGAGCTGCTGTTTTGTTCTGTTGCACTCTGTCTCCCTCTATTTGCGATGAGAGTTCCATGCTCGAAGCTACACTGGTAGAATGATCAGGGCAAGCTGGAAGGAAGTTGTTGGACCCCTCTCTTTAATGTAAGCTTAATTGTCATCACTTATCTCTCTCTCCCTCAAAATCTCCCTCCCTCTCTACTTGCAAGCTAGTTGTATTGTGTAGTGTTGTGGTATTGCGAATACCCCGACAGGTTTTGTGGAGGTTCCTAGCGAAGAAAAGGCGACGCGAGCTGACCGCGTTACCGGTCCTCTCCCGTCGTGCAAACACAGCAAGTGACACGAAGGTTTATACAGGTTCGGGTCTCAGTGGAGACTCTAGTCCTGTCGGCGTGGTTCCAACCGGAGTTGGATAGGGGAGCTCTGTCGGGGGAGAGATGGCTCCGAAGCACGCCTATTTGATTTTCTATTAGAGTAAAAATGAATTGTCCTCCTCACATGAGGGGTTACAAGGGCTTATATAAGCCCAAAAGATGCAAAAAGACTAAACTACCCCGCTAGCCAGCGTCGGATCGAGGGGCACTAGCGTCCTTCTTCCGGTCAGGAGCCTTGGATGCTTGACAAGTGTCCGCCAGTTCTTGAGGCGCTTCTCGTGTGATCCTCACGTGACCCAGGACTGGAGACCCATGTCCTCAGAAGAACGACGGCGCCCGGGACAAGCCACCGGGGGGGCCTTGTCCCCGGGCGAATGGTAGCGCCTGGGACAAGCCATCGGGGTGCCTTGTCCCCGGGCAAATGGCGCGCCCACGACAAACCACCGGGGGGGCCTGGTCCCCGGGCAAATGGCGGCGCCCAGCACAAGCCACCAGGGGGCCTCGTCCCCGGGCAAAAGGCGACTCCCGGGACAAGCCACTGGGGGCCTTGTCTCCGGGCAAAATGGACGGCTACTTACCAGGACTTGGTCCCGCAGAGATTTCCCCCAACAGCAGCCCCCCATGCCCGCCGAGGATGATGCTCGAGTTCTCGGAGGGGACGGTTCGTGTTGGGGGAAATCTCCGCGGGACTAGGTCCAGGTAAGTTGCGCCACATGCGCCCGGGGACGGCTCCCGGGATCTGGCCTCCGGCGCCGTCCCGGGCGCCGCCATTTGCCCGGGGACCTGGCCTCCGGCCCCTCCCCGGGCGCCGCCCTTTCGGCCCCCCGGGACCTGGCCTCCGGCGCCGTCCCGGGCACCGCCACTTGCTCGGGGACGTGGCCTCCGGCCCCTCCCCGGGCGCCGCCTTTTGGCTCCAGGGACCTGGCCTCCGGCGCCGTCCCGGGCGCCGCCATGCGCCCGGGGACGTGGCCTCCGGCCCATCCCTGGGCGCCGCCTTTTGGCTCCCGGGACCTGGCCTCCGGCGCCGTCCCGGGCACCGCCATGTGCCCAGGGACGTGGCCTCCAGCCCCTCCCCGGCCGCCGCCTTTTGGCTCCCGGGATCTGGCCTCCGGCGCCGTCCCGGGCGCCGCCATTTGCCCGGGGACCTGGCCTTCGGTGCCTCCCCGGGCGCCGTCTTTTGGCCCCCGGGACTTGACCTCCGGCACATGTCCCGGGCCTCATCGCCCTCTTCAAGGTAAAGTCTCGAGTTGATTATCACGTGCAGGTCATGCGAGGAGCGCCTCGAGAATCAGCGACCACCTGTCAAGCATCCAAGACGTTTGACCGGGAGAAGGACGTTCCTACCCCTCAATCCGACGGTGGCTTCCGGGGTAGTTTAGGTTTTTTGCTTCTTTTTGGGGCTATAAATAGCCCTTGTACCCCTCAGTTGTAAGCAAGTGATTCATTCGTTGGAATAGCCAAAAACTAACAGGTGTACTCCGGAAGCCTCTCCCTCGGAGAGAGCCTCCCCAGCCGACTCCGGTCGGGAGCGCACCGACAGGACTAGGGCCCCCACCGGGACGCGAACCTGTATAAATCCGTGTGTCATTTCTTGTGCTTGTCCGGTGGGGGAGGACCGGTCATCCGGTCAACCCGCGCCGCGTAATCTTCGCTAGGATCGTTCTCAAAACCTGCCGGGGTATTCGCAGTACCACGACAGTTGGCGCCGACCGTGGGGACTCGTGACAAGACGCCATGGCCCCCCCAAGAACAAGGGCTCGCACCCTTCCCGGTGACGCCGGTCTCGGAGACCCGGCGCCGCCCGTCCGGGACACTGCTGTCCCGGCGCTTCCGCCCGGCGGCGGCCTGGCCCAGGTACCGCCTCCCTCCTTTCCTCTTAACTTAGGTGCTTCCACCTCCAGGCCGTTCCCGGTGACCGCGGGGACCTCGGCCGGGACCAGTCTCCCCCCGACGGCTCCCCCAGCTCCCCGGGACGCCCTGCTTGAGGCTCTAGTGGAGGGCCAGCTCCGCGTCCAGCGCTCCATGGATGAGCTGCTCAGCGTGTTGGCGCGGCCTCCGGTCCCCACATTTGCGTCGCACCCGTACTCGGGGACTATGCCCCCATTTATGGGTTACCCGGCGGCCCCTCCGGCCTCCGGGGGTCTGTCCGCCCCGTATGATCCTGCCGGGGGGTTCCCTCCCCCTGCGGGATATACGTCCGGACCCTTCCCGGCACCCGGGCCCGTCCCGGTGCCGGGAGGCTATTTCATGCCAGGGCCCTTCGTGGCGCCAGGGGGTTACCCCGTCCCAGGCCTATTCCCGGGGCCGGGAGCCCACTTCATGCCGGGGGTTTTCCCTATGCCGGGAGCCAGTCCCGCCCCCCGCGTCGCGTTTACCGCACCGGGGGGCGGTCGACAGAGCAGCTCCCATGCCTCAGCGGACTTCCCCCCGCATGGGCTCCCCTGTTCCAGACGTCGCCGCGGGGGCACCCCCCTCGCCGGTTCCGGATGTTAAAGGGGCTTCCCCCTTTCCGGTTCCGGTCGTTGCCACTGGGGCCCCCTCCACTTCGGTTCCAAACATCACCGCGGGCGCCCCCTCCCCGGTTCCGGATAATACAGGGGCTTCCCCCTTTCCGGTCCAGGGGGTCGTCGCAGGGGGCTCCCCTCAGCCGACCCCGGAAGCCTCCGGGCCGGTAGCTACAGTGCATAAGCTCCCTCCCTCGGCGGGACAGGTCCGTTTCGCCCGGGGGGAGGTCAAGCGAATGCATTCACCAGAATGCGGGGAAGAACTTCCCCCCAGCCGGCGGCGCGGGGAGCCTCGCTCTCGCACCGGTCGGGGGAAGAGACCCGCTGAAGAGCCAACCTCTCCGGAGGAGGACCCGGACGTCCGGGCTCAGTCCCGGTCCGGAGAAGCGTCGCCACCGCCACTCCGGCGGACCTCTCGGACCGCTTCCAGACTTAGACAACGAGGGCGTGTCCCCCGTCAAAGAGGACAGTGACCGGGACTCTCCCCGGGAAGTGCAAGGGGCTAACCAGCCCCTGTGCCGAAGACTTCGCAGCATCCGGTGGCCGCGGCCCTACCGCCCTCCGCACATCGAGCACTATAACGGTGAGGCAGATCCTTATGAATTCATGCAGGTTTACTCCACAGCCATCTTCGCAGCAGGGGGGGATGAGACAGTACAATGCAACGTCTTCCCCCTCTACCTCACCGGCATCGCCCACTCCTGGTTCTACAACCTGAAGGCCGGCTCCATCAAGTCTTTCACGCAACTCAAGCGGGAGTTCTGCGCGAACTTCCAGGGGAATTATGTGCGCCCCCTGAACTCCTCACAACTCTACACTGTCCGGCAGAGGACTGGGGAAACCATCATACGCTTCTTCAAGCGCTTTGCGCAAGTGAAGAGCAAAGTGGCCCACGTCCCCGACTCTACGGTCATCGAAGCCTGCAAGAGCGGCATCCTTCCGGGGGAGCTCCACCGAAGGCTCTCCCGGAGCTGCCCCTCTTCCGTTGACGAGCTCTTCAACGTGCTCGAAAGGTACGCTCGGGCAGAGGAAGACAACATCTGGAAGAAGACCCAGGGGGCTCCCGCCCCCGCCGACTGGGGGGCCAGGGATCCCCTCAAGCGCCCTAGGCAGGGGGGCGTAACGAGCTATGGCCTCGGGACACCTTTGTCCTCAAGGGTGGAGGCGGCTCGCGCGACCCCCCGAGGGGCAACCGCCCCTTCCCCAAGCCGAAAGGCCATGGGGGAGGACAGTCTTCGCGCGGCCGGGAAGGCCCCACTGGGAGAAGGCGGGAAGGACCGTGGTGCAGCTTCCACGGGTCCAGTACCCACGCTACCCGAGACTGTAGCCAGCTGCTGTAGCACTTTGCGGCATTCCTCGACCAGCGCGGGCAGGGGGGGGACTCCGGCCTCCTTGCTCCCCCGGCCAGCTGTTCCGGCCCTTCCCGCTCCCGCGGGGGGTCAGCAGATGCAGGAGTGGGAGCCTCCAGAAGCTCTCCCCTTTCAGACTTCTCAGCGCCGCATCAACGTCATCGTGGGAGGATCCGCCTCCAGGCGGGACTCTAAGCGCCAGCGTAAGGAGTATGCGCGCGAGGTCAAGGTTGTGGGGGTGCTACACGCGTCCCCGCCACCTAAGTGGTCGGACGTCCCCCTCACCTTCACGGTGGAAGACGCGCGAGGGGTTCGCTTCCCCCACGACGACGCGCTCATTGTCTCCGCGACCATCTACAACTGCCATCTGGCCCGTATCCTGGTGGACGGCGGGAGCTCCGCCGATGTCCTATTCCTGAAGGCCTTCAAAGAAATGCAGGTGGATCAGAAGCTCCTGCAGCCCGCTGCCGGGCCCTTGCAAGGTTTTGTCCCGGGGAAGGCGATCCACCCCATGGGCAAAGTAGATCTTCCAATGACCTTCGGCACTCCGGAGAACTACCGGACCGAGCTGGTCCGCTTCGATGTAGTGGACCTCCCCTCCTCCTACAACGCGATTATGGGGAGGACGACAATCAGCCGGCTGGGGGCTGCCACCCATCAAAACTATCTCTGCATGAAGATCCCCGGGCCGCATGGTGTGATCAACGTCCGGGGAGACCAAGACATGGCCCGTGCTCTATACGAGCGCGCTGCGGCCACAATCGGAAGCGTCAACCTCATAAAGACGCCCGGGGGGGAGGCTTCTCCCTTGGAACTAGATGCTGCTGCGCCACCCCCGGGAGGCCCCTCCTCAAGTCGCGTCCGGAAGGGGGCCTTCGGAAGGTCCTGCTGTTCCCGGGCAACGAAGACAAAACCATCCAGATCGGGGCGGAGCTCCCTGAGGAGCACGCAGCGCAACTTGCGGCTTTTCTGCGCGAAAACTCTGATGTTTTTGCGTGGAAGCCTTCAGACATGCGGGGCGTCGCCCGGGAGGTCATTGAGCACAAGCTTGCAGTGGCCCCCGGTCACCCCCCGGTCAAACAGAAGCGGCGGAAACTCTCCCTCAAGCGCCAAGAGGCAATCAAGGCGGAGATCACCCGGCTCTGAGAGGCGGGGTTCATTCGGGAGGTCTTGCACCCCGAGTGGCTCGCGAACCCCGTCCTCGTCAAGAAATCAACGGGTAGGTGGCGGATGTGCGTGGACTTCACCGACCTTAACCGCGCCTGCCCCAAAGACAACTTCCCGCTCCCGCGGATTGATCAGCTCGTCGACTCCACTGCGGGGTGCGAGCTCATGAGCTTCCTAGACGCCTACTCGGGCTACCATCATGTCCGGATGGCGGAAGGGGACGAGGAAAAGACGAGTTTTATTACTCCCCTCGGAACCTTATGCTACGTCCATATGCCCTTCGGGCTCAAGAACGCGGGGGCGACCTTCCAGCGCCTCATGACATTGGTTTTCAAAGAGCAAGTCGGCCGCAACGTTGAAGTCTACGTAGACGATGCGGTTGTCAAGAGTCCCCGCGCAGCCTCCCACATCGGCGACCTGGCTGAAACCTTCTGCAACCTCCGTGCGTTCGGGCTCAAACTCAATCCGGAGAAGTGCGCCTTCGGGGTGCGCGGGGGGAAGCTCCTAGGTTTCCTCGTGTCCCAGCGGGGCATTGAGGCAAACCCCGAGAAGATCCGGGCATTCCTAGATATGCCCCTGCTGCGCTCCGTCAAGGATGTCCAGCGGCTCTCCGGCCGCCTAGCCGCACTCAGCCGCTTTGTCTCCCGGTCGGGGGAGCGGGGCCTCCAGTTCTTCAAGATCCTCCGAGGGCTCGAGGGGTTCCGCTGGACCCCCGAGGCCCAGGAGGCGTTCGACGACCTCAAGAAGTACCTCACGAGCCCTCCAATGCTCGTGAGTCCGTCCCCGGAAGAGCCCTTGCTCCTCTACCTCGCCGCGACCCTTGTCGCCGTCAGCGCGGTCTTGGTGAAGGAGCAAGGGGGGCAGCAGCGTCCCATGTACTACGTGAGTGAGGCCCTCCAAGGGGCCAAAACTCGGTACACGGAGATGGAGAAGATCTTCTACGCCCTCCTCATGGCGTCCCGGAAGCTTCGACATTACTTCTTGGGGCACCCCGTCACTGTCCCGTCGTCCCTCCCCCTTGGGGAGGTACTGCGGAACAAGGAAGCCACCGGCCGGATCGGGAAGTGGGGGGCCGAGCTCGCCCCCTTCTCCCTGTCCCTTACCGGCCGCTCCGCCATCAAGTCGCAGGTCCTCGCCGACTTCGTCGCAGAGTGGACTCCTGCCTCTGGGTCCGGGGACGAAGATCTCCCTGTGGGCACTTCCGTGGTCTTCGCCCGACCCTTGGGTGCCATGAGGTTAGTCTTCTTCTTTTTCGGTGGCTAACCTTGCAGGAGGCTACTGCTAAAATTTCCGGACGTCCGCTACCGGGCAAGAGCTACCGGAGAGAGCTACCGGGGGAGGGCTACCGGGAGAGCGAAGATTGCTAGGGCTGGAAATTTGGAATGAGCTCCCGGGCCCCCCAAGGCCCTATTTATAGGGGCGGGACGTGGTCTAGATGCGCGCCACGTGGCACCCACAGAGCAATCTGGACCGCAGAAGTTCAAACCGTGCGCGGGAAACGAAGGGACGGGCGCGTGAATCGAGGCACCGGTTCGAACCGCGCGCGCATTTATGGCGAAACGGCGCGGCCTTAAGCGCGGGGCACAGAAACCGAAGCGCCGCGGCTCTGGTGACTTGGCCTGGAGATCTTCCCGGTGACCTGTACGATACCCATCGGGACTCGAGCATCGTCCCCGGTGTGCATGTGGGGCTGCTGTCGGGGGAAATCTCCGCAAGGCTAAGTCCAGGTAAGTTGCGCCGCGTTCGCCCGGGGACGTGGCCTCCGGTCCCTCCCCGGGCGCCGCCATTTGGCCCCCGGGACCTGGCCTCCGTCGCCGTCCTGGGCGCCGCCATTTGCCCGGGAACGTGGCCTCCGGGCCCTCCCCGGGCGCCGCCATTTGGCCCCCGGGACCTGCCCTCCGGCGCCGTCCCGGGCGCCGCCATTTGCCCGGGGACGTGGCCTCCGGCCCCTCCCTTCGTGCCGCCATTTGGCCCCCGAGACCTGGCCTCCGGCGCCGTCCCGGGCGCCGCCATTTGCCCGGGGACGTGGCCTCCAGGCCCTCCCCGGGCGCCGCCATTTGGCCCCCGGGACCTGGCCTCCGACGCCGTCCCGGGCGCCGCCATTTGCCCGGGGACGTGGCCTCCGGCCCCTCCCGGGCGCCGCCATTTGGCCCCCGGGACCTGGCCTCCGGCGCCGTCCCGGGCGCCGCCATTGGATGTTTCTTCCACACGAGGCCTTATTCCCGGCTTCTAAGCGGGGTGCATGGGCAGAGGAGCTTCCTAGCATTCTCTGCTCCATGCGCACGACCCCGTCCCGAGCGATGGGGCGTACTCCCTTCTCCCTGGTCTACGGGGCGGAGGCAGTCCTCCCCCTGGAGATCGGCTTCCGGTCACTGCGGGTCGAGCTCCTGGAGGGAGCCACGCCCGCAGCGTACCAGGCCAACGAGGCCAACCAGCGCCTCGAGATCGACCTCGTGGAGGAGGAACGCGACCGAGCGCTCCTCCGCCACGCCATCTACGAGCAAGAGATCGCGCGCGCGTATAACGAGCGCGTGCGCGAGAGAGCTTTCCGCCTTGGGGACCTTGTCCTCAAGCGCGTCACAGACCCCCAAGCCCAGGGGAAGCTCTCCCCCAAGTGGGAGTGTCCCTACAGGATCTCCGCGGTCCTGGGCTCGAGGGCTTATAAGCTCTCCAACCTTCAAGAGCAGGAGCTGAAGCACACGTGGAACTTGCGTTTACTTCGCAAGTTCTATGTTTAGCCTTACGGGCCTGTCCCCTCCCCTGGAGCGATCACGCTGGAGGGGGAGGAAGGACACTGTACTTACCTTTTCCTCCCCTTTCGCGGCTTCGCAGGGGGAGGCACTGTACTTCATTTTATTAGCAATACATAGGTTTTGCTCTTCAACTGTCTCATTGCAGGTTCTTCTCACTACCGCCCCCAGTGGCGATGCCCTCCCCGCGAGGATGCCATCCCCGCGAGGACGCCCTTCCTGTGAGGATGCCCTCCCCGCGAGGAAGTGGGCCCAGACCCAGCAAGTCCCTCCTGTAGGGCGGCCTACGATCAGCCCTAGTGGACTGAGGGTGTAAGCGGCAACCCGGTCCCCAGCGGCCGCGGTAACGAGTCACTTTGGGAGACTAGTCCCCTGCCCAAACACTCAAGACTCATCATCGGGCACTTCCTCCTCCGGGAGTACACGCTCTCCCCAGTGGGACGTCTGATGGCTTTCATGGATATCTCTTCCTCCTCCGGGAGTAGACGCTCTCCCTAGTGGGACGTCTAGTGGCATCCTTCGATATTTGGTCCCCGGTGACCTTATTCCCGGCTCCCCGTTCTCACGGCGACCGGATGATTGCCTCCCGGCGACATTATTCCCGGCTCCCCGTTCTCACGGCGACCGGACGATTGTCTCCCGGAGAAGTTACGGATTTCCCGGACATTTCGCCCCCGGTGACTTTATTCTCGGCTCCCCGTTCTCACGGCGACCGGATGATCATCTCCTAGGAAGCCTGCCTCCGGAAATCTCATCAGGTGTTCTTGGATGTTTCTTCCACAGGAGGCCTTATTCCCGGCTCCCCGTTCTCACGGTGACCGGACGATTGTCTCCCGGAAGGTCTTTCCCTTGGAAACCTCGATTTAAAATTTTCTAACTTAGAAAAATTTCTATGCTACAGGTCACTTCCACCCCGGGGGCCCTGCTACCCCCACAGCGCGCGGAACTACCCTCCGGCCCGCTGTGGGCGGGGGGGATAAGGAACCCCCGGGTGTCGACCGTACCGCCCACGAGCAAACTTAGCTCATTCTTGTGAAAAGGAGTCGTCCAGACCATCCAAGAAGAAAAAATAAAGACAATGAAAGAAGGAAGCAACAACACAGCTTTATTCATCGTAAAACCCGGAGGACATCTTCCCCCTCCGATGGGCTTCAGAAATGGTACAACCTGGGTTCTGTAACACTCTAGTTTTGGGAGTGAAAAGATTTTGCATAAAACCCTGCATGCATGTATCTCTGTAGTAGTAGCCAGATCAGCTGAACCCTAATTTCTCTCAAACCCTAAAAATCCCCAAATCTATTATCTAGATCCAGATCAAGATCTGACCATCCAGATCTAACCTACCAGTTATTCTGAAGATAAAAGTCTTCAGGAGCCAGATTGAATTCTAACCCTAACTCCCAGTATCTAAGTCTCTTTCTGTTTTCGAAAACAGGAAATTCAGATTTACCCTAAATACCCCAGTTTCCAGATAATTGAGTTATCTTGATTTAAGCCTATCCAGACTCAAGTATCCCCTGGAATATGTTCCTAGGTACATCCTCAACTTACTCCAAAAAGTTGGGAACCAGATTGTTTCACCTAAACACTTTTCGCAGTTTAGTCCAAATTTCACTGCGAATAAGCCCTTTCTATTTACCTGGAAGCCTGAAAAGGCTAAAATCTATGGATCAACTCAAACTCCAGAATTTCTTCAGGGAACACCTCCCAAATACTATTTGATACAGATCTCCCTTTTTATCAGACTTCAAAATCTCTCTCCAATCACCAGAATTCGAGATCGACAAAATCCAGATCTATTTTACCCTAATTTTACCCTATTTTCGAAAATAGGTGAAATCCCTCAAATCCTATCAAATTTTCTCCAGATTTGAGCTAAATGAGTACTAATAGAAATATTATACTCAGCCATGGGATCAAATTCCAAATTGAACCTCTTTAAGACCAGATTTGCAATTTAGTCCAAAACCCATCAAAAATCATCACAACCAGGCCCCTGGTTCGACCACGGGCTACTGTTCCTCACCTGACCACTCAGTTCGACTTCGACCAGGCGCTCAATCGACCACAGCACCGAGTGTCGACCGCAGCAACCGATTTCAAGCACGAGCACAGGAGCTTCGACCTCACCGCTGCTACTGTTCCTTCGACCGTTGCTACGCCCGTGAGCTCCTAGCCATTGATCAGCAGCAAAGCCATCTTAGCCGCTGCCTCGTCGCCACGTGGAGGGTTCATGTTCGCCACTGTGGATCGCCTTCTCCAGCACCGGCAGGATCTTGCTCTCCCGCGTTGCGCCCGACAGCCACAGCAAAATCGTGCCACGTTGCGGCCATGCCACGATTGAGCTTCACTTCACCATCTCTTCATCGCAGTGACAGCAGCGCAGCCGACACGACCGGTGAGGACGTCGTTTCACCGCCTGTCTTCGCCGCCGGTCACTTCCCAGTCAATTCAAGCCGGCTTCAACTCCCCGTGCAATTGTAGACGTTGGGAGCCCCCACAACCTCGCCTATTTAAACCCTCTGGCCTAAGCAACCATCTTACACTCCTTCACAACAGCAATCAGTAAAACTCGCCGTCTTCTTCGTGTTCTTCGGCGAGCTCGAGAAGAGGCTCATGGTGCCAAGCCTCTACACTGCTTCCTCCTCGACTCCAGCTACTTCAGTAAGCTCCTCTTACCTCCCTCATCCTACCCGAGCATGGAATTAACTTGAAACCTCTCCAGTCGCCGGTAATTTCCTTTTCTCTCCAACAGCTCCGACGAGCAATTAAACTCTAACCAGAGTGAATTAGCTCTCGAGCCTGTGATCAATCTTGATCAGTGGACTATTTTGAACACCCTTAAGCAACTAAAACCGACGGATTTGCTAAAATATGAAAAACCCCAAATTTCAACCTTGCATGTTCACTGTGCTTGCTAGTTTAGCTTATCTGTTGAATTTTTTTTAGCTAATACAACTTCACCAGTATGTTTCTAGTACCCTAAGGACCATACACGAGCAAGGAATTGAGTTCAATCACTTTAAATCAGAAATGCCCAAATCAGGATTTAGTTCATCTTTCCTCCAGCCAATATCTTCTAAATTCAGCCACTCCAGCTCAAACCACCTTGCCATTTAGATGTTTGGGACCATTTTGAACAACTTTGTCTTCTACCACGACCCCTAATTCGGCCTAGAACAGGAGTTATGGCTATGCCCTAGTTGCTGTACTGTTTGTGCTGCAGGCACTCCAGATCAGTCAACTTCTTCGCTGGTTTTCATCACTTTCCAGCCATCTCCTGCCCTAGATCCTGTTGAGACATTTGTTCCTGCTACAAATGCCTAACTACCAGACAAAGTGGTGCATCATTTGGAGCCTTGAGTCAAAAGATATGGCTAACCCTAGTTTCTGGCCATGTCAACCCTATGCCAGGCTGTGTCAGCCAGTGGCATTGAGCCTTTTCACCCACTTCCAGCCATGAACTTGGGAAATAACTTTGTCCCTTAGACTCCTGACGTTGTGATCTACACTTTTCCCTACTGTCACAACTTGAGTTGAGCCCTCTATCATTCATCGGCCCTATGTCGATGCCTTGAACCGAATGTCGACCTAAAGACGTTCGCTGTTTTTGAGCGAACCAGTCGTAACCTTGATATTATTCTGATACTTTGAGACATTTGGAACCTTGTAAACCTTGATAGCTAATCTTAACATTGGTTTCCTTAACTTAGCCCTAATCAGCCTCTAAACCCAATCATTTCAGAATCATCAAGACTTCATCTTTGCATCATTGCATACAGTATAATAATGTATTGAAAGGATTGTGATTATTGGTTGTTTGTTGGATTGGAGAGCAGATCAAGAGCCCGAGTTCGAGGACTTCACTGCGGATCCGACGTCAACTGCTGTATTTTACGACGCGGAAGGCAAGTCATATCCTTGGTCATCTTGAACCTATATTTTAAATGTTGCTAAAACATAACCTTGAATATAGATAATATTGCATGAGAAAGATTGAGAATGATTGATTTATGAATTGGCAGTACTAGACTGGTTATCTGTGAAATGTGAAATAAACAAGTTTTGAGCCATGAACTATTATATGTATTATTATACTTATATTCATGAAATAAAACCCCTAGCCGTGACTAGAAAAATGGTGTGGAATGGCTGTAGCACTGGAGGTGCTAGACTGCAAAGGATATGCAAGCACTAAAGGTGCAGGGTTGTGGATGGTCTGGTCACTGGCATATAAGGACTAGAACCTTGTGTTGTGCGTCTAGTGGCATGAACAACGTGCTAACCGCAAGCCTGGTATGGGACAGGCCTGAACAAGTAATTATGTGGATCGCACATGAAACCCCTGCATGAGATGTGTAGTGATGCACGATAAACACGGAGTGCGGCTCCCACACATATCACTGAAGGTGATCAAGCACGCTAACCCAGTAATGGGAATAAGCAAAGGGGTGAAGGTTAGGATACAGCCTACCACAACTGTGCCTCGCAGAGAGCCACAGGGTCAGGGGTGAATTGTAAGTGATACATAACAAAAGTTCTTGTTATCTCCACCTTGCCACTCACACATGGTTGTGAGGAGGGGTCTAATCATTTTGATAGGATGGGCTTGAAAGTGGAATATCTTGCGGGTAAATTGGTACCTCTCTGCAGAGTTAAAAACGTATTTGAATACTCCGAGCTCCCGGGTTTATAGGAGTCTGCTGCGGTGGATTAAATCCACGGGGTGTGACACAAGTACTATTTTCTAAATAAAATGTGTTAAATCAAGATTACCCAAATGACATGTGTTGTCATGATAAGGAGTGCTGCCGTGGGCTGTCGTGTGTCGATGTGTCGCGGTAGTGCTATAATCTAGTGAACATGAATGATGATGTTACTTTATGGAAAAGTGCTGCCATGAGATGAGGTATGGAAGTATAAGATTATTTTATAAACAACCATAATTCTTGACTAGTCTAGGTTCATATCATCACTACTATATGTATCTACTCTTACCTATGACTTGCTGAGTACGTAAGTACTCACCCTTGCAACATTCAACTCAATAGATGGAGCCTACCTTGATCAAGATGATGGCCTGGAGTACTTCGTGGATCCAGAAGGAGGAGAATCAGTTCCGCCAGAGCTCTGAAGTGTGTTGTTCTGCCGTCAACTTCTTTTGTGGGAGGGTTACCTATCTTCTGCGGTGTAGTTAAATATTTTGCTAAACCCTGAATGCCTTGTAGGCATTGTAATCCTTTATGTAATATTAAGGCCAGCAGGCCACACTGCTTAATATTCTGTTAGTACTCTGTTGCAATGTAATATACTCCTGTGTTTGACTCATCCTGGGAAGTCAAAGGTTTGTGAGAATGGGACTAGCTGCAGCGAGCTAGGTCTCTACAGGAGTAGTCGTAGTCCCAGTCTTGGGGCGCGACAGGTTCTAACCCGGGGGATTCTCTACGTCCTAAGGCTCCTACACCTAATACTCCCGGAGGCTCTCCGCTAGCTCCCGGGCCAAGTCCCGGTACAACGCGCGCACGCGGCGCTGAGCGTCCCGGAGCACACCTTCGGGCCAGAACTCGTATCCCGCCGGTGGAAGAATGCGAAGTGGAGGGACCATCTGAACCCCGGTGGTGGAGGGGACAATTCGGCGCGATGATTGTCAAAATTGTCCAAGTGCCACTCTGGATGCCACCTCAACCGGATCGGCTCCCGGACGCTGTCCCCGCCGCGCTTCCCGGAGACGAGGCTTAACAAGATCAAAGCCGCTTGGGCGTCCCCCGGGGAGCCCCTCCCGGACCTTCGCCCGGGAGTAACCTCTCGAGAACCCTGGTAACAATGCATTCAATTTAAGACTTGGAAAAATTTCTAACTTGATTGCATTCAAAATGTTTTTGTACAAGTGTCCGGGGCTTCTTCTAAGAAGCTACCGGGATCAAAATCCTAAGAAAACAAAAAGGGCCCTAACTAAGACCCGGGGGGAGGCTCATACATGTTTATTGGCGTCCTCCCCCCGGGGGGTTTCCTCCAAGGCCGGGGCTGGGGCGTCCATTGCCGGAGGCGTCGATGCCGGGAATCTCGCCCGGACGATCCGGTCGTAGAAGCCCCCGGCGAGCTGCTCCACCTCCCGGCGCGCAGGCTCAAAGAACTCGGGGAAGCTCCGCGAGATGCGGCCCCCGATCGCCCGGGCGCCCACTCCTCGATGCTCGACTAGCCCGGCCGCGGCCGCGACGACGGGGATCGCCCGGCCTCGCGCCCGGGCGTCCGCTGCCTCTGGATCACGGAGACTTGTGCGTTAAGAAAACGCACAGCCTCCGAGAGCGTGGCCGGAGGCACCTTCGCGCTGCTCCCGGAGCCTAGGCTTATGTCAAGGCCCTCGAGGGCCGAGCGGATGGAGCGGCCTGCGTCCTCCACCACTTGGACGCTCGATCCCTCGAGCTCCCGGAAGGCCTCCTCCCTCGCCTTCGCCTCCTCTCGGAGGTGGGCGTTCACCGTCTCCGAGACGTGAACTTGGGCCCGGACCCGGGCCAGCTCCTGGAGAGCTTCATCCCGCTGGCCCAGGAAGGAGGCGGCCCTATCCTCCCCGTCCTTGAGCAGCCGGATGACGCGCTGCTCGATGCCCCAGGTAATCGCCGTCCCATATAAATTCCAGAGTTAGAAAAATTTTTGGATGTAGGAGCCAGAGGAAAGCGACAGTCGCTTCGGGTGAATACCTGGGCTTGGAGAGACCGAAGCTCCGCGAAGCGATCGTGGAGCGTCCCCCCCGCGACGAAGGCCTGGACCTTCGGGGTCTGCAGGCCTTCCGCGTAACGTTCGACCTCCCCTGCGGAAAGCAGGGGGGTCTCCCGCCCGGCGCTGGTCCGGCCGCGGCCGGTAGCAGGCTCCCTGACCTGGGCGCCCGGCACGACCTCGATCGGGGTGGCGGTCATCGTCACCTTCGTCGCGGAGGTGCCCTCCGAGGAGGTGGCCGAGGAAGTCCCGGAAGGGGTCCCTCGCCGGGGGGGGATCATCAACCCCTTCCCCTTCCCGGGAGGGAGGGCCACCGGGGCCCCCACTTCCGGTGGGACCTCATAGACCGAAGAGCTCCCCCCCTCGTCCACGGGCCACTCCAAGGGGGCCGGGGGCATTGGCGGGGCCGCTACCGATGGCGGCGATGGGGCGTAGTCCGCCGAGTCGGAGGCCGCCGCGTCCGCGGCCGGTTCCTTCCCCCGAGCCGCAACGGGGCTCTTCCGGGGAGGGGGCGTCGCTTCCTTCCGGGCCAGCGCCCGGGCACGCTCGGTCCCGGGGGTCTCGTCCCGGGGCTTCTCCGGTGTGGCCGCAGGCGTCGTCGACGGGCCGGGGGCTTTCTGGACTCTGGCCTTCTTAGGCTCAGAGCCCCCGGCCGCGTCCTTCCCCCGCTTGTGCGACCCGGGGGTGGGGAGGGGCTTCCTCTCCGGAAGCTTCAGCCCGTAGGCCTCAGCCACTAGGTTCCGGGGAGGGCCCTCCCCCACATGGCGCACGACGCGCTCGTGCTCCTCGGCGAAGTACCTCCCGAGGAGGTTCTCCACCTTCTCCCGCACCGCCGGGTACGGCCGGACTGCAAGAGGTAAAGAGTTAGTCAAATTTTCAAAATTTTGTGAATACGATGAAGCAGGTTACCGGAACTTACGTCGGGTCACCGGCTTGACCGGGGGCCGCTGCTCCGGCCCCATGCCGGTCCCCCTCCGCCCGCGTGCGAAGCTGGAGATCCTCAGGAGCATCATCTCCTCGGCAGCGTCCCGCATAGAGCGGGTCTTCTGGGAGATGATCACCTTGCCGAGGAGCTCAAGCTCCTCGTCCGTCCACACCGGAGGCTTCGGCATGGACGACCGGCTGTAGGAGGCAGGCTCCGGGGCGTACGTCACCTCGTCGTCCCAGACCCGGAGGTAGAACCACCTCCGGATCCAGTCCCCCCAATGATCCCGGGAGGTTGCTGCCGGGTAGTCGGCCACCCGGGACGGCAGCATTTGCACCATCACCGAGCCGAAGGGGGACTTGGGCGCCCCCTTCACCAGGTGGGAGCTCCGCGCCGCCGGCTCGTAGAAGTACCTGAAGACGCGTAGGGTGGGCTCCCTCCCGGTCGCCGTCTCGAATAGCCAGATGAAGATCCCCATCCGGACGAGGGCGTTCGGGGTGAGGTGGTTGAGCGCCACCCCGTACTCCTTCAGGAACTCCCGGAGCATGGGATGCACCGGGAGCCGGAGCCCCGCCTCCAGGAAGGCCTCGAAGGCCACGACCTCTCCGGGCCTGGGGCGGGGGGCTCTGTCTTTCTTCACGGGGACTCGGATGTCCCCGTCCTCGACGACGCCGAGCTCGACCATGGACTCGGCGTCCTCGGCCGTGAACTCGGACGCCCAGAGGAAGTCCGGGGCGACTTCCTCCGGGGGCACCTCGGTCGTCTTCGCTCGACCCTTCGGTGCCATCAGGTTTGTTCTTTCGGTGGTTAACTTTTTCAGGAGGCTACGGCTAAAGGTACCGGACACTTGCTACCGCGCACTAGCTACCGGGAGAGCAAAAATCACTAAGGCTGAGAAATTTGGAATGAAGCTACCGGGCCCCCCAAGGCCCTATTTATAGAGGCGAGGCGTGGTCCAGATGGGTGCCACGTGGCAACCCATGGAGCAATCTTGACCGTTGATGTTCAAACCGTGCACGGGAAACGAAGGGACTGGCGCGCAAATCGAGGCACTGGTTCAAACCGCGAGCGCATTTATGGCAAAACGGCGCGGCCTTAAGCGCGGGGCACGGAAGCCGAGGTGTCACGGTTCCGGTGACTTGGTCCGGAGATTTTCCCGGTGACATGTATCATACCCACCGGGGACTCGAGCATCGTCCCCGGGGGGAATGGGGGGCTGCTGTTGGGGGAAATCTCCGCGGGACTAGGTCCAGGTAAGTTGCACCACATACGCCCGGGGACGTGGCCTCCGGCCCCTCCCCGGGCGCCGCCTTTTGGCTCCCGGGACGTGGCCTCCGGCGCCGTCCCAGGCGTCGCCACTTGCCCGGGGACGTGGCCTCCGGCCCCTCCCCGGGCGCCGCCTTTTGGCTCCCGGGATCTGGCCTCCGGTGCCATCCCGGGCGCCGCCATGCGCCCGGGGACGTGGCCTCCGGCCCCTCCCCGGCCGCCGCCTTTTGGCTCCCGGGATCTGGCCTCCGGCGCCGTCCCGAGCGCCGCCATTTGCCCGGGGACCTGGCCTCCGGCCCCTCCCCGGGTGCTGCCCTTTCGGCCCCCCGGGACCTGGCCTCCGGCGCCGTCCCGGGCACCACCATTTGCCCGGGGACCTGGCCTCCGGTGCCTCCCCGAGCGCCGTCTTTTGGCCCCCGGGACTTGGCGTCCGGGACATGTCCCGAGCCTCATCGCCCTCTTCAAGGTAAAGTCTCGAGTTGTTTATCACGTGCAGGTCACGCGAGGAGCGCCTCGGGAATCAGCGACCACCTGTCAAGCATCCAAGATGTTTGACCGGGAGAAGGACGTTCCTACCCCTCAATCCGACGGTGGCTTCCGGGGTAGTTTAGGTTTTTTGCTTCTTTTTGGGGCTATAAATAGCCCTTGAACCCCTCAGTTGTAAGCAAGTGATTCATTTGTTGGAATAGCCAAAAACTAACAGGTGTGCTCCGGAAGCCTCTCCCTCGGAGAGAGCCTCCCCAGCCGACTCCGGTCGGGAGCGCACCGACAGGACTAGGGCCCCCACCGGGACCCAAACCTGTGTAAATCCGTGTGTCATTTCTTGTGCTTGTCCGGCGGGGGAGGACCGGTCATCCAGTCAACCTGCGCCGCGTAATCTTCGCTAGGATAGTTCTCAAAACTTGCCGGGGTATTCGCAATACCACGACAGTTCGTGTTACTGGGAACATCTCCTCCGAGATGGATCTCCTGGGCCGTGACACTTCGATTCTCGCGCCAAGCGTTTATGGCCGTGCCGTCGTTCATTAAGGCCTCATCTCGATGGGAGCATGCCGTTCGGCCATACTGGTCGCTCGTGGTTTGAACCGATGATGCCTCGTTTTGCGCGCCCACCCCTTCATTTCCCGCGTGCTGTTCGAATTGGGCGGCACGGATGCAGCACGAGGAGGCACATGGCACCCATCGGGGCACGTTCAAGCCCTATAAATAGGGGCTTGAGGGACCCAGAGAAGTCACTCCAACCCTCAATCCCCAAAAACCACCGGCGCTCATAGCTCTCCCGGTAGACCTCTCCCGGAAGCTCAGTCACCGGAAATCTAAGCCTTCTTCTTTAGAGCCTAAGCCACCGGAGAGATCCATAGGACCCAAAGGACGTGCTAAGGCTGCTGAGGTGCCCCCAGAGGAATCCACCGCGGACTTCCTCTGGGCCTTCGAGTTCACGTCAGGGGACTTGGAGTCCCTCGTGGACCGGGGGGTTGTTGAGGGCGGGGATGTCTGGATCCCCTCCAACAAGGATGGTGCCCCGCACCCTAGGCCCGGGGAGGTGGTGGTCTTTGAGGCTTTCCTCGAGGCCGGACTCTGACTC
Organism: Pharus latifolius; assembly: GCA_019359835.1. NCBI lineage: Eukaryota > Viridiplantae > Streptophyta > Magnoliopsida > Poales > Poaceae > Pharus > Pharus latifolius. The sequence goes on along the minus strand of CM033321.1, from coordinate 67,605,859 downwards.
CCGGTGCACCCGTTGCTTCGGGAGTTCCTCCGGGAATATGGGGTGGCACTGAACCACCTGACGCCGAACGCCTTCGTTCGGATAGGCCTCTTCATATGGCTGTTTGAGACAGCCACCGGACGGGAGCCGACGCTTCGGTTGTTCTGGTACTTTTATGAGCCGGCGGCGAGGAGCTCCCACTTGGTGAAGGGAGGGCCGAAGTCCCCATTCGGCTCCGTGATGATCCAGCTCCTGCCATCCCGAGTAGCGGAGTACCCGGTGGCAGCCTCCCAGGATCACTGGTGGGACTGGGTCCGGAGGTGGTTCTACCTCCGGGTCCGAGACGACGAGGTGACGTACTCTCCGGAGCCCCCTCCCTACAGCCGGTCGTCCGCCCCCAAGCCTCCGTTGTGGACCGAAGAGGAGTTGAAGCTCCTCAGCAAGGTGGTGGGCTCCCGGGGCGTCCGTTCCATGAGGGACGCCGCCAAGGAGCTGAAGCTGCTGAAGATCTACCCCCTCTCACACGAGAGGAGGGGATCAGGATGTGCCCGGCACAGCGGCCTCCACAAAAGCTAGTGACCCGACGTAAATTCCAGGCTACTTTGCTCGCCCTTTCGTTCATTTTTCTAACTCTTACCCTTTGCAGTCCGGCCGTATCCGGCCACCCGGGAAAAGGCGGAGAACCTCCTCGGGAGGTATTAAGCCGATGAGCATGAGCGGATCGTGTGCGTCATCGGAGAGGGTCCACCCCGGAACTTGCTGGCCGAGGCCTTCAGGCTAAGGCTACCGGCGAGGACGCCCCTCCCCACCCCCAGTTCCCACAAGAGGGGAAAGGAGGTTGCCGGGGGTTCTGAGCCAAAGTGGGCCAAGGCTCAGAAAGCCCCCGGTCCATGAACGACGCGGGGCTCTACACCTGTGAAGGCCCGGGACGCAGCCCCCAGGTCAGGGCACGCGTGGCCACCTCCCCGGCGTGAAGTGACGCCGCCTCTCCCGGAGAACTCCGGGGAGTGCTATGGAGGCGCGGGAGCTCGCACACCTCCCCGAGGCCTCCAGAGAGGTTCGGGGAAAGGTGGTAGCTGATGACGGGGGGGGGGGCATCCGACTCGGCGGATTATACCCCCTCGCCCCCTTCGACGATTGCTCTCCCAGCGGCCCCGGCGCCGCTGGAGCCGGAGAGGCCAGAGGTTCGGTTTGTGGAGGCCTCCCCTCCACGCGTCGAATGGCCCGTGGACGAGGTGGGGAGCCCCTCAGTCTATGAGGTCCCCCCGGCAACAGATGTCCCGGGGGCCCCGCGGCCCGGAAAGGGGAAAGGGCTCCTTACCCCCCCGGGGAGGTACCCGCTCGGAGAGCTCGTCGGCCTCCTCCTCGGACACTTCTTCGGCGGCGAGGACTGCGGCCACCACCACTCCGGTCCTCATCACCCCCGTGACCTTCACGAGGGGCCCCACTGCCGGTCCCGATGGATCCGGTGACGTCAGGAGGGAGACCCCCCTACTATCCTCGGGGGAGGTCTTCCGGTTTGCGGAGGGCCTACAGACCCAAAAGGTCCAGGATACGTCTCGCAAGGGACGCTTCGTGAGCGCTGCGGGGAGCTTCAATCTCTCCAGATCCAGGTTCATTCTTGAACAGGTGGCTCATTTCCTTCGGGACTCCAACTCAGATTTTAACTAACTCTTGCGGTTATAGAGGGCGGCCATCGCCTGGGGCATCGAGGCGCGCTTCGATAAGACGCTGAAGGAGGCGGAGGGGAAGGCCGCCGCCTACTTGGAGGAGTGGGACGGTGCCCTCCGGGAGTTGGCCCGGGTCTGGGCTCAGCTCCATGCCTCCGAGAAAGGCAACGACTGGCTCCGGAGTGAGGCGAAGACCAGGGAGGATGCCCTCCGCGAGCTCGAGGGCTCTAGCGTCCGCTCAGCCCTCGAGGGGCTCAGAGTGAGCCTTGGCTCGAGAGGTACCTCTAAGGCGGTGCCGGTGATGCTCACGGAGGCTGTGCATTTTCCCAACATACAAGTCTCCGTGATCCCGGAGGCCGCTGATGCCCGGGCACGGGGCCGGGCGATTCCGGTGGTGGCTGCTGCAGCCGGGCTCATGGAGCATCGGGGGGTTGGCGCCTGGGCGATCGGGGGTAGGATTACCCAAAGCTTTCCGGAGTTCTTCGAGCCGTCTCGGCGAGAAGTGGAGTAGCTCACCGGCGGCTTCTACGACGGGATAGTTTGGGTGCGATTCCCGGCGCCGACGCCTCCGGGGGCAGACACTACGGCTCCGGCGGGAGCCTCCCGAGGGGAGGACACCAATGAACAAGTATGAGCCTCCCCCCCGGGTCCTTAGATAGGACCCTTTTTTTGTTTGAGGGTTTTTGCTCCTGGTAGCTTCTTAGAAGAAGCCCTGGACATTTGTGCAAAAATATTTTAATTCAATAGAAATGGAATATTTTGCTATGTCTTTGAATTAAATTTACCAAGTTTCCCCGGAGATTACTCCCGGGCCTCAGGAGGTTACTTCCGGGCAAAGGCCCCGAGATTGAGGGGAGCCTCTCCAGAGGTGGAGCTTCCAAGCTCCGGAGGGTGTCACCCGGGGGATGCCCAGGCCACCTTCATCTTGTTAAGTCTCTTTTCTGGGGGACACGGCGGGGGTTTTTCCCGGGAGCCAATCCGGTTGTGGTGGCATCCGGAGTGGCACCTGGACAACTTCGACAATCACCGTGTCTAATGTAATGATGCCCACCGGAGGGGGAAGATGTCCTCCGGTTAAATGTTTAATAAAGCTAAGTTTGCTTCTATACTTTGTGAATTTCCGAATGGTCCTAAACAGGGTGATCCCCGGGTACGAGTTACCCCCCCTTTCCACAGCGGGCCAGAGGGTAACTCCGCGCACTGTGGAGGTTACAAAGCCCCGGGGTAAGAACTCTTCAGATAAGAATTCCTCAAGTTCTCCAAAGGTTCTGGTAAAAAAAATTTCCCGGTCGCCGTGAGAACGGGGGGCCGGGAAAAACTTCCGGGAGCAATTTTTCGAAAGTCCCGGTGAGATCCTCCGGTCGCCGTGAAAATGGGGAGGCGGGAAAGAGCTGTCCGGGAGACAGTGCCCGAGATTTCTGGGAATTTCCCCAGGAGAGGACTCTTCGGTCGTCGTGAAAACGGGGAGCCGGGAGTGAGGTCTCCGAGGAGGAACATTCAAGGAAATCCAAAATTCCGGGGAATAATCTTTCCGAGAGAAAACCCTCCGGTCGTCGTGAAAATGGGGAGCCGGGAACGAGATCTCCAAGAGAATATCCGAGAAAGTGAAATTCCCGGGGATAATTTTTTTGAGAGAAAACCCTCCGGTCGCCGTGAGAGTGGGTAGCCAGGAATGAGATCTCCCAGAAAGAATATTCGATAATTCCGTCTCGCTAAGGAGACAATTGACTCCAGGAGGAGGATGCGCCCGATGACGAGCCTGAGTGTTTGAGTAGGTGACTAGTCTCTCAAATTGACTCGTTACCGCGGTCCTTGAGGACCGGGTTGCCGCTTACACCCTCAGTCCACGAGGGGTGATCGTAAGCCACCCTACGGGAGTGAGACTCCCGTTGTAGGGACTTGTTGGGTCGTGATAGCCCACTTCCTCGCGGGGAGGGCATCCTTGCTAAGAGGGCATCCTCACGGGGAGGCCATCTCCGTGAGAGACAGTAATGTAGAAACCTGCAGTGTGCCAGAGCTGAGGAAAAAACTAGTTGTATTGATAATGAGTTAATATACATCGCCTCCCCCTGCAAGATCGCGACTGGGGAGGGAATGGTGAGTACAATGTCCCCCCTCCCCTCCGGCATAATTGCTCTGGGGGAGGGGACGAGCTTGTAGGCTAGACGTAGAACTTGCGAAGCAAGTGCATGTTCCACGTGTGCTTCAGCTCCTGCTCTTGAAGGTTGGAGAGCTTGTAAGCCCCCGAGCCTAGGACTGCCGAGATCCTATAGGGGCCCTCCCACTTGGGGGAGAGCTTGCCCTGGGCTTGGGGGTCTGTGACGCGCTTGAGGACGAGGTCCCCGAGGTGGAAAGCCCTCTCGCGGACGCGTTGGTTGTATGCGCGCGCCATTTCGCGCTCGTAGATGGCGTGGCGGAGGAGCGCTCGGTCGCGTTCCCCCTCCACGAGGTCGACCTCCAGTCGTTGATTTGCCTCGTTGGCTTGGTATGTCGCGGTCATGGCTCCGTCTAGGAGATCGACCCGCAGTGATCGGAAGCCAATCTTCGAGGGAAGGACCGCCTCAGCCCTGTATACCAGGGAGAAGGGGGTGCGTCTGGTTGCCCTGCTCGGGGTCATTCGCATGGAACAGAGGATGCTCGGGAGCTCCTCCACCGACGCACCCTGTTTGGAGGCAGCTTGTTCGAGCCGTCGCCGTAACCCCTGTAGGATCACGCCGTTGATCCTTTCAACGGCCCCGTTGCTCTGGGGATGAGCTATCGAGACGAAGTGGATGGTGAACCCCAGGCCTTCGCAAAATTCCCAGAAATATACTGAGTCGAATTGGGTCCCGTTATCGACAGTCATCTCTCGGGGGACGCCAAAACGACACACGATATTTTTCCAGAAAAACTGCTGTACCGCCCGGGACGTGATGCTGGCCAGAGGTTCGGCCTCAACCCACTTTGTAAAGTAGTCGACCGCGACCACCGCATACTTGTAGCCCCCGAGTGCTGGGGGGAAGGGACCAAGGATGTCCACCCCCCAGCGTGCGAAGGACCAAGTCATGGGGAAAGTCTGCAGCGCCACGGGGGGGAGGTTCAAGCCCTTGGCCATCTTCTGGCAAGCCTCGCACGCGGAGACAAGGTCTCGCGCGTCGCAAATTACCGTGGGCCAATACAAACCCTGGAGAAGGGCCTTGGCCACAATGGCACGCGGGGCCAGATGAGACCTGCAGCTTCCCGAGTGAATATCCTCGAGAAGCCGGAGCCCTTCCGGCCGTGGAAGGCAACGGAGCAAGGCGAAAGCCCCCTGCTTGTAGAGTTTCCCTTCCAACAGGAGGTATGCCCGAGCCTTGGCCTGGGGGCGCATGGCCTCGATCTCGTTGGGAGGGTCCCCATCCCCCTTGATGAAGGAGACGACGGGATCCATCCAAGATGAAGTCCGGGTGATTTCGGCGACTTTTGGGACGTAGGGCTCATCACCCGCGTCCGGGGAGGTCACCGAGGGCTTCGCGATGATCTCCAAGAAAGCCCCTTTGGGGAGTGGTTCCCGGGCGCTGGACGCCCGAGCTAGGGTGTCGGCCCGGTCGTTGTCCCTTCCCGGGATGTGCCGGGCCTCTAGGCCATCGAAGTGCTTCTCCATCTTGCGCACTTCCTGCAAGTAGAGGATCAAGTTTGCATCATGGCACAAGTAGGACTTGTCCATTTGTCAAACTACGAGCTGGGAGTCTCCTTTCACTAGGAGGCGTCACATCCCCAGGGAGCATGTGAGGTGCAACCCGAGGAGCAAGGCCTCGTATTCGGTGACATTATTCGTGGAAGGGAACTTGAGCCGCACCGCGTACTCCAGTTCCCTCCCCTCAGGGCTCTGGAGGACTACTCCCGCGCCGTCCCCAATGAGACACAGGGAGCCATCGAACATGAGTGTCCAATGGTCGCTGTGTCGGGGCGGTGTGGGGAGGTTTTCGTCCCCGGGCCCGAAGGTAGGAGTCCACTCTGCCACAAAGTCGGTGAGGACTTGTGACTTGATGGCGGAGCACCCTGTGAGGGAAAGGGAAAAGGGGGCGAGCTCGGCCCCCCACTTTCCTATCTGGCTGGTGGCTTCCTTGTTTCGGAGCACCTACCCCAAAGGGAGGGACGATGGGACAACGATCGGGTGTCCCAAGAAGTAATGATGAAGCTTCCGGGACGCCATTAGAAGGGCATAGCAGATCTTCTCCATCTCCGTGTACCAAGTTTTGGCCCCTTGGAGGGCTTCACTCACGTAGTACACGAGACGCTGTTTCGCATCTTGCTCCTTTACCAATACCGCACTTACGGCGACCGGAGTCGCGGCGAGGTGGAGGAGCAAGGGCTCTTCTGGCGATGGGCTCATGAGCATTGGGGGGCTCATGAGATACTTCTTCAAATCATCGAAGGCCTCCTGGGCGTCGGGGGTCCACCGGAACCCTTCAAGCCCCCGAAGAGTTTTGAAGAATTGGAGGCCGCGTTCCCCCGACCGCGAGACGAAGCAACTCAGCTCGGCCAAGCGGCCGGTGAGTCGTTGAACGTCTTTGATCGAGCGCGGCGGGGGCATGTTCAGGAATGCCCAGATCTTTTCGGGGTTGGCCTCTATGCCCCGCTGGGACACGAGGAAGCCCAGGAGCTTCCTCCTGTGCACACCGAAGGCACATTTCTCCGGGTTGAGTTTCAACCCGTATGCACGGAGGTTGCAGAAGGTCTCCGCTAAATCATCGATGTGAGCAGTCGCGCGGGGACTTTTGACGATCGCGTCATCGACGTAGACTTCGATGTTGCGACCGATCTAGTCCTTGAGGACCAGCGTCATGAGTTGCTGGAAGATCACCCCAGCGTTCTTTAGCCCGAAGGGCATGTGGACGTAGCAGAAGGTTCCGAGGGGAGTTATAAAACTTGTCTTTTCCTCATCCCCTTCTGCGATCCGGACTTGGTGATAGCCCGAATAGCGTCTAGGAAGCTCATCAACTCGCACCCCGAGGTCGAATCGACCAGCTGGTCAATTCGTGGGAGCGGGAAGTTGTCTTTGGGGCAAGCGCGTTTGAGGTCGGTGAAGTCCACACACATCCGCCACTTACCGTTTGACTTCTTCACGAGAACGGGGTTCGCAAGCCACTCGGGGTGCAAGACCTCCCGAATAAACCCTGCCTCTTGGAGCCTGGCGATCTCAACCTTGATCGCCTCTTGGCATTCAAGGGAGAGATTCCTCAGCTTCTGCTTGACCAGGGGGTGGCCGGGGTTCACCGTGAGCTTGTGCTCGATGATGTCCCGGGCGACTCCCCACTTGTCGGAAGGCTTCCAGGCAAAAATGTCATAGTTTTTGGGTAGGAAAGCTGCGAGTTGCTCCTCGTCCTCCTCATGGAGATCCGCCCTGATCCTGACGGTCTTGTTCTCGTCGTCCGGGGACAGCGGGATCTTCCGGGGGTCCCCTTCTGGACGCGGCGTGGGGAGGGACCTCCTGGAAGGTATCGCGGCGGCGTCTGACTCCGGAGGAGAGGCCTCCCCCCCGGGGTTTTGATCATGTTGACGCTCTCGATCATGGCGGCGACGCGCTCGTATAAAGTGCGGGCCACGTCTTGGTCTCCCCGGGTGATGATCACGCCATGAGGCCCGAGGATCTTCACACAGAGGTAGCTCTGGTGGATTGCGGTCCCCCAAGCGGTTGATCGTGGTCCTCCCCATGATCGCGTTGTATGAAGAGGGGAGGTCCACCACATTGAACCGAACCATCTCTGTCCGGTAGTTGTCCAGGGTGCTGAAGGTCATGGGGAGATCCACCTTCCCCACGGGGTGGATCGTCTTCCCCGGGACGAATCCCTGCAAGGTCCCTGCTGCGGGCTTCAGTTGTTTCTCGTCCACTTGCATCTCCTTAAACACCTTTAGGTAGAGGACGTCGGCGGAGCTCCAGCCATCCACGAGGATGCGGGCCAGGTGGCAATTGTAGACGGTAGCGGAGACGATGAGTGCGTCATCATGGGGGAAGCGAACCCCACGCGCGTCTTCTACCGTAAAAGTGAGGGGGACGTCCAACCACTTGGGTGGCCGGGACGTATGCAGCATCCCCACCACCTTTACTTCGCGCGCGTATTCCTTGCACTGATGCTTAGAGTCCCGCCCGGAGGCGGATCCTCCCATGATGACGTTGACGTGCCTTTGGGAGGTTTGGAAAGGGAGAGTTTCTGACGGTTCGCCTTCCCTTACTTGTCCCTGTTGTCCCCCCGCGGGAGCAGGAAGGGCCGGTAAGGCTGGCGAGGGGGCAAGGAGGCCGGAGTCCCCCCTGCCCATGCTGGTCGAGGAATGCGGCGAAGTGTTGGAGTAGTTGGTGGCATTCCCGGGTGGCATGGGTATTGGACTTGTCGAAGGTGCACCACAGGCCTTCCCTGCCTCCTGCTGTGGGGCTTTCGCAATCGCGGGATGACTGTCCCCCCCCACGGTCTTTCGGCTTGGGGAAGGGGCGGTTGTCCTTGGAGGCATCGCGCGAGCCACCTCTGCCCTCGAGGACAAAGGTGTCCGAGGCCGTGGTTCGCTACGATTGCCCGCCTTGGGGCGTTTGAGGGGGTCCCTGGCCCCCCGGTCGACGGGGGCGGGGGCCCCCTGGTTCTTCTTCCAGAGGTCATCCTCCTCTGCCCGAGCATATTTCTCGAGTACATTGAAGAGCCCGTCGGCAGAGGAGGGGCAGCTTCGGGAGAGTCTCCGGTGGAGCTCCCCGGGGAGGATCCTGCTCTTGCACACCTCAATGACTGTGGAGTCAGGGACGTGAGCTACTTTTCTCTTGACCTGAGCAAAGCGCTTGAAGAAGCTACGGATGGTCTCCCCCGTCCTTTGCTGGACGGTATACAGTTCCGAGGAATCTCGGGGATGCACATAGTTCCCCTGGAAGTTTGCGCAGAACTCGCGTTTGAGCTGCGTGAAGGACTTGATGGAGCCGGCCTTCAGGTTGTAGAACCACGAGCGGGTGATCCCGGTCAGGTAGAGGGGGAAGACGTTGCACTGAACTGTCTCGTCCCCCCCAGCCGCCAAGATGGCTGTGGAATACACTTGCACAAATTCATAGGGGTCGGCCTCACCGTTGTAGTACTCGATGTGCGGTGGGCAGTAAGGCCGCAGCCATCGAATGCACCAGAGTCTGCGGCACAGCGGCTGGTTAGCCCCTTCCACTTCTCGGGGGGAGTCCCGGTCGCTGTCCCCTTTGACAGGGGATGTGCGCTCATTGTCGGAGTCGGGGAGGGGCCCAAAAGGTCCGCCATCATGGCAGTAGTGCCGCTTCTCCTCCTGGTTGGTGGAGCTGACCTCCAGGACGTCCGGGCACCCCCCGAGGGTGGTTGGTTCTTCGGCGGGTCTCTTGCCCCGGCCAGAGCGGGAGCGGGGCTCCCCGTATCCACGACCTGGGGGAGGCTCTTCCCCAGACTTGGTGGTACGCATTTGCTCAACCTCCTCCTGGATGAAACGGAGTTGATCCACCGGGGGAGCCCTCGGGGGCGGCCCTGGGGGAGGAGGGAGCTCATCCGCGTTGACTGCGGGTGCGGGAGGCGCAACCGGGGTGCGGGTGTTCACTTCCAGGTGGTCCCCGGTAGTACCGTCTGGGACCGGAGAGTGGGGTCCTTGTCGGGGAAGGTCTTGCGATGGCGCGGGAGTCGCCCAGCGGGCTACCTCCGGAACGACGGGCACGACCGGGGGGGGGGGGGGGGGGAGCCGGCGTCCGGCCCCGGGACTGCCCTGGGTGCGGAGTGAACCATGGGCACGGGGAAGCCCACGGCCCCGGGAACGCTCCCAGGGTCGGGAAGGCTCCGGATGACGGGCCTGCCGGAGCATAGCCCCCATTGGAGCCACAGGCTCTGGGAGCGACCTGACCCTCGAAAGTCGGAGGGGCCACCGGATGCCCCATAAACGAGGGCATTGCCCCCATGAACGGGAACTGAGGGTAGATGGGGGCCGGCGGCCGCACCAGAACGCGGAGGAGCTCGTCTATCGAGCGCTGGGCATGGAGCTGGCCCTCCACCAAAGCTTCGAGCAGTGCATCCCGGAAAGCCAGCGGAGCCACCAGGGGTAAGCCAGTCTCCCCGGGAGTGTCCAAGGTCGCCGGGTTGGACCCAGAGCCCTATCCGCCGGAAATTACCGAGAGGGTTAGAGGTGGTACCTGGGTTTGGCCATGTCCGGACACCAGCGCCGGGACGGCCGTGCTTCGGACGGGTAGCACCGGGTCACTGGGACCGACGTCACCGGGAAGGGTGCGAGCCCTCGTTCTCGGGGGAGCCATGGCGATTCGTCACGAGTCCCCATGGACGGTGCCAACTCTTGTGGTATTGCGAATACCCCAGCAGGTTTTGTGGAGGTTCCTAGCGAAGAAAAGGCAACGCGAGCTAACCGCGTTACCGGTCCTCTCCCGTCGTGCAAACATAGCAAGTGACATCAAGGTTTATGCAGGTTCGGGCCTTAGTGGAGACTCTAGTCCTGTCGGCGTGCTTCCAATCGGAGTTGGCCAGGGGAGCTCTCTCGGGGGAGAGATGGCTCTGAAGCACGCCTATTTGATTGTCTATTAGAGTAAAAATGAATTTTCCTCCTCACATGAGGGGTTACAAGGGCTTATATAAGACCAAAAGATGCACAAAGACTAAACTACCCCGCTAGCCACCGATGGATCGAGGGGCACTAGCGTCCTTCTTCCAGTCAGGAGCCTTGGATGCCTGACAGGTGTCCGCCAGTTCCCGAGGCGCTTCTCGAGTGATCCTCACGTGACCCGGGACTGGAGACCCTTGTCTTCGGAAGAACGACGGCGCCCAGGACAAGCCACCGGGGGGCCTCGCCCCCGGGCCAACGGCGGCGCCCGGGACAAGCCACCGGGGGGCCTTGTCCCCGGGCAAAAGGCGGCGCCCGGGACAAGCCACGGGGGGCCTGGTCTCCAGGCAAAATGGACAGCCTCTTACCTGGACTTGGTCCCGCGGAGATTTCCCCCAACATGTAGTTCCTAGCTTGTAGCTCCAAGTTTGGGAGCTAGCTGGAAATGCCTCATGTTTGAGGAGCTCACTAGCTTGTATTGTGTAGTTAGGTTAATTAGTGCTAATTTCGTTAGGCTAGGGTTTAACACATCAGTTGTAAGAGACTGTACATGTACATATATATAACTTAAATGGGCAGGTTTCATGCATACCTGACTCGTTAAATTTTGTTAATTGTAGATGGACAGGAAATATTGGATGTATGGAATAAAACGTACTACTGTTGAATTTTGGATGGTGTGAATGGGTTTATTAAATTTGTTGAGCAACAAAAGGCGAGGAAGGGGGAGAAAGATATGCTTTGTCCTTGTACAGATTATATGAACTTGAAGAGGTTTAGCAACTCTGATCAAATTAAGAGTCATTTGATTCATCGTGGTTTTAACACGCGATACACCCGTTGGATATGGCATGGCGAAGATCTTGAGGAAACAAGCACCGCTACCAATCAGTAGGACCCGGATGTGGATTGCAATAATATCAATGATCATCCGAATTTTGATAATGTTCATTCCAATGTGCACATAGATGATGATGAAAATCTAGATGAGATGTTACATGATGTAGAGGAAGATTACAACGAAAATGACTTCTGTGAATTTGAGAAACTGATTGCTAACTCTGAGAAGCCTCTGTTCCCTAGATGTTCAAAATTTATAAAGCTGTCTTCTATGCTGAGATTATATAACTTGAAGGCATGCAATGGTTGGAGCGATAAGAGTTTCACGGCACTATTAGATCTTCTAGCGGACATGCTTCTAGAGGGAAATGAGTTGCCAAGATCTACTTACCAAGCCAAAAAACTGTTGTGTCCGTTGGGAATGGAAATCGAAAGAATACACGCATGCCCAAATGATTGTTTGTTGTACCATAACGAGTACTCCAGTTTGCATGTTTGTCCAAGATGCGGCGCATCGAGGTATATGCGTAGGGACCGGATTGACAGTGAACATCACGAGGTAAAGAAAGGACCTCCGGTGAAAACTGTGTGGTAGTTGCCTGTGATATCTAGATTGAAGTGGCTGTTTGCAAATCTGAAAGTCACGAAGTACTTGCGTTGGCATGCTGAAGGCCGGAAACAAGACGGAAAACTGAGACACCCAGCTGATTCTATTCAATGGAGAAACAACAAGAGAACATTTGATGAGTTCGGCGGCGAAGTTAGGAATATAAGGTTCGGGTTGAGTACAGATGGTATGAACCCACATGGTAATATGAGTAGTCGGCATAGCACTTGTCCAGTTCTTTTATGCATCTACAATCTTCCTCCTTTGTTATGCATGAAGCGCAAGTACATCATGATGTCGTTACTAATCTCAAGACCCAGACAACCCAGAAATGATATTGACGTGTTTCTAGCGCCTTTAATTGAGGATTTACATAAATTGTGGAGCGAGGGGGTGCAGGTGTGGGATGCATACAAGAAAGAGAATTTCATCTTGCAGGCCTTGATATTTTGCACCATAAATGATTTCCCGGCCTACGGCAATTTTTTGGGGTATAGTACGAAAGGAGCCAAGGCTTGCCCTATTTGCCTAGATGAAACTGAGAGCATGTGGTTGCGAAACTACCAAAAAATAGTGTACATGGGTCACCGCAAATTTCTTCTGGTGCATCATGCCTACCGTAAGAAGAGGAAATCATTTAACGGGAAGCCTGAGAAGGGATCAGCACCATAGTTTCTGACCGGTAAGGAGATTTACTCACGCGTGAAGGACATCAAAGCTGAGTTCGGTAAGTGTTGTAAACCTCGAGAAAAAAATGTTTGGAAGAAGAGATTGATTCTTTGGGGTCTACCGTACTGGGAGCACTTACAAGTTTGACATTGCATTGACGTCATGCTTGTAGAGAAAAATGTCTATGATAGTTTGATTGGTTTGTTGTTGAACATTCCGGGAAAGACAAAGGATGGTGTGAAAGTTCGCCGTGACATGGTGGAAATGGGGATAAGGACTGAGCTTGCACCTTTGGAGAAGGAAAAGCGTACATACCCCCCACTGGCCTGCTATACGTTGTCCAAAAGCGAAATAACAGAACTCTGTCGGTGCCTGCAAGGTGTGAAAGTTCCATGTGGGTACTCCGTGAACTTGAAAAAACTTGTGTCCATGAAGGACCTAAAACAGGTTGGCATGAAGTCCCACGACTATCATGTGCTGATGTCACAAATGCTTCCTATTGCTATCAGAGGTATTCTCCCAGTTAAAGTCAGAGAGACAATCACAAACCTATGTTATTTCTTCAACGCAACATCTTGCAAGGTAAGTACGTGCACTCGTACTATAAGTTAATTAGCTCCATTTGTGGAGCTTAATTAGAAGATTTTTCTGATATGAATATTTGGCGCAACTGTGTCCTCGCAGGCAATTGATCCGGATGGACTGGACGCTTTGCAACATGACGTGGTTACAACTTTTTGTCAGCTCGAGATGTATTTTCCTCCATCCTTTTTTGATGTTATGGTCCATCTGATTGTTCACCTTATCAGAGAAATTACGTTTTGTGGACCCATGTGCCTACGCTATATGTATCCATTTGAGAGATTTATGGGTGTATTGAAGGGATACGTAAGGACTCATCGTCGGCCCGAGGGGAGTATCATGGAAGGTTATGCCGCCGAGGAGGTGATTGAATTTTGTATATATTATATGGCTAGGGTTGACCCAATTGGTGTTCCTAAGTCCCGACATGAGGGCAGGCTTCAGGGCATCAGAATGATTGGATTCATAGCTATCGTCCCCACCCGTGATGTGTACGCGAAATCACATTTTTGGGTTTTATAACACATGACGGAGGTCGAGCCATGCATGCACGAGCACAAGGCAATGTTACGGTCACAGAATCCTTCGAAGCCAGAGATTTGGGTCACTAGAGAACATAACAGGAAATTTGCTGGGTGGATCCAAGAAAGAGTTACGCGAGCTGCTGAGGGCTCCATAAGTGAAACTATGACATGGTTGGCTAGAGGCCCAAGATTCACTCTAGGGACTTGGCAGGGGTACGACATCAATGGATATTCATTTTACACAAGAGCTCAGGATGCCAAGAGCAGTACGCAATGTAGCGAAGTGACACTGTTTGCTATTTCCGAGGATGCCAGGGCAGTAAGGGCGCTGAACTCATGTTACGGTGCTATTGACGAAATATGGGAGCTCGATTACGGATTATTTAAGATTCCCTTGTTTCGATGCCAATGGGTCGAAATCCCTTGAGGTGTTAAAGTTGACAATTACGAGTTTACTCTTATCGATCTCGATAGAGTCGGACAACAAGACGATCCATTCATACTTGCAAAGCAAGCCACACATGTAGTCTACATCGTTGACCCGGTCAATCCAAAGTAGCACGTTGTCCTCCACAGCAACAGACGTATTGTTGGGGTCGAAGACGTTGTCGACAAAGAGGACTATAACCAGTTCGACAAAATACCTCCGTTTTTAGAGGACATTCAATCTATCCCTACTGAAGATATCGACGAAACAATGTATCTGCCAGATGATCACAAAGAAGGATTATGGATTGAGAACCACTGATGACTATTTTCTATTTGAAGGAAAAATGCTAGGCAAACAACCCACAAGTTGTGCATCAAGGTGAGGAACTTACATTAATACACCAGGCAATACATTTTTCGTTAGAACTTAATGATAATGTAGTTCATAGCATTAATATATCTCAATTTTAGTTCACAGCATGAGTTCTAACATGTACAGTACCTTTATATTGTAAGAACTTAATTCTTTCCTTTAAATTTTCTTGCCAAAATCCCATTGTAGCCTCATGCTTCTTGAAGAGGCCTGAAACATCATTTTCCAATGCCCTGCCCACTTCAAAAATTAAGCTCTGGAAAAAATTTACTTGTTCTAATGGTATTTTGTGTTCATACCGTTAGAAAAAGTTGGCCACTCTGACGGAATTTTCTCAAATTATCGTGAGAAAAGTGCACATACATGGTCTGACGGTATTATTTAGTTGTACCGTTAGAAGAAAACAATTAGCATGACGGTATTTCTTGTTTGTACCATTAGAAAAGGCCCTCACTACTTTATTAAACTTCGCCCGAGAGTTTCCCTCCAGTCGAACCGTTCCAACTTATAGCATTGTGTCTCTTCGAGCGCAAAAACCCCAACCCTCGCTGGCAACCACTTCCTCACTGCCGCACGACGATCGCCGCCTGGATCACGGTTTGCCACTGCTGTCGGTCCTTATTTTCGTCCTTCACCGGCCGCCGCTGCGTTCTACACTGCCTCTCCATTGCCACAACTGATCGCCGTAAAATACCCTAATTCATCGTTCTTTTTCCAGCATCTTCCTTATTTGATCTTAGTGTTTTTTACACTATGGTTTGCTATTTTTCTCCGCTCATGTTTTGGAATTAAACTAGGGTTCCCTATTGTGTAGGATTTTGTAAATTCTGCAGGCATTGTTGATTTAAACTAGGGTTGACATAATATGTTCCAATGCTGTAATGAACCTATTTTGAGATTTGAAATTATCTATACTGTTGTATGTGTGATCAATTGTATCCAATTGCCATGTAATGTACTTTATATGTTGGAGGTGTTCTTAAACATCTTCTATCGGTATCTCATGCATTTGCCGATAGAAAAAATTGTTATATTCTATCGGTAGCTTATGTGTTTACTGATAGAAAAAATTTCTGAACAATTCAACAATTTTTGGCCTTTTAGTACTATTTTTTTGGTTATGGTTCATATCTTCTTATTCCATGCCATCTAAGCCACCTATTTTACTTCCCTGCTGTGACTTGCACTGCAGCTGAATCATATTATGATCGATCCGGTCAGTTGTTACATTATACCTCCTTCTAATTGGGTCAATCTGGCCTGCTATATTACATAGGCCAAGAAACAATCAGTACCTTGTTTTCTATGTGTTCATTTTGTCTTACAAGTTCAACAAGTCTAAAACTTAGGATCTGGAAGGACATGAACCATGCAATGTCACATAGAGAGAATATTTTCAGTTTTTTACACTCTCATTGAAACCAAGAAGAATTAGTCTCCAATTAATCCTCAACTGAGTTATGGATCTGCGAGAAGAATTAATTGCCATATGAACCTATTTTGAGATTTGAAATTATCTATACTGCTGTATGTGTGATCAATTGTATCCAGTTGCCATATAATGTACTTTAATGTTGGTGGTGTTCATAAACATATTCTATCGGTATCTCATATCTTTGCCGATAGAAAACATTGTTATGTTCTATCGGTAGCTCATGTGTTTACTGATAGAAAAAATTGCTGAACACTTCAACAATTTTTGCATGCCTTTTAGTACTATTTTCTTTGGACATCCCTTTAGCAACCCTAATTAGTCTCTAATCCTCAACTGAGTTATGGAACTCCAAGTAGAATTAATTGCCATATGTTGCCTGCTTCCTATGAAAATGTATAGATGAAAATGCTCAGAAATATGTTCTAACGGGAGTCAATGTTTTTACCATAAGAAGAAATCTTATCTTCTATCGGTAGTTGCTGTGTTTACCGATAGAACAAATATTTAAAATAGGTCTTTTTGTTTTGTAAAATGATTTGATTTCTGTTTCCATTAAATTTTTGATGGTTTGTTGATGGTTTTTTAGGGAAAGACATGTCGTCATCTTCATCGGATGATAGTAGTGGTTCGACTAGGGCCAATGTAACTAAAGATGTTGGTTCATCCCAGCGCAAGAGGGTGGGGCGAGGCGCGACGACGTTGGGCCGTTTGGCCAAATGCACCGACCTTTCTTGTGAGTTCAACCAATTTGGGAGGCCGATCGGAAAGAATGCTGGGAAGTACGCGGCCTACGTTGGGCTGTTGGCGAAAGAAAGGGTGAAGATCACCGTCCCGAGCTGGAAGGATGTGACGGCGGACGAGAGGGATAGGTTGTGGGCGGAAGTGAAGGTTAAATTAACCGAAATCGCTAAACTCTTTCGTAATCACGTTCTCTTGGCTTATCCTAAAGTTTAACTAACTTGTGATTGTATGCATTGTTTGAAAACAGGCTAAGTGGAACATCCCCGACGGTAAACCTAGGACGGCCTGCTTGAAGGACATGAACGGAACATGGAAAACCTTTAAGAGCTGGCTCGTCAGTACCTTCCTCGCTGCGGGAAAATCTCCTTGCTAGAAGTACCCCTTCATATCAGAGGAGGTATGAGAGGAATTCACCAAGCAGAAGGGGACCGATGAGTTCAAGGCCCTTAGCGAGAAGAATAAGGCGATCCAGAAGAGGAACGGCCACCCACATCGGCTCAGATGCCAGGGCTATGCGGGGAAGGAGGAGCAATGGAGGAAGGAAGACGAACAAAATTCTGTCATCGACTCCCCTGAGTTGCCGCTCTCTGAGATCCGGGATGCGAGGTGCAAGCGGTGGTGGAGGGGGAGAGGGTCCGTGTCATCCATGGAGTCTGTGGAGTTCCCAAACCCTAGGGACGCTGAGGTTGTGAAGCGAATGGTAAGTTGGCTAACCTCGTAAACTGTGTGCGCACAAGTGTATATATGTATTTGTCTCACAAGGTAGCTTTAAATGTAACAGATCTCTTTTGAGAAGGAGGCAATTGAGAGATTGTTTACCCCGCAGAGGGAGAACGTCATCCTCACCCGGGCTCTAGGAGATAAGGAGCATCCCGGGCGGACACGGACTTTGGGAGTCATTGTGTCATGGAAAGCCGACTTCGTAGATCTGGCTCCACCTAGGAAGAAGGTTCACTCCTGGAACAAGAAGGAAACGGAGCTCTCCAAGAAGATACTGGCTGAGGTACGGGCTGAGGTACAGGCGGAGATACGAGCTGAGGTGCAGGCTAAGGTCGAGTCCTCGGTCGCACAAATGAGGGAAGAATTTGCACAGCTGAAACAAGCATTGCTGGCCAAGAGTGTAGATGCAAATCCCCAGGGCGACGGTACCCCACGGGGTCTGGGGAGGTTGTCTAGATCCACTGCGTACCTCTGAGGTTGGGGTGCGCAATGGTACAGGTGGACATGGCCATGCCGGGCTACAACGATTCTCCATTGCCAGTCCCAACGGAGGAAATGCAGCACTTGCTGAGGCAGTGGATTCCTACATACAGTGGCCCAAGAAGTGTGTTGTAATACAACAGGTAAATCCTACACATTTTAGATTACATCCTACTCAGTACACTCAATTTGCAAAATCTAACATACGTGTTCATTAATTGAAGTGGCCTACCGGCGTACTACCAAGGGACTGCGCCCCCAGCTCGGGGCATGAGCGATCTTGTGTGGACCTGAACATAGCAAAGATGGCCTCGACCCCAGCCAGCGGATCTACGCCTTCACCTCAGAAGAAAGCCGCCATCACCTCGCCCTTGCCTTCGAAGGTACGCGCTCAGTCCCCGGCAAAAGGCAAGGGCAAAGGCATGGGCAAAGGGCGAAAGGGACAGCCGGAGAGTTTTAGGAATGGGTTCTCACTCGTGTCGGAGGCAACTTTGCGTAAATTGGATCGATCAACCAGAGACCTCCACGAGTGGTACCTACACTGAGCTCGGCGCAACCTGAACTTCTTAGTTCCCTACAGGCCTGGGAGTTCCACTGTGAGCCCGGGAGTATATCCGTGGCACACGGGGATCTATTCGACCTGTACAACTGGCAGGAGATCGATATGTCCATCATACGGACTGGAGTCCTGTGAGTTTGCTGATCCTATATATTGCTGTTTTCTAACTATGTTTGCTAACTCTGGATTGCTGTAGTTCATTTGAAATGTAGTAACTTTCTGTGCAATACTATTGTCGTCCTTTGCATGCAGGTGCATGTACAGGCTAGCATCGGAGGCTGCGTGTGACAAGGTGGGTTTCCTCGACCCAGAGAAAATAAGCCTCACGATGCTAGAGCATGACGCCGCACATGCTGAGCACTACATATCCAAGGTGCTGATGGCGCAGCTGGACAGGGAGTTCATTCTGGTGCCATACTGCCAAAGGTTAGTGCATTTCGTACTAATTTAACGTACAATGTAGGGGCCACTTTGAGCTAGCGGTCCTCTTTTACGTACAATTTAGGGGCCACTGGATCCTCATCTTGATCTGTTCGTGGAGGAACGAGGTGTACTACCTCGATTCGATGCGTGACAGATTATCGAACGAATATATGGTCAAGGGGAATATGAACGCGTAAGTAACATGTTTGATTTAAATTTTGACCTCACTAGCTAATGATAATACATTAATCGGCAATGCTAATTGAAATGCAGGGCTTTTGAGAAAAATGTGTCCGCTGGAGGGAGGCATGCCGCACCGCAGGGCTCCCGAATAGCTTGGAAAGAATATGAGGTACTCATGAGACTTTTTGTTTATGCTTAATTAGTTTATGAAAACAATAGCTAATATGTCTTCGCATATGCAATTATCTCAGTGCCGTCAGCAGCCGCAATCGTGGGAATGCGGGTTTTACGTGCTGCGCTACATGTACGACCTAGTGCGGACAAACTTTTCCCAATTCCCCCAGGTAAGCATCGATAGCTAACTCAAATTTGAAAATTGGGCGTCACGTTCAAAATTAGGAAGTTAGTTACTTAGTATTCACACATGCTTGCAGATCGCCATGTCCAAAGACCAATATGGCAATGCAAAGATTAGAGATCTCCGACAAATCTGGGCTCAATATGTTTGGAGGAAGTTGCATCCAGCCAACCGCCATGACAAGCTTTTTGCTCACTTGTTGTCAATTTTCTCTTTTTGTGTACTCTGTGCATAGATTGTTTATATATAGTATTATTGGTTAGTATCTGTCCATATTGGATTGCAATTTGTATTAGTTTGTATATATGTGAATAAATTGTATATGTGAATGTACCCTTCTTTGCATCTGTACTGTATTTCATCTGTACTGTATATGTGAATGTACTGTATTGTGAATGTACTCTTCTAACGGCTAAATAGCAAACAGAGTTAGAGAACAACAACATTTTCTAACGGTATTCTCCTCATTAACCATCAGAAGAATGTAAGTTTTTCTGATGGTACACTACCATACAACCGTGAGAATATTATTTTTTTTCTAACGGTACACACTTACTTAACCGTTCGAAGAGTGCAACTTTTCCTGCCGGTAAACTCGTACACAACCGTGAGAGTACTATCATTTTTTCTCATGGTACACTCTTAATTAACCATTAGAAGAGCGTTAGTTTTTGTGATGGTAAACTCATACACAACCATGAGAATACTATCTCTTGTTCTCACGGTACACTCTGAATTAACCGTTAGAAGAGTGTAACTTTTTCTGCTGGTAAACTTGTACACAACCATGAGAGTACTATCGTTTTTTCTCACAGTACTCTCTTAATTAACTGTTAGAAGAGTGTAAGTATTTCTGTTGGTAAACTCATTCACAACTGTGAGAATATTATTTTTTTCTAACGGTTTGGTAATCGTTACCGTTAGAAAATATTGACACGTTCTAACTGATATTGCTAGTTAACTGTCAGACTAGAACGGTTTTTCTACCGGTTGTCACCGAAAATGCCGTTAGAATAGTGCACTTCTTCTAACGGTTCTTTACCGTTAGAAAATCACCTATCTTGTTCTATCGTGTGTATCTCTAACGGTACAAAAACCGTTAGTAGAAGTTTGTTTTTTACCATTAGAAGAAAGCTTTTATGTACTAGTGTAGTGGTAAACTTCTGATTTATGATTTTATGCTTGCATGGTTCATAGGTTTTCGAGTTAAATGTTTGAAATTATTGCTAGAGTAGCGACCCGTTTTCCTTCAGTTTAGTACCACATTGGAATTCTAATGGAGGACTCCGCTTGCGGGCATTATATAAAGGGAGACGTGGTGAGCTTTTGAATCTTCAAAGAAACCCTAGTCATCACCTCCACCAATGTTAGAACCCATAAACTCTAGTTGTGCGTGCCAGTATTAGCACAATAGTGCACGACGTTCCATTTCGGGATGTATGGATACCGATAGTGGTACTGCCGCTATTGCTGTGTTGATGAGGATCGGTTTCTGGACTTGGTCGCTACTCCAACTCTCCTTCTGTTGTTGGTAAAGATATAATCTGTAGTTTACTACTTACATTTTTTGAGTAGAGGTTTTTTAAATTTTGCTAGCATAGCTTACTCACTCCCAAACAATAGACTTGTGAATGGGCTCAATAGGCTTGTGCCAAATGGGTGGGTAATTATGGGCTAGGTTTTGGAGGACTCAAATGGGTTATTCGTTGATTTCAGATAAGGATATTATCCTCTTAAATACAATGGCTAAAGATGTGCTTCTTAGATCACTTAGCCATGATGTGCTCGAACTAGTGAGTGATTGTTCGACCGCTCACGATGTTTGGAGCACCCTTGACTCTATATTTGTGGGCACATCTAGCTTTGAGCATGCTAAGATGCGCTTATTAATGTGGCACTATGAGGCATTTGTGATGTTGGAACATGATACACTCTCCACCATATATGATCACTTGATCAACATCACAAATAAGCTCAAAGCCCATGGCGCTAATATGTCCAATCTAGACATTTGTAGGAAATTACTTCAGGTGTTGCTGGAGGGTTGCTATAGTGACTTCATAACCACTCTTGCAAACAGTGACCTCTCCGACACTTCACCGAGCGAGCTCATTGACATGCTTATGTCAAATTAGACTATGTCCAAGGAGAAGGACATACATTCCACCTCCAAGCATATCAAGAACGATGATTTCATTGCGGAAGATCGGGGGACTTTCCAGCAAGCTCAAAGACGTCATCGACTTGGTTTGCCTAAGCAAGATAAAGGCGAAATCTTGCAAGAAGAGCTCAACGAAAGCTAGAAAGAAAGTGTCAAATTCAAAGTCTTCATCTCAAGACAAATCTATATGCCTTATGCCATGTGACTCGACGGTATCAAATACTAACTTCTCTAATAATGAGCTTATATATGGATATGATTGTAGAGTTAAATGACCTGCTTGGCAATATGACTAAAAGCTTTTGCACTTTAAAGAATATCTTCTCATCCTTGAAAGTACAATATCAAGAGTTGAAAAGCTCGTATGATTCTTTGCTTGCCAAGGATGCTATTAGCTCTACAATTACCTTAGATGTTGGAGTTGCTTGTGACTCACTTATTGATCCATCGTTTGAGTCACATACTTCCACTTCACATGCTAGCACCCCTTGTAATAATTTAATCATTAGTTCATGGTTGGATTCAAATGCTAGCTTCGTGGACACTAGTACTACATGTGATAATTTGTCTAGTGATTAATTTATTGATTCACATGCTTGTACAGTTGATACTAGTAACTCATACCATGATTTATCTAGTGACTCATCTTTATGCCATGGTGTTAGTACTAGTTGCTCCTCATTTGATATGTCTTGCTCATCTAGTGATTGTAGTGCTAAGCCTTCTAGTTCATCTACTTGTGATGATATGCCATCATGTTCTCATTCGCATCGTGTTTCATGTGTTGACACGGAATCATCTCAAGTACCTAAAATTGAAAATGATGAACTTAAGATAAATAAATAGATTGAGCAATGACCTTACTAGATATCATATGAGTAGTGCTATACTTGTTAAACCCCCATTAGATCGTAGATATTCAGCTAAAAAGGGAAAATTAAATCATGCACACTCATCTAGTAAGAGGCATCACATACTTCATCGCACTCATACCATTTCATTTGAAAATCCCTCTCGAATTTCATGTTCCTCATGTCACTTAATAGGGCAACATTTGCATGAGTGTGTATCTAACGCTTTTAGAGTTGGTTCTTTTGACTCTTGATTTCTTGTTCGAGAAGGGATTTAATTGCAAAACTAATTGATTTCCATTTTCAAAAACCTAAAGATAGAGCCATTTGGGTACCAGAAGACTTATGCGACAAGGCTAGAGGGTCTCGTACGGTTTGGGTATCAAAAAGGGCTTGACTCTTTTTGATGTTTTAAAAAAAATGCATTGCAATTTCTCTCTTTATTCTTTATTGTTTTAATCTTCATGGCCAACTATGCAAAAGAATGAAAATTTAAAGCTTATGATATTACATTTTTAGGGGTAGCAATTTATAAAGCATTTCAATTGTCTATTGCACCCCTATATGTGAAATATTTCAAAATTGCAATGTTGGGGGAAATCTCCGCGAGACTAAGTCCAGGTAAGTTGTGCCATTTGCCCGGGGACAAGGCCCCCGGTGCTGTCTCGGGCGCCGCCATCTGCCCGGGGACATGGGCCCCAGTGCCTGTCCCGGGTGCCGCCTTTCGTCCGGGGACAAGGCCCCCAGTGCCTGTCCCGGGTGCCGATTCCGGGCGCCGCCATTTGCCCGGGGACAAGACCCCCGGTGCCTGTCCTGGGCGCCGCCTTCTGCCCTGGGACATGGCCCCCAGTGCTTGTCCCGGTTGCCGCCTTCTACCCTGGAACATGGCCCCCGGTGCTTGTCCCGGTCGCCGCCTTCTGCCCTGGGACATGACCCCCAATGCCTGTCCCAGGCGCCGCCTTTCGCCCAGGGACAAGGCCCCGGTGCATGTCCCGGGCGCCGCCATTTACCTGGGGACACGGCCCCCGGTGCCTGTCCCGGGCGTCGCTTTTAGCTCGCGGACAAGACCCCCGGTGCCCGTCCCAGGCGTCGTCGTCCTTCCGGAGGCAGAAGTCTCCGGTCCCGGGTCACATGCGGGTCGCGTGACAAGCGCCTCAGGAATCAACGGCCACCTGTCAAGAATCCGAGGTGCCTGGCCGGGAGAAGGACGATGCTACCCCTCAATCCGACGGTAGCGCCCGGGGTAGTTTAGTCTTTTTTGCTTCTTTTGGGGCTATAAAAGCCCTTGTACACCCTCTTGTAAAAACAACTCGCTCATTATTGCTAGAATAGCCAATCTCACAGGTGTGCTCCGGAAGCCTCTCCCCTAGAGAGCTTCCCCAGCCGACTCCAGTTGGGAGCACGCCGACAAGACTAGGGTCCCCACCGGGACCCGAACCTGTATAAACCCTCATGTCATTTGTTGTGCTTGTCCGACAGGGGAGGACCGGTCACCCGGTCAGCCCGCATCGTGTTTTCTTCGCTAGGATCATCCACAAAACCTGCCGGGGTGTTCGTAACACCACGACAGTTGGCGCCGACCGTGGGGACTCGTGACGAGACGCCATGGCTTCCCCAAGAACAAGGGCCCGCGCCCTTCCCGGTGACGCCGGTCCCGGAGACCCGGCCCCACCCATCCGGGACACGATTCTCCCGGAGCTTCCGCCCGGAGGTGGCCAGACCCAGGTACCGCCTCCCACCTTCCATCTTAATTTTGGTGGTTCGACCTCTGGGTCGGTCCCGGGAGCTGCGGTAGCCTCGACCGGGACTAGCCTCCCCCCGACGGCTCCCCCGGCTCCCCGGGACGCCCTGCTTGAGGCTTTAGTGGAGGGCCAGCTCCGCACCCAGAGCTCTATGGATGAGCTGCTCCGCGTGTTGGCGCGGCCACCGGCCCCCACATACGCGCAGTACCCATACCCGGGGGCTATGCCCATGTTCATGGGTCACCCGGTGGCCCCTCCGGTCTCTGGAGGTCCGGCTGCCCCGTATGACCCCTCCGGAGGGTACCCTCCCCCGGCGGGTCATACGTCCGGACCCTTCTCGGCACCTGGATCCTTCTCGGTGCCGGGGGGTTACTTCGTGCCCGGGCCCTTCGCGGCACCGGGGGGATATCCTGTTCTGGGCCCGTTCCCGGGGCCGTGGGCCCATTACATGCCTGTGGTTATCCCTGCGCCGGGAGCCAGTCCCGCCCCACGTGTTCGCGTTTACCGCACTGGGGGCGGTCGACAGAGTAGCTCCCGTGCCTCAGCGGACCTACCCCCGCAGCGGCGCCCCGGTTCCGGACGTCGCCACGGGGGCTCCCCCCTCGCCGGTTCAGGATAATACAGGGGCTTCGCCTTTTCTGGTTCCGAACATCGCCACGGGCGCCCCATCCCCGGTTCCGGATGATACAGGGGCTTCTCCCTTTCCAGTCCCGGGGGTCTCCACAGGGGGCTCCCCCCAGCCGGCCCCGGTAGCCTCCGGGACGGTAGCTACAATGCATGAGCTCCCTCCTCCCCTGGGGCCACCCCCGAGGGTGCCCCCGGCTGACCAGGTCCGCTTCTCCCGGGAGGAGGTCGAGCGAATGCGCACGGCTAAGTGCGGGGAAGAGCTTCCCCCGGGTCGCGGACGCGGGGAGCCTCGCTCCAGCACCGGCCAGGGGAAGAGACCCACCGAAGAGCCAACCTCTCCAGGGGAGAGTCCGGACGTCCGGGAACTCAGCCCTGCCCCAGAAGAAAAGCATCGTTACCGCCACGCCGGCGGACCTCTTGGGCCGCTTCCCAACTCCGACAACAAAGGCGCGTCCCCCGTCAAAGGAGACAGCGATCGGGACTCTCCCTGGGAAGTGCAAGGGGCTAATCAGCCCCTATGCCGTAGACTTCGGTGCATTCGGTGGCCGCGGCCTTATCGCCCGCCGCACATCGAGCACTACAACGGTGAGGTCGACCCCTATGAATTTGTGCAGGTATACTCCACGGCCATCTCGGCGGCTGGGGGGGATGAGACGGTGCAATGCAACGTCTTCCCCCTCTACCTCACCAGGATCGCCCGCTCCTGGTTCTACAACCTGAAGGCCGGCTCCATCATGTCCTTCGCGCAACTCAAGCGCGAGTTCTGTGCGAACTTCTAGGGGAACTACGTGTGTCCCCTGGATTCTTCGCAGCTGTACACCATCCGAGAGAGGACGGGGGAGACAATCCACAGCTTCTTCAAGCGCTTTGCTCAAGTGAAGAGCAAAGTGGCTCACGTCCCCGACTCCACCGTCATCGAGGCGTGCAAGAGCGGGATCCTCCCAGGAAAGCTCCATCGGAGGCTCTCCCGGAGCTGCCCCTCCTCCGCCGACGAGCTCTTCAACGTGCTGGAGAAGTACGCTCGGGCGGAGGAGGATGACCTCTGGAAGAAAAACCAGGGGGCTCCCGCCCTCGCAGACTAGGTGGCCAGGGACCCCCTCAAATGCCTCAGACAGGGGGGTCGTAACGAGCCACCACCTCGGGACACTTTCGTCCTCGATGGCGGAGGCGGCTCGCGCGACACCCCGAGGGGCAACCGCCCCTTCCCCAAGCCGAGAGGCGGTGCGGGAGGACAGTCGTCCCGCGGTCGGGAAGGCCCCGCGGGGAGAAGCAAGGAAAGACCGTGGTGCACGTTCCATGGGTGCGGTACCCATGCCACCCGGGAAGGCCACCAGCTACTGCAGCAGTTCGCAATGTTCCTCGACCAGCATGGGCGGGGGGGGGGGGACTCTGGCCTCCTTGGCCCTCAGCCGGGTCTACCTGCCCTTCCTGCTCCCGCGGGGGGACAGCAGGTGCAAGCTCAGGAGGGGGAGCCGTCAGAAATTCTCCCCTTCCAAACTTCCCAAAGACGTGTTAACGTCATCGTGGGAGGGTCGGCCTCCGGGCGGAACTCTAAGCTCCAGCGTAAGGAGTACGCACACGAAGTCAAGGTGGTGGGGGTGCTGCACACGTCTCCGCCACCCAAGTGGTCGGACGTCCCCCTCACCTTCACGGCGGAAGATGCGCGCGGGGTTCGCTTCCCGCATGACGACACGCTTATCGTCTCCGCCACCATCTACAACTGCCACCTGGCCCGCATCCTCGTGGATAGCAGGAGCTCCGCCGATGTCCTCTACCTGAAACCCTTCAGGGAGATGCAGGTGGACGAGAAGCTCTTGCAGCCCACAGCAGGGCCCTTGCAAGGATTCGTCCCGGGGAAGGCGATCCACCCCGTGGGAAGGTAGACCTCCCCATGACGTTCGGCACCCCGGAGAACTACCGGACTGAGATGGTCCGGTTTGACGTGGTGGACCTCCCCTCCTCCTACAACGCGATTATGGGGAGGACCACGATTAACCGCCTGGGAGCTGCAACCCACCAAAACTACCTTTGCATGAAGATGGCCGGGCCTCACGGCGTGATCAACGTCCGGGGAAACCAAGACGTGGCCCGTGCTCTATACGAGCGCGCTGCCGCAACGATCGAAAGCGTCAACATCATCAAGACCCCGGGGGGGAGGCCTCTCCCCCGGAATCTGACATCGCTGTGATACCTCCCGGTAGGCCCCTTCCCAAGCCGCGTCCGGAAGGGGGCCTCCAGAAGGTTCTGCTGTCCCCGAATGACGGGGGCAAAACCGTCTAGATCGGGGCGGAGCTCCCCGAGGAGCATGCCGCACAACTTGCGGCCTTCCTGCGTGAAAACTTCGACGTTTTCGCATGGAAGCCCTCCGACATGCGGGGCGTCGCCCGGGACGTCATCGAACACAAGCTCGTGGTGACCCCCGGTCACCCCCCAATCAAACAGAAGTTGAGGAAACTCTCCTTTGAATGCCAAGAGGCGATCAAGGTGGAGATCGCCTGACTCCGAGAGGCGGGGTTAATTCGGGAGGTCTTGCACCCCGAGTGGCTCGCGAACCCCGTCCTCGTGAAGAAGTCAAACGGCAAGTAGCGGATGTGCGTGGACTTGCACCCCAAGGACAACTTCCTACTCCCGCAGATTGACCAACTGGTCGACTCCACCGCGGGGTGCGAATTGATGAGCTTCCTGGATGCCTACTCGGGCTACCATCACGTCTGGATGGCAGAAGGAGACGAGGAAAAGACAAGTTTCATAACTCCCCTCGGAACCTTCTGCTACGTCCACATGCCCTTCGGGCTGAAGAACGCGGGAGCGACCTTCTAGTGCCTCATGACGCTGGTCTTCAAGGACCAAATCGGTCGCAACGTCGAAGTCTACGTCGACGACGCAGTCGTCAAAAGTCCCCGCTCAACTGCCCAGGTCGACGACTTAGCGGAATCCTTCCGCAGCCTCCGTGCGTATGGGCCGAAGCTCAACCCGGAGAAGTGCACCTTCGGCGTGCGCGGCGGGAAGCTCCTGGGTTTCCTTGTGTCCCAACGGGGCATAGAGGCAAACCCCGAAAATATCTGGGCGTTCCTGGACATGCCCCCGCCGCGCTCCGTCAAGGATGTTCAGTGGCTCACCTGCCGCTTAGCCGCGCTGAGCCGCTTCGTCTCGCGGTTGGGGGAACGCGGCCTTCAATTCTTCTAGATCCTCCGGGGGCTTGAGGGGTTCCGATGGACCCCCGAGGCCCAGGAGGCCTTCGACGACCTCAAGAAGTACCTCACGAGCCCTCCAATGCTCGTGAGTCCGTCTCCAGAAGAGCCCTTGCTCCTCTACCTTGCTGCGACCCCAGTCACCATGAGCGCGGTATTGGTGAAGGAGCAAGGGGGGGCAGCAGCGTCCCGTGTACTACGTAAGTGAGGCCCTCCAAGGGGACAAAACTCGGTACACAAATATGGAGAAGATCTGCTACGCCCTCCTGATGGTGTCCCGGAAGCTTCGCCACTTCTTCCTATGACACCCCATCACCGTCTCGTCATCCCTCCCCCTGGGGGAGGTGCTTCGGAACAAAGAAGCCACCGGCCGGATAGGGAAGTGGGGGGCCGAGCTCGCCCCCTTCTCCCTTACACTCACAGGCCACTCTGCCATCAAGTCACAGGTCCTCGCCGACTTCGTGGCGGAGTGGACTCCTGCCTCCGGGCCCGGGGACGAAGACCTCCCCGCGCCGCCCCGACGTAGTGACCATTGGACACTCATGTTCGATGGGTCACTGTGTCTCACCGGGGCCGGTGCGGGAGTAGTCCTCCGGAGCCCCGAGGGGAAGGAACTCGAGTACGCGGCGCAGCTCGAGTTCCCCGCAACCAACAACGTCGCCGAGTATGAGGCTTTGCTCCTCGGGTTGCGCCTTGCGCGCTCCCTGGGGATTCGACGCCTCCAAGTGAAGGGAGACTCTCAGCTCGTGGCTTGCCAAATGGACAAGTCTTACTTGTGCCATGACGTGAACCTGAGCCTTTATTTGCAGGAGGTTCGCAAATTGGAAAGGCACTTCGATGGCCTCAAGGCCGGGCATATCCCACAAAGGGACAATTACTGGGCCGACGCCCTAGTCTGGGCGGCCAGTGCCCGGGAACCACTCCCCAGAGGGGCCTTCCTGGAGATCATCACGAAGCCCTCGATGGCCTCCCCGGACACGGGTAACGTGCCTCGCGTCCCGGAGGTCGCCGAGATCACCCGGACTCTGTCATGGATGGGCCCCCTCATCTCCTTCATCAAGGGGGAGGGGGACCCTCCCAACGAGGCCGAGGCTAAGCACCTCCGGGCCAAAGCCCGGGGATACCTCCTGCTGGAGGGGAAGCTCTACAAGTGGGGGGCCTTTGCCCTCCTCTGTTGCCTCCCACGACCGGAGGGACTCCAGTTTCTCAGAGACATCCATGCGGGGAGCTGTGGCTCTCACCTAGCCCCGCGCGCCATCGTGGCCAAGGCCCTTCTCCAGGGCTTTTACTGGTCCACGGTGATGCGCGACGCGCGAGATCTTGTCTCTGCATGCGAGGCTTGCCAGAAGATGGCCAAGGGTTCCAACCTCCCCCCTGTAGCGCTGCAGACTATCCCCATCACTTGGCCCTTTGTGCGCTGGGGTATGGGCCTCCTAGGGCCCTTGCCCCCAGTGCCCGGGGGCTACAGGTATGCGGTGGTCACAGTCGACTACTTTACGAAGTGGGTAGAGGCTGAACCCTTGGCCAGCATCACATCCAGGGCGGTACATCGGTTTTTCTGGAAAACTGTCGTTTGTCGTTTTGGTGTCCCCCGGGAAATCACTGTTGATAATTGGACCCAATTCGACTCGGCATATTTCCGGGAATTCTGTGAAGGCCTGGGGCTCACCATCCACTTTGCTTCAGTGGCCCATCCCCAGAGCAATGGGGCCATTGAGAGGGTCAACGGCATGATCCTATAGGGGTTACGCCGACGACTCGAGCAGACCGCTTCTAAGCGGGGTGCATGGGCAGAGGAGCTCCCTAGCATCCTCTGCTCCATGCGCACGACTCCGAGCCGGGCGACGGGACGTACTCCCTTCTCCCTAGTCTACGGGGCCGAGGCAGTCCTCCCCCCGGAGGTTGGATTTCGATCGCTGCGAGGCGAGCTCCTAGACGGAGCTACGACCGCAGCGTACCAAGCCAACGAGGCAAATCAGCAGCTGGAGATCGACCTCGTGGAGGAGGAACGCGACCGAGCTCTCCTCCGCCACGCCATCTATGAGCGCGAGATGGCGCGCGCATACAACCAGCGCGTGCGCGAGAGGGCCTTCCGCCTGGGGGACCTTGTCCTCAAGCGTGCCACTGACCCCCAAGCCCAGGGCAAACTCTCCCCCAAGTGGGAGGGCCCCTACAATATCTCAGCGGTCCAGGGCTCAGGGGCTTATAAGCTCTCCAACCTTCAAGAGCAGGAGCTGAAGCACACGTGAAACTTGCATTTACTTCGCAAGTTTTACGTCTAGCCTACACAGGCTCGTCCCCTCCCAGAGCGATTATGTTGGAGGGGAAAGGGGGACCTTGTACTTACTGTCTCCTCCCCTGGAGCGAATGCGCCAGAGGGGGAGGGGGACATTGTAATCACCGTTCCCTCCTCTTTCGCGATTTCACGGGGGAGGCGCTGTATTTTGGTTCATTGTTAATACAATTGGATTTTTCTTCAACTGTCTCCATGCAGGTTTTTTGCATTATCGCCCCTCACGGCGATGCCCTCCCCGCGAGGATTAACGAGGATGCCCTCCCCGTGAGGAAGTGGGCTCTCATGAGCCAAGAAGTCCCTCCCGTAGGGCGGGTTGTAACACCCCGATTTTTCCAAATCCTGGCCTGTCTTGTCCCTTTCTATTTCAGAATAAGATCCCAGTTGTGCCAGCAGCTTACCCCAAAAAGTCGGCAATCAAACCCTTTTGTTCAGATCTTTTTCACAAATCAGCCCTTTTCAGATTTGTCAGAAGCCCAAAAAGACTAAAAATCTCAGACCATCTCCAAACTTTGATCTGATTCAGTGAACACCTTCCTTTCACTATTCTGAACATTTTTCCCTTCTGGAAGAATTTCCAAATCCTGCCCTAAACCTGAGTTTCGACCCTCGCCGTTTTTGAAACCCTAATTACCCTGTTTTACCCTAAAGTCGTTTTCCCCAACTTTTGTCGAAACCCTTCAGATCTTGCCCGATCTTGTCAAACTTTGGCTAGATGAGTTCCATTAATCTTATGCAACTCATTCCTGAAATCAGATTTCAGATCAGCCCCCTAGATCTCCAGATTTACAATCAAGCCCATTTCCAATTCAACTTTTCAGTCACAGATCAGTCCCTGGAGCAAGTTTCGAAATTACATTTCAGCCCGAGCTATTCTTTTTCGGTCCCTGTTCGACCCGGCCCCGTTCGACCAGTGCCCCGCCACTTTGCCTCGCCGTGTTTCCTCGCCGCCGGCCATCTTCTCCGGTCGCCTGTGCTCGTGACCAGTTGAGCCATCCCGCGCGCACGTGCCAGTGACCAACGACCCTGCTAAACCCAGCGGTTAAACGCCCGCGCTCCAGCAGCGTTTTCGCGCGCGCACGCCCGTGGCCGTGGCACTTGCATGCGTGTACGTGTCATCGCCGGAGCTGCGTTGCTGCCTCCGCATCCGCGCCGTTTCAAACCTAGTTCCAATGCGCTCCCGACAACGCTGGCAAAGCAACTGCACAGCCCGTGAACATCACGTCGTCGTCGCCGTTGTCGCACCTGCGCCCGGCCATCCTTGCCCCTGGCTTGATTTTCCCCGCTGTTTTCCCCTCGCTAGCTTCACCCCAGAGCCTATTTAAAACCCCAGTGCTGTGCAAATTCTTTGTCTCAGGACTTAGCCAATCTTTTTCCAGTGCCCTCGCCGCTCTCTTCTTCTTCTCCGGCGAGCTGTTTTTGAGGCCACCGTCGCCAGAGCAAACCGTGGCTTCTCCTTCCAATTCAACTGCACCAGTGAGTTCCCCATACCTATCTCGTTGTGTAGTAGCTCCCAATTGGCCGCCGGTGAACCCCATCGCCGGTGATCGCCGTAAACGGCCGTTTGCCCTGTTTCCCCAATGCTGTTCGATTCATCCCAAATTGGTTTCCCCTCCAGTAGAGTTTCTTGATCAGTAGGCCCCATCTAGCAAGCCTGTGCGCTCAGATTGCATAATTGAGCTGAAATTGAAGTTTTCCCGTTCTGGCTCGCCGCCGATGATCTGGCTCTCGTCGCCAGGCCGTACCAGCTATCCCCCAGCCAAATTGACTTAGCCATTAGCTTCCACACTTCTCTCTCTCACTCCCTGAGCAAGCAATCGAGTTCAAGTGCTTTGTATCGAAAACCCCCAATCTCCAATGTCGTCTTCTCCAGCACCGGCCGCCGGAATTCTTCCCCGGCTGATCTAGCTCCTGAAACTTTGTCCCTTAGCTTTGCCTCACCTCCCTGAGCATTTCCTTCCACTAGCTCGACATCTGAATCTACCTAGATTGGAAGATATGCCCTTGCCAAGATCACTGTCCAGAAACCCAGTTCATGTCCAAGTCACCACAGTTCATCACTGAATTTCATCACCTTCCAGCCACTTTCAGCCCTTGATCCTGTTAAGTATTTTGTTCCTGTTA
The DNA here is from genome assembly GCA_019359835.1 of Pharus latifolius. NCBI lineage: Eukaryota > Viridiplantae > Streptophyta > Magnoliopsida > Poales > Poaceae > Pharus > Pharus latifolius. The sequence goes on along the minus strand of CM033321.1, from coordinate 67,573,748 downwards.
CCAATGCCTACCTCCCAGACAAAGTTGTGCATCAATTGGAACCCTGTATCAAAAGTTATGTCAAGCCCTAGATTTTGGCAATGTCTGCACTATGTCAGTGCATGTCAGCCACTGGCATTAGCCTTGTTTGACCCCTTCTGGTTGAGCAATGGAAATGTCACTTTGTCCCCTAGATTCCTGGAGTTGTGTTCTACATCTTTCCCTTCTGTCACTTCTCCAGAAAACCATCCTAATACCAGTTCGAAGCTATGCCAAAGCCGTGAACTGAATGTCGACCCTTCGACGTTCAATCCTTTTTAGCCGTTTCTTCGACCAGAACCCTTGTGACCATGCCCTAACCTTTTCCCCTGCATGCATGACTTATTTACTTAATAATTTCTATGGAAACTACTTTCTGTATGCTTATGGTATGTGTTTGTGTGTTATTTGATTGCCGTAGAGTCAGAAGCTGAAGGAGCAGAAGAAGTCTTTGAAGATCCGTCTGTGTATTTAGACCCAGCATTGCAAGGCAAGCCTCATTCCTTTGATCATGTCTCACCCAATATTTTCATATGAAGTATATTCACTGTTTCTTACTATACATGCTTATTTGAGATACAAGTTATGTTTGAATGACATGAGTAGATATTACCTAATGGATCATGAAACCCCTTTTGTTATTGAACCTTCATATATATGCTTTTGTCACCCTAGGACTCATATACTGAATATTCACATTAAACTTGAAATGGTCAAATACATGAGAAGTTATAATGAAAACTGTTTTGTCAAGAAAACTGATAAAAGGGATCAGTAGTGAGGATTGGTTTGTATGGAGAGGGTGCGGTGCGCACCAGGGAATGTGAATGCTCCTCACTATTGGTTCATAAGGACAAGAACCTTGTGCTGTGTCTCTATACGAATTGTAAATGTACCAACCACTTGCCTGGTATGGGACAGGCACAACTTAGTAGCTTTTTGGTATTAGCAGTTCCCTGCATGGTTTGACGATCTGGTTTCTCGCGTGGAAACTGGAAGGCCAAGGTTCGGCCATGAGTGATGTGAGATCAGAAAAATAATGAGAGGAAAAGGCGTAAAAGAAGGAAGGCGCCCTAGACCTGATTAAGCCGTGAGCGGTTGTAATCTTAAATGGTCGTATGTCTCGCGTGGACATAGACCAAGGCTATGTGTCCTGCGGGAACATAGACCAGAGAGGCTAGGAAGTAAGGCAGTGGGGAAGACCCACAACGGTACTTGAGACTTAATTGTCTATTTACCGGGCGGGGATACTATTAATACTGGATTGTAAAGCGTTGTGTGATCTCGGCCTTGTCACATGTGTATAAGTCACATGGAGTTGGCCCGACTTGAAAGCCGAGTGAACTGGTGGATTTAAAAAGAGGTACACCTTTGCAAAGTGTAAAAAAAGTATCAGATACTCTGTACTCCCAGGTTCAGGAGTCTTTTCGTAGTGGATGTTATCCATGGGTTATAGCACAAGTAATGATTTGGAATGTTTTCATAATATGGTTGATAAAAATGATGACTCATGGGAGACCATCACACATAACGATTTCTAAAGTATAACTTAAGATTTACAAAACCCCGTTGTTGAAAACAAAACCCTCATTTGAGAGATCAAAGAATTGAGATCTATACTATTTATAATTATAAGTCTTAAACCCTTTTCTTGATCACTCCTCATCTATATACCTACATTTTTGTAATGAGACTTGCTGAGCATTGTGTAAAAACATGCTCACCCTTGCCTTTGCAAACAAATTCAGAAGAAGACTTTGAGAATTCCGATTCCCCTGGCCTTGAGCACCAAGAAGAGGAAAGAGTCTTTCCAGACGATTTGAGCTTCTAGGAGGGTCATGAGCCAAGTTGAGTCCGATGTGAAGAAAGCCCTTCCAGAGCCGCTGCAGAAGAAAATGAAGACCCTTGTGGTTGCTTTTTGTGTTGTTTTTCTGTGTTCGGTACTTCAATACCGATTCTTGATTTAGAAAAACTCTCTACTTTTGTATCAACTTTAATTAGTGCCACCCTTGGCATTATGATATTGTAATAGTGGTCCTCGTGACCTTGTACTTGCTTTATCTACCAGCTTTATTATTTAAAGTGAATCCTGTTGTTGTGAGCTTGTGATGTACCTTTCTGTGCGCAATCTACCTGGGCGGTTGCCAAGGTGACCCTCAAATGGGGGTCTCATACGGGTTACGATCACCCGTCGTGGACTGAGGGTGTAAGCGGCAACCCGGTCCTCAGGGACCGTGGTAACGAGTCACTTTGGGAGACTAGTCCCCTACCCAAATACTCAGACCCGTCATCAGGCACATCCTCCTCCGGGAGTCGATGGTCTCCCCAGTGAGACGGCATTCTTGGATATCCCTTTCCCAGAGACCTTATTCCCGGTTCCCCGTTCTCACGGCGACCAAACGATTGTCTCCCGGAAGGTTTATCTCCGGAAATCTCGTCTCGGTTTTTCTTGGATATTTCTTCCCCGGAGACCTTATTCCCGGTTCCCCGTTCTCACGGCGACCGGACGATTGTCTCCCGGAAGGTTTATCTCCGTAAATTTTGTCTCGGGCTTTCTTGGATATTTTTTCCCGGAGACCTTATTCCCGGTTCCCCGTTCTCACGGCGACCGGACAATTGTCTCTCGGAAAAACTATCTTCGGAAATCTCGTCTTGGTTTTCCCCGGAAAAATTGGAATTTTTTACCTCGGGAAAACTTGGAAAAATTCTTGTCACGGGCCTTCCTACCGGGAGCTTTGTCACCCCCACAACGCGTAGAGCTACCCTCCGGCCCGCTGTGGAGGGGGGGATAAGGAGCCCCCGGGAGTCATCTGGACCATCCAAGAAAAATGAGAAAACTTAGCTCTATCTTATCAAAAGAAAATTCTCAAAGCAACAAGAAAACACAGCTTTATTGATCATTCAACCGGAGGACATCTTCCCCCTCCGGTGGGCATCGGAAACGGTACAACCCGGGCCATAACCCAGAAATTCTCTACGTCCTAGGGCTCCTATGCCTAATAGTCCTGGAGGCCCTCCGATAGCTCCCGGGCCAGGTCCCGGTACAACCCGCGTATGCGGTGCTGAGCTTCCCGGAGCAGGTCCTCGAGCCAATACTCGTAGCCCGCCGGTGGAAGTATCCGTAGAGGGGGGATCATCCGGGACCCCGGACGCGGAGGGATAGTTCGGCGCGATGATTATCGAAGTTATCCAAGTGCCACTCCAGATGCCATCGCAACCGGATCGGCTCCCGGACAACGTCTCCCGCTGCGTTCCCCGGAGAAGAGTCTCAACAAGATTAAAGTGGCTTGGGCATCCCCTGGGGGGCACCTACCGGGGCTCAAAGGCCTTGCCCCCGGGGAACTTCTTCCAGACCTTCGCTCGGGAGTAGCCCCACGGGAAACCTGGTAACATTGTATTCATTCAAGACTTAGAAAAATTTCAACTTCTATTGCATTTCAAAATGTCTTTTTACAAGTGTCCGGGGCTTCTTCTAAGAAGCTACCAGGAACAAAATTCTAAGAAAGCAAAAAATGGGGTCCTATCTAAGACCCGGGGGGAGGCTCATACTTGGTCATTGGCGTCCTCCCCTCGGGGGGTTTCCGCCGGGGCCGGGGCATCCGCTCCCGGAGGCGCCGGTGCCGAGAACCTCACCCGGATGATCCAGTCATAGAAGCCCCCGGCAAGCTGCTCCACCTCCCGGCGAGAGGGCTCGAAAAACTCTAGGAAGCTCCGAGGGATGCGGCCCCCGATTGCCCGGGCGCCCACCCCCCGGTGCTCCACGTGCCCAGCTGCGGCCGCCACCATGAGGATTGCCCGGCCTCGCGCCCGGGCATTTGCGGCCTCCGGGATCACGGAGACTTGTGCGTTAAGAGAACGCACAACCTCCGTGAGAGTGGCCAGGGGCACCTCAGAGCTCCTCCCGGAGCCTATGCTCACGCCAAGGCCCTCGAGGGCCGAGCAGATGGAGCAGCTTGCGTCCGTTACTGCCCGAACGCTCGAGCCTTCGAGCTCCCGGAGGGCTTCCTCCTTCGCCTTGGCCTCCCGTCGAAGACGGTCGTTGGCGGTGTCGGAGGCATGGACTTGGGCTCGGACCCGGGCCAGCTCCCGGAGGGCATCATCCCGCTGCTCCTGGAAGGCGGCGGCCCTCTCCTCTGCCTCCTTCAGCAGTCGGCCGACGCGCTGCTCAAGCCCCCAGGTAATGGCCGCCCCCTACAAACTCAAGAGTTAAAAAAATTCGGGTTTAGGGGGCCGAAAGAAAGCACCCACCGATTCGGGTAAGTACTTGGATTTGGAGAGACTGAAGCTCCCCAAAACGCTCACGGAGCGTCCCCTCCAAGACGTAGGCCTGGACCTTCCGGGTCTGCAGGCCCTCCACGTAGCGGTCAACCTCCCCCGCGGAAAGCAGGGGGGTCTCCCTCCCGATGCTGATCCCGTCGCGGCCGATGACGGACCCCCGGACTTGAGTCCCCGGCATAATGTGGGCCGGGGTGGCGGTGGTTGGCGTCTTCGTCGTCGAGGAGGTGGCCTCCGATGAGGTGGCCGAGGAGCTCTCGGAGGGGGTCCCTCCCCGGGGAGGAATCATGAGCCCCTTCCCCTTCCCGGGCTGCGGAGCTGATACCGGCCTAGACCGTCTCGCAATAGAACGAAGACGATGCAGTAGGAGAGTATTCAGTCGTTCTTTCCACAGGGACTAGAGAAGCAAAACATGAGGAACTAGACTAAATCGGTCACAAATGAAAATAAATCAGACGAAAGAGAAGAAATGCGAAGAGAGAAAGAGTAGGTCGCCTCGACAAGCAACTAGTGTTTGTTATGAACCTATGATTCATGAATACACGTAGAAGAGTAGTAGTCGAGTAGTAATCTCGCATGAGTGGAAGAGCGGACTACTATTAACGATCACACTCTACAACGAGTATCAATGAACAACGAGAACAAAACAAACACCAGTTATCTGCAACTCCTCTTGACCATACAGAAAAGAATCCAGCGAAACAACCCCGCAATCAGCACGCACAAAAACCCAAAGTCTCAGATATTGATGTCAGCTTCAAAATACTAAGATACCAAAGACACGGAAGGAAAAAGCAGTAGCTAAACAGTAGCAATTTGCAACTAACCTCCACTGGAGTGACACACATAGGGATTTGCACATCAATAAACTTGACTCATCAAAGATAGATTTCGACAATCACAATCAGTTGGAGGCAAAGAATTAAACAAATATCACTCAGAAATCAGTGCAGTCAGGTTATCGATCAATACAAGTCATCGCACAGGACTCTGAACTAAGACATTCAGAACATTACAAATCAAGCATGAGATGGAAACTAATCAAGAACAAGTTCAGTCTGTCACTATTAATTCAGTTCAACCTCCAGCAAGCATTCAGCCAATATAATACATAGCAATGCAGAAATTTCTAATCAACCTGAAGAAATAGAAGTGCAGTTGGATGGGGAATCAATTAAAATTCAATTTGGTTCTTTACACGCATTCATCATCTCATACATGCATTGTTCCTCTTCATCAGTTCATCAGAATTCAAGAACAAAGAAGATGAGAAGGATTGAACCAGTAATTATAGCCGCTGGAGTTGCTGGTCGAAGGAGCTGCAGCCGTGTCGAGGAAGACATTGAAGTGGAGCTTCACGGCAAAGAAGATGTCGACTCCACAGTAGAGGAAGAAGGCGCCCGTGGAGCTGGCGCACGGCGAAGGTCGAAGATGGCAGATCCGGCGATGGATTTGTGGTGGTGCGCCGGTGACGCTGCGGGAAGTGGTGGCGCGGGGAAGACGGTGCTCGTCGAGGAAGATGGTGAGGAGGGAGGCCACGGCTCGGGATCGGCCAGATCCGGTGGTGCACACGCGGGATTTGCGGCGTGGAGAAGAGAGAGGGCGTGGCGGCAGCTGTGGCGTTGAGGGCGGCGGCGGATCCGATTGGATCTAGGCGGCGGCGGCGGCTCCTGCGGTGCCGTGGAAATGGCGGAGAGGGAGGGGGCAGCTCCGGCGATTGGTGAAGAGGAGGCTGCGGATTCGGGCTGTGGAGGAATGACCCGGCGGCGCGAGTTGTGGGAGGCGCCGGATCGGCGAAGACGGCGACGAGGTGCCGTGGATTGGGGGCGGCTCGGCTGGGCAGCACCGGAGCAGATCCGGCGGGATCGGCGTAAAGGCGGCGCGGAGGGTCTTGGAGGCGCAGATCCGGCGCCTGGCGGGATGTGTGGGCGGCGCCGGAGAGAGGGAGTGCGGCCCGGCGATGTGTGGTCGGCTCGGGCTAGATCTGTGGATTTGGGGCTTGAAGTGGTGGATTTGGTGGAGTTTGTGGTGATGAAATGGAAGGAGGAGGATGGCAGGAGGAAAAGGAAAAACAGATGGGGAGAGGGAATAAAAAGAAAGGAGTTCCGCCGTGGAAGAAAACAGGTAGAAAAGTGGTGGAGCAGCGAGGGAATGGAGCACCGCCGGCGTATGGCCCGGCCGCCGGCGGCGAGGTGGAGGGAGGTGTGGAAGAGTGGTTTGGGGAAGAAGAAGGGAAGAAAAAAAATAAAAACCGGGCTCAAGTTTCCTCTGATGGCCGGCGGCTGGGTAAATGGGAATTTGGCACTTTTACACTTAGGTCCCTGGATTTATCAGAAATTGCAGAATAGACCTGGTGGCTAGGGTTTGGGATTCCGGGCCCCCGGAGACTCCGATTTCGGTGCGGTCAGTTCCTATACGACCGCGGGAACGCGCACTTCCATCCGGAATTGACCGATGGTCAGAAAAAGTCGATGAGGCGCGACCGCTAGCCAGAAATCCATCCGATTTGCGCCGACCTGCGATAAAAATTGGAAAAACAAGTAATCCGGTCGATTTGGCGACAAATCTGGAATAATCTAGACATATGCCGAGGTTAATGACTGATATGTGCAAAAATCATGGGGAAAATATACAGAAATATAAGACGAATCAAGTAAATATCATCCCCCCAAGCTTAATTCTTTGCTTGTCCTCAAGCAATGTGACAAGAAATAAATCCAAGGAGTCAAGCAAGCAAACAGATGTCATGAAAGAGTAAAATACAGTGTATAGTAAACTCAGTAAACTAAGATATGTTTCAAGCGCTCAACCATCTAATAATTGCACTGAAATTGCAAGTAACTAGCTTAGTTCTAGATACGGAGGAAATAAGAATGCCTAATTCTACTCATACCACCTACATCCATACGTGTATATAGAAATTCAAAGTGAGCATAAACAATACACAAGCATCGAAGAACTACAGTCTCCATAAACATCAAATAAGTAGTTTCAACCTTATTAATTTTTGAGCGCTCTTCATTTGAAAAACAAAATCTGGTGCACATGTAAGTCTCTACCCTTCGACTTATTTAGGCGGATCTCTCCGTACTTCTCTCTAGGGTAGGTAGTCCACTAGAGTGTTTTATAAACATGCTCATGAGTCAAAAGATGTAGCGGGAAGGCTTATGCACTTATTAGATTTGAAAATGTGCAAACCATGCTTACATACCGAAGACTCAGAGGAGCAACGAAGCAGAAGAGCTTTTATTCAAAAGAAAAGAAAATTTGGCAGCGTCTACAAGGTAGAAAACGAACAATTGCGACCTTATTAGCAAGATTTTTTTGTTTTTTCAAATCTGGTTTACACAAGTTATATGATTGTTTAGGAGACTCGTGTTCTAAACATGTGTGTAGAGATCAGGTTCACAATTGACATTTCAGTATACAAGATAGAATGCGGTAATAAAGATATCAGTAAGCATTCAAATTTCCACAATATCCACAACGAAACTAAGTACAAGCAATTTTAGTACCATTAGAAGATCGTTAATCACAATTCAACCTATAATAGATCGTCGAGCCACTAAAGCATGCATACAACTCAACACAACATGCAAAGGGCTCTTACAAGCCAAATGAGAACAATGAAACATAAAATGAAAGCACATGTAGTCATAACCACAACAATCACATATGGATACAAATCCGCACAAGTCTAGAATTTCCAGAAAATTTTGACATGACCTTTCTAGATTTTTCTTGCAATCCAAACAACACAAGTATACAACAGGTCATATCAAAACATAAACAAGCCCACAAGGCTGGATAGAGATCATTCACAACATAAGATAAACAATTACATACCACAGATCTCATACATAAGCACAAACTTGCACGTAAAAGCTCAATTTTGAAAAATTTGACCCAGATTTTTAGATTTTCAGCACAACAAGAAATGCATTCCTCCCCCCAAGCTTAAATGGTTGCATAGTCCACAATGCAACAATATGAGATGGATCACACATGGAGATGAGAACACAAAATAAATTTCATGCACAAGGGTCATATGAGAGGTCCGCAATAGCTCACCGGGTGAAGAATGGAGACGATGACGCTGCGATGAGCCATACAAAGTATCCCAAATGTGCCAAGCCGCCGTATGAGGATGATGCCCTAAAAGAACAACCAAAGAAGAAACTAAGAACAATCCTACAAAATAAAGGAAAATAAATAACAAAAAGAAAGAAAGAGAGAAAACACTCGGGTTGCCTCCCGAAAAGCGCTTCTTTTAGGTCGGAAGCTCGACCCTCAAAGGATATAGCGTTGAAGCGCGAGTGTGGAAGGAGAGGCAAGTATGGGACGTGGTAGAAGCTACACGTCCACCCTCCTGTCGAAAGCAGCATACTGTCGAAAGCAGCATACCTGGGAATCCACCAGGATCCCAAGGAATGTCGACTCGGAGCAAGTCTGCTCGCGGTCGAGAAACCACACGTGCTAACCTGCAAATAAGATAAAGAAAGACCAAGCACGTGTGTATGGTAGGGACAAAGCCCTCCAGAAGGTCAGCTGATGAAAATCCTTTCTCGTAGATCGACTGACTATACATATCATGAGGATGGCATATATCGATGCAGGATGAATGACAACTCAAAGGAATATGAATGACCTCGTCAGAACTAGACAACTCATAATGATACGAGAGGGGTTTTGAGTCTACCTGAATAGTGGATGGCGTGAAGTCTGGGGTAGGAAGGACCTCCACGGGGGTCGGGTCTGGTAGATCAGGATGAACTGGCACCCCTATGTCAGAAGGAAGTCCCTCGTCAGCAAATATGAATGTCTCCCTCTCGATCTCGTGGCTCAAGGAGTGGTCCAGAAGGTCTGCAACATCGAAACTGACACTCTCCATCTCTGGTCCTGCTGCCGATGGATCATCAAAAGAAAACGGTCCAAATGGACGCAGAGGAGTCTCAAAAACAAGCTCTCCATCATCATCATCAAACATGATCAAATCAATAGGAGGCGGAGGTGATTGATGCGACGTTGAAGAAAGAAGATCAGGTCGAAGCTCGTCGCTCAATACTGTGGTCTCTCCGTGAGGGTCTCCAAGATAGATGTCATGGGTGGGCTCCGGGACACTCAACGGAGGTGTGATGGCCTCAAATGCGGGTACTTGAGATGGCAAGATGTGGACTGGATCTCGATATCCTCTGAACTCAGCTATGCAAGATCGCACACCTTGCATCTCAATCCGCAATAATTCCACATCCCTTGAATGCTGGGTCATGAGTCGCTCAGATTGCTTAACCAAGCCCTCCATCAGTGCCTCAAGTCTAGATGTATCCTCAACTTCAGGAGGCGACTGTGGTGGCGGATGTAGAAACTCGCTCATCTTTTCCAAATGACGCTCAAACATCTCCTCAAGCCTAGATGTGTCCTCGTATGCAGGAGGCTGCGGTGAGCACTGCTGATGTGACAAGTACGGAGCCTGATGTGATGTACATGGAAGCTGCACTCCATACCTAAAACCCTGCGAAAGATGACTAGGAGAAGATGATGAGATAACAGGGTGGTTGTTCCTATATGATGAATTTGGGTATGCAGGCCATCCAGAATGATATATAGTGGATGCTCGACCACGCTGACAAGTGGCGGGCGAATGACCTCGAATACCGCAAATACAACATATAGGAGCAACACTAATATGAGAAAATAATCCACGAAGGGCTGTATCCATCTGACGAGGCAAATCATCTAGTTTAGCACTGAGATTGTCACATGCATCACAAAAAGACTGCGAACCATCCATGTCCTCAATCAGAGAAAATCAATCAACGAGAAAAAGACAAGAGGAAAGGCGAGAAATAAAAGAGCTGGGAGGGAAAAAGGGGCGGGAAAAGATGCAAACAAGAACCGAAAAGAAAAACAAAAACAAAATGATTTAATCTAGTTAAACACATTCACTTTCATCTAATCCCCGGCAACGGCGCCAAAAATTGATACCGGCCTAGACCGTCTCGCAATAGAACGAAGACGATGCAGTAGGAGAGTATTCAGTCGTTCTTTCCACAGGGACTAGAGAAGCAAAACATGAGGAACTAGACTAAATCGGTCACAAATGAAAATAAATCAGACGAAAGAGAAGAAATGTGAAGAGAGAAAGAGTAGGTCGCCTCGACAAGCAACTAGTGTTTGTTATGAACCTATGATTCATGAATACACGTAGAAGAGTAGTAGTCGAGTAGTAATCTCGCATGAGTGGAAGAGCGGACTACTATTAACGATCACACTCTACAACGAGTATCAATGAACAACGAGAACAAAACAAACACCAGTTATCTGCAACTCCTCTTGACCATACAGAAAAGAATCCAGCGAAACAACCCCGCAATCAGCACGCACAAAAACCCAAAGTCTCAGATATTGATGTCAGCTTCAAAATACTAAGATACCAAAGACACGGAAGGAAAAAGCAGTAGCTAAACAGTAGCAATTTGCAACTAACCTCCACTGGAGTGACACACATAGGGATTTGCACATCAATAAACTTGACTCATCAAAGACAGATTTCGACAATCACAATCAGTTGGAGGCAAAGAATTAAACAAATATCACTCAGAAATCAGTGCAGTCAGGTTATCGATCAATACAAGTCATCGCACAGGACTCTGAACTAAGACATTCAGAACATTACAAATCAAGCATGAGATGGAAACTAATCAAGAACAAGTTCAGTCTGTCACTATTAATTCAGTTCAACCTCCAGCAAGCATTCAGCCAATATAATACATAGCAATGCAGAAATTTCTAATCAACCTGAAGAAATAGAAGTGCAGTTGGATGGGGAATCAATTAAAATTCAATTTGGTTCTTGACACGCATTCATCATCTCATACATGCATTGTTCCTCTTCATCAGTTCATCAGAATTCAAGAACAAAGAAGGAGCTGCTGGTCGAAGGAGCAACTCCTCTTGAACCAGTAATTATAGCCGCTGGAGTTGCTGGTCGAAGGAGCTGCAGCCGTGTCGAGGAAGACATTGAAGTGGAGCTTCACGGCAAAGAAGATGTCGACTCCACAGTAGAGGAAGAAGGCGCCCGTGGAGCTGGCGCACGGCGAAGGTCGAAGATGGCAGATCCGGCGATGGATTTGTGGTGGTGCGCCGGTGACGCTGCGGGAAGTGGTGGCGCGGGGAAGACGGTGCTCGTCGAGGAAGATGGTGAGGAGGGAGGCCACGGCTCGGGATCGGCCAGATCCGGTGGTGCACACGCGGGATTTGCGGCGTGGAGAAGAGAGAGGGCGTGGTGGCACCTGTGGCGTTGAGGGCGGCGGCGGATCCGATTGGATCTAGGCGGCGGCGGCGGCTCCTGCGGTGCCGTGGAAATGGCGGAGAGGGAGGGGGCGGCTCCGGCGATTGGTGAAGAGGAGGCTGCGGATTCGGGCTGTGGAGGAATGGCCCGGCGGCGCGAGTTATGGGAGGCGCCGGATCGGCGAAGACGGCGACGAGGTGCCGTGGATCGGGGGCGGCTCGGCTGGGCAGCACCGGAGCAGATCCGGCGGGATCGGCGTAGAGGCGGCGCGATGTGGCGCTAAGAAGGAGGCTCAGAGAGGCGGCTCCGCGAGATGGAAGATGGCGAGGAGGAGGCCACGGCTCGGGAGGCGCGAGCTAAGCGGCGCGGTCTTGGGGCGGCGCGGGCTTGTGGGCGGCGGCTGAACTTGGGTGTCGTGGCAGATCCCGGTGAGAGGGGGCGTCGTGGAGTGGTGGAGCACCGGGCGCCGGAGCACGAAGGGGCGCAGCGGCGGCGCTCCGGTGGCGTAAAGGCGGCGCGGAGGGTCTTGGAGGCGCAGATCCGGCGCCTGGCGGGATGTGTGGGTGGCGCCGGAGAGAGGGAGTGCGGCCCGGCGATGTGTGGTCGGCTCGGGCTAGATCTGTGGATTTGGGGCTTGAAGTGGTGGATTTGGTGGAGTTTGTGGTGATGAAATGGAAGGAGGAGGATGGCAGGAGGAAAAGGAAAAACAGATGGGGAGAGGAAATAAAAAGAAAGGAGTTCCGCCGTGGAAGAAAACAGGTAGAAAAGTGGTGGAGCAGCGAGGGAATGGAGCACCGCCGGCGTATGGCCCGGCCGCCGGCGGCGAGGTGGAGGGAGGTGTGGAAGAGTGGTTTGGGGAAGAAGAAGAAGGGAAGAAAAAAAATAAAAACCGGGCTCAAGTTTCCTCTGATGGCCGGCGGCTGGGTAAATGGGAATTTGGCACTTTTACACTTAGGTCCCTGGATTTATCAGAAATTGCAGAATAGACCTGGTGGCTAGGGTTTGGGATTCCGGGCCCCCGGAGACTCCGATTTCGGTGCGGTCAGTTCCTATGCGACCGCGGGAACGCGCACTTCCATCCGGAATTGACCGATGGTCAGAAAAAGTCGATGAGGCGCGACCGCTAGCCAGAAATCCATCCGATTTGCGCCGACCTGCGATAAAAATTGGAAAAACAAGTAATCCGGTCGATTTGGCGACAAATCTGGAATAATCTAGACATATGCCGAGGTTAATGACTGATATGTGCAAAAATCATGGGGAAAATATACAGAAATATAAGACGAATCAAGTAAATATCAGGAGCCCCCGGGACCTCCGCCTCCAGAGGGGCCTCATAGACCGAGGGGCTCCCCCCCTCGTCTACCGGCCACTCCACCCGCGGGGTGAGGCCTCGGCGAACCTCACCTCCGGCTTCTCCGGCTCCAAACGCGCCGGGGCCGCCGAAAGGGCTACCGCCGAAGGGGGCGAGGGGGCGTAGTCCACCGAATCGGACGACCCCCTGTCCGCAGTCGGTCCCTTCCCCCGAGCCTCAACAGGGCTCTCCGGGGGAGGGGGCGTTGCTTCCTTCCGGGCCAGCGCCCTCACGCGCCCGGTCCAGGGGGTCTCGTGCCGGGCCTTCACCGACGTAGAGGCCGGCGTCGTCGATGGGCCGGGGCCTTTCTGAGCCTTAGCCCTCCTTGGCTCAGAACCCCCGGCAGCCTCCTTTCCCCGCTTGTGGGAACCAAGGTAGGGAGGGGCTTCCTTTCCGGTAGCCTTTGCCCGAAGGCCTTGGCTACCAGGTTCCGAGGAGGGCCCTCCCCCACGACGCTCATGATGCGCTCATGCTCATCGGTAAAGTATCTCCCGAGGAGATTCTCCGCCTTCTCCCGGGCCGACGGGTACGGCCGGACTGCGAGAGGTAAGAGTTAGAAAAATTTACGAATTAAATGAACTGTCATAGGGAACTTACGTCGGGTCACCGGCTTCTGAGGGGGCCGCTACGCCGGGCACATCCCGATCCCCCTCCTCCCGTGCGAGAAGGGGGAGATCTTTAGGAGCATCACCTCCTCGGCGACGTCCCGCATGGAGCGGAGGCCCCGGGAGGCGATGACCTTCCCAAGGAGCCTCAGCTCGTCCTCCGTCCACACCGGGGGCTTCGGGGGTGGACGACCTGCTGTAGGTGGGGGCCTCCGCGGTCGTCATCCCAGACCCAGAGGTAGAACCACCTCCGGATCCAGTCCCCCCAGTAGTCCCGGGAGGCTGCCACCGGGTACTCGGCTACCCGGGACGGTAGCATCTGGATCATCACCGAGCCGAAGAGGGACTTGGGTCCCCCCTTCACCATGTGGGAGCTCCTTTCCGCCGGCTCGTAGAAGTACCGGAAGGTGTGGAGCGTGGGCTCCCGTATGATCGCCGTCTCAAAGAGCCAGATGAACAGGCCCATCCGGACGATTGTGTTCGGAGTGAGGTGGTTCAAAGCCACCCCATACTTCTTCAAGAACTCCCAGAGCAATGGGTGTACCGGGAGCCGGAGCCCCGCCTCGAGGAAGGCCTCGAAGGCCACGACCTCTCCGGGCCTGGGGCGGGGGGCTCCGTCTTTCTTCAGGGGGATCCAGACGTCCCCGTCCGCGATAACTCCCCGATCGTAAACTCGGAGGCCTAGAGGAAGTCCGCAGTGACTTCCTCCGGGGGCACCTCCATGGTCTTCGCTCTGCCCTTGGGTGCCATCAGGTTTTTTCCGGTGTCTAAGGCTTCGAAAACAAAGGGGAGCTAAAGGTTCCGGAGGCTAAGCTTCTGGGAACTAACTACCGGAAGAGGGCTACCGGGAGAGCTAAGAGCGCTAGAGTTGAAAATTTGGAATGAGCTCTCCGGGCCCCCCAAGGCCCTATTTTTAGAGGCCAGGAGTGGCCCCGATGGCCGCCACATGGCACCTTGTGGCACATCCGCGCCGTTGAAATTCAAACCGCGCACGGGAAACGAAGGGATGGGCGTGCAAACCGAGGCACTAGTTCGAACCACGAGCTGTGATTATGGCCGAACGGCGCGCTCATGAACACGCCGCATGGGAATCGAAGCACCATGGTTCTGGTAGCTTGTCCCGGAGATTTTCCCGGTGACATGTACCATACCCTCCGGGAACTCGAGCATCATCCCAGGAGGGCATGGGGGGCTGCTGTTGGGGGAAATCTCCACGAGACTAAGTCCAGGTAAGTTGTGCCATTTGCCCGAGGACAAGGCACCCGGTGCCTGTCCCAGGCGTCGCCTTTCGCCCGGGGACAAGGCCCCTGGTGCATGTCCCGGGCACTGCCTTTTGCCCTGGGAGATGGCCCCCGGTGCCTATCCCGGACACCGCCTTCTGCCCGAGGACAAGGCCCCTGGTGCTTGTCCCGGTCGCCGCCTTTCGCCCGGGGACAAGGCCCCCGCTGCCTGTCCCGGGCGCCGCCATTCGCCCGGGGACAAGGCCCCCGGTGCCTATCCCGGGTGCCACCTTTTGACCTGGGACATGGCCCCAAGTGCTTGTCCCGGTTGCCGCCTTTTTCCCGGGGACTAGGCCCCTAGTGCCTGTCCCGGGCACCGCTATTTGCCCTGGGACAAGGCCCCTGGTGCCTGTCCCGGGCGCCGCCTTCTGCCTGGGGACATGGCCCCCAGTGCCTGTCCCGGGCGCTGCCTTTCGCTTGGGGGACAAGGCCCCCGGTGCTTGTCCCGGTCGCCGCCTTCTGGCCGGGGACATGGCCCCCAGTGCCTCTCCCGGGCGCCGCCTTTCGCCGAGGGACAAGGCCTCGGTGCATGTCCCGGGCGCCGCCATTTACCTGGGGACACGGCCCCCGGAGCCTGTCCCGGGCGTCGCTTGTAGCCCGGGGACAAGGCCCCCGGTGCTCGTCCCAGGCGTCGTCGTCCTTCCGGAGACAGAAGTCTCCGGTCCCGGGTCACGTGCGGGTCGCGTGACAAGCACCTCGGGAATCAACGGCCACCTGTCAAGCATCCGAGGTGCCTGCCCGGGAGAAGGACGATGCTACCCCTCAATCCGACGGTAGCGCCCGGGGTAGTTTAGTCTTTTTTGCTTCTTTTGGGGCTATAAAAGCCGTTGTACACCCTCTTGTAAGAACAACTCGCTCATCATTGCTAGAATAGCGAATCTCACAGGTGTGCTCTGGAAGCCTCTCCACGAGAGAGCTTCCCCAGCCGACTACAGTCGGGAGCACATCGACAGGACTAGGGTCCCCATTGGGACCCGAACCTGTATAAACCCTCATGTCATTTGTTGTGCTTGTCCGGCGGGGGAGGACCGGTCACCCGGTCAGCCCGCGTCGTGTTTTCTTCGCCAGGATCATCCACAAAACCTGCCGGGGTATTCGTAACACCACGACATGCAAGTATAAGCTTTAAAATGAACTCTTTTCTTTAAAATGTCAAATTTTCATTCAAAAGGCCAAAAATAATTAATTCCTATCAAAATGATCTTCAAAATGTATTTAAAAGGTTTTTAGAGACTTTGGATGAAAAGTGATTTTAAAAATTATTTTTTGAAAAAACTACCCCAAAATGATCTTCGAGTATCATAGCCAAGACAGCGACGGTTTCTCCACCCATACGGGGATGGAGCAACAAAAGGTTTAACCAAATTGGTTTTGAGCGCTAATCAAAATCTATCTGGATTTTGCCAAAACTTGTTTTACAAAACTCCTAGATATTATTACTCCGAAGAAGTTTGAAATTGAAAACTTTCTCAAAAGAGTTTTAATTTGAAAGTTATGGGTGTTTGAATCTCACCGTAAAACTTGCTTTGACCCGAAATATCTTATACATGCAAAACATGAGTTTAGCTATTTCTATGGTCTTTACTTGAGAGCTTCGGCTCAAAATGATATTAATAACTCATGTGAGCTCTTTCATGTCAAAAATCCCATGAAAATCAAATTTGAACTCAATTTGCAAAAATTTGTTGAACTTCAACCTCCTTGCTTAACATAAAGATGATTTGACCATAACTCTTGATCATCCGGAGTGGAGAAGGAGCAACCCGAGTGGAGATATCCTTCGTGGATATAGAAGCGAAGCTCACGCGTGAGCGCTTCAACGAGGAGTAGGGGAGACCGGGCAAGTCTCTGAGACCTTGGTAAAAACTGTTGTGTCAATTGTTTCTCTCTTGCACAATTTGTATTTACCTTGACTCAATTGCTTCCACTTACTCTTGTTGTTTGCTATATTGCATTTTTTATCTTGTTGAGTGCAAATTGATCTTAGATAGTTTTATACCCTTTTGCGAAAATTCGGTTTTCCTTCATATCTTGCAAATATTCTCTTAGTTGAAAAGAATTTTAGAGGCTTTGGATGAAAAGTGGAGATATTGCAAAAGGGAGGGTGACGAGGATTTTTACCCGAGCTAGTTTGGTTAACACATATCGGGTTTAAGTCAAGTTCGAATGTGATATGTGTCTATGTGTCTTAGCAGCCGCTATGGTTACAGACAGACACGGAGTTATTTTATTATCGCAGCCCTTGTATGATCATGAGACCGCAAGCAGTGCACGGTCAGAAAGTCACTAACTATGCGCGATCAAGGTAACCTGGGAGTGTCTAAGCCTTTACTGGACATGTTCTCACGGTCAAGATAACTTCCCCCATGTGTGAAGACAACCGCGAGGAGGTTAACATGTGCGGTTATCTATAATTGCATGTGGTTAACCGGCAAAGGAAGTTGGTGCGGTTATACAAACTACATCATGACAACCATCCAGAACTGCTTCGCATTGGCATCCTTTCATTCAATATAAAAGGATGGTTGATGCACGATGTCAAGGGACGAAGACAAGACAAGCGACACAACAAGTCAATAGCGCTTGAAGATTTAGATACAGTTAGTTTAGACAGAAGTATAAAAGGAGATTATCGCATGTGATAATCTCCTCTCCCTGTAAAACTCTTTCCCATAATAGTGAAATCACAACAGGATATAGGGCTATTACTCCCACCATCGAGGGTCCGTACCTGTATAAATCTTCGTGTCCCTATTACATTGCTTATCCCAACTTACTTGAGGGTACACTGAAAGGTCTCACATACAACTCACAAATCTACATAAGATCGACAGGGGATCTCGAGTCCAAATCGTCGACAGCTGGCGCCCACCGTGGGGCCTTTCTCAAGGTGCCTTCTGTTCATCAGGAGTTTTGGTAAGACATGTCGGGGGCGTACGATTCCAAGAACGATTTTGATCTCGATGATTATGGCCTAGCGATCTCGTTCCTATGGAAGAGGTTGATCGCGAAGATGTTCCTGAGGAGGAGTACATTGACCAGGAGTGTCGACGATTCGGACTCGGAGTCCTCAGCCGAACATATGCAAAATTTGTAATAGCGAGACCTTTCAAGATGAGCCTCCGGGAAGGTACGTAGAAATATGGAGAACAGGAGCACAGAGAGGTTTATACAGGTTCGGGCCCTCGATGGTGGGAGTAATAGCCCTACGTCCTGTTGGGATTTCACTATATGTAAGAAAGATTTAGAAAAGGGCAGGAAAAGACCTTCACAGGCGAAGGTTTTTTCCTATGTAAGGATACAGAAAGAAGCCAAAGAGGCTTGTAAAAACTATCTAATCTAGGCCGTAGACTTGGCTGTTTGAGTGGTTGAGATGTGTTGTATCTCGCTTGTATCAGAGACGTTGATCCCCCCTGTTTGATGCATCTTGCCACCCTTTTATACTGGTCGAAAGGGTGCCATGTCGTAACTGCATCAGACAGTTGTTCGGATGCGGTTTTAGAGAACCGCTCTTAACCTCCACGCAAGTTTAACACGTGTTATTCATGGATAACTGCACGTATTAACCTCCTGACGGTTGATCTTCCACGTGGAGGAATCTTCGGGATACTTGGGATATTCTCTCTATAGGGACAGCCGGACAGGTAAACCCCAAGTACCCTGGTCGAAAGTGCTCTGACCGCGGGATGTTGGCTGACCGCACAACATCTCCAACATTCTGTTCGCGTATAGCACACGAATTCCTGACCGCGCGAAGCCTGCGGTCTGATCTCGCAAAGCCTGCGACCTGATCGCGCAAAGCCTGCGACCTCGGGCTGATGCTTCTCAGAATGACTTGAGTTCGTACCGCCAGGCACGTGTCTGGCTCGAATCTGCCTTGAACCAATAGTGCATTTATTTGAACTGACTCGGGTGTCAATCCTCGTCAGCTAGCCCCCAAATTCGAAGGAAACGAAGGGACGTGTTTATTTCGAATTTAAAGTCATGCATCGGATTTTTAACCTGACTCTTCAAATCCCCCGCTTAGTGGCACACTAAGTGGGACGGTTGGTTCCCCGAGACGGGTTCTGGGTATTACGTGACATGTAATGATGGCACCGTTGAAACATTTTTTAACCCGAGGTAAAACTGTAAATGCTTTTAAAAAAACCCAAGACACTCGGAATGTAAACCATCACCTTGGCGGCTATAAATACCGGGTCTTTGAATTCGTAAAGCTTCACAATTTCCTTTCACAGTTAAGTTCTTTCTAAAGTCACCTTCATTCTTCTCCTCATACACCTCCTGATGGCAAATCACAACATCATCGAGATTGAAAGTGATGAAGAAGAAGTTCTTAAGCAGGAGCCTCAAATGCCTGAAGATTCATCTCCTTTAAGGAAGAAACCCAAGGTTGACGAAGGATCTTCCAGCAGAGCAAAGGTAGAAAATGAGCCATCATTCTTTCTTCCTTCAGCTTTCTACTCCAATACTCCCTGCTTTTGTTTGGGTGATCAATTTTCTGGTCGGCAAGTGGTGACTATACGACCAGAAGATCCTCAATTTGTGTTGGAGAAGCAATCTCCTGGTGGGAAGGTTGCACTTCCACCATCTGGTGATCATCCGCCTTTATCGGGTGATCTACTTTCCAGGATGGATATATCAACCTGTCATGAGCATGGACAGGTAATGATCCTCATCTCCTTTTGCTGATGGTTATAATTAATACCACTGACTTTTGCAAATGTAGGAGATTGGAGACCCCAGCGATCAGCCTTCTGCTACTCCACCTCTTCCCCTCGGACAGATTCTTCCAGAGGAGAAGAATGCCCTGGAGAAGAAGACCGAAGAGATGTCTTCGGTGATTCTGCATCTGGCAGAATGTTTTGAACGATCCCGTGAAGAGGCGCACCAGTTCCGTCGAGAGAGGGATCACGCTTTGCAACAGCGGGAACTCTCCGATTTAATTAGGAATAGTAGTGTATATCTTGTTAGGGACGATGTAGATAGGCTTAGGTTAGTTGCTAGTTCTCTGGGGGTTGTCAGTGTAGATCCTACTGACAGCAATATGTCCCTAGGAGAACTCTGCAAACTTCTTTCGGATCAGGTCGACGCTCTGGTCGCCGGTATCCCTTTTGTATGTAAAGAATGCAAGAAATAAAATTTCTTCCTTTATACAAATATTTTTTGCATCTTCTGTGCGAATATATGGCCATGAGTAATGTCTTCGCGACCATTCATACACAGGGAAACCTCAGTTTAGAATCATGCTTTCATAAAATTACCGCGACCAACTCTGATACCGCGATCAGACTTAAAGCCGCTGTTAAAACTGAAGCTTACTACGACTAGAATCGAGGCTCGGTCAGACCGTCACTTCGATCAGAATCAGAGCTTAATCGAAAGCATGGTCTCGATCATACCACAACCCGATCAGAATATATCCATACGTCCAAAAATTGGGCCATAGGATTTTTCATGAAAATACACAAGGCACATAAAGGAAAAATGTCCTCTGAAAAACTCTGAAAAAGTTTTTAGGCTTTTGTACTTTCAGACTGAAACAAAGAAGCCTTTTTGTTTCAGATCCAATGCCTGGAACACTTTAACGGGTCCGCCAGAGATAGTATCCATTATGGGAAATGAATAAAATACTCAGTGGAACGTTTGAATGGAACGTTACTCTCGTTAGTGCGTCTTCTTGGGTCTATAAAAAGAGCAGGTATCTTCTTGAGGAAGCCACACAGCCAAAAACCCTCAACATTTCCGCCGCACAAAACCCTCGTTCTTCTCAGCCTTCATCTTCCCCAAAAGTTGCGAACTTTTCTTCCGATTGTCCACCAAAAAATGGCGTCTTGGAGCCGATCAATCCACCACTCCGAGGAGAGCTTATTGGCATTGGAGAAGGAGGAAATCCTTCCTCCGCAGCTGCTAATCAATTGGCGGCCCGCGGAGAAGGACCAAGAAAACCCAATCGTCCAAGAGGGCGAATTGGTGGTTTTTGAAGAATATCTGCGTTGCGGGTTCCGATTCCCTGAGAGTCGGTTCCTGAAGGACGTCCTCGAGCACTATGGGTTGGAGCTGATCAACCTCCACCCAAATGCAATGCTGATCCTGGCGGTGTTTCAGCACTTTTGTGAGGCGTTCGTCGGAGTATATCCCAGCGTGGATCTCTTCCGGCGCTTTTATTATTCGGCGTGGTCGAAGAGCGCCAACGCCGCCGGATGCATCTACTTCATGCTAAGGGAGAAAAAGGAGTATCCCTTCCCACCCCTGCGAGACTCAGTGCACGGGTGGCACCAGAAATGGTTTTACTGCACCCCACCAACCGAGAGCGGGCTGTGGTTTGAGAACTCACGGCCGGAGAAGCCGAGCGAGTTGGATGCTCTCCCGGCGATGAACGCGGAGTTCATGAAGCATGCCGAGGTCATTCTTCACTTAGTCCAAGAGGGACTAACGGCTCGCGACGTCATTCGCGACTTTGTGAAGAATCGGGTGAGCCCCCTACGTGAAAGGGCTCATCCGGCTTGGGAGATCAAGCCCATGGCGGACAGTACCCTGGACTATAATGAAGGTACCCATTTCTGACACTAAAATCTTTTTATCTTTGAAATACACCAGTTAACTCGCATTTGGGAACAGTCCTGCCCTCATTCGAGATCGAGAGGCGGACTAACTACCTCCTCCGGGCTGACAACGCCGAGGTAGAGGGCCCCAAGGGATCGCCCCGCCCCCAGAGCTTGATTCACGCTGGCGACGACCTTAAACAAGAGCGCTGAAAGGTAAATTTTTCACCCAGCCTCTGTTTTGCAGGTCTTATGTATATCCAGCACTAACAGTCCCATTGGAATGAGAACAGCTCTTAGGAAGGTTCGCCGAGGCGACGTTCCCCAGCGAGAACGTCGGTTCCCTGGGGAAGCCGACGACGAAATTCATGAAGAAGGTTTCCTCGAGACCAAGGACGAGGAATCCTGTCCCCAAGAAAGCCAGGCTAAATCTTGGGGAAGGGTATTCACGAAGCGTTCCTCCTACCGCCAGGAAAACTGCGGTAAGGTATCACATTCCTCCGATCTTTCTAGGTGCGAACTGGAATTACTTCTTCGTCGTACAGGGAGAGAGGAGCGAGGAGGAGGAAGATTATGATGTCCCCTTGATTCGCCAGAGGAGGAAGATTGCTGGTTATCCATCCGGCGACGCTCCAACTCGCTCCGCAGAAACAACTGCTACCGCCGAGGTGGCTGTAGCAGACCCCGCGGCCACCGAAAGCCCTGTGGTCGCGGATAACCCCCCAGCTCCTGAAGCCCCCGATGTTTCAGGGCCAGTTGTTTCTACTTTCCTGGTCGAAGGGACGACCATGGTAAGATTCCTTGACAGTCTTGTTTTCTTCAATTCCCCCTGTGTGTTTATTAAGTTAATGCTTATGCAGGGAGAAGGGCTTCCCCCTGCGACTCCTGCAAGTCCCAGGGAGGAAAATCCTCCACCCCCGCAGACAGGAGTGGAGGTGGTCAGACAAGATCCTACTGCGGTTGCAAACGAGGTGCCGGCCCCAGAAGTCCAGGAGCCATCCAGGCCCTCAGATGCAGCCCTGCGAACTGGTCCAGTTGCCCAGGTAAAGACTCTTATCGTTTGTCTTCATCTTCCCTTAGAAATGTGCTTACAAAGGAACACATCTAGGGAGGGAATGCCTTATTCACCAAGAGGAAGACCAGGACAGACGACAGTTGTCCTCTTTCTCGCAAAGAGCCTTCCCAGAAATCTCAAAAGCTGATGGGATTTCAAATAAGGTAAGAACCTTTATCTTGGTTGTATTAAAACAAGTCATGACGATCACGAATTGTAACTGCTTGGTTCCTCTTTCCTTTGTCAGGCGAAAAGAAACAGTATCCGGTCCTTCAACCGCTCCAGGGAGGGTTGAAGTTGCTACTGGTGCAGGTGCCTCCAGTGAGGAGCGCTCCGCCCCCTCGGTCCAGGAAGCAGTCCGGGCCGTGAGGGGAGAGGCAAGCGCGGAGACCCAGTCGCAACCAACAGCGACTGGGGGTAGTGCCCAGCAGGCACTCCCACCGGCTGCCCTTGTTGTGGCCGCATCGGGGCCTTCAACGGGTCTTCCGGTTACTCCGGAAGACATTTCCTTACCGGAATTCATGAAGGTATGATGAACTTCACTTTCGGTGCCTGAATTGTACATAGGACACCTTTAACTCCTTTTTTGCATCATAGGAGTTATCCCGGATGACGGCCAAGTCGCACACTATGATGGCGAGCGTTGAGGCCGTACAAAAAGAACGAGACAACTTGCGCAGGTAAGGATCATTACTCTTCAACTTGTACAGATACAAATTGGTTATGATCACTCCTTCTGTTATACTACAGAGAGGTGGCATTGCTGAAGAAGGAAGTGGCCACAGTCAAGCTCCATTTGATCTCAGTGACTAGAAACCAAGAGATCGAAAACAACAAGCTGCGGTCACAACTTGCTGGTAAGTCGATTCCTGATTAGGAAGACTTAACTTCATAACGCGCGAGTAATCTTTTCTCTTGCTGCAGCACAAGCGGGTCAAATAAAACAACTCAGTCAAGACAATGGACTCCTCCAGGGCTCTATTCTAACCTCCGAAAGGGCAATGAGAGAGCTGAGCCGTTCAATCTTCGAAAAACTGAAGGCAGTGGCTCGTCTTCTGAAGGCTGATGTGGTTGAGACCACAAGAGATAACCTCAGCCTAAATGACTGGTCTACACTAGTCATGGCCCAGGCGGAGTCACTTCTCGAGTATCTTCCTGAGGATACACGGTGACGAGAAGAGGCGATCAGAACCAGGGTTTGCTCAGCCTCTTCTGCCATTCTCAGCCGGGTTCGACCTCACCAGGGACTAGATGCAGATCTGAATCCATTGGTGGGACCAGTTGAGGTCGAAAGTGAGGAACAACTAGAGGCCGTCATGGTGGAGATCAGGCCCCTTGTAGATAAGCTCCTGACTGAGCTTGGGATCGAGTGATCCCTACTTTTGTGCAGAAACAGTTGTATACAATGCAATGTATGTTGAAATCCATTTTTGAAAAATGAATATATGTATTCTTGTTTTGTGTTGTTTCATACTATAAACATATCCCCCTAGCCTCCGCCTGTGATTGTAAATACGGAAGACTTAGTATTACAAACGCAGGAGAAAGGTGAATAATAACGACCAGGGGTGTGTGATCGAACCAACAATTACGATCAAAGTAACGCCTAGCCTTGTTTGCAAAATGACAGCCACTCAGATAACCGAGGACTTGCCAGAAAGCCCCGTGTGCATTGAGAAACGGCTTATTTAGGAGTGACTTGTCTGGAAGCGGTCATGAGATCGGCCAACGAATCCGACTAGGACGTGGTAATGATCTAACCGCCGGCGACCAGCCCCCGAGCCAAATTCGCAGCACATGGGCATAAAGGGAAATATTCATCATATGAAACCAAAATATTTTTTGTTTAATGAAAAGATGCTAATTGAACAGGAAAAGGGATTGAGTACTTACACGTAGAACTTGCGAAGTTGATCGATGTTCCAAGTATTGGACAAAATTCGACCATCCTCCATGGCTAACCGCGCGGATCCTGGTCGCGGCACTGAGACAACAGTGTAAGGGTCTTCCCACTTCGGGGAGAATTTAATGCGATTAGACTGGTCTTGGATTTTTCGTAACACCAAGTCACCCACGTTAAGACTACGTGGTCTCACCCTTTTGCTGTGATACTTGCGCAAGGCTTGCAAGTATGCCGCGGATTTGATCAAAGCGCGATCACGCCTTTCTTCTAAGAGGATGAGATCTTGTGATCGCTGTGCGGATTATCAACTTGTTCGAATTGTTCTGTCCGAACAGACCCAATACTGACTTCCATAGGCAACACAGCCTCGGCCCCATAAACCAGATGGAAGGGCGTCTCACCGGTGGCTCGACTAGAGGTAGTTCGTAGTGCCCAAAGAACGGTATAAAGTTCGTCTGCCCAAGCCCCCGAGCGAGTCTTAAGGCGATCAAAAACACGTTTTTTGATGCCTTGCAATATCTTCCCATTGGCCCGTTCTACAGCACCATTGCTTTGTGGATGTGCCACAGAAGCAAAGCACACCTTAGTTCCGATCTGATCGCAGTAGTCTAGGAAAAGACCACTGGCGAACTGAGAACCATTGTCGGTGATAAGACGGTTTGTAACACCAAATCGAGCAACAATGTTCTTATGAAAGAACTTTTGTGCTGCTGATGCGGTAATATTTTGTACCGGTTCGGCCTCAATCCACCTTGTAAACGTGTCAATGGCTACGAACAGAAACTTGTACCCGTTGACCGCTTGTGGCATAGGACCAACAATATCCATTCCCCAGACCGCGAAAGGCCATGCAAGGGGAATGGTTTGTAACGCATAGGCAGGTTGATGAACCTGTCTCGCGTGGAACTGACACTGAGGACACATCTTGACCATATGCTTGGCATCATCGAATGCCGAAGGCCAGTAGAATCCTTGTCGAAAAGCTTTTCCGACCAGTGTTCGATATGACGCGTCGCACCGCATACACCATCATGTATTTCCTTCAAGAGGGATGTTCCTTCCTCCTGAGATATACAGCGCATGAATACTCCTTGAGTACCCTTCCTGTACAAAATCTCATCTATGAGCTTGTACATACGCGCTTTTCGAATTAACCGATCGCTTTCGGTTTCGTCCTTGGGTAGGGTTCCATGTTTAAGATAAACTCTCAATGAATGAGTCCAATCCTGTTCCTGACCGAGGTTGGTAACGCAGGCTATTACCGGATCATCCTCGACCGAAGTCATGATCGAAGGACGATCCAAGTATTCAATGAACACTCCTGCCGAAGCGGATGTGCGTGAGGACCCAATTTTGGATAATTGGTCTGCGAGAATATTGTCCTTTCGCGGGATGTATTGGACTTCAAAATGACTGAAGTGTTTTTCCAATCTCCTCACTTCCCCCAGGTAATGAGCCATTGTCTCATCGGAGGTGCTGTACTCCTTGTTTACCTGGTTTACGACCAGCTGTGAGTCTCCCCTCACCACTAATCGACGGACTCCGAGGAATTTTGCTGCCCAGAGCCCTGCAAGAAGATCTTCATACTCTGCCGCGTTGTTGGTCGCAACAAAATGTAGTTGGATGACATACTTAAGCTGTTCGCCCTGGGGCGTAACTAAGACCACTCTAGCCCCCGAGTGTTGAAAACTACAAGAGCCGTCAAAGTATATTGTCCAGTGATCGGGGCACTCCAATTCCTCTGGCACCTGCACGGGTGGTTCAGGGTTGGTCCATTCGACCACAAAGTCGGCCAAAACCTTAGACTTAACCGCCGTGTGGGGCGTGAAATGGATATCAAAGGCACCGAGTTCGACCGCCAATTTAGCGATTCGACCAGATTTTTCTGGATTTCGGACAATATCCCCCAAAGGAAAAGAGGAGGGTACTATGATCTTATGAGCTTGGAAGTAGTGTCGTAGCTTACGGGAAGCCATCAGTAGCACGTAAAGTATCTTCTGGACCTCAGGGTAACGCTCCTTAGGACCATGAAGTACTTCGCTCACATAGTAGACGGGTCTGTGTATTCCTTCCCTATCCGCGATTAGGACAGCGCTGACCGCATGCGGTGTGGCCGCCAGATAAAGAAGTAATGGTTCTCCTTTGTCGGGAGACACCAACTCTGGCGGACTGGACAGATATGTCTTCACCTCCTGAAACACTTTTTCGGCCTCATCCGACCATGTGAAATTGTGATGCTTCCGCAAGGCTTTGAAGAAAGGCAATCCCCTTTCGCCTAGTCGCGATATGAAGCGACTTAAGGCCGCCATGCGACCAGCCAGGCGTTGAACATCCTTCATGGTCAAGGGCGATCTCATTTGTTCAATGGCCCTGATTTTCTCAGGATTAACTTCAATGCCCCTGGAACACACAAGGAAACCAAGAAGTTTTCCTGAAGAAACCCCGAAAGAACATTTCTCCGGGTTTAATTTTACTCCAAAGCGATTTAAATTACAGAAAGTTTCAGTGAGATCATCCAAATGAGACAATCTCTTGGTACTTTTTACAACCAAGTCGTCTACATATGCTTCGAGATTACGCCCTATCTGGGAAAGAAAGGTCTTTTGCATCAAGCGCTGGTATGTGGAACCTGCGTTCTTGAGACCGAACGGCATTCTGACGTAGCAGTAGGTGCCGAACGGGGTGATGAAGGCAGTTTTCTCTTCATCTTCTTCTGCCATGCTAATTTGATGATATCCTGAGTAGGCGTCCAGGAAGCTCATCAGTTCGCAATCTGCGGTTGAGTCGACCAACTGGTCGATGCGGGGAAGGGGAAAGTCATCCTTCGGACAGGCAGCGTTGAGGCTAGTGTAGTCGACGCACATGCGCCACTTGCCATTTGACTTGCGGACCATGACCGGATTGGTGAGCCATTCTGGGAGATCGACTTCACGAATGAACCCGGCCTTTAGGAGTTTGTCCAACTCCTCTCGGATGGCTTCCTGTCGGTTAACAGCAAAACGCCTGAGCTTTTGCTTTATTGGTCATTTTTCAGGTCGAATTGCTAACCTGTGCTCGGTTACTTCCCTTGGGACACCGGGCATGTTGGACGGTTTCCACGCAAACACATCTGCATTAGCCCAGAGGAAAGCAATGAGCTCGAGTTCCTATTTGTCATCCAGACCTGATCCGACCCGAATTGGCTTGGATGGATCATCTGGGTACAAAGGAACCAGTTTGAGTTTCTCATCTGGTCGAGGAGCAGCCTTGATCGCGTCGGTGGCAACGGTGGTGACCTGGGCGTCCCGGAGGGGAAGTTGATCGACCATCTCCAAAGATAGCCGGTCGCACGTGAGTGCCATGTTGCGACTGCCTCAGACCGAGATGACACCTTTGGGGCCAGGCAATTTTCCGCACTGGTAAGCATAGTGCGTTGCCATCATGAATTTAGCGAGAGTTGGCCTGCCAAAGATTGCATTATAAGCTGAATCACAATTGATTACGTCAAAAGTAACCAATTCTGTTCGGAAGTTATCAGGTTCTCCCAGTGTGACCGGGAGGACCACTTGGCCCAACGGCATCATGGAGGGACCTGGGATTATCCCATAAAACGGAAGAATTATGGGCTTGATCTTTGAATGAGGAATTTGCATCTCGTCGAGCGCCTTGACCAACAAAATGTCAAGGGAACTCCCTCCATCGATCATGACCCTTTCGACTCTCGCGAAACTGATGATCGGGGTAATGACCAGAGGGAGCCTCAATGGTCGAGTAAGCCCCGCGGGACAATCAGAACGATCGAATGTGAAGGGTGTATCTAACCAACGGGGGTATTGAGGTTCACCAAGAGATGTCTCCGTTTGGTTAACCTCTCAGTAAAAGGCTTTAAACTGCCTTTTGGAAACGAAAGAAGAAGAACCCCCAAAAATAACATTAATATGATTTTGAGGTACCTGGTAGGACATTTCCTCGTCTCCGTCGGCGTCTCTAAGTCCGCACGCCTGCTCTTTAGGCGGTAAGGTTGGCATTGGCCCGACTCCCTGGTAGAAATCATCCAATTGATTCAACCAACTCCTGCATTCTTGAGGTCGTGGCCTGCGGAGTTGTGGAGTGGACTCCACTTCTTGCCATCCTGCGGATTAGTTGACTTTTCTGGCTGGTCGGCACTACGACCACCAGAAGCAGTTTTATTCTTAAATGAAGGCTTGTTACCTTTGGTCGAAGGCGGCTTCTCTGCGACTGCGACCTCGCGGTACTGTCCAGAGCGGTTCCTCTTCGACTTCTTCGACTTCCCACTTGACGAAGATTCTGGCTTCTTACTTGAATCTTCTTTCCTGGCGTCTTTGAAACCTGGTTGAGGTGGTAGGTCACCCTTGTTGACCATCCGGTTCCATTCGACTGCTTCGGCTGCGTCAGAGTATCGATCGGCCATGTCGAACAGATCGGCCACTGATCGAGGAGGGTGGATAAGCAAGTCTTCAGTGAATCTCCGGTATCGAACGGCATGTTTAAATGCCCTGATAACGGAGCCATCAGATATGTTTGGGATGGTATTCCTCACCCCGACAAACCTCTTGACAAACTGCTGAAGAGTTTCGGTTGAAGTTTGTCGTAGCCGATGAAGATCGTCCTCTTTACCTGGCTTTTGGTAACAGTTTTGGAAATTGCTGAGGATGGCGTCGCACAGCATTTCCCAATTATAGATGGAACCTTTGGGCTGGTTAAATAGCCAGGTTCTAGCCGGTCCTTCGAGGACTGTAGACAGGTAGTTGGCCATGACCCGGTCATCGCCTCCTGCCGCTTGGATGGCAGTGATATAGATTTGAAGGAACTCGAATGGGTTCTGAGTTCCGTCAAACCTCTCAATGGCCCCGGGTCGAAACTTATCAGGCCAAACGACCGCTCGTAGGCCGGGCGAAAAAGCTTTACAACCGACGTAGGGGCCGTGAACTGCACTGTGACTCTCGACCGGGTTACGGGCAACCTCACGCAACGGTGAAGTTACTCGCGGTCCCAAACGAGAGTGAACAGGAACCCGATCCCTACTACGAGAATCCTGCATTCACCGGTACTTGTCCTGTCGGGACGGTACGGGCGGTGGGTAACTTCACCGGCCAGAACCAGAGTGAGGACACTCTCGTTCGTGGGAACGTGTTACCGAGCGGGAAGAGGCCGTTAGGGTCGCCTCAGACGCGACCTCATCCAGCCTTTCCGCCAAGATCCTGGTAAAGGCCGGTTTCTGCGCATCCGTGACCGTAGGAGGAAAGTTACGCATGAATTCTGCGATAGCTCGCAGTCGATCATGGGTGCTTCTCCTAGGGGCACCAGGTGTTACTGTTTCTTCGTTCACAGGGAAACGCTCCGGTGGCAAAGAAGGGGTTTCGTCACATTTGCGACCACGTGACCGTCAAGAAGAACTCGGAGCAGCATCGTAACGAGCCTGCGCATCTTGAAAAGCCTCTAGGGCAGTTCTACGTAGTTCATTATTTTGTTGATCGAGATCTTCATCCTCCTTTTGTTTGCGATCCCGTTCTTCCCTAGCAGCCTGTTGGTCGGGAGTCTCCTCCGACAAGGCAGCGAAGTGTCTAGGGAGAGAAGTTGTCGATGGGGAAAACATCTCGGTTTGTTCCGAGTCAGACTCGAAATCAAAGAGACGGTGAAGGTTATCAGGGTCGAATCTCCCCGGGCTGATTTCCAGGTCGATATCATTCTTCCCCTCAGCGGGGTCGTATGACGGACCGGATTCATCCTCTAGCGCATTGAGAACCTCTGTGGGTTCTGACCTTGCGCTAGTCGCCCCCTGGTCGATGGACATGGCCTGGAGAGATGATTCCACCTCTGGAAGATTCTGGCCTTCAACCTCCTCCATCGGAACAGGATCGCTTGGAGAAGGCATTGGAATGTGAGCATAATCCTCGAGATCAAAATAGTTCTCAGAATCATATACTCCAGCCATGTTTCAGCGAACCTCCGGATTAAAATTAGGATGCCTTGAGAAAGGCCCCACGGTGGGCACCAGCTGTCGACGATTCTGATTCGGAGTCCTCAGCCGAACTTATGCAAAATTTGTAATAGCGAGACCTTTCAAGATGACCCTCCGGGAAGGTATGTAGAAATATGGAGAATAGGAGCACAGAGAGGTTTATACAAGTTCGGGCCATCGATGGTGGGAATAATAGCCCTACGTTCTATTGGGATTTCACTATATGTAAGAAAGATTAACAAAAGGGCGGGAAAAGACCTTCACAGGCGAAGGTTTTTTCCTATGTAAGGATACATAAAGAAGCCAAAGAGGCTTGTAAAAACTATCTAATCTAGGCCGTAGACTTGGCTATTTGAGTGGTTGAGATGTGTTGTATCTCACTTGTATCAGAGACGTTGATCCCCCCTGTTTGATGCATCTTGCCACCCTTTTGTACTGGTCGAAAGGGTGCCATGTCGTAATTGCATCAGACAGTTGTTCAGATGCGGTTTTAGAGAACCGCTCTTAACCTCCACGCAAGTTTAACACGTGTTATTCATGGATAACTACACGTATTTACCTCCTGACGGTTGATCTTCCACGCGGAGGAATCTTCAGGATACTTGGGATATTCTCGCTATAGGGACAGTCGGACAGGTAAACCCCAAGTACCCTGGTCGAAAGTGCTCTGACCGCGGGATGTTGGCTGACCGCGCAACATCTCCAACATTCTATTCGTGTATAGCACACGAATTCCTGACCGCGCGAAGCCTGCGGTCTGATCTCGCAAAGCCTGCGACCTGATCGCACAAAGCCTGCAACCTCGGGCTGATGCTTCTCAGAATGACTTGAGTTCGCACCACCAGGCACGTGTCTGGCTCGAATCTGCCTTGAATCAATAGTGCATTTATTTGAACTGACTCGGGTGTCAATCCTCGTCAAGGAGAAAGAGAAGATAGGCCAAGAGCCTCATGTGAGTTCTACCACTTTGGAGGCCGAATATGTACCACAACACATCACTGCCGAGGATGTGGATGATGGTAACCTAGACCTTATCCTTGGGAGGTTTGATCCTGATAACCTCCAGTCTATCTTTGAGTTCGAATCCGATTCAGAACAAACAGAGATGTTTTCCCCTTTTGCGACCTCGCTCCCCCGAGAATTTGCTGCTTTATCAGAGGAAACTCCTGATCAGCGAATTGCTAGGGAGGAACAAGAGCGCAAGCAAAAGGAGGAACAGGAAATAAAGCAAGAGGAGGATCAAGATCACGAGCGACGAGATAACGAGCTTTGCAGGAACGCAAAGGAAGCTTTGCAAAATGCACAATCTCATTATAATGCCGCTCCTAGCTCCTCCCGTCGTCCTCATGGTCGCAGGTTCGACCGGATGCCTTCTGTAGCCTTGGGCTATCCACCGGCGAATGAAGAAATGGTGACACCTGATGCACCGAGGAGGAGTACGCATGGGCAATTTGGTTCTATCACAGATGTCCTGTGTAATTTTACTCCTAATGTCGAAGACGCGGATAAGCCGGCTTTTGCCAGAATCTTGGCGGATAAACTGGATGAAGTTGCATCTGATGCAACTCCAATAGCGTCATCGCGGTCTACGATTCGCTCCCATGAAAGGGAGTATTCTTACTCTAGTCATGGCAGGCGTAATCAACTACCACCAGGATCAGTTTGGCACGACAAATCCCGACGAGTTGGTAGTTCGCTTGATCGAGATCGCAAGCCTATCCATTCTCGTCTGGGACCGCGAGGCATATCCCCCCAAGGTGAGGTCACCCGTGACCAAGTCGAAAGCCACAGAACTCTCCACAGTTACTATGTTGGCTGCAAAGCTTTCTCGCCGGGCCTTCGTGCGGTGTTTTGGCCGGACAAGTTCAAGACAGGAACAATTGAGAGATTTGATGGAACTCAGAATCCATCCGAATTCCTTCAGATCTACATTACCGCTATTCAAGCGGCGGGTGGGGATGATCGCATCTTGGCAAATTACCTACCAACGGTCCTTGTGGGACCGGCGAAAACTTGGTTATTCAATCATCTAGAGGGTTCAAATTATAACTGGGAAATGTTGCGTGACGCTATACTCAACAATTTCAGAACTGCAACCAGAAGCCTGGCAAAGAGGATGATCTCCATCGTCTGCGCCAGACCTCTATTGAGACTCTTCGGCAGTTTGTCAAAAGATTTGTTGGTGTGAGGAATACCATTCTGAATATATCTGATAATTCCATTATTAGGGCATTTAAACATGTCGTACGATATCGGAGATTTACCGAAGATCTGCTTATCCATCCACCCCGGTCAATAGCCGATCTCTTTGATATGGCTGACCGTTATTCTGATACGGCTGAAGCCGTGGAATGGAACAAGATGGTGAATAAAGGAAACTTGCCGTCTCAGCCAGGTCTTAGGGATGTTAAGAAAGAAGATTCAAGCAAGAAGCCGGAATCATCATCAGGCGGAAAATCAAAGAATTTCAAGAAAAACCGGACTAGACAATACCGGGAGGTCGCCGTTGCAGAGAAGCCACCACCAGGAAAAGGTAACAAGTTTCCATTCAAGAATAAAACCTCTTCTGGTGGCCACGATATCGACCAACTGAGAAAACAGACTAACCCGCAGGGAAACAAAAAGTGGTGTCAGTTCCACAAATCTTAGGGACACGATCTCAAGAACTGCCGGAATTGGTTGAAGCAACTAGACGACTTCTACCAAGGGATTGGATCGATGCCAACCTCGCCGCAAAAAGATCAGACCTGCGGGATTAGGGACACCGACGAAGACAAAGAGATGTCATATCAGGTACCACAAAGCCATGTTAATGTTATTTTGGAGGTTCCTCTTCTTTTGTTTCTAAGCGTCAGTTTAAGACGTTTTACCGCGAGGTAAATCAAGTAGAGGCTCCCCTTGGTGAGCCTCAATATCCCCGTTGGTCAAAGACTCCCTTAACTTTTGATCGAGCTGATTGCCCTGTTGGGCATACACGACCATTGCGACTACCTTTGGTCATCACCCCAATCATTAGCAATGCTCGAGTCGAAAGAGTTCTAATCAACGGGGGCAGTTCCTTGGACATTTTACTAGTCAAGGCGCTGGACGAGATGTAGATCCCTCGTTCAAAAATTAAGCCCATAATCCATCTATTTTATGGGATAATTCCTAGTCCCTCCATGATGCCAATGGGATAGGTGGTACTCCCAGTAACACTGGGAGAACCAGATAACTTCCAAACAGAATTGGTTACCTTTGATGTAATTGATTGTGCTTTGGTGTATAATGCTATTTTTGGCAGGCCAACTCTCGCTAAATTCATGATGGCAACGCACTACGCTTATCAGTGTGCCAAGTTTCCGGGTCCCAAAGGCGCTATCTCGGTCTAATGCAGCCAGAATATGACGCTAACTTGTGATCGGTTGTCCTTGGAGCTAGTGAATCAGCTTCCCCTTCGGGACGTCAAAATTGCAACCACAGTTTCCAACACCATCAAAGTCGCCTGGCGACCAGATGAAAAGTTAAAATTAGTTCCATTGTACCCAGATGATCCATCTAGAACCATTCGGATCGGATCAGGCCTGGATGACAAATAGGAACTCGAGCTCGTTACTTTCCTCCAGGCAAATGCTGATGTGTTTGCGTGGAAACCATCCGACATGCCTGTAGTCCCAAGGGAGGTAATTGAGCACATATTAGCAATTCAACCTGGACAGCGACCAATAATGCAAAAGCTCAGACACTTTGCTATTGATCGGCAAGAAGCCATCCGAGTGGAGTTAGATAAACTCCAGAAAGCAGGATTTATTCGCAAAGTCAATCATCCTGAGTGGCTTGCAAACCCGGTCATGGTCCTAAAGTCAAATGGTAAGTGGCGCATGTGCATCGATTACACCAGTCTAAACAGTGCTTGTCTGAAGGATGATTTTTCCCTTCCTCGTATCGATCAATTGGTCAATTCTACAGCGTGTTGCGAACTGATGAGCTTCCTGGATGCTTACTCAAGGTACCATCAAATTAGCATGGCAGAAGAAGATGAAGACAAAACTACCTTCATCACACCATTTGGCACCTATTGCTATGTTAGAATGCCATTTGGTCTCAAGAACACTAGTTCCACACACCAGCGCTTGATGCAAAAGACCTTTCTTTCCCAGATGGGGCGTAATCTTGAAGCTTACGTCGATGATTTGGTTGTAAAAAGCTTGAAAAGCTCGAGTCATTTAGATGATCTCGCCAAAACCTTTTGTAATCTAAACAAGCACAGAATAAAATTAAACCCAGAAAAATGTTCCTCGAGGTTGCTTCTGGAGAACTCTTGGATTTCCATGTTTGTTCGAGAGGAATAGAGGTTAATCCTGAGAAAATCAACGCCATCGAACAAATGAGATCTCCCTCAACTATGAAGGACATCCAGAGCCTAACAGGTCGCATGGCGGCTCTTAGCCGTTTCATATTAAGGTTAGGCGAATGAGGCCTGTCTTTCTTTAAGGCTCTTCGCAAACACAATGGTTTTACTTGGTCAAATGAGGCCGAAAAAGCTTTTTAAGAGGTTAAACAATATTTGTCTAGTCCGCCGGTATTGGTCTCTCTGAATTTAGGAGAGCCACTATTCCTTTATTTGGCCGCCACCCCTCACACGGTCAGCGCAGTTCTGGTCGCAGAAACAGAGGGTGTACAATAACCAATCTATTATGTAAGCAAAGTACTTCACGGTCCAAAGGAACATTACCCTGACGTCCAGAAGATACTTTACGCAGTTCTGATGGCTTCGCGTAAGCTACGACACTACTTTCAAGCACATAAAATCATCGCGCCTTCGTCTTTTCCATTGGGTGATATTATCCGAAACCTGGAGAAATCTGGTCGCATCGCGAAGTGGACAGTGGAACTTGGAGCATTTGACATCCATTTCATCCCTCGCACAGCAGTTAAATCTCAAATTCTCACAGACTTTGTGGTCGAATGGACTAATCCTGACCCTGCTACATAGGAATCAAAAGATTTACCATGCACCGACCATTGGACGATATATTTTGACGGCTCTCACAGTTTTCAACACTCGGGGGCTGGAGTGGTCTTAATCACGCCTCAGGCCGACCAACTCAAGTATGTCATTCAATTACACTTTGTTGCGACCAACAACGCAGCAGAGTATGAAGGTCTTATTGCAGGGCTCCGGGCAGCTAGATTCCTCGGAGTCCGTCGATTAGTGGTGAGGGGAGACTCACAGCTGGTCGTAAACCAGGTAAACAAGGAGTACAGCACCTCCAATGAGACAATGGCTCATTACCTGGGGGAAGTGAGGAAATTGGAAAAACACTTCAGTCATTTCGAAGTCCAATACATCCCGCGAAAGGACAATATACTCCCAGACCAATTACCTAAAATTGGGTCCTCACGCACATTCGCTCCGGCAGGAGTGTTCGTCGAACACTTGGAACATCCCTCAATCATGACTTCAATCGACGATGATCTGGTGATAGTTTGTGTCACCAACCTTGGACATGAAGGAGATTGGACTCGACCATTACAGATTTATCTTGAACATGGGACCTTGCCTAAGGACGAAACCGAGAGTGACCAATTAATTTGAAAAGCACGCCTATATAAACTCATAGATGGGGTCTTATATAGAAAGGGTACTCAAGGAGTATTCATGCGTTGCATATCTCAAGAGGAAGGTAATTCCCTCTTGAAAGAAATTCATGATGGTGTATGTGGTGCACACGCGTCATTTCGCACACTGGTTGGAAAAGCTTTCCGACAGGGTTTTTACTGGCCTTCGGCACTCGATGATGCCAAGCATTTGGTTAAAACATGCCCATAGTGTCAATTTCATGCGAGGCAAGTTCATCAGCCTGCATATACCTTACAAACTATTCCTCTAACATGGCCTTTTGTGGTCTGGGGAATAGACATAGTGGGTCCTATGCCCCAAGCGATCAATGGGTACAAGTTTTTGTTCGTAGCCATTGACACGTTTACGAAGTGGAATGAGACTAAACCAGTCCACAACATTACCGCCGTTGTGGTGAAGAAATTCTTTCATAAGAATATAGTCACACGATTTGGTGTTCCAAGTCGTTTCATTACCGACAATGGTTCCCAATTTTTTAGCGGTCTCTTCTTGTACTATTGCGACGATATTGGAACCAAAGTGTGCTTTGCTTCTGTAGCTAATCCAAAGAGCAATGGTGCCGTTGAACGTGCCAATGGGCAGATATTGCAAGGCATAAAGAAACGTGTTTTCGATTGCCTTAAGATGTGCTCGGGGGCTTGGGTAGATGAACTCTACTCTGTTTTATGGGCATTGCGCACTAATTGTAGTTGGGCCACGGGTGAGACACCTTTTCAACTAGTATATGGTGCTAAGGCTGTCTTATCTATGGAAATCCGCATTGGGTCTGTCTGGGTCGATCAATTTGATCACACTGATCAACTCGAACAGCGGACCCAAGACATTACCCTCCTCAAACAAAAATGTGATCCTGCATTGATCAAGTCTGCAGTATATTTACAAGCTTTGTGTAAATATCACAGTAAAAGGGTGCGGCCTTGTAATCTTCACAACGGCGATTTGGTTTTGTGAAAGATACAAAACTAGCCTAACCGCAATAAATTCTCCCCTCAGTGGGAAGGCCCTTATATAGTGGTTTCAGTACCGCGACCAGGATTAGCTCGATTAGCGATGGAGGATGGAAGGATCTTGTCCAATACTTGGAACATAGATCAACTACGCAAGTTCTACGTGTAAGTTATCCATTTGTTTTATACTTTTCGATTAGCATGATTTGTTAAAAATTATGTGTACTTTTCTTGGATTTATGCTATGGTTGTTTTTCTTTTTCCACACCCATACCGAGCTATGCTCAGGGGCTGGTCGCCGATGACCATCCTACCATGATAACTAGGTTCGATTCGCGGGCCGATCTCATGGTTGCATCTAGATAAGACATCCCTAAATAAGTCGTTTCTAAACGCACACGGGACTTATTAGTATGTTTCTGATCATTCAAGTGGCTGCTTGTTGGTAATAACACTTGGCATTGTATTAAGATTAGTATCGGTAGACCAGATGATCGTATCTAGGCTGAGACATTTCTTTGTAAACCGTTTCTAAACGTATAAGAAACTCACTAGATATCTCTGATCGTCAAAAACCCATATTTTTCCTGAGATTATAACACTAAGTCTCCAGTACTTATGATCTTAGGAGGGGGCTATGAGTATATGGCCGTAATATAAAATGAAATCAAGTACACCTTCTCAAAAAAACCTAAGGCATGCACTTGCATAGTATAACTATATATTTGCAGGTACAGCCAAAAATAGAGGATCATTGTTCATTACAGTGATATCATAATAAGCCAAGTTCCTTCAGAAGGTCTTCGATTAAGTGCTTCACTCCTCTCATAATATCCTCAAGCTGATTTTTGCTTTCAAATTCTGCTTCTCCCACCACTGGTTTCAAGTCTAAGTCCGGGCCGTGGTGACGCCTAAGTTTGCATAAGATGGCAGAGGCAACAGATCTTGCGTTGTCCTTCACTGCCTCTTCTTGCCACTTGGTATCTTCAGGAAGATACTCAAGAAGCGATTCAGCTTTAGTTGCTACTAATTTGCACGATTCGCTAAGGCTTAATTCTTCCTTTTGAGGGTCGACGATATCAGCCTTCAGCAAATCTGCAACCATCCTTAGCTTTCCAAAGGCTAGCGACAGAATGTCACTGCAGGAGGAAATTGTCGCTTTAAGGGTTTCTTTCTCCTTGCAAATAACATCCGTCGTTCTCTTGAGAGACTCGATGGTTGCACTTTGGTTCTTGATGGTAGTGTGAAGTTGCCCAGTTTCGATTTCAGCACGGGTACACTTCTCCTGGAAGTCACCCCTCTCTTGAGAAAGAAGGCTTATTTGTTCCTCTTGTACTGCATGGGCAAAGTAATTGATTTTACAATTGTTCATGTAAAGAAATAGTTCCACCTGATTGGAAGAAAGACTTACAGGAAAGTTTCAAAGCCATGGCTTTTTCCTGGTTTTCCCGATCAGCCATGCTCTTTGTCAAGGAGGCGTTTTCCCTATGACAAGGAAGATGACCATTATACTTAGAAGAAATTCAAGTTGAGATAAGCAGGTTACTAATACTCACTGTTGTAGTCGGCTGATCTCCCGTTGCGCGACCTCAATGTGTTTTTTCAAAGTTTTGACTTGGTCACCATTTGGGTTAGATCCTGAAACACAATAAGACTTGTTACTCAAACTTGAACATTCCTAAGCTTCTCGAGTCTATGGAGGTAGAAGAATTTTTACTTACCTCTACAAAATTGCTGAAATAACTCCTCAGCGTACTCTCGGGTTCATCTAACAGTTGAACCTTGAGACTTGTTCTTTCCTTGGCAACAGGGACAGCAGATGGTTGTTCTTGCTGATTCGCCCCTACGGTCAGGATTGCAGTTTCCATCCCCTGAGATTGGATGTCCACTATTATTTCCTCTACAATGGCCTGAGAGGACTCCTCAGCCTTTGAACTTGTAACACCCTGAGTTTAGGGGTGAAAATTTCCTTTTTCGTAAATAGCATGCATGCATGTATCAGTAGTAGTAGCCAAATCAGTATCTATCTTAAGCCCTAAAATCTCCAAATCTTTCTTGTGAACCCCAAATCAAGATCAGATTGTTTAGATGTGATCTATCAGTTATCCTGAATCTAAAAGTCTTCAGAAGCCAGATTCAATTCCATCTCTAAATCCCAGATTTATCAACTACTTTCTGTTTTCGAAAACAGAAATACCTTATATTACCCAAATACCCTAAGTCCCAGAAATTCAAATTTAATCAAAATCTTGACCAAGTTCAGACCAGATTATTCGTGGAATATGATCATGGGTATGCCAATACCTTAAACCAGAAAGTTGGCAGCCAGATTTTATCATCTAGACTCTTTTCACAAATCAGTCCAAGAAATATCGCAAATCGGTCCTTTATCTGATATCTGGAAACCCAAAAAGGCCAAAATCTTCAGATTAACTCCAATTTCAGAATTTCTTCAGCAAATCTTTTCTAAATGCTAATCGACACAAGTTTCTCTTCTGTTCAGATTTCAAAATCTCATCCTAAGTGCCAGAATTCGAAATCAATTGAAATTCAGATTTCAATTACCCTAAAATACCCTATTTTCAGTTTGTATCAAAAACTATTCAAATGTGCCAGATTTTATCAATTATCTTTGCCAAATATCCTGTTGAATATAATCTGCCAGATCAGTGAAATCAATTTCAGTCTAAACCCTCTAAATCATCAGATTTACAGATCAGTCCAAATCAAGAATTTGAAATTGCAACTCAGCCCAATTCGACCAGAGAACTTAGCTTTCACGACCAGAGCTCGCCGTGGTTTCCTTGCGCCGTGCACGCTCGCCGCCGGCCAAGTTTCGCCGCGTTCATGACCGTGCATGTTGTGTGTACGTGTCCTCGCTTCAGCCCATGCCGTGGCAACGTCGTTGCAACGTCGACGACCAGCGCCTGCTCCCGCGCACGACCAGCAGCCTTTTGTCAGCAACTCCCCGCCACGTCGCTTTGCCGCTTGCTACAGCATTGCCAAGTCCCGATGGAACGACACTGTGATCAGCTGCAAACTTGTCGCCGTCGCATCACCGTTCTTCGCTGTGTCTTTGCCGCTGATGTCCAGCACACAAGCAATCTCATCACGGCTGCCAAATCACTTCATTGTCCCCTCTTCGCAATCTTCGCCTGGCCTATTTAAGCGCTCCTGTGTTCAGCAGCTTCTTCACACCTCACTGGAATCAGCTAAGTCTTGAAATTCTCCTGTCTTAGTCTTCTTCTCCGGCGAGCCGTCGAGGAGGCTCACGGTGCTAGGACGCCCTGCTGCACCAATCTCCAAATTGAAGCCATCACTAAGTTCCTCTTCTCATTCTCTCTATGTGATATCATCTAATTGCTCACCGGTGACCTCTAACGCCGGCGATCACCGGAATTGCCGATTGCCCTGTTCCTACAATGTAGCTTAATTCAGCCCGAATTAGCTTTCGAAATTGTAATCTAAAATGATCAGTGAACCTTTTTAAGTATGCCTGTGAACTTAGAACAATCAATTGATCCCAATTTGAAGCTATTCCCGATTTTGCAATTCAACAGTCGCTGGCTCTCGTCGCCAGGCCATACCGGCGATCCTCCGGTCAAATTGATGCTACCAGTAGTTTTCTCATACCCTACTATCACTCCTAGAGCAAGGAATCGAGTTCAATCGGCTTGTATCGAAAATACCCAATTCCAGTGCTTCTTCTCCGACGCCAATCACCGGAAAACTTTTCCCAGCCGTTTCAGCCCTAACCACCTTGTCCAGTGTGTATGCTTTGATCTCCTGAACATTTTTGTCTTCTAGCCCGACACCTAGATCGGCCTAGATTGGAAGTTATAGCTTTGCCAAGATTTTGCCCAGAACTGATTTAGTGCAGTGAGTTCACAGCAGTTCATCACCAAATTTCTTGCTGTCTAGCCATTTTCAGCCATAGATCCTATTGTAACTTTTGTTCCTGTTACTCAAGCCTACCTCCTAGACAAAGTTAGCACATCAGTTGAGCCCTTGAACAGCATTTTATGCTAAGCCCTAGTTTTTGGCATTGTCAGCTCTATGCC
Source organism: Pharus latifolius (assembly GCA_019359835.1). Taxonomy (NCBI): domain Eukaryota; kingdom Viridiplantae; phylum Streptophyta; class Magnoliopsida; order Poales; family Poaceae; genus Pharus; species Pharus latifolius. Next base: position 67,532,830 of record CM033321.1, on the reverse strand, counting down.
AGAGCTTATCAGCCAGTGGCATTGGCCTTGTTTACCCACTTCTGGTTGTGCAATTTGAAAACCACTTTGTCCACTGAATTTGTAGAGTTGTGATCTACATTTTCTTCTACTACCACAACTTGAGATAAGCACTCTAGCTTTTCTTAAAGCTATGTCCAAACCTTGATCTGAATGTCAATCTGCTGACATTCGCTGTTTTGATTAAACCAGCCACAAAATTGTTATCCTTGTTATAATCCTGAAACCCTAAGATTATCTAATCACCATCCTTAGCCAGATTCCTTGAAACCCTAGAATCTCGACTCGGTTCAGTTTGTAGTTCAAATTATCTCCAGTATAGTTCAATCATTCTTGTTGAGCATTTCTGCATATAAGTCATAAAACATTTTAATATTATAAGTAATCATTGTGTGTTTGTTTGTCGTCGAGCAGATCCAGAAGCTAACTTTGAAGATTTTGCTGTTGACCCGTCATCAACTGTTGTATCTTACGACGCGGAAGGCAAGTCATATCCTTGGTCATCTTGAACCTATATTTTAAATGTTGCTAAAACATAACCTTGAATATAGATAATATTGCATGTGAAAGATTGAGAATGGTTGAATTATGAATTGGCAGTACTAGACTGGTTATCTGTGAAATGTGAAATAAACAAGTTTTGAGCCATGAACTATTATATATGTATTTATATATTTATATTCATGAAATAAAACCCCTAGCCGTGACCAGAAAATGGTATGGAGGGCGGTAGCACTGGAGGTGCTAAACTGCAAAGGAATGCAGGCACTGAAGGTGCAGGGTTGTGGATGGTCTGGTCACTGGCATATAAGGACTAGAACCATGTGTTGTGCGTCTAGTGGCATGAACAACGTGCTAACCGCAAGCCTGGTATGGGACAGGCCTGAACAAGTAATTATGTGGATCGCACATGAAACCCCTGCATGAGATGTGTAGTGATGCACGATAAGCACGGAGAATGGCTCTGTAACACCCTAGTTTTGGGGGTGAAAAGTTTTGCATGAAAATCCTGCATGCATGTATCCCTGTAGTAGTAGCCAGATCAGCTGAACTCTAATCTCTCCCAAACCCTAAAAATCTCCAAATCTATTCCCTAGATCCAGATCAAGATCTGACTATCCAGATTTAACCTACCAGTTACCCTGAAGATAAAAGTCTTCAGGAGCCAGATCAAATTCTGACCCTAACTCTCAGTACCTAAGCCTCTCTCTGTTTTCGAAAACAGGAAAATTCAGATTTACCCTAAGTACCCCAGTTTCCAGATGATTGAATTATTCTGATTTAACCTTATCCAGACTCAAGTAACCCCTGGAATATGTTCCTAGGCTCATCCTCAACTCACTTCAAAAAGTTGGGAGCCAAATTAATTCATCTAAACACTTTTCGCAGTTTAGTCCAAATTTTACTGCGAATAAGTCCTTTTCTATTTACCTGGAAGCCTGAAAAGGCTAAAATCTGCAAATTAATTCCAACTCCAAAATTTCTTCAGGAAACACCTTCCAAATACTATTTGATACAGATCTCCCTTTTGATCAGACTTCAAAATCTCTCTCCAATCACCAGAATTCGAAATCGACAAAATCCAGACTTATTTTACCCTAATTTTACCCTATTTTCGAAAATAGGTGAAATCCCTCAAATCTTGTCAAATTTTCGCTAACAGAAATGTTATACTCAGCCATGAAATCAATTCTCAAATTAACCACCTCTAAGACAGAAATTACAAATCAGTCCAGATTTCAAATAAGAATCCTTGCAATTTGGTCCCTGGTTCGAGCAGAGACGCTGTGCACGACCAGCAGCTGTGCACGACCGCGACCACCGCGCTGCCATGCCAGGAACTTCGTCGCCGGTGAAACCCCGTGGTCGCCACCCCTGCCATCGCGTTCCTGCCACGTGTGCGCACGCCGTTTGCCACCGTGGAGCCACCGCGGCCGCACCAGCATCGCCAATTTTGCCCGCGCGCGCACGCCATCGCTGCATCCACTGCAGAAACACGGTGCCACGTTGCAAGCATGCCGGAGGAGCCCGTCAGTTCGCCGTTGCATCACCCGGGACAGCGCACGCCAGCCTGCAAAGCCGGCACGGCCGCTGGAGCACGTCGCTTCGCTGCTGTCCCGCCCGACCGGTCAACTCGCCATCGATTCGAGCATTCACTTCCCCGTGCAATTCCCGCCGTTGCAAGCCCTTTCTGTGCCTATAAAAGACGCCCCAGCCCAGCACGAAGACGCTCACACCAGAACCACTCAAAATCCCCAACCACGCCGTCGTCTTCGTCTTCTTCGGCGAGCTCGAGAAGAGGCTCACGGTGCCAAGCCTCTACACTGCTTCCTCCTCGATTCCAGCTACTGCAATAAGCTCCTCTTACCTCCCTCATCATACTCGAGCATGTAATTGACTCCAAACCTCTCCAGTCGCCGGCAATTCCCGTTTCTCTCCAGCAACTCCGGCGAGCAATTAAACTCTATCCAGAACGATTTAGCTCTCGAGCCTGTGATCAATATTGCTCAGTGGACTTATCTAAGCATCCCTAAGCAACCAGAATCGAAGAATTTGCTAAAATATGAAAAACCCCAAATTGGAACTTTGCTTGTAAACTGAGCTTGCTGTTTAAGCTTTTCTGGTGCATCTCTAGTCAATCTAACTTCACCAGTAGCACTCTTATTCCCCAGAGACCATCCTCAAGCAAGGAATTAGGTTTATTTGCCCTAGATCAGAAATGCCCAAACCAGGTTTGAGTTAATCTTTTCTCCGGCCAATATCTCCTAAATCCAGCCAATCCAGCCATAGAAACCTTGTCATCTAGATGTTTTGGACCATTCTGAGCAACTTTGTCTTCTATCACGACTCCTAATTCGGCCTAGATTGTGAGATATAGCTATGCCCTAGTTTGCTGTACTGTTCACACTACATGTGCTCCAGGCCAGCCAACTTCTTCGCCGGTTTTCATCACTTTCCGGCCATCTCCTGCCCTAGGTCCTGTTAAGACATTTGTTCCTGTTACCAATGCCTAACCACCAGACAAAGTGGTGCATCATTTGGAGCCCTGAGTCAAAAGATATGGCTAACCCTAGTTTCTGGCCGTGTCAAGCCTATGCCAGGCTATGTCAGCCAGAGGCATTGAGCCTTTTCACCCACTTCCAGCCATGCACTTTGAAAATAACTTTGTCCCTTAGACTCTTGATGTTGTGATCTACACTTTTCTCTACTGTCACAACTTGAGTTGAGCCCTCTATCAGCCATCGACCTTATGTCGATGCCTTGAACCGAATGCCAACCTAAAGACATTCGCTGTTTTTGGGTGAACCAGTCACCACCTTGATATCACCCTGATATTTTGGAACCTTGTAAACCTCAACAACTAATCTTAACCCTAGTTACTGTAGTTAAACTCAAATCGCTTCAAAACCTTGTATCACCAGAGTATTTTCTCCTTGCATCTTTGCATGTAGTGAGTTAGTAAGAATAGGATTGATTGTAATGCCTGTTTGCTTGTTTGATCTTGTTCAGGGCAAGAGTCCGGGGTTGAAGATCTTGTCGCTGAACCGTCATCGACTGCTGATACTTACGACGTGGAAGGCAAGTCATACTTTGATCATATTGAAACCCATATTTTATGAATTGCTATGCTATTCCATGAGTAGATATCTCATTAATATTGCATGTGTTGAGATCAATGATATTATGGCAGTGATAGATTGAATACTTGAGAAATGTGAACTTGATAAGATAGCAAGCCACGAACTAATAAAAGTATAAACATGTACATTTATATTCATGAAATAGAACCCCTAGCCGTGACCAGTATTTTGGTATGGAATGGTGGTAGCACTGGAGGTGCTTGGCTGCACTGAATGTGCAGGCACTGAAGGTGCATGGTTGTGGTATGATCTGGTCACTGGCACGTAAGGACTAGAACCTTGTGTTATGCATCTAGTGGCATGAAAAACGTACCAACCACTTACCTGGTATGGGACAGGCGCAACCTAGTAGCTTTCTTAGTATTATCAGTCCCCTGCATGGCTTGTCGATCCGGTTTCTCGCGTGGAAACTGGTGGGACGCAGTTCGTCCATGAGTGATGTGAGATCAGAAAAATGATGAGAGAATAAGGTGTAAGGAAGGAAGACGCCCTACGCCAGATTAAGTCGTGCGCGACTGTAATCAAAAGAGGTTATGTGTCCTGCGGGAACATAGACCCAGGCTAGGAAGTAAGGCAGTGGGGAGGACCCACAACGGTACTTGGGACGGTATTGTCCATTTACCGGGCAGGGATACTGTTAATACTAGACTGCAAAAACGTTGTGTGATCTCGGCCTTGTCACATGCGTATAAGTCGCATGGAGTTGGCCCGACTTGGAAGTCGAGTGAAAAAGTGGATTTAAAAAGAGGTACATCTCTGCAGAGTTTAAAAATGTATTCGAATACTTCGTGCTCCCGAGTTTTAGGAGTATGCCGCGGTGGATTAAATCCATGGGGTGTGACACAAGTATTGTTTTATAAACTAAAATTTGTTAGCTCAAGATTACCCAAATGGCATGTGTTGTCATGATAAGGGGTGTTGCCGTGGGCTGTCATGTGTTGACGTGTCGCGGTAACACCATAATATAGAGATCATGTGATAACTAAGAGGCATGTGGATTTATGCCCTAAAGTATACGAAATACTGTTATGAATATGAGATTGAAAGGCTTGAATAAAAATAATGTGATATGAGGTTATATCACCTTGGATATGAGATATATGTATCACCATCAATATGATTTATTTACTGCCATGGGTATGATCAGAAGTTGAGTAAGAATTGAGAAAGAAATGTATTTTGGGAAAAACCTTTCACTCTTTCCCCAATAGCATAGGTTCATGCTGTATATATATGTATGTATCTCTACCTTCCCTATGACTTGCTGAGTACGTAAGTACTCACCCTTGCAACAACTCATCAATAGATGGAGCGTTCTACGACCTTGGAGGATACCCTGAAGATGCTGCGGACCCAGGAGATGATGAGCAGTTTCCTCCGGAGCCCTGATGCGGTGCTGTCTCGCTGTCAACCTCTGTTTCCTGTGGATTGCTTTTGGGCCTAGCTTCCGCCGACTAGATGTATTATTTTGTTAGACCCTTGTGCCTTGTGCGGCACTGTACCTCGTTTTGTACTAAGGCCTGATGGCCATACAATTATGACTATTGTACTATTTTGCTGCTGCAATGTAATCCTGTGATTGACTCATCCTGGGAAGTCAAGTGGTTTATGGGACCAGCTGCACCGAGCTGGGCCCCTCACAGGTGATGTCACAGTCGTGGCAGACGTGACAGGCTCCCACACATATCACTGAAGGTGATCAAGCACGCTGACCCAGTAATGAGAATAAGCAAAGGGGTGGAGGTTTGGATATAACCTGCCACAACTGTGGTTAGCGGAGAGCCACAGGGTCGGGGGTGAATTGTGAGTGAGACATAACAAAAGTTCTTGTTATCTCCACCTTGCCACTCACACATGGTTGTGAGGAAGGGTCTAATCATATTGATAGGATGGGCTTGAAAGTGGAATATCTTGCGGGTAAATTGGTACCTCTCTGCAAAGTTAAAAACGTATTCGAATACTCTGAGCTCCCGGGTTTATAGGAGTCTGCTGCGGTGGATTAAATCCACGGGGTGTGACACAAGTATTATTTTCTAAACAAAATGTGTTAAATCAAGATTACCCAAATGACATGTGTTGTCATGATAAGGAGTGCTGCCGTGGGCTGTCGTGTGTCGACGTGTCGCGGTAGTGCTATAATTTAGTGAACATGAATAATGATGTGATTTTATGAAAAGTGCTGCCATGAGATAGATGTGTTGAGGCATGAAAGAAAAAGATTATTTTATAAACATCCATAATTCTTGACTAGTCTAGGTTCATATCATCACTACTATATGTATCTACTCTTACCTATGACTTGCTGAGTACGTAAGTGCTCACCCTTGCAACATTCAACTCAATAGATGGAGCGTTCTTTGATCAAGATGATGGCATGGAGAACTTCGTGGATCCAGAAGGAGGAGAATCAGTTCCGCCAGAACCCTAATGTGTGTTGTTCTACCGTCAACTTCTTTTGTGGGAGGGTCACCTATCTTCTGCTGTGTAGTTAATGTTTTGCTAAACCCTGAATGCCTTGTAGGCATTGTAATCCTTTATGTAATATTAAGGCCAGCAGGCCACACTGCTTAAATATTTTGTAAGTTACTCTGTTGCAATGTAATATACTCCTGTGTTTGACTTATCCTGGGAAGTCAAAGGTGTGTGTATGGGACTAGCTGCAGCAAGCTAGGTCTCTACAGGAGTAGTTGTAGTCCCATTTTCGGGGCGCGACAGAACTGCGCCTGTTTCCCCCACGACCTTCGTGGTAGTTAATGCGCCAACGTTCGGTGAGGTCGATGGGACGTTAAGCAAGGATCCCTGTAGATATCATAACTCAAAATATCTCTGTTTTAATAACAAAGAGTTGATGAGTTGAGATATCCTTAATTTATACGAAACCCCATCTAGGGTTTGGATTTTGGGGAGAAAGAAACACACTGGGTGTCCCTGTTGAAGTGTCATCGACATTTGTCCTTGTTTTCCTTTTCTTGAACAGGACAGTGTCTTCTTCTCCTTACATGTTCACAATACAATTGGTATATGCAGGGAAGTGAAAATTTAAAGATTGTGAAGTTCTTACCATAGTCATCCCTTCATTAATTGAAGGAGGGGTTACCAGCCCTGAGGCTGCGCAGGCCTCAGGATTGGGAGTCTCCTCCGTGACCGCAAGACTTTCTGTGATCACGGGATCCTTTACCGCCGTTTTTGCCTCCACCATGGAGGACAAGACTTCGGCGATGGTAGGGGAAGTTGACCTCTCTGGGATGCTAATTTCCAGAGATTTTGACACTTTCTTCTTACGACGGATGAGAGGAACTTCATCTTCCTCATCGTCGCTCCCCTCACCCTGTACGACTAAGAAGTAACTCCTACCCGTACTTGGTACAACAGGGGAACAGAGAACCTTACCACAGTAGTCTTAGTTGTTGTTTTCTTCCTTTTCGAAGAAGCCCCTCCTTTGATCTTCTCTAAAGTGTCAAGGGCCGGCTCCGTCATCTTCTTCTTCGAAGAGGTTTTCTCTACCCTCTTCGGCGCTGACCCCCTAGAAGGTCCAGCATCGTCACCAGGACGTTTCGTCCTAGCGGTTCGCCCCTTCAACAACTGCATCATTCCAAGAACTCGACTTGATGATCAAACTCAACAGGCGATCTCGAACAGACTCTACAAAAGAAGTCATACCTTTTGACGTTCTTGTTTCAGATCGTCGCTACCGTTGATTAAGCTCTGAGGACGGGGTGATCCTTGAGCTCCTTCTGTTGCAGCATTATATGGCCGCAGAAGACCATTCGTCCATTTTTCAATCTCAGACAGAGATAAAACTACATCACAAAAAAGCAAATTACTTGATACAACATCTTTCATCGATAAAATTGCGTGTTTTGTAGACCAGAGGACATACCTGTATTATAGTCCCAGGTATTGTCTGGCATGGACTCTATCTCCCAAGCAGGATGTTCCCTCCTCCGTAGGGGGCTCATCATATTCTTCATGGAGTCGCGGATGATATCTCGCGTTGTTAATCCCTGTTGGACTAAGTGAAGAATCACTTGGGCCTACTTCTTCAATTCTTGATTTAAAGCAGGAAGGGTGTCCATCTCGCTGCTCTTCTCCGGTTGGTTCTTCTCAAACCAAAGGGCGCTCTCTGAAGGGGGAGTGCAGTAGAACCATTTGTGGTGCCACCCATGCACCGAATCCCGCAAAGGAGAAAGGGATACTTTTTCTTCTCCCTTATGCGGAAGTATATATAGCCCTCGGCATTGGCACTCGTTGACCATGCCGAGAAGTAGAATCGTCGGAAGAGATCCACACTGGGTAGCACTCTGACAAAAGCCTCACACAGGTGCTGGAAAATTGCCAGGATCAAGATGGCATTTGGGTGTAGATTCACCAGTTCCAGCCCGTAGTGTGCGAGAATCTCTTGCAGGAACTTGCTTTCGGGGAATTGGAACCCGCATCGCAAGAATTCTTCGAAGGTTACCAGTTCATTCTCACGAACAACTGGGGTTTCTTGCGTTCTTCTCTGCTGACGACCAGTTGATTAACAGCCACGGGGAAGAATCTTTTTGTTCTCAAGCGCCACCAGGCTCTCCTCATTGTGATGGATGGATCGGCTCCAGGACGCCATTGACGATGTGATCAGTGGAAAGGCGACGGCTTTTTTGGAGGCGATGAGAGCTAGGTGAGAAGTGAGGGTTTTTGTTCGGCGAGAATGGCTAAGGAAAAAGAGGGTTTTGGTTCTGAAGCTTATCAGACAAGCTACCTCTTCCTTTTATATGCCTGAGACAACTCCTCGCCAGGTTCATTATTTTAATAATTCCCATAACGGGTGCCTTTCCTGTTAGAACCCGTTATCATATTTTTACCCTGTTATGAATCTGAAGCAAAATGTATCTGTCTAAAATTAATAAAGATCATTTTATTTTGCATTCGGGGGCTATGGTACAAATAATTATATGAGCCATTATTATGTGGAAATTAATGTCTTCAACACTGTCACAATCTCAAAAATGCGAATTCTTTTGTGATCGTAGTACCATGTATGATCGCAATGTAATTATGTGATCTTGGTATTGTTTGTGACCTCAGTGCTAAGTGTGGTCTCAAGGTTGTTCTGTGACCGCAATGTTTTTTATGGCCTCAACGCTATCTTGAGACCAAAGTCTAGAATTGGTTTTGGACAGAAGACATATTACTTGTGTATGTTCTGAACGCATAAGTGTTTTTCTATTATCATTTTTCACACAGAGAACTCCAAATTGGTGGTTCTAAGTTATACATAATCATTCAAGGAGTCAAGCATGTAAAGAAAAGAAATTCTTTATTTCTTACAATCTTTGGAGACAAAAGGGATACAGGCGACCAAAGCATCGACCTGATCCGAAAGTAATTGACAAAGATCTCCTAGGTACACACTGGCATCAGTGGGATCAACATTGGCTGCCTCAAGAGAACTAGCGACATCTCTAAGCCTATTGATGTCGTCTCTTATTAAAGGAGTACAACTATTCCTTATTGTGTCCGAGAGGTCTCGCTGCTCTCAGGCATGATTTCTTTCTAGCTGAAGCTTGCGTGCCTCTTTGCGAGCTCCATCATAACATTCTGTCAGGTGTAGAATGGTCGAAGACATCTCCTCAGAACGCTTCTTCAGCGCCTCTTTTTCTTCTTGGAGATTTCTGCCAAAGACATCTCCTCAGAACGCTTCTTCAGCGCCTCTTTTCTTCTTGGAGAGTTCTGAACAAGTTAGATTTCTCCCTTATAAGAGCCTGGATCTCAGCAAGCTGATCGCTGGGGGCTCCAAGAGCCTTCACTTCCTGTACACACATGGGTTAGTTTCAGAAAACATGACCAGCAGAGAAGATGAATATGATTACCTAAGGAGCAGAGGAGAAAGCCAAGCTTTGAAGGGGATTTGGTCGCGGCAGTGCGAGACCTTCCCCAGAAAGTTGATCACCCAAGAAAAGAGGAGGACCACTTGGTCGCAGGGGTGTAAGAATTTCCGCTAAAGAGTGGAAATTAGGAGGATTATTGTGGATCTCGAAAGGTGGAGATGAAAATGCAACTAGAGGAGTTGCAAGGGCCCAAGAAAGGGGCAATGTGGCAACACAGGTGTAACACCCTAGTTTTGGGGGTGAAAAGTTTTGCATAAAAACCCTGCATGCATGTATCTCTGTAGTAGTAGCCAGATCAGCTGAACCCTAATCTCTCCCAAACCCTAAAAATCTCCAAATCTATTCTCTAGATCCAGATCAAGATCTGACCATCCAGATTTAACCTACCAGTTACCCTGAAGATAAAAGTCTTCAGGAGCCAGATCAAATTCTGACCCTAACTCTCAGTACCTAAGCCTCTCTCTGTTTTCGAAAACAGGAAAATTCAGATTTACCCTAAGTACCCCAGTTTCCAGATGATTGAATTATTCTGATTTAACCTTATCCAGACTCAAGTAACCCCTGGAATATGTTCCTAGGTTCATCCTCAACTCACTCCAAAAAGTTGGGAGCCAGATTAATTCATCTAAACACTTTTCGCAGTTTAGTCCAAATTTTACTGCGAATAAGTCCTTTTCTGTTTACCTGGAAGCCTAAAAAGGCTAAAATCTGCAAATCAATTCCAACTCCAGAATTTCTTCAGGAAACACCTTCCAAATACTATTTGATACAGATCTCCCTTTTGATCAGACTTCAAAATCTCTCTCCAATCACCAGAATTCGAAATCGACAAAATCCAGATTTATTTTACCCTAATTTTACCCTATTTTCGAAAATAGGTGAAATCCCTCAAATCTTATCAAAATTTCTCTAAATTTTAGTTGGATGAGTACTAATAGAAATGTTATACTCAGCCATGAAATCAAATCTCAAATTAACCATCTCTAAGACAGAAATTACAAATCAGTCCAGATTTCAAATAAGAATCCTTGCAATTTGGTCCCTGGTTCGACCAGAGACGCTGTGCACGACCAGCAGCTGTGCACGACCGCGACCACCGCGCTGCCACGCCAGGAACTTCGTCGCCGGTGAAGCCCCGTGGTCGCCACCTCTGCCACCGCGTTCCTGCCACGTCTGCGCACGTCGTTCGCCACCGTGGAGCCACCGCGGCCGCACCAGCATCCCCAATTTTGCCCGCGCGCGCACGCCATCGCTGCAGCCACTGCAGAAGCACGGTGCCACGTTGCAAGCATGCCGGAGGAGCCCGTCAGTTCGCCGTTGCATCACCCGGGACAGCGCACGCCAGCCTGCAAAGCCAGCACGGCCGCTGGAGCACGTCGCTTCGCTGCTGTCCCGCCCGACCGGTCAACTCGCCATCGATTCGAGCTTCACTTCCCCGTGCAATTCCCGCCGTTGCAAGCCCCTTGCTGTGCCTATAAAAGCCGCCCCAGCCCAGCACGAAGGCGCTCACACCAGAACCACTCAAAATCCCCAACCACGCCGTCGTCTTCGTCTTCTTCGGCGAGCTCGAGAAGAGGCTCACGGTGCCAAGCCTCTACACTGCTTCCTCCTCGATTCCAGCTACTTCAGTAAGCTCCTCTTACCTCCCTCATCATACTCGAGCATGTAATTGACTTCAAACCTCTCCAGTCGCCAGCAATTCCCGTTTCTCTCCAGCAACTCCGGCGAGCAATTAAACTCTATCCAGAACGATTTAGCTCTCGAGCCTGTGATCAATATTGCTCAGTGAACTTATCTAAGCATCCCTAACCAACCAGAATCGAAGAATTTGCTAAAATATGAAAAACCCCAAATTGGAACTTTGCTTGTGAACTGAGCTTGCTGTTTAAGCTTTTCTGGTGCATCTCTAGTCAATCTAACTTCACCAGTAGCACCCTTATGCCCCAGAGACCATCCTCAAGCAAGGAATTAAGTTTATTTACCCTAGATCAGAAATGCCCAAATCAGGTTTGAGTTTATCTTTTCTCCGGCCAATATCTCCTAAATCCAGCCAATCCAGCCATAGAAACCTTGCCATCTAGATGTTTTGGACCATTCTGAGCAACTTTGTCTTCTATCATGACTTCTAATTCGGCCTAGATTGTGAGATATAGCTATGCCCTAGTTTGCTGTACTGTTCACACTACATGTGCTCCAGGCCAGCCAACTTCTTCGCCGGTTTTCATCACTTTCCAGCCATCTCCTGCCCTAGGTCCTGTTGAGACATTTGTTCCTGTTACAAATGCCTAACCACCAGACAAAGTGGTGCATCATTTGGAGCCCTGAGTCAAAAGATATGGCTAACCCTAGTTTCTGGCCGTGTCAAGCCTATGCCAGGCTATGTCAGCCAGTGGCATTGAGCCTTTTCACCCACTTCCAGCCATGCACTTTGAAAATAACTTTGTCCCTTAGACTCCTGATGTTGTGATCTACACTTTTCTCTACTGTCACAACTTGAGTTGAGCCCTCTATCACCCATCGACCATATGTCGATGTCTCGAACCGAATGCCAACCTAAAGACGTTCGCTGTTTTTGGGCGAACCAGTCACCACCTTGATATTACCCTGATATTTTGGAACCATGTAAACCTCAACAGCTAATTTTAACCCTGGTTTCCATAATTAAACCCACATCGCTTTCAAACCTTGTATTACCGGAGTATTTTCTCCTTGCATCTTTGCATGTAGTGGATTAGTAAGAATAGGATTGATTGTAATGCCTGTTTGCTTGTTTGATCTTGTTCAGAGCAAGAGTCCGGGGTTGAAGATCTTGTCGCTGAACCGTCATCGACTGCTGATACTTACGACGCGGAAGGCAAGTCATACTTTGATCATATTGAAACCCATATTTTATGAATTGCTATGCTATTCCATGAGTAGATATCTCGTTAATATTGCATGTGTTGAGATCAATGATATTATGGCAGTGATAGATTGAATACTTGAGAAATGTGAACTTGATAAGATAGCAGGCCACGAACTAATAAAAGTATAAACATGTACATTTATATTCATGAAATAGAACCCCTAGCCGTGACCAGTATTTTGGTATGGAATGGTGGAAGCACTGGAGGTGCTTGGCTGCACTGAATGTGTAGGCACTGAAGGTGCATGGTTTGTGGTATGATCTGGTCACTGGCATGTAAGGACTAGAACCTTGTGTTATGCGTCTAGTGGCATGAAAAACGTACCAACCACTTACCTGGTATGGGACAGGCGCAACCTAGTAGCTTTCTTAGTATTATCAGTTCCCTGCATGGCTTGTCGATCCGGTTTCTAGCATGGAAACTGGTGGGACGCAGTTCGTCCAGGAGTGATATGAGATCTGAAAAATTATGAGAGGATAAGGTGTAAAGAAGGAAGACGCCCTACGCCAGATTAAGTCGTGCGCGACTGTAATCAAAAGAGGTTATGTGTCCTGCGGGAACATAGACCCAGGCTAGGAAGTAAGGCAGTGGAGAGGACCCACAACGGTACTTGGGACGGTATTGTCCATTTACCGGGCAGGGATACTGTTAATACTAGACTGCAAAAACGTTGTGTGATCTCGGCCTTGTCACATGCGTATAAGTCGCATGGAGTTGGCCCGACTTGGAAGTCGAGTGAAAAAGTGGATTTAAAAAGAGGTACATCTCTGCAGAGTTTTAAAAATGTATTCGAATACTTTGTGCTCCCGAGTTTTAGGAGTATGCCGCGGTGGATTAAATCCACGGGGTGTGACACAAGTATTGTTTTATAAACTAAAATTTGTTAGCTAAAGATTACCCAAGTGGCATGTGTTGTCATGATAAGGGGCGTTGCCGTGGGCTGTCATGTGTTGACGTGTCGCGGTAATACCATAATCTAACAAACATATGATAATTAAGAGGCATGTGGTTTATGCCCTAAGTTATGAAATACTGTTACGAGTATAAGATTGAAAGGCTTGAATAAAAATAATGTGATATGAGGATATATCGCCTTGGATATGGGATATATGTATCACCATCAATATGATTTATTTACTGCCATGGGTATGATCAGAAGTTGAGTAAGAATTGAGAAAGAAATGTATTTTGGGAAAAACCTTCCACTCTTTCCCCAATAGCATAGGTTCATGCTATATATATATGTATGTATCTCTACCTTCCCTATGACTTGCTGAGTACGTAAGTACTCACCCTTGCAACAACTCATCACTAGATGGAGCGTTCTACGACCTTGGAGGATACCCTGAAGATGCTGCGGACCCAGGGGATGACGAGCAGTTCCCTCCGGAGCCCTGATGTGGTGTTGTCTTGCTGTCGACCTCTGTTTCCTGTGGATTGCTTTTGGGCCTAGCTTCCGCCGACTAGATATGTTATTTTGTTAGACCCTTGTGCCTTGTTCGGCACTGTACCTCGTTTTGTACTAAGGCCTGATGGCCATACAATTATGACTATTGTACTATTTTGCTGCTGCAATGTAATCCTGTGATTGACTCATCCTGGGAAGTCAAGTGGTTTATGGGACCAGCTGCACCGAGCTGGCCCCTCACAGGTGATGTCACAGTCGTGGCAGACGCGACATAAAATAGTGGTATCAGAGCAGCACAGACCTCGACTGTAGGACGGTACCCTTAGGGCTTGGTAGCGCCAGGACATCGTAAATTATTAAAAAAAAAAAATTATTTCTGAAAAATTTTACTTTTGCAAAAGGTTGTTCTTGCTCTTATAAAAATGTTGATTTCAAAATCTTATTTTGCTTCCAAAATTTCTCGGCAGGATGGCCAAGGAACGTTTCAGCTACATCGAGCGTCTCGGTGGATGGGCCACATTGCTGTGGCATATTGCTCAATTCCTAGGGATTGATGAGCGGCCGATCTGCGAGACTATTTGGGACTATTATGAGGGGCGTCGCTATGGCTTCAAGGCCAAAGTGCTGGTGCACGCTCTCGATAGTCGTGAGGGACAGGTGATCAGGGTGGAGGCCAGCAGGGCAAGCCGACTGGATGCTATCCAGGACGCAGCTCGAGAGGCGGTGCATCGGGTACGCCAGGTGTACTCATGTCGGCTCCAGGAGTCACCTTTCCGTCAGGTGCCTTCATCTCCCTCTGGGTTGCCACCCATCGTGGAGTATCCGGACCCGTGTCTGGCAGGCACCGTAGGTCTGTTGAGGACCCTCGACTCGCGCTACTCTACTTTGCTTGCTGAGCATCAGGAGCTCCGCAAGGAGTTGGAGGAGCAGAAGAAACGTGGCCGAACCGCTTCCCCGTCGTTGACTTCTCAGCCTGCAGCTCAGAGACGCCGCACAGTTGAGGAGGTTGCTCCGACAGTTGTCTCCCCAACTCGTACCTATGGACCCAGTGCAGGACCTAGCTTGATTCCTCGGAGGGTTGCTAATGCAGCTGGGTACCGACGCTCGTTCTCTACCCCTAGCACCCGCCGGGCAGAGGGCAGTGGGTCAGCGCTACTGTTCCATGAGTCTGGACCACCCGGGTTTGTCACTCTAGAGGAGTCCGACGACGAGATGGAGCCAGAGGAGGTTGAGCCCTGTGGGAGCAGTTAGTTGCCTGTTCTTTTAGATCCTCAGGCCAGGGTAGACTTTCTAGGTTTGGTGATGCTTTTGGTTGTTATCATCACCATTACTTGTATTTTGATTGTATCAGACTAAGGCGCTTAGCCGCTTTTGTATCAACTACTTGTGCATTAATGAATCAGTTTCGCATTTATTTCTGCATTAGTACCTTAATTCTCTCTAGTTAGTTAGACCTGTCTGCTTCTCTCTTCAGAAGATCAGAATGGTTCACACAAGGAGAAGGACTCAAGATGACCAAGAGGGCCAAGACCCAGTTACACCACGAAGAGGATCCACACCTCATCCGGGATCGCAGAGCTCACTACCACCACAAGAGGACTCACCAAGTCTCCAGGAAATTCTTCTTTCAATGGAGAGGAGCCGCCAAGAAGCCCAGGCTGCACATACCCAGTTGCTAGCTCAAGTCATTCAGAAAATGCCAGGGACTGCTGAAGGTACTGCCGTCGGAACTCGACTCTCAGACTTCCAGAAGACGCGACCACCAACCTTCGCAAGCGCGACCGACCCAATCGTCGCAGACGACTGGCTGCGGGACATTGAAAGGAAACTGGACACTGTTCGTTGCAATGATCGAGAGAAGGTGTTATTCGGATCACACCAACTCACTGGAGCAGCAGCTGCTTGGTGGATGAATTATCAAGAAGCACACATGGACAAAGACAACATCACTTGGACGGAATTTAAGGATCAGTTCCGAAAATTCCATATCCCTACAGGCGTCATGGCAGCTAAACGCCGAGAATTTCGGAACTTGACCCAAGGAAACCGGACTGTCACTGAGTACCTGCACCAATTCCACCATCTAGCTCGGTATGCGTCCAACGACATCGACACGGAAGAGAAGAAGGTTGAACGCTTCACCGAGGGACTTCAGCACTATTTGCAGTATCAGATCGCCTCCCATGAGTTCACAGAATTCCAGACTCTGGTGAATCGAGTATTAAAGATAGAAGAAAAGCGAGGCCTCGGAGAAGAAAATCGGAAGAGAAAGATGATGCAACAGTCGCGACCGCCAGCCAGCTCATCTAGGGGAAGGGCCCCAACATCTCCAAATTTTCGTCCGCCCTACCCGGCGCCAAGACCACCATTCACGCCGACATGCCCCAACTGCAGAGGAGCACACTATCAAAGGGATTGCCCTCAATCAAGGACTCAATGCTATCATTGCGGACAGATGGGACACCGCAAAGACAGTTGCCCGTGGATCCAACTCCCAACGGCGATAGCAAGATCGCAAGCTGGAACACAAGCGATGGCACCCAGAACCACAGCTTCACCACCATTGCAGAGCCCCAGAGGAGGTTTGCCCAACAGAGGGGGAAATGCAGCAGGCCGAGGACGAGGGCGAGGAGGAAGACCAATGGCAGGCCGAGGAGGCCGACTGAACTTCACCTCCCTTCAAGAAGCAGACAATGCCTCTGACATTCTCCTAGGTAGATTCTTGATCCAGTCTGCATCTGCTTTAATACTGTTTGATCCTGGAGCTACAAACTCATTCATATCAGAAGATTTTGCATTTAAAGTGGGAATACCTATGGTACCTCTAGAGTACCCTATGGCTATACAGACCCCAGGAGCTAAGCTGCCTGTATATTCAGCTTGTCGTCATATAACCTTCGAATTAGAAGGGGTAGAGTTCTGGGCTAATCTATTAGTCCTAGAACTGCAAGGCCTAGACATTATAATAGGAATGGATTGGTTATCTCAGCATAAAGGTCTAGTGGATTGTGAGAAGAAAACTCTAAGCCTTGTTAGTAACCAAGGGAAGGAAGTCCTATTCCATGCGGAAAGATCATCAGTCGAAAAACTGCAAGGATCAGTCCATGCACTTCGGGAAGTATGCTTGGAACAAGTACCCACCGTACAAGAATACCCGGATGTATTCCCAGAAGAACTCCCAGGGATGCCACCTGACAGGGAGATAGAGTTTACCATTGAGCTTAAACCAGGAGCGGCACCTATAGCTAAGAGACCATATAGGATGCCGGTAACGGACTTAGAAGAGTTGAAAAATCAGTTAGAGGAACTGGAGGGTAAAGGATTTATCCGACCCAGTGCTTCACCTTGGGGAGCTCCAGTTTTGTTTGTAAGGAAGAAAGACGGAACTTTACGGATGTGTGTAGATTACCGAGCTTTGAATGAAGTCACTATTAAGAACAAGTACCCATTGCCAAGAATTGATGACTTGTTCGACCAACTTCGAGGAGCCAAAGTATTTTCTAAGATAGATTTGAAATCTGGATATCATCAGCTGAAAATCAAGAAGGGAGATATACCGAAGACTGCCTTCACTACAAGATACGGGCTATATGAATTCACAGTAGTGCCCTTTGGATTAACCAATGCCCCAGTAGCTTTCATGAATATCATGAACAGTACGTTTATGGATTATCTTGACAAGTTTGTCATAGTATTCATAGATGACATTCTGATATATTCCAAGAGTACGGAAGAACATGAGCAACATCTACACCTAGTCTTGGGAAGGCTACGAGAGAGGCAATTTTATGCCAAGTTTGACAAATGTGAGTTTTGGATGTCAAGAATTTCATTTCTTGGACATGTGTTGACAGCAGAAGGAATTTCAGTGGATTCAGCTAAAATCTCCGCAATCAAGGAGTGGAAGCAACCTACCTCAGTTTCAGAGATTAGAAGCTTCTTGGGATTAGCAGGATATTATAGGAGATTCATTGAAGGATTTTCCCAAATAGCCAAACCTCTTACGAACCTGCTAAATAAGGATGTTGCATTTGAATGGACCATCAAGTGTGAAGAAAGTTTTCAGAAGCTGAAGCAGAAATTGACAACGACACCGGTCCTCACATTACCGGACAGCAAAGAAGATTTTGTAGTTTACTGTGATGCTTCAAAGCAAGGAATAGGCTGTGTGTTAATGCAGCAAGGTCGAGTAGTAGCTTATGCTTCCCGTCAATGGAGACCACATGAGGAAAATTATCCGACTCATGATTTGGAGTTAGCAGCAGTGGTTCACGCTTTAAAGATATGGCGGCATTATCTCATTGGACATAAGTGTGAGATCTTTACAGATCATAAAAGCCTCAAGTATATCTTCACACAGACGGAGCTCAATATGCGTCAGCGCCGATGGCTCGAGCTGATCAAGGACTACGACCTCAGCATACTCTACCATCCAGGGAAAGCCAACGTAGTGGCAGATGCCTTGAGCAGGAAGGCTTATACCCTACAAGGAGCTACACCTAAGAACCCGTGCTTACGGCAGGAATTTCAGAATCTTGAAGTAACCATAGTGCCATCTGGGATGTTAGCTACTTTGACTGTGGAGTCTCAACTCCAAAAGCAGATTGAGAATGCTCAAAAAGAAGATGAGGAGATACATAAGATCAAGAGCCACATCAGATCAGGAAAAACCCAGGATTTCATTGAAGATCATCAAGGAGTTGTATGGTATCGGGGAAGGATTTGTGTACCCCAAAATACAGCCCTTAAGGAATTAATTCTTTCCGAAGCTCATAAAACCCCATATTCGCTACACCCTGGAAACACCAAGATGTACAAGGATCTGAAGACGCAATTCTGGTGGAATGGAATGAAGAGGGAAATCGCGGAATATGTCGCAAGATGTGACACTTGCCAAAGGATTAAGGCCGATCATCAGAAGGTAGCCGGAAAGCTGCAACCCTTACCAGTGCCAACTTGGAAATGGGAAGAGATTGGTATGGATTTTATCACAGGACTTCCCAGAACACAAGGGGGATATGATTCCATATGGGTCGTTGTGGACAGACTCACGAAAGTTGCTCATTTTATACCAGTCAAGAAAACGTATAATGGCAACAAATTAGCGGAGCTATACCTGCAGCGAATAGTGACACTGCATGGTATCCTGAAGAAGATCGTTTCAGATCGAGGAACGCAATTCACATCCAAATTCTGGAACCGACTCCACGAAGCTTTGGGAACCCAATTGCAGTTTAGCACTGCATATCACCCACAGACAGGAGGACAGACTGAACGTGTAAATCAAATCTTGGAAGACCTTCTCAGAGCTTGCATCTTAGATTATGGAACCTCTTGGGAAAAATGCTTACCATTTGCGGAGTTTACTTATAACAACAGTTACCAAGCTAGTCTGCAAATGGCACCCTTTGAAGCTTTGTATGGGCGCAAGTGCAGAACTCCGCTACATTGGGACGAGCCAGGAGAAAGGCAAGTCATTGGACCCGAACTCATCGAAGAAGCTGAAGCACACGTCAAGCTCATCAGAGAACGATTAAAGGCAGCACAGTCACGCCAGAAGAGCTATGCCGACAACCGAAGAAGGGAATTGTCGTTTGCACCAGGCGAATCAGTTTATCTCAAGGTTACACCGTTAAAAGGGATGAGGAGATTCCATCAGAGAGGAAAACTGTCCCCAAGGTACATTGGACCATTCAAAGTCCTTAAGAGGAAAGGAGAGGTATCTTACAAACTGGATTTACCATCAGATCTTGGAGAAATTCATGACGTGGTTCATGTCTCGCAACTCCGTAAGTGCCTCAAAGAACCAACGGATCAGATAGAACACCAGGGAATTCCGCTTCAGAAGAATCTCACCTATCTCACTCAACCACTGCATATACTGGCTAGCGATGAGCGTCAACTCAGAAGGAAGAAAATCAAGCTTTGCAAGGTTCAATGGGAAGATCACTCAAAAGAAGAAGCGACTTGGGAGAAAGAGGATGATCTGCGGCAGGCTTATCCCTACCTCTTCCCTTCTCTAGGTAAATCTCGGGGCGAGATTTCTTTAAGGAGGGTAGGCTTGTAACACCCTAGTTTTGGGGGTGAAAAGTTTTGCATAAAAACCCTGCATGCATGTATCTCGGTAGTAGTAGCCAGATCAGCTGAACCCTAATCTCTCCCAAACCCTAAAAATCTCCAAATCTATTCTCTAGATCCAGATCAAGATCTGACCATCCAGATTTAACCTACCAGTTACCCTGAAGATAAAAGTCTTCAGGAGCCAGATCAAATTCTGACCCTAACTCTCAGTACCTAAGCCTCTCTCTGTTTTCGAAAACAGGAAAATTCAGATTTACCCTAAGTACCCCAGTTTCCAGATGATTGAATTATTCTGATTTAACCTTATCCAGACTCAAGTAACCCCTGGAATATGTTCCTAGGTTCATCCTCAACTCACTCCAAAAAGTTGGGAGCCAGATTAATTCATCTAAACACTTTTCGCAGTTTAGTCCAAATTTTACTGCGAATAAGTCCTTTTCTGTTTACCTAGAAGCCTGAAAAGGCTAAAATTTGCAAATCAATTCCAACTCCAGAATTTCTTCAGGAAACACCTTCCAAATACTATTTGATACAGATCTCCCTTTTGATCAGACTTCAAAATCTCTCTCCAATCACCAGAATTCGAAATCGACAAAATCCAGATTTATTTTACCCTAATTTTACCCTATTTTCGAAAATAGGTGAAATCCCTCAAATCTTATCAAATTTTCTCTAAATTTGAGTTGGATGAGTACTAATAGAAATGTTATACTCAGCCATGAAATCAAATCTCAAATTAACCATCTCTAAGACAGAAATTACAAATCAGTCCAGATTTCAAATAAGAATCCTTGCAATTTGGTCCCTGGTTCGACCAGAGACGCTGTGCACGACCAGCAGCTGTGCACGACCGCGACCACCGCGCTGCCACGCCAGGAACTTCGTCGCCGGTGAAGCCCCGTGGTCGCCACCTCTGCCACCGCGTTCCTGCCATGTGTGCGCACGTCGTTCGCCACCGTGGAGCCACCGCGGCCGCACCAGCATCCCCAATTTTGCCCGCGCGCGCACGCCATCGCTGCAGCCACTGCAGAAGCACGGTGCCACGTTGCAAGCATGCCGGAGGAGCCCGTCAGTTCGCCGTTGCATCACCCGGGACAGCGCACGCCAGCCTGCAAAGCCGGCACGGCCGCTGGAGCACGTCGCTTCGCTGCTGTCCCGCCCGACCGGTCAACTCGCCATCGATTCGAGCTTCACTTCCCCGTGCAATTCCTGCCGTTGCAAGCCCCTTGCTGTGCCTATAAAAGCCGCCCCAGCCCAGCACGAAGGCGCTCACACCAGAACCACTCAAAATCCCCAACCACGCCGTCGTCTTCGTCTTCTTCGGTGAGCTCGAGAAGAGGCTCACGATGCCAAGCCTCTACACTACTTCCTCCTCGATTCCAGCTACTTCAGTAAGCTCCTCTTACCTCCCTCATCATACTCGAGCATGTAATTGACTTCAAACCTCTCCAGTCGCCAGCAATTCCCGTTTCTCTCCAGCAACTCCGGCGAGCAATTAAACTCTATCCAGAACGATTTAGCTCTCGAGCCTGTGATCAATATTGCTCAGTGAACTTATCTAAGCATCCCTAAGCAACCAGAATCGAAGAATTTGCTAAAATATGAAAAACCCCAAATTGGAACTTTGCTTGTGAACTGAGCTTGCTGTTTAAGCTTTTCTGGTGCATCTCTAGTCAATCTAACTTCACCAGTAGCACCCTTATGCCCCAGAGACCATCCTCAAGCAAGGAATTAAGTTTATTTACCCTAGATCAGAAATGCCCAAATCAGGTTTGAGTTTATCTTTTCTCCACCCAATATCTCCTAAATCCAGCCAATCCAGCCATAGAAACCTTGCCATCTAGATGTTTTGGACCATTCTGAGCAACTTTGTCTTCTATCACGACTTCTAATTCGGCCTAGATTGTGAGATATAGCTATGCCCTAGTTTACTGTACTATTCACACTACATGTGCTCCAGGCCAGCCAACTTCTTCGCCGGTTTTCATCACTTTCCGGCCATCTCCTGCCCTAGGTCCTGTTGAGACATTTGTTCTTGTTACAAATTCCTAACCACCAGACAAAGTGGTGCATCATTTGGAGCCCTGAGTCAAAAGATATGGCTAACCCTAGTTTCTGGCCGTGTCAAGCCTATGCCAGGCTATGTCAGCCAGTGGCATTGAGCCTTTTCACCCACTTCCAGCCATGCACTTTGAAAATAACTTTGTCCCTTAGACTCCTGATGTTGTGATCTACACTTTTCTCTACTGTCACAACTTGAGTTGAGCCCTCTATCACCCATCGACCTTATGTCGATGCCTCGAACCGAATGCCAACCTAAAGACGTTCGCTGTTTTTGGGCGAACCAGTCACCACCTTGATATTACCCTGATATTTTGGAACCTTGTAAACCTCAACAGCTAATTTTAACCCTGGTTTCCATAATTAAACCCACATCGCTTTCAAACCTTGTATTACCGGAGTATTTTCTCCTTGCATCTTTGCATGTAGTGGATTAGTAAGAATAGGATTGATTGTAATGCCTGTTTGCTTGTTTGATCTTGTTCAGAGCAAGAGTCCGGGGTTGAAGATCTTGTCGCTGAACCGTCATCGACTGCTGACACTTACGACGCGGAAGGCAAGTCATACTTTGATCATATTGAAACCCATATTTTATGAATTGCTATGCTATTCCATGAGTAGATATCTCGTTAATATTGCATGTGTTGAGATCAATGATATTATGGCAGTGATAGATTGAATACTTGAGAAATGTGAACTTGATAAGATAGCAGGCCACGAACTAATAAAAGTATAAACATGTACATCTATATTCATGAAATAGAACCCCTAGCCGTGACCAGTATTTTGGTATGGAATGGTGGAAGCACTGGAGGTGCTTGGCTGCACTGAATGTATAGGCACTGAAGGTGCATGGTTTGTGGTATGATCTGGTCACTGGCATGTAAGGACTAGAACCTTGTGTTATGCGTCTAGTGGCATGAAAAACGTACCAACCACTTACCTAGTATGGGACAGGTGCAACCTAGTAGCTTTCTTAGTATTATCAGTTCCCTGCATGGCTTGTCGATCCGGTTTCTAGCATGGAAACTGGTGGGACGCAGTTCGTCCAGGAGTGATGTGAGATCAGAAAAATTATGAGAGGATAAGGTGTAAAGAAGGAAGACGCCCTACGCCAGATTAAGTCGTGCGCGACTGTAATCAAAAGAGGTTATGTGTCCTGCGGGAACATAGACCCAGGCTAGGAAGTAAGGCAGTGGGGAGGACCCACAACGGTACTTGGGACGGTATTGTCCATTTACCGGGCAGGGATACTGTTAATACTAGACTGCAAAAACGTTGTGTGATCTCGGCCTTGTCACATGCGTATAAGTCGCATGGAGTTGGCCCGACTTGGAAGTCGAGTGAAAAAGTGGATTTAAAAAGAGGTACATCTCTGCAGAGTTTTAAAAATGTATTCGAATACTTTGTGCTCCCGAGTTTTAGGAGTATGCCGCGGTGGATTAAATCCACGGGGTGTGACACAAGTATTGTTTTATAAACTAAAATTTGTTAGCTCAAGATTACCCAAGTGGCATGTGTTGTCATGATAAGGGGCGTTGCCGTGGGCTGTCATGTGTTGACGTGTCGCGGTAATACCATAATCTAACAAACATATGATAATTAAGAGGCATGTGGTTTATGCCCTAAGTTATGAAATACTGTTACGAGTATAAGATTGAAAGGCTTGAATAAAAGTAATGTGATATGAGGATATATCGCCTTGGATATCGGATATATGTATCACCATCAATATGATTTATTTACTGCCATGGGTATGATCAGAAGTTGAGTAAGAATTGAGAAAGAAATGTATTTTGGGAAAAACCTTCCACTCTTTCCCCAATAGCATAGGTTCATGCTATATATATATGTATGTATCTCTACCTTCCCTATGACTTGCTGAGTACGTAAGTACTCACCCTTGCAACAACTCATCACTAGATGGAGCGTTCTACGACCTTGGAGGATACCCTGAAGATGCTGCGGACCCAGGGGATGACGAGCAGTTCCCTCCGGAGCCCTGATGTGGTGCTGTCTTGCTGTCGACCTCTGTTTCCTGTGGATTGCTTTTGGGCCTAGCTTCCGCCGACTAGATGTGTTATTTTGTTAGACCCTTGTGCCTTGTTCGGCACTGTACCTCGTTTTGTACTAAGGCCTGATGGCCATACAATTATGACTATTGTACTATTTTGCTGCTGCAATGTAATCCTGTGATTGACTCATCCTGGGAAGTCAAGTGGTTTATGGGACCAACTGCACCGAGCTGGCCCCTCACAGGTGATGTCACAGTCGTGGCAGACGCGACAACAGGTATCATCACCCTTTAGTATCTTTGATGCAGCTCCACTGGATGATCCTTCTTCATTTCTAGATCCCTTCTTCAGAGGGATCAGCTCTTCGAGTACCTACACGTTCCAAAATGCATTGCTTTGGAAACGATCAAGGAGAGATTGACATTAGGGCTTTTTTGAAGAGAACTACCTTCTGAAGATCCTGGTCAATCTTTGCTCTTGACTCTACTTCTTCCTCATCACTCTCAACAATCTTCTTGGAGTCTCGGTTTGCCATTAAGATAAGAATAGAGAAGGGAAAAGTGATGAGGACATAACAACCTTGGATACACCCACGACTACTTTTCTAGATGAAGCTGAACCAGAACAATTACTTGGACCTATAACTAGAGCTTGGGCATGACAACTAAACTATCAGGGTGACTCTTTCCTCGGTTTTAATACTTTGGATTTTCAGATGGATTACTACCTAACTCTTGTGATCTACTTGTGATCAGGAACATGGGAGTAGGGGAAGAGAGGAACTCGACAAGTGCTGCCTCAAGACATCACGTTTCGGTTGATCAAGGAGGGATGAATGGTGCCACAAGTGAAGCCGGACATGGGCTTAGACCTGCAACCACCTGCCCCATACTTTCATCAATGTTTCCCCAAGATCCTCGCGCCACTTTGGGCCCAAGGGAAGCTAGAGTTTGAGTTGGGTTCGCGCTGGATTCGGATTCGGACTGCTGCGACAGCACTGAATTCAAATGGCTGTAACATCCTCATACTGACTCCATTTAGGACGTTCTTGGACTTTATGGAAAGCTTATCAAGTCTACTTTTCAACAGATCTAGTCTCATCTCTAAGTTCTACCTGAGACGGCCGCAATCGTCGAAAGAGTCTGCGTTCCTTCATGGAAACAGTGCTGCGCCACCTTAACTTGGGCCGATGGGCCTTGTATCAAGTAGAGCCCATTAGGGGCGCGTCCCTAGGGTTGTGTACCCCTCAAATACTTCCCTTAGCCATCACAAATAGGCGGGTTGTGCTTAGATTGCATCTACACGACATTTTGTAGATTCTTTTCGCCTCTACACTAGACCGACTAGGCCGCTGCGTTGGTTTGTGGAACCCCAATTTGTGCGCTTCATCTTTATTTGCAATTTCAGATTGCTTCTTCCTTGTTCTTGTGAATTTCTTGATTGTTGCAGGAACAATTACCTTCGTGTTAAGGTCAGCTGTGTACGACCGTGGTCGATAACAATGAGACGCGCGGATGTAGCGATTGCGAGGTGATGATCCGCTGATCGGAAGCCTCAAAACGCCAACGTCCACAAGTATATTAATCGAATTTATCAGGAGATCGGGCCGTTGTCTCATCAAGTGGTATCAGAGCCGTGTTGCCCATTAGGTATCAACATTTTTTTCCTTTAGTTTAAATCTGTTCTTCACCCTAGAGTCCAGAAAATCGCCCAAAAATATATATATATATATATATATATATATATATCCGTTCTCCGCTGTCCAAACACTTTGACTCTTTTGCAACTTTTCATTTTCAGTTTGCTTTTCTGAAATTTGGTCCCTAGCCGTGTCGTTGTGTCGAAGTTTCTGGTTTAGGTCTTGTCGTCGAGTTTTCTTGCGGATTTCTCCATTCCACGACGGAATTCGACCACCCTGCAGTAAAACAGCCATAACTTTTGCATACGAGCTCCGATCGGGGCGTTCTTTGGACTATTGGAAAGCTTACAAAATCAGTGCTCTTTTGACTGCAAACTCACAGTCACATACATGCAGCTGAATAAACCCCAAAAAACGTTGTTTAGGGCCTCAAAACAGCCTCCGAAGTTTCAAGAACCGTTTTTGTCGATCTTTTGCATCTAGTTTGAGTTTTTCTTGCTTCAAAGTTGTGTAATCTTTGTTTCTCGACCTTAAGCTTGTGATTCCTTGTTCAAATTGTAAAACAAAAAAAGATTACACAACTTCAGATATTGCGAGACTAGCTTGGGACTACTTTTCAGTCTCGCAATTTTTGTATTGAATTATTGCTATTCCTTGCTACTCATAAATTGCCTTCCGAGCTCCACATTCTTCTGGTCAGTTCAGGTTGCATCCTTGCAATCGCTCACCGCCCCCGTCATACGTCCCACTTCTTCGGTTGTACCACCTACGGCAGTTTGTAAGAATTTCATAAGAGCTTGGTAAGACGCTCGAGAGTGTGTGTTTCCACCTTTCCACCACTTAGTTTTTGATAGGGATAATACTCTCATGTGCTCTTTTGTTTCCTACTAACAATGACAAGTCCGCAAATTAGAGATCATGATGGGGAGGAGTGTGTTTCGAGGAATGAGCTCACAAGGCATATGGATGAACAACAACATGCCATGAACGAGCGACATGACCAACTAAACAAGAAGTTCGAAGCTAATGCGGCTACCATAAACACCTTGCAACAGAATATTGAGGCACTCACCAATAGCATTGCAATGCTCACTACACGCATTGATAGAACGGCAAGATACCAACCGCTTCACCATGGTGTAGCACCAAAGAATGAAGGATCCATCGCAGGAGATGATATTGATGGAGGAGATCACGATGCCCATATGGACCACCCTGCTGCACGAGATGCACGCCTACAGCAACAATTGAACAACAACCGTCACTATATGGGAGGTAATAATGCTAATCGCAATGGTCATGGTAATGATGATCCTTTTACTAAAGTTAAATTTACCATACCTTCCTTTGCTGGTACATATGATCCTGAAATTTATTTAGATTGGGAGATGACGGTTGAGCAGAAGTTTAATTCCCATTTAGTCCCTGAAATACACAGAGTTAGGCAAGCAACTAGTGAGTTCACGGGTTTCACTATCCTTTGGTGGAATGAACTAGCACTAGTACAGAAATGCATTCTACTAATCCCTATCTTCTATTGGTTACTAGCGATTTAGTAGAAAACCGTTAGAAAAGGTGCCTCGCGGTCATAAAAGGCATAAGAGAGGTATTTTTCCTATCGGTTTGTAAGAAACTTACCGTTAGAAGAAGCAGAATGATTTACTCTAGCAGTGATGAACATATTTACCGTTAGAAGAGATGCATAAGTACTAACGGGAGGATGTTGTGTACCGATAGAACTGGTCGACTTCTACAAATAGTTTTATTCTATCGGTACAGTATTTATATACCATTAGAATATATCACAAATTCCTATCGGTAGCCTATTGTGAACCGATAGAATAGTTCATCTGCTATAAATAGTTTTATTCTATCGGTACTGTATGTTTATACCATTAGAATATATCACAAATTCCTTAGAACTGTTCGTCTTCAAATAGTTTTATTCTATCGGTAATGTATGTTTATACCGTTAGAAGATAGCACAAATATCTTAGAACTGTTCACCTTCTACAACTAGCCTTATTCTATCGGTAATGTATGTCTATACCGACAGAATATGTACAAAAATTCCTATCAGTAGGATGTAGTGTGCCGATAGAACCGTTCGCCTTCCACAAATAGTTTTATTCTATTGGTAATTTATGTTTATACCGACAGAATATCTCCAAAAATTCCTATCGATAGGATGTAGTGTGCCGATAGAACCGTTCGCCTTCTACAAATAGTTTTATTCTATCGGTAATGTATGTTTATTCCATTAGAAGAGATCTCAAATTACTAACGGTAGGAGGTTGTGTACCGATAGAACTTATCTAGTACTATAAATGCCCGGGTGTGTCTCTTTCATTCGTACAGTTCATCGGGCGCTCGTAGCCCTAACCCGTAAGCTCCATAGACGGCCGGCGCACCTCTACCGGCGACCGCTGCACCTCCGCACATCCATCGACGCCCACTAGATTTCGGCATGGCAAGCAAGGTACGTAAAATTTTGGCAATATTGTTAGATTATTCTAATCCGATTATGGCAATTATTCTGTAATTTTTGTATCCTTCATTTTGATATGTCTTCTTTTCAATATGATTATGTAAGGTGTCTTGTTCGTGTTTTTTATTAAAACAACTAAATAATATCACTGTGGTACAGATAATGTTCAATTGCTTGCTGATCCTACAAATGAAGAAAATTATCAGGATATATTTGCAATACAAACACTATCTAACATAGTGAAATGCCAATAAGAGTATAAATGTAATATCTTCATCTCTTAGTAGGTTGCTCAATGCCAACTTGGACTTAGTAATAATTGAAATTGAAAGATCATGAAATTGAAAATGAAATTGAAAGATCATGAAATTGAAAGATCATGAAATTGAAATTGAAATTGAAGTTGAAATTGAAAGATCATGAAATTGAAAGATCATTAATGTCAAGATATTTACAAATATCATGAGATACACAAATATCTTGATCTTCTCTGCAAGTTGTTCAATGCCAATAACATAGTCAAATGCCAACTAGCTTGCTCAATGTTCAAGTGCATGTAAAAAGTTCATTAAATAATTAATATATGTATAGTGGCAAGGTAATTTCTTCTGATGAAATAGAGTAGAAATGTAATATCTTGATCTCCAGTTGCAAGTTGATGTTACTATGACGAAGCACAACCTAACCTTCAGTTGGTAGTCTTTCTGAGATAGGGAGTCATGTAGGAAATAGTAAACAATCTTAATTTGCTCTAGAATGCCTATTTATGTTCTGTGCAGGTCCTTGGATGATGCTCATGAGGGGCAACATATTTCACGGTTCTTCATCGTAGTACACTACCTACGTTGGCTTGTTGGCGAAAGAAACGGTGAAGATCACCATCGAGAGCTGGAAAGAAACGGTGAAGATCACCGTCGAGAGCTGGAAGGACGTGAAGGGCAAGATCTTGGTTGGCTCGATCGAGAAGATCCTTAAGCCCGGTGTGTTTCTCAAATCAGGACCTATCGAAAGCATCTTACATTTGTATCGGTGTTTCAGCCTTTTTTTTGCATGCACCAGCTTGTGGCCAGATGCTTACCTGCTTGGAGAAGAAGAATTGTTGTCATTTGCACAGCCATTCCACACCATCATTACACAAAACAACAACTTGCAAGGTAGGTTCTTTTTGTTAATGGAGTTGAGTTGAGTTGAGTTGATCGAGTCTGAGTCTGAGAAAATCACCAATACAAATGTAACTCGACGGCAGTTCCAGTTCCTCGGGCGTCTTCGAACTGAACTCCTATGGTTAAGTCCAATGTGGTTCAGACATTTGCTATTTTGGATGAATGGATTTGTGATGTACCAGGTCTAACTTGTAGTCTGTAGTTGCATTGTCGCAACTTGCAAAGGTTCTCTTTTATGTAAAATGTATGGGCCACTAGGTCCTCATGAAGATATGTTGTTAATTTCAGACGTGACTTTTCTAATATACATCGAATGTGTGAATTGTTGTATTTGTATATTGTTGTATATTTGTGTATCATGTATTGCTATTTGGAACATGAACTTGAATGTATACATGGGAGTATTTGAGTATTTAATTGTATTGGTAGGTAGGTGTGTATTTGTACTACTGTTTCAGACATGCACTTGAATTTATGAGCTGGAATGTGTATGTTTGTACCTAAATTGCTATGTCATACATGAATCAGCTTACTTTTGTTTTCAGCCATTAACTAGAATGAGTTTAAATAGTACTCATTTTTTATGTTTCCTCTTGCATTTTCTTAAAGGAATGGAGGCAAACCAAGATATCTCATGTAAGTAGAGATTTTTAATTTCTTCGGCAAGATGAAGTACCAAGTACCTAAGAAAAGTATTTTTGTGTCTCCTAGTTAATCTACAAATTAGCATCTCTTGAAATATTTCTTTATCTTCTAGTTAAGATCTGTTTGATGTTACATTGTGTTTAGATATGATTCTTTGAATGTGAGAACTGGTGTCATGTGTGTCATGCATTACCCAGTTTGGTTTTGTTTCAGCCATGTACTAGTACCTCTTGTAACAGTAGATACACATATTTACCGATAGAACAACACTTGAATGTGAGAACTGGTGCCTCAGGCATGCACTTGAATGTGAGGACTGGTGTGCATCTGTGCACTTAGATTGCTGTGTCATGCATTACCCAGTTTGGTTTTGTTTCAGCCATGTACCAGTACCTCTTCTAACGGTAAATACACATATTTACCGATAGAACAACACATGTATTTGCTTATGTGCCTCAGGCATGCACTTGAATGTGAGGACTGGTGTGCATCTGTGCACTTAGATTGCTGTGTCATGCATTACCCAGTTTGGTTTTGTTTCAACCATGTACCAATACCTCTTCTAACTGTAAATACACATATTTACTGATAGAACAACACATGTATTTGCTTATGTGCCTCAGGCATACACTTGAATGCGAGGACTGGTGTGCATTTGTGCACTTAGATTGCTGTGTCATGCATTACCTAGTTTGGTTTTGTTTCAGCCATGTACCAGTACCTCTTCTAATGGTAAATACACATATTTACCGATAGAACAACACATGTAATTGCTTATGTGCCTCAGGCATGCACTTAAATGTGAGGACTGGTGTGCATCTGTGCACTTAGATTGCTGTGTCATGCATTACCCAGTTTGGTTTTGTTTCAGCCATGTACCAGTACCTCTTCTAACAGTAAATACACATATTTACCGATAGAACAGCGCATGTATTTTCTTATGTGCCTCAGGCATGCACTTCAATGTGAGGACTGGTGTGCATCTGTGCACTTAGATTGCTGTGTCATGCATTACCCAGTTTGGTTTTGCTTCAGCCATCTACCAGTACCTCTTCTAACGGTAAGTACACATAATTACCGATAGAACAACACATGTATTTGCTTATGTGCCTCAGGCATGCACTTGAATGTGAGGACTGGTGTACATCTGTGCACTTAGATTGCTGTGTCATGCATTACCCAGTTTGGTTTTGTTTCAACCATGTACCAGTATCTCTTCTAACGGTAAATACACATATTTACCGATAGAACAACACATGTATTTGCTTATGTGCCTCAGGCATGCACTTCAATGTTAGGACTGGTTTGCATCTGTGCACTTAGATTGCTGTGTCATGCATTACCCAGTTTGGTTTTGTTTCATTCATATACCAGTACCTCTTCTAACGGTAAGTACACATATTTATCGATAGAACAACACCTGTACCTGTTCAGCAATGCACCAGTACCTCTTGTAACGGTATATGTGTGTTTGTACCGATAGAAGATGTGAGTACAAATTACCCGCACTTAGTCTAATGGGCATTTCATGTATTTACCATTAGAAATAGGTCCAGTATAAGTAAAACCCCACTCGACCATTGCTGAGCTGCTGTTTTCTTTTGTTGCACTCTGTGTCCCTCTGTTTGTGATGAAAGTTCCACTCTCGCAGCTACACTGCTAGGGTGATCAGGGCAAGCTGGAAGGAAGTTGATTGCACCCCTCTCTTTAAGGTAAGCTTAATTGTCATCACTTATCTCTCTCTCCCTCTAAATCTCCCTCCCTTTCTACTTGCAAGCTAGTTGTATTGTGTAGTTCCAAGCTTGTAGCTCCAAGCTTGGGAGCTAGCTAGCTGGAAATGCCTCATGTTTTAGGAGCTCACTAGCTTGTATTGTGTAGTTAGCTAGGTTAATTAGTGTTAATTTCGTCAAGCTAGGGTTTAACACATCAGTTGTAAGAGGCTGTACATGTACATATACATAACTTAATCGGGCAGGTTTCATGCATGGCTGACTCGTTAAATTTTGTTAATTGTAGATGGACAGAAAAAATTGGATGTATGGAATAAAACGTACAACTCTTGAATATTTGGATGGTGTGAATGAGTTTATTAAATTTGCTGAGCAACAAAAGGCGAGGAAGGGAGAGAAAGATATGCTTTGTCCTTGTACAGATTGTATGAAATTGAAGAGGTTTAGCAACTCTGATCATGTCGTGGTATTAAGAATACCCCGGCAGGTTTTGAAGACGATCCTAACGGAGATTACGTAGCGCGGGTTAACCGAGCGACCGGTCCTCCCCCGCCGGACAAACACAAGAAAAGACCCGAGGATTTATACATGTTCGGGTCCCAGTGGGGGCCCTAGTCCTGTCGACGCGCTCCCGACCGGAGTCGGCTGGGGAGGCTCTCTCCGGGGGAGAGGCTTCCGGAGCACGTCTGTGAGATTAGCTATTCCAAATAATAATGAGCTGATCCTTTACAACAGAGGGGTACAAGGGCTATTTATAGCCCCAAAAAGAAGCAAAAAGTCTAAACTACCCCGGAAGCCACCGTCGGATTGAAGGGTAGGACCGTCCTTCTCCCGAGGGGCACGGTCACGGGGGCCAAATGGCGGAGCCCGGGGCGGGCACCGGAGGCCACTGTCCCCGGGCAAATGGCGGCGCCCGGGACATGCCCGGGGGGCACGGTCCCGGGGGCCAAATGGCGGCGCCCGGGGCCGGCACCGGAGGCCACTGTCCCCGGGCAAATGGCGGCGCCCGGGACATGCCCGGGGGGCACGGTCCCGGGGGCCAAATGGCGGCGCCCGGGGCCGGCACCGGCGGCCGCTGTCCCCGGGCCAAATGGCGGCGCCCGGGACATGCCCGGGGGGCACGGTCCCGGGGGCCAAATGGCGGCGCCCGGGGCGGGCACCGGAGGCCACTGTCCTCGGGCAAATGGCGGCGCCCGGGACATGCCCGGGGGGCACGGTCCCGGGGGCCAAATGGCGGCGCCCGGGGCGGGCACCGGAGGCCACTGTCCCCGGGCAAATGGCGGCGCCCGGGGTAGGCACCGGAGGGCACTGTCCCCGGGCAAATGGCGGCGCCCGGGACAGGCCCGGGGGGTACGGTCCCGGGGGCCAAATGGCGGCGCCCGGGACATGCCCGGGGGGCACGGTCCCGGGGGCCAAATGGCGGCGCCCGGGGCGGGCACCGGAGGCCACTGTCCTCGGGCAAATGGCGGCGCCCGGGACATGCCCGGGGGGCACGGTCCCGGGGGCCAAATGGCGGCGCCCGGGGCCGGCACCGGAGGCCACTGTCGCCGGGCAAATGGCGGCGCCCGGGGTAGGCACCGGAGGGCACTGTCCCCGGGCAAATGGCGGCGCCCGGGACAGGCCCGGGGGGTACGGTCCCGGGGGCCAAATGGCGGCGCCCGGGACATGCCCGGGGGACACGGTCCCGGGGGCCAAATGGCGGCGCCCGGGGCCGGCACCGGAGGCCACTGTCCCCGGGCAAATGGCGGCGCCCGGGGTAGGCACCGGAGGGCACTGTCCCCGGGCAAATGGCGGCGCCCGGGACAGGCCCGGGGGGTACGGTCCCGGGGGCCAAATGGCGGCGCCCGGGACATGCCCGGGGGACACGGTCCCGGGGGCCAAATGGCGGCGCCCGGGGCCGGCACCGGAGGCCACTGTCCCCGGGCAAATGGCGGTGCCCGGGACATGCCCGGGGGGCACGGTCCCGGGGGCCAAATGGCGGCGCCCGGGGCCGGCACCGGCGGCCGCTGTGCCCGGGCCAAATGGCGGCGCCCGGGACATGCCCGGGGTGCACGGTCCCGGGGGCCAAATGGCGGCGCCCGGGGCGGGCACCGGAGGCCACTGTCCTCGGGCAAATGGCGGCGCCCGGGACATGCCCGGGGGGCACGGTCCCGGGGGCCAAATGGCGGCGCCCGGGGCGGGCACCGGAGGCCACTGTCCCCGGGCAAATGGCGGCGCCCGGGGTAGGCACCGGAGGGCACTGTCCCCGGGCAAATGGCGGCGCCCGGGACAGGCCCGGGGGGTACGGTCCCGGGGGCCAAATGGCGGCGCCCGGGACATGCCCGGGGGACACGGTCCCGGGGGCCAAATGGCGGCGCCCGGGGCAGGCACCGGAGGCCACTGTCCCCGGGCGAATGGCGGCGCCCGGGACATGCCCGGGGGGCGCGGTCCCGGGGGCCAAATGGCGGCGCTCGGGGCGGGCACCGGAGGCCACTGTCCCCGGGCAAATGGCGGCGCCCGGGACATGCCCGGGGGGCACGGTCCCGGGGGCCAAATGGCGGCGCCCGGGACATGCCCGAGGGGCACGGTCACGGGGGCCAAATGGCGGCGCCCGGGGCGGGCACCGGAGGCCACTGTCCCCTGGCAAATGGCGGCGCCCGGGACATGCCCGGGGGGCACGGTCCCGGGGGCCAAATGGCGGCGCCCGGGGCCGGCACCGGAGGCCACTGTCCCCGGGCAAATGGCGGCGCTCGTGACATGCCTGGGGGGCACGGTCCCGGGGGCCAAATGGCGGCGCCCGGGGCCGGCACCGGCGGCCGCTGTCCCCGGGCCAAATGGCGGCGCCCGGGACATGCCCGGGGGCACGGTCCCGGGGGCCAAATGGCGGCGCCCGGGGCGGGCACCGGAGGCCACTGTCCCCGGGCAAATGGCGGCGCCCGGGACATGCCCGGGGGGCACGGTCCCGGGGGCCAAATGGCGGCAACGGGGGCAGCACCGGCGGCCGCTGTCCCCAGGCCAAATGGCGGCGCCCGGGACATGCCCGGGGGGCACGGTCCCGGGGGCCAAATGGCGGCGCCCGGGGAAGGTACCGGAGGCCACTGTCCCCGGGCGAAATGGCGGCGCCCGGGGAAGGTACCGGCGGCCGCTGTCCCCAGGCCAAATGGCGGCGCCCGGGACACGCCCGGGGGGCACGGTCCCGGGGGCCAAATGGCGGCGCCCGGGACATGCCCCGGAGGCACGGTCCCGGGCGCCTAAAAGGCGGCGCCCGGGGCAGGCACCGGAGGCCACTGTCCCCGGGCAATCACGAACTTACCTGGACTTGACCGCGTGGAGATTTTCCCCAACAGATCAAATTAAGAGTCATTTGATTTGTCATGGTTTTAACGCGCGATACACCCGTTGGATATGGCATGGAGAAGATCTTGAGGAAACAAGCACCACTACTACCAATCAGCAGGACTCGGATGTGGATTGCAATAATATTGATGATCATCCGAATTTTGATAATGTTCATTCCGATGTGCACGTAGATGATGATGGCAATCTAGATGAGATGTTACGTGATGTAGAGGAAGATTACAACAAAAATGACTTCTGTGAATTTGAGAAACTGATTGCTGGCTCTGAGAAGCCTCTGTTCTCTGGA
Organism: Pharus latifolius; assembly: GCA_019359835.1. Taxonomy (NCBI): domain Eukaryota; kingdom Viridiplantae; phylum Streptophyta; class Magnoliopsida; order Poales; family Poaceae; genus Pharus; species Pharus latifolius. The sequence goes on along the minus strand of CM033321.1, from coordinate 67,497,540 downwards.
TGTGCAAAATTTACAAAACTGTCTTCTGTGCTGAGATTATATAACTTGAAGGCAGGCATGGGTTGGAGCGATAAGAGTTTCACGACACTATTAGATCTTCTAGCGGACATGCTTCCAGAGGGAAATGAGTTGCCAAGATCTACTTACCAAGCCAAAAAACGGTTGTGTCTGTTGGGAATGGAAATCGAAAGAATACACGCATGCCCAAATTATTGTGTGTTGTACCGTAACGAGTACTCCATTTTGCATGTTTGTCCAAGATGCGGCAAATCAAGGTATACGCGTAGGGGCCGGATTGACAGTGAACGTCACGAGGTAAAGAAAGGACCTCCGGTGAAAACTGTGTGGTACTTGCCTGTGATACCTAGATTGAAGCGGCTGTTTGCAAATCCGAAAGTCACGAAGCACTTGCTTTGGCATGCTGAAGGCCGGAAACAAGACGAAAAACTGAGACACCCAGCTGATTCTATTCAATGGAGAAACATCAACAGAACATTTGCTGAGTTCGGCGGCGAAGTTAGGAATATAAGGTTCGGGCTGAGTACAGATGGTATGAACTCACATGGTAATATGAGCAGTCGGCATAGTACTTGGCCGGTTCTTTTATGCATCTACAATCTTCCTCCTTGGTTATGCATGAAGCGCAAGTACATCATGATGGCGTTACTAATCTCAGGACCCAGACAACCCAGAAATGATATTGAAGTGTTTCTAGCGCCTTTAATCGAGGACTTACAGAAATTGTGGAGCGAGGGGGTGCATTGTAACACCCCAGTTTTTGACTATCTTTTCTGCTTACGAGTCAGCATATATTCTTTGGAATCCCTGTTGTCTCAACCCTATCTTGATCTTAGGTATGCCACTACCTTAACCTAAAAAGTTGGCTGCTAAACTTCATCTCCCAGATCATTTTCACATTTCAGTCCAAAAGTGTTTCAATTTAGTCCTTTTCAGAAGTTTCAGAAAACCCAAAAAGGCTAAAAGTCCCAGATCATCTCCAAATCCAAATCTGATCAAGTGATAACCTTTCTTTCATTTTTCTGATCATTTTTCCCTTCTGGAAGAATTCCAGAATCTCAACCGAAACCCTAGTTTCAGCTTCGACAAAAGTTCAAACCCTAATCACCTTGTTTACCCTAAATACCCTGTTTTCGATTTTTGTCAAAACCACCAAATCTTATCAGATTTTACCATTTTTCCTGCTAGATGAGTCCCAGACATTTAGTAGCACTCATCTGCAAAACCAGAACTCAGATCAGCCCTTTGGATCTCCATATTTGCAAATAGGCCCAAGTACCCGAGTTAAAATCCTTACAGATCAGTCCAAATCGTCGCAATTCAGTCCAAAGTTCGCAACCAGGTCCCTGTGAAGTTTTCAACCAGCGCCCGCCTTTTTGCCGCGCCGTTGAACTCGCCGCCGGCGAAGTCCCTCGCGCTGCCACCTTCACGGCCACGTAGCCACCAACCATGCACAGCTGTACCGCCACCGTGGAACGCTTCAACCGCACCGTGCCATGTTCTTCCCCGCGCGCGCGTGCCTGCTGCTGCTGCCAGAAGCCTCACGCCACATGGCCGCCATCCCGGAGATCGTCGCCACACCCCTGACGGAATCCTGATTTCCCGCGATTCATCGCCTCTGGCAGAGCCCCGCCGTGTCCCGAAATACCTCGATGACCGCCCAGTGCCAGAAGAAAATCCCTCCGGCGATTGCTGCTGCTCCCGAGAGCTTCACCCCGCGGCTATATAAAGCCCCTCCATTGCCCTGCATCTCTTCACACCACCGCAGTTGTAAGCCTTAGCTTCCACCACCAGAGAGCAACCGAGTTGTCCAGCGCCGCCGCGAAGATCTTCTTCTCCGGCGAGCAATTCCTGAAGCTTACGGCGCCAGCTTCGCCCGAAGCTTTCCCCTCCAAACCAACGTCACCAGTAAGCTCCTTTCTTCCCCGTGTGTGTTTCATAGCCATTGATTGGTCCCCGGCGCACCTCAACGCCGGCAATCATCGGAAAATCGAAATCCCCTGTTCCCGTAATGCCGAATGATTTAGTCCGAATTAATCCTCGTGCCAGTGATAAGAATTGACCAGTGCACCCAATTGAGCAAGCCTGTAAACTTAGATTTCAAAATTGAGCAGCGATCATAGCCTTTCCGAAGTTTGCGCGCCAACAGTGAGCTGGTCCTCGTCGCCAAGCTTCTCCGGCCATTCTCCGGCCGAATTAACCTTGCAATTAGACCCCTCACCTCACCCTCTCACTCCCTGAGCAGTGAATCGACCTCAAACCTTTTAAATTAGAAACGCCCAATTCAGGAGTCGTCTTCTCCAGTGCCGGTCGCCGGAATTTTTCCCCGGCCGATCTAGCCCCGCACACCTTGTCCCTTAGATAGATCTCAACCCCCTGAGCAATTTACTCTACTGGCCCGAACCCTGAATCGACCTGGATCAAAAGTTATGGGCATGCCAAGGTTGCTGTCCAGTGGCTCAGTTCATGTCCAGGCCACCGTATTTGCTCACCGGATTTGGCCACCCTCCGGCCACTTTCAGCCTTTGAGCCTGTTGAGAATTTTGTAGCTGTTATCAATGCCTAAACCCCAGACAAAGTTGTGCATCAATTGGAGTCCTGAGTCAAAAGTTATGCAATGCCCTAGTTTCTGGCCATGTCTAGCACTATGTCAGTGCATGACCACCAGTGGCATTGGATGATTTAGACTTGTTTCATTTGAGCAATTGAGATGCCACTTTGTCCAGTAAGTCCTTTGAGCCATGATCTACAACATTCCCTACTACCATATCTCCAGAAAACAGACCTAGAACCGATTTAGAGCAATGTCAAGCCATGAGTCGAATGTCAACCCTTCGACATTCAAGCCCTTTGAGCCCATCTCTTCAACCTATGTCAAGTGACCTTGTCCAAACCCTTACCCCTGCATGCATGATGTATTTACGTATTATTTTCTAGTGCTTGTATGCTTATATAGTGTGTATGTGTTGTTTGTACCCGTCGTGGAATCAGACGGTGAAGGAGCAGAAGAGATCCCCGAAGATTCATTTGAGCAGCTAGACCCGTCACTGCAAGGCAAGTCTCAAACCCTTGATCATGTCTAGCCTATTATTTTGAAATGGAGTATGTTATCTGTTTTCAAGTATATGCATGCCTTAGATTCAAATAAGAATTATGTTTCAATAAAGTGATTAGATATGACCCAAAAGATTGTAAAGCCCCTTTTGACATCGAATATCCCTGCACCCATGTTACCCTAGATTATCATGCTTAGGCTATGCTATGCTTAAAGATTATATGATAAATGTTGAATGGTCACATATGAGAAAAGTATGTTCAAAACCCTTTTGTGAAAGAAAATATGATTGGAATCGATAGTGAGGATGGTTTGATAGGATGGTGCTGTGTGCGCACTGGGAATGTGAAAGACTCCTCACTAGAGATTCATAAGGACTAGAACCTTGTGCTGTGCTTCTATGCGGCATGAAAAACGTACCAACCACTTGCCTGTTTATGGGACGGGCGCAACTTAGTAGCTTTCTTTAGTATTAGCTTTTACCTGCAATGGTTGTCGATCTAGTGTCTTGCGAGAACTGGTGGGCCGCAGAAGGCCATGAGTGATGTGAGTTCAGAAAAATCATGAGAGGAAAAGGTGGAAAGAAGGAAGACGCCCTATGCCAGATTAAGTCGTGCGCGACTGTAATCAAGAGAGGCTATGTGTCTTGCGAGAACATAGACCCAGGCTAGGAAGTAAGGCAGTGGGGAGGACCCACAACGGTACTTGAGACTTGACTGTCTATTTACCGGGCAGGGAATAGTTAATGCTAGGACTGTAAACTGTTGTGTCACTTCGGCCTTGTCACATGCGTAAAAGTCACATGGAGTTGGCCTGACTTGAAAGCTGAGTGATCGGTGGATTAAGGTGGTACACCTTTGCAAAGTTTAAAAAGTATCGGATACTCTGAGCTCCCAGGTTATGGAGTCTGCGCGCTGTGGATTCTATTCACGTCGATGCAGCACAAGTAGCTTTTGGAAAGTTTTCACAAAATCAGGATAAAGTGGTGACTCATGAAAGACCGCCACACACAACATTTTCTGAGAATTTAGCTTAGGGTTTTAAAAGCACTGCTTTTGAAAATGAAAGTCCTTTCTCCAAAGACTAAGTGTGAAAATCTATTCTATATACATATATGAAGCCAAGGAGCTATTCTTTGAGAAATTCCCCCTCATCTATATATACATGCATTGTTACTTGGGACTTGTTGAGCACCATGTGGACAATGTGCTCACCCTTGCTTTTACAAACGAATTTAGAAGAAGGATTCGTCGACCCCGAATCTTATGGTCTTGAACCCAATGTGGAACAAGAAGAAGAAACTGAAGACCCATCTGGTTAAAGGGTTATGCACCAAGGTGGAGTTCGATGTGGAGAAGGCCCGTGCAACACCGCTGCTGCTGAAAAAGAAGACCAATGAAGTCCTTTTGTTTACTATTACTGTTTTATTTTGTGTCAGCCTTTGTGTCGAAAACTCCTTAATTTGTATCAACATTTAAATGCGTCATTTTGGCGCTAAGTTATTGTAATGTTGATCCTTGTGATCAGCACTTGTTTTTAATTACTCGCATTTTTATATAATGCATCTTGTTATTGTGAGCTGCAATGTACCTTTTCTGAGTGCAATCCACCTGGGCGATTGCCACTGGAATCCTCAAATGAGGGTCCCACATGCATGTGTGGGATGCATACAAGAAAGAGAATTTCATCTTGCGGGCCTTGATATTTTGCACCATAAATGATTTTCCGGCCTACGGCAATTTGTCGGGTATAGTACGAAAGAAGCCAAGGCTTGCCCTATTTGCCTAAATGAAACTGAGAGCATGTGGTTGCAAAACTGCCGGAAAACAGTGTACATGGGTCACCGCAGGTTTCTTCTGGTGCATCACACTTACCGTAAGAAGAGGAAATCATTTAACGGGAAGCCTGAGAATGGATCAGCTCCAGTGTTTCTGACCGGTAAGGAGATTTACTCGCGCGTGAAGGACATCAAAGCTGAGTTCGGTAAGTCTTCTAAACCTCGAGAAAAAAATGTTTGGAAGAAGAGATAGATTCTTTGGGATCTACCGTACTGGGAGCACTTACAAGTTCGACATTGCATTGACGTCATGCATGTAGAGAACAATATCTGTGACAGTTTGATTGGTTTGTGTTGAACATTCCTGGAAAGAAAAAGGATGGTGTGAAAGCTCGTCGTGACATGGTGGAAATGGGGATAAGGACTGAGCTTGCACCTTTGGAGAAGGGAAAGCGTACATACCTCCCCCCAGCCTGCTATACGTTGTCCAAAAGCGAAATAACAGAACTCTGTCGATGCCTGCACGGTGTTAAAGTTCCATGTGGGTATTCCGCGAACTTGAAAAAACTTGTGTCCATGAAGGACCTAAAACTGGTTGGCACGAAGTCCCACAACTGTCATGTGCTGATGTCACAAATGCTTCCCATTGCTATCAGAGGTATTCTCCCAGTTAAAGTCAGAGAGAAAATCACAAACCTATGTTATTTCTTCAACGCAATATCTTGCAAGGTAAGTACATGCACTCGTACTATAAGTTAATTAGCTCCATTTGTGGAGCTTAATTAGAAGATTTTTCTGATATGAATATTTGGCGCAACTGTGTCCTCGCAGGTAATTGATCCGGATGGACTGGACGCTTTGCAACATGACGTGGTTACAACTTTTTGTCAGCTCGAGATGTATTTTCCTCCATCCTTTTTTGATGTTATGGTCCATCTGATTGTTCACCTTATCAGAGAAATTAAGTTTTGTGGACCCATGTGCCTACGCTATATGTATCCATTTGAGAGATTTATGGGTGTATTGAAGGGATACGTAAGGACTCATCGTCGGCCCGAGGGGAGTATCATGGAAGGTTATGCCGCCGAGGAGGTGATTGAATTTTGTATAGATTATATGGCTAGGGTTGACCCAATTGGCGTTCCTAAGTCCCGACATGAGGGCAGGCTTCAGGGCATCAGAATGATTGGATTCATAGCTATTGTCCCCACCCGTGATGTGTACGCGAAATCACATTTTTGGGTTTTACAACACATGACGAAGGTCGAGCCATGCATACACGAGCACAAGGTAATGTTACCATCACAGAATCCTTCGTAGTCAGAGATTTGGATGGACTGGACTCTTTGCAACGCGACGTGGTTACAACTCTTTGTCAGCTCGAGATGTATTTCCCTTCATCCTTTTTGGATGTTATGGTCCATCTAATTGTTCACCTTATCAGAAAAATTAAGTTTTGTGGACCCGTGTGCCAGCGCTACATGTATCCATTTGAGAAATTTATTGGTGTATTGAAGGGATACGTAAGGACTCGTCGTCGACCTGAGAGGAGTATCATGGAAGGTTACGCCGCCGAGGAGGTGATTGAATTTTGCACAGATTATATGGCCGGGGTTGACCCAATTGGCGTTCCTAGGTCCTGACACGAGGGTAGGCTTCAAGGCATCGGAACGATTGGATTCAAAGCTATCGTCCCCTCCCATGATGTGTACGCAAAATCACATTTTTGGGTCTTACAACACATGACAGAGGTCGAGCCATACATACACGAGCACAAGGTAATGTTACCGTCACAGAATCCTTCGAAGTCAGAGATTTGGGTCACCAGAGAACATAACAGGAAATTTGCTGGGTGGATCCAAGAAATAGTCACGCGAGCTGCCGAGGGCTCCATAAGTGAAACTGTGACATGATTGGCTAGAGGCCCAAGATTCACTGTGGGGACTTGGCAGGGGTACGACATCAATGGGTATTCATTTTACACAAGAGCTCAAGACGCCAAGAGTAGCACGCAATGTAGTGGAGTGACACTGTTTGCTATTTCCAAGGATGCCAGGTCAGTAAGGGCGCTGAACTCATATTACGGTGCTATTGACGAAATATGGGAGCTCGATTATGGATTACTTAAGATTCCCTTGTTTCGATGCCAATGGGTCAAAATCCCTCGAGGTGTTAAAGTTGACAGTTATGGGTTTACTCTCGTCGATCTTGATAGTCGGACACCAAGACGATCCATTCATACTTGCAAAGCAAGCCAAATAGGTATTCTACATCGTTAACCCGGCCAATCCAAACTTTCACGTTGTCCTCCACAGCAAGAGACGTATTCTTGGGGTCGAAGATGTTGTCGACGAAGAGGAGTATAACCAATTCGACGAAATACCTCCGTTTTTAGAGGACATTCAATCTATCCCTACTGAAGATATCGACGAAACAATGTATCTGCGAGATGATCACGAAGAAGGATTATGGGTTGAGAACCATTGATGATTAATTATTTTCTGTTTCAGGGAAAAATGTTAAGCAAACAGCCCACAAGTTGTGCATCAAGGTGAGGAACTTATCATTAATACATCAGGCAATACATTTTTCTTTAGAACTTAATGATAAGCTAGTTCACAGCATTAATATATCTCAATTTTACTCCACAGCAAGAGTTCTAACATGTACAGTACCTTTATCTTGTAAGAACTTAACTCTTCCCTTCAAATTTTCTTGCCAAAATCTCATTGCAGCCGCTTGCTTCTTCAAAAATTAAGCTCTTCAAAAATCCCATTCCCTGAAACATCATTTTCCAATGCCCTGCCCACTTCAAATATTACTCTGGGAAAAATTTACTTGTTCTATCGGTATTATTTGTTATACCATTAGAATAAAACCATTAGTCTGACGGTATTTTGTTGTTTGTACCGATAGAAAAGGGCATCCACTACTTCAAATATTACTCTGGGAAAAATTTACTTGTTCTGTCGGTATTATTTTGTTATACCGTTAGAATAAAACCATTAGTCTGACAGTATTTTGTTGTTTGTACCGATAGAAAAGGTCATTCACTACTTCAAATATTACTCTGGGAAAAATTTACTTGTTCTATCGGTATTATTTTTTGTACCGTTAGAATAAATACATTGGTCTGACGGTATTTTGTTGTTTGTACCGATAGAAAAGGGCATCCACTACATTATTACACATGGCCCTTGAGTTTCCCTCCAGTCGAACCGTTCCAACTTATAGCACTGCGTCTCTTCGAGCGCGAAAACCACAACCTCCACAGTGACCACTTACTTCCTCACTCCCACACGACGATCGCCGCCTGGATACTGGTTCGCCACTGCCACCGGTCCATATTTTTGTCCTTCGCCGGCCGCCGCTGCGTTCTACGCCGCCTCTCCATCACCACAACTGATCGTCGTAAAATATCCTAATTCGTCGTTCTTTTTCCAACATCTTCCTTATTTGATCTTAGTGTTTTGTACGTACTAATTCTTCATGTTTTGGAATTAAACTAGGGTTCCCTATTGTGTTGGATTATGTAAATTCCGCAGGCAATGTTGATTTAAATTAGGGTTGACATAATATGTTCCAGTGCTGTAATTAACCTATTTTGAGATTTTAACTTATCTATATTGCTGTATGTGTGATCAATTGTATCCAACTGCTATGTAATGCACTTTATATGTTGGAGGTGTTCTTACACATCTTCTATCAGTATCTCCTGTATTTGCCGATAGAAAAAATTGTTATGTTCTATCGGCAGCTCATGTGTTTACCGATAGAAAAGATTATTATGTGTGAAATAATAATACTGGCCCATGAATATTAGTATAGCAAATCATAGAGAATGTTGACTTAAACCAAGATTATGTGATGCTAGTGAATGGCGGCTTATCAACAATATTCCATAACATAGAGAGCATTGTTATGTTCTATCGGTATCTCGTATCTTTGTCGATAGAGAACATTGTTATGGTCTATCGGTATCTCATGGGTTTACCTATAGAAAGCATTGCTGAACACTTCAGCAATTAATTTTTGCATGTCTCCAATCCTGAACTGAGTTATGGAACTCCAAGAAGAATTAATTGCCATATGTTGCCTACTTCCTATATAAAAATGGGTAGACGAAAATGCTCAGAAATAGAATCTTATCTTCTATTGGTAGTTTCTGTGTTTACCAATTGTCGTGGTATTACGAATACCCCGGCAGGTTTCGTGGAAGATCCTAGCGAAGAAAATACGACGCGAGCTGACCGAGTGACCGGTCCTCTCCCGTCGGACAAACGCAGCAAATGACACGAAGATTTATATAGGTTCGGGCCTCAGTGGAGACCCTAGTCCTGTTGGCGTGCTCCCAACCGGAGTTGGCTAGGGGAGCTCTCTCGGGGGAGAGATGGCTCCGGAGCACACCTATGAGATTGTCTATTCCAAGTAATAATGAATTGTTTTTCTTACATGAGGTGTTACAAGGGCTTATATAGCCCCAAAAGACACAAAAAGACTAAACTACCCCGCCTGCCATCGTTGGATCGAGGGGTAGCAACGTCCTTCTCCCGGTCAGGAACCTTGGATTCTTGACAGGTGGCCGCTGATTCCCGAGGCGCTTCTCGCGTGACCCTCACGTGACCCGAGACCGGAGACCCCTGTCTCCGGAAGGATGGCAACGCCCGGGATAAGCCACCGGGGGTCTTGTCCCCGGGCAAATGGTGGCGGCCGGGACAAGCCACCGGGGGCCTTGTCCCCGGGAAAATGGCGGTGCTCGGGACAAGCCACCGGGGGCTTTGTCCCCGGGCAAAAGGCCTTGGAGGGGATGGTTCATGTAACCGGGAAAATCTCCGGGACAAGCCACCAGAGCCGTGACGCTTTGATTCCCGTGCCGCGCGTTTATTACCATGCCGTCATTCATTAAGGTCTTGCCTCGATGGGAAAGTGCCGTTCGGCCATAATGGCCACTCACGGTTCGAACCGGTGACATCTCGTTTCGCGCGCCCGTCCCTTTGTTTCCCGCGCGCTGTTTGGATTTGAATGGCGTGAATGCACAACGAAGGGCCACGTGGCACCCATCGGGGCCGCGCTTGGCCCCTATAAATAGGGCCTCGGGAGGGCCTGGAGAAATCATTCCAAACTTCAAACTCTCAAACTCCCTTGGTGCCCTTAGCTCTCCCAATAGCCCTCTTCCTGAAGCTCACTCCCGGAAGCTTAGCCTCCGGAACCCCTAAGTCCCCCCCTTTTTCCTAGAGCCTAAGCCACCGGAAAAATTAGATGGGACCCAAGGACCGTGCCAAGGACGCGGAGGTGCCACCAGAGGAAGTCACTGCGGACTTCCTCTGGGCCTTCGAGTTTACATCCGGGGACTTGGAGTCCCTGGTGGACCGGGGGGTAGTTGCGGACGGGGACATCCGGATCCCCGCGAAGAAGGACGGAGCCCCCTGCCCCTGGCCCGGGGAAGTGATGGCCTTTGAGGCTTTCCTCGAGGCCGGGCTCCGGCTCCCGGTGCATCCTTTGCTCCGGGAGTTTTTGAAGGAGTACGGGGTGGCCTTGAACCACCTGATGCCGAACACATTCGTCCGGATGGGCCTCTTCATTTGGCTCTTCGAGACGGCCACCAGACGGGAGCCCACGCTCCGGCTGTTCCGGTATTTCTACGAGCCGACGGCGAGGAGGTCCCACCTGGTGAAGGGAGGACTAAAGTCTCCCTACGGCTCGGTGATGGTCTAGTTGCTGCCGTCCCGAGTAGCGGAGTACCCGGTGGCGGCCTCCCGGGACCACTCGGGGGGCTGGATCCTGAGGTGGTTTTACCTCAGGGTCCAGGACGATGAGGTGGTGTACTCCCCGGAGGCCCCCCTCCTACAGCCGGTCGTCCGCTCCCAAGCCCCCGGTGTGGACCGAGGAGGAGCTGAAGCTCCTCAGCAAGGTCGTGGGCTCCTGAGGCGTCCGCTCTATGAGGGATGCCGCTGAGGAGTTGACGCTGCTGAAGATCTCCCCCTTCTCGCACGGGAGGAGGGGGATCGGGATGTGCCCGGCCCAGCGGCCCCCGCAGAAGCCGGTGACCCGACGTAAGCTCTCGGTTACCTTGCTCGTTTCTTTCGCGTATTTTTTCTAACTCTTACATTTTGCAGTCCGGCCGTACCCGGCCTCCCGGGAGAAGGCGGAGAACCTTCTCGGGAGATACTACCCCGACGAACACGAGCGTATCGTGCGCGGCCCCCCCCCCAGAACCTGGTGGCTGAGGCCTTCGGGCTGAGGCCACCGGCGAGAACGCCCCTCCCCACCCCCGGTTCCCACAAGAGGGGGAAGGAGGCCACCAAGGGCTCTGAGCCAAAGCGGGCCAAGGCTCAAAAAGCCCCCAATCCATCGACGACATCGGGCTCCACTCCCATGAAGGCCCGGGACGCAGCCCCTGGGTCAGGGCGCACGCAGGCGCCTCCCCGACGGGGAGCGACGCCACCTCCCCCGGAGAACCCCGGAGAATCTCGGGGCAAGGGACCAACCAACGACGGGGGGGCGTTTGATTCGGTGGATTACGCCCCCTCGCCACCTTCGGCGATAGCCCTCCCAGCGGCCCCAGCGCTACCAGAGCCAGAGAGACCGGAGGTCCGATTCACGGAGGCCTCCCCTCCGCATGTCGAGTAGCCGGTAGACGACGGGGGGAGCCCCTCAGTCTATGAGGCTCCTCCGGCGGCGGACGTCCCGGGGGCCCCACGACCTGGAAAGGGAAAGGGGCTCTTGATCCCCCCCTCCGGGGGAGGACCCCCTCGAAAAGTTCGACGCCCTCCTCCTCTTCGGCGGCCACTTCCTCGGCCGCAAGGATGCCAGCCACTGCCACCCCGGTCCACATCACCCCTGCAACTCTTGTACGGGGGCCCGTCGTCGGTCGCGACGGGTTCAACTTCGGGAGGGAGACCCCCCCTCTGTCCACGGGGGAGGTCGACCGGTACGCGGAGAGCCTGCAGACCCAGAAGGTCCAGGACTATGTCTCACAAGGGACACTTCGTGAGCGCTTCGGGGAGCTTCAATCCCTCCAGATTCAAGTATCTTCTCGAGCCGGTGGAAGGTTTCCTTCGGCGCTCCCCACTTAAATTTTTTCTAACTCTTGCGCTTGTAGGGGGCGGCCATCACCTGGGGGATCGAAGTGCGCTTCAGTCGGGTGCTGAAGAACGCGGAGGAGAAGGCCGCTACCTATCTAAAGCAGCGGGACGATGCCCTCAGGGAGCTAAGCCGGGTCCGGGCCCAAATCCATGCCTCCGAGACCGCCAACGACCAGCTTCGGAGGGAGGAGAAGGCGAAGGAGGACGCCCTCCGGGAGCTCGAGAGCTCCAGTGTCCAGGCGGTGATGGATGCGGGCCGCTCTGTTCACTCAGCCCTCAAGGGGCTTGGGGTGAGCCTAGGCTCGGGGAGCAGCTCTGAGGCGGCCCCGGCGACACTCGTGGAGGCTGTGCGTTTTCTCAACGCACAAGTCTCCATGATCCCGGAGGCCGCTGATGCCCGGGCGCGAGGCCGGGCGATCCCGGTGGTGGCTGCCGGGGCCGGGCTCGTGGAGCACCGGGGGTGGGCGCCCAGGCGATCGGGGGCCGAATCCCCCGGAGCTTCCCGGAATTCTTCGAGCCATCGCGGTGAGAAGTTGAGCATCTCGCCGGTGGCTTCTACGACCGGATAATCCAGGTGCGATTCCCGGCGCCAGCGCCTCCGGGGGCGGATGCTGCGGCTCCGGCGGGAGCCCCCTAGGGGGAGGACGCCAACGAACAAGTATGAGCCTCCCCCGGGCCTTTAGATAGGGCCCTTTTTGTTTTTAGGCTTTTGCTTCCGGTAGCTTCTTAGAGGAAGCCCCGGACACTTGTACAAAAAACATTCTGATGCGTCTTTGAATGAAATGTACCAGGTTACCCGGGAGGTTACTCCCGGGCGAAGGTCCCGGAGAAACTCTCCGGGGGTGAGGCCTTTGAGCCCCGGCGGGTGTAACCCGTGGGATGCTCAAGCCGCCTTTATTTTGTTAAGTCTTTTCTCCAGGGGACGCAACGGGGGCGTTTCCCGGGAGCCAATCCGGTTGAGGTGGCATCCTGAGTGGCACCTGGACAATTTCGACAATCACCGCGCCGAACTGTCCCCCCTGCGACCGGTGTCCCAGAGGGTTCCCCCGCTTCGAATAATTCCACCGGCGGGCTATGAATATTGGCCCGAAGACTTGCTCCGGGAGGCCCAGCGTCGCATACGCGGCTTGTACCGGGACCTGGCCCGGGAGATATCGGAAGGCCTCTGGGATTATTAAGAGTAGGATCTTTTCGGGTTGTATCGTATCTGATGTAATGATGCCCACATAAGTGGGAAGATGTCCTCCAGTTAAATGATCTTCAATAAAGCTAAGTTTGCTTGTGCGCTTTGATTTCTTTAATAGAGCTAAGTTTGCTCCTATACTTATCTTAGATGGTCCGGAACGGGGTGATTCCCGGGTGCTCCTTATCCCCCCTCCACAGCGGGCCGGAGGGTAGCTCTGCGCGCTGTGGGGGTGACAAAGCTCCCGGGTAAAGACCCATCACTTAAGAATTCTTCCAAGATGTCCACCGGTCGTCGTAAGAGCGGGGGTGAGGTCTCCGGGGAAAGAACATCCAAGAAAATCCATAAAATTCCCGGGGATAATTTTTCTGGGAGACAACCCTCCGGTCGCCGTGAAGACGGGGAGCCGGGAACGATATCTTCGAGAAAAATATCTGAGAATTCCGAAATTCCAAGAAATTCTCTCTAGGGTGAGTCTTCCGGGAGACCCAATATCTCTGGGAATTTTCCCGAGAGAGAACCCTCCGATCACCGTAAAAACGGAGAACCGGGAATGAGATCTCCGGGAAAAAACATCCAAGAAAATCCAAGAAGGCGAAATTCCCGGGGATAATTTTTCCGGGAGACAACCCTTCGGTCGCCATGCAAACGGGGAGCCGGGAAGGAGATCTCCAAGAAAGAATATCCGAGAATTCTGTCTCACTGAGGAGACAATCGACTCCCAGAGGAGGATGTGCCCGATGACGGGTCTGAGTATTTGGGTAGGGGACTAGTCTGCCAAATTGACTCGCTACCGCGATCCTTGAGGACCGGGTTGCCGCTTACACCCTCAGTCCACAAGGGGTGATTGTAAGCCGCCCTACGGGAGTGGGACTCCCGTTGTAGGGACTTGTTGGGTCGTGATAGCCCACTTCCTCACGGGGAGGGCATCCTCACGGGGAGGGCATCGCCGTGAGAGATGGTAATATAAAAACCTGTATTGAGACAGAGCTGAAGAAAAAGCCAGTTGTATTGATAATGAACCAAAGTACAATGCCTCCCCCCGCGAAATCGCGACAGGGAGGGAACGATGAGTACAATGTCCACCTTCCCCCTCCAGCGCAATCGCTCCGGGGGAGGGGACGAGCCCGTAGGCTAGACGTAGAACTTGCGAAGTAAACGCACGTTCCATGTGTGCTTCAGCTCCTGCTCTTGAAGGTTGGAGAGCTTGTAAGCCCCCGAGCCCAGGACTACCGAGATCTTGTACAGGCCCTCCCACTTGGGGGAGAGCTTGCCTTGGGCTTGGGGGTTCGTGACGCATTTGAGGACAAGGTCCCCAAGTCGAAAAGCCCTCTCACGCATGCGCTGGTTGTATGCACACACCATTTTGCGCTCATAGATGGTGTGGCGGAGGAGCGCTCTGTCGTGTTCCTCCTCCATGAGATCGACCTCCAGTCGTTGATTTTCCTCGTTGGCTTGGTGCGCCGCGGTCGTAGCTCCGTCTAGGAGCTCGACCCGTAGCGACTGAAAGCCAATCTCCGGGGGGGGACTGCCTCAGCCCCGTATTGATCCGTTTGAGACCTAGCCTTGGTTTTCGCACTAGGCTCGCCCAGATTCTAATATGCGGAATAATGGGATCTTACTCAGAAATACCGAAACCCAAAGGTTGATCGAAAACACAGCTCAAAGTAATTGCACAACTCTTTATTTCAAAGAGGGCTTTTACATGTCGAACATTAGGCACACTTGCCTACGTCGAAGGAACTATAAGTGTCTAAAACTCAAATAAGTTCTATTACTCTTCGATGATCTAAACTAGACCTATTACAAAGTATTTATAGTCCAATCGTATGAGTACGTATTAGACTTAGTAATCCTAAACGTATTAGACTCATATAACTAACTAACTAATCCTAAACAGATAAACTTAGTTATATATATTCGGATAGGATTACAATTCCGAACAGGGAACGAATTCCTTTTCCTGGTGCGAACCAATCCATGGTAGCGAAACCTTTCCGAACACGATTAAAGTCGTGAAGCCATATGCGATCAGGACTTGAAGATCCCCCCGGATCATGACTCCCTTGTTGAGATGGAGCCAACCCCTGTTGTGACCTCTCGATCAAACTGGAGATGTGAAAATTGGGCTTGTCCATGTTCTTTGGTGTACCACTTTGCCGCACGTGCTCGTTGACCTTTCCGACCGATTCAAAAAGTCTCCTTGGTGCCACTGCGGGTGGTAGTCACTTTCTTCTCCAGAATCACATCTTCCCGTAGAGGTTCGTCTCGTTAATAGACCAAGTCTTCAACATATGGTACTATGGTATCTGGTTCATCATATAGCATTGGAGGCTCGAAGAGTTTGAGGTGCTCAACATTGACAACCGAGTAAATATCCATGTATGGAGGTAACTCGAGCTGACAAGCATTATTACCCACTTTCCGAAAAATCCGAAAAGGACCATAACGAATGGGTTTGAGTTTCTTACCTTCACCTTTAAGTCTCTCCTTACTCAGATGTAATCATACCATATCACCTTCTTGAAATTGCGCATTAACTCGGTGCCGATCATGTCGTGCCTTGTACTTGAGTTGAGCTTTCAGCAAGTTCTGTTCAACCTCATGATGGAGTTGTTGAATACCTTCCAGGAATTTTTGTACTCGATCCTAATCAGATGCTTCCTTGCTGTTCTGTGCTGAGGTAGGGATCATAAACTCCATGTCGAATGGACTCTGTGGTAGAAATCCTAAACAGACCTCAAACGGCGACTTTCCAGTCGAACCATGCACTGCTCGATTAAAAGCAAACTGCAGGTACGGTATGCTTTCATCCCAGGTCTTCGGGTGCTTCGAGTTATATCCTCTCAAGAGATGAACGACTGTGCTATTTACCACCTCGGTTTGACCATCAGTTTGCGGATGAAAAGCAGTACTCCTCTTCAGCTTGGTGTCCATCATCGTCCAAAGCGATCGCCAAAGGTGACTAAGGAACTGGGTATCGCGATCAGACACAATAGAAGTTGGCAGTCTGAAGTGTGTCCAAACATTTTGAAAGAAAACCCGAGCTGCTTCTTCTCCCGTGATAGTCTTTCGACAAGGTATAAGAACAATCATTTTGGAGAACCGATCAACGACCACGAATAGATAGTCGTTGCCACGTCGGGTCTTATAGGCAATCCTCCCAAGAAATCCATGGATATGCTCTCCCATGGTCTGGATGGAACTGGCAAAGGAGTGTACAAACCTAATTTTCAGTTTGCTGGTTTCGAGATGCTGCAGAGACCATAGCCTCGAACAAAACTAGCCACATCTTGCTGCATACACGGCCAGAACACATGTCGGTGAAGATTTTGCAACGTCTTCATAACCCCAAAGTGACCAACTACCTTCGATGTGTGCGCTTCTCGCATCTATTGAATTCGAGGTGCTCCACAAGGTATGCAAAGTAAATTTCCCTTGTACAAGAGTCCTTCTCGATGAATGAACTCGGTAGGGTTCCCTGTTTTGACCTCAGTCAGTGCTGTTTGAAAATCAAGGTCTTCACTGTACATAGTGACATAGTCATCATGACATGAGGGCTCGATCTGCATGAACGCTGATAAACAGAGGGTCGTAACTGGTGGTCGCGACAACATGTCCGCCAATTCGTTCTGTACACCCTTATTGTACTTAATCACCAAATTAAACTGCTGCAGATACGACATCCACTTCATGTGTCGAACTTGCTATAGCTTGGACTGAGTTTGCAAATATTACAATGGTTGATGGTCGGTGTGGACAACAGTCTCTTTACCCAAGAGATAACACCGCCAATGTTTCACGGCCTGATGCAGTGCGCATAACTCCTTATCATAAGTCGGGTAGTTTTTCTGAGCTCCCTGGAATAACTCGGAGTGATATGCCACTGGTCGACCTTCTTGCATGAGCACTGCGCCCATCGCATAACCTGAGGCATCGGTTTCTAGTTCGAACGGTTTCTAGAGATTCGGCAAAGCTAACACAGGCGCCTCGCTGATCTTCCTTTTCAGCAAGAGAAACGTGTCCTCATGTTTCCCTATCCACTCGAACTACTGATCGATCCTGGTTAATGCATACAATGGAGAAGCCATAATCGAGAAGTGCCGGATGAACTTCCGAAGGTATTGGCATGCTCCCACAAAACTACGCACATCCGTAACTGTTCGCGGTCGCGGCCATTCGCGAATCACTTTTACCTTGTCCGGGTCGATTTCCAACGTGCCATTGCCGACCATGAATCCGAGGTAAAGGAGAGTTTGTTGGCCGAACTCGCACTTCTTACGGTTGAGGCGAAGTCGATGTTGCCAAAGCTGTTCGAACACCTTTTCGACATGAATGAGGTGCTCATCCCACGAATGACTATAAACCAATATGTCGTTGAGGTACACGATCACAAAGTCATCGATGAACTGTCTCAATACGTCATTCATAAGACGCATGAAAGTTGCCGGGGCATTGCAGAGACCAAATGGCATGACCAGCCATTCGAACAGACCTTGTCCTGTTTTGAACGCGGTCTTCCATGTATCCTCCTCTCGAATGCTGACTTGATGATATCCTGACTTAAGATCCAATTTGGGGAAGACAACAGCATGCTTCAATTGGTCTAGCAGGTCATCAATACGAGGAAGGGGGTACCGGTTCTTGATGGTGATCTTATTCAGTGCTCGATAGTCGATGCACATACGCCAAGTCCCATCTTTCTTTGATACTAACACCACAGGAGATCCACAAGGTGAACTACTCGGTTGAATGACACCATCGTTTAGCAACTCACCAAGTTGTCTCTTGATCTCTTCATTCTCCAATACTGAGTTGCGATACATACACAGATTGGGCAGTGTCGCATCGGACACAAGCTGAATTTCGTGCTCAACTGGACGTTTCGGCGAACGACCCTGGGTAGTCTCAAACAGATCACTGTATTTCTCCAGTAGTCCCAACAAACGACCAGAATCCTCTCGGCACGCCAACGACAATGCTGGGCGAGTACCCTCACCTTGACCAATGGGTCGAATCATGACAAGCACATACTTGTGACATGCATTAACAATTCGTTTGGCTTGATTTGCAGTAATCAAGTTCGAAGTGTTGACGTGGATGTCTCTACTGATCACAAACTTAACTCCATCTTTGGTGAGGTCGTACTCTTGCGCTCGCCGATGGAAGTGAGCATCTTGATCATACAGATACGGACTCCCAAAGATCACCTAACAGATATCGATAGGGACAACATCGCATTGCACCTCATCGATATATCGTGCAGAGATCGCAAACTTCAACACACAATGACTCGTAATCTGTTGGTTCACGTCGGATGTAAACCAACCCAGCGGATATGGTCGCGGGTGTGTGGTTGTCTTCAAACCAAGTTGCCGAACCAGTCCAACGGAGACCAGATTCTTCTGACTTCCTGGATCGAATATCGCTACGACCACTTCGTGCTTCACCTGGATGTTGATGGTGAACAAGTCCTCGGTTGGGTGATGGTCGTTTGGTGGATCGGAACCCTTCTCCTTCTGTATTGCCTTTAGAGACAAGGTCGTATCCGCCTCATTAACCGAATTCACTCGGACAACTTCTTCTTCTGGTGAAGTTGTAGTAGCCGTGGCTGTTCTTTTCCCTGGTCCGTTTTTCTTTGGTCGAAGTTCAGGATGAAGCTTGTAGCATTTGTCCTTGGTATGTCCCGCGACTTGACAATGTTCGCAAAAGGCACCCGTGCCCTATTTTGAAGCGTTCTTCTTCGGAATCGGCTTTTTCTTTGTCGAGGTCGCATTTGCCTTCGTGCTTTTGTCGCTGCGGGATTTGTTCTTCTTCTCGATCACCATAGCAGTTGTGCTCGCGGTTGCAATGTCTTGGATGCCGAACAGACTTAGCTCAGTACTGATCGATTTCTGAAGTCCAGATGTGTACTTCCGAAATACCTGAGGGTCGGATAGTGAGAAGCCAATGACCATTACTTGTCGCCGAAACTCTGTCGTATAGTCTTGGATGGTCTGGTGGCGCCGTTGGTACAATCTGTGCCAACGCTCCCATCTCACCTCAAGGTAACTCAACGGATAGAATTCTTGTCACAGAAGTCATTTGAATTGACCCCACGCAAGGTCATCAGCTTCACCACTGGCGACAAAGGCCTTCCACCACTTTACCTTTTGAGCGCTACTGAACCCTTTCAGGTCAAAGTAGGTGTCAAGTTGATCGATCCAAGAATCCAGCTTCTCGGCATCGATCACCCCATCATATATGGGTATATCAATCTTAGCGTTGACCTTAAAAGATCCGACAGCTAAGGAGGTGTTGTCGAGGTCGTCGGTCTTGTGGTCTCCTTCGTCTTCATCTTCGTCTACCCTGCGCAAGTCTTCACCAGTCTTCTCACCCATAACCTTCCCTACTTCAGGAGGTACAATCATGGCCTGCTGCTTAATCCAAGCAAGCACGATTTCCATGTCGGTGGAGAGCTTAGCCACTTGTTCAGCTAGGTTAGTTTGAATGGAGGTATCGTCAGACATTGTAGGAGACGTGGCTGTAGGAACCATCAACTGATCGCCCGGAGTTTCACCGGAAGTTTTGTAACCCTGGCGAGTCTTCACCATCCACAGGATAGGAAAGTTGCTATGATACCAACTTGATCTGTTTGAGACCTAGCCTTGGTTTTCGCACTAGGCTCGCCCAGATTCTAATATGTAGAATAACGGGATCTTACTCGAAAATACCGAAACCCAAAGGTTGATCGAAAACACAGCTCAAAGTAATTGCACAACTCTTTATTTCAAAGAGGGCTTTTACACGTCGAACGTTAGGCACACTTGCCTACGTCGAAGGAACTATAAGTGTCTAAAACTCAAATAAGTTCTATTACTCTTTGATGATCTAAACTAGACCTATTACAAAGTATTTATAGTCCAATCGTATGAGTACGTATCAGACTTAGTAATCCTAAACGTATTAGACTCATATAACTAACTAACTAATCCTAAACAGATAAACTTAGTTATATATTATTGTGGTATCACGGATACCTCGGCAGGTTAGGACGTGCATGGCACGAGTACAATGGCACGAGCAGACCGAGTTACTGGTCTTCTCCCGCCGAGCAACACAGAAATTGACACAGTGGTTTATACAGGTTCGGGTCCCAGTGGGGGCCCTAGTCCTGTTGGCTCTCTCCGGACGTGAGTCCGCTGGGGAGGTATGCTCTCGGGGAGAGGTCTCCAAGAGAGCTGGATATTACGTTAGTTCAAATGAGTTCCTCCCCTTGAAAAAGGGTACAAGAGGGGTATATATAGCCCCTAAGAAATACAAAAGACTAAAGAGCCCTCGCTGCAACCGTCGGATGGAAGGGCGGGGACGTCCTTTGACCAGGGGGATGGCCTGGATGCTCGACACATGGCCTCACCGGCTTCCCAGAGGCTTCACGGTCAGCAGCCGCCCTTCGGTGACCCGGAGACTCTTCGGGACTCACTGGGGGTTCGGTGATCCTCCGGATTCCACCGGGCGCCCAGTGACCCTCCGGATCTCACCGGAGGCTTGGTGGCTCTCCGGATCTCACCGGGATTCCGGTGACCCTCCGGATCTCACCGGGCACCCGGTGACCCTCCGGATCTCACCGGGGGCCCGGTGGCTCTCTGGGTCTCACCGGGATTCCAGTGACCCTCCGGGTCCCCAGATCTCACCAGGGACCCTCCTGATCTCACCGGGGACCCTCCAGATCTCACTGGGGACCCTCCGGATCTCACTGGGCGCCCGGTGACCCTCCGGATCTCACCGGGGGCCCTGTGATTCTCTGGGACTCCTCAGGACTTCGTGGGGGCCCTGGGGATTCCCCCAACAGCAGCCCCCCAGGCCCTCGGGGGCACTTGGTGCCTCCGATGGGTATGTGAAGCTCCCGACGATGACGCTTCATCTTCCACGAAGTCCCTTACGCTGCCGGCAGTGTTTCAGTTTCCGAACCGTCTCTCCGCGGGACGCGCCTATCTGTGAACAGACGCATCGCTTCGAAGCGTTCACATTCGCGTCGTTTCGTCTTGCGCGCGACAGTCCAGTCCCACGGCTTTGATGGCTTTTTGGACACGTGGTGGGCATCTGGGTCCCCCTCCACCACCTATAAATAGGGGGGGCCCACAAGCCCTCAAACCCCACAAACTTCTGTAGCCCCTCGGTAGATCCCGGTGATTTCCGGTGACCTTTTCTCGGTAGCTTCCGGTGATTTCTGGTGACTTCCGGTGACTTTGCGCGGAAGCGCCGGGTAGTTTCGAGTGACGCCCCCAGAAAGACCCGGTGACCTTTCACCGGTAGTTTCCGGTGACTTCCGGTAACTTCTTTCCGGAACTTCCCGGTGACACTCCCCGGTAGCACCCGGTAGTTTCGGCAGTTTTTCGACGAGTTCATCCCTGATGGCGCCGAACAGTCACGCCAAGGTCTCCGAGCTGCCCGCAGAGGAGGTGACCTCCGATTTCCTCGGGGCCACCGGGTTCTCCTCAGGGGCCCTTGAGGACTTTTTGGAGCGCGGCTATTTTCAAGCGGGAGACATCAGGATTCCCGGCCCGGCGGAGCAGGTGCCGAGCCCCCGGGACGGGGAGGTGGTGGCCTTCGAGGCATTCGTGGAGGCGGGCCTCCGGCTTCCGGTGCACCCGCTTCTGCGCGAGTTCCTGCAGGTATACGGTCTCTCGCTCAACCATCTCACCCCGAACACTCTTGTCAGGATGGGCCTGTTTATCTGGTTGTGCTAGACGACTGCCGTGACGGAGCCCACCCTGCGGCTCCTGCGGTACTTCTACGAGCCATCGGCGAGGGGCCCGGTGCTGAGGAGGGGCGGTCCTAGGTCGGCCTTCAGCTCCATCATGATCCAGCTGACCCCGGGCCGCTCCGACGAGTACCCGGTTCTAGCCTCCCGGGACCACTGGGGGGACTGGCTACGGCATTGGTTTTACCTCCGGGTGGGAGACCCGGGGGTGACTTATTCTCGGGAGCTGTCGACGTACTCGCGGTCCGGCGGCCCGGTGGCTCCCGAGTGGACTGTGGCGGAGATGGACCTCCTCACCGCGATGGCGGAGACCCGATTCCGGCGGTCCATGCGGGATCTTGCGGAGGAGATGGCCCTCCTCCGAGTGGCGCCGTTCCACACCCGTCGAGGGAGTGGAATGTCGGCGGCGCACAGGCCACCCCGGATGGCAGTGGCGAACCATAAGTATTCGGACCCCTTCTCCATGCTGAGAGACTTTTCCTAACTCTTGCTTCATTTGTTGCTCTTGCAGTTAGGTCCTATGGCCGGGCCAAGGAGATCGCGATGACCCTCCTCGGCCGATACTACGAGGACGAGCACGAGAGGGTAGTTCGCGTCATCGGGGAGGGTCCTCCCCGAAACGCCATCGCGGAGGTGTTTGGGCTGAGGCTCCCAACCCGGGTGCCTTTGCCCACCCCTGCTTCGCGCAAGCGGGGGAAGGAGGTTGCCAGCGGACCCTCGAAGCGGTCTCGCCCGTCCGGCAGCCCCGCAGGATCCCGGGCCCGTAGGAATCCCGCGAGGCCCCGGTCTTCACCTCCGCCTTTTCCAGCGAGGGACTCCGCGGCGGGGGTTGCTGGGGCGTCGGGTGCAGCCCCAGACACTCCGGGAGCGCCGGATCCCATGGGCGGCGTTCCGGTCGGACAGGGCCAGGGCTCAGACTCGGAGATGTACGCTCCGAGCCCTTCGCTGCCTCCTGCTCCTGCGGGGGTCCGGCCGCAGCCCTCGTCTAGCGAGGTCTCCGTCCGGTTTCGGATGCCGGGCAGCCTGCCGATGGCCTCGATCCTGGCCCCAGAGACAGGCTCCTCGGCGGTTCGGTCCACGACGGCGGCGCTCCCTGTACCCGGGAGGGGTAAGGGCCTGTTCGTCCGCCCCGGGGTTCCGGCGCCTCCGCCGGATCAGGCCTCCGGCTCCTCCGACGATGGGACTCCAGAGGAGGGAGCTCTGCATGGTGGGGAGGCCTCCCGCAGGAGCGACCCGGGGGGCGACGTGGGTGACGTCGACGCGGTGATCGCCTCCAGACTTCGGGCAGGTTACTTGAATTTCATGGTCGTCCGTCTTTCGTGTTCTGATCATTGTTTTCGCGCAGACGGTTGTACTGGCCCGGGGCTTCAGGTCTCGGCTCGCCACGCGTCTCCGGGCTGCCGAGGACATAGTGGCCTTTGAGCGCGCCGGGAAGGAGAAGGCGCTCAGGGACGCGGCCTCGGAGCGCTCCGAGAAGGAGGGGCGCTCGGGGAGCTCGCCGCCGTGCAGGCTCGGCTCGCCGCCGTCGAGGACACAGCCTCTTGGCTCCGGAGGGAGCTGCAGGCGGAGCGGGAGGCAGCAGCTTCGGGCATCCGGGCCGTGGTCGCGGGAGGTAGGGCGATCCGCTCTACCCTCGAGGAGCTCGGGATCGAGCTCGGGCGGGGGGAAGGCCCCGACCCGACGCCGGCATCGGTCCGGGAGGCCGCGCACTTCCATGGTGCGCAGGTTGCCCTGATCTTGGCCGCTGCGGAGGCTCGGGCACGAGGCCTCGCCGTCCCGGTGATTGCCTTGGCGGCGGCCCTTGTTGAGCACCGCGGAGAGGGCGCCGGGGTCATCGGGGAGCTTGTCCCCCGGAGCTTCCCCGCCTTCTTCGACCTCGGCAGACTGAGCTGGAGAGGTCCGCCGAGGCTTTCTTCGACCGGATCACCGGTGCCATGGAGATGGGCAACCGGCGCTCGGGTCAGGACGCGTCAGCCAGCGCGGACGTCCCCCCGGGGGGGAACAAGGACTGGCAAGTATGAGCTCCTCCCCCCCCCCGGTTAGATTAGGCTTCTCTTTTTAGATCTTTTTTGCTCCGGGTGGATTCTCTAGAGAGAGCCTCGGGAACTTGTAAATGTCTTTCAACAGGAATAAAGTAGTGCTTTTGCTAAGTGTGTTCAACTTGCCGGTAGGTATCCTTAGACATCGCTTTCCCAGGGTCTTCTTGCCCTGAGGAACATCTTTTGGAGAGTGCTCGAGGGTCGCCCAGGGGGTCTAGCCCGGGTAGCGCCCAGGCGGCCTCGATTTTACTAAGTCTGGCGGCCAGGGGAGCATCCGGCAGGCTAGTCTCCGAACCCGCTCACGCTAACTCCGCGAAGGGAGGTGCCTCCGGGGAGCCGGCACTGCTGCGTTGGCTCCCGGAGTGGCACTTAGGAAACTTCGATGATTGTCGCGCTGAGTTATCTCCACCGAGGCCGGGGGCCCTAAAGGTCCCCCCGCTCAGGATACTCCCCCCGACTGGCTACGAGTGCTGGCCGGAGGGTCTCCTTCGGCGTGCTCTTCGACGTATGAGAAGTCTGTACAAGGATCTTTCCCGGGAGATCTCAGAGGGTCTCCGGGATTATTAGGTGTAGTTGCTTCTCGGGGATCGTTCTTCAGAGCATCTTCCCGCGGGAGCCTAACTCCCCGGGCCATGCTCACGCGCCCGGGTCTCACCCGGGGGGCGCTTCCGTCCTACAGGGGGGCTTGTCCCCCAGTGTGATGTTATATCAATAAAGCCATAGACTTGTTTATTTTCCGCGTCTTTGTCTCAGAAACTTCGAAGCCTTCCGCGTAAAGCCGTTGTTTTTCTGTCCTGGTCCGGGGTTTTCATCCCCCCCCCCACAGCGGTGTGCAGCACAACTCCACGCGCTGTGGGTAACGAGTGAAAGGACCCGGATTACACTGGGTGCGTAATTTGCGTAGCCCCTCGTCGGGAGTCCCGGGGGCTAGCGGTGGTGCGCGACCGAGAAAGTGGTCGGTCTATCTTTTTGAGATGATAAACTCCAAAAGCGAGTTTTCCGTCCGCCGCGGGAGGCAATGGATTCTCCCTTAGAAGGGTTCCGTGACCCGGTAGCGGGTGTATAGTGTTCGAGGGGGGGCTAATCTCTCGAAGTGACTCGTTACCGCAGTTCGTGAGAACTGGGTTGCCGCTTACCCCCTCAGTCCACGAGGGGTTACTGTAAACCGCCCTATGGGAGCTGTGCTCCCGTTGTAGGGACTTTAGGCTGTAGCCCACTTCCTCACGGAGAGGGCATCCTCACGGGGAGGGAATTTTTATAGAGGAGACGTTGCCATTTAGGCGGAAGAGAAAACTCCTATGAAAGAATTCCAACGGTGAAGTAGAAAAAAGCCATTCAATTTAACGGAGACATAAAAATCCCAGAGTTGATCAAAAAATCCACTTGTATTAATAGAGGGTGAGATACCCCCCGCGAAAGCGCGGCCGGGGAGGGAACTATCAGTACATAAGCCTCCCCCCGCGGAAGCGCGGCGGAGGAGGTGGCGAGCCCGGAGGCTAAACATAAAACTTGCGAAGCAAGGTTATGTTCCAACTGTTCGTCAGCTCCTGGCCTTCAAGTGTGGAGAGTTTGTAGGCTCCGGAGCCCAGGACCGCGGAGATCCTATATGGGCCCTCCCACTTGGGGGATAGTTTGCCCTGGGCTTGGGGGTCTGTCACGCGCTTGAGGACCAGGTCCCCAACGCGGAAGGCCCTTTCGCGCACGCGTTGGTTGTACGCGCGTGCCATCTCGCGCTCGTAGATGGTGTGGTGAAGGAGCGCTCGGTCGCGTTCTTCTTCGACGAGGTCGACCTCCAACCGTTGATTATCCTCGTTGGTTTGATGCGCCGCGGTCGTAGCTCCGTCCAGGAGCTCGACCCGCAGCGATCGAAAACCAATCTCCGAGGGGAGAACTGCTTCGGCCCCGTAGACGAGCGAGAAAGGCGTGCGCCCTGTCGCTCGGCTAGGGGTGGTGCGCATGGAGCAGAGGATGCTTGGAAGCTCTTCTGCCCATGCGCCTCGCTTGGAGGCGGTCTGTTCAAGCCGTCGGCGCAAGCCTTGTAGGATCATGCCGTTGACCCTTTCAACGGCTCCGTTGCTTTGTGGATGAGGCACGGAGGCAAAATGGAGGGTAGTGCCTAAGCCTTCACAGAATTCCCGGAAATATGCCGAGTCTAACTGGGTCCCATTGTTGACGGTGATTTCTTGGGGGACCCCGAAGCGACATACGACATTTTTCCAGAAATACGTTGCACCACGCGGGAAGTGATGCTGGCCAAGGGCTCAGCCTCCACCCACTTGGAGAAGTAATCCACGGCGACCACCGCGTACTTGTAGCCCCCAGGTGCTGGGGGGAAGGGACCAAGGAGATCCATCCCCCAGCGCGCCAAGGGCCAAGTAACAGGGATGGTTTGCAATGTCGCGGAGGGGAGCCTGGTGCCCTTCGCCATCTTTTGGCAGGCCTCGCACGCGGAGATTAGATCCCGTGCGTCGCGGACCAACGTGGGCCAGTAGAATCCTTGGCGAAGGGCCTTCACCGCGACCGCCCGCGGAGCCAAGTAGGATCCACAGTCTCCCGAGTGTATGTCCTCGAGGAGCTGGAGTCCTTCCGCCCGCGGGGGCAGCAAAGGAGGGCGGAAGCCCCCTGCTTGTAGATCTTCCCGTCCAGCAGAACGTATGCCCTGGCCTTGGCGCAGAGGTGCTTCACCTCAGCGTCACCGGATGGTTCCCCCTCGTCCCTTATGCAGGAGATGAGGGGATCCATCCACAATGCAGTCCGAGTGATCTCGGAAACCTCTGAGACGCGAACCTCAGGGTTCACGTCCGGAAGGGTTACCGAGGGCCTCGTGATGATTTCCAGAAAAGCGCCCTTGGGAAGGGGTTCCCGGGCACTGGCCGCCCGGGCCAACGCGTCGGCCCGGGTGTTATCCCGTCGGGGGATGTATCGGGCCTCCAAGCCTTCGAAGTGTCTTTCCATCTTCCGCACTTCCCCCAAGTATAGACTCAGGTTCGCGTCGTGGCACAAGTAAGACTTGTCCATTTGGTTGACCACCAACTGGGAGTCTCCTTTCACCAGGAGGCGGCGGATTCCCAGGGAGCGCGCGAGGCGCAATCCCAAGAGCAAGGCCTCATACTCGGCAACATTGTTCGTAGCCGGGAATTTGAGCCTGGCAGCGTACTCCAGCATCTTCCCTTCGGGACTCCGGAGAACCACCCCCGCGCCGGCCCCGGCGAGGCACAAGGAGCCATCGAACATGAGCGTCCAATGGTCCTGGCACCGGGTAGGGGCGAGGGGAGTCCCTCCGTCCGTTTCGGTGGTTGGGGTCCATTCCGCCACGAGGTCAGCGAGGACTTGCGACTTGATGGCAGAGCGGCCCATGAAGGTGAGGGAGAAAGGAGCAAGCTCGGCCCCCCACTTGCCAATTCGGCCGGTGGCCTCCTTGTTTCTCACCACTTCCCCCAGCGGGAGAGATGACGGGACCGTGATTGGGTGCCCGAGGAAGTGGTGGCAGAGCTTCCGCGATGCCATGAGGAGGGCATAGCACAGCTTTTCCACCTCAGTGTACCGTGTCTTAGCCCCCTGAAGGGCCTCTCTTACATAGTACACGGGGCGCTGTTGCCCATCCTGCTCTCTTACGAGCACCGCGCTCACCGCGACTGGGGTCGCAACGAGGTAGAGAAGTAAAGGTTCCTCCGAGGATGGGCTCACGAGCATCGAGGGGCTCGCGAGGTACTTCTTCAACGCGTCGAACGCCGTCTGGGCCTCGGGGGTCCATCTGAACCCCTCAAGGTCCCGGAGGATTTTGAAGAACTGGAGTCCGCGTTCTCCTGACCTCGAGACGAAGCGACCCAATGCGGCCAGGCGGCCGGTGAGCCTCTGTACGTCTTTGACGGAATGCGGGGGAGGCATGTCCAGCAGGGCTCAGATTTTTTCAGGGTTTGCCTCGATGCCCCGCTGGGACACCAAGAAGCCAAGCAGCCTCCCACCGCGTACGCCGAAGGCGCATTTTCCGGGTTGAGTTTCAACCCGTACTTGCGGAGGCTGCGGGAGGTCTCCGCTAGGTCGTCGACGTGTGCGGCCACACGAAGGCTTTTGACGACCGCGTCGTCAATGTAGACCTCGACGTTACGGCCGATTTGGTCCTTCAGGACCAGCGTCATGAGACGCTGGAAGGTTGCCCTGGCGTTTTTCAACCCGAAGGGCATGTGGAGATAGCAGAAGGTGCCGAGGGGAGTTATAAAACTCGTCTTTTCCTCGTCCTCCGTCGCCATTCGAACCTGATGGTACCCCGAATATGCATCAAGGAAACTCATCAGTTCGCATCCCGCGGTCAAATCGACCAGCTGGTCAATCCGCGGGAGTGGGTAGTTATCTTTCGGGCAAGCGCGGTTGAGGTCGGTGAAGTCCACGCACATCCTCCACTTGCCACTTGACTTCTTTACGAGGACAGGGTTTGCCAACCATTCGGGGTGTAGGACTTCCCGCACAAACCCCGCCTCTAGAAGCTTGGCGACCTCTACCTTGATGGCGTCTTAGCGCTCGAGGGATAGCTTCCTCAACTTTTGCTTGATCGGGGAGCGGCCGGGGATCACTGTGAGCTTATGCTCGATGACGTCCCGGGCGACTCCCTGCTTGTTCGAGGGCTCCCACGTGAAAACGTCCGAGTTCTCGCGAAGGAAGGCCACGAGTTGCTCGGCGTGCCCCTCGGGGAGGTCTGCTTCGACCATGACGGTCCTCTCTTCATCTCTCGCGGACAATTGGACCTTCCGGAGGTCTCCCTCGGGGCGTGGCTCGGGAGTGGCCTCCCGGAAGAAGCGGCGGGGCAGTATGAGGTTCGGGGGGTTCCCCTCCCCCCGGAGTCTTGATCATGTTGACGCTTCCAATAGCGGCGGCGGTGTGCTCATAAAGAGCGCGGGCCACGCTCTGGTCACCTCGAACAGTGATCGCACCGTGAGGCCCAGGGATCTTCACGCAGAGGTAATTCTGGTGAATTGCCGCCCCCAGGTGGTTGATCGTGGTCCTCTCCATAATGGAGTTGTATGAAGAGGGGAGGTCCACGACATCAAAACGGACCATCTCCGTTCGGTAGTTTTCCGGGGTGCCGAAGGTCATCGGTAGGTCGACCTTCCCCACTGGGTGGATGGTCTTCCCGGGGATGAAGCCTTGCAACGGCCCGAGTGCGGGCTGCAACAGCTTCTCGTCGACTTGCATCTCCCTGAACGCCTTCAGGTATAGAATATCGGCGGAGCTTTCGCCGTCGACGAGGATGCGCTCTAGTTGGCAGTTGTAGACTGTAGCCGAGACGATGAGTGCGTCGTCGTGCGGGAAGCGAACCCCGCGCGCATCTTCCGCTGTGAAGGTGAGGGGGACGTCCGACCATTTCGGTGGCGGAGACGTATGCAGCACCCCCACAACCTTCACCTCTCGCGCATACTCCTTGCGCTAACGCTTGGAGTCCCGTCTCGCGGCAGATCCCCCCGTAATGACGTTTATACGTCTTTGGGAGGTTTGAAAGGGGAGCTCCTGGGCTGAGCTCCCTTCTTGCGTCTGTCTTTGCTGCTCGCCCGCGGGAGCGGGAAGCGCTGGCAAAGCCGTCGAGGGAGGCAAGGAGGCAGGGCCCCCTCCCCCCTGGCCGCGCTGATCGAGAAAGGCCGCGAAGTGTTGTAGAAGTTGATGGTATTCTCGAGTAGCGTGGGTACTCGACTTGTAGAAGGTGCACCACACGTTGGCTGTGCCCTCCTTGCTCTCCTTGGGGCGGCTCTCGCGGCCGCGGGAGGATTGTCCTCCCCCGTAGCCTTTTGACTTAGGAGGGGCACAACTGCCTTTGCCACTGTCGCGCGAGCCGCCTCCGCCCTCGAGGACGAAAGCATCCCGCGGCCGTGGCTCGCGGCGATCGTTTCTTTGGGGACGTTTGCTGGGGGGATCTCTGGCCTCCCGATCGGCGGGGGCAGGAGCCCCCTGGTTTTTCTTCCAAAGATCATCTTCCTCCGCACTGGCGTACTTCTCAAGTACGGTGAAGAGTTCATCGGCGGAGGTGGGGCAGCTCCGGGAGAGCCTCCGGTGGAGCTCCCCGGGGAGTATCCCGCTCTTGCATGCTTCGATGACCGTGGAGTCAGGAACATGCGCCACTTTGCTCTTCACCTGAGCGAAGCGCTTAAAGAAGCTGCGGATAGTCTCCCCCGTCCATTGCCGGACGGTATAGAGCTGGGACGAGTCTAAGGGCCGCACATAGTTGCCCTGGAAGTTCGCGTAAAATTCGCGCTTCAGCTGCACGAAGGACTTGATGGATCCAGCTTTCAGGTTGTAGAACCATGAGCGTGCGATGCCCGTGAGGTAGAGGGGAAAGACATTGCATTGCACTGTCTCATCCCCCCCAGCCGCCGAGATGGCCGTTGACTACACCTGCACAAACTCGTAAGGATCGGCCTCACCGTTGTAGTGCTGGATGTGCGGTGGGCGGTAAGGCCGCGGCCAGTGGATGCAGCGGAGGCGACCGCACAGCGGTTGGTTGGTCCCCTCAACTTCCTTGGGGGATCCGTGGTCGCCGTCTTCTCTCGCCGGGAACGCATGCTCGTTTTCTGAGTCTGGGAGGGGTGGCAGCGGTCCCCTGGTGTCACGGTATCGCCTCTTTTCCTTCGGATTGGTTGAGCTGACCTCTTGGGCATCGAGGTATTCTGCGGGGAGGGTAGCAGCTTCCTTGAACGGTCTCTTCCCCCGGGCGAGTTGGGAGCGCGTCTCCGCGCGGCCACGGGTTCGGGGGAGTCCTGACCGATGGCGGGAGGTGGTTCCCCCGGACTTGGCGGTACGCATTCACTCGACCTCCTCTCTTGTGAAGAGGGTCTGATCCGCCGGGGGCGCTCGCAGGGGCGGCCCCGGAGGGGGAGGGAGCTGATGCGAATTTGCCACCGTCCCAGCGGACGCTGCCGGTGCGCGGACCGGGCCATGCGCCGGGTCCACGCTCGGCGCGGCGGCGGGGGTAGTTGCGGTTCGAGTCCCCGGGGCGTCGGCAGGAGCGGGCGTTGCACCGGTTCCGGGCGTCGGCCCCCGAAGGCTCTCGAGCTCGGGCGTGGAGGTTGTCCCTGCCGGTAGCCGCTCGCAGGGGTTCTGGACCCGCGGCCCGGCGACTCCCCGAGTCGGGGCAGGGCTCGGAGAAGAGTTGACCCCCCGGCACGGGAAGCATCCTCGGAGCCGGATATGGCCCAGGGCGCACCTCCGGGAACGGGGAACATCCCCGGCCCGGCAAAGGCGGGGTGCCCCATGAAGAATTGGGGCGGTGCCCCCATAAACGGATATGGAGGCGGGTAGACGGGAGCCGGGGGTCGCGCCAGGACGCGCAGCAGCTCCTCCAGGGTGTGCTGGGTGCGAAGCTAGCCCTGGATCAAAGCCCCCAGCATAGAATCTCCGGAGACCGGAACTGAGAGTTGGGGCGCACTAGGCCCCGCAAGCTCGGTTGCGGTCGCCGGGTCAGAAACGGGGACCCTTTGGCCGGAGGCCGCGGGCGGAGGAAGCGGGTCCTTCCACCGCGCGCCCCCGGGCGGCAGGGCCGCGGAGGCCTCATCTCGCGGAGGCGGAGCCGGGTTGCTGGGACCAGCGCCCTCGGGAGATGAGAGGGCTTGAGCTCTGGTTGTTGCGGGAGCCATGGCGATTCGTCGCGACGTCCCCACGGTCGGCGCCAACTGTCATGGTATCACGGATACCTCGGCAGGTTAGGACGTGCACGGCATGAGTACAACGGTGCGAGCAGACCGAGTTACTGGTCTTCTCCCGCCGGGCAACACAGAAATTGACACAGTGGTTTATATAGGTTCGGGTCCTAGTGGGGGCCCTAGTCCTGTTGGCTCTCTCTGGACGCGAGTCCGCTGGGGAGGTATGCTCTCGGGGAGAGGTCTCCAAGAGAGCCGGATATTACGTTAGTTCAAATGAGTTCCTCCCCTTGAAAAAGGGTACAAGAGGGGTATATATAGCCCCTAAGAAATACAAAAGACTAAAGAGCCCTCGCTGCAACCATCGGATGGAAGGGCGGGGATGTCCTTTGACCAGGGGGACGGCCTAGATGCTCGACACGTGGCCTCACCGGCTTCCCAGAGGCTTCACGGTCAGCAGCCGCCCTTCGGGGACCCAGAGACTCTTCGGGACTCGCCGGGGGTTCGGTGATCCTCCGGATTCCACCCGGTGATTCTTCGGGTCTCACCGGGGACTCCTCAGGACTTTGTGGGGGCCCTGGGGATTCCCCCAACATATATATTCGGTAGGATTACAATTCCGAACGGGGAACGAATTCCTTTTCCTGGTCGTGAACCAATCCATGGTCGCGAAACCTTTCCGAACACGGTTAAAGTCGCGAAGCCGTATGCGATCAGGACTTGGTCGCGAATCCGTATGCGATCAGGACTTGAAGATCCTCCCAGATCACGTGCACCAGGGAGAAGGGGGTACGTCCGGTCGCCCGGCTCGGAGTCGTATGCATGGAGGAGAGGATGCTAGGGAGCTCCTCTTCCCATGCACCCTGCTTGGAAGCGGTTTGCTCGAGCCGTCGGCGTAACCCTTGTAGGATTACGCCGTTGACCCTTTCAACGACCCCGTTGCTCTGGGGATGGGCCACTGAAGCAAAGTGGATGGTGAGCCCCAGGCCTTCGCAGAATTGCCAAAAATACGCCGAGTCGAATTGGGTCCCGTTATCGACAGTGATCTCTCGGGGGACGCCAAAATTACACACGATGTTTTTCCAAAAAAACCACTGTACTACCTGGGACATGATGCTGGCCAAAGGTTTAGCCTCTACCCACTTAGTGAAGTAGTCCACTGCGACCACCGCATACTTGTAGCCCCCGGGCACTGGGGGGAAGGGGCCTAGCAGGTCCATCCCCCAGCGCGCAAAGGGCCAAGTGATGGGGATAGTCTGCAGTGCTATGGGGGGCAGGTTCGAACCCTTGGCCATCTTCTGACAGGCCTCGCACGCGGAGACAAGGTCTCGCCCGTCACGGATCACCGTGGGCCAATAGAAACCCTGTCGAAGGGCCTTGGTTGCGATGGTACGCGGAGCCAAGTGAGACCCGCAGCTCCCCACGTGAATATCCTCGAGAAGCCGGAGCCCCTCCGGCCGTGGAAGGCAACGGAGCAAGGCGGAAGGCCCTCGTTTGTAGAGCTTCCCCTCCAACAGGAGGTATGCCCGTGCTTTGGCCCGGAGGCGCTTGGCTTCGGTCTCGTTGGGAGGGTCCCCTTCCCCTTTCATGAAGGAGATAAGGGGGTCCATCCAAGATGAAGCCCGGGTGATTTCGGTGACTTCCGGGACGCAGGACTCGTCACCCCCGTCCGAGGGGGTCACCGAGGGCTTTGCAATAATCACCAGGAAGGCCCCTTTGGGGAGTGGTTCCCGGGCGCTGGCTGCCCGGGCTAGGGCATCGGCCCGGTCGTTGTCCCTTCGCGGGATGTGCCGGGCCTCTAAGCCATCGAAGTGCTTCTCCATCTTGCGCACTTCCCGCAAGTAAAGGCTCAATTTTGCGTCATGGCACAAGTAGGACTTGTCCATTTGGCAAACTATGAGCTAGGAGTCCCCTTTGACTAGGAGGCGTCGAATCCCCAGGAAGCGCGCAAGGCGCAACCCAAGGAGCAAAGCCTCGTATTCGGCAACGTTGTTCGTAGCAGGGAACTCGAGCCGCGCCGCGTACTCCAGTTCCCTCCCCTCGGGACTCTGGAGGACTACTCCCGCGCCAGCCCCAGCAAGACACAGGGAGCCATCGAACATGAGTGTCCAATGGTCAGTGCGTCGGGGCAGCGCGGGGAGGTCTTCGTCCCCGGGCCCGGAGGCAGGAGTCCATTCCGCTGTAAGCTGGCGAGGACCTGCGACTTGATGGCAGAGCGCCCCGTGAGGGAAAGGGAAAAGGGGGCGATCTCACCAGGTTTCACCAGGGTTCCGGAGACCCTCCGGATCTCACCGGGGTCCCGGAGGCTCTTCGGATCTCACCGGGGCCCCGGAGACCCTCCGAATCTCACCGGGGTTCCGGAGACCCTCCAGATCTCACCGGGGTCCCGGAGGCTCTCCGGATCTCACTGGGGCCCCGGAGACCCTCCGAATCTCACCGGGTGTCACCGGGGTCCCGGAGACCCTCCGGATCTCACCGGGCGCCCGGTGACCCTCCGGATCTCACCGGGGGCCCGGTGACTCTCCGGGTCTCACCGGGTTTCACCGGGGTCCCGGAGTCCCTCTGGATCTCACCGGGCGCCCGGTGACCCTCCGGATCTCACCAGGGGCCCGGTGACCCTCCGGGTCTCACCGGGTCTCACCGGGTTTCACCGGGGACTCCTTGGGACTTCGTGGGACCGCTGGGAATTTCCCCAACAGCAGCCCCCCAGGCCCTCGGGGGCTCTTGGTGCCTCCGATGGGTATGTGAATCTCCAAACTGTGACGCTTCGTATTCCATGAAGTCCTTTACTCTCCCAGCAGCGCTTCGGCTTCCTAACCGTTCCTCCGCGGGACGCGTCTATCCGTGAACCGACGCATCGTTCTGATGCGCCCAAGCCCGCGTCGCCTCGTTTTGCGCGTGACGGTTCAGTTCCGCGGCTCTGATGGCTTCGTTGACATGTGTCGGGCATCCGGGCCCCCCTCCATCACGTATAAATAGGGAGGAGGGGCCCTCAATTTGAGCATGCCCACAAGCCCTTGAAATCCCACAAATTCCAGTTGTCTCCCGGTGATTTCCGGTGGTTTCCGGTGACCTCATCCGGAAGCGCCCGGTAGTTTCCGGTAGTTTCCGGTAACTTTGTCCGGAAACTCCAGGTAGTTTCCGGTGACTTTTGTCCGGAAGCGCCCGGTGGTTCCCGGTAATTTCCGGTGGTTTCCGGTAATTTCCGGCGGTTTCTTCAAAGTTCGTCCCTGATGGCGCCAAAGAGTCGCGCCAAGGTCTCCGAGCTGCCTGCAGAGGAGGTGACCTCTGATTTCCTCGGGGCCACCGAGTTCTCCTCGGGCGCCCTTGAGGCCTTCTTGGAGCGCGGCTACTTCCAGGCGGGAGACATCAGGATCCCTGGCCCGACGGAGCAGGTGCCGAGCCCCCGGGACGGGGAGGTGGTGGCTTTCGAGGCCTTCGTGGAGGCCGGCCTTCGGCTTCCGATGCACCCGATGCTACACGACTTCCTGCAGGTATATGGCCTCGCGCTCAACCACGTCACCCCGAACACCCTCATTCGGATGGTTTTGTTCATATGGTTGTGCGAGACGACCGCCGTGACACCCACCATGCGGCTCCTACGGTACTTCTACGAGCCGGCGGCGAGGGGCGCGGTGGTGAGGAGGGGCGGCCCTAGGTCGGCCTTCGGCTCCATCATGATCCAGCTGACTCCGGGCCGCATCGACGAGTACCTGGTGCTGGCCTCCCGGGACCACTGGGGGGACTGGCTCCGGCATTGGTTCTACCTCCGGGTAGGAGTCCCGGGGGTGACCTACTCTCGGGAGCCATCGACGTACTCTCAATCTATTGGCCCGGTGGCTCCCGAGTGGACTGTGGCGGAGATGAGTCTCCTCTCCGCGATGGCGGAGGCTCGATCCCGGCGGTCCATGCGGGATCTGGTGGAGGAGATGGCCCTCCTCCGAGTGGCACCGTTCCACACCCGTCGAGGGAGGGGAATGTCGCCGACGCATAGACCACCCCGGATGGCGGTGGCGGACCGTAAGTATTCGGACTCTTTCTCCCCGCCGGGGGATTCTTCCTAACATTTGCTTCATTTTTTGCTCTTGCAGTTAGGTCCTATGGTCAGGCCAAGGAGGTCGCGGCGACCCTCGTTGGCCGGTACTACGAGGACGAGCATGAGAGGGTGCTGCGCGTCATCGGGGAGGGCCCTCCCCGAAACGTCGTCGCGGAGGCGTTCGGGTTGAGGCTCCCAGCCCGGGCCCCTCTGCCTACCCCTGCTTCACGCAAGCGGGGGAAGGAGGTCGCCGGCGGACCCTCGAAGCGGTCTCATCCATCTGGCAGCCCCGCGGGGTCCCGAGCCCAGAGTCTCGCGAGTCCCCGGTCTTCTCCTCCACCTTCTCCCGCGAAGGAGACTGCGGCGGCAGGTTGCCGGGCAATCTGGCGCCGCTCCCGACACCCCGGGTGGGCCAGATCCCTTGGGCGGCGTCCCGGCCGGAGAGGGTCAGGGCTCGGACTCGGAGATGTACGCCCCGAGTCCTTCGCAGCCTCCGGCCCGACGGGGACCCGGCCGCAGCCCTCGTCTAGCGAGGTCTCCGTCCGGTTTCAGATGCCGGGCAGCCTGCCGATGGCCTCGATTCTAGCCCCGGAGATAGGTTCGTCGGCGGTTCAGCCTGCGATGGCGGCACTCCCTGTGCCCGGGAGGGGCAAGGGCCTGTTCGTCCGCCCCGGGGTTCCGGCACCGCCGGATCAGGCTTCCGGCTCCTCCGACGGTGGGACTTCGGAGGGTGCTCTGCCCAGTGGGGAGGCCTCCCGAGGGAGCGACCCGGGGGACGACGAGGGCAACGTTGACGCGGTTATCGCCTCCGGACTTCGGGTAAGTTACTTGAGTCTCATACTCCTTCGTTAGTTGTGCTCTAATCACGGTTTCTATGCAGACGGTCGCCTTAGCTCGGGGCTTCAGGGCCCGGCTCACCACGCGCCTCCGGGCCGCCGAGGACATAGTGGCCTTCGAGCGCGCCGGGAAGGAGAAGGCGCTCAGGGATGCGGCCTCGGAGCGCTCCAAGAAGGAGCGGGCGCTCGGGGAGCTCGCCACGGTGCAGGCTTGACTCGCCGCCGCTGAGGACACGGCCTCTCGGCTACGGAGGGAGCTGCAGGTGGAGCGAGAGGACGCAGCCTCGGGCGTCCAGGCCATGGTCGCGGGGGGTAGGGCGATCCGCACTACCCTCGAGGAGCTCGGGATCGAGCTCGATCGGGGGGCAGGCCCTGACCCAGCTCCGACGTCGGTCGGGGAGGCCGCGCACTTTCATGGTGCGCAGGTCGCCTTGATCCCGGTCGCTGCGGAGGCGGGGGCGCGAGGCCTCGCCGTCCTGGTGATCGCCTTGGCGGCGGCCCTCGTTGAGCATCGCGGCGAGGGTGCTCGAGTCATCGGGGAGCTTGTCCCCCGGAGCTTCCCCGCCTTCTTCGACCCTCGGCGGGCTGAGCTGGAGCGGTCTGCTGAGGTCCTCTTCGACCGGATCACCGGCGCCATGGAGACGGGCGGGCGGCGCTCGAGTCAGGGCGCGTCAGCCAGCACGAACGTCCCCCCGCGGGGGAACAAGGACGGGCAAGTATGAGCTCCTCCCCCCCCGGTTAGATTAGGCTTCTATTTTTGGGTCTTTTTTGCTCCGGGTGGCTTCCTGAGAAAGAGCCCCGGAAACTTGTAAATATCTTTCAACTGGAATAAAGTAGTTCTTTCGTTAAATGTGTTCAACTTGTCGGCAGGTATCTTTAGACGTCGCTTTTCCAGGGCTTTCTTGCCCTGAAGACCACCTTTTGGAGAGCGGTCGAGGGTCGCCCGGGGGGCTAGCCCAGGTGGTGCCCGGGCGGCCTCGATTTTACTAAGTCTGGCGGCCGGGGGAGCATCCTTCGGGTCAGTTTTCGAGTCCGTTCATGCCGACTTCGCGAAGGAAGGTTCCTCCGGGGAGCCGGCCCTGCTGCGTTGGCTCCCGGAGTGGCACTTGGGAAACTTCGACGATTGTCGTGCCGAGTTGTCTCCACCGAGGTCGGGGGCTCTAAAAGTCCCCCCGCTCGGGATACTCCCCCCGGCCGGCTACGAGTGTTGGCCGGAGGATCTTCTTCGGCGGGCTCTTCGGCGTATGAGAAGTTTGTACAAGGATCTTTCCCGGGAGATCTCAGAAGGTCTCCGGGATTATTAGCTGTAGTTGCTTGTTGGGAATCGTTCTTCGAGGCATTTTCCTGCGGGAGCCTAACTCCCCGGGCCATACTCGCGCGCCCGGGTTTCACCCGGGGGCCGCTTTCGCCCTACTGGGGGGTTGTTCCCTAGTGTGACGTGGTATCAATTAAGACGTAGACTTGTTTATTCGTTGTGCCTTTGCTTCAGAAACTTCGAAACCTTCCGCGTAAAGTTGTTGTTTTTCTGTTCGGGTCCAGGGTTTTCCTCCTCCCCCCCCCACAGCGGGGTGCAGCTCAGCTCCGCGCGCTGTGGGTAAGGAGTGAAGGGACCTGGATTGCACCGGGTGCTTAGTTTGCGTAGTCCCTCGTCGGGAGTCCCGGGGGTTGGCGGGGGTGTCCACCGAAAACGTTCGCGGTTCCCCGGCGGGAGTCCCGGGGGCTTATGGATGGTGCGCGACCGAGAAGCTGGTCGGTCTATGTTTTGAGAGAGCAAACTCCGAAAGCCGAGTCCTCCAGCTGCCGCGGGGGGCAATGGATATTCCCTTAGGAGGGTTCCGTAACACGGTAGCGGGTGTAGAGTGTTCGAGGGGGGACTAATCTCTCGAAGTGACTCGTTACCGTAGTTTATGAAAGCTGGGTTGCCGCTTACCCCCTCAGTCCACGAGGGGTTACTGTAAGCCGCCCAATGGGAGCTGTGCTCCCGTCGTAGGGACTTTAGGCTGTGGTAGCCCACTTCCTCACGGAGAGGGCATCCTCACGGAGAGGGGATTTTTATAGAGGAGACGTCGCCTTTTAGGCGGAAGAAAAAACTCCTGTAAGAGAACTCCAGTGGTGAAGTACAAAAAAGCCATTCAATTTAATGAAGACGTAAAAATTCCAGAGTTGAGCACCAAATCCACTTGTATTATCATGCGACGAGACACAACGCCTCCCCCCGCGAAAGCGCGGCCGGGGAGGGAACTAAGTACATAAGCCTCCCCCCGCGAAAGCGCGGCCGGGGAGGGAACTAAGTACATAAGCCTCCCCCCGCGGAAGCGCGGCGGAGGAGGTGGCGAGCCCGGAGGCTAAACATAAAACTTGCGGAGCAAGGTTATGTTCCAGGTGTGCGTCAGCTCCTGGTCTTCAAGTGTGGAGAGCTTGTAGGCTCCCGAGCCCAGGACCGCGGAGATCCTGTATGGGCCCTCCCACTTGGGGGATAGTTTGCCCTGGGCTTGGGGGTCTGTCACGCGCTTGAGGACCAAATCCCCAAGGCGGAAGGCCCTTTCGCGCACGCGCTGGTTGTACACGCGTGCCATCTCGCGCTCGTAGATGGCGTGGTGGAGAAGCGCTTGGTCGCGTTCTTCTTCGACGAGGTCGACCTCCAACCGTTGGTTATCCTCGTTGGTTTGATGTGCTGCGGTCGTAGCTTCGTCAAGGAGCTCGACCCGCAGTGACCGAAACCGATCTCCGAGGGGAGAACTGCTTCGGCCCCGTAGACGAGCGAAAAAGGCGTGCGCCCTGTCGCTCAGCTAGGGGTCGTGCGCATGGAGCAGAGGATGCTTGGAAGCTCTTCTGCCCACGCGCCTCGCCTGGAGGCTGTCTGTTCAAGCCGTCGGCGCAGGCCTTGCAGGATCATGCCGTTGACTCTTTCAACGGCTCCGTTGCTTTGGGGATGAGCCACAGAGGCAAAATGGAGGGTAGTGCCCAAGCCTTCGCAGAATTCCCGGAAATATGCTGAGTCGAACTGGGTCCCATTGTCGACGGTGATTTCTTGGGGGACCCCAAAGCGACATACGACATTTTTCCAGAAAAATCGTTGCACCGCGCGGGAAGTGATGCTGGCCAAGGGCTCAGCTTCCACCCACTTGGAGAAATACACGGCGACCACCGCGTACTTGTAGCCCCCAGGTGCTGGGGGGAAGGGACCAAGAAGATCCATCCCCCAGCGCACGAAGGGCCAAGTAACAGGGATGGTTTACAATATCGCGGAGGGGAGCCTGGTGCCCTTTGCCATCTTTTGGCAGGCCATGCACGCGGAGATTAGATCCCGCGTGTCGCGGACTAACGTGGGCCAATAAAATCCTTGGCGAAGAGCCTTCGCCGCGACCGCCCGTGGAGCCAAGTGGGATCCGCAGCTCCCCGAGTGTATGTCCTCGAGGAGCTGGAGTCCGTCGGCCCACGGGAGGCAGCGAAGAAGGGCGGAGGCCCCCTGCTTGTAAAGCTTCCCGTCCAACAGAACGTACGCCCTGGCCTTAGCACAAAGACGCTTCGCCTCAACGTCACCGGAAGGTTCCCCCTCGTCCCTTATGCAAGAGATGAGGGGATCCCTCCATGAGGCAGTCCGAGTGATCTCGGAAACCTCCGGGACGCGAATCTCAGGGTTCGCGTCCAGAAGGGTTATCAAGGGTCTCGTGATGATCTCCAGAAAGGCGCCCTTGGGAAGAGGTTCCCGGGCGCTGGCCGCCCGGGCCAACGCGTCGGCCCGGTTGTTATCCCGTCGGGGGATGTACCGGGCCTCCAAGCCTTCGAAGTGTCTCTCCATCTTTCGCACTTCGCCCAAGTATAGAGTCAGGTTTGCATCGTGGCACAAGTAGGACTTGTCCATTTGGTTGACCACCAGCTGGGAGTCTCCTTTCACCAGGAGGCGGCAGATTCCCAGGGAGCACGCGAGGCGCAATCCCAGGAGCAAGGCCTCGTACTCGGTGACATTGTTTGTAGCCGGGAACTTGAGCCTAGCGGCGTACTCCAGGATATTCCCTTCGGGACTCCGGAGAACCACCCCCGCGCCGTCCCCGGCGAGGCACAAGGAGCCATCGAACAAGAGCGTCCAATGGTCCTGGCATCGGGGAGGGGCGAGGGGAGTCCCATCGTCCGCTTCGGTGGTTGGTGTCCATTCCTCCACGAAGTCGGAGAGGACTTGCGACTTGATGGCGGAGCGGCCCGTGAAGGTGAGGGAGAAAGGAGCGAGCTCGGCCCCCCACTTGCCAATTCAGCCGGTGGCCTCCTTGTTTCTCACCACTTCCCCCAATGGGAGGGATGACGGGACCGTGATTGGGTGCCCGAGGAAGTAGTGGCGGAGTTTTCACAACGCCATGAGGAGGGCATAGCACAGCTTTTCTACCTCAGTGTACCGCGTCTTAGCCCCCTGAAGGGCCTCGCTTACGTAGTACACGGGGCGTTGTTGCCCATCCTGCTCTCTCACGAGCACTGCGCTCACCGCGGCTGGCGTCGCGGCAAGGTAGAGAAGTAAGGGTTCCTCCGAGGATGGGCTCACGAGCATCGGGGGGCTCGTGAGGTACTTCTTCAGCGCGTCGAACGCTGCCTGGGCCTCGGGGGTCCAGCTGAACCCCTCAAGGCCCCGGAGGATTTTGAAGAACTGGAGTCCGCGTTCTCCTAACCGCGAGACGAAGCGGCCCAATGCGGCCAGGCGGCCGGCGACCCTCTGTACGTCTTTGACGGAATGCGGGGGAGGCATGTCCAGCTGGGCTCGGATCTTTTCTGGGTTTGCCTCGATGCCCTGCTGAGACACCAAGAAGCCAAGCAGTCTCCCGCCGCGTACGCCGAAGGCACATTTTTCCGGGTTGAGCTTCAACCCGTACTTGCGGAGGCTGCACAAGGTCTCCGCCAAGTCAACGATGTGTGCGGCGGTGCGAAGGCTTTTGACGACCGCATCGTCAATGTAGACCTCGATGTTGCGGCCGATTTGGTCCTTCAGGACCAGCGTCATAAGACGCTGGAAGGTTGCCCCGGCGTTTTTCGACCCGAAGGGCATGTGAAGATAGCAGAAGGTACCGAGGGGAGTTATAAAACTCATCTTTTCCTCGTCCTCTACAGCCATCTGAACCTGATGGTACCCCGAATATGCATCGAGGAAACTCATCAGTTCACACCCTGCGGTCGAATCGACCAGTTGGTCGATCCGCGGGAGTGGGTAGTTATCTTTTGGGCAAGCGCGGTTGAGATCGGTGAAGTCCACGCACATCCTCCACTTGCCACTTGACTTCTTTACGAGGACAGGGTTTGCCAACCATTCGGGATGGAGGACTTCTCGCATGAACCCTGCCTCTAGAAGCTTGGAGACCTCTACCTTGATGGCGTCTTGGCGCTCGAGGGATAACTTCCTCAACTTCTGCTTGACCGGGGAGCGGCCGGGGATCACAGCGAGCTTATGCTCAATGATGTCCCGGGCGACGCCCTGCATGTCCGAGGGTTCCCAGGCGAAAACGTCTGAGTTTTCGCGAAGGAAAACCGCGAGCTGCTCGGCGTGTTCCTCGGTGAGGTCTGCTCCGATCCTGACGGTTCTCTCTTCATCTCCCGCGGACAGTTGGACTTTCCGAAGGTCTCCCTCGGGGCGTGGCCTCGGAAATGGCCTCCCGAGGGGAACGGCCGGGGCAGCATGAGGTTCAGGGGGGGCGCTCCCCCCGGGGTCTTGATCACGTTGATGTTCCCGATGGCGGCGGTGGCGTGTTCGTAAAGAGCGCGGGCCACGTTCTGGTCGCCTCGAACGGTGATTGCACCGTGAGGCCCAGGGATTTTCACGCAGAGATAGTTCTGGTGAATCGCCGCCGCCAGGTGGTTGATCGTGGTCCTCCCCATAATAGTGTTGTATGAAGAGGGGGGTCCACCACATCGAATCGGACCATCTCCGTCCGGTAGTTTTCTGGGGTGCCAAAAGTCATTGGTAGATCGACCTTCCCCACCGGGTGGATGGTCTTCCCGGGAACGAAGCCTTGTAATGGCCCGAGTGCGGGCTGCAGTAGCTTCTCATCGACTTGCATTTCCCTGAACGCCTTCAGGTATAAGACGTCAGCGGAGCTCCCACCGTCGACGAGGATGCGTGCCAGTTGGCAGTTGTCGACTGTAGCCGAGACGATGAGCGCGTCGTCATGCGGGAAGCGAACCCTGCGCGCGTCTTCCGCTGTGAAGGTGAGGGGGACGTCCGACCATTTTGGTGGCGGAGACGTATGCAGCACCCCTACCACCTTCACCTCTCGTGCGTACTCCTTGCGCTGACGCTTGGAGTCCCGTCTCGCGGCGGATCCCCCAGTGATGACGTTTATGCGTCTTTGGGAGTTTTGGAAGGGGAGCTCCTGAGCTGGGCTCCCTTCTTGCGTTTGTCTTTGCTGCTCACCCGCGGGAGCGGGGAGCCCGGGCAAAGCTGTCGGGGGAGGCAAGGAGGCAGGGCCCCCTCCCCCCTGGCCGCACTGGTCGAGGAAGGCCGCGAAGTGTTGTAGAAGCTGATGGCATTCTCGAGTAGCGTGGGTACTCGACTTGTGGAAGGTGCACCACACGTTGGCTGTGCCCTCCTTGCTCTCCTTGGCGCGGCTTTCGCGCCCGCGGGAGGATTGTCCTCCCGCGTAACCCTTTGACTTAGGAGGGGCACGACTGCCTTTGCTGCTATCGCGCAAGCCGCCTCCGCCCTCGAGGACGAAAGCGTCCCGAGGCCGTGGCTCGCGGCAATCGCTTCTTCAGGGGCGTTTGCTAGGAGGATCTCTGGCCACTCGCTCGGCGGGGGCAGGAGCCCCCTGGTTCTTCTTCCAAAGGTCGTCCTCCTCCGCGCGGGCGTACTTCTCAAGTACTGTGAAGAGTTCGTCAGTAGAGGTGGGGCAGCTCCAGGAGAGCCTCTGGTGGAGCTCCCCGGGGAGTATCCCGCTCTTGCATGCTTCTATGACCGTGGAGTCAGGGACATGCGCCACCTTGCTCTTCACCTGAGCGAAGCGTTTAAAAAAGCTGTGGATAGTCTCCCCAGTCTTTTGCCGGACGGTGTAGAGCTGGGACGAGTCTAAGGTGCGCACATAGTTGCCCTGGAAGTTCGCGCAAAATTAGCGCTTCAGCTGCGCGAAGGACTTGATGGACCCAGCCTTCAGGTTGTAGAACCACGAGCACGCGATGCCCGTGAGGTATAGGGGAAAGACATTGCATTGCACTGTCTCATCCCCCCCAGCCGCCGAGATGGCTGTTGAGTACACCTACACAAACTCGTAAGGATCGGCCTCACCATTGTAATGCTCGATGTGCGGCGGGCGATAAGGCCGCGGCCAGTGTATGCAGCGGAGAAGACTGCACAGCGGTTGGTTGGTCCCCTCAACTTCCTTGGGGGATCCATGGTCGCCGTCATCTCTTGCCGGGGACGCGTGCTCATTGTCGGAGTCTGGAAGGGGTGGCAGCGGTCCGCCGGTTTGGCGGTGTCGTCTCTTTTCTTCCGGGTTGGTTGAGCTGACCTCTTGAGCGTCAATGTATTCCTCAGGAGTGGTGGCAGCTTCTTTGAACGGTCTTTTCCGCCGGGCGATTTGGGAGCGCGTCTTTGCGCTCCCGCGGGTTCGGGGGAGTCCTGACCGGTGACGGGAGGTGGTTTCTCCGGACTTGGCGGTACGCATTCACTCGACCTCCTCCCGGGTGAAGCGGGTCTAATCCGCTGGGGGCGCCCGCAGGGGCGGCCCCGGTGGGGGAGGGAGCTGATGTGCGTTTGCCGCCGTCCCAGTGGACACTGCCGGCGCGAGGACCGGGCCACGCGCCGGGTCCGTGCTCGGCGCGGCGGCGGAAGTAGTTGCGATTCGAGTCCCCGGGGCGTCTGCGGGAGCGGGCGTTGCGCCGGCTTCGGGCGTCGGCCCTCGAAAGCTCTTGGGCTCGGGCGCGGAGGTTGTCCCCGGCGCGCCGGTAGCCGCTCGCGGGGGTTCCGGACCCGGGGCCGGGCAACCCCCCGAAGCAGGGGAGGGCTCAGTGACGAGTTGGCCTCCTGGCGCGGGGAGCATCCCCGGAGCCGGATATGGCCCGGGCGCACCTCCGGGAACGGGAAACATCCCCGGCCCTGCAAAGG
Source organism: Pharus latifolius (assembly GCA_019359835.1). Classification (NCBI taxonomy): domain Eukaryota; kingdom Viridiplantae; phylum Streptophyta; class Magnoliopsida; order Poales; family Poaceae; genus Pharus; species Pharus latifolius. The sequence continues at coordinate 67,453,069 of CM033321.1, read as the reverse complement.
CGGGGTGCCCCATGAAGTATTGGGGCGGTGCCCCCATAAACGGATACGGAGGAGGGTAGACGGGAGCCGGGGGCCGCGCCAGGATGCACAGCAGCTCCTCCAGGGTGTGTTGCGTACGGAGCTGGCCCTGGATCAAAGCCCCCAGCATAGAATCTCCGGAGACCAGAACGGAGAGTTGGGGCGCACTAGGCCCCGGAAGCTCGGTTGCGGTCGCCGGGTCAGAAACGGGGACCCCTTGGCCGGAGGCCGCGGGTGGAGGAAACGGGTCCTCCCCCCGCACGGCCCCGGGCGTCAGGGCCGCGGAGGTCTCATCTCGCGGAGGCAGAGCCAGGTTGCTAGGACCAGCACCCTCGGGAGATGAGAGGGCTTGAGCTCTGGTTGTTGCGGGAGCCATGGTGATTCGTCGCGATGTCCCCACGGACGGCGCCAACTGTCGTGGTATTACGGATACCCCGGCAGGTTCGGACGTGCGCAGCACGAGTACAGCGGCGCGAGCAGACCGAGTTACTGGTCTCCTCCCGCCGGGCAACACAGAAAGTGACACAGAGGTTTATACAGGTTCGGGTCCCAGTTGGGGCCCTAGTCCTGTTGGCTCTCTCCGGACGCGAGTCCGCTGGGGAGGTGAGCTCTCGGGGAGAGGTCTCCGAGAGAACCGAATATTGCGTTTATATGAAATGAATTGGAATCCCTGAAAAAGGGTACAAGAGGGGTATATATAGCCCCCAAGAAACACAAAAGACAAAAATGCCCTCGCTGCGACCGTTGGATGGAAGGGCGAAGATGTCCTTTGCCCTGATGGACGGCCTGGATGCTCGACACGTCGTGCCACGGGCTTCCTAGAGGCCCCAAGGTCAGCAACAGCTCTTCATGAGCCCAGAGGCTCTCCGGGCCTCACCGGGTCTCACCGGGGTCACGGAGACCCTCCGGATCTCACCGGGGTCCCGGAGGCTCTCCGGATCTCACCGGGGCCCCGGAGACCCTCCGGATCTCACCGGGTGTCACCGGGGTCCCGGAGACCCTCTGGATCTCACCGGGCGCCCGGTGACCCTCTGGATCTCACCGGGGGCCCGGTGACTCTCCGGGTCTCCCCGTGTCTCCGGAGACCCTCCGGATCTCACCGGGTCTCACCGGGGTCCCGGAGACCCTCCGGATCTCACCGGGCACCCGGTGACCCTCCGGATCTCACCGGGGGCCCGGTGACTCTCCGGGTCTCACCGGGTTTCACCGGGGTCCCGGAGACCCTCCGGATCTTACCGGGCGCCCGGTGACCGTCCGGATCTCACCGGGGGCCCGGTGACTCTCCGGGTCTCACTGGGTCTCACCGGGTTTCACCGAGGACTCCTTGGGACTTCGTGGGACCACTGGGAATTCCCCCAACAGAGGTAAAGGAGCAAAGGCTACTCCAGAGATGGGCTCACGAGCATTGGGGGGCTCGCTAGATATCTCTTCAAATCGTCGAAGGCCTCCTGGGCCTCGGGGGTCTACCGGAACCCCTCGAGCCCCCAGAGGATTTTGAAGAATTGGAGGCCGCGTTCCCCCGATCGCGAGATGAAACTACTCAGCGCGGCTAAGCGGCCGGTGAGTCATTGAACGTCCTCGACCGAGCGCGGCGGGGGCATGTCCAGGAATGCCCGGATCTTCTCGGGGTTGGCCTCTATGCCCCGCTGGGACACAAGGAAACCCAGGAGCTTCCCCCGCGTACGCCGAAGGCACATTTCTCTGGGTTGAGCTTCAACCCATACGCGCGGAGGTTGCGGAAGGTCTCCGCTAAATCGTCGACGTGAGCAATCGCGCGGGGACTTTTGACGACCGCGTTGTCGACATAGACTTCGACGTTGCGACCAATTTGGTCCTTGAAGACCAGTGTCATGAGCCTCTGGAAGGTCGCTCTAGCGTTCTTCAGCCCGACGGGAATGTGGACGTAGCAGAAGGTTCCGAGGGGAGTTATGAAACTCGTCCCCTTCAGCCATTCGGACTTGGTGATAGCCCGAGTACGCGTCCAGAAAGCTCATAAACTCGCACCCCACGGTAGAGTCGACCAGCTGGTCAATTCGCGGGAGCGGGAAGTTGTCCTTGGTGCAGGCGCGGTTGAGGTCGGTGAAGTCCACGCACATTCGCCACTTGCTGTTCGACTTCTTCACGAGGACGAGGTTCGCAAGCCCCTCGGGGTGCAAGACCTCCCGAATGAACCCCACCTCTCGGAGTCGGGCAATCTCTACCTTGATCGCCTCTTGGCGTTCGGGGGAGAGTTTCCTCAGCTTCTGCTTAATCAGGGGGTGACCGGGGGGTCACCGCGAGCTTGTGCTCGATAACATCCCAGGTGACGCCCCGCATGTTGGAGGGCTTCCACGCGAAAACATCGGAGTTTTCGTGTAGGAAAGCCGCGAGTCGCTCCGCGTGCTCTTCATGGAGATCCGCCCCGATCCTAACAGTTTTGTCCCCGTCATCCGGGGACAGTGGGATCTTCCGGAGGCCCCCCTCCAGGCGTGGCTTGGGAAGGGGCCTCCCAGAAGGTATCATGGCAGCGTCTGACTCCGAGGGGGACGCCTCCCCTCCCGGGGTTTTGATGATGTTGATGCTCCCGATCATTGCGGCGGCACGCTCGTATAGAGCGTGGGACACGTCTTGGTCTCCCCGGGAGGTGATCACGCCATGAGGCCCGGGGATCTTCACGCAGAGGTAGTTCTGGTGGATCGTGACCCCCAAGCGGTTGATTATGGTCCTCCCCATAATCGCGCTGTACGAAGAGGGGAGGTCTACCACGTCAAACCGGACCATCTCTGTCCCGTAATTGTCTGGGGTGCCGAAGGTCATGGGGAGATCCACCTTCCCCACGGGGTGGATCGCCTTCCCCGGGACGAACCCCTGCAAGGGCCCTGCTGCAGGCTCCAAGAGCTTGTCGTCCACTTGCATCTCCTTAAACGCCTCTAAGTAGAGGACGTCGGCAGAGCTCCCGCCATCCACGAGGATACGAGCCAGATGACAGTTGTAGATGGTGGCAGAGACGATGAGCGCGTCGTCGTGGGGGAAGCAAACCCCACGCGCGTCTTCTGCCGTGAAGGTGAGGGGACGTCGGACCACTTAGGTGGCGGGGACGTATGCAGCACCCCACCACCTTCACTTCGCACACGTACTCCTTGCACTGACGCTTAGAGACCCACCCAGAAGCGGACCCCCCCGTGATGACGTTGACACGCCTCTGGGAGGTTTGGAAGGGGAGAGTTTCTGATGGCTCCCCCTCCTGCGTTCGTCCCTGCTGTCCCCCCACGGGACCAGGAAGGGCCAGTAAGGCCGACTGAGAGGGCAAGGAGGCTGGAGTGCCCCCCCACCCATGCTGGTCGAGGAATGCGGCGAATTGTTGTAGCAATTGATGGCATTCCCGGGTGGCATGGGTATTGGACCTGTGGAAGGTACACCACGGGCCTTCCCTGCTTCCCACCGTGGGGCCTTCCCGACCGCGGGACGACTGCCCTCCCCGACGGCCTTTCGACTTGAGGAAAGGGCGATTGCCCTTTGAGGCGTCGCGCGAGCCGCCTCCACCCTCAAGGACAAAGGTGTCCCGAGGTTGTGGTTCGCTACAACCCCCCTGCTTGGGGCGTTTGAGGGACTGCCTGGCCCCCCGGTCAGTGGGGGCGGGAGCCCCCTGGTTCTTCTTCCAGAGGTCATCCTCCTCCGCCCGAGCGTACTTCTCAAGTACGTTGAAGAGCTCATCGACGGAGGAGGGGCAGCTTCGGGAGAGCCTCCGATGGAGTTCTCCAGGGAGGATCCCGCTCTTGCAGACCTCAATGACTGTGGAGTCAGGGACATGGGCCACTTTGCTCTTAACCTGAGTGAAACATTTGAAGAAGCTGCAGATGGTCTTCCCCGTGCTCTGCTGGACAGTATAGAGCTACGAGGAATCCAGGGGACGCACATTGTTTCCCTGGAAGTTTGCGCAGAACTCGCGCTTGAGCTGCGGGAAGGACTTGATGGAGCCAGCCTTCAGGTTGTAGAACCACAGCGAGCGATCCCGGTCAAGTAGAGGGGGAAAACGTTGAATTGCACCGTCTCGTCCCCCCCAGCCGCCGAGATGGCTGTGGAATACACCTGCACAAATTTGTAAGGATCGGCCTCACTATTGTAGTATTCGATGTGCGGCGGGCGGTAAGGCCGCGGCCATCGAATGCTCCGTAGTCTGTGGCACAGCAGCTGGTTAGCCCCCTCCACTTCTCGGGGAGAGTCCTGGTCGCTGTCTCCCTTGACAGGGGACGCGCGCTCGTTGTCGGATTCGGGAAGGGGCCCAAGAGGTCCGCCGGCATGGCGGTAACGGCGCTTTTCTTCTGGGTTGGTGGAGCTGACCTCCAAAACGTCCGGGCACTCCCCCAGAGAGGTTGGTTCTTCGGCGGATCTCTTCCCCTGGCCGGAGCGGGAGCGAAGCTCTCCTCGTCCGTGACCTGGGGGAAGTTCCTCCCCGGACTTAGTTGCACGCATTCGCTCAACCTCCTCCCGGGCGAAGCGGACTTGATACGCCAGAGGCGCCCTTGGGGGCGGCCCTGTGGGAGGAGGGAGCTCGTGCGCTGTAGCTACCGGCCCGGGCGCTACCGGTGCCGGTGAGGGGGAGACCCCTGTGGCGACGTCTGGAACTGGAAATGGGGAAACTCCTGTATTATCCGGAACTGGAGAAGGGGGAACCATCGCGGCGACACCCGGAACCGGAAAGGGGGAAACCTCTGTATTATCCGGAACCGGAGGGGGGGACCCCTCGGCGACGTCTGGAACCGGGGCGCCGTTGCGGGGGGAGGCCCACTGCGATGCGGGAGCTGCTCTGTCAACCGCCCCTGGTGCGGTAAACGCGACCTGCAGGGCAGGACTGGCTCCCGGCGCAGGGAAAACCCCCACCATGTAGTGGGCCCCCGGCCCCGGGAATGGGCCCAGAACAGGGTGTCCCCCCAGTACCGCGAAGGCCCCAGGCATGAAGTAACCCCCCGGCATCGAGAAGGCTCCCGGCGCCGGGAATGCTTCGGACGGATGGCCCGTCGGGGGAGGATACCCTCCGGCGGGGCCTTATGGAGTGGCCGGGCCTCCGGGGGCCAGAGGGGCCACCGGGTGACCCGTAAACGGGGGCATAGGCCCCCGGAATGGGTACGGTGGGTAAGTGGGGGCCGGTGGCTATGCCAAGACACAGAGCAGCTCATCCATAGAGCGCTGGGCGTAGAGCTGGCCCTCCACTAAGGCCTCAAGCAAGGTGTCCTGGGGGGCCGGGCAAGCCGTCGGGGGGAGACTAGTCCCGGCCGAGGTGACCGCGGTCACCGAGACTGACCCGGAGGTCGAACCACCGAAATTAATAGGGAAGGTGGGAGGCGGTACCTGGGTCTGGCTGCCTCCAGGCGGAAGCACCGGGATGGTCGTGTCCCGGACGGGCGGCGCCGGGTCACTAGGACCGGCGTCGCCAGGAAGGGCGCGGGCCCTCGTTCTTGGGGGAGCCATGGCGTCTCGTCACGAGTCCCCATGATCGGCGCCAATTGTTGTGGTATTACGAATAGCCCGGCAGGTTTTGTGGAAGATCCTAGCGAAGAAAATACGACGCGAGTTAGTGACTAACCGGTCCTCTCCCGTCGGACAAACGCAGCGGACAAACGCAGCAAATGACACAAAGATTTATACAGGTTCGGGCCTCAGTGGAGACCCTAGTCCTATGTAACACCCCTGTTTTTGCCAAACCCTAAAATAGCCAAAATCCACATCTGGACCCCAAACCCTAATATGCTTCAGCCATTCCCTTCTAAATGTTGTTCAGAGCATTTTTCCCTTCGGGACCATCTCCAAAATCTCACCCTAAAGCTGAGTTTCAAGCCTTGCCATTTTAAAACCCTAATTACCCTATTTTACCCTAAACTGTTTTCCCCAATTTTGTCGAAACCCTTCAGATCTTACCTGATCTTACCAAACTTTGGCCAGATAAGTTCTATTAATCTTTTGCAACTTAGCTGCGAAATCAGATTTCAGATCGGACCCTCAGATCTCCAGATGTGCAATCAAGTCCATTTCCTATTCAAACTTTCCTCACAGAACAGCCCCTGGAGTAAGTTTCAAAATTGCAAATCGGCCCAAACATTCTTTTCAGGTCCACTCGACCAGCCCTGGTCGTTGCTTTCGACCAGCGCGCCTTCACCGTTGCCGCGCCGTGTTTTCGCCGCGTTTGCTCGCCGCCGGCCACCGCCTCTTGTCGCCTGTGTTGTGAACAGCTGAACCACCACGCGCGCACGTGCTAGCCACCGTAGCATCGCCTTGCCCAGCGGTTAAACGGCCGCGCTCCCGTAGCATTTCGCGCGCGCGCTCCCGTTGCCGTGGCAATTGCATGCGTGTACGTGTCACCGCCGGAGCTTTGCTGTTGCCTCCGCATCTGCGCCGTCCCAGGTGAAGTCCCAATGCAACTGGCAAAGCTGCAGCACCGCCTGAGCGCGATCACATCGCCGTCGCCGTCGTTGCACCTGCGCCCGACAAGCTTCTCCCCGGTGCAAGCAACCGCTGTCGCGTTTTCCCTCGCAAGCTCCGTCCCCGTGCCTATTTAAACCCCCTCAGTACTGTGAAGAAGCACAACTTCAAGACTTAGCCAAATTCCCAGTTAATTTCTCACCGCCGTTGAGTTTGCTTTCTTCTCCGGCGAGCAACCTCTGGAGCTCACGGTGCCAGCCTAATCCACTGCACCATTCTTCAAACCAAAGCCACCAGTGAGTTCCCCTCTTCCCCCTATTCGTGTCATAGCACCCAATTGCACCCCGGCGAACCTTAACGCCGGTGATCACCGGAAAAGCTCAAAACCCCTGTTCCTGCAATGCTACCTGATTTAGTCCAAATTAGCCTTAGTACCAGTAGAAGAAATTGATCAGCATACTCTTTTTAGCAAGCCTACCAATCTGGTTTTCAAAATCGAGCTAAGATCATAGCTCTCCCCAAATCGCGCGCCACCAGTAAACTGGCTCTCGTCGCCAGGCCACGCCGGCGATCCTCCGGTCAAATTGACCCCTCCAGTAGCTTTGTTGTGCCCTAGAGATCATTCCCAAGCTTGGAATTGAGCTCATTCGCCCTGAATCGAAAACCCCCTTTGTCCAGTGTCGTCTTCTCCAGCGCCGGCCGCCGGAATTATTTCCCGGCCGATCTAGCGCCTGAAACCTTGTCCCTTAGATAGATTCCAGTACCCTGAGCAATATTGTCCACTAGCTCGACACCTGGATCTGCCTAGATTGTGAGTTATGCCTATGCCAAGATCACTGTCCAGTAGCTCAGTTCATGTCCAGGCCACCGTGTTTTCTCACCGGATTTGGCCACCCTCCGGCCACTTTCACCTCTTGTCCCTGTTGAGTATATTATTCCTGTTAGTAATGCCTACCTCCCAGACAAAGTGTTGCATCAATTGGAGCCCTGGATCAAAAGTTAAGCCATGCCCTAGTTTCTGGCCATGTCCAGCACCATGTCAGTGCATGTCAGCCACTGGCATTAGCCTTGTTTGACCCCTTCTGGTTGAGCAACTGAAATGCCACCTTGTCCTTTAGATTCCTGGAGTTGTGTTCTACAACTTTCTCTACTATCACTTCTCCAGAAAACCATCCTAAGATCAGTTTGAAGTTATGCCAAAGCCATGAACTGAATGTCGACCCTTCGACGTTCAATCCTTTTTAGCCGTTTCTTCGACCAGAGCCCTTGTGACCTTGCCCTAACCTTTTCCCCTGCATGCATGACTTATTTACTTAACACTTTCTATAGAAACTATTTTCAGTATGCTTATGTGGTA